>OX465494.1:4020842-5361122 GCA_950022335.1 Eurois occulta | reverse complement strand
AAACAATTGTTCTAAACGCCTTTGAAATATTCCGGGACTCGAAGACAACCCGTACACTAAGCGATTGAACATGAACATACCTTTATGCGTATTTATAACCGCATATTTTCTATGATTCATCCAGTTCAAATTGCGCATAAGCTTGCGATAAATCAATTTTACTGAAATATTCCCCGCCATGTAAACGGGCTAACAAATCTTCTACTCGCGGTATGGGATAACGATCGACTTCCAAAACTTTGTTTAACGTAATTTTACAATCTGCACAAATTCTGATAGTACCGTCTTTTTTACCACTGGTACGATCGGCGTGGCCCAATCTGAGCGGCCCACAGGCGTGAGGATGCCGTCCCGCACGAGCTGGTCCAGCGCGCGTTTCACCGGCTCACGCAGCGCGTACGCCAGCGGGCGCGCGCGCATGAACACCGGCCGCGCTCCCGGGCGCACGTGGATGCTAACTGCGCCCCCAGTGAATCGACCGAAACCGTCCTCAAACACCTCACAATATCTGGAACTAAATTCGGACATGTCAAACTTTTTGTTCTGTAAACTATTAACAGACACTACCCTGTCAGTGGGGTCAGCAAATAGTTGTATTTTCAATTCGGCCATCCACTTGACTGTCGATCGATTAATATAGTCTTCCCACCTTTGATTACATACAAATCTAATTTTTGACACTTGTTTTTATACCTAACTTCCGGCTTAATAACCCCCAATGGATTTACCATTTCCCCTGTATAGTATCTTAACATCAGGTTACAGGAATCGATCCGTAAATCGCTAAAGAACTTTTTGTATGTTTCATAATTATACATGAAATGGCACTACCTGTGTCACATTCCATCTTTAGATTTGTACCACTTAACTCCACCTTGAATCGTAGTCGCCATCGCTAGACAATCACTCGCTGTGTTCGCCTTTTCCATAAATTCTTTGAGTTTGAGTTTGAACAAAAATATTTTTTTTATTTTTTTCAGTCATCATCAGACATCCAACTTTATTTCTGCATGATGCAATACACGATCATCAGTTGCTTGCTGGAACTAGAGAGAGAAAGGCGAGGGATGTATGTTAGATTAAATGCGTAAAAGATGAATCTGGAATGGTTCTTTCGGATGAAAAACTGATGAATGAGGAGAATGACTGGAACGGTGTGCTGGACAGTTTAGTTTAGTTTATTTATTAATAATTATCAAAAATTAAACAAACAATAAACAGAATAATAAACAAAATAATGATCTGTGGCCCGAGTGTCAATGTGACGCAACGTTTTTTTCTGCTGATTTCAAATTTTGTACAATTTTTCGCCAATTTAATTCAAATAACATGTTTTGGACAGTAAAAATAGAAAGAAAAAAAAGAAAGGAAAATTATTTGATGAAATAAGGCGAAAGGCGATTTGAAAGAAATAACTATCTAATTTATAATTTTACAAATGTAACTGTCAGTGCAAAAGTATGGACGAGAGCACGCCTATATAAAAAACATAATAGACATGCACTTCACTTCTTGCTATTAAACTTAGCGCAGGCGTCCATACTCTCAACATCCTCTCCTGGACGCAGACGCTTTAAAATTAAACCCAGTGATGAGGTGAAGTTTTCATGTAACGGTCGATGGAGTGCTTTTGTCAAAATATCGGCGACCATGTCTCTAGTGCATCTATATTGAACCATGACTTGTTTGGCAGCAATCTTCTCTCGCACGAAGTGGTAGCGGACGTCTATGTGTTTACTGCGTGCGTGATAGACAGCATTTCCTGAAAGACTAATCGCACTCTGATTATCGCAGTAAAGGATCATAGGTGTACCTTTAAGTTCTGGTTGCAACTCATCTGCCAGCTGTTTCAACCAAAGAGCTTCCTGAATTGCAGATGCTAGAGCCATATATTCAGCCTCAGTTGTAGAAAGAGCTACGGTCTGCTGTTTCTTGGAATTCCAGCTTATTGCTGCACCCTGGAACAAAAATATGTAGCCTGTGCAAGATCTTCTATCCTCAATATCATTTGCCCAGTCTGAATCGCAATAGCCTGAATTTTTTCCCTCAACATTTCTTTTATAAACCAGTTTCATATCCATTGTAGCTCTCAGATACCTCAAGACTCGTTTCAGAGCCACCCAATGTTCATTAGTAGGTTGACTATTTACTACATAAGTAATGTCTGGTCGAGTCCCCTGTGATAAGTACAATAAGCAGCCAATTATTTCTTGATATGAAATGTTCTTTAAATTTTCTTGTTGACTTCTTCAGTTTGACATTAGCATCAGCAGGTGTCCACATCGGCTTACAATTGTTCATTCCAAATCGACACATTAAGACACATTAGTGATGAGGGACTTTGATGAACATCATTAATGTGGCTTCTCATTCTCCCTTGCAGCGGTCTCAAAGTTATGTTAAATTCCGATGGAGACTCAAGTGTCCTATCAGGTAAATACGTGTCATCATTAACATCTTCAAATTGATCAGAATCATCTGAAGTTTGAGATTCATCCTGTGTTTCTCTTCTTTCATTATCAATGTTGCTTTCCACAGATTCTTCAGTTACTGGTAAGTAAACAGTTTTCTTTTGTTTTACTTCATTACAACTTTCCTTCATGTTTTTATTTTTATTTTCCTCTATCTCTATGTCATTTTTAATCATTTCCTTTTCTTTTTTAGGTACATCATCCACTTTATTTCTTTTAATTGAAGCTTCTAGAAATACAACATCCCTACTTATGACTCCTTTTTTTGTTTCTGGATCTATGAATCGGTAGCCTTTTGTACTGTCACTGTAGCCAACAAATATTAACTTTCGTGACTTCACATCAAGCTTAGTTCTATTTTCTTTAGGAACAAGCACCATTGCAGGACATCCAAAAATTCTCATGTGACTCAGATTTGGTTTCTTTCCAGTCCAAACTTCATGAGGCGTCGCGTCAGATAAGGTGCAGGTGGGAGATCGGTTCACAATGTATGCAGCTGTAGCAACCGCTTCTGCCCAGAATGTGACCTGCAATTCAGCATTTAAAATCATGCATTTAGCGCGCTCTATTAAAGTTCTATTCATTCTCTCACTGAGACCGTTCTGCTCAGGAGTATAAGAATTAGATGTCTGGTGCAGTATTCCATGAGTCTTCAAGTAGGCGTCAAAATTATTATTTTTGTATTCAGTTCCATTATCGCTTCTCAGAATTTTTATTTTTGTACGTAATTCATTTTCTACTCTATTCTTATATTCCACAAATTTTTGAAATACTTCGCTTTTATTTCTAATAAAATATACATGTACTCGTCGAGAAAAGTCATCAATGAAGGTTACAAAATACCTTGCCCCTCCAATTGAAGTATTCTTTATCGGTCCACAAACATCACTGTGGATTAGCTCTAGCAAACTGGTTGCACGGGAGCCTTCGGTGGGGAACGGTTTTCTCGTTTGCTTACCTTCAAGACATGTTACACAAATGGAATTTTCTTTTCTTGGTGCCAGCTTTACGCCTTCTGTACAGTTAGGTATTTTATTAAGATAAGTGAAATTTAAGTGACCCATCCTTTGGTGCCACAGATAAGTATCATCATCAGTTTCAGCCATCATGACTTGCACGTCTTGATTTTTACAAGTATTTAGCAGATATGTCTCATTGATTAAGTCAGCCCTTGCAACTAGCTTGTTGCTGGGATTGTAAATTTGACAACCATGTTCGTTGAATATTACGTTACATCCACCTTTAATTATTTTGCTGACTGATAACAAATTTGCTTTTATTTCTGGTACATATAAAACATTCCTCACCTGTATTGAATCGATGCTGCCATCTTTTGCTTTTACCTTGATACATACATTACCGCAGCATTCAACTTTTAATACTTGGTTGTTAGCAATTCTTATGCTCGGTACAGATGAAGGAGTAATATCAGTGAGCCAGTTTCTGTTTCTAGTAATATGCATAGATGCCCCTGAGTCAACATACCAAAAATTGGATTCATTTTTTTTTTTTTTTTTTTTTTTGCTGTGGATGCTGAAATAGCTGCAAAATATCCTGTTTCTTTATCTGTTTTTTGATTATTACTTGTCTTCTTATGCCAACAATTCTTACTGAGATGTCCGTACTTATTACAATAAAGGCACCTAGGGCCTTTCTTATTTTTAAATTGATCACTTTTGGGCTGATCTTTCGAGTTTGTATAAAGTGCGGTAGTGTCTGATATCTTTACTTCCTGCAGTAATTTATTTTTCACTAAATCAGCACTAATCTTCATACCAGAACTCTCTAAGCCCATGATCATGGGCTTGTACATTTCTGGCAACCCTGCCAGCATTAGTGTGCCCAACCACTCGTCGTCCACATTGAATTTTATATTCCTTAACTTGTGCGCGGCTGACATTACTTTGTTTACATAGTCTTCGACTGAAGAACTGTTTTCCAAATTGGTATTAATGAGGTCTTTTAACCACTCTGCTCGACAAGATTTTAACACATGACACATCAGTTGAATCGGGGGGGGTGATGCGAATTGTCATGAAATTCAAGAATTTTCGTGAACATTCAGCATTCGATTTTATGATGATAAATATGTCACGGCAGCTGTTTCACACGATAAGTTTGTGTTAAATATATTCAATACCGTGTTGAGGTTGGTAAAACGGCGTCAGTCTATTGCCAAATATGTGTAAAAAAACATATTACGGCACGCTTCCAAAAAATAGGTAACTTAGATGCGCTGGAAAAAAAAATAATGTAAAAAAAAAAAAAAAAACAAAAAAAAAAAAATACAAAATGCTGGAAATAATGTACATAGACAAGTTTCTCGTTTGCTAACAAACTTGAAAAGGAAAAATAAATACAGTAACATTCTATCTGCGTTCTTATTTTTGCTATTATTCATACATAATTTCATAAACACGATCAAAGTCATGACAAATATTACTAAAAAACTATGTTGCAAGTGTTGCAAAATGACACTTCTTAGTGCTGACCGTAAACCCAAGTTCTATCATTACGATTAAAAAGTGGCATTCAGCCTAATCGATGCTCGCAATGAAATCGAGTTTAGAAAAAAAAAGAGTTGAGACTGAATTCTTGGTATAATTTCGAATAATAATTAATCATTTAATTTTATCTTTTTTAATAATTTCATTTAGTTATTATTCGATGCTTTTGGTTGACTTCAAGAGAAGGAGATTTATAAATAATAAAATAAAAAACTTGCTTCTTTGTAATCATTTTGATGATTATCATTTGGCAAGAAATAAGTCTCACAGTTCAAACAAAGAAAAATCTGAAAATGGATCGATTTTCAATTTAACTGTAAGCACGGACAGAACCTATGGCTAAATACGCGTCGATTTTTTTGTTTCAAAATTTAAATTAAGAATACGCTCGCAATTCACAATTTTAAAGTATTTTAATTTACTACATCATTTATTGTGAATTTGGTTTTCTAATATCTGGCGGTTGGACTGGAAGCCGACCCCAAAATAGTTGGGTAAAGGCTAGGCAGATGATGATGAATATCTGGCGGTTGGATATAGAATGCCCAGGATCTCGGCAGGCATAATAAAAAATTAGTTTATTCCGTCAAAGATACATTATATTACTTATTCTACAAAATTGTGTATAGTACGGTTGGTTGGGTTATTGTGTAAGGTTGGAACAAACTTTTCTTTTGTTTAGATTATTCTTACCCACTGCTGGGCAAAGGCCTCCCCATACCTTTTCAACTCTCTCGGTGTTTTGCCTTCTCTGGCCAATCAGTCAAGAACGAGTGAATCCAAATCATCACGCCAGTGTTTCTTGGGCCAGCCTCGGTGACGACGACCGACAAACTTATTGTCCTATATTTCGCAATCAGCAGTGCATAGGCCGTATCCTAAATAAACATTAGTTTATTTTTTCAAAGCGGTTCACTGTTCACTCTAAAACCTCTTTTTACAACTGCAAAGTTCAGTTATCATAGGCCGTGGGCCGTGTTACTTGAGTGAGGCCGTGAACAGCTACAAGACAGAACCCTCAGGGCAAGAGTCCTACTCGCATTTCTAGAAGTTTTCTTAAAAATACAATTTTATAGTTTTTGGGGTTGCTACTAAACCAAGCTTATCTGCGCATAAAAAAATAATGACGATTAAAAGTATTGGTTGGAGAGGGCAAAAGATAAATAAAATTGGAAAGCCATGGGGAGTTTTGCCCAGCAGTGGGAGAGAACTGTCTGATAAAAAAAAAAGTATAATAATATGTAAATAGTGAATACCTAATAACCAATCCATCTAACCATAACCCAATTTTGTAGACTAAATATAATTTATCTTGGTGGGAACCAAACAAACACTATGGCCTACCAAGACCCTTGGCGTTCTACTTATATTCAACCAACCAATAAAAAAAAATCACAATAAATTATCTAGTAACTATAAATACAATATAAATTGGAACAGCGAGTGCATTCCTAATTTAAATTTTGACATGGAAACAAAATCGGCGCGAATGTCATCGGTGGAAGCCATAGATTAATCTGTTCTGTTTATTGTTGGGTCGGTTTTAATACCTACAATGCAAGAAAATCTATTAAGATTACCACTATAAAAGCTTATAAATATATTTTAACATTTTTTATTGTATTTAACGCTTAAAACAAAATTATTTGAATATCTATCGATTTCTTAAATTCCTTACATTTAATTACTCGATTTATTCGAAATTTAGAAAACGAGAATCGATTGAAATAATCGCTTTCACACATCACAAAAATTTAATAAAAAAAATGGTCGTCAATTTCGAATACAAATTGAGTAGTGGTAATGAATATTACGTGTTATTGGTCCTGAATTAGTAAATTACGCTAAGATCTGGGCATTTTCATGTTGTATATAATATTTGAAATTATATTTGTCACATTTGTTATCGAATCTTTATGCGTTTGTGTGATATAATGTGAAAAATAAAAATGTAAACACGCACTATTGGCGCGAAACTTCGACTTTAGATTCCAAAATTAATCATTACCACTGCTTATTTAACTATGGATGAATTCGTCACATAATTAAATGACGAGTTAATTATTATCAATAAAGTGGAGTTTGGATGTCCGAAAACCACAATTTTTATGATTTTTAGCCTCGGCCAGCACTGCTGTCAAAATGGCGATGACCGTATTTACGCACTTGGATTTTGTAAGGTGAAATTAAGAAACTTGCGCGCTAAATACAGTAGTTTTAATGGCGTTGACATATGAGCTTTTTATCCAACTCTCTTAATTAAACCACACTCATAGTATTTGATTATCAGATATTAAATATTTACATAAATAATGAGGATGACGTATGACTTAAATGCTAGCCCCTTTCGGGGCCGATACCGAGCCAGCGGAGGTTTGTATGTCAAGCCCCCGAAGGGGCCCGTACCGAACTATATGGTTAATAAGCCTACTTTACGAGTTAAACCACTATCTTCAAATGCCCTTGCCAAATTTTCCCATACCTGTTTTGCATTTTGTGCTTCTTGAATATGTACGTATAAAATCGGGTCAACTAATAGTATTAACTTTGACTTGGCTTTGGTGTCTTGCTTAACGGAGTCAGGGTTAGTAACCACTGGTTCTTTTAAAACGCAGTTATACAAATCTTCATGTTGTAGGTATGCCTTGACTGCAAAACTCCAACTTGCCCAATTCTCACGACCAGTTAGCTTTTCAATTGACATCATTGAATTACTTCCAGCCATATTTATACCGTAAATATTCAATCTGTAAATAGAATAGCTGAAAAGAAAAAAAATAACTCGCGAGCCCGGTAACCAAAAGTGAGGTTATACTCGTGGTTTTTCTTTTACTACTATAAATACTGTTCAAAACACAAAGATAACTTTAAACGGCAGGCTTGGGACGGCCCATAACCTGATGAAATAAGGCGAAAGGCGATTTGAAAGAAATAACTATTTAATTTATAATTAAATAATTTTACAAATGTAACTGTCAGTGCAAAAGTATGGACGAGAGCACGCCTATATGTAATAAACATAATAGACATGCACGTCATGCACTTCACTTCTTGCTATTAAACTTAGCGCAGGCGTCCATACTCTCAACATTATTTATATTAGTCTGAAAACATGAAATAAATATAAACATCAATTTGAATGTCTTTGACATTTACCTATAAATGCAATGAAGAAATGAAACTATGCTGACTAGAAGCCGGGCCAAACTACGGGCACACCCACCATCTCCGGACTCGTCGCTCAGCTCCGCTTCGCAGCCGCCGGGACGCGCCTCAACCGTGAGTGCTGTCTTCGGTCGCTGCAGTTGTGTCGAGTTCGAGCGACGAGTTTTCTCCCCGCCGTCGACTCCATCACCACCACGACGACGAGGAAGAGGAAGGCCACCAGCGGGCTTGAGACCTCGAGGCCAACCGGCCCCGAATAGGGTCCCCGCTGCCGGTGGAAATGTGTCGCGCATGCGATGAACTCAGTCCATTAATGAACATGTCATGCGCGCATATTATGGGGCTACTGAGGGGGGAAGCAACTTGACTGCGTACCGTGGTCGGATGCTCTCTCTGTTTCAGGTGCTTGAACCAGGTGTCAGCGTGTCGGCGCAACGACTGTCGGATCAGGTGCGGGTCATCCAGCGTAACCATATGTTGGATGACACCATACTTGATCGACTACGCTCCGAATCACGGAGTAACCTAGTTACGCCTGCTTCACCTATGATCGCGGTACAGCTGCAAAATGTTACCAGTGCTTCGCCACGATCCGACCGAGGTGGTGAAGAAGATGATGATGAAGTTATATCCGTGAGTACCCAGTGCAACGCACAATTGAGGAGTGCTTTGGAAGGTGCATTCCGAGAGTACCGTTCCACACCGCCTGAACTTAGACCACGACTACCTCGTTTGCCTATGCACAAGAAAAACAAGGCGCTGGTGTGTGCTCTAGATTCGCAGCTGTCAAACTGTTTTGACAGCAGCAAAGACCTAGCCGATACTCACTCAATATTGTACTGTGGAGCTGTAGCGGCATGTCGTGTAGCTCACGTCAAATTTCCTAACAATGACAGAGCTACACGACCAAAATTAGCTGTTCCAGCTTAGCAGTGCAGGATTGAGCGGCGTATCGGTGAGGCTAGAGCACTCATCGGCAAGTTAATCTGCTTCAGGGAGGGCAATACTCGTCCTAGAGTGATGCGCTTTGTGAGGCGGGCGTTCTCGGGAACTGATATTCGTTTTCGGGACTACTTGGCTCGCGTCACGGAGCGTATCGACTTCCTGAAGCAGAAGATCTGTGCATGGGCAAGCCGTATTCGTCGGTACAAGCAGCGAGTGGAACGATACAATCAGAATCGCACATTCCAAAGCGATGAAAGGTGGGTATATAGGGCTTGGGAACGACCGGACCAAGGTGTGACTGACACGCACCTGCCGGATGATGACGCCATGTGTTCATTTTGGCGCAGCATTTGGTCGGTGCTTGTCAGTCACACTGAGGGCGATTGGATCCGGGAGGTTGAACAAGCGTGTGATCCTATACCAGAAATGGGGGCAATCATCATTAGCCCCCAAGACGTAGCTCGTGCAGTCCGTCCGTTGCCTAACTGGATATCTCCAGGGCCGGATGGACTGCACAACTTCTGGATCAAATGGTTTCAGAGATCGCACGCTCGCTTGGCGTCCCAGCTTCAATCAGCCTTAGAGTCAGGGTCGCTGTCCCAGTTCTTGATGACTGGAATTACCCACCTGCTCCATAAATCAGGTAGTACTGCGGAAGCCAAAAATTATAGACCAATCACTTGTCTACCAACAGTCTATAAAGTTCTTACATCCATTTTAAGAGCTAAAATCAATCAACATATTGAAAGTAATTGTATCATGTCTGCCTCTCAGAATGGATGTAGGAACGGGTCTCGCGGTACTAAGGAGCTGCGCCTCATAGATACTCGTATGGCCATTAGCCAACAGGTTCGCCGCTCCCGAAGGGATCTGTCTACATGTTGCATAGATTATAAGAAGGCCTATGATTCTGTGACACATGTACATGGCTCATGAGGGTGCTGGAGTTGTATAAAGTTGATGCAACTCTACGTACCTTCCTGATGTCGTGTATGGGACATTGGAGAACGGTCCTTCGCTATCCAGGATGTCGACAGATCCAGGGGAACAGCGAACCGATAAGGATAGAGCGCGGTATATTCCAGGGTGATAGTCTGAGTCCATTGTGGTTTCGTCTAGCCTTGAACCCTCTCAGCACACTGCTGGAAGGTTCAGGTCTAGGCTATCGGTTGAGGAGAGGTGGTCAGGTCATATCTCACCTTCTTTACATGGATGATCTGAAACTCTTTGCTCCCAACAATTTGCAACTGATGAAGCTACTGACGGTAACAGAAACTTTCAGCAGCGCCATCAGGATGGAATTTGGTGTGGACAAATGTGCAGTCATGCATGTCAAGCGAGGGGAGATTATGGAATCCGTGGGAACTCAACTTTCGGATTCCATACACCTTAGATCCCTCTCCTCAACAGAAACCTACAAGTATTTGGATATGTCGGAAGCTTTAGGTATCAATACATGAAATAATCGTTGAGGAAGCGCTTTTTTGGCCGCCTGAATAAGGTGCTGAACAGTCTATTGTCAGGCGGAAACGAGGTGCGCGCCTTCAACGGTTGGGTCATGCCGGTTTTGATGTATTCTTTCGGCATACTCAAATGGACTCAGACGGAACTTGATGCCCTGGATAGGAGGGTCCGCGCACTGCTGACCGCAAATCGAATGCATCACCCACGGTCGTCGGTGATGAGACTATATATCCCACGGAAGTGCGGGGGTCGTGGCTTCTTAAATGCTAAGACCCTGCACAACCGTGAGGTATGCAGTCTCAGGGAATATTTCCTGGAAGCCGACGTGGGGATGCACCGAGATGTGGTCTCAGTGGACAAGGGCCTCACCCCGCTCTCCCTGGCTAACGAGAATTGGCGCAAACCTAGAGTATTAGACACTAATGACCGCAAGGAGGTATGGCAGGGCAAGGAGCTTCACGGACGCTTTTACCGGGCACTACATGGGCCCGATGTAGGCTTCTTAGCGTCCGTGTCTTGGCTGCGCTTCGGTGACCTATTTCGGGGAAACCGAAGGTTTTGTCTGTGCAATAATGGACGAAATTATGATGACGAATAACTACCTGAAATACATTGTGAAGGATGGCACGGTTTACATATGTCGGGCATGCCACCGTCCGGGAGAATCGATTCGACACATTATTTCTGGGTGTTCTCGTCTGGCTAACGGAGAGTACTTGCATAGACACAACCTCGTTTTTTTTTTTTTTTTTTTACGTTCTAACAGGACTATTGTTGCCAATAAGCCTGATATTGTGGTGATAGATCGATTGGAGCGTCGCGCAATGATTGTTGATATTACGGTCCCGCATGACGAGAACCTCGTGAAAGCAGAGAAAGATAAACAATTCAAATATCTAGATCTGGCTCGCGAGGTTGTCGACATGTGGGACGTGAGTACAGCAGTCATTGTGCCGATAGTCGTGTCGGCCAATGGCTTAATAGCCAATAGCCTCGACCACCATCTGAGGAGGCTTTCGCTGGGCAGCTGGATCAAGCGCTTGATTCAGAAGGCAGTTCTTCTGGACACGGCGCGTATTGTTAGGAGATTCCTCTCTCAAGAACCCTGACCACCGGTAGGTCGGACCCTGTTCCCGATGCCGGTGGGCTACTATTTTTTATATTTTTAAATGTTTTTTTTTTTATAATTTTGCTTACTAAAAATATTTAAAAATGTAAATAATGTGTAAGAAAAATGAATAAAGAGAAACAAAATAACATAATAATCACATAAAATTTATATTATATTATAACAATCAAAACCATTATTTTAGGTCATTATAATGCCTGGTCGGTAAGCCAGCGTTCAGCCAGCCAAATGTCGCGCCCAAGATTCTACCCGGTAGCCGGTTGTACACCGATGGACCCATAATATGAATCAACCTTCCAGATTTAGACAGTGTGTGTGCTTAGCCAGCTAATTTGTCTCCACCACGAGTACAGTAATTATGTCTATCTCCGCGTTTATTATAATCATTTATAAATGTTGCCCGACGTATACTGCCGCCTGTAATATCACCATCGCGGGAACAGTCAATATTTTTAGTCGTTTAAAAAGTGGTCTTGCGGTGGCATCCCATTGAGATCGCGCAATGGTTCTCACGGCACGCTTCTGCATCCTGAAAGCCCGCTCCCAGTCGGCAGCTCGGCCCCAGAACTCAACGCCATACTGGAGAACCGAGTGTACCAACGCGAAATAACACCCTCTCATCATCTTCCGTGGGAGCGTTTGCGCTAATCGCTCCAGAGCGAAGCATGCTCGTCCGCGTTTGCCGCACATTTTATCAATATGCGGCCCCTACGTGAGAGAACTGTCTAGTTCGAAGCCGAGGAATGTGGTGACTTGCACCTGTTCGACCACATTGCTTCCTACCCGCAGTGACAGTGGTGTACACATTCGACCGGAAAGGTTGACGTGCATGTAATGGGTCTTGGTTGTGTTGAGTATCAAGCCATTTATTTTAAACCAGTTGTTAATTTTCCCCACCACTAAGTTGAGTTTTTCTTGTAACCCTTCCATCGACTGCGCGCACACGACTGCAGCCACATCGTCCGCGTACATAAAGACATAAGCATCACTTATTGCTACAGGTAGGTCATTGAGCAATAGACTGAACATGATGTTAGAGAGGGAGAAGCCTTGTGGTGCACCCTTAGTGACGTTAAGAGGGTCTGACCTAACCTTTCCACCGTCGCCCACCACCACCTGCGACCTGTCTTTTAAAAAGTCGAACAGCAACTCTAATGGTTTTTCCCCTATTCCAAGATGCCTCATCTTCAGTGCCAGCACGCCATGGTCCGCGACGTCGAAAGCTTTTGAGAGGTCGCAGAAGAGCACTGCTACCTGCTGTTTTTCCTCCCGAGCCTTCATTACATGGCGGATGACCATACGTGCAAGGGCAGTTGTCGATTGCCCCTTCCTGCAGGCGTATTGACGGTCGGTGAGGCAGTTAGTCTTCTCAAGAAATCCAAGTTATCGGTCACATAGTCCGTTTTCAAAGACCTTGGCGACTGCCGGAATGATAGACACCGGCCGATAATTGTTTATATCACTCTTCTTGCCTTCGCCCTTATACAGCGGGACACCTTGATATTTTTAAATGCACTGGGATAGCATCCACTACGCAAACACCTATTGAATAACACCGAAAGAACATTCGCAAGCGATGTAGCCGATGTATTTAGCAGCTCCACTGATGTGTCAAATAAATCTTTTGTAGGTTTAGTGTGCGTGTGTGTAGGGTTATGTGTGTACGGAGAGAAATGAAATGCTGCGGAAGTCCAAAGTCACTTTACATATTTAGTTGTTACTAATATTACAAAGGAGTAGTTAATCAGGTTGGGAGCGCGTCTATATCTTATGGTAGTTCCGGGCGAACTGTAGTCACCGAGCGCTGCACGTACGTCGAATACAAAACTGATGTGTCAGCGCTCCTACATTATTCCTCCCCTTTTTTTTAAAAAAAAACCTAAGGTTTTTTTTACAAATAATTTCTATGTTCTAATATTCATGTGACTAAATCTAAATACATGTTTATCAGAGCTACGAGTTACACAGAATTTGCTTAGACATCATTTCATTACAATGAACAATATTGTAACCAGATCCCTTGCTGGTGTGCGATTGCGCTACTTACAATGTTCGCTTTATACAATGTTATGATTTAAAAGTTTTAAGCTATATTTTCAAGCTATTATTACAAAAGGTACAAGCAGTGTTTGATTTTATGCATCACAATAGGCTCTTATATTTTCTGTACTTCATTAAATCTACATACAACAATGAGGTTACTAATTTTTATTTAATAGACCTTACAATAGTTACAATTATCCTTGGGTTTATATTCTGCTGTCCTCTCTATGTTCTATGTTCTATGTTAGGGATTTTGGTTTCCGCACTTAGTCCTTAAAGTGGACCATTGTGCGTGAGCCTTGGTGGCCGTTACTCCAACCAGCCCACCTCCCTCCAGAAGCAGATCAGACTTCCCGGTCTTCTCAGGGCATCCGCAAGAGATCCTGGCGTTCCAAGGGTCGCCTCGCGTATCTGGGTGACGCCAGTACACTCGAGGAGTACGTGCGCTATCGTTTCCTCCGCCTCCATGCACGCCCTGCACAGGGGACTGTCAGTGATACCTAGGGTGTGGAAGTGTTTGTTCAGTGAACAGTGTCCAGTGATGGTCCCCGCCACCAGTCGCAGGCTATCTCTATCCAGGCGCAGAAGGCGCTTGGTCAGTTTTTTGTCCAGGGATGGCATAGCCTCCTTGGATTGCCTGCACCCTGGTGTCGAGGTCCACCACTTCTCCGCTTGTGTTTGAGTGTGATCCTTTAGCCAACTTCTGAGCTGCTTGAAGGGTATGGGGACAATGGGTTCGGGTCCGAAAGCTTTTGTGCTGGATCCTCTTCTGGCGAGTTCGTCAGCTGCATCGTTTCCAAGCGATCCACTGTGTCCTTTGATCCATTGTAATGTCACCGTGTTGCGGTTTAGTACCGTAACTCGTTCTAGGGCATTATGGCATTCTAATATTAGTCTCGACGTGATCTGATTTCTCTTTAAGGATTGGAGGACTGAGGCACTGTCGGAAAGTATACGGATGTGAGTATCCGTAACTTCCCTGGCCTCTATGGCGTGTGCCGCTTGGATAATGCCTACGCACTCTGCTTGATATACAGAGTTGAGCATTCCCAGGGGTCTGGATATTTTGATGTTTAGATCGTCGGAGAAAACTCCGATACCTGTTCCATCGTCGGTTTTCGATCCATCAGTGTAGATCCTTAGCTCTTTTGGGCCTGAGTAGTCACACATCTCCGCTGTGAGCTCTATGTTGTAGTGCTTTTGGAAGCAGTGGGTCTTCAGGGTTCTGTCGCAGGGTGATGCCATCATGGGCTGTTGTTTGATTGCGTCGTCTTTTATGCGCGTATGTTTGATTCTGGAGTCCTTACTTAGGGTGCCGGATACTTCGAGCCTGAAGGTCGCTAGGGCCGCCTCCTCCCTTACGACGAGGTGTAGAGGTGGTAACCCCAGCATTACCTGTAACGCGGCAGTGGGTGATGTTCTCATGCTGCCGGTGATTGCTACACAGGCAAATCTTTGTACCTTCTCGAGGTCCTTCTGGGCTGTGCTCAGATTGGTCCTGGGCCACCAAACTATGGAGCCATATGTAATGATTGGTCGGATGACGGTGGTGTACAGCCAGTAGGTGATTTTGGGGCTTAGGCCCCAATTCCTGCCAAGCAATCTTTTGCATTGCCATAGGGCTATGCTGGCTTTTGTTGTGATGTAATCAGTATGTTTTGCCCAGTTCAGCTGTTTGTCCAAATAAATACCCAGGTATTTGGTTTCAGTCGACAGGCTTAGGGTGGTCTCAAAGAAACGTGGCAATTGTAGGTTTGCCAACTTCCTTTTCTTTGTGAAAAGGACGAGTTCGGTTTTGGTGGGGTTCACTGCTAGTTTGTACTCCTTGCACCAGTCTTCCACCACCTTCAAGGCTTGGCGCATAAGGTTACATAGTGTGTTTTCATGTGTGCCATTTATTATTATGGTTATGTCATCTGCGTAGCCCACCGTGTAGTAGCCTCTGTCATTCAGACGTTTGATAAGGCTGTCCACCACGAGGTTCCATAGGAGTGGTGAGAGGACGCCCCCTTGAGGGCAGCCTTTCGCCACGATGGCTCTAGTGGTATCGTTCACCGTAACTTGTACGGCCCTGAGTCTTAGCATATTTGTGATCCATCCTCGCAGGGTCGAGTCCACACCGTGATTCTCGAGGGCTGCGTTGATGCTATGGAAAATAGTTTTGTCGAAAGCCCCTTCTATGTCAATAAAAACAGCTAGTGAGGAGCACTTGTGGTCTACTGCACATTCGATCTTGGAGATCACACTGTGTAGTGCGGATTCTGTTGATTTTCCTGTGGAGTAGGCATGTTGGTTCTTGTGTAGTGGTAGCTCCCGAAGAGGTCCGTCTCGGATGTGTCGGTCACAGAGTCTCTCGAGGGTTTTCAGGAGGAATGATGTCAGGCTTATTGGTCTGTACGCTTTGGGTTGTGTGTAGTCTGGTTTGCCTGGTTTGGGGATGAAAATAACTTTCACCTCTCGCCATTGAAGTGGTATATAGTTGTGTGCCAGGCAGGCTTGGTAGATGATGGCCAGCCACGGTGTAAGGGCGTCTACACCCCATTGCAGCAGGGCTGGGAAAATTTCGTCTAAGCCTGCGGCTTTGTATGGTTTGAAGGTCTTGATTGCCCATTTTATTTTGTCTTCAGTTACTATGGTACGGGCTCTCGACCAGTCCTGGTCGTTTGGTGTGTGCATTGGCTCACTTTCCCATGTTTTGTCCTCAGAGAGGTTGCAGTCTGGGAAGTGGGTTTCCAGAAGAATTTTACTTGTTTCGTGGTCCGACTTAGTGTAGGTATTGTCTGGGTTTTTCAGCGACCCGAGGGTACGATCCTGATCGGTGGATAGGATCTTTCTTACTCGCGCGGCTTCACTGTTTGATTCGATGTCTTCACAAAATTTTCGCCAGGCTGCTCTGCTGGCATGCCTGACTTGTTTTTTGAAGGTGTATTGTGTTTTCTTGTATGAGTCCCAGTTTTCTGGGAGCCTGGAGTTTTTGGCTCTGTTAAATTCTTTGCGCATGGTTTGCCTGAGCTTACTGAGTTCTGCATTCCACCAGGAGTTTCCCTTGCTCTTGGTGTTTGGATCTGTTAGTTTGCAGCAGGCGTGATACGCATCACTGATATATTCTGAGAGTTTTGCTACAGTATCTTCAAGTTGTTTGGGATCTGTTGGAGTTGAGGGTATTTGGTGCTGCGCTAATAGGGAGGCCAGAAGCCTTTTGTAGCCGGGTACGTTGGTACGGCGTGGGTTGCGCCTAGGTTCAGGTTTTTTTGTGTTAGCTACCAGTGAGAAACGAATCCTTCTGTGGTCAGAGCAAGAAGGCTCGTTGGATACGTGCCAGTTAGAAATAAGTTTTGTCGCGCTTTCCGAAGCCAGCGTTAGGTCAATGATTGTTTGACCTCTAGCCGTGACCCAAGTGGGTTCCGACCCGCGGTTTATGATGTTAAGGTTAGTGGAAAATAGATATGTGCATAATACCTCACCTCTAGTGTTGGCTTTGTTGCAACCCCAAAGCGGGTGGTGGGCATTCGAATCTGTGCAGATGACCAGATCCAGGTTGTTGTCTTCACAGTATCTTACCAGGTCGGCCATCTCTTTTGGTGGGCAGTCTTCATCCTCGCCTGGCATGTACACCGAGGCTAGGACGATATCGGGTACATTGTCTTCAGTTTTAAGCCTGACAGCTGTCAGGTCTCTGGAACATAGTTGCGTGAGTGTTGTGGTAGGTACATCTTTGGGTATATAGGCGCAGGTTCGTGGTTTGTCTGTGCCCTGTGTGTCGAGGATTAACTTACCTCCAATGTTGCCGAGTCCACAGATCCTATTATTTCGGATCCACGGCTCTTGGATCAGTACTATAGTCCGGGGTCTCACCTCCAGTGCCCTGCGTAGGCAGGCCGTAGCAGTCTGGCTATGCTGGAGGTTGGTCTGGATGATGTTCAGGGAGCTGGATGTGGGCGGCAGCGGCGGTGGGGTGGAGTTAGGAGGAGATCGATCCATCGGATGAATCCCCCCCCTCCTCCAATCCGTGCCGGTCGTCTCTCAGTGACGGTGACGAGCTGAGCAGTTGCTCTGTCCACCCTGGTGGTGAGGTTGGCATGCTCACAGCGTCGGCATCAGCCATCGCCGTTCTGGCCAACTCCTCCTCCAGTTGTGTCATGGTCAGATCAGTCGGTGTCGGTGTCAGTTGTGGTTGTGCGGCGGTCGTGGTCGCAGTCTGAGTGTCGGAGGGTTGGGTGTTGGGGAAAAAGCGCACGTATATCGACCCCAGAAGGTACGATACCCGCCGCTCCCTCCCCAAGACCTTTTCGGCTTCCTCCGGTGGGATACCCAGGGTCAAATAAGTCCCGTGGTTATCTCCACCGACTGATGTCGCCCTGTACAGCGACCACCTCCCTATGTCGTACCAAGTATTCTGACGAGTCAGAATGCTCTGGAGCCGCGCTATGTCCCCATTGTACCTGGGTACGAAGAGCGCTGCTCGGACACGGGTCGGTACGTCAGACTGTTTCATGACTGTCAGTGTCGCGTCTGTGTTTGGCAGTCTAATTTTGGGCACGTTTTCGGTCAGCCAGGTCAGGGCGCCGTCGTCCTCGCACCACATCTGAACCGTGCCATCCGCTACCCGTGGGTAGCCGCGGAAGGCCGGGAGCGGTTTGGAGGGGTCGGCGTCCATGACGAGGTTCTCAAGGCTGAGCTTGATGTACTCGGTCTCGTCGGTGGTCATGTCTCGGGTTGGAGGCGAGAGGCAGTTCGCTACGGCGAGCCGCGCAGGAATGTCCTTTGTGGCCCGTGCGTAGGTTCTCTGCTCCCCTTGAGCAGTCTGAATTCTGACACGCTTGGCGTCCCCCTGGAGCGTGCTCGGCGAAGCCGTGTCGTCCGGGCGCACCCTCTTTGCCGCTCCCTGACCACTTGGTCCTGGTTGCGGTTCCGAGGGGCTTGGCACGATGTTTTGTGCCAGGGAAGCCACGTGCGAGAATCCAGACCGCTTGCCTCGCTTTTTGTTGGGTTGTCTATAGGTCGTCTCGGTGCGGTTCCGGTCGTTTCCTCCGGATGGTTCTGGTGCGGGCATTGACGTTTCGCGCTGGGTTTCCCCTTCGCGGACTAGTCCTTGCCCGCTGCTGTCCTCTCTTGGCTTCATTGTGGCTTGGCCAACAACACAAAATCTGATGATTGTCCTACGATTGAACAGCAAAATATAAACAACTTCTTATACGAGTATTTACTCGCTAACATCTTCACAATACATTACACAATAGTGCGGTTACCTATTTTTCAAGGTAGCGTCTTGATATCTTTTAGAAATACTAATCTATAAAACACATACAAAAACAAACAAAAACTTAATACAAATAGAACAAAGAAAGTTAAGTATGGACGTGCTGAGTCGGTTGAAACTTCACAAACAACGTATTTCTTAGTATTAAATAAAGTCACACGTTTCAACACGACGTTGTTATTGTCATTTGATTCGTGTTGCAATTTTATTAGCTCGGCGTCCGTTTCCTGCGCAGCTGCTAGCTTTGCGAAATCAAGCATCGTGGGACACGATATTGTTGCTACTCTAGATAAAGTATCTGCTACTATGTTATCGTTCCCGCTAATATGCCATGACTGTTCTAAATTCGTTGCCTAGCTCTTCGTGAGGTTTCCCTATTGGTACCGGTTTTACTGAATGCAAAAGATAATGGCTTATGATCTGTAAAATTAATTAACTATTGAACTTCAACCATATTGCGAAAATGAATTATAGCTAAATAAATTCCTAAAAGTTCTCTATCATAAGTGCTGTATTTCATTTGAGCCTCTGTCAGCTTTTTAGAATAATATCCTAATGGTTTCCACTTGTTATCAACATTTTGCTGTAATACGGCACCTACACAAGTGTCTGACGCATCGGTCATCAATGATAAAGGGGTATCAGTCGTTGGATACGATAATAAGACTGCATTCTTTAGGTCTTCTTTACATTGCTCAAAATTGCGTTCGGCTAACTCTGTCCAATTAATTTTCATTTTATCTTTACGTTTCGAATTTCCTAGATACTTATTTAACTCTGCCTGGTGATCAGCTGAGTGAGGTATGTTTGCTATATAAAAATTCAACATTCCCAAAAATCGTCTGAGTTCCTCAACAGTTTCCGGTTTGGGAAAAGGACATGGCCAAAAAAGTACATTCCATATACACTTACATAGTAAATATATTATATTAAGAAAAATAGAGAAGTGAATTGTTGCGTAGTTTTTAACCTCTCTGCACTTATCAGTTTTGATTACAATATAATAAGTAATGCAAGTTGAATTCAAAGTCTCATTTGTCAACTTTCGCCACTATGGACCGTTCATAGACGAACACGTTCTACACCACTCATACTACTTGTAGATATGTATGTGAAATGAACGACAAATGCTCTTACCTGAAACATTTGATTTAAACAAAACTGTTTTCATTGGTATTTCTTACATGTAATTAAATTATATTTTGAAGTGTTGATACGTAAGATATATGAAGGGGCAGGAGGGCCTTCATCAGAACTCATCTTGTGATGTATGTGGGTAGGTAGGTACGCAGGTGGGCGTGGGCAGAAAAATTACAAGTCCTTGTCGCAATTACAGTTCTTTAATCAGCACGGGTTTTAATAATTGAAATACACAGTTAAACGATCAATGTACACTCTTAGCAATACGACAGCAACTTAATTAGAACTCTAAATCAAACTATCATTCGGATTCAAAGCGATTCGTCACAAGCGTGGTGCGCGGGCGCCGTCTCGAACAAAAGTGTCAAGATGGCCGCCCTCACAACCATCGACAATGACGCTTCGCTAGGCTGACTTTGACAACTAAAAGTCAACCTGACGTCTGACGTTGACGGATGCGCCGTCATATATTTATTTCACACAATTATAGTAATAACGTAACCGTACCATAAAACGGAACGCGTTTTACAATGTCATTGTTTATGTCAAAATGGCGGTACTGCGATTGCACAGATCCTCCGTTGCGTACGAATTGTTTGTTTTTTTTTGCGATTATCTTCTAATATTTTTGACTCCTGCTTATCTCTACGGAAAAAAATATCTTTACTTATTTTAACCAAGAAATGAGTAATTTATAATTTATAATCTTTTGTTTTATTTCGTATTTCCCTTGTTAAATAGTAGTTAAACTGTTGAAGAAAAGCGTCACTTTCGGAGTCTCAATAAATGTGACAATAATAACATATACTTTGTCTCAGTTTTCTATCAGACTTTCTCAGTTCAGTAAATGTTAATCAATATATGGTTAAAAAACCTTAGTTCAGGTAGAATGACCACCTGAAATAAGGAATTTGGATCTTGTTGATATGCCTAATAATTCACAGCACTTCGTTATTTTAAAACGCCTTGAGGTTTTTAATAGCAAAATCATTATATCATACGCTTTGCCAGCAATCTGATAGAAGGTAATATGAAACTGTTTTCGTCTAGTTATTTGTAATGAGAAGTTCTTTGAGCTTTTTATTTTTTGCAATTTAATATGGCAATATTCACGAATATGAAACACCAAAAATTATCGTTGTAGATTAAATTTGATAACTATGCAGACGCCCATACAGAAATTGGCCATGTCCTTTACAATGGCGTTAACCTTATCTTCTAGAGGTCTAATTCCTTCTACGGATACTTCGTATCCTAAAAATTCAAATTTATCTGTGCCAAAACTACATTTAGAGTATTATTTAATAGTAATACCAAATTAATTAAATCTTTCAAAAACTTTTTCTAAATGCTGTTTATATGCTGCGTCTCACTTTCTGATGCTATTATTACGTCATCAACATAATTAAACAAAAAATCGAAACCTTGTAAAACAGTATGATACATGAAACGCTGAAAAGTTTGCGCGGCATTACGTAATCCAAAGGGCATGCGCATAAATTCAAATAAACCAAAAGGTGTTATGACAGCTGTTTTTTCTATGTCTTCTTCCGCGACAGGTATACAATTATATGCTCGGTTAATATCTAACTTTGTAAAAATCTTCTTATTAGCCAAAATATACGTAAAATCATGAAGACGAGGCACAGGGTAGCGATCCGGTTTAGTAATCGCATTCAAACGTCTATAATCTCCACATGGCCTAATATTAATAATACCGTCCTTCTTGGGTACTACGTGCAGGGGACTTGCCCAAGCCCTGTGACGCGGCCTACAGATCCCAAGCTCTTGCATAACCCTAAATTCATTTTTGGCTTTTACGTACCTGTCCGGGGGTAGCTGTCTCGCTCGTGCGTGCACTGGAGTACCTGTCGTCTCTATGTGATGGCAAACGCCATGCCTAGGTGTCTCCTTATATGAAACAGGCTTAGTTAACTCGGGGAACTTATTAATTAATTTATAATAGTGGCAATTATCAGTGATGGTCTTTAAAGTGGGCTCAGTCGAACTGGAGAGATTTCCTCTCGTACATAAAGGATGATGCCAGAGTTTCTATGAAATCCGGTCCCACCTTCCAATAGCTATGTGTGTTACATCGTTGGATAGGTAATTTTGAGCTGAATAAAAGTTACTATGGCGCCAAGTTCCAAATCTTAAACGTCTTAGACGTTAGTCCGTTCAGAGTTATTCTTTATTAAACATGGTTGTTTTATCAGTAGCCAAGCAATGATATTTTTACGTAATAATTGCATTTGTGCTTTAAACACGTAGTGTAGATACTAACCTACGATTATCAATTGCGTCACTGAGTCGCAAACCTTATGACAAAAAGTTAAACAGATGTCCACATTGACAAAATGCTATATTTTTACAAATAAAACACAATAGCGTATTTAAACCTTTACATTTATTTAATCATCGTTGTCTACAATGACGTTATTTAAAAATAAGGCTGGGCCTACAAATCCCTAATGTCTGGCGTGCCCTAGGTACCAAATGATTGAAACGATATGCGCACAGGCCCCTACAGTACGTCGTCCCGTTATGCAGGTACAATATCTAAATATATAAAACTCAAATGTGACATGAATGTGACTGACTGACATAGTGATCTATCAGCGCACAGCCCAAACCACTGGACGGATCGGGTTGAAATTTGGCATGCAGGTAGATGTTATAACGTAGGCATCCGCTGAGAAAGGATCTTGATCAATTCTACCCCCAAGGGGATAAAATAGGGGATGAAAGTTTGTATGAAACTTTGTCAATTTTAAACCGATCGGGCTGACACTTTGCATGCATAAAGCTACTATGACGTAGGCATCTGCTAAGAAAGGACTTTGATCAATTCTACCCCCAAGGGGATAAAATAGGGGATGAAAGTTTGTATGAAACTTTGTCAATTTTAAACCGATCGGGCTGACACTTTGCATGCATAAAGCTACTATAACGTGCCTCATCTGCTAAGAAAGGACTTTGATCAATTCTACCCCCAAGGGGATAAAATAGGGGATGAAACTTTGTATGAAACTTTGTCAATTTTAAACCGATCGGGCTGAAATTTGGCATGCCAGATAGATGTTATGACGTAAACATCCGCTAAGAAAGGACTTTGATCAATTCTACCCCCAAGGGGATAAAATAGGGGATGAAAGTTTGTATGAAACTTTGTCAATTTTAAACCGATCAGGCTGAAATTTGGCATGCAGGTAGATGTTATGACGTAAGCATCCGCTAAGAAAGGATTTTGATCAATTTTACCCCCAAGGGGATAAAATAGGGGATGAAAGTTTGTATGAAACTTTGTCAATTTTAAACCGATCGGGCTGAGACTTTGCATGCATAAAGCTACTATGACGTAGGCATCCGCCAAGAAAGGATTTTGATCAATTCTACCCCCAAGGGGATAAAATAGGGGATGAACGTTTTAATAAATCTTCTTATTGAACTGATATTAAAGATTGGAGCTACTATGATGAAGACGTCCGCTTAAATAGGATTTTGATAAATTCAACCCCCATGGGGATAAAATAAGGGATGATGGAGGATGTAAATGAATTAGTTTGAACCTATCAGTACCTAATGGAACAAATAAATTAAGACGAACAAAATAATTTTTAAGTAAGTAAGTAAGTAAGTAAGTAAGTATATTTATTTGCTCCAAACATGTGTATACATACAAAAACAGGGAACTGATGCATGCAAGATATTAAATATAATTGGTTCGACATGTTTGTCACATAGGTGACGTGCAAATATAATAAGTCTTTTGAACTACAACAATGTCTAACTTTACAACAAATTCTCAAAAAATTACAATACAAATGTCAAAAATTACCAAATGTCAAAAATTACAATAAAAATGTCAAAAATTACAATAAAAATGTCAAAAATTACAATACAAATGTCAAAAATTACAATACAAATGTCAAAAATTTCAATACAGATGTCAAAAAATTACAATACAAATGTCAAAAATTACAATACAAATGTCAAAAATTTCAATACAGATGTCAAAAAATTACAATACAAATGTCAAAATTTACAATAAAAATATGTCCATATTACAATAAAATGTCAAACATGGTATGTCAACAGACCTTTTAATAAACAAGCCAAATGCTAACTTTTTGTAAATGACTCTGCCATAAATTCGTTAATATTATAATATGCTTTACTCGTCAGAAATAGTTTTAATTTTGTTTTCAAAACCGTATTATTATGTTCCCTCCAACTTTTTGGTAATTTATTATAAATAGTTGGAGCCATGCAAAGAACACTTTTGCGCATAAACGCTGTCCGACTCGCGCGGAGACAGAGTTGACTTTGATCACGGCGATTTCTTGGAAACTGGTCTGACATGCGGGGAAATAACTCTGGATTGTTCCTAATAAATACAACAGTCTCTAAAATGTACAGAGATGGCAATGTCAATATTTTATGTTGAATGAAATAGGGTTTACAACTGTCCGTGGTTTTTAAGCGAAACATGGCTCTGATACATCTTTTTTGTGCTCTAAAAGCTATCTCCTTGTTTGTTGAGTTACCCCAAAAGATAACACCGTATCGGAGGATAGATTCCGTCAGACCGTAGTAGGACGTTAATAAGGCCTCAGTATTCACAGTTCGCGCCAAAATGTTCAAAGCAAACGCATTACTGCTTATTCTTTTACTTAGAATGTCTATGTGCGCCTTCCAATTTAAATTGCGATCAATAGTTAGCCCTAAAAATGTCGTCGTATTTACTGTGTCAATAATATTATTCTTATATGTAATGTCAAAATTCGGAAATGTCATTGTACGTTGGCTAAAATGAATTATTACAGTTTTATTCAAATTGATTTTTAAATTATTATTTTCCAACCATTCTATTATTCTAATTAATGTATTCGTTATGTCATCTTTATACAAATCTCTTCGATTACAAGGTATAGAAATAGTACTGTCATCGGCAAAAAGTGTCATGGGGTGTTCTATTGTCAATGGAAGGTCATTAATGTAAAGTGTAAATAGTGGCGGTCCTAGTACACTTCCTTGTGGAACTCCATATCTAACCTTACGTTCTCCAGATAGCACTCTCTCTTCTTTTTTGGTCTCAATATTTATTCTACTTATTTCTGTTACTTGCTTTCTGTCACGTAAGTAGGATTGTAAGAGATCTAGTACGTTACCTCTAACTCCATATGCGTCTAGTTTTTTAAATAAAATACTATGTTGAACATAATCGAATGCCTGGGTCATGTCACAGAAAATAGCACAGATTGGCTGGTTGTTATCCATATTTATTATGACATTCTTTAAAAAGTCATAAATAGCCATGTTAATGGTCTTTTGTTTCCTGAAACCTTTTTGTTCGTTACAGAGAATTTTATTCGCTTCTAAATAAGCACTCAGTTCTTTATAGATATAGTTTTCAAATATTTTAGAAATAATTGGTATCAGTGCAATCGGCCTGTAGTATTCCATTAACTCTCTATCTTGTTTTTTAAATAATGGCTGTATTACTGACTTTTTTAGAGCCTCTGGAAAGATACCTTCGCTGATACACAAATTTATAATATGGCTTAAGGGATGGCATATTTCACCAGCCACAGCTTTGAGAATTTTTGTGCTGATACTGTCATAACCCACAGCATTTGTATTCTTAAGCGCTAACGTGATCTTGAATATGTCAAGGGGCAAACTTGGAGCCATGAACATGGAATCCTTTCTATTTAAAATATATTTCGTGACTCTGTCTCCCGAATTAATTATTGGTTGAATTTTATCGATAAAATAATTATTAAATGAATTTGCAATTAGCTTTGGATCCGAGATAAGTTCGTTATTAATTCTAAGTTTATTAATGTTATTCTTTGGTAAATTAAATTTTGTTTCGTTAATTATTTGCCAAGTTGTCTTGGATTTATTTTTTGAAGTCTGAATTTTATATATATTTTGAGCTCGTTGAGTCAGATTAATAATTCTTTTAAATAATTTTGCGTAATTTTTAAATCGTGTTTTATTGTGTTGGGTTGGTTTTAATCGGAACTGCCACAGTAATTTCCGTTTCTTCTCACTACATTTTTTTATTCCACGTGATATCCACTTTTGTTTTTTATTTACTGGTACCGTAATACGGATCTGAGGGAAGCATTGACTATATAAGAATATGAAAATATCAGTAAACGCCTTATATGCTACATTTGGATCATTGGCTTCATATACCTCTGAGAAAGTCAAACTACGTAGATAAGATTTGAATTTCATTATGTTACCCTTATTGTAGTCCCTTCTTCTCGTAGTCCACCGCTTGATATTGCACAATGTTTTAACTGGACATTTCAATAATTGTGCTGTGTGATCCGACAAAGCTAATTCCAATACTGTGGCTTTCCAAGATTTACGAAAGTTATGCGCAAAATTGTCAATGCATGTTTGGCTCTTAAGACGAGTTGGTTGATGAAGAGCCAGTTTCAAGTTAAAGCTTAGCAACAAATTTTCAAATTCTATGTTTTGTTTACTTTGCTGAAGAATATCAACATTAAAATCTCCAACTAAAATTATGTTTTTGTAATCTTTTTTTATTAAGAGGTTTAATGACAGTTCCAATTTATCCATAAATTCGTTAAAGTTATTGGGATTTGGTACTCTATAAATACATACACATACAATTCTATGGGAAATTAGTTCAATGGCACAACATTCGAAAGTCCCTGTAGAGGAAAACTTTACTATTTTAGTTATTTCTCTCCATTGATGACCCGCCTTCACTAGTATGCATGAACCACCTCTTTTAGTTTGCCCTCGACTAAAACAGGCTGCTAAATTGTAATTTTTCAATTTCAGATTTTTCTCATAGCCTTCTGCCATGAAATGTTCTGTGACGCATAAGAAATCGATGCTTATGTTTCTATCTAATAATTCGTTTAGACAGACTGCTAGACTATCACATTTACCCAGCAAGCCAGCAATGTTTTGGTGCATAACATAAAGATGTTTAGTCAAGAAAAAAATTGTTTTCAATTAAGGTTTCCTCTTTTTTGTGTATGTCATTATATTGCGCGTCTACAGTCTTATTTATGTCAGTTACTAAATACAATATGTCCGTAAATATAATACTTAGTCCGAGGTTATTCAATGTTCCAGAGTATTTATTAAACATGCTACAATCATATTCGAGATTAAGATTACTGTCCAAAAGAAATGCATGCCCGTGCGTCAATATGTCTAAATATAAAAGATTATTAAATGTCTCTACTCGGCAGTTGAATAAGCTCGTGTCAAATGGATATTTATATGTTGGTAAACAAATAATTATGTTAGTATGTTGCACTGTTTGAAGAATATCCCTTAAGTGGATAATAATATCACAATAATCATTGGTTCTCTTGAAGTCTTCTTCTCCGAGGAGTATGATGCAGAAATCTTTCATGCTATAATTTTCTAGTTTTGTCTCCAATCCACTTAGTAGGTTTTTTGTGTTACTGTGTGATTTCAGATAATGGCATAACGTGTATTTCTCATTTTGGAATTTTTTTTCCGCTGTGGACAACACATCATTTTTATTGTTAGTACTTAGTATACATATTTTGTGTTTCGTCATCCGCTTTTCTGTGTTCTGGCCATGTGTTTTATTTTCTATATTGGCTTGTTTACTGCTTGTGATATTCTGATCTTTAAGTGTACCTTGCTTCTGTTTGTCCTGCTTTTGTTCTAATTCTGATTTCCGTTGTTGATTTTTTGTAATTTTCTGTTTTGGTCTAGTTTGAGGCGTAATCGTCAATTCCGGTGATTTTTGTGAGTTTGTTTTATGAGTACTTGTCTTTATAAATGGAGATGATAAGGCTTGCTTGCTTCTTGAGTCTGGCGTTATTGGAGTCCGTTGGTTTTGTTTACGTTTTTGCTGAGATCTAGGTGTAACAGTTTTGTCTGTTAAGTTAATGTTCTTATAGGTTTCTATAACTTTTAAGTATTTTTGTAGATCAGATTTTAAGCGAAAATTTTCAACGTTGAGGTTTTCAATCTCCTGGTGAGCTATTAATAAGTCATCGGTCAATTGCTTAACTTTTCCATTCAATTCAAGTACCATTTGACTATTATTTAATGAAGTGTTCGGCAGACTCATCATAGTTGTATCGAATAGGTCCGAATTGTCCTGAATGGCACTGATGTCATTCAACGAACTAGTTTTGTGTATTTTACGGTAGGTGATATTGTTAGTTTCTTCCATTTTTGTTGAACAAAGTGTCAAATATTATTATCTGCACGTAACGGAACGCAGGCTCAAATTGCAAGTATCCAAGTCTAGTTTATTAATTTCCGAACGAAGATTGTCATGTCAATATTACGAATTAGCTTGTGATTGGTTAATATGCCAGCTGATCTTTGTTTACATTGAAAACTTAACTGGTTTTGAATGGACAACTGCTTTTTCTTCACGATATTGTTATTTGTATGTCCAATTAATTGGTGTTATGCCTTAAATACCGGAAAAATGCACATTATAGTTAATAACCCACCTTTCTTAATGGTTATGTGATGTATTGTCCTCTGATTATTTATCTCCAACTCTTAATCACTTAGTTTGCACTGTCTCACATGAATGCACTGTTTTTGTCTTAGTTTGCTGTTTTAAACTTGGATAACACTGTCGCTGGTAGAAAATCTCACACTGATTGTGTTTATGTCACTTGGTATACGTATATCGGGACTTAAATTATTATTTATTAATTAATTGTGCAGGAGAGATATAGCTGTGTTTAGGGTTGCCAGCTTTTTTTTTTTTTTTTTTTTTTTTTTTTTTTTTTTTTTTTTTTTTTTTTTTAGTTCAAAATGTTGACACTGATGGCGTTAAAGCATTTAAAAACGCGCTATCGTTGTGTTTTCACTGAGTACTTAAATACCCGATGATGAGTGGCCGCCGTACCTAATAGTACATTATTATACCTAAATATTTCGGATAATATATAAATTTGCGGATAATATTTGACGATTTTGGTTGTTCTTTTCTTGGCATATTTTGGATTGAATTTGCTTTGTTTCGGTTTAGTAGTTTTGGTTATAGACTCTGCTTTGTATTTGGCATTTGTTTTGTTTTCGTTTGGTTTAAGTATAGGTTTTACCTGCGTATTACGTTTGGAACAAGCGATCGTTTCAGAGAAGGAAGAGAGGAGTGAATGTTGAAGGATGGTCAGGGGTCAAAAAAGAACACGTTCTAGGTAGGGTTTATACTGTTCATCCAAACAATACAGAATGCTACCACCTTCGAATGCTTCTACATGAGATCAGAGGCCCAATTTCATTTGAAGCGTTGAAAACTGTAGATTGTCACTTACATCCCACTTTCCAATCCGCGTGCAAGGCTCTAGGTCTACTCGAAGATGATCGGCATTTGGATTCAGCTCTTGAAGAGGCAGCACTTTGTCAAACACCGCAAATGATTCGAGAGCTTTTTGCTATCATTTTGTTGTTCTGCCAGGTTTCCGACCCCTTATGTCTTTGGGAAAAATACAAAGAATACCTTTCTGAAGACTTTAAAAAACAACTGGAAAGGCAAGGTGACGTGGATGTAGAGCATTCATCGGACCTGATATTTAACAAATGCCTGTCGGTATTAGAGGATGCCATATTATCATTAGGCGGCCGTCCTCTTAAAGAGTATGGATTACCTCAGCCAATAACATCAATACATTTTGAAAATAGAGAGTACGTGAAGGAGACCAGTTACGATACAGTGGCCTTAGAAGACGCAGTAAGAAAAAATGAAGCATCCTTGAATGACGAGCAACAGGAAGTTTACAATAAAATTATCACAAGTGTAGATGCAAATGACGGTCGAATATTCTTCTTAGACGCTCCAGGTGGAACTGGTAAAACCTTCCTTATTAATTTACTTTTGGCGAAAGTAAGAAGTACTCACGGCATTGCCCTGGCTGTGGCGTCATAGCTGCTATATTACTCGAAGGTGGTCGAACTGCTCATGCTACTTTTAAGTTACCACTCAATTTAATCACTGCCGAGACTCCCATTTGCAACATCTCCAAACAAAGTAATTTTGCTGAAGTTTTAAAGAGTACAAAAATAATCGTGTGGGACGAAATAACGATGGCTCATAAAGGTGGTATTGCAGCCTTAAACAGATCACTAAGGGATATAAGGGGTAATAGAAAATTAATGGGTGGCTTAACAGTTTTGCTGGCCGGAGACTTTCGGCAGACTCTACCAGTGGTGCCAAAAGGAACCAGAGCTGACGAAGCAAGGTCGTGCATTAAGAAATCTAATTTGTGGCCCCAGGTTAATATTCTTAAGCTCTCTAAAAATATGAGAGCACATTTGGGCGGGGATGAGTCTGCTGGTAGATTTTCAGATCTCCTTCTTAAAATCGGTAATGGTGATTTTCCATCGTTTGATGGAATGATAACCATCCCGGAAGAATTGTGCTCAGTTGTTACAACGGTTCAAGAATTGCTGTCTAAAGTTTATCCAGACATTATTCATATACATGACAAGCCTATTGAATGGTTATGTGAGCGTGCCATACTTACTCCAAAGAACGATCAAGCAGCAGCTATCAACGATATCCTGCTCATGTGTTTGAGGGCGAAGAAAAGGTCTATACTTCGATTGATACAGTGGTTAATACAGATGACGCTACTAATTACCCTGTAGAATTTTTAAATTCATTGAAACCGCCAGGTTTGCCTTATCATAAGCTTATTCTGCGTGTGGGCACTCCAATTGTGTTGTTGCAAAATTTAAAACCACCAAAACTTTGTAACGGTACGAGACTGCAAGTGAAAGCGTTACATCGCAATATAGTGGAAGCCACTATATTAACTGGGTGTGCGAAAGGGGAAACTGTATTTATACCACGAATCCCATTAATACCTAATGATATCCCGTTCGAATTTAAACGATTACAGTTTCCCCGAAAAAGTCTGCTTTGCCATGACAATAAACAAGTCTCAGGGGCAAACTCTCAAATTTGCGGGTATTGACTTGAGAGAACATTGCTTCTCTCATGGACAGTTTTATGTTGCTTGCTCACGAGTAAGTTCACCTAATAGCTTGATAGTTTTAGCGCCTAATGACAGATTAGTTAAGAATATTGTGTACAAAGAAGTTTTGTAGGCCCTAATTTTTTACACACGCTAAACAACAAAAACTATACTTAATTAATTATAATAATTCTTCACGCGAGCGAAGCCGCGGGCAAAAGCTAGTTGTAGTATATGGTCGTTCGCCGATAGGGGTGCCAAATAAACTAAAGCCAGTACAGAGGTCAAATAAGCAAGGTCATCGAGCAATGTAATACCCTTAAGCACGAAATCATAAATTAGATCGAATTTCACCAAGAAAATTGAAGGCAGTCAGTACCATCTAAACCGTGTTCAATAGTCGCAGTGATAATACGATGTAACAACATAGTTTAGATGCAATTATCTCCTATGACCCATTTGTTGGTACCCCGCTGGTGGACAGTGGCTTATTTATTTTATTTAAAAAAATATTTTTAATTGGTTTTTAGGTTTTGGGACCGTTCCTTGTCAACTATCTTCACTTTATCAGCCTGCTCCACTATGACGCCTACGCAAGAGCTACCTCAACCTCAACCCCACCCAACGCCTGAGGGCGAGGCTGCACTGGCGCCGATGCCGGTCGCCGACGGTGAGAGGATCGTGATATCCGGCATGTCGGGGCTCTTCCCCTCCGCGCACCACGTGAAGGACTTGTCGGACATTCTGTACAACAAGGTAAGGGCTTGGAGATTCGTGGCTAACTGTGCGGTAACTTCCTAAAACACTCACAACCCAGTTTTGTCAGTTCAACAATGATCTTTGAGTTACTTTACGAATAGTGGGATTCAAAAATCCTTTAAATTGTGTTGAAAAGTGTATGACATAATTTGGGTGTTGGATGGCCCCACATGACTGATTTTTGGAGAACGAATTTGCTAAACGTGCTGACTGATACTGATGTCCAAACGATGACAGTAATAGACAGTAATGCATAGATATGGTAAAACCCTCCAGTGGAACAGTAGTCTACATAAATCTTATCCTTTAGGTTAACCCAGTGACAGCAGAGCAGGTTCGGTGGACAGGCAACCACCCCGAGGCGTCTCAGCATATGGGCACAGTGCCAGAGCTAGATCGGTTTGACGCCCAGTTCTTCAAGGTGAATTACCATCTCGGAAACACCACGGATCCCATGTCCCGGAAAATCCTCGAACAAGCCTATAGTGCTATTTATGACGCAGGTGAGATATTATAATTTCAGGGATGTTGCTACTTGCTAGCTTAACTATACAAACGTTCAACCACTATTTCATCCGTTTACTGGATGAATTTTTCAAAATCCTTCATAAAATCCATACTATTATTACAAATCCGGAAGTAACCCTGTCTGTGTGTGTTACCTTATCACTCCTTAATGTTTGAACAGATTGAGATGAACACAGATAGACCATGACCTGAGTTAGGTCACGAACGTACTACCAGAAGTTTCGTATACTTTGTATCCCAGAAGTACATTCCCGTGGCATACGTCCCGAGATCCGCGCGCGCGTAGCTTCTGGCAAGAACTTGTATTTAATAAGGTTATCGATGAAATATTTTTTATAATTTTTATTTAATTTTTGACGTCCACAGGAGTAAATCCCGAGCACTTATCTGGGAAAAAAATAGGTGTGTTCGTAGGATCCTGTTTTTCCGAAGCTGAAAAAGCAATGTTCTATGATGCCGGCTGTAGAACAGGCTTGGGTATAGCTGGGTAAGAAACGATTCACTTTAGTCATTACTTACAGACTTTATTCGGTACAGACACATTCGTCAGTTTGTTAAAAAATATTCAATATAATAGGGTGTAGCAAAAAACTGGGTGCAAAACAAACGAAAAACCCAGATGCAGTGCTATGTGCTTGTTTTCCAGATTTTTTAGCGTGGCCGTGGGAATCAAATCCAGGAGTCACTCGTGCACCATTGTGAGGATCGCCCGGAGGACACGGTGGAACACACCGTGGAGGTCTGCTTCGCTTGGGCGGAGGACCACCGTGTCCGAGCGAGCAAGAGGGAATGGGAAGCCGTCACCCTATGCGAAGCAGTCATGCTAGCGAAGGAGGTGGCGGAACCTTACCTCCCAGCTAGAAACCGAACCCATTAATTTTGGAAAAAAAACCATGCACTGTATTATTACACTAGAATTTGATCGTTATTAGCGACATTATCGAATGGTGTAATAATACAGTGTGTGGTTTTTTTTTCCAAAATCAATGGGTTTGATTCCTGGCTAGGAATATTGATTTTTCAAAAATCTAAGGATGCAGTTTTACTTTTCATCAAAATCGGGCTCCACATTCCTTTGAGCATTTTTCGCTATGGTTTCGGTTTTGGCCATCCACGCCCACTTGGAAAATTCACCCTGTATACATACATACATATATTATCTTGAGCTAGCCCATTTGTAGATTTGTTATTGGGCATAATTTATTTTGTTTCGTAGATGCAGTAAGTCTATGTTCGCCAACCGCGTTTCCTATTGGTTGAACGTGAAGGGTCCTTCGATAGCGATCGATGAGTCGTGCTGCAGTTTCACCGCGGCGCTGGAGCAGGCGTACCTCGCTATGAGTCGTGGTGAATGCGAGGCGGCCATCGTTGGAGGATGCTACTTGTGTATGCATCCACAGTCCTCGGTACATTACGGAAGGTAAAGCATTGATAAAAAAACAACAATTTCGTTGTACACCGAGAAATTTTAATGGTTGTTTTCGAAATGGTTTTGTCTTGGTAATACAATCGTAATATAAACAAATAAAATATTAGAACCAAAAAAAGGCAGATTAACCATTGTGCTTTTCAATCAGCTGATAACTTATTCAGTTAATGAATCATGATAATAATAAGCTTTACCCAACAAGTTATTTAAATTTTCCCTTCATACTTTTACGGGCTTAGGACCTTCATAAATACTTTAAGCTGCAATTTACTGAACACGAAATTAAATAAAAAAAGTTTATTATCCAAGAAAAATATTTTTCTGAATTAGATACCTAACAAAAGATTTAAGGCGTATTTCAACTACTTTTAAATGTTCACTATTTACAAAAGTACGAGTAGGTATTCACACTTCCCGGTAACGGAATAACTGTTCAAAGTGCAAGCCACTGCGTTGTATACACAATCGAGCACGTTTTAATTGATTGTCTTTCCTTGATGCCGAGGCACGGGCTTGGGGGTTCAGAACCCCGCGAAGATGGAGCGACTCCAAGTGTTGCGGCTCCGCGTAAGGTGCCGGGCAGCATGGGAGTCATAATCAGCCCTAGCATACAGTTGCACCATAGCGACGTAGGTAGTCCAAATTGCAATAACTGTAATGTCGATCCATTGCACTGATAACGCGTGCTGCGTGTACGACATTCGTGGGAAAACTAAAACTAATACGAAACCGGTGTGCAGCTTGCTGCCATTTGTAATATTGTTGCGCACAGGCTAGTTTATGCCGTATGCACTACACGTGCTTATTTTGCTTTGAACATTTATAAGTCGGTCTTTCCTTTGTCGGCTTCGCGGCTGTATTCTGTATTGTTGCGTGCAAACTAGTTTATGCCGTATCACCACGTGCGAGAGCTTATTTTGCTTTGAAAATTTATGCATCGCTGTTCCCTTTGTCGGCGGCGGCGCGTGCGATTCGAGTAGTACCTACAAGTTACGTCTAGTGTTACTAATGTTTCTCAAATTTTCTAGTTGTTGAATTTTTTTGTAAGTATTTTAAAACAAAAACATCTTTATATTTTTCCTTTAACTCTATGCTTCGAAAGTACTCCTTATGGCAAGTTGTTCTGCCGCGAGAAAACAACCATTAAAATTTCTCGGTGTGTATACAACATGTCACGTAATTAACGCACACCCTCAGACACCCCAATTAGTATATTATGTTATAATCATAATACATACACTGAATTTTTAGTTAAACATGATTATGTATTGTTTATTTATTAAATTAGTTAGACTAATTCTGGAAGAATGTTGTGGTCACAGTACAAATCCAAGAACGCAGACAGTCGCACACGTAGATATGAGGGTCTTGCTAGCCTAGTAGTTATTCGCTCGGGTTCGTGCCGCTCGACAGAACTATAGGTAAGTATTAGTGCCTAAAACAGCCGACAATACACGATTGTTTACGTTAAAGAAATATGAACATTATATACATATACATATTATGTATATGTATAACGGGCTGGTGTCCGCAACTCCACGTCAAATGCGCGTATTTTGCGTGCGGGTGGGAAATTCATTCGATCCATCCCGGCTCCCCGAGAAAAGCCAGCAGCGCCTTGATGTCGCTGACCATCTCGCGGAGAGTACCTGGGTTACCGAAGTACTTTGCCCTGTATGATGCAACCTCTGGGCAGTCCAGAAGCACGTGGGCTGCTGTCTCATCTTCCTCCATGCAGGCTCGGCACAGGGGGCTGTCTGTGACTCCTATGGCAAAGAGGTGTTTGTTAAAAGAGCCGTGTCCAGTGATGGCGGCTGTAATTGTGCGCAGCTGTATTTTAGTCAGCCGAAGCGCCTTTTTCGTGAAGCGGCCGTCGATGGTAGGAAGTGCATCCTTGGGCTGCCTACACTCACCATGGTTTAGCCACAGTTTGTGGTGTTGTTCACTGGTTCGTTTCCACCTGTGCGTAGGTACCCGAAGGGGAGTGGCACTATAGGTTCAGGTCCCATTGCTGCCATGCTCGATCCCCTTCTAGCGAGTTCGTCCGCTGCATCGTTGCCTCGGGACTCGCTCTGTCCTTTTATCAATTGAATGGTTATGTGAACTAGAATATGAACACTAACCGATGTCCGAACTTCGAGCATCGACCTGTTTATTTACGTCTAATAAACCTTTGATTGCACCTTTTCATCACACTTTTCAGGCTTTGGACTGTCGAATAATTTTGTTTATTGATTACGATAAATGGCAATGTTCGTTACAAAATGTTATGCTGCTAATTTAAATAATAATGAGCTGCTAAAAATTAGAGGCGATACAACAACATAATTCAAAGACCACTTGTTTAAAAGATGTGAATCAAGATACCTATTTACAATAATTTAAAAAATCAAATACTTAACTTACCTAAACACTCATACGACGTTGTATTTTAAATACACTTTCAAAATGTACAACACCTTGTTCAATACATTTTAATGCCCGTTTTCTTATATAATTGATGTTTTAATTTTGAAAGCACTTCAGTGTCATTTTTCACTATTTCAAGAGCGTTCACTATCTTATTTTTTTAGATCCTCGGCACTTGTTGTCTCACTAAAATAAACTAACGGCTTGATACGTCCCCACAACAAAAAGTCAAATCAGCTGATCTGGGAGGCCACTGGACTCCTACTACTCATCAAGGTGCGATCGAACACTCCTTCCTAGTGAAATGAGCAGGGGCACCATCGTGTTGGTAGAATACCTCTTGTAAATAAATGAGGAGGTATGTCTTCTAGCAGCGTAGGTAGAGTTTTTCGGGTAAGGGCATGGGGATTCTCATCGAAATAGTTCAGTACAACCAGTACTTAGTACGTTTTGAAGACAAGTACGTGTAGGCATATCGGCTCCCCTGTCGATGGCCGTGTCCGGACGGAACGTTCCGTGGTTGCGAAGCCGCTGAGTAGCAGCTAACATAGTCCTGTGGTCCATAACTTTGGTTGAATGTTCTGCAAGCTAGAACCACATTATCACCACACCGCCCCAAAGTCCTCACCATTTCGGTGTACTGAACATTTGTGCATTGGAAAGATATCGCGCGCGAAATATTATTTGCAAACACTCTACGTAAATACTTTACACTAATAAGGTCCGCGCGTGACTAATGTTGTTTACATTCTTTAAGCCTAGCTTTCATCCTTGCCGTGCTAGCGCCCGCGCCGGTGTCTTAGTGGCTATTTTGCTCCATCCCACGTTTTCAGTTTGCAGGGGAACGGGAACGAAAAGAAGCATGACATTTTTGTATTTTGTCGGTTTATCTATTGTGTCCTTCGTCCAGTGCCTGTGGTGTGCGTGCGGTTAAATCGCTAAGTTTACTTAACTGTATTTGTAAAGGTTAAGGGCTTGGAATAAGGTTAATTTTTCTTTATTTTGTATTGAATGACGGAATTTGTATTAATGCAAATAAAACTGCACTTTTAAAAGTCATATTGCCTTGAATTACGGTCCATTTCAGTTTGTTTTAACTGTACAGGGGTAGTGTGACTGTACTTTACGTAGTTTAAATTATTTTTGGGATAAAAAATGACCTAAATTAAAAATGATAGAAATCGATTCAGTAAACGATTCTGAACAAACTACATTCAGGATGTGCGTTAATTATGGTACATGTTGTATAACGTATCATAATATTATATGTTATGGTAGACCTTGTCTGCCGAGCGTTCAAAAGATCTTTAAAAAAAAACAAAAAAGAAAAGCTAACAGGATCGTGCTTGAATCTTAATAAATCATCAAACCAAATTGATTTTATATAATGGCCCAATTTATCTATTGAGAAACTGGTTTCCAATATTTAGAATTATTTCCAATAGCATTCAGATGTTAGAAATTGTACGATCTTATTTTATTCATTTCCAGGATCATAAGACAAGCCATGGATGGTAAATCCAAGTCTTTTGATCAAAATGCCAATGGTTGTGTCAAGTCGGAAGCCATTAACGTATTGTTTCTGCAAAAGGCTAAGGATGCATTGAGGTGAGTTTTATAAGGATCTTTTTACAAGAAATAAAAGTCAGGGACCGCTCGCGTCCGTCCCTGGTTCAATCCATGGTCCGGAGCGAGAGGGAGTGGGAAGCCGTTACATTCCCTTAGCGAATGAGGTGGTGGAACGTGAGAGGGAGAGAACCTCATGTCCCAACCGCCAAGGGTCTACCTTGGCGGTTGGGACGTGAGGTGACGCCCTTGGCGTCGGGGGCCACGTGGTGGCTGCCGGCCACCGTAGGCGCTGGCCTGAGGACGGTGAGTAATGGGCTAGCTCGCCGTCCGTCCGTCTTATGAAGACAGGCCTTTTTCGACGGCGCGATCGTGTTCCACGTCCTCAAAGAGATGTCAGCAAACAGGAAGTGGCCCGCAAGGGCCGATGCCTGCCAGAGCTGCGGGACTGTTTGAAAGAGATACCGCGGCCCTAGAACACAAAGGGCAAAGAAGGAACATGGAACGGTTTTAGTCAGTACAAGTCTGACACTTCTTCCACTCCGCCCAGAGCGAAAGGGGTCATTTGATGATTTCCCATACGAAAAAAAACAGTAGGGGCTATTTTATAAAGTTTTGGTGTCATCAATTTCTTTTCGGAGCACAATTTGTTGGTCGCAACGCATTGTGAGGCTCCTACTTCCCTTGAAGCAAATATAAACTTATTTGCAGTAAGTTATATAAATGTTGGTTCATCCACCTACTTGTTGAGCAAAGTTTTCTCTTCAAGACTAGTTTCATTTGTCATGTAATATACAGGATCTACGCAGATTTATTGCTGGCTAAGACGGAGTTTACCGGTCTGCTAACAGAAGAAACTGGCCCTCAGTACGGATACTTAAGGAATCCTGATAAGATTGTCGACTTCTGGAAAAAATTTTATGAGGAAGCGAGAGTTTCTCCACATACTGTGGAATACGTGGAAGCTTTTGGTTCAGGTATAATGGATCTTTAATGATTTACTCAATCCTAACTAATGTTAAAAATGCGAAAGTAAGTTTGTTTATTACCTTTTCACGCATACCACTGAACCGATCATCCTGAAATTTTGCGTAGACGTGGTCAGGCGTACAGAAATGGACAGTATTTTCATCCCGAAAAAAAATACTGTTTCCGAGAAAAACAACAATAACGTTCTCATGATAATAGATAGCGCCACGTGTCTTTAGAATCATGATATATTTTTTTTTATGGGTGATGAATGATTTGTCTAATTCTAAATGAACGCAAGCGAAGCCGCGGGCATAAACTAGTAATTTGTGAAACTGCTTTAGACCACGTCTGTATATTCCAAAGGGGTAACAGCGTACATCATTGTATCTTCATTTGTCCAGTTATTTAAATCCCACGTGTATAGGAAGTGAAGCACGTCTCTTTCAAATATAATATCTCTTTACCCGACTTGGGGATCGGACTCAGGACAAAGATCAAGAAAAAATATTTACAATTTTTGTAGGAATCGATTTGCACAATTTCATTATAGGTGAGCCTGAGGCTGACAAAACAGAACTGGAGACCATTGAAAGAGTGTTTTGCAACGGAAAAGAAGACACGCTTTTAGTTGGCAGCGTCATTTCCAACATTGGATATAGCGAGGCTGCTTCGGGTATTTCCGCAATAACCAAGGTAATGTTTGTATTGGGGTCACACTTGATCAATGGAAAAACAAATGAAGAAAAACAATTAATATCGTTCTAGTCAGATTCTAAGACTGTAAATTACAGAAAACTACTTAGTATTCGAGAGCGAACTCATTTGTTTTCAAGTCTATATACGGGGTGGAAGGGACACCGATGCGAAAACCGTTACCACGTATTCAGTACACCATTCTGATAACTTTTTATCGGTTACTTAAAAAAAAAGCAGCTGTTCTATACATTTTGACCGCGTAGGTATTGCACTTTTGTAGGAACCATCTGTTTTTTTTTTAATAACCGATGAAAAATTTCTATGTGGGCCCCCCACATAGAAATTTTTGGTGGTCCCTTCTTCCCCGTATACTAATATTATAAAGCTGAAGAGTTTGTTTGGTAGAACGCTAGCGCGAAATACGCTTTTTGCGGTTCCAAACTGCACGATTTTCAATCGCGCGGTTCTCGCATGTCTAAAGAAGCCCTTGGCTTCATTAAAATGCCATTAAAGAATAAACTGTCATTAGAGTGTCACTCAAGTATGAATGGGCAAAGGAATCTTTTCCAATGATGAAGTCATCAACCTTAAAACTTTAAAATCCCTACTATTAATATTATAAATGCGAAAGTAACTCTGTCGGTCTGTCTGTTACGCTTTCACGTCTAAACCACTGAACTGATTTTAATGAAATTTGGTACAGAGATAGAGTTGAGTATCCCGGACTTTTGAAGAGTTCTCTTGGAAACGCGATATAACCGAACTCGACGCGGGCGAATCCGCGGGCGGAAAACTAGTTAAATATAAATTAAACTAACCATTGAATTTCAAAAATATTCAAATTAGTTTCTTAAAATACTATATTTTTAATTTATTTATTATAGTCGAGTGCTATTCCACTAAAAAAATAAGGTGGAACGAAGTTTATAGTGCTCGGATTTTCATGGAACTTTTTTTATTGAGTTCCTAGTAGAGTGGAGAAGTTAAAAAAAAATTCGCCGCTTGCGACTTTTTTTTGTCGAATTTCCTTTTGAATATTTTTTATCGTTTATGAATAACTTCAAATTCAACGAATAGTGTGACCTGCCTGCATCCGCTAACCATAATTTGGTCTGTTTCTTTGTTCATTATCGATGTAATGCATATTTCAAGTATTTTTTGAAAATTGTTTCTAAAATATATAATTTTAAGACAAAGATAAATTTCTTTTGAAATTGGTACCTAATGCTTTTTTACAGATAACTGGACTAGAAAATAGTCATGAAGACCACTTTCATGAGTGTAGTGAATAAAAATTAATTCGCAAACGTCAGAAAATCGTACGTGTTAATGAAGGCAATTTGTTTTCGAAATGTTTTTATGAAACTCAATGTGCAAATTATTGTCCAAATCCTCATTACAATTACTAGCTATCTGATGAGGTATAATAACTAGAAAAATATTAAACCTTCTTGTTAAACATCAGTTACTGCTGAAACAGTAACACATGACAAACGGCCTCTATCGCTAAAAATTTGGAGCGTTATCAGTATCGATATTAAATTGCGCGTAGAGATCCAAGTATGATCTAATCATAAATAGAAATCGTGAGAAATGGTTACGTTATTATTACGATGATTGATGTAAATTTACCAGGGGCCCCATTCCACTTTCGTCAGCAATAAATTTATCGAACTGAGTACCTCCAAATATTTTTTTTAGTTTTCGTTATCTGTGTCTGTGTCCGAAAAAAGAAATCCACGCCATTAGCCATTTTCTTACTTATGAAAGCAATACTTTACAAATAATAGTAATGATCATTTTACTACTGGCCTCTTTTTTGATTTATCGACAGCGTTCGATCTAGTGTCACACAACATATTACTAGATAAGTTAGAGACTATTGGGATCAGGGGACGTGCACTTCAGTGGATATCGTCCTATTTAAGTAACAGACAGCAATGTGTCATTAATCAACAAAGATAAGGATAATGATACCTTACTCATCGGAATATCGACATAATAAATGTGATGCTCCACAAGGAAGCTTTCTAGGCCCAATATTGATTCTTATATACATAAATGATAATTATCATAAAAACAACTAAACACAATTGCATATTATTTGCAGACGATATAGATCTATTATGTGATATCTGATAAAAATAAGAATTCCATTGCGGATCATTAGTTCGACATTGATAATACAATAAATACATTGCTGCATTGGCTTGACATGAACCGTTTCAAAATAAATTTAGACAACTCCATTTACATTCAATTTAATAAATCTAATAATAATAAAACAAAATCAAACTTAATATAAATAAAATCAAAAAGGTAACACAAACAAGGTTTTTAGGCGTAGTAATAGATAAGTATATAAACTGGAAAGAACACGTAGATAATGTAAGCACTAGAATTAATTAGCTCGTGGCTAAATAATAAGTCGCTCGGGTCTATCTTTAGGTTAAGCCGCGCTTGCCTAGGTTGGTCCGTGTATGGGTGACCACATACCGAGATTCCTCCGTGCCTCGGAAAGTACGTCAAGCCGTTGGTCCTGGCTGTCTGTCATTTGTAGATCTTTGACAGTCGTTAAGGTAGTCAGTGGCTCGGAAGTCTGACAACCAGTCTTACCAAAGGGTATCGTGATACCCAGTGCTAGCTGGGTTGTGGAGGTCAGATAGGCAGTCCCTCCATGTAAAATACTGGTACATGTAACGAACATAAAAACTGTCATTATCTCATACCACGCGTATGTAGAATCACTACTGCGCTATGGTCTTGTAATGTGGAATAATAGCACCGATGTGAATATGTGGAATTCAGCCTTATGACTCATGTCGACCAATGTTCAAAAAGTTTGGTTTGTTACCGTTGCCATCTCTGTATATTTATGAAATATGTGTGTTCGTAGTATTAGGAATAAAGAACTATTCAAGACAGCAAACGATGTGAATCCTCGGAGCAGTCGAGATCCTTTTATGTTAGTATTGAATGATTAGTCAAGACTTGCCAAATATAACAAAAACAGCTGCCTAGCAATGTGCGTACGTATTTACAACAAGAGACCAAGGTAATTCAAAATATTAAATTCAAGATTATTAAAGATTAAATTGCACAAGTTGATAAATCAATATAATTTCTATGGACTAATAGAATTTATGGAAAAAAAAATGTTGATGCCTTGTAACATTTTGCTAAACCATAAAATGCACGTTGCTATGTTCTATCTTAGCTAAACTTGTTTCAACTATTTTAACTTTATTTAACACCATTGTATACCATGTGTACATCCACCCTTAACAAACGTCACGTAAGGCCGCAATACTGCTAAGGGTGATGGTACATGAAAGTAAATGATAAGTTGAAGGAGCCTACTAGACCTACAAGGCTAACAGTCCCTACAACCCTAAGCCCTAAGCCCTACAGCCCTAACCTATCATATACCTAGTATGTAATAGATAAATATAATAATATAAATAAGTTCGGGATGTCTGCACCATGCGACCTAAGGTTACAGACGGATTGGAGACAGGATTTCCAGGTATGGGAAGGGTACACTCACTGCCAGTCCCGCAGACTCACGAGACTGATCAGAGATGGCTAAAGGTGTCTTCGCCACAGTGAGGGGTAATGAGACAAGAATATAAAATTCAAATCTGATTTATTTACAAATGTTACCGCTTATATACTACTTTTTCTTAACACACACTATTATACAAAATCTTTGTATCTTATGCGTGTAAGATGCAACCCAATCATTATCTTAACTGGGCCGCGCGTAAGCCAGGCCGAGTGCTGAGTCAATGTCCAAAGGTAACATTGAACATTCGGGCGACTCTCAGGAACAGGATCCAAGTTGGTACAGGTCGATGGTCTCGTATGACCTGGCCTGTCCTTGTTCAGTTTGTTGTGACTGGGTGGACACACTGAATGGTATGCCGTACCGCTGTTGTGTCCGTTGCGTGTGTGGTGTGCTGCTGACGATCGTCGGTTGCTGCACAGGTGGCGCAGGTTTTCTTCTTGCTGCAATGATGGCTCGAAGTTTACTCAAAACCTGTGGACCGAAGTAAATTAAAATACATGCTTAACCAATAATAACAAGTGAAGTACTGATGCTAGCGATGTATGTATGAGACTCCAATTGTTTCCAAATTGTGTTATCTAGCTGAGTTTGTAGGTTTGTTTTGGATGTGACTAAATGGTCGAAAACTCCTTTTGACTTGTCTAACACTAATTTTTCTTTGGATACATCTTTTAAGTTTGTTGGTAAGATTTGCGTACTAAGGGAGAAGTTCGTTGTTTTAGAATAAGAAGCTAGCACTCTTATCGTTGTTGTTCTTTTTGCAGCAAGTATGTTATTAAGTGTTTTAATTACGCAATTCTCGGAGATATGTAGAACTCCGACATCTGGAATCGTAATTTCTTTTCTTTGACCGTCACACACAATTGATATGGCAACCGATTTTGTTGTGATGAAGAGCCAAGTGTTTTGCATAAATAATTGCTTCCATACAACATCTGTTGATATTTTGTAGGTTTTTGACGTGCATTGGGTGTGGGTGTAGAACAGTTGTCAGTTCTAAAGAGTTGTTCAACTATGCAATTTTTATTTAATTGCATGTTCTTGACAGCTACAGGATAGCAGACAAACTCTGTAGTACTACTAAGGCCGTCTTTAGATTCTTCCTGACTTAGTTCAAAATAACGCTCGTTGTTGTAATCAAAGCCCATGAATGTCTGCTAAATAGTCAAGCACTCAAATGATTCATCTGTTTTTCTCTCTGGAATTGGTGTAACGTGTATCAGAGTATATTTTGTTACGTCGTGTATTGGGAAGTAAGCGTACACTCTTATGTGCGTAGTATTTACGTTCATCTCAGTCTGTATTATTTGACCCTGGATAATTTTCAAGTTTGTTGGTAGTTTTTGAGTAGCCATTTTTATTATGTTGCTGATGTGTTTTGGTGTTAATATACTATTATATATGTCGCAGATTCAATTGGGTTAGCGTCCACGCGCTCGATATTGGTGTCCGCCATGTCGTTATTTTATCAATCAGTGCGCACAGACGGCACAGGGGCGCTGTCTCCGGAGCAAATCCCGCTCGAAAAATAGACCAACGCACTACTGACAGATACAACTGACACTGAAAGCTTCGACATTGACAAGCCCGAAGTCGTCTATGATGTTTGCACGAAGTTTCTATTTGAATAAATTAAATAATCATTAAAATATCTCTAACACGGCCATTCTGCTAGTCAACGCGCTCTCGCGTTGAGACTAAACGGCACCATTGTAGGCAATGCGTTTCAAACGGCTTTCAACCTTCTCATAAGTCAATGGAACTCAAAGCAAAGCGTGAAAGCTTTCAGCATTAGTTAGAAGGCAGCGCTTTCATTAAATCGCAAAGCGTCAAGGCTTTCAGCAATAATCATTGATCAATACAACGTGATCCAGCTCAACCTCACTGCAAAGCGTTGAAGCTTTCAGCAATAATCATTGATCAATACATGATCCAGCTCAACCTCACTGCAAAGCGTAGCAACTTTCAACAGTTCATCAGGACAAAGCGATAAAACTTTCAGTCCATTTCTCTGACGAAGCGTGATAGCTTCCATCGTATTCATAAAACATTTTATGAATCAGCAATAGTCGTATGTTTATTGCTCCAAATTCGTAATCAACAAAACGATAAACATATGAGTTCTCTTTTTCAACAAAACTTAAAACATCTCAACAATTCTACAAACAATGTAGCACAAATTTACAATTCAATAATTCGTTACTAATAAATAATCATACCGGGCTGCGGCGACAGTACTTAACAATTTGTTTAAACAAAAGTTAATCATCCTTGGATTCTACAGGGCCAAGACATTCGGACAATTCTGGTAGGCTACCTGGATATTTGCGTAATCTTTCATGACAAACATATTGACCCCGTCCCCCAGATAATGGCTCAACCATGTAACGCTCATTCGGACAAACTTTCGAGATTTTACAAGGGCCACTAAACTTTTCGCTTAATTTGTTAATTATGCGGGGATTTTTTTGAACTAACACTAGATCGCCTTCTATAAAAGGACGAATCATGGCTTTATTAGCGTCATAGCGTATTTTATTTTTTTCGCTTGCTCGTCCATCCTATTCTTAGCTGCTTTTCTTGTTTCTATCAAGTCCTGTTCATTGTGAATATCGAGATCCACCGCGAGATAGTTTAACCTGGGTGGGGTTTTATTACAACCAAATAACAACTGGAATGGACTTTTGCCCGTACTTTTGGACACTGTGCAATTCAAAACGAGTTGGACCTCACCGATAACAGACTTCCAAGATATGTTTTCGTGATTTTCGGCGACTGTGAAACAATTAGTCAGTTAACATTATCCGTTCTACCTGTCCATTGGCACGGCAAGTGCCACTGGTGATTTCATGGAACTCTACAAAGGTTTTGGAAGTCTTGCCCTGTGAACGAATTGCTTGGGATTTCCGAATATGTGAACGAAATTTCGAAGAGCTTCACAGGTGAATCGAGAAGTTAAGTCTTTAACAGCAGTTAAATAACAGAACTTGGTGAAAGCGTCTACTATAACAATCACAAATATTCTTTGGAAATCCTTCCACCAGTCAATTTGAAACTCGTATCAATGTGAATGGTGTGAAATGGCTCTGCAATTTTGTCGATTGGATGTAAAGCAGATTTCTTTTTGCCAGAAGGATTTTTATTTATTTTACATGGCAGGCAATGGTCAACATAATATGCCCTAACGATGAACTCATATTGGGGAACCAAAAATATTCTCTAATTTTGGACAAAGTTTTATCCCAGCCTAGGTGTTTCAATTCGTCATGAAATCACTGAATTATTATTATTATTTCAATACGGGTACAGAAGTCAGATATCCTATCACAGTCGCGTGAGCCTTTGTATGTTCATTTGGCATCCTTTTTGGTAAGGGCGTACAAGGGTGTCATGATAGAGGAAAAGTTTTGCACAAACTTTCTAAAATACCCAGCGAGACCGTTAAATTGCCGCAGCTCCTTCACGCAAGTCGGTAAGGGGGCGTTGGCTAAAGCCTATATCTTTTTAGGGCTCGGTTTGATACTATTATCACTGACAACATAACCTAAATACTTGACTGAGGACTTCAGAAAGGTGCACTTTTTCCAGTTAAAAGTCTCTTGGCTTCTGATAAAGCAGACAATACATGGTCTATACTCTGGATAGCAACTTAGGGTCTTTAGAATCTTTTAATTTTTCTTCTCGTTGCTTCGTGAAACAAGGAGATTCGGAATGCCCAGGTTTATGACAGTAGGAACATTTTATACCAACTGGCTTATCATTAGTTTTATCAAGAGACCGAGGTTGGGGGGTAACCTCACTTTTATTCTTATTGTGCAATAGTAAGCAATGTCGTTTCAAATGACCTACTTTATTACAGTAATGACAACGCTGATCTGTAGATTTATCACTAGTTTTAGGACGTTTAGAATAAGAAGATTCATGTTCACTTTTATCAAAATGTTGCTTAAGGCTTTTAATGTTAGGGCACGCCACGATAGTGGCGGTAAGTCCCCTCTTTGAGGAGTGGCTAGGGAGGCGCCACGGCGCCCTCACCTTCCGCCTGACGCAGGTCCTCACCGGACACGGGTGCTTCGGGAGGTACCTGCACCGAATCGGGCGGGAGGAAACGTCCGGATGCTACAATTGCGAGGATCGACCGCAGGACACGGTGGAGCACACCGTGGAGGTCTGCTCTGCTTGGGCGGAGCACCGCCGTGTCCTCGTAGCGGCGATTGGCGGCGGCGACCTCTCGCGTCCGGCCCTGGTTCAAGCCATGGTCCGGGGCGAGAGGGAATGGGAAGCCGTCGCCTCCTTCTGCGAAGCAGTCATGCTAGCGAAGGAGGCGGCGGAACGTGAGAGGGAGAGAACCTCCTCACGTCCCAGCCGCCGCGGGAGAAGCACCGGGCGTCGGGGGCCACGCCGTGATGGCTCTCGGCCACCGTAGGCGCGGGCCTGTGGACGGCGAGTAATGGGCTAGCTCGCCGTCTGTCCGTCGTATGACGACGGGCAGGCCGTGTCGACGCCGCGTTCGTGTTCCACGCGCGCCTCAAAGAGATGTGAGCAAACGGGAGGGGCCCGCAAGGGCCGGTGCCTGCCAGGGCTGCGGGACTGTTTGAAAGAGATACCGCGGCCCTGGAACATAAAGGGCCAATGAAGGAACATGGGTGTTTTTTAGTCAGTAAGAGTCTGACACTCCCTTCCGCTCCGCCCAGAGCGGGAGGAGTCATTTGATGATTTCTAACCCCCAAAAAAAAAAAAAAAAAAAGGCTTTTAATGTTAGGGTACGTACTTAAATGTCTATCAAGTTCCGCAAAATTTGATGGAGTATTTTTAAGTAACTCTGTGCGTACCTGAATATCCGTGATGCCGTAAATCACCACCTCGATTTTATTTGACTCACCCCAGCCTGTATCCAGTCGATCTATCAGTGCCAACTTGTTGGTAGAATACTCGATGTACGTAGCCACCTGGTCGCTCTTGTACTCCACCATATCGCAAAACAAATCGTAGAACCTCCTAGTTGCAACAAACTGTCGAGTAAGTCGCTCCTTTAGCTCTTCCCAGGTCTTGCACAATGGATTCGAACGCGCAGCCCACTTTTTGGCGCGTCCTTGTAGGTGAGTGAATACAGCGTTTCTAGTTTCATAATCCGTCCACGAGTTGTTTTACTTATGATGTTCAATCTCTTCGCACCACTGAGCCGCGGTGAACTGACAGTCGTCCGGATCAAACGGCGGCGGCGGTAGATAAATCTCACTTGCCTTCAACTTTCTTGATGCCACGGTGCTCGTAGAGGTTTTCTGGTTAGAATTCTGGAAGCCAGCCATCATATTTTGAAAAAATATCGCCCATGTTTCAGGTGTAGGCGCCAGATACGTCGTTTCTTGATGTTGACGGCTCAGCCGCCATATTTTCGTGAGCTTCATACCCCGGCGTAAAGTATTCTTGATTTGGAGTAGCTGGCATCGCGGTCGACTCGTAGCAATGAGGTTATATAATACCAGAGGAGCAGTGTCCTACTAACAACTCTTAGAAAAACGTAGCCACTTACGAATTTAAAGTCGTAGCTTTGAAACGGATACATAAATTATGTCATCTGTCAAAATAATATGTTTGTCTCATTTCTTCTACCGTCAAACTAATGATATTGGAAAGAGACAAGACATTGTTATCGGACGAACGGTCAGAGTTACCAATGATCCACATAATTTCCCCAGAATGAATGAAGGTATTTATTGAATCAATTACTATGAAAGGTTGTATTATGTATCTTTCAATTGAGAATTAAAGAAATGGATGAATGGATGGATTATGTACTCAAAGGAAGAAAAAAATGCGTAAACGTAAATATTTTATTTCAAGACTATTAAGATTGTGTAAAATAACTATTGTTCAAAATGGTTTTTTTTTTATCTTTTTTATTATATTACAATCTAGCCTAATAAGCAATTTTAATCTAACTTAATTTGCTAAAAGTAAAATTAATCTAAGAGCACGTCCATTGCGTTTACTTGTCACTTTGTTCTTGTGTCCATATAAATAGATGTCGCAGATTCAATTGGATTAGCGTCCACGCGCTCGATATTGGTGTCCGCCATGTCGTTATTTTATCAATCAGTGCGCACAACCGGCACAGGCGCTGTCTCCGGAGCAAATCCAGCTCGAAAAATAGACCAACGCACTACTGACAGATACAACTGACACTGAAAGCTACGACATTGACAAGCCCGAAGTCGTCTATGATGTTTGCACGAAGTTTCTATTTGAATAAATTAAATAATCATTAAAATATCTCTAACACGGCCATTCTGCTAGTCAACGCGCTCTCGCGTTGAGACTAAACGGCACCATTGTAGGCAAAGCGTTTCAAACGGCTTTCAACCTTCTCATAAGTCAATGGAACTCTAAGCAAAGCGTAAAAGCTTTCAGCATTAGTTAGAAGACAGCGCTTTCATTAAATCGCAAAGCGTCGAAGCTTTCAGCAATAATCATTGATCAATACATCATCCAGCTCAACCTCACTGCAAAGCGTCAAAGCTTTCAACAATAATCATTGATCAATACATGATCCAGCTCAACCTCACTGCAAAGCGTCAAAGCTTTCAACAATAATCATTGATCAATACATGATCCAGCACAACCTCACTGCAAAGCGTCAAAGCTTTCAACAATAATCATTGATCAATACATGATCCAGCTCAACCTCACTGCAAAGCGTCAAAGCTTTCAGCAGTAGTCATTGATCAATACATGATCCAGCTCAACCTCACTGCAAAGCGTAGCAACTTTCAACAGTTCATCAGGACAAAGCGATAAAGCTTGCAGTCCATTTCTCTGACGAAGCGTGATAGCTTCCATCGTATTAATAAACCATTTTATAAATCAGCAATAGTCGTATGTGTATTGCTTCAAATTCGTAATCAACAAAACGATAAACATAGGAGTTCTCTTTTTAAAAAAAAAAACTTAAAACATCTCAACAATTCTACAAACAATGTAGCACAAATTTACAATTCAATAATTCGTTACTAATAATCATACCAGGCTGCGGCGACAGTACTACAGACAGTACAATTTGTTTAAATAAAAGTTAATCATCCTTGGATTCTACAGGGCCAAGACATTCGGACAATTCTGGTAGGCTACCTGGATATTTGCGTAATCTTTCATGACACACATATTGACCCCGTCCCCCAGATAATGGCTCAATCATGTAACGCTCATTCGGACAAACTTTCGAGATTTTACAAGGGCCACTAAACTTTTCGCTTAATTTGTTAATTATGGGGGGGATTTTTTTGAACTAACACTAGATCGCCTTCTATAAAAGGACGAATCACGGCTTTATTAGCGTCATAGCGTATGTTATCTTTTTTCGCTCGCTCGTCCATCCTATTCTTAGCTGCTTTTCTTGTTTCTATCAAGTCCTGTTCATTGTGAATATCGAGATCCACCGCGAGATAGTTTAACCTGGGTGGGGTTTTATTACAACCAAATAACAACTGGAATGGACTTTTGCCCGTACTTTTGGACACTGTGCAATTCAAAACAAGTTGGACCTCACCGATAACAGACTTCCAAGATTTGTTTTCGTGATTTTCGGCGACTGTGAAACAATTAGTCAGTACGGACATTATCCGTTCTACCTGTCCATTGGCACGGCAACTGCCACTGGCGATTTCATGGAACTCAATTGACCACTCTCTACAAAGGTTTTGGAAGTCTTGCCCTGTGAACGAAGTGCCTTGATCAGAAATGATTCGCTTGGGTGTTCCGAATATATGAACGAAATTTCGAAGAGCTTCACAGGCGAATCGAGAAGTTAAGTCTTTAACAGCAGTCAAATAACAGAATTTGGTGAAAGCGTCAACTATAACAATTACATATTCTTTGGAAATCCTTCCACCAGTCAATTTGCCACTGGTATCAATGTGAATGGTGTGAAATGGCTCTGCAATTTTGTCGATTGGATGTAAAGCAGATTGCTTTTTGCCAGAAGGATTTTTATTTATTTTACATTGCAGGCAATGGTCAACATAATATGCCCCAACGATGAACTCATATTGGGGAACCAAAAATATTCTCTAATTTTGGACAAAGTTTTATCCCAGCGTAGGTGTTTCAATTCGTCATGAAATCTCTGAATATTATTATTATTTCAATACGGGTGCAGAAGTCAGATATCCTATCACAGTCACGTGAGCCTTTTTATGTTCGGCAGCCCAAAGGCATTTGGCATCCTTTTTGGTAAGGGCGTACAAGGGTGCCATGATAGAGGAAAAGTTTGGCACAAACTTTCTAAAATACCCAGCGAGACCGTTAAATTGCCGCAGCTCCTTCACGCAAGTCGGTAAGGGGGCGTTGGCTAAAGCCTCTGTCTTTTTAAGGCTCGGTTTGATACTATTATCACTGACAACATAACCTAAATACTCGACTGAGGACTTCAAAAAGGTGCACTTTTTCCAGTTAAAAGTGAAACCGGCTTCTGATAAAGCAGACAATACATGCTCTAGACTCTGGTCTCTAGACTCTCTTAAGTAACTCTGTGCGTACCTGAATATCCGTGATGCCGTAGATCACCACCTCGATTTTGTTTGACTCACCCCAGCCTGTATCCAGTCGATCTATCAGTGCCAACTTGTTGGTAGAATACTCGATGTACGTAGCCACCTGGTCGCTCTTGTACTCCACCATATCGCGAAACAAATCGTAGAACCTCTAGTTGCAACAAACTGTCGAGTAAGTCGCTCCTTTAGCTCTTCCCAGGTCTTGCACAATGGATACGAACGCGCAGCCCACTTTTTGGCGCGTCCTTGTAGGTGAGTGAATACAGCGTTTCTAGTTTCATAATCCGTCCACGAGTTGTTTTACTTATGATGTTCAATCTCTTCGCACCACTGAGCCGCGGTGAACTGACAGTCGTCCGGATCAAACGGCGGCGGCGGTAGATAAATCTCACTTGCCTTCAACTTTCTTGATGCCACGGTGCTCGTAGAGGTTTTCTGGTTAGAATTCTGGAAGCCAGCCATCATATTTTGAAAAAATATCGCCCATGTTTCAGGTGTAGGCGCACCAGATACGTCGTTTCTTGATGTTGACGGCCCGGCTGCCATATTTTCTTGAGTTTCATACCCCGGCGTAAAGTATTCTTGATTTGGAGTAGCTGGCATCGCGGTCGACTCGTAGGGTGATTTTGGAAGCGATCCCACCGCTGCTGTCGCAGATTCAATTGGATTAGCGTCCACGCGCTCGATATTGGTGTCCGCCATGTCGTTATTTTATCAATCAGTGCGCACAACCGGCACAGGCGCTGTCTCCGGAGCAAATCCAGCTCGAAAAATAGACCAACGCACTACTGACAGATACAACTGACACTGAAAGCTACGACATTGACAAGCCCGAAGTCGTCTATGATATTTGCACGAAGTTTCTATTTGAATAAATTAAATAATCATTAAAATATCTCTAACATAGATAAGGACTGTTTTGTAGAGCAGGATTTTGTTAGGAACTGACAACGCGGAATGCCTTTCTAGTGACCAGTTCATGCATCTGTAACGAATTATTATATTAAAATATTAATAAGAATAATTATATTAAAATACCTTTGTTTAATCCAAACAGACTATAATAATAATTAAGACTTACAGGAACATACTTTCGTCATTCACTAAACTCCCAAGTCTCTGGCAAAATAAAAATCGTTTTTACTGGTAACACTGATGACAATAAAAATGTTTAAAAATTTGACTTCGTTTCGTCATGTTTTTTTGGTTAATCTGAAGAAAATTTAGCTAACTTACCTGTGAAATGTAACACCACATGTTTTATTCATCTTTTGAGACCGTGACATACAAATTTTAACCGCACATTTCCCCATTTTGTAATTTTTTTAGTTTTAAGCAATCGCTCACTTGACGTCAACTTGACAACTGAAGTCAGATAAGGCTGTGGCCATCTACGACCCGGCAACGCTTTGGCGGCGAGCACTGCTGATCTAGTACTATATAACATCATTGACTCGTAGGGTGATTTTGGAAGCGATCCCACCGCTGCTGTCGCAGATTCAATTGTATTAGCGTCCACGCGCTCGATATTGGTGTCCATGTCGTTATTTTATCAATCAGTGCGCACAACCGGCACAGGCGCTGTCACCGGAGCAAATCCAGCTCGAAAAATAGACCAACGCACTACTGACAGATACAACTGACACTGAAAGCTACGACATTCAAATCAAATCAAATCAAATAATTTATTCGCATAATATGGGTAGATAGATGGTACATAGATGTTACATTACATAATATAACAATAGGGATCCTCATATTAACCATTTCTGGTATACGAAACATTAAATAAAAGCTTTGACAAGCTCGAAGTCGTCTATGATGTTTGCACGAAGTTTCTATTTGAATAAATTAAATAATCATTAAAATATCTTTGCTTTTTGTAAATAAACTTCAAATAACCCTGCCCATAATTTCTTTTATAAAATTGTTTGCTAACTCGTAGGTTTGCATAACTTGTATCTTAATATGATTTTTGTCAATAGCTTTATACCAAACATTGTGGTCATTCATGAAAGATATAGCTTCATTTAGTTTTGCTTGGAACCTCTCTAACTTTTTTTTGATTTGCTCTTCAGTTTGGGTCCTAATATCCTCTATTCTGAAGTCAAGCAAGCTATTGATACCCAAAAAGAAGAGAAAGCACCCGGACCCGACGGCATAAAGAACGAAATTTTAAGACACAGGCAGGGAATTCTGATACCTATTCTTGTAGAGATGTTCAATGATATCACAAATACCGAAACCATACCCCTACAATGGACAGACTCTAATATCATCCTACTGTATAAAAAAGGAGATAAATATGATATAGGAAACTATCGCCCTATTAGCCTTATGTCGAACGTATATAAAATCTTCGCTAAGATCATCTTAAAACGAATCGAAATAACCCTTGACGAACACCAACCCATCGAGCAAGCAGGATTCCGCAAAGACTATTCGGTAATCGACCACATACACGTAGTACGACAAGTTCTAGAGAAATACAACGAATACCAGCTAACATATTACATCGCGTTTATAGATTATAGTAAAGCGTTTGATTCTCTGCTACACGAAAAAATATGGGAGGCTCTGCTAGAACAAGGAATCGAACCCAAATACATCCGATTAATAAAAAACATATACAGTCGCAGTACAGGAAGAATCCAATTAGAAAAGAAAAGCGCTCCTTTCAGAATAGAAAAAGTCGTTAGACAAGGGGATACCCTATCTCCTAAACTTTTCTCCGCTGTGCTAGAATCAATCTTCAGAGGACTAAATTGGGAACACCTCGGTATTAACGTTGATGGCGTATTGCTGTCGCACTTGAGGTTCGCAGATGATATAGTGCTATTTGCCAAAACACCAGAAGACCTAAACAAAATGCTAGTAGAACTTGCGACAGAAAGTGCGGAAGTGGGACTGACACTGAATCCGGAAAAAACAAGAGTAATGACAAACGGAAGCAAGTACATTATTCAACTAGGGAACACCGAAATAGACTATACTGATGAGTACATCTATCTAGGACAGCTTATAACCCAAAAAGTACCCATGCAAAAGGAAATAGCGAGAAGAATTACGAATGGAAGGAAGAGATACTGGAGCCTGAGAGAGGCTATGAAGGATAAAAAACTCCATATAAATCTAAAAAGCAAACTGTTCAACACCTGCATTCTACCTGTTTTGACGTACGGATGCCAATCATGGGCCATCCATGAAATATTAAAAAAACTATCAACTTGTCAGTACGCAATGGAACGGAGTATGCTAAACATCAGAAAGTCTGACAGTTTGAAAAACTCTGTCATCAGAAATAAAACAAAAACTACAGATGTAATAACTAAAATCAAGAGACTAAAATGGAGATGGGCTGGCCACGTGATAAGAGGATGCAACAAATGGAGCCAAAGAGTGACCCACTGGTATCCTAGAGATGGCAAGAGGAAGAAAGGAAGACCGCAAAAAAGATGGGTCGATGACATTAGACAGGTGGCCGGAGTCACGTGGAACAGAGTGGCACAGGAAAGGAAAGAATGGAAAAGGTTGGAGGAGGCTTTTGCCGATTGGCAAACAGATCTAGGAAAGATTACCAAGCAACAAATATTAGGTTAAATAGTTTAAGAGTTCAGTGTTATTATATTATAAGTTTAATTGCATTGTAATCACTTAGAGATCTGAATAAAAGGCTATATTATTATTATTTCCTTTATTTATCTATTTACACATTTTACATATTTTTAAATATTTCTCAAAACAACATAAAAAAACATTTAAAAATATAAAAAATAGTGGTCCGCCGGTGTCGGGAGCAGGGTCCAAGCTACCGGTGGTTAGGGCTCCAGAGACAGGAACCTCCTCACAATGCGAGCCGTATCGAAGAGTACTGCCTTCTGAATCAGGCCCTTGATCCAACCGCCTAAGGAGAGCCTCGATAGATGGTCATCGAGGCTCTTGGCCATAAGGCCATTGGCCGTCACGACAATCGGCACAATGATAGCGGAGTTCACATTCCACATGTCGACAACCTCGTGTGCCAAGTCGAGATATTTTATTTGTTTCTCTTTCTCAGCTTTCACGAGGTTCTCGTCATGCGGGATGGTAACATCGACTATCATTACGCGGCGCGCTGATCGGTCTATCACCACTATGTCAGGCTTATTGGCCACAATAGTCCTGTCAGTAATGATAGACTGATCCCAGTACAGCGTGACATGGTCTTTCTCGAGAACTGGGTCGGGCACATACTTGTAGTACGGTACCTCAGATTCCACAAGTTTATATTTCAAGGCAAGTTGCTGGTGAATAATCCTGGCTACTTGGTTGTGCCTGTGCAAGTACTCGCCGTTAGCTAGACGAGAACAACCAGAAATAATATGTCTGATGGACTCACCCGGACGGTGGCATGCCCGACACACGTCAACCGTCCCGTCCTTCATAATATGTTTCCGGTAGTTGTTCGTTAACATAACTTCATCCATAATCGCACAGACAAAACCCTCAGTTTCCCCAAAGAGGTCGCCGAAACGTAGCCAGGACACGGACGCTAGGAAATCTACATCTGGCCCATGAAGAGCCCGGTAGAAGCGCCCGTGAAGCTCCTTGCCTTGCCATACTTCCTTGCGGTCATCATTAGTAAGTACCACAGGTTTGCGCCAGTTCTCTTTAGCCATGGACAGCGGGGTGAGTCCCTTGTCCACTGCGACCACATCTCGGTGCATACCCACTTCGGCGTTTAAAAAATATTCTCTGAGACTGCACACCTCGCGGTTGTGGAGGGTCTTCGCGTTTAAAAATCCACGACCCCCACACTTCCGCGAGATGTACAGCCTCATCACCGATGATCGTGGGTGATGCATCCGGTTTGCGGTCAGCAGTGTACGAACTCTCCTATCCTGGGCATCGAGTTCGGTCTGAGTCCATTTGAGTATGCCAAAAGAGTACATTAAAACCGGAAATAAAAACGCACCTTGTTTCCGCCTGAAAGAAGGCTATTTAATACGTTCTTCAGGCGTCCAAAGAAGCGCTCCCTCAACGATTGCTTCATGTCAGTTACGTTAATGCCTAACGCTTCCGACATACCCAAATACTTATAACTTTCGGATGAGGAGAGGGATCTGAGGTGTATGGAATCCGAGAGCTGAATTCCCTCGGATTCCATAATCTCCCCTCGCTTTACATGCATGACTGCACATTTGTCTACACCAAATTCCATCCTGATGGCGCTACTAAAAGTTTCAGTTACTTTCAGTAGCTCCATCAGTTGCAATTTGTTGGGGGCAAAGAGTTTCAGATCATCCATGTAAAGAAGGTGAGATATGACCTGACCACCTCTCCTCAACCGGTAACCTAGACCTGAATCCTCTAACAATGTGCTTAGAGGATTCAGGGCTAGACAGAACCAAAGTGGACTCAGACTGTCGCCCTGGAATATTCCCCGTTTAATCCATACAGGCTCATCGTTCCCCTGGATCTGTCGACATCCTGGATATCGAAGGACCGTCCTCCATTGCCCCATACACGACTCAAGAAAGGCGCGTAGAGTTGCATCTATCTTGTACAACTCCAGCACCCTCATGAGCCATGTATGTGGCACCGAGTCGTAGGCCTTCTTATAATCTATCCAACATGTCGAAAGATCCTTGCGGGATCGACGAACCTGTTGGCTAATGGCCATGTCGATGAGGAGTAGCTCCTTAGTACCGCGGGACCCGTTCTTACATCCATTTTGAGAGGCAGACATAATGGAGTTTTTGTCAATGTGTGTATTAATTTTCACTCTCAAAATGGATGTAAGAAGCTTATACACCGTCGATAAACACGTGATCGGTCTATAATTCTTGGGTTCCGCGGGACTACGTGACTTATGGAGCAGGTGGGTTACGCCTGTAGTTAAAAACTGCGGTAGCGACCCAGACTCTAAGGATGACTGGAATTGGGATGCCAGGCAAGTGTGTGAACTACTAAGCCATTTGAGCCAGAAGTTGTGCAGTCCGTCCGGTCCTGGTGACTTCCAATTTGGTAACGGACGAACTGCTCTGGCTACATCTATTGGTGTTATTGAAACTGGCTCCATTTCTGGGGTAGGTTCACACACTCGCTCGACATCACGCATCCAGTCAGCCTCAGTATGGCAGACGGGCACTGACCAGATGCTGCGCCAGAAAGAACTCGTAGCGGCATCATCTGGGTGGCAAACGTCTGTCATACTTTGCTTGGGTTGCTCCCAAGCTCTGTATACCCACCTCTCATCGCTCTGGAACATGCGATTCTGTGAGTATCGATCAACCCGCCGCTTATACCGCCGAATACGGTTCGCCCATGCATAAACTTTCTGCTTCAGGAAGTCGATGCGCTCTGTGACACGGGACATGTATTCTTGAGGACTGATTTCGGTCCCCGAGAAGGCCCGCCTCACAAAGCGTATCACACGTGGTCGTGTATTGCCCTCCCTGAAGCAGTATAGTTTGCCGATGAGTACCCTGGCCCCGTCAATACGATGTTCGATCCTGCGCTGCCAGACTGGTACGGCTGGTTTTGGTGGTAGCTAAGTCACAATTTGGGAATTTTACATTAGCTAGACGACATGCCGCAACAGCTCCACAGTACAGGATCGAGTGCGTATCAACGAGGTCCTCGCTACTCTCGAATATATTCTTGAGTTGCGAGTCCAAGGCACACACCAGCGCTCTATTTTTCTTATGCATGGGTAACCGTGGTAATCGGGGCCTAAGTTCAGTAGGAGTGGATCGATACTCACGAAGCGCATCCTCCAGTGCGCTCCTCAATCGGTCGTTGCCCTGGCTACTTACCGTGACAACCCTATCATCTTCCTCTACAACAGCAGGGTTGGACCGCGGCGGGGTTACGCCAATAGCTGACGCTCGCATCGCGGTTTGTGACGGAGTCAAGACGATAAGATTGCTCAGTACCTCTGAGCGCAGCCTATCAAGTGCGGCGTCGTCCAACATGTGATTGCGTTGGATGACCCGCACCTGATCCGACAGTCGTTGGGCCGAGACGTTGACGGTTGGTTCAAGTTCCTGGAACAGAGACAGCATCCTAACACGGTACGCAGTGAGGTTAGTTCCCCCCTCTGTAGACCCGTAATATGGGCGCATGACGTTCTCGTTTATGGACTGAGTCCATCTCATGCGCTGCACACAACCACCGGCAGCGGGGACCCGGCTCGGGGCCGGATGGCCCCTAAGTCCCAAGCTTCTCGGTGGCCGGCCTCTCCCCTGCCGACGCACAGGTGTTGGCGACGTTCGGCGGCGAGAAATACTCATCACTCGAGCTCGACGCAACTGCCACGGCCGGTGTCACAGCACTCACGACGGGGCTGGATTCCGGCGGCGGCGAGGCGGAGCTGAGCGACGAGTCCGGGGTTGGTAGGCGTGCACGTCGGGATGCAGCTCTCGTTATCATACTTTGGTTATGATCATCGTCTTGTTAATTTTTTCTTGATTTGTTCCGTATTTTCAAGTATTTTATTGTTGACGCCACCGCCGTTGACAGACGTCATTTTCATATTTAATTTTTTTGCTTTGTGATTTTCCAAATTTCTTGTATTTGCTTCATTAAAAAAGGTATATTTGAAATGTTTTTGAAGAACTGTATGTGAACTGTAAATATCTTTTTATTAAAACTAATATTTATATTAAAATAAAAATTTCGATGATAAAACCACAGGTGACTGATAAACGAGGGTTGCCATTATTATTATTATTCAGTTTGGTTTACACCTGCTATGGTAGATATCATTATCTTTGTTTGATGATTGGTAGCGTCTATAAGGTTCTGCTGATTTTTATTTAATGTATCCCTGTATACTTCATCATTAACTCCAAATACCGATGTTAACAGTTGTCCTAAGATACCTCGTTTCTTCCTATTATTCTTTGTCTCTGTTAGGTATTCCTTTGCTGTCTTAAACTTTGTTTTTTCTTCGTTTAAATGGTGATAAAATTCATTGCAATGAGTCTCATCCATGATGTATTGGGTATCCTTGCAAAGTTGTTGAAATTGTGATGTTGTTTTATCAATCTGTTTTTGGTCTAGCTCCAAGCTTCCTCTCTCATAATCTGTTTCAATTCTAAACGTTCCTCGATTAATAGTTGTGGTTCCTATTTTTTCGACATACAGTCCAGGACTTAAACTTTTTAACGTGAATGTGGGCGTACTCGACACGGTGCCAATTAATAGAATAATTATTGTATGTAATAGTAAACCCTTTATCCAACTTTTCGGTTATTTTTTTTTGTTTATTGTGGCTGTTGATACATTACATTGCATAGACGTTTGTCTGTCATTGCTATCGCTATCGGTACTAATTTCTTTGTCTTCGTTCACTGGGAGCGGGATCAACATGTTAATTGATCTTTTCTGACAAGCGCCTGTTGCTTTTTGAAGAGTTACCACTCTAACTACTCCATCATCTCCCGGGTGAACTTCTGTGATTTTGCTAAGGGCCATTTGCTTTGATTTATATTGTCATCCTTTATTAGTACTACAGTTCCAATTTTAGCATTTTCATGTGCTTGTTTCCATTTGTATCTTTGCTGAAGTTGATGTAGATAATCTTTTGTCCAACTGTTCCAAATTTTTTTTTCATCTTTTGAATCTGTTTCCATTTGTTTACTAGGTCAGTATTAATGTTTTCCATTGGATCTGGTTTTCATACTGCTTCACGGCCAATAAGAAAATGACTTGGAGTTAGTACCTATTGTGTTGTCATTAATATTTTCTGTTTGTGCACACAATGGTCTTAAATTCAAACACGCTTCAATTTGCTGGAGAAAGGCTGTCATTTCCTCATATTATATAAGTGTGGAATCTCCGATTACACGTCTTAAATGATGTTTCACTGACTTTACGCCAGCTTTCCAGATGCCACCGAAATGTGGTGATGATGGAGGAATAAAATGCCACTGTGTTCCTATGTTTGCTAGACATACAAAAACAGCAATGTATGATTTATAAGACTTATGACCTCTCCCTTTCATAGTTCTGATTTGTATTGGTCCTGCATAATTTACTCCTGTATAACTGAATGGGTAGGATTGCGTTACCCGTGCTTTTGGTAGTATTCCCATTTTTTGAGAGTTTGTGTCTCCTTTGTACCTTATGCACCTCACACATTTGTTAATTATACTCTTCACTTTCCTTTTCCCATTAATGATCCAGTATGTTTGTCGTAAATAAGCCAAAGTCAATTTGTTGCCTCCATGCAACGTTTTTACGTGTGCGTCTTGTATAATTAATGACGTTACATGATGGTTATTTATGGTAAAAGTATTGGATGTTTCTGATTGTAAGGCAGTTCGGAGTTTTGTAATCTGCCTCCAACTCTAAATAGTCCATCCTCGTCTATAAATGGATCTAAAGTAGATAATGTTTTATTTTTCTTCAAGGGTTGTCCACTTTGTATAGTTTTCAATTCAGCTTCAAATTCCTGCTGTTGCATCTTCAGAAGTATTCGTTTTGCCGTCACTTTTAGTTCTTTCTAAGAAGCATTATGGGTACGCCTACTTTTAATTTTATTTTATGTGCTGATAGTCCAGGAGCATTGAGGGATTCTAAAAATTCTACTGGGTAGCTTGTAGATTCTCCTTCTTCCATGACTCTGTTAATGGAGATATACTCAACATAATCCCCCGGAACATAGCTCAAAATTTCAGCGTTTATTGTTGCTGTTTGGTCGTTTCGTGGCGTCAAAATAGCTCTTTCGCAAAGCCAGGAATTTTTGCAAGTTGTTATTTGCGTTGCGTTTACATACACAGATGATATGAGGTCTCGCATTGATAGACCGCAAAGTTCGTGCTCCTTGAGAGCTCAAACAAATTTCCCTATCAGTGAAAGTCTCAGACTCACGCGATAGTGCATGAGCTTCACGATCAGCAGTGATACGTATTTCTCGTTCTTCCTGTGTTTCCTGAGACCGGGCATTTGCTGTCTGAACCCTCTGAGAACTCAGACAAATTTCCCTATCACTGAAAGTTTCAGACTCACGCGATAGTGTATGAGCTTCACGATCGGCAGTGAGACGTATTTTCCGTTCGTCCTGTATCTCCTGGGATCGAGCATTTGTTGTCCGTACTCTCTGGGAGCTCAGGCGGGTTTCCCTGTCAGCAAAAGTCTCAGACTCACGCGATAGCGCGTGAGCCTTGCGATCGACAGATAAACGTGCCTTTCGTTGTTCCCCGTTTTCCCTATTTCGAGTTGTCATCATTCGAGAACGATTTGAACTCAGTCGAGATTCTCGCTGAGTCGTAGTTTTTGCAGCACGAAACCTAGCCTGATGTTCCCTAGTTGCAGAGAACCTTGCCTCACGACCTTCCTCAGATTCCTGTGATCGAACTAATCTCATCCTTTTAGCATTTCTGCTACATTGGGAGAGGTTGGATCTTCTTCGAGGCATTCTTACAATAAAATGGTACTTACTACTACTTAGTACTACTTAACACACAGTTATTTAGTAAACACGTACTATAGTAAACAATTAAATTATAAGTACTTACTTAATATAAATACTTACAGATTATTATACAGTCTAAAATTATCACAGTTTAAGTAATAAGTGTTAAGATGTGTAAACCAAACGTACTAACTTTATAAAACAAAAGAATTGCTAGAAAAAAATATTTTTAGCGTTTTTTTTTTGAGTGGCCTCTCGCAGCGCAACAACTCTACTAAGGTTGAAGCTGCTTAACCGGATAATCCTGTGGTGGCCAAAAATTACTTTAAGGCCCCCAGCCAGGGCTTACGAGGGCTGCTCTGAAAATTTCGGGAATCAAGGAAGTGACACAACATTACTATTTAAAAATGTATTTATTGCTTTTCGAAGTATTCTCCGCAAAATTTGACACTTTTTCCATACGATGGAACCAATCATTGAAGCAACCATTCTATTCGGAAGTTGGGGTCTCCAAAATGGCCGTTTTGTAGGCGTCCACAGCTTCTTCAGGTGATGAAAATCTCTGACCACGCAATTTATTCTTTATTTTAGGGAAAGCATAGAAATCATTAGGGCTTAGGTCGGGGCTGTACGGCGGATGGTCTAATAATTCTATGTTTTCTTGCTCTAAAAACTCTTTTGTTCTGTGCGCAGTGTGAGAACTCGCATTGTCGTGATGGAGGATGATGCGGCGGTTGCAGTTCTCTTTACGGTGTTCAGAAACGACCTGGGGCAAACAAATGCTAGCATACCATTCTGCATTAACCGTTCTTTGTCCCTCAAGAGGAATAGTCGCAACATGGCCGGTTTTGGAGACAAACGTGCCACCATTTTTTTTGCAACACTCCGTGAACGAACAATTTTTGTTGGCTTTAACTCAGTTTCGAACACCCAAACTCGTGACTGGTTTTTTGTTTCGGGTTCGTACGCGTATATCCAGGATTCGTCACCTGATACGATGTTGTATACAGCATTTGAGGATCCTGCGTGGAATCTTTCGAGAGTTCTGACGCACCAAGTAACGCGAGCCGCTTTTTGCTCTTCACAGAGCGAATGCGGTATCCATCGGGAAAACAACTTTTTTTACACCTAATTGTTCATGCAAGATTATTTGTATTTGACTCATGCCAATGTCTAAAGTTCCCTGAATTGCGCAACAGCATCCTAAAAGCGTTGTTGTATTGTACGCGCAGGACGTTGTAGGCTCGGCCCGTATATGACACCCACAGGCCGCTCGTGTAGAAGGACTGACAGAACGCCTTAAGGCGAGGTATTCCTGCAAAAGTAGGCATTTAGCGCTGTAGGCTGCGCGCAAAATAATCCGCGTGGACACAGCGCGTTCGTGAACTCGCATGACCTTGCCTAGCGACACAGCATAGAAATATGCAGTTGGATAAGTAATATTACTTGACTTTTATGAAATATTTTTTCTACGATCTAAATTTGTTACTATCTAGTAGCGATAAATTAGAGCTTCGTTAATAAATGAAATAATTGTCTATAAAATATAAGAATATAAAATAATCATAATTGGGCAGTTTGAGTAACTAATTGAAAATAAACAGCCAGTTCGCTATTAGTAGGTTCGAGAACTGTAAAAATAAAATTTTGATTTGTTTATGTGTTTTTGTGTAAATTGCAATAAGTGTATTTTTATTGAACCTTCCTATTTCATTCAAACAAATTTCATTTTTTTTATTAAAAATATAATATTAACATAATATAAGTTTTTAAACTGTCATGGTCACTAACATTATAATTAACACTAGAAACGTTAAAGTTTGTTTTGAGTGAACATGGACAAACAGTGGACATGGTAAATATCCCGTTTCTAGTGTTAATTATAATATTAACAATCACAAAACTAGAAAGAAACAGCTAAGTAGATGAAATTAAAATATTTACTATAGGCCCGGCGCAGCCCTATCGCGTACGTACCACCCGGCTGTAGATAAATATTTCAAAGACAGGGCCGAGTCACAATACTGTATATATTTGTTCTGTGACATATCTTTGGAGTGCATTCTTTTTATTTGTTACTTTTATTGCTTTACACGACTTTTTTCGCTTGCGTTGTTTATTGCCCATTATAACTTGCAACAATTATAATAAACTTGGTCAAAAACAGACGGTATGGTACGCGAAATTGTCGCGGAAAAAACTGACACAGGTCCGTCGTCGGCAAGCGCCAGCGCGCGACTAATCGGGCCTGTCCGAGCCGCCGCGAACGCTTTTAATTCATGTTAAAACATAGTAATTAAGAAAATAATGTTATCAAGTCAAACTCTGCCACTTTGTCTAGAACTAATTAGTTTCTTTAATTTAGTATAAAAATTAAATGTAAAATATCAGTAATTTAGTCATAATATTGAAAAAAAGTTACTAAAAGGGGTAACTTTGCGATTTTTTTCTATCGAGTGAAGTTCATCAGGTCTTGCAACTGAATGCGACTGTGAGATCCTTAACTATAACATATATATATATTTTTTTTTATTTTTAAACACTATATTCTTTGTCTCAGATGGTTTTAAAAAACTCAAATGTGCGCCCACCTCGCCTTAAATAAACTCACTTTGACGTCTGCCGTCCAGCGATATGAACCGATTGACATGAAATAAACACTAAATGTTAAGTGAAATATTAGTGAAAACCGCATCTAAATCGAATACACCGTTTCTGATATTAGCGTGCACAAACACACAGACAAACAGACAAAAAAAAATTTATTACAATTTCGGATTCGGCACCTGCTACTTTTTTTATACAACATGTCCCAAAATTCAACGATAAGCCAGCACCGGAGGATAGACCTGCCCATGACTACTCGGGGAAAAAAAGAAAAAAAAATATATCTCAATTTTTTTTGAAATTATAAATAAAAAAGAAATTCTTTAAAAATTGAGAACCTTTTATTATATTTTTCACTACCATGACCACATTTTTTTAAATATTTCTGTGTTTTTTTTTTATAGGCAACCTGAATAGCACTGCTATCTACCACAATTCTTAAACAATCCAGAATACCTCTAGTTTTTTCACAAAACTTAACTTATTCCCTAAATTTTTTGAAGACTTTTACTTTTAATCAACTTTAACTAATCGTGGTGTAAAAAAAAAATTATGAACACTACTATGGCAAGTTTTTTTTATAAATTGACGCAACTAATCAAGATTCCAAAATGGTATAATACTCTACGAAAATCAACCACAAAAAAATAATATCCACACTAGTTCAAAACAAGAACCAAATTCCTTACATTGTAGTTGACAGTAATCACATTTACTGCGTGCCCAAAATGGGTTATTGTTACAATTTCTAGGAATTTGAATAGGGCATACATACCTTAGAAGTTAGAGAGAGATAGATAGATAGAGATATTTACGTTAAAAAGAGACAACAACAGGGCAGGTAGAGAAGCTGTTATTATTCTCAGCAAGTCAGTTCAGTACGCTCTGCTCCTTTGTTTACTGCGCAGCTATCCGTATTCAACTGACGTGGCTCTCATAAGTACTAACGACTTTTGGCTTGGCTTTTTGGACTGAAATCGATCTGCTAACTTAACTGACCTGGCATTATTTGGACTGGAAGTGATCTGCAAACTGAACTGACCTGGCATTATCTTGGACTACGATTGTGTTTTTTGTGGTTGATTTTCGTAGAGTATTATACCATTTTGAAATCTTGATTAGTTGCGTCAATTTATAAAAAAAACTTGCCATAGTAGTGTTCATACTTTTTTTTACACCACGATGAGTTAAAGTTGATTAAAATTAAAAGTCTTCAAAAAATTTAGGGAATAAGTTAAGTTTCATTAAGTTTTGTGAAAAAACTAGAGGTATTCTGGATTGTTTAAGAATTGTGGTAGATAGCAGTGCTATTCAGGTTGCCTATAAAAAAAACCACAGAAATATTTTAAAAAATGTGGTCATGGTAGTGAAAAATATAATAAAAGGTTCTCACTTTTTAAAGAATTTCTCTTTTTTTATTACTTCAAAAAAAATTGAGATATATTTTTTTTTCTTTTTTTCCCCGAGTAGTCATGGGCAGTTCTATCCTCCGGTGCTGGTTTATCGTTGAATTTTGGGACATGTTGTATATTTCCATTGTACAGACACCACTTTTCTACAATTTTATTACATGTATATATGAGTTCCTAGAGGAGTGGAGTTGACATCTGTCCATCGGGTTGGTGATCTTCCACGGCTCCTTTTTTCTTCCACGTTACCAACCACAATAAGCTTCTCCAAGCTATAAGGCTCTCCTTGCCACGCAAAAAAATTAAACCCTTGAAATTTGTAAAAAAACCCGATTCAAAAAAGGAAGTAATATTTTATAATAATTTCACGCGAACGAAGGTCACCGCCAAGAGCTACTCCTTCATAAAACAAATGAATTGGCTCATGGTGGATTCACGTCCTGACATTCTTTGAATTTCGAAGCGATATTCATAGATGTATTGGTTCCAGTGTGTAGTTATTCAGATATTTCTCATCCTCAATAGGTGTTACTCGGCTACCACACCGGTCAGCTGGCCGCCAACCTTCACTGCAGTACTCCGCGACAGGACGTGGCTGCACTGCGCGAGGGGCGCATGCGCGTCGTCACCGAGCATCAGCTCTTCCGCCGCACTTACGTCGCCGTCAACGGCATGTCCGTCACCGGCGTCAACTCACACGTGCTACTGCATGGACATTATAAACCCAAGGTACAAACGAAGATAACATAAAATGATAAAAAGCAAGAATTACCTTTTTTGTTTATCATGATCCTCACTGCTGCTAGGTTTAATCAATCCTCTATGTAAAATTCTTAACGTAAAATATTTTCATTTTTTCCAGGATATGTCCCACTACAATAGTAGTATCGCACATCTTGTGACTATATCTGCGAGACAAGACACTTCTGTACGGAAAATATTTGAGAACTTGAAGTCACGCGCCATAGATCCTGAGGAATTGGCTTTGTTGCACAACATCCATCAGACAAACATTCGAGGACATTTAGGCAGAGGATTCATCATTTTAAGTAAATTTCATGATAATATCTTAAAGTACCTCATCATCATCATCGTAAGCATTTCACACCAATTAATCAATTCTCGGCCACTGCTCCAGCAGCTTTAATTAGTGATACCTTCACCTGTCCAACTTGGCTCGGTTATTTTTACTGGTTTTAAGTGAACTGCGTTTCCCTTAACTATCTGTTTTCCTTCTTCATTCTAGGAACGAACGAAGAAGAAAAGACTGTCAGTCTATGTGAAGAATCTGCGTACTTCGACGACGCGCGGCGGCCGTTGTGGTTCGTGTACAGCGGGATGGGCTCGCAGTGGGCGGGTATGGGTGCGCAACTCATGCGCATACCGATCTTTGCTGCTGCCATTGAACGGTAGCTATTTGAATATTTTTTACAGCCTGAGGCTTCATTAAAAATCTAAACCTGAGTAAATGGTTTGAAGATACATGATGCTGTATTCTTATTTCTATTCAACATTTTCTGTATTATTAACAACTGTTACTTTCAGGTGCCGCCAAACATTGAAACCAAAAGGCATCGATATAGTCCATATAATTACTTCGCCTGACAAGACTACATTCGATAACATTCTTCACTCGTTCGTGGGAATAGCTGCTATTCAAATAGGACTGACTGATGTGCTTCGGGAACTTGGCCTGGTGCCTGATGGCATTATTGGTAAAACTATCATTTCTGTAACAAGTACACAAAACAACAACAACAAAGCAACTATATACTCTCGCTTGAGTTATTTAAATAGTCGAATAGATTGTACTTTTTCACAAAATAGGGAATATGCATGTACTTCTTTTATATTTTTAAATGATAATTTACATTATTATATACATTTAAAAAAAACCAGCACCAAAAAACCAACGTTTGGTTCAGAAAAAAGTTTTAAAATAGTAGCCTGTTATCAGCTTTTAAAAGACCGCAATTTGGCGCGCTTGTCATGACGTTAAAGTCTATAACAACATACATCTAGTGAATAGCTGCAAAAGTGTTTTGGGCTGTAATCTATAATTTTTTTGTGTTTTACTTCAATAAAAAATGCAACAGGACAATAAACCTACTTTTCAGTACTGTTTCGTGCCCTTCTGTAAAAACACAAATAGAAACGCACCAATCAAAGTGTTTTTTCTTGTACCTACCGAGAGGTGTGAATATCAGGAGAAAGTGGTGTAAAATCATGAAAAGAGACATGATATCTCCATCAACTTGGCTTTAGATAATGTTTTTTTCCATGAAATAATCATAACCTTATAATTCTCATTCACATTTTAAGGTATTATATTTTTCTATTTTCTATTATATATTTCTATATTCTATTTTTCTTTACTTATAGGTAAAAATTATCCAAAGGCGTGGAAGATCCAATAAACATAATATTTATTATGTAATTACCTTGCTGTTTTCACTCCTTTTATTTCAGTAGACGTAAAATCCGAATTTGAAGAGAAATATTTGGCCATCATAAATTTCGGAGAAAGGACATGGCCAAAAAAGTACATTCCATATACACTTACATAGTAAATATATTATATTAAGAAAAATAGAGAAGTGAATTGTTGCGTAGTTTTTAACCTCTCTGCACTTATCAGTATTGATTACAATATAATAAGTAATGCAAGTTGAATTCAAAGTCTCATTTGTCAACTTTCGCCACTATGGACCGTTCGTAGACGAACACGTTCTACACCACGCATACTACTTGTAGATATGTATGTGAAATGAACGACAAATGCTCTTACCTGAAACATTTGATTTAAACAAAACTGTTTTCATTGGTATTTCTTACATGTAATTAAATTATATTTTGAAGTGTTGATACGTAAGATATATTTATTCCACACAATTATAGTAATAACGTAACCGTACCATAAAACGGAACGCGTTTTACAATGTCATTGTTTATGTCAAAATGGCGGTACTGCGATTGCACAGATCCTCCGTTGCGTACGAACTGTTTGTTTTTTTTGCGATTATCTTCTAATATTTTTGACTCCTGCTTATCTCTACGGAAAAAAATATTTTTACTTATTTTTACCAAGAAATGAGTAATTATTTATAATCTTTTGTTTTATTTCGTATTTCCCTTGTTAATTAGTAGTTAAACTGTTGAAGAAAAACGTCACTTTCGGAGTCTCAATAAATGTGACAATAATAACATATACTTTGTCTCAGTTTTCTATCAGACTTTCTCAGTTAAGTAAATGTTAATCAATTTAAGGTTAAAAAACCTTAGTTCAGGTAGAATGACCACCTGAAATAAGGATTTTGGATCTTGTTGAAATGCCTAATAATTCACAGCACTTCGTTATTTTAAAACGCCTTGAGGTTTTTAATAGCAAAATCATTATATCATACGCTTTGCCAGCAATCTGATAGAAGGGAACATGAAACTGTTTACGTCTAGTAATTTGTAATGAAAAGTTCTTTGAGCTTTTTATTTTTTGCAATTTAATATGGCAATATTCACGAATATGAAACACCAAAAATTATCGTTGTACATTAAATTTGATAACTATGCAAACGCTCATACAGAAATTGGCCATGTCCTTTCGGAAGTTTGTCCGATTGGGCCTTGACGTAACCGATATAAGCCATTTTTGTGTGAATCTTTCTACTACTCTTTTACAAAACAAATTAATGTAATTTCACTTCAATACCTGCTCAAAATCACAATAAAACTGAACTTAATCGCAAGCATTCAACAACTAGGCACTAGCTGACATTTGTTATTAAAGACTTTGACGTCACAATTCGTTCCGCCCAATAACGCTGCGTTCAACTAATTTGAATGTCGCTATTATTTTGTGCACTTTTCAATAGTTATTTTATTAATGAAAACGAAATTATATTAAAAAATATTAATATGTACGTAAATCTAAAAGAAAAGGGTTCATACAAAAGAAATTGAGCGTTATTTGAATCATACGCATATTTCCTATTCACATACCAAAATTGATACACAGCTATTTCACTTTCACTTTTGTTTGTTCTAGTGAAACGTAGCTCTAATAATGATCCCTTCTCTTCTTCAGGTCACAGTGTAGGCGAGTTGGGCTGCGCGTACGCCGATGGTTGTTTGACGGCAGAGGAGATGATTCTGTCGGCGTACAGCCGCGGTCTGGTGTCGCTGCAGACTCCGTTTATTCGAGGATCCATGGCTGCTATCGGTGTGGGATATAAAAAGGTATTTTTTAAACCCGGATTGTGCTGCACAGTCCGAGATGAACTATTCATGTAAATTATAAATGTACCTCTTATGGACTCTACACACCAAAGCACACATGTCGGTGGCATGTCAACTGACATTATGTGTGGAGCTCATTTTACTGACACGGGTTCATTTTACTGATCTTTCTTATTTTAACTTAACTGTGTTTACGTTCATTGGAACCTATCTAAAAAACACGTCATACTTATTTCGTAGATTTCAAAAATGTGTCCTCCTGAGATTGAAGTGGCTTGTCACAACGGACCTGAATCTAGCACCATTTCGGGACCTGCGGATATCATGAAGGAATTTGTCGCAGAGTTGACTGCTAAGGGCATTTTCGCTAAGGAAGTACCATGTTCCAACATCGCTTATCATTCACGTTATATTGCTGATGCTGGTGAGCATAATATATCCCTTTTTTACCATGAGTGAAGTCGTATGTCTCTTATTTCATTAATTATAATTTTTAATAACAGGTCCCAGTTTGCTAAAATATTTGAGCGAAGTAATCAAGACTCCGAGGGCTCGAAGTGCACGCTGGGTGTCAACTTCCGTACCATTTGATAAATGGGAGGAACCTCTGGCTAAGTTCTCGTCTGCGGAGTATCACACTAACAATCTTCTGGTAAGAATCCACTATAGGCAATAGGAAATCTTGCCATTTAGATTTAAAACAAAAGAGTTATCTTGTAGAGACAAGCTCTTTGCTATCACCTGCATGATACGAGTATATATGAAAGCCAAAACATTTTTTCCTACTTCTCCTATTTTGATTCTTTGGTTTAATTGTGGAATTTAATTTTCCTACGTCCATAATAGTATTCCCTTTCCTCAGAACCCAGTGTTCTTTGAGGAAACTTTGAAACACATACCGTCAAACGCGGTGCTGGTGGAGGTTGCTCCTCATGGTCTATTGCAAGCCATCCTGAAGCGTTCTCTACCAACCGATTGCAAAAACATAGCGCTTACCAGAAGAGGGCACATGGACAACACATGTCTGCTGCTTCAAGCAGTTGGCAAGTACGTGGCTTTTATTCATTATTGTTTTCGTAGTATTTCTATAGTACGCTCTTTATTCTCGTAAATTCTTTCTTCGTCCCGTTCCGATTTGCCTGTTCCATGCACGATGGGATCGTGACTATGGAGTTACCTGTCGATCGCACGGGTGTTTTCTTCAACGCATTACTTACCGCCGTAAGTTAACAATCTAATAGCACATCCGCGCTTTGGTGTATTCTCGAGAGTTTAAAATCAAACATGCGTACTTGGACTAAGCACCGTACTTATAAACACGAAAGAGCAAACCGTAAGATCAGTCACTTTCTTGCGTTGTTTAACAACTGTTTCTGTTTCCAGGTTGTACATAGAGGGCTACAACCCGAAAGTCCAAATACTTTACCCAAAAGTAGAGATGCCGGTATCCACTGGGACACCATTCCTTTCCCACCTGGTAGAGTGGGCCCATGGAGAACGCTGGTAACTCAAATAACTTTTTTGAACTCTGATTAACACTGCTTATAGATTTATAATATCCTCTATAGTGGGGGCTTTAGTGGGGAGTTGCGATGTAATAAAACCGACTCCAAAAACACAAAAAAAGTGAAAAATAATTTTAGCTTCAGAAGTCGGTGACTTTTGTTTATTTGATTCAGTTTTTTGTCACCGACTTCTGAAGCTAAAATTATTTTTCACTTTTTTTGTGTTTTTGGAGTCGGTTTTATTTTTTGCAAAAAAGTTTTTTTATTTTTTTATTTTTAGTTGCAATATTCCATTGAAATATTTTTCATCATCAGACCTGTAATGGCACTTGTAACCCAGATAGGTGCAAAGTTTTGATCAATATACATGAATTAAGTCCAAACGCAAGGTAGCTACTGTAAACAGTTGAGGAGTTCCCTTAACTGTCCTTCGTCTTCATCATCAGACCCCTTATGACAGTCACAACCCATCTAGGTGTAAATATCTCATCAATACAAATTAATCAAACCCAAACACAAGGTGACTGCTGTAAACCGTTGAGGAGTTCCCTCGACTGTCTTTCGGTTCCATCATCAGAGCGACTCCAGACCTTCTTTAAATTGTAGTGCTTTAAAATACTTAATCAAAAAATTTACAAACGCACTAGTCGCCACTACAATTTTTGAAAGCTCCCCTCAATTTCTCTTGGATGCCATCATCAGATCCCGGTTTCCTTATCATGGGACCACCCTTGAAGTATCTCCTTTCCAACAAAAAAAAAAATCAAAATCGGTTCATAAACGACGAAAAACATATATACGGTCGAATTGAGAAACCTCCTCCTTTTTTTTGAAGTCGGTTTAAATAGAAGTCTTCCTTCGTCAAGTTATTTTTTTAAGTTACCACCTGTTTTTAAGGGAGCATTTCACGTCAAGCGGACAACCAAAAAAAAATGCGGTCGTGAATTTTTTTACTCTAGTCAGTTATACTCCTAGTAGACGTGGATGTTTTTTTTTTCGTATGATGCTTTATTGATGATTTATGAGCTTTCAAAAAATTACTAAGAATGAAGTCATGAATTTTTGGATGCTTATTAACTGTATCAATTAATTTATTAAAAAACTAATAAAGTATTATAAGCGAACTTATTGTTGATAGTAGGGGTACCCTCACCGATTCTTATAAAAGCGAGCGCTCGACCGAGCGCAGGTCATTTTGTCGCTGAGTCTCCGATCGGTAAGGTGGTACCTCCGCTATACAGTAAGTTCGTTCCATATTTTTCTTCAGTGGTTTTTCATTTTATTTTGTGCTATATTCTGTGCTATATTTTTGTGTGTTCTATTATGATGATTATTTTTGAATATTAACGGCTGTTTGCTTGTGATTGCTCGATTTCTGATGATTTATTAAATTATTGTTAGATCTAAGTCTATTTATAAATAAATTAGTTTTAGGTCGTTTGAGATTGTTTTTTTTTAATTGTTTTTCACTTCTGGTTCCTAAAATCAGAAGTGGGATCTAACTTATTTGCTCACTACTACTGCCTTGGTATCTACACAAACAGCCGTTGATTTCAAATAATGCCACGTTATCAGGGTCACGTAAAAAGGTAGCTAGGACGCCGCCTCGCTCTGGGGATGGCTGTAGCCCTCGTAATGAACCGCGACAAGACCGTAGCCACGGATCACGATCGCCTCACGATAGAACACGTTCGCGCCGCGATAGAACTCGATCACATTCGCGCCGTGATAGAACTCGTTCACATTCGCGCCGTGATAGAACTCGTTCACGTTCGCGCCATAATAGAACTCGCTCACGATCACGTCGCAGTCACTCGCGTAATGGTGACAATCATAGGTTGCGTGAAGGATCTTGGTCACGTACGGTTAATCCTAGTCGTCGGCGTAGTAAATCTCGATCCTACCCTCATGATGTTTCCGTACAAAGTGTGTTGGGGAATATCATGTCGCGACTAACTGCTATTGAGGAAAACACCGCTTCGCATATTACGCCGTCAATTCGTGATAGCACACCTCCGCTAGGGAAAAATGCTTCTACGACCCAAGCACTTGTTGATGCGTTAGGACAGTTAACAAGAAGCAAGTCTAGCAATTATTATGTTTTTAATTTTGATCCGGCTCTAAATAATTTTGAGGTGTGGTGTAACGAAGTGGACCGGGCTAGGAATGTTAATCATTGGGACGATCTCGAGTGTTTTTCGCGTGTGGCTCACTGTTTAAAAGGTGACGCGAAAACGTGGTTAAACGAATGGGCTACAAATGATCGCTCATGGTCCAGTTTCACTAGAGAGTTTAAATCGTTGTGTCCGCAAAAGATTAATTATGCTCAAACTCTTCATGAAGTTATAAACACCACGTCCGACAAGTTTACGTCATACGCAGAATATGCGCGGCGTTCATTGTTAAGGTTGCGAATAATAAAAGGATTAAGCGAAGAGCCTATGACCCAAATAGTGATTCACGGTATCAGTGATGTTCAAGTACAAGCAGCAGCTACTAATGCTGATCTAACAACAGGAAACCTAGTTTCATTTTTAGCTACGTACGTGAAGCCTATTCGCAAACCCGATAACCGTAACGCCGACAAATCTGCGACATCCAGTAATGCGACTAAAAGACATAATTTTGACGGTTCTAGTAAATCTGAAAACAAATGCTTTCATTGCGGCCAAACAGGACACTATAAGGACAAGTGTCCCAAGAAGCGTAATGTGAATGATAAAGCCGATAGTGTTAGTAATGCCAGACCCACCTGTTCTTTCTGTAAGAAGGCAGGGCATAAAGAGAGTGACTGTTTCGCTAAGGCTCGATCTGAGTCTGACAGTCGGTGATGGCATCAGCCTGTTACGTGATATCTTGTTAACCTTGACGGAGGCTGGGTTCTCAGTTAACGTGCGCAAATGTTTCTTTCTTACCACCACGGTCGAGTACCTAGGTCGCGTCATTAGTCACGGTCAGGTTAGGCCGAGTCCGCATAAAATCGAGGCACTGGTTAACCCATACCTGGTAACGTCAAACAAGTACGCCAGTTGCACGCTGGTGGATTTATCTGCAAGATTTCAATTTTGTGTTTGAATATCGAAAGGGTGTGATGATGGGTCACGCCGATTATCTAAGCAGAAACCCGCCAGCGTTGCAAGTCAATGCCATCGATAGACCATCAAATTGGGCACAAATGGCCCAGTCAGCTGATTCCGAGACCGCCGACCTCATCGAAAAACTGAGGGATAATCTCTTAGACTCTAGTCAGTACGTTTGTCAGGGCGATGTGCTCTACTATCGATATTCACCTGTCGGTGAGGAGTCGCGTTTACTATGTTTTATCCCTAAAGGACACCGGCTCAGTTTATTTTTCACGACGAGCACAAGCACATATGGGGCTGATAAAACTTACGACCTTATTTTAAAACATTTCTGGTTCCCGGGCCTAAAACAATTTGTTAAAAAATATACTGCCCATTGCCTAATTTGCATTAGCAAGAAACGTGTTCCAAGAGCTCCTCGTCAGCCTATTACGTCATGGGAAAAATCAGACATTCCCTTCAACACGGTTCATGTTGATGCATTAGGTCCCTTACCAGAGTCCAACGGATATAAGTTTGTACTTGTTTCGGTCGATTCTTTTACCAAATTTTGTTTACTCTATCCCATATATAGACAAGATGCTAGCGAGTTGAAACGAGTTTTCAATAGCGCTATATCTTTATTTGGGACACCCAAACTCATAGTTTGTGATCGTGGACGCATGTTAGAGGCGTCATCTTTTACCAGTTGGGTAACTGAAATGGGATGCGAAACCCATTACATAACGCCCGAAATGCATCATGCCAATGGACAAGTCGAGCGTTATGTAAGGACCATCCTTAATATGATTCGTATCGAGAGTAGTAATAAAAATTCAACTTGGTCTGACAGTCTATGTAAAATTCAACTAGTTTTAAATATTACTAAACAAAAAACCACGCAGTACTCTGCTTTGTATTTGTTAATTGGTACTAACGCGACCACTCCTGTGATTCGTGCGCTGATCCGTGACGTTGCTGTCGAAAATTCAAGTCCGAATCGAGAGGCCAGGAGGGAACTCAGTAGAAGCTCCGCTAAAGCATCTCTTGACAAGAATCAGAGCGGTCAAGACGATCGGGTAAATCGTGTAAGGCACCCGCCAAGAGTTTTTCAGGTAAACGATCACGTGTTCGTGATAAAGTATTCTCAGTCCGCTGGGAAGCTCGACCCTGGTATGAGGAGTCCGTACCGCGTGACTAAAGTGTTACGAAGTGATCGTTACGAGCTGAAACTGTTAAGTGGAGCCAGAGGTAAGACAACTCAGGCCGCAGCTCAGTACATGGTACCCTGGAAAGGAGAGTGGTGTCCTGAGAGTTGTGCTGCATTCTTTGAAAGTAAATTTCAACTGAACCGTTTAATGTTTTTCTTTATGTTCTGGTAGCACGTGTGGTGTGTACGCGTGCGTATGAGTGCGAGGCATGTGCTGACCTTGCTGGTTGAAACGGGTGGCTGGTGCAGCCCTGATGCAGCGCGCTCCCGAGACTAGCGTCCTGGAGTGCCTGGTTTTTGGAAGTCGCGTACTATGTATGCGCATCGGGTGCTGTCCCGGAAGTCGCGTACTATGTATGCACATCGGGTGCTGTCCCGGAAGTCGTGTTCTATGAACACGCATCAGGCGCTGTCCTGGCAGGCGCAGTCCTGGTTACCACGTTTCTAACGTGCAGAAGTCGTGTTCTATGATCACGCATCAGGCATTGTCCTGGCAGGCGCAGTCCTGGTTGCCACGTTTCTAACGTGCGGAAGTCGTGTTCTATGAATACGCATCAGGCATTGTCCTGGCAGGCGCAGTCCTGGTTGACACGTTTTTAACGTGTGAACTTGTACAAGTTCAAGTATGAGTATGAGTGAGACATAATGTGTGAAGATGTATGCATACATTTGAAAGCGAAGTGTTTTAGTTTGGATTGAGAGAGTGCATTTTTGTATGAGGGCCTTGTATGCGTGATGGATGACAGAATAGGCAAAGGTGTATGTCGTCGCGTATAATTAACTAGGTACTTGTTTCTCATACAGATTGCAATGACGACAACCCTGGCGATGCTGGTGAGCCTTCAGTTCCTTCTGTGGGTCCCGCTGGTGCTCCTCCTAGTCCTTCTGGTGCTCTGAGTCCAGACGACGTCAGTTCGGACGAGGTCGGCGATCAAGCTCTCGCCGTACCTGCCAGTGCCGCTGAAGAAGTTCCTGGTGCAGCCGAGGACGGCGCACGATCAGGATAGGCCGTATAAGCGAACTTATTGTTGATAGTAGGGGTACCCTCACCGATTCTTATAAAAGCGAGCGCTCGACCGAGCGCAGGTCATTTTGTCGCTGAGTCTCCGATCGGTAAGGTGGTACCTCCGCTATACAGTAAGTTCGTTCCATATTTTTCTTCAGTGGTTTTTCATTTTATTTTGTGCTATATTCTGTGCTATATTTTTGTGTGTTCTATTATGATGATTATTTTTGAATATTAACGGCTGTTTGCTTGTGATTGCTCGATTTCTGATGATTTATTAAATTATTGTTAGATCTAAGTCTATTTATAAATAAATTAGTTTTAGGTCGTTTGAGATTGTTTTTTTTTTAAATTGTTTTTCACTTCTGGTTCCTAAAAGTATTGTTTCTTACAGTAAAAAAGTTGAAGTTTTTAATTTTTTGTCGAATCCTAAATTTGAATGTTTTTACGTACAGTAAACCGGAAGTGAAAATTTCAAATCGATGTTTAAGTAACTTCGACACTTTTTTTATTTTTTTTACTTGAATTAAAGCTTTGAATGTACTAATTCTTCACAAAAAAAAATTAAAACGTGATCTCCAACAGTTTAAGACTTAGAGCACATAGAGTACTTACATGTAGCTATGAGCACTTTCTGAGCAATCGGGTTTATGCGCTAACATGCTAAAATACTACGCTATTAATATTTTATTCCTACATTGTAACACTAACATGCAAGATTATAAAAAGAAACGATTTCTAAATTTAATTATTAAAAAAAAAACTAAAACGTGATCGCCAAAAGTTTGAATTAGAGCGATTTTATTAATTGAGATTGAAACAGTATTAATGAAAACAGAGAGATTTATTTTGTAATTTTTACAATTTAACTATTTGCACTAGCACTAATTCTTTTAATACATAAGCCCTCGTTGGTAGGAAGAAAAGCATGTAGCTGTTTAGTTCCTGGAACTGTAATAGCCGAAGCGAAACGGACTCGTAGAAAATCTCGCTCTTGTTGAATACTTGCCTTCGATAAAAGTCTCAGTCAATGATGACTTGGCCTATTCATATAATCTTATAGGTGTAGTGATAGCGTTATTTGTAGAATGTAAACTTGCACGGGTTGCCAAACGTTTAAGGTTTCCTCCAAGACCATCACATGGCCCTTTTCCATGAGTGGTGGTATGGAAGTGTAACTGTGCGTCTTTCTTAAAATCTTGTTTGTAGTAAAATAGGTTCTCAAAATTGAATCTATTCTTAAAATGTTGGGGAGCCCCATCTGTGATGTATTTCATGACAGAAACCACAATTCTGTGCTCATCAAGGTGCTGGTGCAATAATTTTTGGAAAGCGTAGAATGTGGCAGTATCATGCTTTAAATCGTCTGAAATCATGATGATGCTTCCATGTTTTATGTCATTTTCATCTTTATAATAATAAACAGATGTCAATAGCGTACCTTGATCATTATTTCAATGATATGATTGGGCAGCATCTTGTACGACAAAACTATAATTTTCGGCAAAATCACATTGAACGAGAATTTCGCCTTCTGAGATGGTTTCCTTCAGAGTTCTAAAATAAAGCGCTTGTTGTTCAGCGATATAAGCATGCGGCTTCAAAATATCCAAACCATTACACAAACAATCAACAAAATCATCAGCAGAAAGCACTTGGGTGGCTATCGTGAAGCGGTATGTACTTTCCCATTTTTCAAACTGAATATTTGTCAATTGTTTTGTGGTTGCTCGGTTTTTTAAAACGCAATCATGTTTCACACTGTGGCAGTTCAGCATTTTTATTGCACTCCTTAGACTGATGACCTTCCACAATGTCCACACGTATAGATGGCCTCCCGACAAGTCTTTGAAGCATGGCCATACTGTTGACATTTAAAGTACCTGGTCACAAGTGTAAAGTCCTTCACTTGGCAGGAATGATGTCCATTTAATGTACACTCGGTTTTGGTTTATAAGAGCCTTTCTTAAGCTGGCAGTAACTTCAAGAATAAAGTTACACGTAGGTCCTTCCTTTTACCCGACTTGTGACTTAATTTTATAGAAGCCATAAAAGTGTCGCGAGGTAAATTAGGCAGGTTGTCGGTTAAGTTCTGCTTATTATTACAATCATAGACTTCTTGATCAATAAAACGGTCGGAACTCCTATAACAGCAATTCTTGATCTTCGCTTATAGGGTTCTTCCATTTTCAGGCCGGAACTACTTAGCTGTGACGATTGTCTAAGTTTTTCAATGTCGTCTTTTGTCTCCGTGCTGAAGCCGAAATGTTTAAGCATCAATTTTGTCAGTGTCTTTGGGGATGAAAATAATAATATGTTGTTCAGTTTATAAACTTTTGTAAATGTTCCGTACCTACCTACCTTATAATAAAAATGAATTGTATAGCTAGTTCACTTGACGATACTTTAGCATCTGTCTGGTACTGTGAAAACACAATTTTTTGAAACAGTTGTGAATCGTGATCATTTGTTTTTCGATGACGAATCGGTACAGTGACAAACCGGATAAAACCCATACATTATAACGCCTTTTTTGTGTTTTGCGTAATCCTCGAACGTGCAACTTCATTTGTTCCGGGCATATTATTTTTTGGACCAGAGTTTTTGTGTCGTCACTAGATTTTAATGTATCTGTCGGATAAATTGCAATAGAGCTGAGGATATTTGGGCGCAACTAATTATTGTTATTGGTATTAACCATGTCACCAAACGAAACTTTTTCTGCCATAGTTGCCTTGATGCAGTTTTCTTGAATGCTAGCTTGAAGTGTTTGCTGGAAACCTTCAAGGCAATTTGTGAGGTCCATTTTTCTTTCAACATTTGAGCAGAATTTTAAAATGTTTGGCATTGAGCTTCAAGTCCTGGTAGTAAACTGCCATTTGTGAAACGCCATGTCCTACCTTGCGCGAAAGGGCATTGATCCTTAGCTTTTGTTCGGAGTTCAGCTTTACTTCCTGAGCAATGAGTCAGAATTCATTCAGGTATTTTTCGATAAGAATAAGAAATTTTTATATGTATAACATCTGTAATCATACCTCAGAAGGGAATTATAGAATTGAATCAACGAATAAATCAACGCAATAACAATATTTATTATAAGTTATTCAGCCTAGTTTAGTACATATCACATTATTTTACTAACCTTAAAACTTGCCACTTCGGTGCCTCGTTCAAGACTGACTCGTGTCGGCGAATTATTAAACTGACAATTGTGTCAATGTCAAAATAATTCAATCACTGACATTGACACTGACACTTTAAAATGACACAATGTAACTCGACTATAACAAACCCATCTATGGACTGTTTACAAAATATAAATCTACCCTCACATAGATAAGTCTTGTTACAGTCGGCCATCCTTCAAGAACGAGTCCCTTCGTTCCTTATTATTGTATAAGAGCTGTGTTATAAGATTTGGTGAGTATCATCTAGCTATCAAACAATTTATCAATCATTAACAATTATAAAAATAACCTGTACGTAATAGATTAGGTATTATTTAACAAAGATATCAAAATAAAATAGTCTTAATTTTTACCAAATAACCAAAAATATTCTAGATTATCATTAACGTTTATTTTATAGCTTGAGCGATGTGAAAGCTACTTCCTTCACTCTCACATCGCTTCAGCCGCAATGTTTTGAACTACTCATGGGCGACGAGTTCATACGCCAATCCTGCCCAGTTCAAACATTCTCACTCAATCTATCGTCATGTCTATTGCCGAGCGAAGTGAGGCTACTTCCTTCACCATCACTCCGTCATCGGCAGCAGTACTTTGAGCCAATCATGGGCGGCGAATCCCAACGCCAATCCTGCCCGACTCAAAACACCCTCACTTATCTCTAGGCGACGGGCAAGTTCATATGCCAGACGCCATATCACATAGCTTTTACATCACAATTTGCAATCATCCCAAATCATGAATTGATTAAAATAACATAAATTATATTATATATAACATAAATCACATAAATCAAATAACTCATAAAAATTACTCAAATTTAAATAATATTATTCCATTTGATTGCTATCGCTCTCATCGTCATTTTCATCGCTGGACGAGCAAGCAGGGGCATTAAAACTCAACCATGGATAAATTTTATCAATAGCAACAATTGATTCGTATTTGGCCCCTTCTCGAGTCAAAGGGGTGTCTACAACAAGGAATCGATCGTTTGGTAAGACTTTTTTTATCCTGTATGGACCCTGACACTTTGCTTCTAACTTTTTAGATTGGCCCGGGGTCGATACTATTGCCCTAGTTATCCTAACCAGATCACCCTCCTTATAATTCGTGACCGTTTTCCTGTGTTTGTCATATCGATTTTTATTTTTCTCCTGATTTCTCTTAATTCGTTCACTCGCTTCAGACCTAATTTCTTTTAAACTTTGATTACTACTCTGTCCTATGTCATCAATTACGTTATTTAGTATGCCTTGGCTCGGGTTCGCCACCGTCCTACCTAACAATAACTCTGTAGGTGTTTTCCGTGTTACATCATGAACCGTGGTGTTAAAAGTCCTAGCTGAATGTCTGACAGAAATTCATCCCATGAACTTTTGTTCTTACCGTGAGCCATGGACCCCAGGGGTGCCAGGATCGTCCGGTTATACCGCTCGACCTGCCCATTTGCTCTCGGTGTGGCGACAGAATTGAGGATGTGTTTTGCACCAATCGACTGCACGAATGTCTTAAACTTATTGCTTGTGAAACTTGTCCCTCTGTCCGTTATGAGACGTGAGGGAGACCCAAAATAACTAAAGAGAGTCTTCATTGCTTTTATACTCTCTTTGGTTTTCGTACTCCGAACAGGTGATAAGCTGACGTATTTTGTAAAGGCGTCGACTATCACAAGTATGTAAGTGTAACCTCGCTTACTTCGTGGAAATGGACCCAAGTGGTCCGCGTGTAAAGTGTGAAATGGCATCTCTATTTTAGGAATTGGGTGAAGTAATCCCTCCTTGCTTCCCGAAGGCAGTTTATGGTGAGCACACTCAAGGCATGCAGCCACATATTTTTTTATGAACTTCCGCATCTTCGGGAACCAAAAGAATGATTTAATTCGATCCAATGTCTTCTCGAACCCAAAGTGACCTACGTCATAGTGATTGGATTTCAAGAGTTACCACCGCACGCCTTTTGGGACCACCCATCTGGTAACACCCTCACCTAAAGTCCTAAACACTCGGCCGTTTTTAATTGTGTATTCTTTATAAATACCTGCAATTTTAGATGTTTCCGGGTCTTCTAGAACATTTTTAATACGTCTAACTTCTTCGTCGGAAGGCTGCACTGTAGAAATCCAGTCCTCCGTACCAACCGACATAATGTCCAGAACGTGTATGTCTTCAGATGGTACTGACACTGGGCCCCTACTGAGTGCGTCTACATGTGACATTCTTTCACTGGACCAGGACGATACTCAATTTCGCAGTCGAATTCTAAAAATTGAATCCACCATCTAGATATGCGAGGTATGAGATCTCTTTTGGTGAAAGTAGGGCGTAACGCGTTGCAGTCGGTTATAATAGTGAACTTAATTCCAATGAGGTATGTGCGGAATTTATTTAAGGCACAAACGACTGCAAGTGTCTCTAGCTCGAATGAGTGCAATTTCATCTCATCCGCTGATGTTTGACGACTAAAGTATGCTATTGGCCGCCAGGGGTCGGAATCCTTTCTCTGTAACAAGATGCCTGCAACTCCGAATTTACTCGCGTCGGTATGTAATTGCGTTTCGGCGTTGGGGTTGTACAAAGCTAGGACAGGTCTTTCGGTTAAATGTTTTTAATGGATTGAAAAGATTCCGTTTGTATATCTCCCCAGCTCCAAGGTGTGTCCTTCTTCAAAAGGTTTGTCAAAGGCCTAGCAATTAATGCAAATCCTTTCACAAACCTTCTAAAAAAACTAGCGAGTCCAAGAAACCTTCTGACCTCATGTTGATTTCTGGGAGCAGGAAACCTGGACACCACTTCAACCTTTTGGATTCCCGGTCTAATACCATCTTTATCTATTTCGAATCCAAGAAAATCTATTCGTTCTTGGAAGAAATGGCATTTTTCCATTTTAAGGGTAAACCCTGCCTCACGTAGGAGGTCTAGCACTTCTTTGAGGCGTGCTAGGCCTTCCTCAAAATTCCTTGAGGGAATCATAATGTCATCCATATAAATAACTATATATCCGACTTTGGCCTTACTGAGGACCTTGTGGATCGCTCTCTGGAAAACTGCTGGGGCATTTGCCAATCCGAAGGGCATACGATTGAACTCGTATTGTCCGTCGAGTGTGACAAATACAGTTTTCTCTCTAGATTGCTCGGCTATGGCAATCTGATGATACCCTGAGGCTAAATCAAGTGACGTGAACAATGATTGGCCTGAAAGCTGATCCAACAAGTCATCAATTGTCGGCAGGGGATAGTGGTCTCTTTTGGTGCGGCTGTTCAGAGCGCGGTAGTCAACGCAGAGACGCTTTTCGCCTGATTTCTTTTTGACTAGGACAATTGGACTAGCGTAAGGGGAGTTAGACTCTCGCACTATACCATGGTCGATCATATCACCAACCATGTCCTGAACTAGTTTACGCTCAGAGTAAGGTAGCCGGTACGGCCTATAAACAACAGGGGTGGAATCTTTTAGGTGAATTTCCATTTCCGTAACGTTGGTAAATCCTAAGTCGTGCATACTAGTAGAGAAACAGTATTTATAATTTTCCAGCAATTCTACACATTGACGGTTTTGACTTTTCGATAGCTGTTTTCCGTAATTAGGAGTGACAGAGACGTGATTATTCAAACCATTCGTTATTCTTAAAACATGTAAGTCTAAATTCCCCGATCCTACAAATTGAGCGCGTGTAATGTGGGTGTTCTCCTTGAAGTGCACTGGATTCGAACCAACATTTTGAACTAATAAATGACATTCAGAATTATGAATTTCATATTCTCCCGGTAACAGATAGTACTCATGACCCGCGCAGCCCCTAACCGATCCGCCTACATAGATATTTCCGGTACAAGCAACGTTTGACCTAACAGGGGCTGATACCATCTCACCGATGTCTACTGTAACATCACAAGTGGTATAAAGATGTAATTTAGGATAATCATCTAGCCCTATCCGTTCAAATATTAGATCTGTTGGAGTTTTAATAATCTTAAGTGTAGGTCTTTCAGTAAAGCTATGTCCAAGCAACACGTCATAATTAATTAAGTGATCATCTACAATAAACACCTCGACATCTCTTTCTGAAACACCTTGCACATTTATATCCACTGAAGTGCGGCCTAGCGGTAAGTATGGTACATTCCCTATTCCTCTCAAGTATGGGCCATTAACGCCTTCCCATTTCAATCCTAACCTTAAAGCATTATTTTCACGAATTAATGTTGCCTCATTACCTAAATCCAACTGACACATTGTAGCGATTCCGTTAATATTTGTCATAACTTTATATTTATCATTACTATTTTCAGTGAAAGAAACCTCAAGGACCTCCTTGTCCTTTGAAGGATTCTTTTGATCCTTTAATTTAGGACAGTGGGAACTGTCGTGTCCCATAAAATTACAGTTAGTACACTTGACGATCGGTTTAGGGCACTTAAAGCTGGGGTGACCGACACCCTGACAGTTAAAGCACTTAATTTGCCCCCTCCCGCCACTACTCTTGTTTGACGCCGTATTATCTATATTCTTTGCCGATGTATTGCCAGGACGCTTGTCCTTATTAAAATCTTTGTTGAAGTCTGACTGATTTCTATTGTGATACTTAATGGTCTTAAAAAAATCAAGTACATCTTCTGGTTTATCAAATTTTGCTGCTTGAGCACCTACACGAACTCCCCTGTCCTCAACCCCATAAAGTAAACAATCCACTGCTTGCTTTCCAAATATCTTACATCTGTTCAGTAAATTAATTTTCGCAAAATAATAAAGTTCATAAGATTCTCCAGAGCGTACTCGTCTATTAAGCATATCTGTCAAAAGTTCCGCATAATTTTCAGTTGCAGGAAATGATTCCTTTAGCATCGACTTCCATTCAAGCCAAAAAAAGCACATGCTGCATGCTTCATGCTTAATAGAGGGCAGACCCTGGAACCATGTCTTAGCCAGCTTAGTGAGTTTAGGCAGGGCATAGTGAACCGTTTGCTTATCGTTCCAATTATAAATCTCTGAACATTCATCGACTTTATCGAGCCAGATATCAATAGTCTGTTCTTTCGACATAAGGTCGAAGTCTGGAACGACGTTACTCAAAGTTGAACTAGAAAACGATTCACGATCCCCTGCTTTAGACTTAAAGAGTTTCAAAAAGAAATCTTCAAACAGGTCCGTAGTCATAAGTTTAGTTTTCTTGTTGTCATGTGCTTCATGTTTTTCAACACTCGGCGTATGTCGTTTCGCGGGAGTGATTAAGGAACGGTACCGAGTTGGACTTTTATTGCCAGCATTTGGTTGCGCACGATTGCTCGGTCCAGGCTCAGGCGTCTCGAAACGCCTACGTGATCTGTTCCGTTCCGTTAATCTCTCTCGCTCTTTGCGTACCTGGTTTTCGAGGGTCCTTAATTTTTCCCTCTCCCTGGACAGCTCCCGTTTCTGCTCGAGTAGCGTCCGCGTGCTGCTTATGCTTCGGCTTCTCAGCTGATGACGCGTTGCGCTGCTGTGCCGACGGTCACGAGCTGGACTGCGCCTCCGAGATTTTTGCGTTTGTTGTTGGCCGTCATCACGGCCACTACGACTGCGGCTACGACCGCGCCTCTCGACTTCCCCTAGTTCTCGCTTCCGACCTCGAGATGATTCACTATACATCCTCTGTCTTTCGTAGTTGCAAGAGGGGTTGCTGGTGCGTCGATAATCCGCACTAAGTTCTTTGTCGCTCATTTTTCTGGAACTCAGAACATTTTGTTTATGTATTGTGTACAAACCTTGCAACACACAAAGTCACTGAATTTAAATTTTAACGTAGGTATTACAACATTATTTTACAACTATTTGTTAGTCTCAGTCTATAATAAACTGTTGAATTTTTATTTAATTTATTCTCACTTTACAATTTTTGTTTATAATCTGTATGCATCACAAAAATGGTGACAAATTTTGGGGTTCTTTATCTATTTCTAGTCATTTTGTTCACTATATTTTTCTTTTAAATGTATATTTCTACTCCTATTATACTACCTACACGAAATAAAATTAATTACTTTAAATTATACCGACATTTTTTTTTTTTTTTTTAATCTGTATTCATCACGAAAACTGTTAATAATTTTATAAAAAAAATATCATCCCTTGACGTTATTTATACTCGACTACTAGTTTAACCCAATATTTCTACATATTATAATAATAATAATAATAAATCGTTTATTGGATTATCTATCTACCTATTCTATTATAACCATTAACAATAAATATTTTTCAAAAATAAACTGTTGATTGCATCCGCTTTAATTGGCCAAATTGGAGTTCACAATACTATCATGTAATGTTAACCACACATTTTATTATTGTAGTTGCGTTGATTTTCCGTTTTAAAATGAATATAGTTTAGTTTATCGGTGGTCGAGCTCGTGGGGTGGTTCATCACAAAACAGAATGTCTTGCGAATCCCACTTCTGAACTGTAATCATACCTCAGAAGGGAATTATAGAATTGAAACAACGAATAAATCAACGCAATAACAATATTTATTATAAGTTATTCAGCCTAGTTTAGTACATATCACATTATTTTACTAACCTTAAAACTTGCCACTTCGGTGCCTCGTTCAAGACTGACTCGTGTCGGCGAATTATTAAACTGACAATTGTGTCAATGTCAAAATAATTCAATCACTGACATTGACACTGACACTTTAAAATGACACAATGTAACTCGACTATAACAAACCCATCTATGGACTGTTTACAAAATATAAATCTACCCTCACATAAATAAGTCTTGTTACACATCTGACACACCGTGTAACTACCTATGTAGTTACACGGTGTGTCAGATGTTACAATATTGTTCGTTAGATTATCTATGTTTTGCTGTGAAGCGGACAAATATAACAAACAGTACGTGTTCCGTGCAATCATGAAGTTATTTTATAAGAAGAACTGAATTTGAGATTTAGATTACTCTAGCTGTGCAATGCAAAAATAAAATGACAATTAATTAAAACAATATTATAAATTACAAACCTATAACAAATTATCAAAAAATTAGTAAAAGTTAAATATAATTCAAGGCGATGTCATGTAATAAAAAAAACACTTAAACGGAGGTCAATATAAAATATAATTAAATATAGATGACAATTAATTATCGATGGAGATCAACCAGTTACTAATATCGCTGGTTTCCATTGCTTCTAATCTTTCTTCTGCCGCATGGGAAGGCGTTTGAGATTTGGTCGCAGGGCTGCTAGGAGGTGGAATACTCCGAGTGTTGTTTTCAATATTTGACATATCTAGTTCTATTAAAAATTTATTTGTAATCTTTTTAATTCTTTAATCAAAATATTAATTATTTACAAACTACAAAACTATAATAGAAATAAATATGTACAAGTATAAAAGGGTTACAGGGCATCCAAAAATTCGTCCGCATCGCTGTGAACAGGAAAAGTGCCCAGAAGGCTGGCAGCATTACCACGTTGGATGGCAATGCTGATTCTTTGGCCAAAAAATAGGCCCACCCTCTGGTCACGTGAAGAGTCGACCAACCGCTTGGCGATTTCCCGAAAAACTAGGTGGGCACTCGGACCCCATGGCCCTAGTGTTTCAACCCCAAACGGCTCAAACACATAACTACCAATTAAATTATTGTATTTGCGACGTTTGAGGTTTTCAGCACCTGCAGGAGCCGCCCCAGCGCAGCCCACTGTGCTAGGAAGATGGGATGGCGCAAGGGTGTCGACGCAAGTTGCGTCCCACACCAAAGGCCTACCCAACTTCCATGGCATTATGGTCATACCATCTGGTCTCTTCCCATCGACGCGTGCCAAGCCATTAGGTTCTAAGACAGCTGGCACCCCGGCGGTGGCAAGAGCACGACGGATGAGATCATTAATGCTAGCGTCAAAATCAAAGCATTTATTTCAAGTAGGCCCGTTACAGGCACTTTTGAACTGTCGAAACAAAGACAACAATGAAATTTAGCTATAGTCCCAGTCACAAGGCATAAAAACTGTGAAAGTACTGTAGTTGCCCATTCCCTAACGTAGATCTCTATGGAGAAGAACGGGCAAGAAACTCCATGGACACTCTTTTAAATCAGAATATTTTTACAAAACCTTGGTTACATCATTCATGTTTAGATGGTACATTATGTGAGAGCGATGTAGCAAGATGTGCACGTTAAAAGTGTCCATAGTAAAAACAAGGAAAAGAACAATTCAAAAAATAAAATAATTAATTCAAATAAGCCGTGGCAACCAAGAGATGACCAGTCACAACTGACAGCGCCCGTTCACGAACATGACGCATGTATCAGCACCATTCAACTCAACCATTTTGAAGGGAACTAACTGATCCGACACACGCGCCACCATCAGCGAGACATTTGAGTGAGCATGACATACACTTAACCGCCAGGGCAAATTCAAGTCAAAAAAAAATGACGTAGGTTTCCAACGAATGATAGCTTTCTATTACATAGTACTCACATAATATGGGCTATGCGGTTATATAATACCAAAAGAAATTGAATCTATACAATGCAAAGATAGTTGTACAATCTTCAGCAGCTCCAACAATACTATTTAATGCTATCCATTAATCAGTTTATGCGCCCCTGTCCATGTGGAGCAGGACTGGCATTGAGCCAAGCATTTTTATCAGAGATATAATCGTCCAACTTGTAATATGCTTGCTTACATAGTGTGCGTTTAATGCATGATTTAAATTTCGTCTCATTCAGTTCAAGAATACTTTGTGGAATTTTATTATAGCATCTTAAACAGTACCCCATGAAAGATGAGTCTACTTTAGCGAGTCTGAAGGCCGGCTGAACTAATTGGTCTCTAGTTCTCGTACTGTAATTGTGTCTTTCACCTCTTTTATTAAAAAGATGTAGATTTTTTCTAACGTACATTATGTTTTCGTAGATGTATTGACAATGTACCGTCATGATTTTGATTTCCTTAAACAGTTCCCTTAGAGAATCGCGCCTACGAAGATTATAAATGGCTCTGATGGCTCTTTTTTGCAGAATAAATATAGACTCAATTTCTGCAGCCCGTCCCCATAACAGAATGCCATAAGACATTATACTATGAAAGTAACTAAAATAGATCAGTCTAGTGGTATCTACATCAGTAAATTGATGGATTTTTCTAACAGCATATGCTGCTGAACTTAGGCGCCCCGCAAGAGATTTCAAATGAGAACCCCATTGTAGCCTTGAATCAAGCGTAAGCCCCAGGAAAACGGTTTTATCTACGAATTCAAGTTTCTCTTTATTCAATACTATATCACACTCGTTACTTTTAACATTTGGTAAAGCAAATCTTATGCATTTCGTTTTTTTTTTCATTTAATACTAAATTGTTTGCTGTGAACCAATTATGGACCTGAAGGTTGTAGGGCATTATTTACGTCATCTAGATTTTGGGCCCGTCTATTTATCTTAAAAATTAGAGAAGTGTCATCAGCAAATAACACCATATTTTGAGATTGGTTTTTCAATAAATAGGGTAGATCGTTTATATATACTAGAAAGAGGAAAGGACCCAATATTGAGCCTTGCGGAACCCCCATTTTTACTTTTAAACCCTGTGAATTAACACCATTTATTTGGACATATTGTTGTCTATCACTTAAATAAGATTTTACCAAACTAAGTGCAAGTTTACCTAGTCCGTAATGCTCAAGTTTCAAAAGCAATGTGTCGTGATTTACGCAATCAAATGCTTTGGAGAGGTCACAAAATATTCCTATTGCGTCTTGAAACTGTTGGTCGTGTAAGATTCTGTTGGTGTTAAAATGATTGAGCATTTGATTAAGCATTACTTTTTCAAACACCTTGCTAAAAATTGGCAACACGGATACAGGTCTATAATTATTAGTATCTTTACTATCCCCGGATTTGAAAATAGGTATGACTTTACTGTATTTCATTAAATCAGGGAAAACTCCTTGGTCTACACACAAATTAAAAATAAAAGCTAAGTATGGTGCTACAGTCTCAACTATGGATGTACAAACTTTGATAGACATTCCCCAAAGATCTTCGGTCAGTTTGACTTTTATTTGCCGGAAAGCTTTAATAAACTATCATAGGGTTTATGTGTTTAAATTTAAATTCAGCCGGGCAGCCAGACACATTCGCCTTTAATAAACCAACTGCTACTTCAGGAGAGGAATTAAGAGCCTCCGTAGTTTTTAACGGTATATCAGTAAAAAAATTCACAAATTCTTGAGCTACTTCCTGGTTAGAGCTTTTAGGACCACATGTTGTATCTAAGGTGTAGCTAGTGTTACGTATTTTCTTCCTGTTAGTCTCGTTATTTATGACTTTCCAAACTGTCTTTATTTTATTCTCTGCTGTTTTGTTGCTAATGTGCAGGGCTTTGGCAACCTTGCATGTATTTCTAAAAATGTTTGAATACTTAGCAACATACTTATTAAAAGTTTCAGTGTTTATATAAGATTTAAGGTCATAAAGCTCAAATAGTCTTTCCCTACTTTTTCTGATACCTCTAGTTGCAACTTGATTAAGATTGTACAACTATCTTTGCATTGTATAGATTCAATTTCTTTTGGTATTATATAACCGCATAGCCCATATTATGTGAGTACTATGTAATAGAAAGCTATCATTCGTTGGAAACCTACGTTATTTTTGAAGTGAAAACTTCTTTAGCGGCGTTGAGCACTTTTTCTGTAATGGGTATAAAATCTTAAACTCGCGTCAGGACACGTGACCTGATCGAAAAAGCGTAAGACAAATTTTCTCATTCGATTTTGAACTTAACCTTCAACATTTTATGGTTTAAAATCATTTAAAGAAATTTTTAAATGTTTCCAATCAACTTTGAACCTAATGCTTTGGGGATAAAGCTGACAAATCTATTAAATAAATTGCCACCCGCCGCGCGCCGGCGCAGCGCCGCGAAACCTAGTCCTCTGGCTATCTTCATCGTCCTTAAGATTGTGATAGAACCGTGGTCTTTGGGGGATTCGCACCGTGCTAACTACGAAGGCAATTTACGTGCTATTTACAAACGTTACGTACCTGTAGGTATGTTAGTGTAGCTAAAATTCCGTATTTCCTTGCAATTTTATTGATTGACGCATAATGACAAGAGATTCTAAAATCAATAAGACAGTGTTGTCTTTGAGTTTGCAGTTTTCTTAGTATCTAGTAGCTATTAAAAGTACTTGTGAAGGCTTTTAAGATGCAAGCACAATCATGATAATAAAATAAAAAAGGAAATCGTTCAATCGCAATAAGTACCTTCCGAGTATTAAATTGCTAAACATTTTCACTAAGGCGTTTGTTGTTTGGTAAAATAAAGTTCAGTTTATTTAAAAACCTGCTTTAAAAATGATTTGATTACAAGTATTTACAAGTAAGTTAAAAAGCACGAGTGTTATTGGTATAGGAAACCGATAAATTCTCAGCTAATTCTGTAGTAAGATCGAATGTGACGTTCCTGCTTACGTGCTTACTAAGCGCCTGTGAAAAGATGTATCGCACACATTTTTATGTGCGACAGATTACTTCCACACTTTTAATTACAAATTCTTTAGGCAGGATTCAATGATAACATAACATCCTGTAATCCCCGAAGGCTCAGGCAGGGGTGCACCGAATAGTACACCCTGTTCTTTATACTGATAAAGCAATTGGTGCAAAATTATTCCCTAACCATTCCAAAATATCAAACATGCTCAACGTTAATAATCAAGTTTTCACTTCTGCCAGCACTCCCGGAGTGCAACCCGTTTTTTTTTTTTTTGACTTGAATTTGCCCTGGCGGTTAAGTGTATGTCATGCTCACTCAAATGTCTCGCTGATGGTGGCGCGTGTGTCGGATCAGTTAGTTCCCTTCAAAATGGTTGAGTTGAATGGTGCTGATACATGCGTCATGTTCGTGAACGGGCGCTGTCAGTTGTGACTGGTCATCTCTTGGTTGCCACGGCTTATTTGAATTAATTATTTTATTTTTTGAATTGTTCTTTTCCTTGTTTTTACTATGGACACTTTTAACGTGCACATCTTGCTACATCGCTCTCACATAATGTACCATCTAAACATGAATGATGTAACCAAGGTTTTGTAAAAATATTCTGATTTAAAAGAGTGTCCATGGAGTTTCTTGCCCGTTCTTCTCCATAGAGATCTACGTTAGGGAATGGGCAACTACAGTACTTTCACAGTTTTTATGCCTTGTGACTGGGACTGTAGCTAAATTTCATTGTTGTCTTTGTTTCGACAGTTCAAAAGTGCCTGTAACGGGCCTACTTGAAATAAATGCTTTGATTTTGATTTTGATTTTGCCCAATCACTAAATATAAATTTAGGGCAAATACTTTTTGTCTTCTTTTCAAAAGTTTTGTTGTGTTCAGTGTGAACTATTGAAAAGAAATGATCATACAATTGATTTATATTAATATCGTCCATATGATGGCTCATAACACTTAACTTGTTCTGCAGGGAAATATTATACCTATTTAATTTGCTAGTAGTTATAGGTCTAAATTTAATCTGAACATTTTGCAATGGTGTGTTACACCTAAAAGTTACAGTTTGTCCGCTGTGGTCAGACGGCAGGCAATTTACTATGGCTTTATCTAAGTAATCGCAATCGCAGAAAACATTATCTGTACAAGTAGCAGAAGATGGAGTGACTCTAGTAGGTTCTATAAAAATGTTGGTCAAGTCAAATGACTTAAAAAGATTTAATAACCGACTGCTATTTGAATTGTCTTCTAAAATATTGATATTGAAATCACCACAAATAATAATTGTAGATTTATTACTGGCTGCAAGTTTTGCCAGGACATCTTCCATTATTGATTCAAATAAGGAAAAGTTTTGATAGTTTGGGGGTCTGTACACACACACAATTACATGCTTATCTAGCTCAACACAGGACAGTTCGACGCAATGTTCAACCGAGAAACCTACTATGTCAATACGTTGTTTATATTTAACACAATTTTTCAAAAGTATTAGGGAACCTCCACGCAGCATAGATTTATGGTTAAAGCAGCTACCAACCGTATAGTTCTCATAATTAATCAGCATTTGGTAAACTTTTAGCCAATGTTCGGTAAAACAAATAATGTCAAACATATTTTTTTCTAAAAACAATTCAATTTCTAATAATTTGGAAGAAATGCCTTGGATATTTTGGTGGAATAATTTTAAGGTGTTCTGATGAGGCCCTTTTTTACTAACTAATTGAGTGCAAGAAGATACCTTGCTGTTGATAGTTTAACAATATTGTTAAAGGTACCTTCTTTTGTCTCACTACCTAGTTTAAATTAATATTAATATCTGGAGTGAGCCACGAGACTCCACTACCAGTGGATTCTACTTGAGAATCATCTATAATTACGCATGGATCCTCCAATTTACAGTTATTATAAAAATGTTTATTAGTATGATTACTAATAGTCGCGGTGTTAATAATATAACTAAACTTAGACATACTATTTATGTCTGTGTGAATATTATAAGCTAATAGCCTAGCTATTTTGTGTCTACATCTAATAGGTAGATACACCTTACCCCGTGTCGACTTAAGTTTATCAACAATAGTGTTGATATCCAGATATATAAGTCTGTCACTATTTAAAATACGTTATCACATTTAATTACACCATAATACAACCTAATTACTAATTAAAATTAATTTTTAAACACGGAACAAAAACTTGACATGTCAATCGGGCAGTGTTGTCACGTTCACCCAATCGTGCCGCGCAATCCGCCCTGCACTCTTACTGCATGAAAGGCCATGGTGTCCGAGAGTCGATTGCTTCACCACATTGACAGCGATATGGAGCCCCACAAGGAGCGCCCAATCGCAAACACGTAGCGAGCCAGAAAGTTAGTTAGTCTAGTTCTTAGATATTTCTCATAACTACTTGTTATTCACCAAAGTAAATCACAAACTTAGCACAAAAATGCGATTCAGTAACTGGGTCACAGACCACTCGAATACTATTTTTACGTCATGTAATAAATTAAATCGCTAATACACACGAGAGATCCCACATTGTATATTTATATTTGATGTTTATTTTTCAGGGCTTTGCCTTACTACTATAATGCTAGTAGAAGGAAGGCTGCAGCTTGCACATATACCATATCATTGCACGACAAGGAAAATGAACATCTGAAAGGACACATCATTAGAGGTACCTACTAAATAGCATGCTTATTGCATGTCAATTTTCAATGCCATTTTTGTTTTTTGAGTAATGTATACCTGATAAATTCACGATAGTTAAATAAAAAACAGAACGGCGTAGGCATGTCAAAGGGTATTAAGCTATCATTGACTGTTATTATGAAGCACTGTATACCCTCCTACTTGATTATCTACCTAGCTCAATCTCATTCAGTCACAGGAACAATGCCGCTCTACCATGTTATATTTTTCGACGATCGTTGTTCTTTTGGTAATGGTTAATGGTATACACGTGTTTTTATTTCTAGAAAAAACGGTGTATCCATTCGCATCAACCCTGGTGGCTGTCTGGGACACCCTGGTTATGACCCTGGGTGTTCCAAAGAAGCAGCTATCCGTGGAGTTCCGTGACGTTCACTTGTACGCACAACCTGTGATGCACACACAGAGTCAACTGAAGCTTAGAGTAGCATTGCAAAGAGGAACTGGATGTTTTGAGGTATGTGCTGAAACTTCTGTGATTCAAATTCAAATGATTTATTAATAATCAAGTAATTTGAACGGTGATCCCCAAAGTCCAAACTGGACAATACTCTGTATCTCGGGGATCGGGGTTGTACATTTTCGTCTTATCCAAAAAAGTCGTACACGGTGATTATTGACAAAATAAAACTGAAAGTGAAGTTAATGAATTAAAGTTAAAACAAGCAAAATAATATGAACAGTGTGAAGGAACTAAGCCTTAATCAGCGATATTAATTAGATCCATAATCTAAATTATTAAGTTGCACTTTGTAGATGGATTGTTGGGGGAACAAAAGAGAGGCACTAGTTATAGCACAATAAATTTTATTCCAAACTTATTTTCCTTTTAAAATAATCACCACGTAATTACAGATAAAATAAATAACAAAATAGGTAGTACAAGTAAGACATTTCACCGAACGCGTAGCACGCTTGTGTGATCCCGACCTAGTCTCAAATCATACTGCCAGTATATCGTCGCTTCACTGCGCACTAGCGCTCTGTGTTGTGTCAGAATGTCGTTTCATTGGATGTGACGCAGCAGACACAGATAATTCATGTTCACGACACTCTTTAACTAACAGCGACATCTATGAAATCTAACTTACACTAATTTAAATGTTAAAGCGCCGTCAAGTGAATAAAATAAAAAAAAATTGGTAACAATTAGTGTGTGATTAGTGTGTTGCGTGTGCGTGTGTGCGTTTGTGTGTCTTAGTGAGATCAGGAGTGCGTTCAGTTTGTGTTTGTCTCACTTCTTATGTAGATATTTGTACATATTAATCCTTTCTGTTTCGTCGTAGGAGAGTGTTAGGTTTATGATCTTCTTACACAGGGATATTTTGAGGTCTATTATGTTTAGTGTCCGACCGAAGTTTTGGTTTCGGTTTCGGCCAAATAAATATCCCTGGACATTTTTCACACAGCACCATCTAGCCCCAAGCTAAGCAACTTAATGCTTGTGTTATGGTAGCTAGATGGCTGATAAACTACATATATACATTTTTTTTTTTTGTAAATACATACATATTATAGATAGAAAAACACCCAGACCCGGAACAACTACTTGTAGGTCATACAAATAATTGTCCCGTACGGGAATCGAACCCGCGACATGCAGCGCAGCAGTCAATCGCTTGACCACTGCGCCAACCGTGTCGTCCAAAGGTTCGGTTTCGGCCAAAGAACCGCCGAACCTTTCGGCTGCGCTGAACTTATAACATTGGACTTTCGGGTCGAGTTCGGCTAATTTCAGGACATCTTTGATGCCGAAAACTTGACTTAGTCGGAAAATGTACTTGGCTGAGTGCTACCACAGATATTTGGAGCAACGAGAGTAAAACCTGTTCACTGCTGAGTTTCACAGCTCATTTTATTTTGGAAGATAAGCGTATAAGTTATTTTAGGTGAACAGGTGAGCTAGAACAAAGTCATACGGGTGAATATCTTGAACAGAAATTTTCTGAAATGGTTACAAAATGGAGCCTACAAGGAAAAATATTTCTTGTCCTGAGTGACAATGCACCAAATCTGAACCGCGCTATGCGCAGTAATTACCAATCAATCTGGTTTGTATCGCACTGTCTACAAATAGTTATTAAGAATTCACTTTTTGTTGATCCCAAAGCCAAAGAAACACTGAAGAAGTGCCGAAAGATTGTTGGCCACTTTCACAAAAGTGAGCCAGCCACCAAAAAATTGACGGAATGCCAAAATCAATGTGGAACGCCGAAACACGTTTTGGTGCAGGACATCGAGGTGAGATGGAACAGTACTTTCATGATGTTAGAGAGACTGCTAGAGTAAAAAAGTGCAGTGAACTTATATAGTGTGGAACATTGCAAGATTGAAACGCTATCTTCAGACGAATCGGACCTCATAAACACCTAACAAATGTATTGAAATTATTTTACGATGCGACCTTGAATTATCAGTCGACAATGCATGGATCTCAATCAATACCTCTAATATCATCACTGGACCGAAAATTGACACTTTTACACTGATTTTACTGGACCCAAGATTCAAATCTAAATACATATCTGCCGACGAAGTTAACATTTCCACAGATGAAATAGTAAATTTTCTGGCAAAGCACAACGAGAATACGCTCCATGAGCAAGAGAACCGTGAAAATGGGACTTGGGTTTCTGAAATCCAAAATGTTCAAAACAACAAAAGAGAATCTTTGGGATACACACGACCAGTCAAATATCGAGCAGCTGCAGACAGAAGAAAATCATGACCCAACAGCAACACTGAAACAAAAAAAGAAATTAACTCTTCAACTTCTTCTGACAGGTAACAGACAGCCCTTATTACAGCGTTATGCTGATACTCGTATTTACTCCTATTGGAAATCCAGCCCATATCTTTCTGTACGAAATGCTGTCTTAAAATACCTCTCAGCTCCTCCGACACGTGTACCTAGCGAGCAGTTGTTCAACACTGCAGGACAAATCTATGCTGATAGACGAAGTAATCTGATTGGAGATAATGCGGAAAAACTTTTGTTCTTGGCATATAATATAAAACTGTTCAACTTCGATTATTAAGGCTGTTAAGTAACTATATAATTCCTTTTTTATGTTCCTATTATTGCATAAATACTATAGTAGTCAAATTTTTATGAGGCTGTTTAAACAATTAATCTATAAGTAGCTAATCCCAAAAAGAGAATTGTTGATCTCAGTAAGGATCTCAGAATACTGTTCTTTTTTTAATTAGTGTTTAAGAAGCATAAGACAAGTATATGTACTCTTATATACTTGTTGATTTATTATGTGTCACCTATGAAGGAGAATTATTAAAAAACTGCTATTTTTTTATTAAATCACAAGGGAACAGGAGTTTGTCAACCAAAACAGTAATCATATATTTTTGTTGCACTACCCTCACCTTTCACACATTAAATCATTAAAGTGTTGTGACAGGTCTAATACAGCTTTATTTCAAGTTTCATAATTTCGATAGAATTAGCCTACTGTACACATACAATAGATTAATCAAAATGTTAGGCATCGACAAGTTTTTTTGCGATTATTATATCGAATTAAGTTATACAGAAGTTTTATGCATATATAAAATATGTTGTAAAAAATCACATAAATTAATTTTGTTACGTGTGCAGACTTTATGTAGTGACAGATCTAAAAAAATACGGAAGTGATAATAGCAGCTTACTGCTCCTATTTTAGATTTAGAACTAGAGATCTAGAAAAGTCGTGGGCACCTCAAATGTGTTGTATTTCTTGTTACATGGGACTTTTGAAGTGGATGAAAGGTAAACAATAGAGAATACCTTTTGGAGTTCCTTTGTTGTGGCCATAGCCTTCTAATCATGTAAATGATGTCTCCAGATACTCCAAGAAGGATAAACATAAATAATATATTCAAATTTGCCAGCTGCATCGCGACCTATCCCCCACGAAAATTTGGATGCAGAATGTCGCCCAAAATCCATTTTCTACACTCTCATTTAGACTTTCTCCAGAAAATCTTGGTGCGGTGAGTGGTGAACAAAGACAGAGGTTCCATCAAGATGAGCGAACCATAGAAATAAGATACCCAGGATGGTGGGATCTAGTTATGATGGCAGATTTTTGTTGGTTCCTCAAAAAGAAGATTCAACATCGCACAAATGGCAAAAGAGAAGTCACTAACCAAAGTACTAAAGTAAATTGTTTAAACGGTATTTTTTGTTTTTTAAGTTTTTGTAAGTATCTCTGTAAATGTAAATTTAGACCTGTTACAATAAATTCACCTTCAGTGTCTAGATGTCAAGCAATTGCAATCCGAAAGAAGTAAAATTGTGTCAGTTGTATAAAAAAGTTTAAAATGTGTTAATCATACAAATTGATTTAGATTTAGAAAAATAAAAGTATTAGATTTCAATAATTACAACACAAAGTGCTGAATAATACGTAATTTTATAAAAAAAAAAACAATAATTAATAGAAGTAAAAATTGTAATGTACAACTTAAACTAGGTAATAAATTATAGTTTATAAATCTCTTTAATAAAAAGTACAAGTAACATTTAAAATGTTATAAGAACGAAAAGATTGCTATAGTAATAAGTAAATTTTAATTTTGTTAATAAACTTGTTTTATTTTATACCATCTACAATTAACAAGTCGCTGCCTCAGTATTACAGTTAATGTTACATTTTCACTTTTTAGAGTAGTTTAATTTAGACCCAGTCTCACTATGACAATGTTGAAATTTCAATTCGATAAAAGTGAAACGTAGAACCCTATAATATTAGGCCAGCGAGATATTTAATTATTCATAATATCTGGAAAGAACGGCCCACTGACATTTCATTCAACGTTTTAATCACGTTTATTAAAGTTTCGGTTTTGGCCGAAACTATTATCAAAACCGAACTTTCGGTTTCGGTTTCGGCAAAAAAACATGTTTCGGTCGGACACTAATTATGTTGCACTTCTTTACGGCTTCGTTATATATTATAGTTTAAGAAGTTTATTATTCCTCATCAAGAATTAACAATAATTCACTTACTGAGAAACGAAATTTAAATAAAATGTTTATGAGGGTAAGCGATCACAACAACAAAAAAGAAATTGTATTGAGTAGCTAATCACCAACCAAGCTAACACGGATCTAAACTAAAAGTAAGTTATTGTACTAGATGTGTCAATACATGGCAACATAATATTTTTTTTGTTAAAATTTTATTTTTACTTTTTAGTTGCTCATTATGCATGATTTGAGCATTTTTTTAAAACAAGACATACTTTTTGCTTCTTTTATAACTATCGGTATTTTATTAACACCTTCAAATTCAATATTTTTTTTACCGTAATTAACTGTTCTGGGAGGACGCGTTACTAGGTGATTGTGGTTACGAAGTTTAATTTTTTGTACCTGATGTTTTTTGGTGAAATTTAGCGTTGTATGAATCTCCTTATGTAATATTTTACGTATAAGTATACACGTGTAGTACATATATGTTTGCGAAATGTTCATTATTTTTGTATCTTTATATATTTTCTGAGTTGATGTTCTAACATTGTAATTAAATAACATTTTGATTAATCTGTTTTGTGATATTTGTAATACACTTCTCATCAAAAAAATCGAAACACCTCGCAGTTTATGATTTGATAAGGATTATCAGAAAAATGTGTATATTTAGGAATAAATGTAAAATGTCATTTAATAGTGAGTAGTATGAGGTTTTTAAATCCTAATGTTATTGTTCTAAATTCAAATTAAGTCTTCATAGGTTTCGTATTTTGTATAAGTAATGAGTAATTTTTACCCTGTATGGAATATGAAGGAAATGGGTAAAACAACACGCGTAAATGAAAAAGAAATGTAAGAAACGTTTATTTAATAACTTGTATTCCCTCCGCGAGCTCTTATTACTGCTTCCATACGGTTCTTCATCGATCGGATGAGAGTCACGATCCCATGTTGTGGTATATTATCCCATTCCTCTTGGATTGCATTTTGCAGCTGGCTAAGTGTTTCTGGGGCTGGATCTCTTGCTCGAATTCGTCTCTTTAATTCATCCCATAGATGTTCAATGGGATTCATGTCCGGGCTTCTTGCTGGCCATACCATAATGGAGATACCGACTTCGGTAAGATAATCTCGTACGACGCCCGCGGTGTGAGCTCTAGCATTGTCGTGCATGAATATGAAGTCGTTGCCAATAAAATGTGCATAGGGCATCACATGAGGTTCAAGACACTGTTCGATGTACCGATGAGAGTTTAGTGCAGGCAGCCGTGGCCCAGACACAAAGGCAAGTTCTGTCTTACCGTCGGCGCTGATTCCTCCCCAAACCGTCCACGAACCGCCACCATAGCTGACCTTTTCTTCAATGCAGCATTGTGCAAAGCGTTCTCCATCTCTTCTGTAGACCTTGTTCCTTCCGTCGTTACCATACAGCATAATTTTACACTCATCAGAAAACAGTACTTTGCTCCACTGAAGGTATGACCAAGTTAGGTGCTCGCGTGCAAAGTTAAGGCGCGCTCTTCGATGGTCTGCAGTTAATTTCGAATTTTGATTTTTTTCTTCTTACTGTAATGACCAAACTGCCAGCTACACAATAATGTTTTTTTTTTCATGGAATTAATTCTCTTTTGTAAAAAATTAGGACAAAAACAATAAAAACGAAAGTGTTTCGATTTTTTTGATGAGAAGTGTATATCTAGGTTAGATTTAGCTGCGGTCCCCCATATTTCTATTAGGTAGTCTATATGTGGTTTAACTAAAGAATTATAAATGATGTATCGAAATTTCTGTGGAAGACATTTATTTATGCTGTGAAGGGCTCCTGAGAGAGATAGCAGTTTACATCTGATTTTCTCTATGTGAGGTTTCCAACACAGGTAATTATCTAAAATTAAACCTAAACATTTCTCTTTAGTCTTCCTTTGAATTAATTGGTCATTTATTTTAAGTTCAAAATTATCGTTTATTATTTTATTTTTGGGAGCAAACACAACATAGTTGGTTTTTGTAGTATTAATGGTGAGTACGTTAGATTGAAACCGGTCATTTAGTGAGTTTAAATCGTCTTGTATATGATGTATCATAGCTTTAATTGAATGCCCAAAGTAGAAAAGACTTGTGTCATCTGCGTAAAGTGAGATGTCTCCTTTAAGACCAATCTGGGATATACTGTTAATGTAAATTAGGAATAAAAGTGGTCCCAAAATTGATCCTTGGGGTACACCGAAAGTGACAGTATGTGAACTACTTTGATATTATCCTATTTTAACTATTTGCTTGCGATTTTGCAGATATGACTCAAAAATCTGAAGTGCTTTGCCTGTAATACCAACGCGCAACGTGAGACAATTTTTGTATTAATAGATTTGGACTAATTGTATCAAAAGCTTTTTTGAGATCGATGAAAATACCCAAAGCTGATTGCTTTTGATCGATTTTGTTTTTAATTTTTGTTATCAGATCAATGGTAGCCGAAAGAGTATTCGAATGAGGTCTAAATCCGTATTGTTTTTTATTTAAAAAGTTTTTTGATTTAAGAAATGTTTCTAGACGGTTGTATATGATTTTTTCAAAAAAATTTGAGATAGCAGGTAGCACAGATATAGGGCAGTAGTTACAAGGATCAGACTTGCTTCCTGATTTATAAATTGGTATAACTTTAGCAATTTTTAAGCCATCCGGAACAATACCTCTATCCAAACAATGATTTATACATGCTGTAAGTTCATGAGCTATAAATTTTTTGACACATATTAAAGACTTTGTACTTATCCCATCAATGCCACAACTAGTATTTGGATCCAAATTATCAATAATTTTAATTACTTCATCCGTGGTTGCTGGTTTTAGACAATTTAGTTCCGTTGAGTCACTTACTACAGGTTTTTGGGCAAGGCTTCCGTTTGTCTTTCCAGTGATAAGATTTGCAAGTGATGACCCAATGGTTATGGGTATAAGAGTTGAACCTTTCACATATCTCCTTTCGGTCCGTGATAAGACCTGTTTCAGTTTCAAGTCTTTCTGGCCCGGTCTTTTCTCTAATTTTATTTTTGGCTATGTCGTTTATCAGTTTCCACATTTTTTTTGGGTTTTTTCATATTGTCCTTGAAACATTTATAGTAATATGTATTTTTAGTCTTTTGTATGTTGTAGGCTACTCTAGCTTTTGTTTTTTCAAATTCTGTTTTTAACTTCATGTCTGATATGTTTGATTTTAGTTTTTGCCATAGTATATTCCGATTGTTAATCTCATGTATTATTTCTTTCTTTATCCAATCTTGTCGTGGAGGGTTCAAGACTTCCATTTTCATTATTTTGCTCTCCAATAAACAGGACTGCAGTTTGTTAGCCAATCTCTCATAAAGGTGTTCCTCATCATTTGTATCTCTTACAATGCCTTCAAAACATTTACACAGAGTTGAGTAATCTAATGCCGTGTATTCCGCTTTCACAAGAGGTGGAGGACGAGGATCATACCGTTTTATTTCTAAAAATATCTGCTTATGATCTGACATCGAAGATTCAATCACGACGATGTGACAGCAGTTTTCCTGTAGGTTGGAGGAGACATGATCTAGTATGGTTTTGGTTGAATTTGTTTCTCGGGTACAATAATCGTGATCTATTTTGTTTAGGATTTTATAGTTACTTTCTTTCAGTGTGTTCCTGTAATTACGAATTACTTGGTCTGGGTTCAGTAAGTCTAGGTTAAAATCACCAAATACCATTGCTCTCTTCTTTTTCTGTAATTGTAGCGAGTAAATTTCAAGGAAGTTGTTCATATTATTTTTGTCTGGTTTGTATATGGCACCAATGCTCAAGGAAAACTTTTTCAGATAAATCCAGAGGTAATGGGTATCTTCTGCACAGTTTTCTTCTATTAAATGGTTTTTAGATTGTTGTGGACGAATATTGAGACTCCACCTCCTCGCCTATTCTGTCTAAATTTATAATAGTGGGAGTAGCATGGAATTTGTAGTCTCTTTACCTCTTCTTCACTTTTGATCCATGTCTCCGTTAGAATGATAACGTACGTTGTTGCCTTCAAAGAAGCGATTATACATTTTAGCTCATCGAATTTACCTGGCTTAAATATACTGCGAGCATTGGCATAGAAATAATTCAGGGACTTTTTTATTGGGACTATATCATTGTAATTATTTGTTATTTGGTATGTTATTCTTTCTGAGCAGGAAGTTAGTTTTTTGGAGTAACAACTCCAAGGTGTTCCTCATCATTTGTATCTCTTACAATGCCTTCAAAACATTTACACAGAGTTGAGTAATCTAATGCCGTGTATTCCGCTTTCACAAGAGGTGGAGGATAATACCGTTTTATTTCTAAAAATATCTGCTTATGATCTTTTATTAAAAATATCTGTTTATGATTTTTTTGGAGTTGTTAACACAGGGGCGGGCGGGTGGTCGGCTGTCGAAATTATTTTTGGTACTCCTTTCATATACTTAATAATGAGGTTATTTTCACCTGAAGCAGTACGTTTTTGCAGTTCGTCTTTTAAATCTTGTATAAATTTTCGTTGATATGGGGTTTGATCAGAATAGATTTTTATGTTTTCGATGTCCAAATTATTTCTGTTGCGTAATATAGTTTTCGCTATATCCTCAGATCAAAAACATACCTTGATAATTTTCTCAGGTTGGGGACAATCCTTGAATGCAAGTTCCATTATTCTTGTTATTTCTGCCTCGTATGTTTCGTTCTTGAATTTCTGTGAGAAATTCTTCATATGCCAAATGCGTTTGGTTTGGGGTCGACGGTGGCATACATTTGAGGTTATTGATTTCTGCTTCTAAAACCATAACTTTTTTTTTCTGTGTTAGCATGAACAGTTGTTATATCATTAAGTTTGTCTTTAATATTTGAATTTTCAGAGGTTAGGTTCTCAATGGTTTTACTGATATTGCCCACTTCATTCTTTATAGCAGTTACATCTTGACACAGTTTACTATAATTTTCTGCTTGGTCATTTGTCTTTAGAAGCAACATCATTTCGGACATTTGTTTTCGCATTTCTGACAGTTCAATTCTTAATACGGCATCATCATCAGTTACCTTATGTTTAAAATTACGATAAGTAATCTGTGGAGTACTGATATTATGTATCTCAGACAAATTGGGTTGAGAACCTCCAAGTTTTTCGCCGTTGCCACTTCCAGGCGGTGAGCGTCCTAAATTCATTGTATATGTGCGTTCAGTAAGTACTCACGTGAATAGTACCGCGCACTTCTCAGTGTGAAGAATACAAAGAATGATAGTCCCGTCTCTGTTGCTCGCACTGGGCTCGACACTTGGAAGAATTCCGTTATAACTAAATCACAGTTGATTAAGTAAAATATGTTTAACTCGATTACTTAGGGTTGTAACCACTTCGTGAAAAGTTAATAAGTTTTTTAAAATAATTTGCGACACGTCTGCTCTGTACGCTTGACTGCGAGCTTTTATTATATATGCGTGCATATAAATAGTTTGAAGAACATCTTGCCATGAGAGTTTTCTTGCGTAATGGCTATCTTAAATGCACGTTTTGAGATTATCTCTGTGTAGTCTGGTCTGGACTTCCTTATAGAGACTGGTAAAGATTTCTTGAACATACTTTCATGTTCTTTGTACTCTTTCGGCTTCAATAAATCCGGCCTTACCTGCGCCACCCCAGAGATGATATTACTTCCATTATGTTCAAACCCCTCTTGAAACGAAAGGAATAAAATTGTTTAGAGCATGCCACGAGTAACTGCGAAGCAACTTACGGAAACGGGCGGGATACGTGAAGCGTGCGCGTAGCGCGTTACACGCAAGTCGTGTTACAAGTCACGTGATCGGAGCCTCAAGGGGCTGTACACATTTTACGCACATGAGGCATTTCAGCCTTGTCTGTGTGATAGCAACATGTAATGCCTCTTGTTTTTATGCCTATTTACGCTATGATCACTCACCAACACGTGACTTACTTATTGGTAAACTGTACTATACAACATCAGTACCTACTCATATCTTTCTTTCCAGCATGAAAGAAAAACGATAAAAAGAATTACATTTTACAGGTACTTGACGATCAAATTAAAGTAGCGACAGGCAAGATCACGGTTTTTAAACCAGACATTAACAAAGTAGAAATAGAATTTAACGAAAGTCAAGACATGAACCTCACCGCTGAAGATATTTATGACTTGTTGCGTCAACGAGAATACTCGTACAGGTAAGACAGCTAAATAAAATAAATAATTTAAATGACTTAAAATGTAAATAAAAATGAAGTTGTGGGCTATGAAATCAGATCAGTCTGAGTAATAGAATCCAGATCTTGATAGATCCGAGGCAGAAAAAAGGTCACATTTCATTCAAAAGAATGTATGAAGAAAAATCTTCATTCAAAATAACACATTGCTAGGCCAAATGGAAGACAACTTTCAAAGTGTGGGCTTAGAGAGCCGAGTCCATGACTCAAGTGTACCATAGCATGCTCTTACGAGATTTCCAGTAGGTCTATTAAATCTATAATAGGTTTAAAAGACCCCTTACCGAAGCCGAAAGGCACTTATTCTCCCCGTCATTGCGATCACTATTTTTTTCTTGACAATACCTGGGACCTTCTAGTTACGGAGATGTTGGAGGTCATAGTTACAACTTTTTCACAAGTTTTTTTTTTATAAATAGTTATCATTAAGTTCTTTTTTTTAAAATAATTATCATTACTTTGCTTTAAATACCTCCACGATTCCTTAACTTTTCAATGCAATCATCAGCGCAACGTTTTGAGTGCGTAACATTGAGTTTTAACCTTTTTTTTCGGATGGGAACTCATCAAATGACCCCACCCGCTCTGGGCGGAGCGGAAGGGAGTGTCATACTTGTATTATACTAAAACCCATCCATGTTCCTTCTTTGCCTTTTGTGTTTTAGGGCCGCGGTATCTCTTTCGAACAGTCCCGCAGCCCCGGTTTTACCATAAACCTGATTTTTCATCCAAAAAAAAGTCATTTCCCAGCAATAATTTTAGCGTAGAGTTACTTAGTTTGATGTACAGAATGCTTGGTTGGCGTCTCTGTGAAGGATCCATTAACACACACGAGACAAATCAAATTATAATTTTCCTCCATAGTGGCCAATTCCGTACTATCGAAGCCGCCAGCGCTTCTCTGAACGAAGCTTCGCTGGTGTGGCGCGACAACTGGGTCACGTTCCTCGACGGCTTGCTGCAGCTACACATGCTGCGACAACCGCACGACGGAGTCACCCTGCCCACTCACATCAGCAGAATCGGTGTGGATGTGGAGAAGCATTTCAACATGAAGATCATTTCAAAGGACAAAGTTCTGTATAAGGCTGAAGTGTTAGAACAATATGATTTTGTAAGGTAAACTAAAAAATTTTAAGACAATTTAACCATTTGGTAAACTACGCTTTAGGTTGGTATTTCATTTCCTTTTTCGCCATTTTCAGATGTGGAGGACTAACGATAGAAAACATCAAATACCGTAATTTACCAGCTGTTAATAAAAGGAACATGGCGTTGCAGGCATTGAAATTCGTTCCTTATTTCCAAGTACACCCACAAGTAAGTGTGACTATAATTTAGTCTTTTAAAATTTTATCGTTACTCGGATTATGAAAATGTATATAAGGATTGTGTGGGAAGATTGCGAGTGGCTCCTGAGATGATAGTTGATAGAAATGTATGAAAGATGAAGACATGCTGTGCAAATAAAATGATTAAGGTCAGAAAGGTGATCATGATTTGAATTATAAATAAAATGATGAATGTAAAAAATGACATTTTTATTAACAGGTTTCAACATACACAAGTCTTCACATTTTCCTGCAAATGGTTGCCGAAAATGTTAATAAAGACTTAATTAAAGTTGTTGGTATCACAAACAACCAAATGACAGGTTCCGTGTTTGATGAAATGAAGAACATTGGAGCCAATGTTTATGGTGTTAACGTTAGTTACGAAGAATTTAATCTAGGAGACTTGAACATAACAAAGAATAGTGATAGCTCACTAAAGACTGCGGACCTTGCTATCGTCCGTAATCTATCAACCGACGACAATGTAAGAATCCATTTTTGCTTCGTTTGTATCACAGTGATTCGGCAAGGAAACTACATTGTTCTTAAATATTTACAGATGTGCCAAATGCTACATAGAATGGTACGACAAGACTCCTTCATAGTGAGCGAAGAAGACGATGTGTGTGGAAGTAGCGTCCGGCCGTCATCTCTGTATCGTCAACTGTCGGCTCACAGCAACGCTAGCTCTCGCCTGGATCTGGTGCGCTGGCGGCCGAGTAACGTGGCCGTGCCCACCACCACCATCACAGTGTGCGCGCATTTCGACTTCTCCCTCCTCACCGCCGCCCGCTCGAATCTATCCCCCCGCCATCGCCTTCTCATCATTGCCCCCTACCCTGCCCCCTCCGCCCTCAAACAGTTAGTACAATGTTGGAGGAAAGATGAACAACGTAACAATGTTTACCTAGTAACTGTCAATAATGATGAAGGCAACAATTTCTTCTTGGACGATCTACCGGATATCGATCTAGCGTTCACCGTTCTGGATCATGTGAGTGTAAACATTGTTGATATTGAAATAGACGAAGTGTTTTTTGTCAAATTAAGTTTTTCAATCAATTCAATCATCGTACACTGTATGATGTTCACAATAAATTTTAATTGTAGGGTAAGTGGGGAGGAGAATATTACGTACCAGCACAGGAGAGCGCGACAGTGAGCAGCAAGGTGACGTTACAATCCGCACAAGTCGGGGATTTAAATTCTTTGGAGTGGGTCGATGCTGCGGAGACATGTAGCTCTGGAGTACCAGTCACGGTACGTACAATTATTGTGAATACTGTTGTACATTATTACTGACTTTTTTATCAGCTTGTACACGTTTATTAACAGACAAGAACAAAACAGAAAAATACGTATACAAATGTAGTGCAAATTTCTAAAGAAACTTCTTCAAACAATATCATAATTGCTTTAAACAGAAGATCTAGGAGGAGACACCAAGCGCACCTAAAGCCAAATAATTTATAAAATTAATAAAAAAAAATTGCTTGAACATTTTCAGGTCCATTACGCCGGAATATCAAACACGGACATTATGAAAGCAACTGGAAAAAAACATAGTGAAGAATACAACTATGGCATGGATTTCAGTGGAACAACAGAGAGGTAATGAAATTTTTAATACAGCTGGTGTGAAAAAGTTTAAAAGAGAGAAATAATTATGAAAAGACTTTGTTCATTAGGCATATGTTTTAACACCGACGAGGACGCGACTCGCCATCATTTATTTTCTCACTCAAGAAACGTGCAGTAGGTAATATAGGTCTCGTGTCAGTTAAAGAGATACACATTTGTATCAATAGGTGATCGCTGGCTGTTAACACTGCCGCGGCGCCGCCGGTGATGGGTCTTTCTCCATCAGTTAGTGCTTTACAGAAACAAACAGCTCATTTTTTTTTTTTTTTTTTTTTTGGAGGGTGGGAAATCATCAAATGACCCCCCTGTCAGACTCTTACTGACTAAAAACCACCCATGTTCCTTCATTGGCCCTTTATGTTCCAGGGCCGCGGTATCTCTTTCGAACAGTCCCGCAGCCCTGGCAGGCACCGGCCCTTGCGGGCCCCTCCCGTTGCTGACAACTCTTTGAGGCGCGCGTGGAACACGAACGCGCCGTCGACACGGCCTGCCCGTCGTCATACGACGGGCGGACGGCGAGCTAGCCCATTACTCACCGTCCACAGGCCCGCGCCTACGATGGCCGAGAGCCATCACGGCGTGGCCCCCGACGCCCGGGGCTTCTCCCGCGGCGGCTGGGACGTGAGGAGGTTCTCTCCCTCTCACGTTCCGCCGCCTCCTTCGCTAGCATGACTGCTTCGCAGAAGGAGGCGACGGCTTCCCATTCCCTCTCGCCCCGGACCATGGCTTGAACCAGGGCCGGACGCGAGAGGTCACCGCCGCCAATCGCCGCTACGAGGACACGGCGGTGCTCCGCCCAAGCAGAGCAGACCTCCACGGTGTGCTCCACCGTGTCCTCCGGGCGATCCTCGCAGTGATAGCATCCGGGCGTTTCCTCCCCCCCGATTCGGTGCAGGTACCTCCCGAAGCACCAGTGTCCGGTGAGGACCTGCGTCAGGCGGAAGGTGAGGGCGCCGTGGCGCCTCCCTAGCCACTCCTCAAAGAGGGGACTTACCGCCACTATCGTGGCGTGCCCTAGAGGTGCCAAGCCTTATAGTATGGCCAGATCTGTGACTTAGACATTGTTAAAAAGTTATAAAGAATCTGATACATGTTATGTTACAGCGGCGAGCGCGTGATGGGCCTGGTGCGAAACGGTGCCTGCGGCAGCGTGGTGCGCGCGCAGCCGGAGCTGCTGTGGCCGGTGCCGGCGCACTGGAGCCTCGAGGACGCCGCCACCGTGCCGCTCGCCTACGCACACGCATTCTACTGCCTCGTGAGTTTACACTTGGATTCTAGCAACAATAATTTCGTAGTTCATTGTTTCACTGATTCCACCAACTCTCTTGCAATACTGGTCCTCTGAATTTAGAAGACTGATAGGTCTGCAAGGACTCTTCCGCGTTTGCTTGATATATTGACAACGGACAAGTCGTACTCAGCACTTCTTCTTCGCATTTATTACGTGCACAATCAGAATGGAACTCTGTGCCCAAGTCTGTATTTCCTACTAATAACCACAGCATTGAGAGAGTGTAATCATCAAACAATCGGCTAGAATCTAGATCAAGAGGACGACTAGTAAAAGAATTTAACAATCCTGTTTTGTTAAAGGGAATCAAATATGGTAAGGAGCTGACTCCTGATGTCTCTGTGTTAGTACATGGAGGGGCTGGAGCTTTGGGACAAGCTGTGTTATCCATACTTCTTGCTCACGGCTGTGAAGTATTCACGACCGTTAGTGACATAAAAAAAAAACGTTTCTTACTTAAACTATTCCCGGAGTTGAAAGGTAAACAAGTGATATCCAACTATTTATACATACATACATATATGATAAATCTAAATGAAACTATAATTATTAATCTTTTATTTGTTTTCAGCTGATCATGTCGGCAATTCTCGAGATCAAAGTTTCGTAGATATGATTCGTAATGCCAAAAAAGGGGAGGGTTGTACATTTGTTATAAGCTCAGTTAGGGGAACCTTGAAGACGGTATGACCTCGATATATTATATTATAGCTATTACCTCCATATTCGAATCGGATTTTGTTAGATAACAATTTTAATGATTTCTTTTTCTTACACGAAAGCCGAACTCTTTTTCTAATATAAAAGTAGTTACTCCTTATTGTACAGACGCCAGCAGGTCAACCTACCCGAAACTGTCAGATTTTCCCAACCAACCTTGGACCTAATGCTTTAAGAGATAAAGTTGAAAATCTATTAAAGAAATTTGACAGATTGTTGTAGCTTGATGTGCCGTCTGTACGTTACGTTAAGTATGATTAATTAAAAATTATTACTTATTACCTCATGATTTGGTTAATGTTAATATATAATTGAAATTCATCACTTTTAGCAGCTGTTGTTAATCATTCAGTACTCTCGTCGGTAAAAGTAATAAAATAAAATAAGACTCGAAGTTATTGGTTCAGCAGGAATTTATTAATAACACCACAGTACTTTCAAATACAAAACTAAAAGAAAGTTACATGCAAAATTCTTTTACATAAATCAAACAAGAACAGATAAAATAAAAAGAATAGTATACGACAAGTAAACGAGTGAAAATGAATTCAAATTAAAGGTATCGAAAATACTGAATAAGGGCTACTGAAATACTTAGTGGGTGACAAACAGTGCGCGAATACAAATGTTTAAAACGGCAACTTGAAAAAACAAATTGGGTAGTACTTAAACGAGCGAAAATAAATTCAAATTGGAGGTGTCAAAAGTACTGAATATGGGCAACTGAAATACTGAGTGGGCGACAAACAGTGGGAGAATACTAAACTTAATGTTTAAAACGGTGACTTGAGACTATAAATATTTGAGTTACTAGTTCTTCAATACGATCAGTGTGATAATTCAAAGATTCAGAAAAAAACTAAAGCTTATTAACCACTAGATTGTAGATAAGTCGTAGTCGACGTTGCCCCGCTGCGTTTAAAGAGTTTAAAGTAACCTAACACGAAGGGGTTCTTAGTTCGTTCACTAAAGGGATGGCGGGGTCTAGTGGGCGAGCCGCTCACTAGACCCCGCCATCCCTTTGGAATCTAATCAGTCCGATTCGGGGTGCCACGATCCCGAGCTCGCTTCACTCGCTCTTGCTTCCTATGTTCTCCTTGCCGCAATGGCCGGATAAATAGTTACTTACTTGGCATAAAAGTCACTCATTCAGTATATTAGTCGTCCAACTGTTTCTGGTTTGGTGGTCATTGTTCTAATAACTTTATTCTCGCTTGTTTAAGTATATTTCCACGCCATGTATCGACGAAGCGCTGGACTATTAATATGTTTTTTTAAAGTCATTGTTGACCGTGTGTTGCGAAACTTTGGCGGTGAGGTGCGACGGTTATGTTTATTCAAAAATTTGAAAAATTCGTGCAGTTTTTTTTTTTTGACGGAATATTTTAAAATTTGATAATAAAGGTAAGAGTGTTTATTATGTTATGAATTCGGTATAATTTCTCTGTTATTTAGAATTATTTCAATTGATTTATTATAAAAAATAAACTGTACCTTTTATAGTTTTTTTTTGTAAATAACCTCCTAAATAAATAAATTAAAAAAATGGTGGTGGTAAAATGGTGGTGTGGTGGTAGTGGTGGTGGTGCGTGGAGGTGGTGGTAATGCTAATAAATGGTGTTTAGTTTACTAACCACCGTGGCCATAGTTGGTATTATTTTATTCGTTTTGTAGATGAAATAGATAGATGAATTTATATGTTATTTTTCAGAATGTCGCGTGTGCCGAATGAACGTAACATTCATGACGTTCTTTTAGAAGACATTCCTTCAGATGATGAGAGTGAGTGTAGTCCGGAACCAAATGAAGTATACAATGATGAACTGCTAACTGTGATGTGCTCGGCGACATACCCCCAGAGCTACCGACAGGACTGAATGATGAATTTGCCTCGGATGACGACGTACCTTTATCAAATTTTGCCATACTTCAGATAGTCATGTCCCTACTACGAGTGTTTCAGCGTCGTCTAATGAAACTGTTGTAGCGGAACCAAACTGGCAGAAGAATTTCAGAATGGAAGAACCGAGTGACTAAACAGGAGGTGGAGGTATTCCAAATCATACAAAAGATTTAGATAGTGTCACACCTACACAGCTATTTCGCTTGTTTTGGTCAGAGGATCTATTTGAAATAATTTGCTTTCAAACAAATCTGTATGCTACGCAAAAATGATACCTTATACTCCTACTACGCCTGAAGAAATAGAAATATTTCTTTTTCTGAATTTGGAGATGGGAATAAAAAAAAGCCTACCTATAAAAACTACTCGTCTTCTGCCCCTGATTTACATGACTCTTACATATCATCATTTCAGCCAGAACGATCTACTTCACGAAGATGCGAGAAATTCAGCACTAAAAGTCCAGCACGTACTGTATGGCAAAGTAGCACCTGTAAAGTCCCTCTTTGTATTCGTAAAGATAAAGCATGTTTTTTACATTTTCTCAGGAAATAAGTTATTCATTATGTTTAGGCTGTAGTAACATTTTCTTTCTCATTCCTGTTTTGATTATTTTTCACGCCCACAGCCACGGTGCTTAGTACACTAACCACCTTATTCCCCAAAAGCCTTATGATATTGTAAAATATATTTTTTTCTTAATAATAAACCCTAACTAAGCAAAATGTTCAATTGTTTTATTTATGAAGTCATATAATTAAAACTGGCTGAACAGTGATTGAACTGTGGCTGAATTATTCGCCCGATTAATAATTTCCCATAAATAGTTACTTACTTGGTATAATAGTCGCCCATTCAGTATATTATTCGCCCGATTAATAATATCCCAGATAAAAATTATACAATCATGGACTCTGATTGATTATTACATTTATCGGCACTAAGCTTACATTGTTATTAATCACCGATACATGTGTTTAATTTCTTACTTTTACCTCGACTTTCAGTAATTAATAATAATTATAGATAATCCACACTAATATCGTCGCCTTGGAGGGTAATGGAGCTATTCCACAGAACTACACTTCTGAGTTATGAAGGTTTAAAAAATAAGGGTGCAGGTAAAAACAATTATTTGGCCATAAACCAGTGTCGTATTGTAGTAGAGGATTCAAATTTTTACCCTACACTATTTAAACGTGTAACTATTGAATGCTATAATTAAAAATTACCAAAATATCATAGTTTTTAAGTTATGTGGTTTAGGCCTAGGTTTAGGTTTAGGTAATGTAATACTCGTAGTATGGGGCGTAAGTCACTTAACTCTCTTGTCTCGTTGACTTTTTATCTGATGACATATAAACTAACTAGATAAAAAAGGCGTAAGCGAAGTAGAATGTTTGAAAAGAAATACAAAATAAATACTTTTTCATTTATTTTTAACTAGCTTCTGCCCGCGACTTCGTACGCGGATCCCGTTGCTTATGCCAGCGACAACGGGGTCGTCAAAATCGAAAATTTGAAACGTCTGATGTAGAATTCTAAGGCCCGGGGACAGGAAAACACCGGGATGAGCGAGACGATTGGAGTCGTTCCAGATCATTCATTTTTGTATGTCAACAGGAAATGCCCATCAGACTAAATAACTTTTGCTAAGACGTCATTCCTTAATATTTTATAGCGCCGCCATGGGTTTTGGAGTTCCAAAGCAGGTGTTCCAGATCTTCAAATTTATTCTCACAGCAGAAAATGCTCTTCACGTGGAATATTTTTAGCTATGGCACCATTTTTATATCTCTTATACTGTAGCTGGTCTGTTGCGGTTCTGCATCAGGTGTTAATTTTCCAAAATAAATTATAGGCTTTATGTTGCCCAGACTATACAACAAAAAACTTTTCTTCCCGTTACTCCGCAGCAGATCCCAAGGGTACACTGAATTAACTTCTGTCTCTTCATGCCGCACTCCAGCAATCCTTTCTGTCTCACTTTCTAACTGATTATGAATATTTTGTTGTGTGCGTGTTCGGGACAATGTATGATAATCTCGATCAGCAGTTAGTCGCGCATCACGTTCATCACTCGTTTCAAAAGACCTGTTAGTAGATGTGCGAATTCGCTGAGAACTCAAGCGTGATTCTGTATCGGTAAACGTTTCTGACTCGCGAGACAATGCATGCCGCTCACGATCAGCAGACAGTCGCGCATCACGTACTGCACTTGTTTCTAGAGACCTAGCAGCAGATGCGTAGATACGCTGAGAGCTCAAGCGCAATTCTCTATCCGTGAACGTCTCCGACTCGCGAGACAATGCGTGACGTTCACGATCAGCGGACAGTCGCGCATCATGTTCCTTACTTGTCTGTAGAGACCTATAAGCAGATGCGTAGATACGCTGAGAACTCAAGCGCAATTCTCTATCTGTGAACGTCTCTGACTCGCGAGACAATGCGTGACGTTCACGATCAGCGGACAGTCGCGCATCATGTTCCGCACTTGTCTCTAGAGACCTATAAGCAGATGCGTAGATACGCTGAGAACTCAAGCGCAATTCTCTATCCGTGAACGTCTCGGACTCGCGAGACAATGCGTGACGTTCACGATCAGCGGACAGTCGCGCATCATGTTCCTCACTTGTCTCTAGAGACCTTGAAGCAGATGCGTAGATACGCTGAGAACTCAAGCGCAATTCTCTATCCGTGAACGTCTCCGACTCGCGAGAATGCATGACGTTCACGATCAGCGGAGAGTCGCGCATCATATTCTTCACTGGTTTCTAGAGACCTGGATGTAGATGCACAAATACGCTGAGAACGCAAGTGAGCTTCGCGATCCGAAGAGGTTTCTACAGAGCGAGTTGCAGCCTGATGTTCTCGAACAGCATCAAGTCTATCCTGACGCTTTTGGTTAGATTCTTGGGATCTTATGATCCTCAATCTTTTAGCTCCTTTGGAACGTTGGGAAAGATTTGACCTCTTTCTAGGCATGGTTATAGTTTTATTCTGAAAATACCTGATCAATTAAAATCTAAGTGACTGCTCCCCTGCGTTACCGGGTAGGCTACCGTGTCACGAAGATAAATGGAAAAGGAAATAAATGGGAGTTTTAGCCAGTAGAGTCAAATTTTCAATGATTCATAGAATTTTCATCGAAAATCAGTCCTAAACTGTTACCGCCTTCACCGCGTGGAGATACTCCCAGCTTATGTTATTTTATAATTATACAGTGAACTCTTGGAGTTCCACAACAGGTGTTCCAGATCTACAATCTTTATACGTCAACAGAGAGTGCTCATCAGGCTGAACAACTCTTGCTAAGACGTCATTCCTATAATAATATAGGTTATAGTGTAGCTGGGCTCTTGGAGATCCATATCAGCTGTTCCAGATCTTCAAATTTTATACGACAACAGAGAGTGTTCATCAGGCTGAGCAACTCTTGCTAAGACGTCATTCCTATATATGTTATAGTGTAGCTAGGCTCTTGGAGTTCCACATAAGCTGTTCCAGATCTTCAAATTTTATACGACAACAGAGAGTACTCATCAGGCTGAACCACTCTTGCTAAGACGTCATTCCTATATATGTTATAGTGTAGCTGCGCTCTTGGAGTTCCACACCAGGTGTTCCAGATTTTAAAATTTATTCTCTTAGCAGAAAATGCTCATCACGTGAAACAATTTTTGCTAAGGTACCATTTTTGTATCTCTCATCAAGTGTTCAAGTTTCCAAGATAAATTATAGCCTATATGTTGCTCAGACTTTATACCTATACAACAAAACAAAAATCATTCAAATCCGTCAAGTAGTTCCGAAGATTAGCGTGTACAAACAGACAGAATTTTTTTTTTGGTTTCGTGCTCTATTACTGTTTCTAAACCCCCCTCAATTTTTTTTTTTTTTAATATATTCAATGTACAGACACAGTTTTTTTACTGTTTTATTATATGTATAGATTAGATAATCAATATTTCCGTTTAACACAAAAATCAGCGAGTCACTCCCGAATCTCGAACCAAACTAAACAATGCATGTTGCACGCACAAACTGGTCAAAATTGAATGCAGAATGCGGATTGGTAAACAGGAATAAACACGTTTTTTCTCTGCCAGTTACATTTTCCCTTATAATATCGGGATTGTATTAAAAAATGACCAATCACAAAAGTCTAGAATACAGTATTACGATGTCATAATTTTGGAGGTCAAGAGTTCTATGAGCTCTTACAACTGTTGACCACTCAATAATTATTTTCTATGACTTGTAATCACAATGAATCTAAGCTGCATACACTTTTTGACTCTTATTAAAACTACACTTACATTTATTGGCAAATTTAAAAATAACCTGCTTACAGTTATGATATCGATTAGATGTATTGACTATTATAAAGTACGTCTCTTTGTGAGTACGTTAATGCACTTAACTCCATTTCGCAAAAATTGTGGCTTAGCTCCATTGGCCTCCAAGGCGACAATATTATAAAGAGGTGAAGAAAAATTAGGTGGGGGGGTGAATTGGGGGAAAATAAATGTCCACCTGTGCGAAGCCTGGACGGGCCGCTAGTTATTAATAATTTTCAATTAATCATACTGACCGTAACATATACATCAGCTATCAAACAGTAAAAGTCCCGTGAAAAGTCCCAGTATTCGGTCCAGCCGTTTCGGAGATTAGCCGGAATAACAAACAGACAGACAAAATTTAAAAAAATGTTTATTTGTCACAACCACTTCGCTCGCGACTTAAAAAAAACGACGCAAATAAACACGAAAACAGACACTTCAATTTTATTTATTTGTATAGATAAGCATAACCTAATCATAATAAGGTCATTAACAGCATCTACATTGGAGAGTTTCCTATTTTTTAGAATACACTTGACTGTGTTTGTGGTCTGGGCGCATGTTTTGATGTTTCTCAACTTCACAATCTAGACGAAGAATTTGAATATGGAATGTACAACCTCACTAGAGCAAGAGCGTATGCTACTGTCGATTTCTCAACAATATTTGAAGCTCCCGAGGAAATACAAGTAAGTACTTCAAGAAAAGCCACATTACATTACATTACACGAATATGTTGAGTAGCATTAGTATAAGGTCATATAGAACTTGCGGTATTTCTTCCTTTGAAATTTCTGTCGTCTGTTGTAAGGTTGTATGTGATGTCAGCCACTCAGACACGGAAACGTATTCTATTTATAGTATATAGGTACCAATACTTATTAATGCCTTGACCATTTTTAAAAGCAACTAGTATAATAGCCTGATGATATCCACACTTAGAGGTCATTCATGAATATTTTACAGTAAAAAGATGGGATACCATAGATCAATCTTGATGATATACGATATACGATAAATACAAATATATATATATATATTGCCATTTGATCTCACAATTAAACAGTAAAACAAAGAACTGATTCAAGGGTGTCGCTTGCTTTTGAACCAGGGGGGGGGCGGGTAGAAGGTTGTGTATAAAAACCGATTTGTAAGTTTACTATTTACGGATATAGCTGTAGTTCTTCTAAGCATCTAAAATACAATAGCCACTTCAAAAATGTTAGCACCCCGGATTGGTTACATTTTCCATACTTGTTTAAGCTCTCTACTCCAGACAAGTTAGTCTTTTTCTAGACATGTTACAGACAAATTCAAGTTTGAAAAAGAAGTAGGCTGCAAGAGCGCGCGAAGTCAGCTGGTTTTTTTTTGACACTCTGCCTTGGACAGGTTAGACTTGTTTCAATCCTTCATCGAGGAGTCACTTGATCGACTTTAGACAAAGTTAAGATTCCAGGGAAAGAAGGCTGCAAGAGCGAGCGAAGCAAACTTGAAAATTTGTACGTCTTGCCTCGAATAAATTCAGATATAACTGCCCTTTTTGCAACCTGTGTATGCTATAATTGCCTATTAAGGCCTCGAAGCATAGGGCTCCTAATTTACTTCAGAAAAAAAGAGCCTCTGTGCAAAAAGTTTTTCACAGGATATAAAGTTAGTACGAACCGCGCGTTTTGGTTTAAAGAAAATATGTAAGTTTGTAGCGGAAGTATGAGTACTTAGTGGCTCATATTTCGCCTTTCAAAATATTTTAGTGATTCTACTGTACGCTACAATTTATTACGTACTTACTAATTCTGTGACATCAGGCAGGTTACAGTCAAACAAGATATGACACAATACAGCAACAAATACTAGAAGAGACTCTTAAAACACAACAATGAACTTGCTCTAAAAACTGAGCGGTGATGGTGGGTGGCCTGCATTTTAAGAGGTTGAAAAGACATAGCGTCACAACTCTCTTGGACAGATTCATCTAATTGGAGTGAGAAACTTAACTACGTAGTTCTCACCAAGTTCTATTATCTAATAAAACACAGAAATATAGGACAAAGGCGCTGCTGATTAGCGCGAAATAGAAAAAAAAAAACAAAACCCTAGGTTGGTCCGTGGATGGGTGACCACCCATTACATACCGAGTTTCCTCCGTGCCTCGGAAAGCACGTTAAGCCGTTGGTCCCGGCTGTCATTTGGAGATCTTTGACAGTCGTTACAGGTAGTCATAGTGGCCCGAAAGTCTGACAACCAGTCTTACCAAGGGGTATCGTATTACCTAGCATTAACTGGGTTGTGGAGGTCCGACAGGCAGTCGCTCCATGTAAAATACTGGTATTCAGCTGCATCCGGTTAGACTGGAAGCCGACCCCAACATAGTTGGGAAAAGGCTAGGCAGAAGATGAGAAAAAAAAAACAAAACCGGACTGAAGAAGTTGTAACTTTTAAAATCCTGAGCTTGGGCGGTTCTATATAAACCATGGATCTGTTGTCAGTAAAACATTTACTTGAATCCACAGGAAATACAGACGATGTTGAGCGAGGGTATTGCCCGCGGGTACGTGCGTCCTCTATCGCGAGTGTCGTATGCGCCGCACGACGCAGCGCGCGCCTTCGGACTGCTCGCGGCCAGCAGGCACCGCGCCAGAGTACTACTGAAGATGGAAGGCTATTCAACCCAAATTCAGCCCAGGTGAAGAGAGATTTTTTTGTTTTGATTTTTTATTGAGCCAAGATTTTACTTTCATGTTTCGTATTATTAAAATCACAAATCGTTTTGGTTAAGGTGGCTCATATAGCAATTCACAATATTATTATTTTTCTTTCAGAATATCTTGCAATCCAAACCACACCCAAGTTGTAGTATTGAATGAAAATAGTTTTGGACTCCAGATGGTCGACAAACTAGTTACTCGTGGTGCGAGGAAATTACATGTTCATAGCAAAGCGCATACAACTGCAAAGTTCCAATTTAAGTTACAGTAAGCAAAATGATTTAATACAGTACTTTCTAATTTCAATATGATTCTAATGACCGCGATGAAGACCACGACCATGGTGATGTTGTGTTCTAATGTTGTAATATGATATTAGCTTTATAGAATTTTTATGTCTATTGATAACTGGCAGTTTTGAAGTTTATGGTTTTTATAGTATTAAGAAGTTATGATTCAAATATAGAATGATGTTTGATTTTTGCGTAGTACAGAGAAAATTTGTAGCAGTCGGTTGAAGTTTAGTGACAACAGAAAAATGTTTAGGTGAATTTTATGTGGAGTTTTAGAAATGGTTTAAATATAAAGATACGAACAGTTTTGTAATGTTTTATTCTATGTGAAGGATTCCAAGAAACTTTCCACCTTACAATGATGGTAAGATTTTAGACAGATACCAACAAGAGGTTATGGGCCCTCGCCACCGATGAAGATATGGTGTGAAGAGGTAAGGTGGACAAGAGTAAAGAACCCTTAAAAAATGTCTGGAGAAAAAGTGTAAAATTTAATTAAAAAATATACAATAATTTTTGAACATGGCGGAAGAAATTACTATTTCAAAATTAAAAACAGAAGAAGAATATTTTATATGGAAACAAAAATTAATTTTACTTTTGACTGCAAGAGATTTAGAACAAGTTTTGGAAAAAGATGCTGAAAAAACAGTTAAGGATTTTAAAAAGAAAGACGCAAAAGCGAAATTATTAATTATATGTGCTATAATTGACAAATACATGGTGTACGCAATAAACTGCGAAAAATCAAAAGATATCATAGATAAATTTGACCGGTTATTTCTTGGACACAAAGACACACAAATTTCACAGCAATTGGAAGATTTTTACAAATATAAAATAATAAATAAGGATATAATGGCAGAAATAGCAGAGATAGAGAACAAGGCTACAAGAATTAGAGCATTAGGATACAAATTTGATGATGAACAGATAATGTCAAAAATACTATCAAATTTACCGAAGGACTTGATTCACTTTAGGACTGCATGGGAATCAACGTCAAAAGAAGACAAAAATTTAATAAATTTAATATCAAGAATCAATTTAGAACTAAAAATGAGGAAAGACAGTAATGAAGAACCGAAACCAACAACATCCTATGAGAATGAGACTGGAAAAGACACAGAAAACAGCTTTCATGTGAGGAGTTGCTTCAAATGCGGAAGAAAAGGACACATAGCGAGATTTTGCCATGATGATAGGAGAGCAAACAACAACAGCTTATGCTATAAGTGCATGAAGAGTGGACATAGACATGCAGATTGCAACTCACTATATAATTGTGCACACTGTAAGGATAATTCTCACTACACGAAATTCTGCCTAAAGCAAACTGTAAGTAATTTTTATACAGATCATTCTGAACAAGAGGAAGTTGAATTCATTATAGATTCAGGAACAAGCAGTCACATTGTTACATCAGAAAGGTATCTAGTACATAAGGAGAAAATAAATTATAAAATTATGACAGCAGATGGAAACATACATCACGTTAACACAATGGGAAACTTATATTCTAACAATATTACATTAAAAAATGTTTTATGTGTTCCCCAACTTAAAAAGAACTTGATATCTGTATCTAGATTAGCTGATGATAATTATTTTTTAAAATTTTTCAGAACAAGCTGCCAACTCGGAGGTAAAAACTCTGAATGTATGGAGTCTTGCGAACGGAGGGAGGATGGTCTATACTATTTAAAATTATTAATAAATACGACAAAGCCAGTCGTACTTTCGAGGTCAGTCAATGTTTTTCAAATAGACAGTAAATTCTGGCATCGTGCATTAGGACATGTACCTGTAAACAAGACAAAGGAAATTGTTCGAGGGATAGATGGAGGCCGTGTAAAAGAAGTCGACATCTGTGAAGTCTGCACACAATCGAAATTATGTAGAAAACCTTTTAAAACAACTAGACAGAGAGCTAGTCAACCATTAGAAATAATTCATAGCGATATTTGTGGTCCTATTCAAACAGAAACATGGGATGGTTACAAATATTTTATAACATTCTTGGATGATTATACTCATTTTGTAAAAGTTTATCTAATCAAAAATAAAAGCAAGGCTTTTTCAAAAATAATTAACTATATAAATTTGGCAGAAAATCATTTTAAAACTACCGTCAAAACATTTAGATGTGATAATGGAGGTGAATATACTAGTAAACAATTAAAAATGTATTGTAATAACAAAGGTATCAATATTGATTACACTATTCCATATTCTCCACAACTAAATGGTAAAGCTGAAAGATTAAATAGGTCTTTAATGGAACGAACAAGAGCGTTGCTTTTTGATATGCAGCTACCACATGATTTATGGGGTGAAGCTGTGTTAACTTCTGCTTATTTATTAAACAGGAGTGCAAATACCATTAATGTTAAAACACCAGCAGAAATGTGGTTCAATAGAATACCGAATTTAAAACATTTAAATATTTTTGGATCTTTAACATATTACAAAAATAATTATCAGTTAAATAAACTTGACTCCAGGAGTAGTAAAGGGCTTTTAGTAGGGTTTACTAACAATGGTTATAAGATCTGGGATCCTTCAAATTTTAGAATTATTTACTCGAGAGATGTGGTGTTTAATAATAGTAAGAGTGAAGTTGCAGATTATTTGAAAATGTGTAATTGTAGAGTGGAAAAGTGCGATCTAGAGAATTTATTTAAAACGGTTAAAGTTGGTATTGGTAGTGATGTTATTAATGGTGATAGTTTTCGTGGTGAAAGTGGTGATGAAGATAGTAATGAAGAAATTAGAGGGAGAACTGTTGAAGATAATATTTTTGAAGATAGCGTTGAAGAAATAGGAGGCAGAACTGTTGAAGATAATGATATTTTTGAAGACAGTGTTGAAGAAATTAGAGTCGATGTTGAAGAGAATGATACTTTGAGAGGGGAAGACGGTAATGATAGAGTAGTTGAAAGTAATGATGAGTTTGAAGATGCAATTGAACCAGTGAATAATGATGGATTGAGGATTTTACCGAGAAGAGAAAGGAAATTGCCATTTTGGTTGAAAGATTATGATTTGGAGACTTCGTTTTTGACTTATACAGATGTTTTTAATAGTTTTGAAAAGGATTTATGGAAGATAGCAATGAATGAGGAAAAAGATTCATTAGATAGTGAAGCGAAAAATAGGAAAATAATTTCAAGTAAATGGATTTTTACTATAAAGCCTGGCGGAAGATATAAGGCTAGATTAGTGGCAAGAGGATTTCTACAAAAATATAATATTGATTATAAGGAGACATATAGTCCAGTAGTAAATACAAGTAGTGTAAGATTGTTGTTGGCGATTGCAGCACAAAAAGGGTTTAAAATTAAACAATTTGATGTAAAAACGGCATTTTTATATGGAGAATTAGATGAAGAAATTTTTATGGAAATACCTTTAGGATATGATATAAAAGATAAAGAGAATAAAGTTTGTAAGTTAAAGAAGAGTTTATATGGATTAAAACAAGCACCACTTATGTGGAACAAGAGATTAACGGAGTTTTTAAAGAAATTAGGTTTGTTACAATTAAAATCGGATCCATGTGTGTTTGTTAATAAAGAAAAAGAAATATACTTGGCTATTTATGTAGACGATGGTATTTTAATTGGTGAAAATGAAATTGATTTAAATAAAATTATTAATAAATTAGAAAAAGAATTTGAAATGCGGAAATTTGATAAGACAGAAAAGTTTATAGGGTTTGATGTTAAAGTAGAACAAAACTTTATTAAGATTTATCAAGAAAGTTATATAAATCAAATTTTGGAAAAGTTTAAATATGAAAACTTAAAAGATAGTAGTCACCCAGATATTTTAATTGATACACATCAAGAGGGGAAAGTAAATGTTGATGATGTGCATCGATATAGACAATTGATTGGTTCATTGTTGTATTTGGTGAATAAAACAAGATTGGATATAGCTTTCCATGTTGGTTATTGTAGTAGGCATCAAGAACATCCTAACTTAAATGATTTTGGAAATATTAAGAACCTTTTTAGATACATTAAAAATACAGTCAGCAGTGGTATACAGTATGTTCGTGGTAACGATTTGACTTTGAAAGCATATTGTGATGCAGACTTCGCAGGTGATCCTGATGCTAGGAAAAGTACGACTGGCTTCGTAATATTTTATGGTGGTGGTCCAATTCATTGGTGCTCACGTAAACAGTCAGTCACTGCTCTTTCCAGTACTGAGGCTGAATATATTTCTGCGGCCGAATGTATAAAAGATCTACTATACATTCAGAGTTTCATCTTCGAGTTGACAAATAAATTACCAAAAACTGAATTGTTTGTTGATAATCAATCTGCGATAGTTTTGATTAAAAATGGAATTTTAAATAGAAGAAGCAAACATATTGATGTTAAATATCATTTCATTAAGGAGAAAATAGACAAAAATTTATTAGATATTTACTATTGTCCGACTAAGAACAATTTGGCAGATATACTGACTAAACCATTGGATAGAACAAAGTTTTTGAGATTGAGACAGTGTATAGTGAGTGATACATAAGTGAAGAACATTCTATAATGTGATGAGTTATGTAGGTTAATTAAAATATAAGGTTGTTTGGGAATTAATTTGAAATTGTAATGGATAAGTTAGTTATGTAAGGTGTTTAGATTAATTAATTCAAAAGTTTGTTTGTTGTAGTCAGTTAAGTTGGGTGGGTTAATTAAGTTGGGTTTTTAAAGTAGTTGATGAGAAGTTATGAGATGTTATTCAAACTGTAATAGACATAAAATTCAGAGGGGATGTTGTAATATGATATTAGCTTTATAGAATTTTTATGTCTATTGATAACTGGCAGTTTTGAAGTTTATGGTTTTTATAGTATTAAGAAGTTATGATTCAAATATAGAATGATGTTTGATTTTTGCGTAGTACAGAGAAAATTTGTAGCAGTCGGTTGAAGTTTAGTGACAACAGAAAAATGTTTAGGTGAATTTTATGTGGAGTTTTAGAAATGGTTTAAATATAAAGATACGAACAGTTTTGTAATGTTTTATTCTATGTGAAGGATTCCAAGAAACTTTCCACCTTACAATGATGGTAAGATTTTAGACAGATACCAACAAGATCTAACCCGTCCTAACAATACAGTACTTTTTTGATTATTCAGGAACTGGCAGAAGATCGGTGTGCAAATCCAAATATCGTTTCACAACTTAGACAAGGAAAGTGATGTATTAGAATTAATCAAGGACGCTACAAAATTAGGCTCCATTCAAGGCATATATACCACTACAAATGATGATCGAATGGTGGAAGAAATCTTATTTGCTCACTTGGATACAGTTTCGAAAAGATTTTGTCCAGATTTAAGGTAACAGCGTAGTTATATTGTGTTAATTTCTTTGCAAGATAAGCTTGTATATGATTATAATCTGTTTCTGTAAATCTACATTCATTTAATCTTTCTGATTGTTTTCTTATTTTTCAGATACTTTGCGGTAATAAATGTTGGTGAGACTATGATCGGAAAATCAACGTGTCTTTCTCGTGTTCAAAGTAAATTACCAGCTAAATTGATAACACTGCCTCAACTAAAGAATGTAAGTAGCAATATAGCAGACCATCGTAATGTTTTTCATCGAATCCGTGCAATTTTGTAAGATTAGCTAATATTTTTTGACCAAACACACAATTTAGATTCAAGGATCATTATTTAAAATCAGATCGTATATTTGTGATACATGGGTAACATGCAGGTGTTCATTACAAAATTATATACTAATAAAGTTCATTCCATGATCAGCCATGGTGTTCATTTAATTATGTAAAACAACAATTGCCCCAAAACAGAGCCTTGCGGTACACGTCACTGTTTGAAAAAACCAGTGCAATTACCTAATTCTATCTACTTTTTACACATTTTATTCTTCTATTGCAAATAACTAATGACGTAAAGTGCCATGTTTGTATCATGTTTATATCAGAATTAACTAGGAAGAATGTTGAGTAGAACTTCTTCAATTGCTATAAAAAGACCAATATAATTATGCATTTAAATTTTATCTTTGATGTCTTCTTCTTATTATTATTTGAGTAAATTAAGTAAATTATTTGACGACAACTAAGTAAATCATCATGAGAAGAAACAGACGCTAAGTTAATTTTCATTAGGAGTTGAGTGCTGGTGATGCAGTGCATGTGGTGGAGCGTGCACTCTGCGGTGTGGACACCTTGGTGGTTGTGCAGGAAATACATAGGCAACAACCCGATTTGTTAACACAAATTGCTGAATTGGCAGGTCAGTAGTATTGTTTTTTTTAAATATTTTCTTGTACACCAGCATTCTACAGATATGTGGCTTATGTTGCTGTGATAAAAAGAAAAATATTGCATATTTTTTCAAAATTTTTCATTTTTAACATATATGTTTCGTTTCCAGATATATCTTTGACAAAGAGAACACCAAAAACGATTACTTTGCACGAACTCGGAATTCAAGAGGATAAACTACTACTGATTGCTTGTCATTTGCGAATCCACCATAATGTTGATTTTTCCGAACAAGAGATACCACAGCTAACGGTTGAAACGTAGGTTCTTTTAAAAAAATATATATTTATAAATAAAGCTCGTGTACATTATAGAATTAACGGTATTTGTATAATTTAAATCACCAGAATCCTGAATTTGAATAAAACGGAAAACGCCTTTGAAGAAATTAAAGGTTTAGCGACATTTATATCTTACGTGGACACGGACGAACTACTGGCGACTTCAGAAATAGTATGCATGCCTACAATCACTAGCGGCGACGTTTTGGTAAATACTTGTTTTATTTATTCGCTTTAAAACCTTACTGCTTACTATGTACTATTACAAATGCGAAAGTTTGGATTGATGGATGTTTGTTACTCAATCGCGCCAGAACAGTTAAACGGATCTGTATGCAATTTGGCACAAGGAGAGATTGTGCGGATGAGAAATATTGCATTATGTCCATATTTTTCAACTGTTTGCCAACTGACAATAACCGTCATAACATGCATTAGAATAGAACGGCTATTTTTAGACCATTTGTCACCAAAGTAAGTAGCCTGACAGTACAGCGACTGCCCTGTAAAACAGGGTTCGCATTTTCGCAAGTTCAAATCGCAGCCAGTATTCACTTTTTGTGATTATTTTGTTTTTTTTTTAACGCTGTAAGATTTCCGAAAATAATGAACATAGTTCGCGAGCTCGATCCTAAACCGGTTTTCACTTTTTATAGTTCTAGGTATTTTGTCTTATTTTAATGCATTATGATTTTCAAATTATTCCAAAATAGATTGATATATACTTTTTTTAACTATTTTAAAAACAGGTAATCATAAATTAAATAATAAAAATTGACCAAGTTACACAGAACGAAAAAATCTCTAAAAGGTTTATTTATATACTTCAAGTCTACAGTCCCTTGAAGCTGATAAAAAATCAACTTCTAAGTTAACGTAAAAAATGATACGGCTGTTTATGCCGCAAAAAAGGTATATTTCGACATTCTCGAATAGGGTACTTCCCGTTGACCTAGAAACATGAAATTTGGCAAGAAGCATTGTCTTATAGCACAAGTAAAGGCAAAATCTATCTATCTAATCTAAAAACCGTAAACATGTCGTTTAATAACAAAATACCTACAAGTTTATACGGAACCCTCGCTGTGCGAGTCCAACTCGGTTTTGGCCGGTTTTTGTTCAATTGCATACATTGTTTAATGTTAAGTGAAAGAAAAGCTTGCTTAAAAGGTGATCTCCAAATCATGTGTGTTATAACTTTATGTAATTGAAATAAACTTGTGTATTTATCGATCCCAGGACCTCAGGCTTAGTAGTCGCGCTCGCGACCACTCGACCAATGAGGCAGTCTTACACATACAGTATACACACCAAAATTTTCACGCGAATGAAGTCACGGGTAACAGTTAATCATACACAAGCAAAATTTAAATAGCTTGATGATTGGTTTATATTTTCGAGGTGGCATATTTGATATTACATTATCGACCTACCGTCCTGATCCCTAATAACTTGTAGTCGGAGCAGTATGGTTGAAATCTTCAATACATCCTAAAATGCCATCATCTTAGTAGTTGGTTCATCATCTTTTCAGCCCATCAGCATCTAACACAAATCACACATAGTGGTCTAATATTATTTTTAATATTTCAGCGTGAAGACGAATTTGACGCAAGCCAGACGTATCTATGCATAGTGCCGGGCATGGAGGGTCACCACGAGCGGTTCCGCGTACTGTGCGAGTGCCTCAAGCTGCCAGCGCTGGTGCTGCAGCCGGGCCTCGACCACCCAAAGGAGACCGTGCGGCAGACTGCACGAAGATACGTTAATGTATGATCTCATAAGATAAAAATAACAAATTCTAAAAAAAATATGGGTACCAAGTACAAAACTATCCTTACTTTTTCATAATTTTAGGTGCTTCTGAACAAGACTGGAATGAAAAACACTTTCTACTTATTGGGTTATGAAACTGGTGTTTTGGTAGCGTTGGAAATGGCAGCTATACTCGAGGATAATGGTGAGCAATAAGATTTACTACCGTATTTAAAAAATTTACATTGGTGGCAGAAATGACGTTCATTTCCAATTTTTAGGTTTAACCGGTACTATATATTGCCTTGGAGGTGCACCGGACGAGGTCCGAACTATGATTGAACAAAATATCGCAGAATACAAGACAAAAGATCAGCTGGAAAATGAGGTGATCAAACATATGTATAAGTTGTTGGTGGGTGACGACGTTGCAGACTTGGAGGGAGCACTTAAAGATGCAGTTTCGTGGCCAGAGAAGGTAGATGCGTGCGTGCGGACTCTGTTAGGTCGTGTGCCGCACTCGGTGCAGTACTCGCGCGCGCTCATAGAAGCCGCGCTGGCCCGTATCGAGTGTGCGCGCAGCTACGTGCCGCCGCCGGCGCGTGCGCTACGCTCTCAGTTGGTGCTGCTGCGTGCAGCGTCGGTGCATGTGACGTCACCCGCACAAGCTCTGCAGCAACATTCACAACGCCCGGTCGCCATACATCAGCTTACCGCACCCATGGCACACGCAACTAATGACTTAAGCTGTGCGTCTGTGATTAATGAGTATTTAGATCAAACGATTCTAGAATCATTTAAAGAAAAAACTATTTGCCAAGCATACCTACTTAATCCTTTGTGTTTTATGGTTTTATCGAAGTGAAGACTCGTAAAATTTTATTCATCGACATTGTGTGATAAGTCAATCTTTATATATATAATTCTTCTGTGAGTGTGTATGTCACTGAACTTCTCTCAAACGACTGGACCGATTTTGATGAAATTTTTTGTGTGTGTTCAAGGGGATCTGGGAATGGTTTAGATTCACAAAAAATTAGGGTAGGTAGGGTAGTAGGTAGGAAAACATGCATTGCAACGCATGCCGGGCACAGCTAGTATTTACATAAAATTAAACGATGTTTGTTTGAAAATTGCATTTTATTTAAAAAAAAGCCCCCGATGTTTTTAGTCTAATGCGAAGAAAATCAATCGACTGAAAGTTTTTTTTCTGAAAAATCGCAATGACGGTTCCTCAGGAGTCTTTATTTTGATTTTACATAGATTTAAATAAGACAAGTTACTTTAATATTAAATTAATTACATAGAATCAAATATTATAAAAACTTTCAGTTTCCTTACTGATACAAATGATATAATTAGTAACGTCATTAATGGAGTGTAGTATTCACTTGTAACTGAGCTAATAGGTTGATAACACAATTTACTACTTATATCACCGGCTCACTTAACCATTACCAAGCCAGTCCAGGTTACCTTCACCTACCAACTCTCCGCCATTCGTGATGACTGACAGTTGTCCTACGTGACAGCTACCCGATTACTTGTGGCCGTGAGACAGTGTTACCATATCTATTAAATAGATACACTACATCCCTTCCTTATTATATTTGTTTTAATGAAAATGCTTTACCTTCTGAGGGTTTACCCAGTTACCCTATTTGAACCTCCCCTCCGATAGCCTCCACTAAATGTGGAGTAGGATTGAAGTTGCTTAATAGTTTATGAAACCTTTTCATATCTTTTCTATAAACTTTGTCGTCTACTCTATCCTCTGGGTCTGCATGAATTCGTCTTCCTATTTCTATATTCCTTTCCTATTTCTGTTTTTTTTCTTAATATATTCTTTTTACTAACCTCATTAGTCAATGACATCTCCTAAAGAAAAGTTCTGATGGTTTCTGCCCCGTAACCGAACGTGGGGTTAAATTTATACAACATGGGATATTCAGAAAAAATTCTCTGCGAATATCTCACTGTAACATCTTTGTGTTTTAGCTCTAATATAACTCTATTTTGTCGCTCAACTTTTCCTTCGTCTGGGCCAATAGGTAACCGTATTAATATTACAGCACCGTCGAATGTTATTCTTTAAAAAACGTCTAAAATTCCTTGCTAACAAATTGTCTTCCCATTGTCAGCAGTCATCAACCCGGCACAAGGTTTAGACTATACATATAAGGACATTTAACTAAAACTCCAATATTTTGTGATCGGTAATCAAATCAAATTGCAAAATAAAGATGTTTAAATGATCGATAGCCCAGACAAGAGCAAAGGCATCTTCCTTCTCTATCTGGCTATATCTTTGTACATCATCTGAAGTTTCCAACTATACCAATACTGTAAGCTGAAGAGCTTGTTTGTATGAATGCGCTAGTCTCTGGAACCACCAATACATACCACATGTTTACATTTTGGTTATTAATTTCGAATGTTTTTATTATACTTGGTACGCCGTTGACGGCAAGACATAACATTCATTTTATTATTCTTGAGATCTGTACTTTTTGTTTACCTACATATGTATGATCTTCAATAAAATATTGAAATGAAATTTGATAGCACAATTCTTGAAGAAGGCCGTAGGCCACTCAACATCACGCAACGACCCTAAGGAGCCGGAAAAAGAAACGGTGGGTGAAACCACGGACTACAACTAGTTTGCTAGAATTCTGGAACCAGCTCAGTTCAGTTTGTACTAGTACTGCTTCAACCCCAACTGGATTGGCATCAGCGATGACTTGCGTACCGTTCATAAGATCCAGGAGTTTTATATCTTTAGGTTGCTTGATAAGATTGACACTGGTGCCCGAATTCAGCACACCTAATTGTAACACTGTGTCCTTATTATTAAATAAGTTTCTCAAACATTGTACGATACTAGGTTCCTTTTTACCATTTATCTTTACAGAAATATCAAAACTTCCTTCGACAATCAAGGAGTTTTACTGCCGTAGGCTACAAAAGTTTTATTCGGTTCTTTAACCTCTTTACAACAACTTCCGTTGTTACATTTCAAATAGTTCAAAACTTCGTCAGATATCTAATTTAATTTACAACCCCAATCAATTAACATCTTTCATTTCACTCCTGAACATCACATTCTACCTCCGTATCATCGTTAATTATACTTCCTCTTTTTCTAAACAATTTTATTTAACTGCGTTTCCTTGACGTGGTCGTTTACTATTTAGTTAGTTCCTACAGTTTTTTGTTTTGTTCGAGTTTCCGTTAGTTTTGAGGTTTCCCTACAATCGTGACACTTTTCCCTTTAGCCGGACAAATCTTGAGGTCTGTGTGCACTACTCCCACATAGTCTACTTAATTAATTGTTTGTCGTATCTAAATTCTTCTCTAGTCTCCAAAATCATAATATTTTGTTTCACATAGGCCCACATGGCCACCCACAAAACGTCGAGAAAAGGTGCACGGTTTGCGTTAGTCGTATCTTATGGAGAAGAACCGGCGATAAGCTCCATTGTTACTGGTTTCTCAATTCGTCTAATTTAATGGTTGTTCAATTCGTCCAATTTAAAGGTTGTTCAATTCATCCAATTTAATGGATGTCCAGTGCTTCCAATTTAATGGATGCCCAATGCTTCCAATTGAATGGATGCCCAATGCTTCCAATTGAATGGATGCCCAATGCTTCCAATTTAATGGAGCCCATAGCTTCCAACTTAATGGAGCCCATTGCTTCCAACTTAATGGAGCCCATTGCTTCCAATTTAATGGAGCCCATAGCTTCCAACTTAATGGAGCCCGTTGCTTCCAACTTAATGGAGCCCATTAATTCCAATTTAATGGAGCCCATGGCTTCCAACTTAATGGAGCACATAGCTTCCAACTTGATGGAGCCCATAGCTTCCAATTTAATGGAGCCCATAGCTTCCAACTTAATGGAGCCCATTGCTTCCAACTTAATGGAGCCCATTGCTTCCAATTTAATGGAGCCCATAGCTTCCAACTTAATGGAGCCCATATCCTACCACGCGAAAACAGTGCGTGGTAGATGTCACATGTCTTCGAAATATTGGTTTTCGAACATGCCGGTTTCCTCATGATGTTTTCCTTCACCATTTCAGAGTACCTATTGGTGATGAGTGTCAACACAAATTGCCTGCCTGGTTTCGAACCCACGACCTAAGTCGGGCTAGGTGTTGAGTGTCATTACAAAATGCCTGCCTGGTTTCGAACCCACGACCTAAGTCGGGCTAGGCCATCACCACTCTGATTAAATTTAATATTAATGAGATAAATATATATGTGTTATTGCTACTTATTATATTTTAAGTTTACCTATATTTTGTTAAATTAACTAATTATTTACCTTTAATTTGTGTAATAATATAATACATATACATTAGCTCCACATTAAAGTTACATAGTACCTACTTGTAACTTAGTGACCTGTATAACCATATTAATTTATTCATTAATTAACAGGCCTCTTCACTTAGTCCAACTTATTAATCCAAATAAAAATTGCAATTTTGTCAAACAGTACTCAGGTATCTTTGATATTATTTAAGCACTTATTTTCTGTATGAAAAGAGACTCTTGCCCATCAGTGAAACAGTAACAGGATGGTATTATAATTTTTAATGTCCACTTTACATTGCACCCATTTATCGCACACTTATTATTCTTGCATAGTTATACATCACATAACACAACATGACATCAAACCTGCAATACCACAAGCACCAGACAGAGTTGCACACAATAGCACATCCACATTAGCCAGCCACATTCAAATCCCGTGCAACACGGGCAGGCCCAGCCTCATCAACTGTGCCAAATTCAGACTCCTTGGCTGCTACCGAGAAATTCCCAATGAATAAACCCAACAAGGCTCTTCTCAACCCGGGAATCGAAACCAGGATCCCACACCAAGCAGCCATGCCTGTGACCAATGTGCATCACCAATATGTATCTTCTGCCCTTATCCCAATCCATCCGGGGCCGGCGCAGCATGTCCTCTTCTTCCATACTCCTCCATTACCATACAACTCTTTAGTGTGTCACCCCACTCACTGACGAGCAGTCCACAGAAAGACCAAGCTGTGGCGAGGCAGTGCATCCTTACCTAACCCATTCATTCCGTCTACTGAAAATCTCCCACCTGAACATGAGTTGCCATAGCTGACCTGGCAGTCTTTGAATAGTTTCCGGACCCAGATTGGTCGCAACAAGGAAAACTTGCTCAGGTGGAGATTCATAATAAATGTGGTGCTGTTCTACAAACGATGGGGCACTTAATATTGTGTTTGGTTGTTTGTTCACTACAGGAACCGATGGACGCTACTGAAAACGTCAAACTAGTAGCTCAGTTCTGGCTGACACAATTTAGATTGTCATCAACACGTTAGGAAGAAGATTAGACACACAAGTCTTAGTAGCTAACTACTTACTTTACTACTACTTTTTCTTTTTTTTTTTTTTAGTAGGTAACTTGTAGGACTTGAAGTCACTACCTCACTTTTTCCTTATTTTTTTTTATGGTAACAAATAACCACCAACATTTTAAAATTAAAACTTTTACATTATACTCCTAATGGCTACACAAAATAAATTCAATCAAACCACTCAGCTTATTTTACAGCAATGTCTGTAATTTCTTAGTTGGATAGACACTGTCTGAAATAATCATACCAACAAAAGAATAAGTAGGTTACCAATAATTCATACAGTCCAAGTTATTACACTGATTAAAGGAACTAGTAGAAAGTATATTTTAAAAGTAAATATGGTATATTTTGGACTGGTCTTGTTAAAGCCTTCGCTTTACTTGATGATTGTTATACAAATACTTACTAGTTAGTTCAACATGTTCACAAGCAATTGTAGTTCATCACTGTTGCCATCTATCTGGTAATAACGGTGAAGTGAAATTCAAAACCATTTCATATAGAAATATTTTAGATCCTGTATCTAATAATTTAATGTCTATGAATACAAATTATAAATCATCAAGTTGCCCTTATTCTAGTGATTAAGGGCCTACCTATTATCTATTTTGATGTGCAGATAAGTATGCTTAATTAATTATTTTCAATAATATTAATTAAGTTCAATAATAACTTGATGAATGTAGACTTACTCATGTAACATGTTGACATATTTACCTGTGTAGGTTCTTTAGTATATTGCATATCAAATTAGTGTTATCAAGATGATATGCGTTGTATTATGAATTCATTAATTATACTGTGGGATCTATCTCATCTATCTCTTCCAATTAGTTCCAATGCAACCCATAGTTTACAATGCAAAAATTAGGTACAATGCATGATAAAACCAAACAGAATTGTTCCTTCAGCTTGAAATACTTAATACCAGTAGGTATATAATAATTTACATGAATTATGTTTCAGCATAGTCCGCTATCTGAACTTACAACATTTTTTTTCATTGTCGACTACTTGTGAACTTCCACTAAGTATAATTATTTGAATTTCTGACCTTTATCCTCGTCGCCACTTGTAGTATTCACTTGTAACAGAGCTAATAGGTTGATAACACAATTTACTACTTATATCACCGGCTCACTTAACCATTACCAAGCCAGTCCAGGTTACCTTCACCTACCAACTCTCCGCCATTCGTGATGACTGACAGTTGTCCTACGTGACAGCTACCCGACTACTTGTGGCCGTGAGACAGTGTTACCATATCTATTAAATAGATACACTACATGGAGGAACACGAAATGGCGATGCTGCAATGCAAAAAACCTGGTGCGTCTGGTTCTAGTATGATAAGACTCTCAAAGTTTCGTTTGTTCCTCAGAACAGGGGAGGGATGGGACTATACAATGATGCAGTGCTGCAAGCACCCTCCTGTTTGGCCTTATCAGTGGTAGCAGCATGATAAGCGACGCCTCGTACTTAGGCATCTAGTATGATCGATCTCCTCAAAGAACCAAAGCTCATCTAAAACATTTTCAATTTCTGTGTAATAAAAACAACTGCTGCATTTTCCAAACAGTAGAGAAAGTGGTTGCTGCAGCGATTGAAGGTTGCCCTCCGCGCAGCTGGATTCGTCACTCTTGGTATGAAAAATTGATAAACTGTGTTAATGGTTCTCTTTAAAACAATCATGATGTTTTTCCTTAAAACAGTAAAGTAATCATAATATAGTACAAACACAGATGTATATAATAAAGTATACATATTTTGATACTTACGTTTTATTTCGCACCTTTTTAATTAATTTGAATGAAATGAAATCCCAATGGGTCGATTTAACTTCGATACTTTTTTCCCATGGTGTTCTGGCCCACGCATTCGGCCAACTTTTCCACTAGTGTTCCTACTACGTGTAATGTGGGCTGCGGACCAGAGGCCAGTTGCCCCCCAACCCGCCCACTTGGTGGTAAGCGTTCATTGCCACCTATGGACATCTTGTGTTCTGTTTATTTCAACCAGTATTACCATTATTTTTGCATTACCCAGTACCTGGGTGGTGTTGGTCTCATAAGTAGGTAGTTGCTCCATGCTCTATGTTAGTATTCAGCTACATTCGGGCAAGCCTTCCTTAATAAAAAAAAAATAATAATAATAACATTGTCGACGGCATTTCGAATGCATCACCCGCGTTCTTCGGTCATGAGACTGTATATCCCGCGAAGGTGTGGGGGTCGAGGCTTTTTAAACGCTAAGACTCTCCATAATCGCGAGATATGCAATCTCAGTTAATATTTCCTAAACCGACGTGGGGATGCATTGAGATGTGGTCGCGGTGGACAAGGGCCTCACCCCGCTCTCCTTGGCTAAAGAGAACTGGCGCAAACCTGTAGTACTTGATACTAACGACCGCAGGGATGTATGGCAGATAAAGGAGCTTCACGGACGTTTTTTCCGGGCCCTGCATGGGCCCGATGTAGACCTATCAGCGTCCGTAGCCTGGCTACGTTCCGGGGACCTCTTCGGGGAAACTGAAGGTTTTGTCTGTGCAATTATGGATGAAGTTATGATGACGAATAACTACCGGAGATTTATTGTGAAAGACGGCACGGTTGACATATGTCGGGCATGCCACCGTCCATGAGAATCAATCCGTCACATTATCTCCGGGTGTTCTTGTCTGGCTAACGGAGAGTACTTGCATAGACACAACCTTGTAGCCAGGATTATCCATCAGCAACTTGCTCTAAAATGCAATCTTGTTGAATCGGAAGTTCCGTACTATAGGTATGTGCCCGACCCAGTTCTCGAAAATGGCAATATCACATTGTACTGGGATCAATCCATCATCACTGACAGGACTATTGTAGCCAATAAGCCTGATATAGTGGTGGTGGATCGATCAGAGCGGTGCGCAATGATTGTTGACATTACGGTCCTGCATGACGAGAACCTCGTGAAAGCCGAGAAAGATAAGCAAAACAAGTATCTTGACTTGGCTCGCGAGGTTGTCGACATGAGGGATGTAGACTCAACGATCATTGTGCCGATAGTCATGTCAGCCCATGGCTTAATTGCCAAGAGCCTCGATCAATATCTCAGGAGGCTCTCGTTAGGCAGCTGGATCTGATCTGCTGGGCTTGATTCAAAAAGCGACACGGCTCGTATTGTTAGGAGGTTCCTCTCTCTGGAGCCCTGACTGCCGGTAGCTTGGACCCTGTTCCCGATCCCGGGCTACAATTTTTAATATTTTGAAATGTTTTTTATATATTTTTTTTAAATTAATATTTAAAAATGTAAAAAGTTTGTAAATAGATGAATAAAGGAAAAAATATAAATAATAAATTTATTCAAAAATCCAAGGTACAACTTTTACAGTTTATCTTAAATTTATGTCAAGTTCACTCATGATTTGTGCCTGAACTAGGTAATCCTGTGTTTCAGGCGATTGGAAGTAACATTAATTGATTAAATAATCACTCTCCTCTTCGTCCGGATCTTTGCTGAGAGTAGACGTGCGCAGCTAATTTGTTAAAAATATATTATAACTAAAACCAATAGATAAATCAGTTTAGTTCTTATTATTCGTGCAATAAACTCGTAATTACAAGTATTCTAAAAAAGTGAAAGTAAATCGTCGCCGGTTCCGATAACTAGCGGACCCTGTCCCCCGCGACCCGCGAGGGAAAAAGACCATCACCATAATTGCCCTCTCTGTCATCTACGCGGGCAGAGCAAGCAGCAGGCGATCGCTACGAACGAACCGATTGTTATTATTGTGACTCACAACCCTCACAAGGTCTTATTGAGTCACTAAAAATAAATACTACTATTCACAAGATCCCTAAAAGTAAACGAATAATTAAGCCCTGGATCACTGAAGGCATACTAAGATGTATAAAAAACCGGAATAAGCTCCAAAAACAATCCCGAGACGATCCCCTTAATGAAATAAAAAAAATTACATATGCTCGTTACCGAAATCACTGCAACAACCTTATAAAGAAACTGAAAAGAAAATATGAAAGAAACCTTATTAATAAATCATTGAACAACAACAAACTTCTCTGGAAAACTTAAAAACTATCACTTATACAAATAAATCTACTAGAACTAATTCTGAACTAACTAATCTAAAAGCATCACCTACGGAATCAGCAAACTTGATTAATAAATATTTCGCAAATATTGGTAACCAACTGGCAAATGACATCCAGCAAACTGTAACCCAAAATGACCTAAATCTATACCTACGTTCCTTACCTAGTCTCTCTAAATCTTTTGTTCTGTTGGATGCTGATATCAATGAAGTAAATAGTTTAATAAACTCTCTAAAATCAGATAGTGCCCCAGGATGGGATAATATCTCCACTAGGTATCTTAAACATGTAAAACATGAAATAATTCCAATTTTAACGCATTTAGCTAATCTTTGTTTTAAACAAGGCATCTTCCCTAACTCTTTAAAGAAATCAATAATAACCCCCATATACAAGGGTGGGCAAGAAGGTGATGTTAATAACTATAGACCAATTTCTGTTATCCCTGTTCTAGCAAAAATATTAGAAAAACTTTTAAATTCCAGATTATTAAGCTATCTTCAAACCAACAACATTTTATCTCCGTCTCAATTTGGCTTTAGACGCGGTATTTCTACGGAAGACGCTATCACGTCTTAAACTACAGTCCTAACAAAAGAATTCGACAAAGGAACCAGGTGTTTATCGGTTTTTATAGACCTAAAAAAGGCCTTCGACACGGTCTCTATTCCCATTCTTGTTAAAAAATTAGAAAAAATTGGTATTAGAGACACTCAACTATCTATATTTATCGATTACTTGACAAATAGAAAACAGAAGGTTAAACTAGATAATTTTATCAGCGAGGACGTTGATGTAACATGCGGCGTACCTCAGGGAAGCGTTCTGGGTCCTACTTTATTCCATAAACGACGTATGTAATATGACAATCAATAATGCAAAAATATTTTCGTATGCCGACGATACCGCAATCGTTTTCACCGGCTCAACCTGGGCTCAAACAAAAACCAACACAGAAAAAGGCATGTTACAAGTGGCTTCATGGCTAAAAACAAATCTCCTTACGTTAAACACGACTAAAACTAATTATATTTGCTTCTCAATATATAAAAATGTCCAACCAGAACCTAATTTCAACATTAAAATACATGAGTGTGGGAGGACGAATGATTACAACTGTAACTGTCCAACTATCAGTAAAGTCAACCACGTCAAATACTTAGGTATAATGTTAGACCAAAGCCTGTCCTGGTATCCTCAAATTGAACAAATTATAGCAAGAATACGAAAATTTATTTGGATTTTTAAAACTTTAAGACACATAGTCCCAAGAAGTGGCTTAGCAAAAAATATTCTAAATGAAGTGTATGTCTCGCTAGTTCAATCTGTAATAATATATTGTATCCCTATTTGGGGGGGCGCGCGTAAAACACGCTTCCTTGATGTTGAAAGAGCGTAACGGACATTAATAAAAGTAATGTATTTCAAAAAAAGGACCTTTCCCACCTATGAGCTATACCAAATAAGTAATTTATTATCAGTTCGAAAATTATATATTATACACATAGTATTAAAAAAATGTAAAACCCTACCCTTAGATTGTAATTTATTAGCTAGAAGAAGAAAACACAATATTGCTTCCACCTTTTTTGTAAAAACAGAATTTGCAAATATTCAGTACGACAAACGCTCGTCTTTCTTATATCATAAAATAAATAAACAAATAGACATACATACTAAACCGTTTAAAGAATGCAAATCATTGCTGATTAAGTGGATAAACAATCTATGCTACGATGAAGTAGAGAATCTTCTATTAGATATAAGGTAAAACCGTTTCCATATAAAATAACCACACACACACACACACCAACACACACACTCTCTCACACACTCTCTCAAGCACACACACACACACACACACACACACGCATGAACGCACACATACACACACACCAACAGACTAATTAAAAAATATAAAAATTAAACTAATATAAGACTAAAATTAAAATTATTAATTCATAAACTTTTCTTTAGTAACATGTTACACATAAATGTATAATTGTAAGACATAAAAGAGCGGCGCCTCCTGGCACAGGCATCTATATGCTTAAAAGGAGACGCCACCAACTGTATAATGTACAACGTGTAATAACGAAATAAAACATTTTTGATTTTTGATTTGAATCACATACCTATCATATTAATCTTATTGGTACCTACGTAAAAAGTTATATAAAAAAAGTGTCTTAACATAGCTAACTAATTTAAAAAATAACAATAATACGAACAATATTTACTTTAGCACATGTGTAATAACTTCTCTGTATCTTAGTAGGACATATTTTAAAGGGCTTCTTTAAGGATTTTCTTGCATTTACTATGACTTAAGGAGTAGATGTTTCCTTTTTCATTTAGCCTGTAGCGTAGCGGTCCGAGGTATGTATAAAACTTGGCTATGAAAACATGTTTTGTACTTTTTTGAGGGCAAACTATATCTTTCCGTCTCTTTTTAGTAAATTCAGTGCTGTATGGAAGTGCCGCGTGTTGTTTTAGTACAGTGCTCATAATAAATAACTGTCGGACTGTTAGTACTTCACGAGACTCATACAGGAGGTTAGTGGGAAAAAGGAAAGGGCGGCAAGTAACCACCTTGAGAATAGCTCTTTGAGCTCTTTCAATGGGCAATAACAGAGTTTTACTCGCCCCACCCCATGAAGTAATACAGTAAGTCAGAAGTGACTGACAAAGAGCAAAATATACTTACCTAAGTATTTTTGGATCTGTAATAAATCGTAGCTTTTTTAATACGAATATCAGCTTACGAATCCTATTATTTAGAGCTTCCATAAATGTTGTTTAAAGGGAAGGGTTTCATCAATTATAATACCTAGGTATTTTATTTTATCCGTCTTCTTAATATTGGGACACTTACAGTGGTTATATGTAGGTACTGGGCAACAATGAGCATGCAGCGCTGAGGGGATAGTCGATATTTTAATTTGTCTGAGTTTGAGTTAGTGAGTTATTTTGAAGCCATTTATTTACAATATTAAATCCGTGTTACGCAAGATTGTAGACTTCATTTTCTGAGTCAGCCGAAAAAAGTAAAGCAGTGTCGTCAGCGTAAGTTACGATAGTGCCATGCTCTAGCTTTAGATTGCAAAGGTCATTTATGTGAATCAAAAACAGAGTGGGCCCTAGAATACTTCCTTGGGGAACACCAAAAATGTGTTTTTTTCTTCTGCACTCTTTACGCACTGGGAACGATCTTCTAAATAACTTTTGAACATTTTTAGCTGAGTGCCTCTTACACCTATGATCTTAAGCTTGCGCAACAGAATTGCATTGGAAACTGTGTCAAAAGCTTTGGCGAGGTCCAGGAAAATTCCTACTGATTACTCTTGTCAAGTTCTTTCGCTAAATAGTCAGTCAGATGATGTAACGCATCGGCAGTAGAAATTTTAGGCCTAAAACCAAACTGCCGTTTAGACAGAATTGATTTATCTTCCCAATATTTCAACAACCTTTTATTTATTATTTTCTCAAATATTTTTGACATAGAAGGTAGTAAAGAAATAGGTCTATAATTTGCCACTTGCTCTTTGCTGCCTGATTTATAGACAAGAACAATTACAGCTTTTTTGATACACTCTGGAAAATGACTCGAAGATAAACAAATACGGAAAATTTAAGTCAGTAGTGGTACCAAAATGTCCTTGAATTCTTAATAATTTTATTCGATATGTTGTCCCAGCCAACTGCACAGTCTTCTTTCAAGGTCATGATTATACTTTCTACCTCAGTCTTTTCAGTATCTAGCAGCGCGAAGAATGTTAAAGCAGTGTTGCATGTTAAAGGAGTGCTCGTTAGGTTTTGAGATTGACTCATATTTTTTTTTGCCAGAGACTTACCAACATTAACAAAGAAATTATTTGCTATGTTAGCGGATTCCACCGGTGACGAGTGTACTTGTAATAAACCTGAAGTTGACTCATATTGTTTCGTGTTATACGTTACGTCTTTAATATATTTCCAGATCTTTTTACTATTTGTTTCAGCCTTTTCCAATGCCGCTTTGTCGTAGTTGCTTTTATTTTTTTTAAGGAGATCGTTACAAAAATTTCGATATCTTTTGTACAAAAGTTGCAATACTGCATTGTCTGGATTATATTTAGCTTTCAAATTCAAATTCATTTATTGTTTGTCACAGGTGAAATATCAGTTCTTTTGATTATTATAAAGGATCGCTGTAACATACCTATAAGGTGTACAATATTTATTATAGTTCCATATTTATTTAACATTAAGATCATAATTCGTCCCAAGCAACGTCCATCATTCATCATACATTAACATATTATATACTTGTTCATTCACAAAATTAATAAAAATTAAGCAATAGGTACCTTGATTTCATACTAATTAAATTATTCCTTGATTATATTAAAATTAAATTACTCCTTGATGTCATAAAAATTAAATTATTCCTTGATTTATTAAAATTAAATTACACATTGATGTCATATAAAATTAAATTACTCATTGATGTCATACAAAATTAAATTACTTATTGATGTCATACAAAGTTAAATTACTCATTGATGTCATACAAAATTAAATTATTCATTGGGACATTGGCTTGCTTATCTAAAGATCTAGTCACTCGTATTTTTGTCATTAAAAAAGTCATTGATTGAATAATAGGCTTTACTTATCAAGAATTCCTTTAGTTTTTTTCTAAAACTATGTAAGGTTACACTGCTTTTTATATAATTAGGAAGTTTGTTATAAATTTTTACTCCTATCCCAAATATACTCGTTTTAAACTTAACTGTCCTACACTTAATTCCACTTAATACATTTTGATACCGTGCACTTCTCATTGTGTCATAATAATTTAAATCGCGTTTTATCATTACTGCTGCTTCATAAATGTATAGTGAAGGTAAAGTCAAAATGTGTAATCTTGTAAACTCTGTTCTACATGAATCAGTCTGTTTAAGCCCACATATACTTCTGACACACTTTTTTTGTGCCTTAAAAGCAAACTCCCTGTTAGTTGAATTTCCCCAAAAAAGAATACCATATTTTATTGTAGAACCTACGTATGCGTGGTAAGCGCTCAGCAATGTCCTTTCGTTACAAACTTTTTACTTTACTTTGGTGAAATTAATTTCAAGATTTAGTTATCCATCCAGTTTACAGCTGTAGAAAGAAGGGAGTATAATTTGGCATTAATATTGTCATCATTCTGGCATGAGGTGAGCAGAGAGATATCGTCCGCAAATAAAACACATGGTTCGTTTATAATTTTAGGAAGGTCGTTTATATAGATAAGAAATAAAAGGCAGCCTGTTACACTCCCTTGGGGAATTGGCGCGTTTACTGCTTTACTGTCAGATCTCATTTTTTATCTTCAGCTAATTAAAAATATATGTTTTTGTTAATATGCATCCTATCTATCCAAGGTATTTATATTTTGTAAAAAATGTTGCTTTAATTTGTATTTTATGTTTTTCTGAGTTAATTTATCCCTTAATGAATTATAGGTAGTTGATTAATAAGGTAAGGTATTATGTGCTTGAGCGATCTCTTGCCGTGCAAATTCGTGTACTTTGGAAGTAACAGCTTAGCATTGAGGACACTACGAGTCCTAATCTCATTCATATTCACGGTTTTGGTTTTCTTTAAATTTTCATTAAAAAACTCTTCTTTTAGCAGTATAAATTTAGTTTTTTCATGTATAGGTAATATCTTACAGAATTCAAATAATTTATGGTAGTCATTTTAATATACGTAGTTGAAGTGCGTAAATTTGATCAAGGTGAGTCTTATACGTCCTACCATAGCTCGACATACTATAGGATATTGTTGATTCGGCTAGGGCTTTGTAAAGCATTAACAGAGTTTGATATGGAATTTTGCGTTTTATAATAGAGAATTTAGCTAGTATACATCTTAGTTTATCACACACCCCGTTAATGTGCTCCTTCCAATTAAGTCGGCTATCAATGGTAAGTCCTAGGTATGTTTGACTATCTACGAGATCTATGGAGCCACAGCGGCAAAGCTTGGCTACTTTATTTGTGCAGTTATCATGCAAACACGCATGACAGTGAGTTGTTAGTTTAGGCAAGGAAGAGCTTCTATTTTGACTGGTACTGATGTACATTAGCTCAGTAGATCAGTATTTCATATTTGTTTATTTAGACCATAATAACCTTATCACCCTTGATATTTACTTGGAACTGTTAAACCACCAGTATATGTATTCCCGCAATGGTAAATATTTCAACAACAATATCTCGCCTTGAAGATGATCATTATCAGTACCAAAGTTAAGCTCTAAACGAAACTAACTTCGCATTTTTTAACTTCTGCACATTGAAGTTCACATCTCTACTTTTCTGGCAAAGCTTTATTCAGAAAAGGTTGAATTAAAAAAAAAGTTATTAGCGTACGTTTATTTAATGGAATAGACCACTGATGGTGATGAGGATGATACAATAAAATCAAAACAAATCATAGGGGTTATGAGTCATAGTCGAAATCGGATTCCAAAAACTCTACACCTGATAATTATTTCAGCTTCATTGCTTTCTTCGCTGATACTGCTACTGTTCCCAACATGTATTATGAATGGTTCAAGTTTGTAGCATGCGTATCAGCCGAAATGGGTTTGACGGCTTTCTGCTACTCCGGGGAGACCGTTTAAGCGGTCTTACGAATACGTTGAGATGAGGTTCACAATAGTTCTATACAGACAGCAGTAAAGATATGTGCAGCGTATGTACCCTAGACTGCGACCTGCACTCGTTGACCTCCCAGCTGCCGTTCCTGATGATGATGATGACGATGGTGTTGGATGACGATGAATAGTAGTGGCTTAATCAAAGTTCACTCGAGGTGTGCGTTGGTCGGAGGTAGAACACGAAATGATAGAACAATGTTCTCACGATGGCGGATTCGGTGGTTCTAACGGTTGCGCGCTCCGTCCCAATTTTGGGGATCCTGCCGTTTTGCCGAAAAGATTTTGCCAAATTTTCATTACCCAAACAAATTTTAGCAACCTTTTTTTATGCCAATGTAATATTTGGAATAATTTTAGTACGCACATTTTCATTTGGTCAAATGTTTACTTGGCAGATTATTACTAAGGATAATGTCATTAAGGCTTTTGGTCTTTAGTCAAATGATTTATTACAGCAAACAAAATTAAGACAATAAACGTTTAGTAAAATGATTTGTTATGACAAAAAATATAAAAGCAAAAATTTTGGAATGAAGACATAACACAAATTGATTTAATATAACGTAATTGAAATTTAACAGATGCTGACAGAAACCCTAACCCTAGACGGTCGACGTCAGGGGCACCCCGAGGTTCGGTTAGTTAGGTTCCTGTAAACCTTGCAGACAGAAATAGGAGCCCCGCGCAGCGGGGATCCGTCGACCTGCTGACGGAAACGCTAACCCTAGACGGTCGACGTCAGGGGCACCCCGAGGTTCGGTTAGTTAGGTGCCTGTAAACCCTGCAGACAGAAATAGGAGCCCCAACCGAATCCAAATAGGAGATTCCAGCTAGTTAATAGTGCTTTTGACTGAAATGGTAAGTTTAAAATTGACGACACCAAATATTTGGCTTATTTAATTTTGCGTAAAATATTTTATACCAACTGAAATATTTGACTAGATAAAAAATGGTAAAAGTACTAGTTGGTGAACAAGTTATTGTTCAAACGTTCACTTGCCAAACATAGGTTTTCGTAACAATTATTTGTAAAGAGATTTTTTGGTAAGTAATAATTTGGCAAATGAAATTATGCGAAAATTTGTTTGTCAAACAAGGGAGACCCCAATTTTGACCTTTTGAAAATTGGCCAGTCAGGGCGGCCAGAGACAAGTCACTCTAGGTTTTGATTAGTACGTACGCGCATGACAGCCGGAAACATTGGCGTCTCGTTATTGCTATGTGCACAGGCGTACGTGACCTCGATTCTGTATGACACGTTTCGTTATGGTAACGGAACATCCCGCCCACCAAAATACCTATGGTATTTTCCGATTAGATGATTGGATAACTAATAATAGATAAGATACGAATTGATTCTTTGACTTAACTAAGATATGCTTAAAACTACTATAAACTTATTTTGAGTTTGATGAACTGATAATTACACGAGTGAAATCAGTCGTCTATATGTAGAGGACAAAGTTTCATAAGCGGTCGATTGAGAATATGGTTGGTTGTAGTTTTTACCGATGCACTCCGAGCTATCCCATCGCTACCAAAGTGGAGGTCTACAACTCTACCAAGAGGCCATTGTAATGGCGCACGATTGTCGTCCTATATTATCACCATCGAACCTATTGGTAGCGGTTTTGAATCTTTGGTCCATTTGGCGCGTTGGGTTAAGGAATTTAAGTACTCTGTTTTCCATCTGGACCAAAAATGTTGCTGAAGCGCTTTTAACATTTGCCGCCTATGAAGCCGGTTTACGTTGATGTTAGATAGATCTTCATCGGAGACAGCCGTTAGGGGCTCTACAGTGAGAGAGTGACTAGGTGTTAGGCAAGAGGAGTCGTTCGGGTCAGTGCTAATAGGATAAGAAATAGGCCTCGAGTTCGATATCGCTTCGATTTGGACAAAAGGCGTCGCGAGTTCTTTGAACGTCAACATTTGATCGCCTACAACTAATGCTACCGGTTCGCGTTCTTCTGATTTTACGATAATTTCGTCAGCATTTGATGTCCGAACTACACTGATAGGCCATGACGCATGGTCTTCGGGTAGCCAGCGCGGCCCCGCCCACCATAGCGGCTTGTCGAGCAAGTCAGTCGGTAGTTGACCGCGTGAACGAGCGTCTGCAGGGTTATCACCTGAAGATGCGTGGTGCCAGCATTCAGTAGGAATAAGCTCATGAGTGTGACTTGTTCGGTTCGCAACGAAGTTGTTCCAACGCGATGAGCCTGACCACAGGTAAATGGTGTCAATGTTGATACGAGCGACATAGGTATCTCGGAAGAATTTGTAACGATCCGCAAGATGCCCTACTGCCTCGACTGGAGGCAATGCGATACGTTTAAGAGGGGCTACACGATCCTTTGAACGGACCAGAGGGATATGGACGGTACCGTACGTGTCAGTGGCGCGTAAATAAATTAAAGCACCATACGCTGTTTCGGAGCCGTCACACAAGCCATGCAGTTCGCAGGGCTTCGATTCAGAACACGTTAACTTACGGGGTGTGCGAAGTTGAATTAGTTTAGGTAGTTGGTTGTTATAACTAGTCCATGCTTTGATAACCTCATCAGGCGGCGGTTGATCCCCTCCAATACCGTTGATCCAAAGCTTTTGGATGTAAGATTTGATTTGTATTGTGATAGGCGATAGGAAGCCCAATGGGTGGAAGATTTTAGCGAGTTCATTGAGTGTTGATCGTTTCATACATGGACGATCGAGAGGTTTGATTTTCAACGAGAACGCATCTAGCGAAGAATTCTGTTCGAGGCCGAAGACCCTTAACGTAACCTCGTATTTCATTTTCTGGCATGCCTCGCAAGTATTTATAACTGCCGCTACTGTCTCTTGCATTCTATCCCAATAATAATTCCTACGAAGCCTAACTAATGTCTCTTTGATGCCGCGGTGGCATGTGTGTCCTTCATGATACTGAACTGTTATAGTTCTCTGTTCTCCTTCATCTTCTACATAAATTACTCGTTCTGTGCATTTATAAAAATTAATCAAATCTTTCCTAAAAAGCTGAATTAATATTATCGAATAATTTGCGATGTTCGTTCTCTTCAAAATAAATGAAATACTTCAATTTTGGTTTAATGTATTGTTTCAAAAATTCTTATCAATTCTGGATTATCTGTTGGTAAGAAAACTTCTAATACTTTCTGTTTGGCACGCGAGAGATCCTTCACTTGTATTTCATTTTTGAGCCATGAGAAAACTAAAATTTGATTTGGTTTCGTGTCTATAGCTTCATGTAAAATTGGTATTCCAGTGGACTCGTTTAAAGCCGAATGAATTGTATCTGATTTACTAGCTGCTAATGCAACAGGGTATTCATTAATGTTTTCGTCGTTAAACTCTATGGAACTAGCAGTTGCTGTTCTACTTTTGTCGGATATTGTTATAGTTGATGAATTACTGCGTTCTCTTTTCCTTTTAACCGTGGACTTTAATCTGCCGTGCTAATTAGAAACGCAGTAAGGAAGGATTTTTGGAAAATTGAGTTTTTCATATATTCGGAATCCTCGTAATGAGCTCTGTATGGTAATTTAATCCTTATTTTGATAGCTGTCCCAGAAGTGGGACTTTTAGTAAGCCAAACTGCAGTATGTTTCTTGCTGAGAAGTAAATTACTAAGCACAACTGCAGTAAGACACATTACTGCTCTTTGCCTTCCAGTATATTTTTGAACATAATTTATTTCACTAGTAAGAAGCGCAGTAAGGAACACTTGCTGATGTTATGATTGTTAGTAATAACGATAAATAATAATGTTTAGTGAATAATTTTAGATAACAAACGCGACAAAGATCACGTTATTTTGTGGATGGATAATTGTTTAGCCCAAAACAAAAATTGGGTGATATTGTCTTTCTTAGTTAACATAATTAACAGCAACTTGATTTCCGCACACTTAAATGTATGTCTGCTGACAGTTTTCATCACAGAGTCGACCAATATTTACAAAAGAAAGGAAAGTTTACGACTTTAAAGATTTTATTTAATGTTTTCTGTTTTAAGATTTAATTGGAATACATTTTTTTAATAAAATAGTTGTATCATTTACCTCTTTTTGATATTATTATAGATATAACCAAGTTATTGTGGTTTTTTTACGTATGTACACGAATTGAAAAGCTATAAGTCACTCTTTTACTGCAGTTATGGTTTGTAGTCAGTCTAAGCATAGCTTTAAGAAAATATTATATCACTAGTAAAAAATGCAGTAATTGTGTATTATTAAGAAAGTATTATTTGTCATTTCAAATAACGTATTTTTTAATATTCATGTCGTTATATTTAATTAGGAAATGGTTAGGATAAATATAACCAAATAAGTGTACTTTTGTATACTTAAATACTATTTTTAATAGCTTTTTCTCACTACTGCACTGCGTTTTTAATTTGTAGTCGAAGTGATAATAATAATTGAATTAAATGAAATAAGCGCAGTAATCTGTATTTGCTAGTAGAAAGCGCAGTAACTCCAAACTTACTGCTGTTATAGCTTGTAATACTGGGTTTAGTCATGAAGACCCTGCTAAGCATAAATAGTTCTTTTTGTTTTAAGATAGTTGTATTAAACTTATAGAAAATAGGGTTAGTTCTTACGAAACAATGCATATTCAGCTATACATGTAACTAAAAACATTTTTGCAAAACTTCAAAATCATACCTAAAAAAGCCAAATAAAAGTAAAAATGTTTAGGCGCCATTTACTCGAAACTACTAATAACCTCCTTACTGCACTTCTAATTAGCACGGCTGTTTTCTGTAGCTACACTATCTAGGTATTCTGTACCTTCTTCATCAACGTTAACTGCAAGTGATTCGTTGTCATCGTCAGAGTCTAAAGCATTAATTTTAATTCTATAAAAGGCGTCGGCATTGGTATTTTGTTTGCCGTTTTTGTAAATCAATTCAAAGTCATAGTTTTGCAAACGGAGACCCCAACGTGTAAGTTTACTACTTGGATCTTTCAGAGATCGGAGCCATACTAAAGGACGGTGGTCAGTGTATATATAAAACTTTCGACCATATAAGTATGATCTGAAATGTTTTACTACAAAAATTATAGCAAGCAATTCTCGTTCGATTGTACTATAACGTGATTTGGTATCGCTAAGAGTGCGACTAGCGTAAGCAATAGGTTTGTCACTGCCAATTTGTCCTTGTGACAAAACTGCACCCAGAGCTATGTTTGACGCATCAGTCGTAAGAATGAAATGTTTGTCATAGTCGGGGTATTATAAAAGAGGGGCGTGTGTCAAGAGTTCTTTACATTTGTTAAATGCATCAATGTATTTCTGGTCGATTATAATTTTATTACGCTTTTTCAAACATGATGTCAATGGTTGGGTAATTTTTGCGAAGTCCTTGATGAAACGTCGGTAGTATCCTACTAGTCCTAGAAAACTCTTAATCTCAGTCGTGGTTTTTGGTAGGGGATAGTTAAGTACGGCCGTAATTTTGTCGTCATTAGGTTTTAGTCCTTCTTTGGTAATTGTGTGTCCAAGGTAAAGTACTTCTTTGCGTAGGAACTCTGATTTATCTAGTTGAATTTTCATGTTAGTGGCCCTGATTCTGTCAAAAACAGTCCGTAAATTATGTATTATATCGACGGGTGCAAAGTAAAAAAATTCAACTGCAATTTTGAGATTTTTGGTTTTTTGTAAAAACTAACTTAAAATATCATGTTCTACAACATAGCAAAAACAAAAGTACAAATATCACCTTATTTTTGGTACTTTTGTCACGTAAAAGAAGACAACTACGCCTGTTTTGTGAAATTGCACGATATCGATGTGGATAACTACCGCTGGCTTATACGCGGGACGCGCGGGGGGGTTGCGGTCAGTCATATTTCGTCATCAGTCAGAAGAAACAAGACAAAAATCAAGCTACTTGTAATCCTGAAACTGTAACTTCGGCTACCATTGATTTTCAAAAAATTTTGTCGACACCACATGGAGAAACCAGTTACTTTCATTTTATTATAAGCGTAAACTTTCTGTCTTTAATTTTACTGTTTTTGATATGGGACTTAAAAAAGGAATATGTTTTATGTGGCCTGAAACTATAGCTAAACAGGGTTCGAATGAAGTGGCTAGTTGCCTTTATAATTTTATACAACAGTCAACTGACAGAGGCATCAAAGATATCCGCCTGTGGTCCGATAACTGTGGCGGTCAGAACAGGAACCGTATTGTATTTCTGATGTATGTATACTGCTCTAAAAAGTATAGCATTGATATTCATCACAGATTTTTGGAGAAGGGACCCAGCAGGAAGGCGATAGTGTCCACGCATTAATTGAGAATTAGTCATAGAGAAAATTTATTTTTTGTCCTCAGGAATGGTATACACTCGTTTGGTGGTGTAAAACGTCCGGCGATGCTTATGAGGTTATAGAAATAACACAAGACCAAATTTTGGATTTCAAAATGTGTTTAAATGATTTTAAATTGACAAAAAATACCGACAATGAGAATGTTAAGTGGAATCAAGTTCGAGAAATAGTCGCTAAAGCAGAGAATCCTTACACAATATTTTATCAATATGATCTAAATGATAAAGAACCCAAGCGAATAGACTTGGTGCGAAAAGTAACTACTCGTTCCCACTGTGGCTTTAATGATCCCAAAAAAATGTTATAATAAACCCGTCATGATTACAAGTGCCAAGTACAAAGTCTTAATAAGCCTCTGCCAGCAAAATCTGATACCTCCTAGATATCATAACTTTTATAAAAATTTGAAACATAGTTCCTGTACTGACGGTAATGAGACTGAATAACTTTTAAAACATTAAATTAACGTTTAACGTTAAATTTCAGTACCTTTGTGCTCTTCTATGTTAATATATTGTCCTGTTAAGTATCTGTGTGTGCGGAGGCACAGCCCGGGGGGGTAACTCCGCTGTCGCGGCAAATTGTCGCGCAGCGGACAGACCTCCGCCGTGATCTCATGGCGACATGGAGAGAGCGACTATCGCAACCCCGTGCAGGGCACGCCACGATAGTGGCGATAAGTCCCCTCTTTGAGGAGTGGCTTGAGAGGCGCCACGGCGCCCTCACCTTCCGCCTGACGCAGGTCCTCACCGGACACGGATGTTTCGGGAGGTACCTGCACCGAATCGGGCGGAAGGAAACGCCCGGGTGCTATTATTGCGAGGATCGCCCGGAGGACACGGTGGAGCACACCGTCGAGGTCTGCTCCGCTTGGGCGGAGCACCGCCGTGTCCTCGTAGCGGCGATTGGCGGCGGCGACCTCTCGCGCCCGGCCCTGGTTCAAGCCATGGTCCGGGGCGAGAGGGAATGGGAAGCCGTCGCCTCCTTCTGCGAAGCAGTCATGCTAGCGAAGGAGGCGGCAGAACGTGAGAGGGAGAGAACCTCCTCACGTCCCAGCCGCCGCGGGAGAAGCACCGGGCGTCGGGGGCCACGCCGTGATGGCTCTTGGCCACCGTAGGCGCGGGCCTGTGGACGGTGAGTAATGGGCTAGCTCGCCGTCCGTCCGTCGTATGACGACGGGCAGGCCGTGTCGACGAGATGTCAGCTGTCCTCAAAGAGATGTTAGCAAACGGGAGGGGCCCGCAAGGGCCGATGCCTGCCAGGGCTGTGGGACTTTTCGAAAGAGATACCGCGGCCCTGGAACATAAAGGGCCAAAGAAGGAACATGGGTGGTTTTTAGTCAGTAAGAGTCTGACACTCCCTTCCGCTCCGCCCAGAGCGGGAGGGGTCATTTGATGATTTCACACCCGCCAAAAAAAAAAAAGAAAAAGTATCTGTGTGTACATAAATAAATAAATAAATTACAATCGAAAAAACTTGACACAAGTAGAATAAAAAATTCAAAAAAACAAATTGTGTTAAAAATATTAATAATATGTCATCTAATTTTCTGTGAATAATAAATGAATCAATAATAAAAATAGAATGTCAAATATTAATAAAAAACAAATTGTCATCAAAAGGTCAGTATTATGTCATCTAATTGTAAAATACAAAAGTAAAAATAGAATGTCAATTATAAAAATTTTAAATTATTACTGGAGATAATGTGTCATTTAATAATCTCTAATATAAACAAAATGACAATAAGATAAAAAACAATATTAATTATAAAAAAAAAAACAAAATAATAATGATCAACCAACCATTTAAAATTCATTCCAGTCTAGAACAATCAAATTGCGGCTGTCGCTTATCATCTAGGTACTCATCGACACTATAATAGCCCCTCCTCAATAATTCTCTGCGCATCTTTAATTTGTTTTAAATAAGTTCGCTATTTATGCTTTTAAATTGTAAGGGAAGCTTGTTGTATTGAAATACTGATTGGTACCTAGGACTGTGATGAACCACGTTTATTTTCGGTTGAATTGTGTTAGGCAAGTCTTTCCTACATGTATTAACTCTAACTTGCCATTAGTCATCAGTTTCAGATTTGTGCAAGTTCTTAACAAAACTGGTTAGCAGCACCAGTATATAAAGGCATGGCACTGTCAAATTATTAAGTCCAATAAAATGGTCTCTGCACGAATCCGTCTGCTTTAAGCGGAGTATTGTCTTTAAGGCTCTTCTTTGAATTACAAATGCCGAGTGGATATTGCACTTAAAGCTGTTGCCCCAAAACTCAATACTATAATCTAAGCCGAGACTCAACCAAGGCAAAGTATACCATCCTAAGCTGGGCTAGTGTCAGTTCTTCCCTGAGGCTTCTGATGGCATAGCATGTTGAGCCAACAGACTTCGTTACAGACGATGTCTCAAACTTCCAGTTTAACAATGCATCAATGTGAACACCTAGAAATTTTACATAGTCAACCACTTCGACTTTGTTGCCACATGACAAAACCTCAAGACTAGCGTCGTTCCAAACGTTCGACTCGAATACACAATTAGTTTTATTTACATTGAGCTTTAGATTGTTTGTACTAAACGAGTGTTCAAAAGCTTTTAATAAGTTATTAATTTTTAATTCTAAATTATTTAAGTTATTTGCAGACACTATTGCATTTGTGTCATCCGCAAAAATAACGAGCCCAATGTCTGTAATACGTTTTTTATGTACTCAATTAAATCATTAAGGAATAGGATGAAGAAAATTGGGCCTAGAACAGATCCCTGAGGGACACCTCGAAATTCTGTCGTTAAATTGTAGTTCATTATTTTTTGTTCTTCATCCATTACCGTCTTTATCTCTACAAACTGACGTCTAATTGTGTAGGTACCTTCGCATCACTAGATTATGCAAGGCAACCGAGATGTGCATACGATACGAGTACCGTGCTGACCTTATGTTCTTTACAAATGCCCAAGTGTGCAAGTATATAAAATTGAAGTGTGTGGCGGCTTGGTAATAACAATTTGCTGAGTTGCATTCTTGACGGAATATGGGAGCGCGAGCGATCGGCTCGCCAGTCGCCTACGTTAGACCGCCCTGCCTTGTCGCATACCTAGTACGTAGTTAGTTATAACGAAGTATTGTGGAAACTAAATTAAAGACATTTTCTTCTTTGGAGTCACATCTCTTTTAATTACCTCACCGTTCATATAACACGCACAACAAAGTGTCTGTTTGTAATTAAAAAATAACAGCTTTTTACTTATTGCAAATGAAAGTATATAGGGTACTACTAACAAAAAACATTTTTTTACATTTTTGTCTGTCTGTTTGTTCCGGCTAATCTCCGAAACGGCTGGACCTTTACTCGCAGATAAAGAATAAGTTACGCAGACAAAGAAACGACTCCATAAATAAATAATAGGTAAAGTAGTAAATTGAGATGGTAAATAAATAATAAATAAAAATTAATAAAAAATTATGTATTCGCTTATTTTTGGCCTCCGTAAATATGACCACGTTTCTCACCTTCGCAAAGAACTCAAGGGGCTCCCAATCCGCCTTCGCAGGAACACTAGGATCCTATGTCTCCTCTTCAATATCCTGACAACCCGTCCTATCCTTCTTACCTGTGTGAGCGTTTTTCTTATGCCCGCCCTACTGACGCACCGTGTAGATCGCACCTTAGATCCCTTCTTAAATCCAGCTACTACTCATACTCCTTCTCCGTCCATGCAGTAAGGTTGTGGAACTCACTACCGCCTAGCATTCGCGATTTGAACACCATTTCAATATTCAAAACCAGAGTGAAAGAGCATTACCTTTCCTCTCAATTGTAATTTATAATAATTATATTGTATTTATAATGTACACTTCTCATCAAAAAAATCGAAACACTTTCGTTTTTATTGTTTTTGTCCTAATTTTTTACAAAAGAGAATTAATTCCATGAAAAAAAAACATTATTGTGTAGCTGGCAGTTTGGTCATTACAGTAAGAAGAAAAAAATCAAAATTCGAAATTAGAATTTCATTTGTTTATCCTATAAATGAAATTAATCACTGTTTTGAGACAAATGTGTATTTAGGGTTGGAGTACGTTTCTCATTTAAAAACTGAAAATTAGCGCTTGTCTTTAAACTTTTTGTTTCTTATTTCATTTACTGTGACTTTGGGACGTCTGAAAAAACTTTTTTTCTAAAACATATGGATACTTCGCCCGCAGAAGCCGCCCAAGTGGTGGCATTGCTGGATTCTGGACTTAGTCAGCGTGTTGTGGCTGCAAGATTGCATCTAAGCTTATCATCTGTTCATAGAGTCTACAAACGCTATCGGGAGACTGGTTCGTTCACGCGCCGTTCAGGATCCGGCAGGAATCGGGTCACTTCTGAGCGAGATGATCGATTTATTGTAACAACTTCTTTACGAAATCGACGCCTTGACGCTTTTCAACTGCAGCAGCAGCTTCGCGTTGTACGAAGAGTAGCTGTAAGTGACTCTACAATAAGAAGAAGGTTGAAGGAACGCGGATTGGCACCGCATAAGCCAGCGAATGGGCCGAAATTAACTGCAGACCATCGAAGAGCGCGCCTTAACTTTGCACGCGAGCACCTAACTTGGTCATACCTTCAGTGGAGCAAAGTACTGTTTTCTGATGAGTGTAAAATTATGCTGTATGGTAACGACGGAAGGAACAAGGTCTACAGAAGAGATGGAGAACGCTTTGCACAATGCTGCATTGAAGAAAAGGTCAGCTATGGTGGCGGTTCGTGGACGGTTTGGGGAGGAATCAGCGCCGACGGTAAGACTTGCCTTTGTGTCTGGGCCACGGCTGCCTGCACTAAACTCTCATCGGTACATCGAACAGTGTCTTGAACCTCATGTGATGCCCTATGCACATTTTATTGGCAACGACTTCATATTCATGCACGACAATGCTAGAGCTCACACCGCGGGCGTCGTACGAGATTATCTTACCGAAGTCGGTATCTCCATTATGGTATGGCCAGCAAGAAGCCCGGACATGAATCCCATTGAACATCTATGGGATGAATTAAAGAGACGAATTCGAGCAAGAGATCCAGCCCCAGAAACACTTAGCCAGCTGCAAAATGCAATCCAAGAGGAATGGGATAATATACCTACCACAACATGTGATCGTGACTCTCATCCGATCGATGAAGAACCGTATGGAAGCAGTAATAAGAGCTCGCGGAGGGAATACAAGTTATTAAATAAACGTTTCTTACATTTTTTTTTTCATTTACGCGTGTTGTTTTACCCATTTCCTTCATATTCCATACAGGGTAAAAATTACTCATTATACAAAATACGAAACCTATGAAGACTTAATTTGAATTTAGAACAATAACATTAGGATTTAAAAACCTTATACTACACTACACTACACTACACTATACTACTAATGACATTTTACATATTTTATTCCTAAATATACACATTTTTCTGATAATCCTTATCAAATCATAAACTGCGAGGTGTTTCGATTTTTTTGATGAGAAGTGTATTTATACTTAATATTTTAGGTTAAGTTAGATAAGGTACATAAACACATTTTTCTCTTCCTTTTCTCACACACTACTGTCTATATTTTTTTTTCATTTCTCCTTTTGCAGGTCTGCTGGCAGAAATTTCTTGAGAAATAAGCAGTAACTTTGTACTCATGTATTATAATAAATAGTAAAATAAATAATAATAATAATAAGGCAACCCCGTATGTCAAGCATCTGTTAAATCATCATCATTCTTATTTTTTGATATAAATATTGGTTTTTATCCTTACATCTCTACAATAGTTCTTTTAAAACGACTGGAAACAACGCAAATAATAGAAAATTCTAAAAAACTCTTTATTCTTTTAACCAAAAAGTGAAAACATGTAAAAACTTACCACGACAACGAAGAATGACATCTGTCAATGCCGTCAAGAGAAAAATTAATTTTTGAGAGTGAGATGTTACGAATATAATATGATGCCTAAATGATTACGAGGGCTGCGTCCCGACGCGCACGCCTACCAACCCCGGACTCGTCGCTCAGCTCCGCCTCGCCGCCGCCGGACCCCGGACACCTGTGTTACCGGCAGCGGCAGTTGCGTCGAGCTCGAGCGACGAATATTTCTCTCCGCCGACGTCGCCAACACCTGTGCGTTGGCAGGGGAGAGGCCGGCCACCGAAGAGCTTGGGACTTAGGGGCCAATAGGCCCCGAGCCGGGTCCCCGCTGCCGGTGGTTGTGTGCAGCGCATGAGATGGACTCAAACAATAAACGAAAACGTCATACTACGGGTCTACAGAGGGGGGAACTAACCTCACTGCGTACCGTGTTAGGATGTTGTCTCTGTTCCAGGAACTTGAACCAACTGTCAACGTCTCGGCCCAACGACTATCGGATCAGGTGCGGGTCATCCAACGCCATCACATGCTGGACGACGCCGCACTTGATAGGCTGCGCTCAGAGGTACTGAGCAACCGTATCATCTTAACTCCGTCACAAACCGCGGTGCAAGCGCCAGCTATTGACGCAACCCCACCGCGGTCCAATCCTGCTGTTGTAGAGGAAGATGATAGGGTTGCCATGGTAAGTAGCCAGTGCAACGATCGATTGAGGAGCGCACTGGAAGATGCGCTTCGCGAGTATCGATCCACTCCTACCGAACTTAGGCCCCGATTACCACGGTTACCCATGCATAAGAAAAATAGAGCGCTGGTGTGTGCCTTGGACTCGCAACTCAAGCATATATTCGAGAGTAGCGAGGACCTCGTTGATACGCACTCGATCCTGTACTGTGGGGCTGATGCGGCATGTCGTCTAGCTAATGTCAAATTCCCAAATTGAGACTTAGCTAGTCGACCAAAACCAGCCGTACCAGCCTGGCAGCGCAGGATCGAACATCGTATATACTGCTTCAGGGAGGGCAGTACACGACCACGTGTGATGCGCTTTGTGAGGCAAGCATTCTCGGGGACTGAAATTAGTCCTCAAGAATACATGTCCCGTGTCACAGAGCGCATCGACTTCCTGAAGCAGAAAGTTTATGCATGGGTAAACCGTATTCGGCGGTATAAGCGGCGGGTTGATCGATACTCACAGAATCGCATGTTCCAGAGCGATGAGAGGTGGGTATACAGAGCATGGGAGTGACCCGAGCAAAATATGACAGACGTGTGCCGCCCAGATGATACCATCACGAGTTCTTTTTGGCGCAGCATCTGGTCGGTGCCCGTCTGCCATACTGAGGCTGACTGGATGCGTGATGTCGAGCGAGTGTGTGAACCTATCACAGAAATGGAGCCAATTATAATAACAACAATAGATGTAGCCAGAGCAGTTCGTCCGTTACCGAATTGGAAGTCACCGGGACCGGACGGACTGCACAACTTCTGGCTCAAATGGCTTAGTAGTTCACACACTTGCCTGGCATCCCAATTCCAGTCATCCTTAGAATCTGGGACGCTACCGCAATTTCTAACAACAGGTATTACCCACCTGCTCCATAAGTCAGGTAGACCCGCGGAACCCAAGAATTATAGACCGATAACATTTTTTTTTATTTATTTATTTAACAGTTTATGTACACACTAACATACAGAAAAGAAGAAAGGAACAGAAAAAATAGGTACAAAGGTGATGCTTATTTCTAAAGAAATCTCTTCCAGCATACCTCTGCGAAAGGAGAGTAGAAAAAAAAAAGAGATGTAGACAAAGTGTGTAAAAGAAGAAGAGAAAATAGAATACACAAAAACAAATCAAATAACGAATTTAAATATAACATACAATACAGGAATATACTTACTTATTTACTAGTAAAAAGACAAAATATATAACACAAATATAACCTACAATATAATACATATCATATACTATATAATAATAAATAAATACCTATGCAACTATGACGAATTGGAAAGATAATGTTCTTTCACCCTTCTTTTGAAAACTGCAACAGTTTGGCAGTCCCTAATATCAGGCGGAAGAGAATTCCACAACCGCACAGCGTGTACAGTAAAGGAGTAGGAGTAGAAGTCGGTAGAGTGGGGAGGGGATTTAAGGAGGTTCCTAAGATGCGACCTGCAAGGTGCATCAGAGGGACGGGAGTAGGAAAAGCGTTCCCGCAGATAGGATGGAGTTTTAGGGTTATGCAGGATGTTAAAAAGCAGACACAGTATTCGAGAGTTCCTGCGAAGTCGGATTGGGAGCCACTTAAGTATCTTGCGAAAGTTGGAAACATGGTCATACTTTTTGAGGTTAAAAACAAAACGAATACAGATATTTTGCAAACGCTCAAGTTTATTTAAAAGCTCCTCGGTGGCATCAAAATAACACGCATCGGCGTAGTCTATGATGGGCTGGATGAGAGTTTGCGCGAGGGAGATTTTGGTCTTCAAAGGCAAGAAGCTCTGGAGGCATTTCAGCGAGTGGAATGTGTAGTGCACTTTTCGACTCACTTCAGCAACCTGGGAAGTCCACGATAAGTAGGAGTCCATTATCACCCCCAGGTTTTTGGCCTTATTTACGAATTCTATCTGGACTCCATTCAGCCTGAGTGGAGACAGGGACGCAACATCGAGCCTGTTCCGCATATATCTGCCGCCAATGATCAAGGCCTGAGATTTCTTAGGGTTGATCTGCAGCCCAAAGGACCGCGACCACTCACCAAGTGAATCCAGATCTCTGTTCATGACCGATACGGCGGCTTCCGCATCTTCCCTCAAGAAATGATTATAAAGCTGCAAGTCGTCGGCATACAGATGGAAGAAGGAAGTGATGACTCTGGTGACAGAGTTACGAACGAAACGAACCCCATGGACCCATAACTTTCTTATCTTCCGCTGTAGATTTACCAATTTTGGAGTTAAAATCACCCATAACAATTGTATCTTTTCCTGTATCTTCTAATACAAACTGTAGATATTTATAGAATATTTCTAGGTCTTCTGACGTTGCGCTTTCTGTTGGTGCTAGCATTGTATCAGATGGACTGATCTATTATTGAGGAATATCGCACATCGGCAACAAGAGTGTCACAACACAATAAATGTAGTTTTTGGGAAATCACGATTTTGTTTTTTTTAGAACTTATAATTCCATTAAAAATAATCCGAGAGAGCATAACGGAGAACTTGTGATATATTTAAGAAGACTATTTAGTGCTCTCTTTTATTTTTATGGAAATTTAAGTCTTAAGATATTTTATCCATTTTATATTAATTTTTTACTTTTAAATTCCTCTAATGTGTCACTTTTTTCGACAAAATCATCAAAGATTTCATGAAATGGAACACTTTTATAAAGTTAATACTATTTATTGTTTCTTTCAAATAATTGTGTAATATTAAATATCTTTGTAGGTATTTACTATTAGTTACATTAGAAACAAATATAGTATCAAAATTTACATATATAAACAATATATCACATTTTCAGACAATAGATAATCTTTCCACTAGAAAACTATTTTTAAAATTATTAGAAAATAGTTTACACGTTCAAAATAAATTTGTATGGCATAATATTTGTGAATTTAAGCTAGCCTAAAAGTGAAAAATAACATTAATAGTTCTTTGTACTCGCGTAGTAGGTACTTGATCTATAACTAAAACATTCTAAATTGAGTAAATATGTAGTAAAGTATTACAAAAAACACCGTTAGTGTATTAACAAAAATATGAAAATCAAATCTTCGTTATTAATTAAACTGATGATTGAACTGGATGGATTAGACTGATGATAGAATTCGGCTTCCCTTTTGCCTTGAAGAGAAACTGCGATCGTCAGGGACGATACATTGGCCGTAGAGCTTGATGGTAATATAGCAGAGTTAATTCGAATTCAAAATCTAACACGACTGGATACTAATTATGACTCCGATTCATCTTCTTCAAACTCATTTTCGAGCTCCAGTCCTTCGTGTTCAAACTTTGAACACGAAGGACTGGAGCTCGAACCAGAACATGAATTAAAGCTTGAGAACGAATTGGAGCTAGAAAATGAGTTTGAAGAAGATGAATCGGAGTCATAATTAGTATCCAGTCGTGTTAGATTTTGAATTCGAATAGAATTAGGATTGTTTTCAGAATTTAAATTAGGTGAAGCCATTTCGTAATTCAAATCGGGATTATTTTGATACACTTCTTGCTGTTGTATGCTTCTAGATTCAGGTAAGTTACCAGTTATTTCTTCATCCTGACTATTACAAACAAAAGCTTCTTCTAAGCAATAACAAAATCAGGGGTGACGCTATCATCACTATCTTCAATGTTAAATCATCTTCATTTGAAGGAGTTATAGCTTCTACTGGCAAATTATGTGTGCCTGAAATTAAAACATGTAAGTATTTTACACAAACAACATCCTAATTAATTGAATGTTCATCTTCGTGTACTGTGTCATCTAAATTACAATTTTGTTAACTAAATTGTTTAAAACTTTTAGATGCAAGTGCTGATAATTGATGTGAAGACATCATAACAAGAACATTAATATTTCTAACTAAAACTTTGTACTTGTACGTAGGTATTTGAAAAAAAATACTGTCACTTAGGATCGAATGAACGATATTTTCTTAAGAAGTTTCAGATTCATCCAGGCTTCTTCTGGAGTGCCATCACGTATAACTAAATCAATCATGAACTCTTCTTGAATTCCGCTTCATTTTGTCCTAAAACAGTTGTAATGCGTCTTAAGATAAATTGTACACACTATTTAAAGCAGAATCAGAGACACAATATTAAATAATACCCAATTAAATACGCGTCTTATTCGGTAGTACAGTTATATCACATGTTATAACACTTCTACTCAAATAATAACTCGGTATCAACCAACGCTAAAGCATGAACACTGTCATTTCACATGATGTAACTGTCTTTTTGCCGAAATCAAAACAAATATATGAAAATTACTTCCCGTGATAAAGTCGTAACACAGTTTATGACAGTACTACACACAATAGATGCACGTCCTTTCTGTATCAACTGTGATGTGACAATCTTCCCGCGGGGACCAGCCGTATTGGGAGATATTGGTGTATTTTTAGGCTCTTGATAGTTATTGAAAGAGTTTTCTTGGATTATACTTAAAAGAGAAGGAGGGGCACGGCTTAGTTTTTTGGGGCTTCCTGTACATTACTTGTTGAGGCCCGAGGAATGGGATTCAACTGTGACGGACGCAAGTAGCTTACTATGTTTTGTGATTTTTTTTTTCTGTACTTGGGCAATTTTTTCTTGACTCGCACTGGCCTCTGAAGGTTTATTTGCCTCAGGTGACTCTGACATACATCTTTTATTTGACCTTTTCTCTGCAGATGCTTGATTTATTACGTTTTTAGGACCTAGTGTGACGATTTTATCATAACGTAGAGCTACTTTTTTCCCGGACTCCCACTCACGTTTGCATTCTTCTTGGAGTTCTTTCCGTTTTTGAAGAACAGCGGGAGAGTAATCCTCTTTAATATAAATATTTGTATTTTGGAGTGATTTTTTCTTGCGTAGAAGCTCTATTTTTCTACTTGTAGTTGTGAGCGTTACCACCACTGGTCTAATTTGTCCGTTTTTCTTTCCCCTCCTTGTTACAGTTTCGATTTCCCATTTCTGACATTGTACTTCCATTTTGGTATTAATTATGTCTAGGATCAAATTGAGTAATTCTTCGTAGTGTCCTTCTCTTTCTTCAATACCAAAGAAAAGTAAATTTTTCTTCCTTAATTGTCTATCAATGAAATCTATTTGTTTTTGTTGCTGTTCAATTTTATTTTCTAACATATTTGTTTTTATTTCGATGCGGCTGAATTTCTCATCTATATTTTTATTTATGACTTCCATAATATTTTCTTCCATATTTTTAATATCATGCTTTTGCTGTGCTAAGTTATTTTGTATATTTTGTAGTGCTTTCATGATTTCTTCCATTTTTTAATACAGCGCTCTCTATTGGTGAGTAGCGTAAGTACTTGGCTACACCTATCTGTAGATCTTCTGGTAGTTTGGCCACTCGACGCTAGATGGCGCTAATGTATCTCAAGTTTTATTTATTTTATTTTAAAGAAGACTTACAGACTAACAAAAAAAAAATGATATAAAAAGTGTAATATTTTCAATTCGCTAATTACAAGCCTCCACATGTAGACAAAAAAAAATACATATTACATATCAATAAAAAAAAAATAAGGAAGTACAGACGACAAATTAATTACTAACGAGAGAAGTTGTTAATTATCGAAAAAGTTCTGTGCCATTTGCCGTCGCAAGGACGCCACACTGGTGCAGAACAAGTCAATATCAAGGTCCCTAGAAAGTCTATTAAAAACAAGTGCACTCCTTATTGAAAAAACATTTTTCACATAATTGGTCGTTGTGAAAGGTACACTTAATATTGGTCGCTGACGTAATCCCATAAGGTTCGTGCGTAATGCTAAATTTGCAACAAGTTCAGGACAGTCAATATGGCCATTTGCGACACCCATAAGCAGAGTCATGTCACCAAATATGACGCCTCATCTCCAGAGGAAGGAAGTGGTACCGTTTACAGCGGTGCTCATAGTCAACACTGAGTATTGCTGTGTTCTATAATCTAGGTAACGTAGAAATTTTCTTTGGACGCCTTCAATACGGGACTTATAAATCTCATACTGCGGGTTCCAAACCTGAGACGCGTATTCTAAATGGCTACGTACGAAAGAACAATACAAAATTTTTACTGTTTTAAGAGATCGGAAACAGGCCGTGGTGCGTAATATAAATCCCAGAGCCTTTGATGCCTTTGTTACTATACTATCCACATGTTGATCAAACAGAAGCTTGTTGTCTACGATCACCCCTAAATCTCTTATGCTATTTAGCCTGCTAATTAATTCATTGTTAATATTGTAATTAAAATTAATCAAAGACGTACGTCGTGAGAATGTTAGGACGAAACATTTAGAGCCATTTAATTGGAGTTTGTTACGTTTGCAATATATTTCAAATCTGTGCAGGTCGTCTTGCAATTGATATGCATCAGACATGTCTCTTACAACTTTGTGAATTTTCATGTCGTCAGCATAGAGAAGAATATAAGAATGATGAAAGCACTGCCTGATATCTGTTATGAACAATATGAATAACAAAGGACCCAGAATGGAACCTTGAGGCACTCCTGAAGGGACAGAACTCCAACCAGAGGTGTAGCCTTGAAGCACGACGGCCTGCGTTCTGTTCTCTATATAGGATGAGAACCATCGGTATAAGTCTCCGTGAATTCCGGCGAGAAACAGCTTTTTTAGTAGCATGCGATGATCAATACGGTCGAAGCATTTGCTGTAATCGATATAAATTACATCAACTTGACGCTGTGTCATGCCGTTCGTAATAAATTCCTGTGACAGAAGTAAGTTAGACGTGGTGGAGCGGTTCCTAACAAAACCGTGCTGTTCATCACCAAGAATAGTCTTAAAAGCCGCGTAGACATCAGTGTAAACGTTCAAGAACTTTAGAAAAGAGGCAGATTTTAGAAATGGGACGGTAGTTTTCAATATTTGCTTTATCGCCTTTTTTAAAGACGGGAGTGACGAAAGCAGACTTCCAAATCCTTGGAACTTTACCTTCAGAAAGAGAACGCCTGAATAGGATAGTGATGGGTTCAGCAAGACTATCAGCACAAATAACAATGAACAATGTAGGTATAAGATCTGGTCCACCTGATTTAGTTAGGTCCATGGATTTGAGCAACTTCAATACACGTGAGTGGTTTATGTCAACTGTGCTGATAGACATAGCAGTATTACTACATCGCTCACTGGAAGTACATTCATCATCAGCCGTTGTGGTTTCAGGTTCTAAAAAGGTGGATTGGAAATAGCTAGCGAAGAGGTTGCTAATATCTTGCCCTGCGTTCACAGAGGTCTCTCGGTAGAACATCTCACTAGGAAATGAGCCAGCCCTCCGCTTGCTTTTAACAAATGTCCAGAAAGCTTTTGGATTTTTTACAATAGAAGCCTCAATGTTAGTCATATAGTTATCATAACAAGCCTTTTCCTACTCAATAATTCTGGTACGCAATAATGAAAAAGAATGATAATCAGATAAATTATTGTATTTTTTATATTTTTTATGATATTTATGTTTTTCTCTAATAATAATTTTAACTAGTGCTGGGGTGTACCAAGAAGGATAAGAGGATTGTTTTACCGATTGTAAAGGTACATGTATATCCCTAAGCTCGTAGAGTTTATTATAAAATTTAGTGACCGCATCTTCTAAGCTTGTTGACAATAAAAACTGAGGCCAGTTAATTTGATCAAGTTCAGATTTTATAGCGTCATAATTGCCCTTTGAGAAAATATAACGTTGCTTAGGTTTATCGACAAGTGTATGAATTTCGACAAATTTTGTCTTAACAATTAAAGGCTTGTGATGAAGATCAGGAGGCAGTGCAAGAGGGTCCGTACATTCCGACACAGTTACAGTATCATTACAAAATACAAGGTCGAGTAGCCTACAGTTAATATTCCGCTCACCATTATACTGAGACATGTTGAATGTTTGCAATGTATCAAAGAAATAAGTGACATGCTGAGTAGAAATATTTTGTGGGATTAACTCCCCATTAGTAGCCATGTCTCCATTACACCACTCGACATCATTTCCGAAATTGAAATCACCCACCAGTAAAAACTTGTCAAGTGGATGAGTCAAAATTAAGTTATTAAAACTATCCGTGAAATTGCGCAACTGAGTACTATATGAATTACCTATATTCTCCTTGCATAAATAAAGCGCACATATATGCAAATTGTAACTAACCAGTGGTTTGGACTTTTTAAGGATTAAGGATAGCCAAATATCCTCCGCAGAACTACGCCAATCCAACCTCTCAACTATTGTAAGTTCACGTTTCACAGCTATCAGAACACCTCCACCACGCAGCTGACCGGTTCGGGAGTAGTCACGATCACGTCTCCAAACAAGGTAACGTTCGTCGAATAATTCACTGCTGTTAAAACTATCATCTAACCACGTTTCCGTAAATATAATTATATCGTAGGAACTGAGACACACTCCGCGAAACACTATGTTCGTTTTCGTACGCAAACCACGCACGTTTTGGTAATAAATTTTAAGCGTAGCCATAATTACCTTTAACTACAACTAAATAACGTATGAATAGATAAATATTTGTCAAAAATAAATTAAATATTACTGATAAAATCAAGTGTAGGTCATTATTGCAACTATTATAATGCGTAAGATGGGTAGTGGTGAAATAAAGTAATAGATACAGCAATACACAGTGATCAATAAAAATAACAATTATAAAAACAGCTGTTATAAAGGGAAACAATAAGCGACGACCTGTACAGAGATAACAACACCTCGGAGTAAAACGTCATAATTGGGGACGGTTCACGACGGAAAATGTACTCTATGTCATGGAAGATAAAGTTGAAATTAGCATAACAGCAAGCGACATTGCAAAAATAACATTGAGTTGACTTACTTGGGCACACCGCATAGTGACACAAAACCAGTAGGTATACGCAACTAGCACACATAAGACTAAGATTCTCAGAAAACGCAAACCTAAAACATAATGTTATGATATTGGTTTTGACAAGCAATAACAGTGAGTAATTTAAATAATTGTTTGTAAATCTTTCTCCGATTTGATAATTAGTGTTGGCGACGTATCGTTTTTTCTTGCGTGTATCTTCGCGTGTTTGACCCAAACGTATTTGAAATCCATTTCTGCCGAGGTTTTCTTAGTTTTAGACAGTAACATTTTGTTTCTTATCGTTAGGTGATCATTTATAAAGATTTTAAATTATGATTGCCAATTAACCCAATTTTAACTGGCGTCAGGGGTGAGGTCTTTAGTTCGTGCCTAGCAGCTGCAATAAAATCTTCTTTTGCGTAACGTTGGCAAAAACGGACTATGATTGGTTTTATACGGTCTTTTTCACTAGTAGGCACTCGAGTGATGAAGTTAATATGATTTTTCGAGATAGGGTAATTGACTTTGGCACCGATTTTGGCTATTATTTCAAATAAATTCTCGTTGCCTGTCTGAGGCACTCCCTTAACTTCAATATTGTGTGATGACTTGATATTTTGATTCACTTTTGAGGTTATATTTCGCAGACTTAGTCCAAATTGTCACTTATAGCATTTTTGAATGTGTTTTTTATGTTCACTGACCTCTTTCCTGTGATGTCTGAGTGTTCTCTTCTTCCGTATTTCCGTGAAATTTTGTTTGTCGGTAAAATCCGTTACTAACTTTTTCTTTGAATTTCACACCAACTATTGCGGCTCTTGAGCTGATAACAATTCTTCAGGTGTTTCACGATTAGCTTTTAAGATTTAGCACTGTTTTAGACGGAATAAGCTGTTGTAATATTTTTATTTACACAAAGATCACAGAGTCGATGTAAACATTAGCACAGCAGCGCCATCTTCCAGTAAAATAAATAAAATAAAATAAATAAATATATTTATTTCATTTAATAATATTTCAAGTAGTTACTGATTGTGTACTGACTTGAGGGGCTCGTGGCTAAATAATAAAAAACGTACGGGTTGATCTTCAAGGTTAAACAGCGCTGGCTGAGGTCGGTCCATGGATGGGTGATCCTCCATTACATACTGAGTTCCTTCCATGCATTGGAAAACACGTTAAACCGTTGGTCTCGGCTATATTTTGTCTAACCCAGTGACAGTCGTAACGGGTAATCAGAAGCCCGAAGGTCTGACAATACGAATCTTACCAAGGGGTTTCATACTCGTATTACCCAGTAACTAGGTTTTAGAGGTCAGATAGGCAGTCACTCCATGTAAAGTACTGGTACTTAGCTGCGTCCTATTATACTGGAGGCTGACCCCATGATATTTGGTAGAAGACAAGACAAAAGTTGAATGATTTTGTCCTGTTCTAAATACCTGAGAAACACGAAGACGACGAAACATGTTTATACAGTGCCAGGCATAGAAGGCAATCCCCCCGAGCGATTCCGAACGATGTGCGAACTTTTGAAGATACCGGCTGTGGTCCTACAGCTGGGCGTTGAGATTATATCGAGAGAACATACAAGAAATAGCTCAACGGCTCGTTGATGTAAATATATTCAGTACTAGCTTATGCCCGCGGCTTAGCCCATATGGAGTTCGATAATTGTCCCACAGGATCACACTACCGGGATAAAAATTATCCTATGTGTTAATCCAGGTTAACTATCTGTGTTCTAAATTTCATCCAAATGCGTTCTGTAGTTTTTGCATGAAAGTGTAACAAACATCCATCCAACCATCCATTCTCACAAACTTTTGCATTTATCATATTAGTAGGAAGTATCATTTGTTTGTTGTATTAGGTATTTTAGTACAAGGTAGATGTGTTTATGTCCCTAGAAATACTCACAAAAATGGAAAATATTACGCTTAGGTGGTTTGGTCATGTTGAGAGGATGAATGAAAGGTGACTAAGAACTTGTACAAGTTAGATGTGAGTGGAAATATTAGGAGACGCCCTAGCTAGAAGGACACTTACCTCATTGGTGATGTTTTTCAGAAAGATTAAGTGAATAGTACAAGCATCCGACGTGCATATATGATCGGTTTAATATTTTTCAGGTCTTGATGAAAAAGCTGAAAATTCGCAATCAGTTCTTCTTGCTGGGTTATGAGTTTGGTGTATCAATTGTAGTTGAAATGACTTCAATATTAGAAAGCTATGCTAAGTTAAACGTTATTTACGTACTCACCCAATAAGGGAAAAGAAACTTGGGAATTTGTTTCACTAGTAATTGGCATTTGTTTGATTATTTTTTTCATTCACAGGGCTAACCGGCACCGTGAATTGTTTAGGTGGCACACCAATTTGAAATCTGCGCCAATCTTGAGCATAAGTTAAATGGCATGACGGAAGAAACTTTACAAGTGTCACTGCTCCAACATCTGCACAATTTAATACTGGGAGAGAAAACTCCCGAATTGGACATAAAACTGCGAGATTTAGCAAATTACTCGGATAAAGTAAAATTTTGCGGTGGCAGTCTCCATTGACGCGTACGGTATTCGAGTCAGTACATAGAGATACTCATGGAAGTTACCTATTCAAGAATTCAATTAATGCGTCATTGTCGTACTGAGTCCAACGTTTTGAGAGCTAAAAATAATGCTTATGGAATGATGGAAACTCTCACATTAAGATATTGTGATTCATGATCCAGAAGCCACACTTGATCATGCTTCACATGATAATTAAGGTGTTCTTCTCTAATAAATAAGTATTTGGGCGATGAAATATTGCCATGTTGCAAATATTTAAAATTCATTTCATACTCGTGAAGTCAAAAGGGAAAGGTTTATGATGTACTCGTATTTCAGATAGTGTTTTCAGTGATGCTCATTTACAATTATTGAGTTGTAAAACTTTGAGTTGTTTTGTCTATTTTTGTGTTGCTTGTAATATATCAAATAAATTCAACAAATTAAATTTTTTGAATGCGTTTTTAATTTTTATTTTATCTACACTCAGCTTGTAAGATTCCTACTCAATAAGGAATTCTTCATTGACGTGCAACTATAAATCTATCGGCGCAGGATGGCCTTTATCAGAAGAGATCATCGTACTATGCTCAATACCATCGGGTACGGGCCAGGATATTCAGGAGTTCAACGGGGATGTGGTAACGACAACAGCTTCCCTCAACATGATCCGTTACCTGAAGGCAGCCGCCACTTCAACCATCATTTCGACGCTCCGCTACAGTGAACAGTCAGTGCGCGCCGCTCTGATCGATCCATCATCACTATATCAGGCTTATTATTATTGACGGCGCGTTCGTGTTCCACGCGCGCCTCAAAGAGATGTTAGCAAACGGGAGGGGCCCGCAAGGGCCGATGCCTGCCAGGGCTGCGGGACTGTTCGAAAGAGATACCGCGGCCCTGGAACATAAAGGGCCAAAGAAGGAACATGGATGGTTTTTAGTCAGTAAGAGTCTGACACTCCCTTCTGCTCCGCCCAGAGCGGGAGGGGTCAATTGATGATTTCCCACCCTCCAAAAAAAAAAAAGGCTTATTATTATTACATCTTTATTATTAGTATAGAAGGATATAATTCTAGGTTACAGTGTGCAATTTTACTAGTTGGAAACCTGTAGGTATTCGGCAATGAGTTACGTCAATAGAAACATTTATTATTCAGTATTTGAATTACTGAAAGGTTAGGCTAGGTGAAGTTAGGTTAGTGTTTTGAATGAACGGCCCTGTGTGCCTGTTTAATCGAATGCAAAGTAGAATTATAATTTGGGGATCCCAGAGGGTTTTCTAGCGAACATATTCAACAAGAATACTTGATAGTTTAGACAAAACAAGTGGTCCCATACATACACACCCACACCTTCATGATACACGCTTATAAACAATTTAATTAGATGATTACACTTTTCTTGCAATTTCTAAAAAATAATAACTCTTAGAAAAGTGTCTCCTTTTCCATCAAGCTCATGCGCATTCCAAATAATTTATTAATAGGGCTATACTATTATTTGCTATTTAAAGTACATAAGATATCCCATAAAACATGACAAAACTCGATTTTTCTGAAAACTCAGTGAACATTCAGTGAAAACTTACAGCATCTGCGTTAGATTAGCTTTTTTATGCACAGGGTATCAAGTTTTCATACTGAATATGCTTGCTGAAAAACCCTCTGGGTTAATGTAAGGTACCAATAGTCTTTGGTTGTACCAATATTTATGCAAAGTAACGATATTGCTTATTTGAATTAGAACAATCCAAATTATAAACCTACTGCTTAAATAAATATACTTCCTTGATTAGCTTTATTAAATATTCAATAGTTGAATTGATGACGCAAATAACGTGAAATCCTAATTGAACAAGTCTGGGTCTAGGAAACCACGGCGCGTTCATGTTCCACGCGCGCCACAAAGAGATGTCAGGAAACCGGAGGGGTCCGCAAGGGCCGATGCCTGCCAGGGCTTTGGGAATATTCGAAAGTGATACCGCGGCCCTGGAACAACACAGAGGCAAAAGAAGGAACATGGATGGGTTTTAGTCAGTAAAAGTCTGACACTCCCTTCCACTCCGCCCTACTACTACTCTAGATTAACTATTACATATAATGGTCCCATCCTAGCAACTAGATATCGTTTGCAAGCTCAGCGGTCTATGTCCACCGGATTAACCATGTCCGCATTGGAATTTAGAATAAAACTCGCCTCCAAATTGGCAGTACGTCTTCTCATTTTTATCCTGAGTAGATAAGTTTATTATAAGAAAGGTTTCTCACACTCCGAAACAAAAAGTAAGTAGATAATAAAATGAATCACTGGTAGGAAAACAAAAATCAAAAGTAAAATGAAGTTATGTTTTAATATATTATGCAAAGGTACTTATAAGATTAATTTTTACAGATGTCAGCACATCAAACTACTACAATCTATCAAATTTCTTTAACAGATTTTCAACTTAATCGATAAAGGTTTAGGTTCAAGGTTGATTGGGAGAGGATATGTTTCATTTTCTTATGGGACTTCAGCCATAACCGGTACTTTTCAGAAAACCTGGGAAATCGACCCCTGAATAGAATAAAGTAATATTTTTACATAATATTATACGGTTTTTATGCTCACTAAAATATTAAAAATGTTTGACGTTTGTCGTGAGAGTTATGTCAGCCATGACAGGTTGTAGAGATGATGTTTACATAACCGAGAATTGTTATCTTGACTGACATAATAACCACCGACTAAAAACCACCCTGGTGTTCCCTTCCCACACTTGCACCGCCGATCATGGGAACTAGTGCGCCTTCCACGATCCCCGGCTAGTACCGTCGCGTTACTAGTGCGCGTCTGCGGGCCTCCTCAAGTCTCCGGGGGGAGTGAGGTGTCCTCCCCCCGTAACGCCAATAAGGGGGCGCGCGGAACACTACGCGCCACCACCTCGGGTCCAGTTATACGGGGGGGCGGCGGAATTCCCCAAGTCCGCCGTCCCTCTGGACCCGTTAAGTGGGGCTGGAAGAGGGCGTTGACCGCCCTCTGCCGACGCCCGGCATGTCTGCTGCAGATTGGGAGAGTGGTCTTGATCTCCCTCAAACTCTCCGCAGCCTCCTTCTGTGAGATGACCGTTTCACAGAAGGAGATCACCACATCCCACGACTCTGTGCTCCCGACCATCGCGCGAGCGACGGCCGGCAGCGACAGGTCGGTTCCCACTACTGTCACGAGGGCACGGCGCGGCTCCTCCCATGCAGCACACTCTGCCAGCGTATGCCGCGCCGTGTCCTCCAGACAGTGGACGCAGTGATGACACCGAGCGTCCGACTCCCTGTTTATACGACACAGGTACTTCCCGAAACAACCATGCCCCGAGAACACCTGCGTCGCCCGAAACGACAGGGAGCCGTGCCTCCTCTCGAGCCATTCCTCGAGCGTTGGTTGGATCGCCTCGATGGTAGCGAAGCCGGCGGTAGGGCGAAAGCCTCCGCCGCCACTCCGCCACCAGGACCTCGCGGAGCTGAGACCGACGCAGATCGATCTCTCACTGCATCGGTCCACCGCCCCGCACCCGCGCCTCCTCGCGCCACCGGTACACGGACGCGAGGACTGTCGCCTCTAGGCCTCAGGGTGGCTACCCGGCCAGTGCACAAGCCGCCTCGGATACCTGAAACAGAGAGAGCATCCGGACACGGTACCCGGTCAGGTTGTCTCTAGCCCCATAGTATGAGCGCATGACGTTTTCATTGATGGCTTGGGACCCCCTATCAGAAGCCGATGGGCCTCGAGGTCCTAAACTCAAACACAAACTCAAAGCATTTAGGTATTTCAATTAGACCATTACGGTTATTTTGAATGTCAAAAAAAACAAAAAGAAGCGAAGCTACAGTCCCAGTCACAACTCACAAGGCGTAAAAACTTGAGAAAGTACTACAGTTGCACATTCCAAAGCGTAAATCTCTATGAAGAAGAATGGTTAAGAAACTCCATGGACACTCTTTTAAATCAAAATACTGTTACTAAACAATCCGGGCGGCGGCCGACGGCGTCCTCCCCGTCGACGAGCAGGTCTGCCACGGCCGGTGTCACAGCGCTCGTGATGGGGCTGGATTCCGGCGGCGGCGCGGCGATACGGAGCTGAGTGACGGGTCCGGAGGCGGTAGGCATGCGTGTTTTGCTGCTGCTCGGGTCAATATTATCGTCTTATCTCGGTCATTCGCATTTTATTTAATGGTTTTCACATATATGTCATTTGAAAACACAGTTTTTTTAGGGTTCCGTACCCAAAGGGTAAAACGGGACCCTATTACTAAGACTTCGCTGTCTGTCTGTCTGTCTGTCTCCAGGCTGTATCTCATAAACCGTGATAGCTAGAAAGCTGAAATTTTCACAAATGATGTATTACTATTGCCGCTATAACAACAAATACTAAAAATTAAAAAAAAAAATTATGGGGGGCTCCCATACAACAGATATGATTTTTTTGCCGTTTTTATAGATAATGGTACGGAACCCTTCGTGCGCGAGTCCGACTCGCACTTGGCCGGTTTTCTTTTATGTATATGGACATAAAATGGGTTCATCTTCCAACTCCCCCCCGCTCCGTGCGCACGGCAACAAGTGTTCTTATATGCTCGCATAACTAAAATTGCTTATTGGTGTCCAAAGTGAATAATTAACACTAAAACGTTTAACAAGGTGTAGCTAAGTGTACAAGCTTCATAGTGCATAAATCAGCTTATAAATCCACCTAATGGTTAAGAAGTAAACCCAGTATTAAATAATTGGTGACCGTTGCTTATTACAAATCAGTCAGCTGTTATCTAGCGGAGTGACGTGTAGGGGTCAACGACCGGCCGGCGTTCGTCTTGTTTCGGAGAACTTCGGAGGCTCGAGGAATCACGTTCGCCTCGATCGGCTACACTCGGTTGCATTCGGACCGCGTTCGGGCTACGAACGCAAAAGTGACAACAACATTGACAAGTGACAGGCATCAGCTTCTCCTGCGCACCGCAATCAAGTTAGTAACAAACTCACTGACAGTTAACAGCGTAAGCCATGCCACTTAATCGTACACCGCCCACCTCACCGTGTCCCTCGGAGTTGATGCAAACAAGCAACGATAGCAGTCAACAAGTTGCTTTAACCGCGACTGACAAAACAAATAAATCACCACTACACCACTGTGATTCTGCACCTGATCTTCAGTCAATTACGGCTAATATCACGGAGCGTAAAAAACGAAAGCTCACGAATAGCGGTATTGACATTTCAGCTACAATTATGGAATTTTTCTCTAAATTCTCTAAAGATCAAGAAAAGCGTTTTCAAGAACTTCAAACCACAATAAGTAAACTAAATGAACAAAACGATGAATTACGAAAAAGTGTTAATTTAATGTCTGATAAATACGACGAGTTTCTATTGCGTATTTCCCGTCTGGAGTCGGAGAAACAGGAGGATAAGAAAACTATTAGACAACTAGAAGACAAACTCGAACTAGTAGAACGTAAGGCGCGCGTGTCTGGTATTGAGATTCGAAATATTCCAAAAGAAAGTGGCGAAACTAAGGATAGTCTATGCAGCGTACTGGTGAACCTGGGAAAAACCATTGATGCTGAAATTAACCACTCCAGCATCAGGGATATATACCGCCTAACCACTAAAGACGGGTTCAATCCGGTGATAGTGGACTTTACCACAGCACTAACAAAAGAAAAAGTTATAAAGGGAATTAAGAGCTTCAATAAATCCAAAATAAAAAAGGACAAACTTAACACAACCCACCTTAACCCGCAAAATCAACCAAAGCCATTATACGTGTCTGAAACATTAACACAAAAGACACATAGAATCTTCTTCCTGGCCCGTTCATTCCAAAAAACTCATGGTTATGCTTTCTGCTGGACATCCAATGGAATAGTATATTTAAAGAAAAATGCTGAGTCTCCCCAAATCCGCATAACCAATGAGCTGGATATAGAGAAGCTGAGAATTTCGCAATGACTACCTTTAGTTAAGCATAACTTTAGTATATCAATGTCAACTAAATTCTTAATGCATGCCCCTGTCTCTTCTGTAAATGTGTTATCTCACTACTTTATTCTTTATAATTATAATAACGTCATAAAAAAACACACTGTTAAATATAAGCTTTTTAAACTATCACACAATCACTTAATCACAAAATACAATTACAGCAAACCATACTACAACACAAACAAAATCATCACACTGGGTAAAAATACATACTACAATATACCAATAATTTTGTTCATTAGTATATCACACAAAACAAACATATTCCTACACACTATCGATTACACAATGAGATGCCTTATAAACATTATAAACTCACGTTATTTACTAACACTAAAACGTTTTACACTGCCGTATTTGTCTGACATTACTTTTTCGCACAGCTACAACTTTGCTCTTTTATTCACATCAGGAGCTCAAATGGACGATCCAATTCCGTATTCGCTCACGACTAACATAAGACCAATATTTATTACAATTAAATCTATATTCGACAATTATATTGAACACCATATTAACATTCGGTAATTTAAATGATTTAACAGAAAATATCGATAGGGTAACAGTATCTGAATCACAGTATGCCGACGTCGAAGACTGTCACAAAATAATTTTGCCCTTTTCTGAAAGTCTTGTAGTTTTTACCCAAAATATACGCAGTATAAACTGCAATATAAATGGTTTGGAATTATTATTAACTAGATTAAATCTACATTGTGATGTCCTTGTCCTCACAGAAAGCTGGTTGTCGTGCACTACTTCAATACCTAATTTACTAGGATATCAGTCGTCTGTGACAAAAAATAATTTAAAGCAAAATGATGGTGTTGTCATATTTTATAAAGAACACCTACGTTTTAAAATTGTGGAACCAAACTTCAGCGAGGGTAACTGTCTGATTGCCACGCTTAAAAATCAAATTGCAATTGTTGCAATATATCGTTCACCATCTTATTCAAACTTAGACCCATTCTTTAAATCCTTAAATGATGTTTTAATGAGTTACTCTTCTTTTGACAATATAATAGTAATAGGCGACATAAATATTGCAATTAACCTAGACAAAATTGACCTTCAAGGTGAACGTTACCTAAATCTCGCTGCTAGTCATGGCTTGTTACCCTCGCATACATTAATTACACGGCCAGAAAGTAAAACATGTATCGACCATATACTCCTTAAGACAAAAAGTACCTGCAACACCGTTGTACCACTAGCAACTTTGACTGACCATTACCCGGTTTTATTACATATGAACTTTAAGAAAACAAAACAATTCGCAATAACAACTATAAAAAAAGTTGACGAAGATGGCCTAAAAGACGAAATATCAAAAATTGACTTCACTAAAGTATTTGAGTCACATGATCCTAACATTGCTCTGGTGTATATTACTCATTGTCTTCAGACTGCAATTAAAAACAACACCAAAATCATTACCTTATCGCGTCGAAAGAAGATTATAAAACCATGGATCACACAAGGGTTGCTGCGCTGTATGAGGAATAGGGATAGATTACATAAAAAATCAAAACTTTCGCCAAACAACGCAACTTTAAAATTAACTTACACACGTTATAGAAACTACTGCAACACTATACTAAAAAAAGTCAAAAGAGCTTACGAAAAAAATCTTGTCAAATCAGCTCAAAACGATAATAAAAAGCTGTGGAAAGTGATAAAAGATGTCACAAACACAAACAAAAACATTACCTGCTCAAATGAACTTCTATCACTCGCTGACGATCCCAAACAGTCTCTGAACAAAGTAAATAACTACTTTGTTAATGTAGGTAGATCTCTGGCGGATAAGATCAGGCATGATAAATCAATTCCAGTAGACACTAAGGTAGATACCATCTCCTATAAGCCCACTCAACTAGATTCGTTTGTATTGGAGGATACGGATGAGTGTGAAGTGGACCGTCTCATCGTTAATCTTAAAGCGGATAGCTCAACGGGTTTCGATGGGATTAGCAGTAAATTTTTAAAAAAATACAAAAATATTTTAGTTACTCCGCTCACCTTTATCTTTAACTCCTGCCTACGCAACGGTATATTCCCTGAATCCTTAAAGAAGTCTGTGGTTTGCCCAATTCATAAGGGTGGAGACAGAGATTGCATCACCAACTATAGGCCTATATCTATACTTCCAGCCATATCAAAGATCCTTGAGAGAATAATTAATCTGAGACTAACAAGGTATCTTGAAAGTAAAAACTTGCTCTCACCAAACCAGTACGGTTTCCGTAACGGGAAATCTACTGAACAAGCTGTAAATAAACTTATTAGTTACATTAGTGATAAATTAGATGGGAAAAAGAAATGCCTGACCATCTTCTTAGATTTGGCAAAGGCCTTTGATACAATCTCTGTTTCGGTACTCTTGGCTAAATTGGAAAGACTGGGAATCAGGGGCACGCAGTTGAAACTCTTTCAAAGCTACCTTAATGATCGCCATCAGTGTGTCCGTGTGGGAAACTTTACTAGCGCTGACCTCCCAGTTACACATGGAGTCCCTCAGGGTAGCATCCTAGGACCAACCTTGTTTCTCGTATATATCAACGACCTCACTAACCTAAAACTTACCCAAGGCGATATCATTTCCTTTGCTGATGATACTGCTCTCCTCTTCTCCGCCGATAATTGGAATGAAGTCTTTGATGCTGCCCAGTCTGGTTTTGATACTGTCAGAAAGTGGCTAAATGACAATGTTCTAACGCTAAATGTCGATAAAACCAAATACATTTGTTTCACAATTCGATCAGACTTGGACATTGATCGCAGTCATGCCATTATCCCACACGAATGTACACCTCATGGTAATTGCTCGTGTACTAAACTGGAGAGGGTTGACACAATCAAATACTTGGGCGTTAGTATAGATAAAAACCTTAACTTTAAGGAACATATAAGAACTTTAACAGGACGGGTTCGAAAACTTATATATATCTTTAAAAATATACGACACATCGCCGATCCACCTGTCTTGAAACTTATATACTTTGCCCTCTGCCAGTCACTCATAACCTACTGCATATCCGTCTGGGGAGGTGCTCCAAAGACGACGCTCAAATCTGTTGAAGTTGCCCAACGTGCAGTACTAAAGGTAAGTACCTTCAAACCAATCCTTTTCTCTACTGCCTCACTTTATCAATTATGTGGAGTACTAACTGTGAGACAATTATTCATATTAAAAATAATCCCTAAGCAACACTCACAAATAATGTACAACCCCCAGATGTTGAATAAACGCAGAAATTACACGGTTTGTACACAACAAAGATCTTCTAACACAAAATTTATAACAAAATTCTTTAATTCTCTTGGCCCCTATATTTACAACAAAATTAATAAACTTCTCAACATATACCCACTCAGTACAGATCGTTGTAAGAGAAAAGTATTGGAATACCTACAAAGTCTCACTTATGACGAGACTGAGCAGCTTCTAACCGTAGCAAGATAGACAGCTAACACACACTTATGTTATTATATATACTCACAACACCGCATCTCAGTCATGAATATGTCCACTCATAAACTGCCACATAACACACTCACACTCAACTATAGACACACCCTCTCACACTCACGCATTCACCTACCATAACACTCAAAGAGAGGACCAGACCACCACTATTATAAAACCCTAAATAATAAACCTTTTAAAAAAATGCAAGCATATAAGAAATGTAACCTAATGTATCTCGAGGGGGTTGGCGCTGTAAGCCGAAATACAGGTTCCCCCTAGTTCGGCTCCAGATGCTAATACTTTTGTGTACATAATACTGTTCGTAGCATTTATTTGTAAATTATAATATGTACTTTTTTGTGAAGGAAATAAATTATTATTATTATTATCTTGCTGTTTTATGTGAATTAAAAACATAATAGTTTTTAATTCACATAAAGAAAAGGAGACGTGGTATCACACTGTTTAAAAATATGTAGTTATTTATTATTTAAATTGCCGAAAATTTGAGATTTGAGTGACGTGTTGACTAGCGTTGCCAGCTTATCATTACTATTATTACGACTTTGAACAAATAGAAAAGAAAAATATAGCAAAATTTTACTCACCCTCCCGCCTTACGATCCCTCAGAGTCCCGCGCAGAAACACACGTCTACATTATTATGTCACGGTGCGTATGCGCAGACTAAATGTCACTGGCGCGACTGCTTTTTAGGAAGTTACCCGTAAAGGATCCGTGGAAACATTGTAAGAGTGCTATTTGTGAACTTTCTAAAACCCGGGCATCCAAAGATCCCACGCGACGGATCGAGGGTTAAATAAATAACAGTAAAGTTAATTTAAGAGGACGCATTGGAAATTTTGGCGCCAATGATCTAAATTTTTCTCAGTAAATACAAAACGGATCAAAATACAAGTTGGTTACCTGAAAGTACATGATAAAAACCTTATTTTGTTAGTTTTCAATACATGATTAGGTAACTTTTTTAACAGAGAAAAATATATCAAACACACCTCTTTTTAAAAAGAGATTCACATTTTATGGGCAAACGGGACCGATTTAAGCCTCTTAACTTTTTTCGTAGATGAGTCTATACATACTCTTTAAAATAGTAGAAGGAATATTTCTCAAATTATCATTTCTAACTAAATAAAATAACAAAACCTCGCCCCGCTCTGACGCTCAGTCCCCTCTTGACCATTGTCAATTTGTTTAACAATTCGTCGCCCAATTGACCCGATGTATAATGCAAATGAATGATTGTGTTTCTAACTAAAAGTATTTAAATCGATTCTATAGGCACTACTTAACAGTTTATAAAAATGCTGCACAAGTACCGTGGTACACAAGTCTAGTTGCAATAGTCATTCATTAAAGCTGTTAGGATCTCGATCTGCACCAAGTAAGTTGTAGCCGTTTATTTTACATTTACAAAAGTCATATTAGCAAATTCAGAACCAGTTTTTGAATTACTTTTTTTATTTTTTCTACTTCTATTGGAATCGCGTTGAAACTATTCAGTCTTCTAGAAGTCACAGAACATTAATGCTAAAAACATCGTATTTTTAAATACGTTTGTAGATGAATCCCTTTGTGCATTTTCCGTGTAAAAAATATATATTATACTTAAGGTTATCACAAATCAATTGTATTGTTTATTTTTTTTTTATTAATCGTAGTAAATACGTCCTTTCTCAACCTAAATTGTAAATTGTCTCAGTAACGGCTGAATAGTTCGGCAAGAATTTTACACCGAACAATACGAAATTATGTATTTAACAATTTGTATTGTTTTTATTTCTTTTAATATTTTTAAATCTATACATCGACGCCCCCAAGCAATAAGTCGGTAATCGTAAAACTTAAATTTTACAGGAGAAATGTTTTTCTGTTTTTGTTGAATAGCTTTTCAACGAGTCGGAGTAGTGAGCTCATTGATACATCAAACGAAAGCTAATTTTTTGTTTAATTCAATTATTATTTTTAACATTAAATTTTGTGCGTGAAAAGCCTTGCAATTTAAGAAAATAAATGTTACAAAAATATATTAGGTATATTATTTAAGTAATGGTATACTTGCGCCATTATTGCAGTAAATTTGTAAACAATATTGGTGCGTAACATTACAATACGGACTTTTCCAGCGTAATTTTTCATCTTGAAGACGTTACATAATTCGTTATTACGGTGTTATTGTGGTTATTTTAAATTGACACAGTAACCAGTATCGTTACAGAACATTGTTTTTGGAGGAAAATTTTGAAAAACATTTTTGTGTAACCATTCAGTGCTAATAATTTTTTATCGAATTTTTAAAGTGTATTATGTCTAGGTTTACAAGAAAAGACTGTAGATGATGAGTATATTAACGTTTAATAATCACAATAATAAAATCAGAGTTGAAAATTAACATCTTAACCTTTAGAAAAATTAAGATAAACATTTAACAATTAAAATAATTGTAGGGACGTCAGTCATGTCAATATTCATGACTAAACCTTAAAAACTAGAACTATATCAATGATAATTAAACACAGCAATAAAATAATGTTACAAAATTAACACCTTAGGTTTTACAAATATTTAGTTATTTTTACGTTCTAACGTCATTTGTTTAATAGGTTCAGTTTGGATGTGTCTACCAATATACAACCATTGGTGTTCGCGATCAGCGAGACTATAAAATTTGTCAAATATATTTTGTCTTTCTGATAAGGAAAATTTTTCGCCGCAACCCTTTTTACACGTGCAAGTAGGACCTATTGATTTTTTAGGGTTTTTTTTTTGAATCGCAGCCTTCGTATTCTTTGCCAGAGTTTTTTAAGATTTTATTTTTGTTTCAACGCCACTCATTTACATTCTGCTTACGTTTCCTAGTCAATCGTTTTTCTCCTTCCGATGTAGAAGGTTCTTGCTGATTTTCAAGACTAAATTCATTTGTGCAGTTATCTACCTCATCAATATAATGTCTATGGTAAAATTACGAACAAATTTGAATCCTATCCTCATCATATGTGCGCAATCGTTTTGTGTATCATCGGTCAAAGTGACATCAATTTGATTATTTAATGGTAACTCACCGTTTTGTATAGTTGTAATGTTTCATCTGCATCTGATCGAGAGTTACCGGATAGAGAGTGATTCGATGTTGATTGAGTTACCTTGAAAGATTTGTTGGTTATATTTTCGTCTTCTTGTCCACTGATTTGCTCTGTTGAACTCTTGATAAAAGACTGATTTTCCGTTTCTTTATCTAGGTGAACTACTGGGGATAAGACTGAAGTTGCTTTGTATACTACTGACGGAGAAGCTACAAAGTTGATGTTGGTTAAATATAACGATAAATTAGAAATGGTTGATGGAGTGTTATTAATTTCTTAGACTTGAAACAGTACTAAGTGGGCTATCAAATGTATTTCTTCTTGGACTTGGAATATATTCCGAGCAGTCTGGCGAAAAGTCCTCGTCGTGTGATTCTCTATCACCGTCACAGTATTTTTTTTTTCGGTAGATCTGTAAAAAGTTAAATTACCTAGATTTATTTGCGTTATGATTTTTTCTGACCTGCCCTGGCAATTAATGAATAAGATTAAGTAACTATGTAGGTAGATACCTACTAAGATTTAAACAATATGACTGTAACCACTTTAAGTATTCTTAAAACTTTTACATATAAACAGAAAGGAATGGACCCCATCTCATACAGACAAATGTTACTGTTCTTAATTATAATAAATAACAATATTGTAACAATAAACATACCTCGTAACTTATAACATTTTGACAAAGTTTGATCAGAAGACGTTTCTACTGCACTATATTCTTGACAGCTACTCTTGCAAAGTACATCTGATTCTGGATCTGAGATTTTAAAAAAGCAGCTTAGTAAACATACTTACATACAAAGATATTTATCATCTATGTAGGTATCATAAAAGCTTATACAAACCTTGCGGCAGAGATTGAATGGAAGTACTCGTAGATGTATTTGCATCTCTTTCTGCACAATTTCTATGATGTGTATCTGGCTCTGAATAAGAATAAACAATCATGTAGGTTTTTAATTAAATCTACGATTCATACCTATGCAACAAAAAAGACCTTGAGACTCGGCAGGTAACATAAATCTTTATTTTGTTAACTAAGATACCTACCTTCTTTTAAACAATAATGCCTGCACTGCATGGGTATACAGGGAATCGAACCTGTAACGCTCGTCGTTATGACAACGTGGCATGCTGAGCAGAAAATCAAAGAACAGTTAAAAAAATACTTTGCATTGTAATCTATACTTATACCGAAAATTAAAATTAACAGTTAACTAGAAGAAGTTATAAAGTAGGTAAGTACGTTAGCACTTACCTTTAACCGTGGTGTCAACCATTAGAAGCATTCGTCTCACACGAGCATTTTTTATTTTTTTATGGTTTTTTGAATCCATAATTATATTTTGTACAATAGCTCAACAAATAAATAATTATTGTACCACTAACACTTATGTAAATACAATGTTTAGATCACAATCACTTGAAGTAGTAAAATGATTTTAGAGCACACATCACGTTTAATCAAACGAAAATATATGCTACTGTTTGTGTAAACAAACATTACGCACCGGCCGGCCGACCATAAAACTGTAGAAAAGTCGTTTTTGTACATCAAAAAAAAATCCAAAAAAATAGCCAGGGTGTTAAAGGACAACCAATAGAACCCATTTCCAGCATTTTTCGATTTTTTGTCTGTTTATTTGTTCGGGCATCACGTAAAATGTACAAAAGCAATGTAGATAACTTTTATACACAACGATTGAGCGTAACTTGAAGTAAAATTAGGGTTATGTGCACTTGGTCTCACAACTTCCCGTAACTTTTATACACAACAATATGTGCGTAAATTGAAGTAACATTTTTTTGTTTCATCGTAATCACACCTTATAAATGAAAAGAAAGAAAAATGTAAATTAATAAAATTATAAAAGTGTTTCCGAAGTAAAATATTAAAACAGCGCCATCTATCGAACTCAGACTAGACTATATCTAGAGCTTAACTGCGTGCATCTCATTGTTCAAATCATTCAATTTAAAATATTTGTTTAATGAAGCAACCAGAATAACAGCAACTTCAGCTTCATGCATAGATAATGTATTTACTAATTGTAAAGTAAAAGATTCGTCCTTAATTAGTGGTGTTAGGTCAGACCATACTGGTCAACTTGTATCTTTTGAGTTAGACAAAAAGTTAACCTTAGCCAAAACAATTCGATTAAGACCTCTTACTAAAAATAAATTAAAATCGTTTAAAAATAATGTTCTTTGCAATCTATCTAACGCTAGTTTTGATTCAAAAGACCCCAATATAAATTACGGTACATTATTTTCTACAGTTTGTCAAGAATTTAATAAAACAACAGTTAATTCCAAATCTAAATTTAGTGAATGGGCCACTACGGGAATAAGGATAAGCAGAGATATTCTATATAATTTATACCACGAAAAATCTCTGACTTTAGATCAAGCTTTTCACACTTATGTTAGAAGCTATTCAAAAATATTCAAAAGTGTCTGCGCTCAAGCAAAATCTCAATTAATAGTCAACAAAATTGGTACCTCTAATAATAAAATAAAAACCGTGTGGCAGGTGATTAATAGAGAAACCGGAAAGACACAACAACGAGATCAGAATGAATTGTCTTTGAAAATAAATAATCAAACTATTTCTGATAAGCTAGAAGTCGCTGAGACTCTAGAAAATTTCTTTACCAATATTCCGTTAGAGGTTACGTAATCTCTCCCCTCTTCATCTAAATTAGCTGAAGCACTTCTTAAAGAAAACTTTACTAAGGACATTCCAAACTTTAAATTTAAACCAATATGTATTGATACAATTATAAATGCATTCAAAAGTCTAAACATAAAAAATACTGAAGACTTATGGGGGATATCCGTCAAAGTTCTTGGGGATATTATTGACTCTATTGCTCCTCTCCTAACTGGCATATTCAATCAATGTTTGGATAGCGGCAAGTTTCCTGACTTAATGAAACATAGTAAAGTAATACCAATATTTAAATCGGGTTGTAAGGGTGACCCCTCTAATTATAGACCTATATCTGTGCTTCCAGCATTGAGTAAAATCTATGAAAAAATAATGCTGGACCAGATGCTGTCTCACTTCAACTCAAATGGGATTCTGCATAGTCAACAATTTGGTTTTACGAAGGGTAGGTCGACAACAGACGCGGGAGTAAAACTCATCAGTCACATTCTGGAATCCTGGGAGAAGTCCCAGGATGCCATAGGTATTTTCTGTGACCTCTCAAAAGCGTTTGACTGCGTCGACCACAACACACTGATCTGTAAATTACACCACTACGGAATTCGTGGACAAGCTGCTGATCTTGTTCTCTCATATTTATCAAACAGGCAGCAAAAAGTAAATGTAAATGGGGCGACGTCCTCCGGGTCTCTAGTAAAGATGGGCGTGCCCCAAGGTTCAATTCTCGGGCCTTTCCTATTTCTTGTTTACATTAATGATCTCCCTTACACGATGGCCAAATTATCGAATATAATTCTATTTGCTGATGACACTTCGCTAATTTTTAAAATAGATAGAAAGGATACGGATGTCTTACATGCCAACGAAAGTCTAACTGTTCTCTCGAAATGGTTCGCAGCTAACAATCTTTTACTGAATGCGAACAAAACAAAATGTCTAAAATTCTCTTTACCAAATGTACCTCAACGGGATATAAATTTAAATCTTGACGGCAAAAAACTTGATGTTATAGCGGAAACTGTATTCCTAGGGATTACTATCGATTCAAAATTGCAGTGGGGACCGCACATTAGAACTCTTTCGGGTAGGCTAAGCTCAGCTGCATATGCAGTAAGGAAAATAAGGCAGTTAACTGATGCAGCTACAGCTAGGTTAATATACTATGCTTATTTCCACAGTATTATGTCTTATGGCATTCTGCTGTGGGGATCGGTGGCAGACGTTGACTCAATTTTCATTTTACAAAAGCGGGCAGTCCGCGCGATCTATAAAATGGGTCCTCGCGAGTCCCTCAGAGAAAAATTTAAAGAGATCGATGTACTGACTCTGCCTTCCCTTTATATCCTAGAATGTATTTTATATGTCCGCAAAAACCGAGGGCTTTTCAAAATTAGAAGCGACTTCCACAATATTAATACACGCAGTAAACACGAAATTGTAATACCCAAATTCAGGTTAACAAAAACTAGTAAGTCTTTTCTTATTAACAGTATACGTTTTTATAACAAATTACCTAAGTCAGTTATAAAACTGACCGATGGAAAGTTCAAAAATTACATTAAACGTGTCCTTATTAAAAAAGCATATTACAAAATCAAGGACTACGTTGAAGATAAAGAGGTTTGGCTTTAGTTCCTTCTGCGCATGCGGCTTCCCTGGTAGCTCATAAACAGCACAAATATGTGGATGTCTCTAACTATTCTCAATCAATTTTTTTTTTTCTTTTCATTTTAATTTACAATGGTTTTTTTTTCTTTTTTTACAATGGTTATCACATCACTTAAACACCCTTTGTTCAGAATAGTTGCAGCACTGATGACAATATTTTTGTCACTTGTTTAATTTAGTCTTTTATAATATTTTCTTGCCTTTGTATAGATTCTTTTTAACGATTGTTTGTGAATGTGTGAACAGTGTAGGCCTTGTAGATTCCTAGATATGTGTTAACTTTTGTTAACCTCTTATCTTGTTTTCCGTTTTTCTTGTGTAGTAAGCAACGACTTATTGTCGGGCCTATGCTGTCCCCCCATACTTGAGTACTAATGCTGTAACATGATAATATTGTAAAACTAGTCATTTTAAAAGAGTAACCATGGAGTTTCTTGCCGGTTCTTCTCCATAGGAAACGACCAACCCGAACCGTGCACCTTTTTGTCGACGTTTCATAAGTGTCCATGTAGGCCTATGTGAAATAAAAATATTTTGATTTGATTTGATTTGCAGCATTGAATATAGATATTCGATAGATGGCATTGTGCGTGTGACGTAAAAGTAGTAAAAAAAGTAAAATCATTTTATTAGGACCAAACATTTTTTCCATTTTTTACACCCACCAAAGTGCGTAACAGTTTGTCAATTATTCAGAAATACAAAATATTGAATTAATAAATTAACAAACAGTGGGTATTTTCACACCTTGCGACAACTTCATTTAGAACAACAGTTTTTAATTTATATTTTAGTGCTTGTTTACTAATTTTATTATTATCTCTTCTCAGCCAATCGACATTATTGAAAAGTGTAGGGGTCAAGTACTTGTTGGTTCTTTTGCCATAGTAATTTTTTGCTGGTGGTCGCACAAGTTTACGCTCTCTAACGCTTCTAGTATTGTACCTATTTTGCACATGTACTTTGAATTGGTCGTTATAGAACTGTTCTAGCACCAGCAGGTACCTGACCTTCTCATGTACAGGAAGCACCTTACACACAACAAAAAGCCTTTCATAGTTTTCTTTACAAGCAAGTTTCGTTTGTGGGTTAACTAGGTATTTCATGAAACGAATTTGCAGTGATTTAATACTGTTAAGGTAAGTTTTAAATGTACGGCCATACGTATTTAATCCATAAGATAACAATGACTCGGCAAGAGCAAAATAAATGACACGCAGCGTTTTCCTACTCAACGGCGCCTTCAGGATATAAAACTTACTCAACACTGCCCTAAGCTTTGTACACACTGTGTCAACCTGTGTTTTCCAATTCATATTGCGGTCCACCCACAGACCTAAATACTTAAATTTACTAACAAACTCAAGCTGTTCACAGACACAATTAAGATTTTTAACGTGCATGCACTCATACGTGTGACCCACGACACCTATATCCACGCTCTTGACACTCTTCGCTACCAAGTTGTGCGGTGAGTGCAGATGCATTACTTTCGTTTTATTAAGGTTAAGTATGATACCATTATCGTGCGCCCAGCGTGTAATATTATCGAAGTCAGCTTGCAGCACAGCCCTGATCTCTTGTACATCCTTAGAGGAGTACATAAGGCACATGTCGTCCGCGTACATATACACCCGACATTTCTTTACTACATTACTGAAACTATTGACATGCATGACATAGCCAACCGGACCATAGACTGAACCAGTCGGAACACCAAGATGTACCGCCGCTTCTTTACCAGCAACCCCAGAAATGCAGGTCTGTAAGGTCCTGCCACACAGATAACTCCGGAACCACCTTTTAGTGGGGCCCCTGATTCCACACTCATCCATGGCCTGCAACAGCACCTCGTGATCCAAGGTATCGAACGCTTTTTTATAGTCAATGAACGGCGACGTCATTTTCTGATTGAGGCATGTTCAACTAAATACTGATGGAGAAATTCCTGACCTATAGGGTACGTGAAATTTGTCACAACAGGTCCTTATTGCTATTAAAGAGATAGTTATAATAATAATAATAATAAAAATCCAGAATCCTCTCAGAATGGATGTAGGAACGGGTCCCGCGGTACTAAGGAGCTGCTCCTCATTGATATGGCCATTAGCCAACAGGTTCGCCGCTCCCGAAAGGATCTGTCTACATGTTGGATAGACTATAAGAAGGCCTATGATTCGGTGCCTCATACATGGCTCATGAGGGTGCTAGAGTTGTATAAAGTTGATGCAACTCTGCGCACCTTCCTGATGTCATGTATGGGGCAGTGGTCAGACACTCACAAAAACTCACAAAGGTCAGACAGTCCTTCGCTATCCAGGATGTCGGCAAATCCAGAGGAATAGCGAGCCGATAAGGGTCGAGCGAGGTATATTTCAGGGCGATAGTTTGAGTCCACTTTGGTTCTGCTTGGCCTTGAATCCCCTTAGCACGCTGCTGGAGGATTCAAGTCTAGGCTATCGGTTGAGGAGAGGTGGTCAAGTTATATCTCACCTCCTTTACATGGATGACCTGAAACTCTTTGCCCCCAACGATTTGCAACTGATGGAGCTACTGAAGGTAACTGAGACTTTCAGTAGCGCCATCAGGATGGAATTCGGTGTGGACAAATGTGCGGTTATGCCCGTAAAGCGAGGGGAGATTGTGGAGTCTGTGGGAACCCAGCTCTCGGATTCCATAAATCTTAGATCCCTCTCAGCAACCGAAACCTATAAGTATTTGGTTATGTCGGAAGCGCTGGGCATCAATGTTGTTGACATGAAACAATCGTTGAAGGAGCGCTTCTTTGGCCGCCTGAAAAAAGTATTAAATAGTCTTTTATCAGGCGGAAATAAGGTGCGTGCTTTCAACGGTTGGGTCATGCCGGTTTTGATGTACTCTTTCGGCATACTCAAATGGACTCAAACAGAATTAGACGCCCTGGATAGGAAGGTCCGTACATTGTTGACGACATATCGAATGCATCACCCGCGTTCTTCGGTTATGAGACTGTATATCCCGCGGAGGTGTGGGGGTCGAGGTTTTTTAAACGCCAAGACTCTCCACAATCGCGAGATATGCAGTCTCAGGGAATATTTCCTAGAAACCGACGTGGGGTTGCATCGAGATGTAGTCGCGGTGGACAAGGGCCTCACCCCGCTCTCCTTGGCTAAAGAGAACTGGCGCAAACCTGTAGTACTTGATACTAACGACCGCAGGGAGGTATGGCAGAGTAAGGAGCTTCACGGGCACTTTTTCCGGACCCTGCATGGGCCCGATGTAGACCTATCAGCGTCCGTAGCCTGGCTACGTTCCGGGGACCTCTTCGGGGAAACTGAAGGTTTTGTCTGTGCAATTATGGATGAAGTTATGATGACGAATAACTACCGGAGATTCATTGTGAAGGACGGCACGGTTGACATATGTCGGGCATGCCACCGTCCAGGTGAATCAATCCGTCACATTATCTCCGGGTGTTCTCGTCTGGCTAATGGAGAGTACTTGCATAGACACAACCTTGTAGCCAGGATTATCCATCAGCAACTTGCTCTTAAGTACAATCTTGTCGAATCGGAAGTTCCGTACTATAGGTATGTGCCCGACCCAGTTCTCGAAAATGGCAATATCACATTGTACTGGGATCAATCCATCATCACTGACAGGACTATTGTAGCCAATTATAAGCCTGATATAGTGGTGGTGGATCGATCAGAGCGGCGCGCAATGATTGTTGACATTACGGTCCCACATGACGAGAACCTCGTGAAAGCCGAGAAAGATAAGCAAATCAAGTATCTTGACTTGGCTCGCGAGGTTGTCGACATGTGGGATGTGGACTCAGCGATCATTGTGCCGATAGTCGTGTCAGCCCATGGCTTAATTGCCAAGAGCCTCGACCAACATCTCAGGAGGCTCTCGTTAGGCAGCTGGATCAAGGGCTTGATTCAGAAAGCGGTACTCCTGGACACGGCTCGTATTGTTAGGAGGTTCCTCTCTCTAGAGCCCTGACTGCCGGTAGCTTGGACCCTGTTCCCGATACCGGTGGGCTACTATTTTTTTTATATTTTTAAATGTTTTTTTTTTTTTATATTTAAATATTTAAAAATGTATTAAAATTGTGAAAAAATGAATAAAGGGAATAATAATAATAAACATTTATTTAAGATAACTAGGATCCAATTTGTTAGTGGTAAGTACATATCGATGGCCCCACCGAATAAACGTGTAAGAGAAAAATGACAACTTTTCAGTAAAAAATAAAAACGTTAAAACTTCAATAACGCTCATTTCATTGTATATAGGTATAAATAATGTACTATCGAATTATAGGTAAAAAAAAAGACGGGTTGCACTCCGGGAGTGCCGGCAGAAGTGAAAACTTGATTATAACAACGTTTTTTATAACAACGCCCTCTAGTAGCAGCTAAAAAAACTGTCGCGCCTACCAGTAACAGTGTTCTCTGTATCAATGCATCATTTTAGTTTTCAATATCAAAGATAGATGGCGCTTTGTGCTAGCGCCATCTACCAGCGGTCTCTCACAACAGTTACTCATTGCATTTGCTAATGTACTTTCTACTACATTCTACAAGATGTCGCTAGGAGTTATAAAACTACGATCATGTTCCAAAACATTTAAAAATTTCTTTAAATAATTTTAAACCATAAAATGTTGAAGGTTAAGTTCAAAATCGTCTACTCTTCATCCGTCTTACGCTTTTTCCAAATTTCTTTAAATAATTTTAAACCATAAAATGTTGAAGGTTAAGTTCAAAATCGTCTACTCTCCATCCGTCTTACGCTTTTTCCAAATTTCTTTAAATGATTTTAAACCATAAAATGTTGAAGGTTAAGTTCAAAATCGTCTACTCTCCATCCGTCTTACGATTAGGTCACGTGTCCTGACGCGAGTGTCCTGACGCGAGTTTAAGATTTTATACCCATTACAGAACAATTTTTTTAGAGTGCTCAACGCCGCTAAAGAAGTTTTCACTTCAAAAATAAACTATTGACTTGTATACTTACTTTTTTTTTAACATCAACGAGTTTCAAGAAATTCATGAAAAACTATTTAGTTTTTTTACTCTTGTGAAATTTGCATGACTATGTCGCAGTAATATATCATTACACGTTTATTCGAGTAATAATACACAACGAATAAAACGCACTGTAATGTTACACTATTATTCTCCGTAAATCAGTTTATTTTGGAACCCAGCTATAACTTTTTACACGCTTGTTTACAGTACATTGTTCTGCTATTATATGATTGTAAAGATCGTATGCAATTATATTAGTGTTAATAAGATCAGTTTTTATTTATGTAATACATCTTTGTTAATGCATGGTAAAATAATATAAATAATTTTGTAAAAGGATGAAATAAAATACAGATGTATATAGAATTAATAAATATAATTATGTATTATTTATCCACGTAAAAACAAAATACTAGTTTTCTTGATTAAAAAAAACGAATTGCAATTTTAGAAACACTAATCCTCTCTTTGTAGTCGTAAGTAGTTTTGGATTATATTTTTGAATATTTTAGTAGGTAGGTAAGGAACTTTAAAATGAATGTAGGCATCGACGAGACGTCAATGATTGGTAAAGCGAGGGGAGATTATGGAATCCGTGGGAACCCAAATCTCGGATTCCATATTCCTTAGATCCCTCTCCTCAACCGAGACCTACAAGTATTTGGGTATGTCCTAAGCATTAGGTATCAATGCTGCTGACATGAAACAATCATTGAAGGAGCACTTCTTTGGTCGCCTGAATAAAGTGTTAAACAGTCTTTTATCAGGCGGAAACGAGGTGCGCGCTTTTAATGGTTGGGTCATGCCGGTTTTGATGTCTTCTTACGGCATACTCAAATGGACTCCGACGGAACTTGACGTCCTGGATAGGAGGGTCCGCACACTATTGACCGCAAACCGGATGCATCACCCACGGTCATCGGTGATGAATCTGTATATCCTGCAGAAGTGCGGTGGTCGTGGCTTCTTAAATGCTAAGACCTACTACTTTCTCGAAACCGACGTGGGGATGCACCGAGATGTGGTCTCAGTGTACAAGGAACTCACCTTGGCTCTCCTTGGCTAACGAGATCTGGCGCAAACCTGTGATATTGGATACTAATGACCGTAGGGAGGTATGGCAGAGCAAGAAGCTACACGAACGCTTTTTCCGGCCCCTACATGGACCTGATGTAGACCTCTTGGCGTCCGTATCCTGGCTACGATTTGGTGACCTCTTTAGGGAAACCGAAGGTTTTGTCTGTGCGATTATGGATGAAGTTATCATGACGAACAATTATCGGAAATACATTGTCAAGGACGGTACGGTTGACATCTGCCGGGCATGCCACCGTCACGGTGAATCGATCAGACATATTGTTTCCGGTTGTTCTTCGTCTTGCTAACGGTGAGTACTTGCACAGACACAATCTAGTAGCCAGGATTATCCACCAGCAACTTGCCTTGCAATACCACCTTGTGGGTTCTGAAGTACCATACTACAAGTATGTGCCCGACCCAGTTCTCGAGAACGGTCGCCAAATAAACCTGATATTGTGGTGATAGATCGCCGAGAGCGCCGTGCAATGATTGTTGGCATCACTGTCCCTCATGACGAGAATCTTGTGAAAGCTGAGAATGATAAAAAATCAAGCATCTTGATTTAGCACATGAGGTTGTCGACATGTAGGACTTGGACGCTGCAATCATTGTACCGATAGTCGTTATTATCGCCTCTGCCTTGGTGAACCACAATTCGGGTGCTCTCGGCCAAAAGTCTTCGATCTTGTCGGTGATGGAGACTGGTGAGAGGGAATATTCGTCGGCTGCTATTTTGGCTTCCATTATGTTAACTACTCACGCCGATTAGTTTTTAAGAAGTTTCCGCACTATAGACGCTGATGTTAAGTGAGTTGCCCGTTCTCGATCACGTACACACACTGTCTTTAAAAATCACTGCTGGTAGAGTCACGTTTTCACAACACCACTTTTAGATCACGTCGGGGTCACCAATTTAGTGTGCGTGTGAGTAGGGTCTTTAGGTTGTGTGTGTACGGAGAGAAATGAAATGCTGCGGAAGTCCAAAGTCACTTTACTTATTTAGTTGTTACGAATATTACAAAGGAGTAGTTAATTAGGTTGGGAGCGCGTCTATATCTTATGGTGGTTCCGGGCGAACTGTAGTCGCCGAGCGCTGCACGTACGTTGAATACAAAACTGATGTGTCAGCGCTCCTGCATAGGTTTACGTGCGATCCGTTTAGTAATAATATGATATACCTCAATCGCTGAGGAGGGATGTAGCCAAACACACTGGTTGGCTAGGGGTCGCGCTTCCCGAAGCGTTTTCAGAGCTGTATTTGGGTCTGCTTGAGGAGCGCCACATGCTATAGCCGCATGGATGAATTTGGCATTGACCATATTTCCCAAATCCTTTTTTGTGGAAAAAGACATACCATCTGCTTGCTTCACACTCTCAGTGTAGTCCGATCTTGATTGATTTTTCCTACCAGATTCTACGTTTACTACGTGCCACATACTTTTAATTGGGTTTTTTGCCCTTTTTATATGGTGTATATAATACTAACACCTCTTATTTCTAAGCATCTTGGAGTACTTTTCCTGAAGTTGATTTACAGCCTCACATAAATATGGGAAGTGTGGGTATTTATGCATGATGCCCATAACATCAAACAGCAAACACTTAGTATTTAATATATCATCATCGATCCACGAATTCTCAGCCTTTTTTTTGTGCTACGCGTCTCATAGGAAAACAAACATCCACCTTGTTCTGTATTGTAATTACGATCGAGCGAGCTAAGTCGTCTGCACCCTGCCAGTGCACCACCACTTCTTCCCAGTCAACACTCGCCAGCGATACGGCAAAGTTGTCCCTATTCATTTTGCTATAGTTTCGCGCCATATGTGTTACAGGTATTTGTGACTCGACAGTACATAAGATTTCACCGCGAATTGCAAAGTGATCGCTAATGAGTGTATTCAAACAGGAGGTTGCAATCGACTCTGGTGACACATTAGTATACAAGTGGTCTAGACAAGTAGAAGAATTTCCTTGTACCCTCGTAGGAAAATTAATTTCGATAGAATAGGCATGGGCCGATAGCGCACTCGTGCGTTGTCTTGGTGGAAGAGGATTTTATTCTTAGCCAAATGCAGTCGTTTTTCAGGTAAAATTTGGTTAAATTGGTCCAATAAATTGGCATAATATTCGCCATTGATCGTTTTACCCTTCTCTAGGTAGTCAAATGGATTACCCCATGTGCGTCCCAGAAAACTGCAGCCATCACCTTATGGATTACCCCACGTGCGTCCCAGAAAACTGTAGCCATCACCTTATTGGCCGATAAAACTGCTTTGGCCTTCTTCGGAGCTGGTTCGCCCCTAGCAATCCATTGTTTAGATTGTTCCTTGGTTTCTAGTGTATGGTGGTGGATCCACGTTTCGTCTACCGTTATATAACGACGCAAAAAATCAGGTTTATTCCGTTGTAACAACGCCAAACCTGCCTTCGAAGTGGTAACTCGCATGCGTTTTTGATCAATATTTATTATTTTGATATTGCGCACACGTTCGTCCGAGATGCCTACTATCTCGCTCACTTTTATTCTTCGGTCGTTCAACACTGGCTCTCAACAAAAAACTAACCAGCGGTACTGACTGAAAATTTAAATATACTCGTAGTGTCCTCAAAAGAGTTGTGAACAAGGAGGTTACATGCAATTTGCGATAATTTTATTCCAGGTAGTCAAATGGATTACCCCATGTGCGTCCCAGAAAACTGCAGCCATCACCTTATGGATTACCCCACGTGCGTCCCAGAAAACTGTAGCCATCACCTTATTGGCCGATAAAACTGCTTTGGCCTTCTTCGGAGCTGGTTCGCCCCTAGCAATCCATTGTTTAGATTGTTCCTTGGTTTCTAGTGTATGGTGGTGGATCCACGTTTCGTCTACCGTTATATAACGACGCAAAAAATCAGGTTTATTCCGTTGTAACAACGCCAAACCTGCCTTCGAAGTGGTAACTCGCATGCGTTTTTGATCAATATTTATTATTTTGATATTGCGCACACGTTCGTCCGAGATGCCTACTATCTCGCTCACTTTTATTCTTCGGTCGTTCAACACTGGCTCTCAACAAAAAACTAACCAGCGGTACTGACTGAAAATTTAAATATACTCGTAGTGTCCTCAAAAGAGTTGTGAACAAGGAGGTTACATGCAATTTGCGATAATTTTATTCCAAAATAGATTTTTACCAGACTTATCACTCCGCCCAGGTATTTCAAAACAATTTAAAAAATCATTAACATTCGTCAAGTTTAATCTATAATGCAAATTATTATTACATTGAAGTCTATTAATTTAATCCTAGAAATTTCACACCAATGCTCTGTCAGGGCCAGCACATCACATTCAAGTTCACTCCTAAGTAAAGAGCACGCTTGAATATATTTAATTTTTTCAACGGTCTGTAATTCGTCATCCTATTTCCCCGCTCCTATTATAATTTTACGTCTTTTACGTTGTTTCTTCAATTTTACTGTTTGCTAGTCATTTTCACTATTATCATTAATGTGATCTTCATGTGTCTCATTTCCAGTATTAGTGTCTTATTTATTTATTGACACACCAACGACTTATTCACTAAATCATTACATTAAATATATTCTATTTTAACAGCTTCTCTTCTTTGGTCTTCTTGCATGCCTTTAGATTTTTTACCATCATTCATTGTTATGATGGAGTAGTCTTGTTTTTCGTCCCCAATCGCGGTTTTAATGGCCGCAGCGTCCGAAACAGCTGTGATTTGCATGGGGCTTGATCGGCTAACCTCGGGTGTTTTCGTGAGATTAGTCGACGGCGGTGTGCTCAGTGTGTTTGCAGCGGATACAGCGCTACGTTTTTCTGGGACAGATGTTATTGCGGCCGCTGCGTTTACGTGGGCCAAGCGCTTTAATCGCTCTTGAGGAGCACTGACACTAGACACGTTCTCGACTGATTTTCGGGTAGATTGAATCATCGTACTGTCAGCTTTTTGAATCCCGAGATCGGCTAAGATTTTGCTTTGGTTCACTATAACTTCGTTTTGGTTACAAACTTGGCACTCCAATGAACTGATTTTACTCACTAACAACTGTACTGTTTTTTGAAGTTCGCGTATCACTAGTTTAAGTGATTTACTAGCCATTTTATTATTAAATCGAGTTAATAGTTCCACGAACATAAATAAACGCGCCCGTGCATATATAGGGTCAACTACCCACTCATAAATAGAATGAAGAATGGTAAAGCGTTAGGTCCTGACGGTATACCAGTTGAAGTTTGGAACTTATTACGGGTGAATGGATGGACGTGGTTAGCTTTAGTTTTCAATAAGTTATTGCTGGAAGAAGCTATACCTGACGAATGGTGCAACAGTTCGCTGGTGCCATTTTTAAAAGTAAAGGTAAAAGTAAAGGATGTGCTGGAGTGGAATAACTATAGAGGAAAAGCTAATGGCGCATAGTATGAAAGTTTGGGATACAATCATTGAAAGACGACTGAGAGAAGAGACTGAAATTTTACGAAACCAATTCGGTTTTATGCCTGGTCGGGGTACGACAGATGCCATTTTTGCTATCCGCCAGCTGTGCAAGAAATACAGAATTGCGAACAAAAACTTGTACATGGTGTTCATCGACCTCAAAAGGCATTCGACCGGATCCCTCGTGAAGAATGGCGACAGGTCACTGGAAAAACTTGCGACCCACGGATGTCCCTCAAGTTAAAGGGGAAAATATACAAGTCCGTGATTAGACCTGTAAATTTGTACTGTATGGATTGGAATGCTGGGCTGTGAAGAAGATGGATGAAAAAAGATTGCATGTAGCGGAGATGAGAATGTTGAGGTGGATGTGTAGTGTGACAAGAATGGATAAGGTAAGGAACGAGTTAAGTTTAAAACTTGCGCCAGTTACAGAAAAGTTGAAACTGAATCGATTGTCAAGACAATCGATTCAGTTTCAACTTTTCCATACCAAGGTATGGACATGTGATGAGGAGAGACGAATCGCATGTGACTAAAAGAGTGATGAATAAAAATGTTCATGGATGGAGAGGGAGAGGAAGACCAAAGAAACTGATTGATTGATTGATTTGATGGATTGTGTGAGGAATGATATGAAACATAAAGGAGTAAATGATAGAGAGACGAAGCTAGGCCATTCTAACTATTTCCGTTACTGAGAACCGATAAGTACCTACCTGGTCATCATCACACCTTCAGAATGTGTCATGTAGGGATACCCGTGCTTAATAAAATAACTGATGAAAACTAGGTCATTAGGAAGGTTCAACTAGGTTATGTTATGGGTATTTGTTACCTAAAATAAATGATATATTATTATTATATTATTCCCTTTATTTATCTTTACACATATTATTTACATTTTTAAATATTAGAATATAAAAATTATAAAAAAACATTTAAAAATATAAAAAATAGTAGCCCACCGGCATCGGGAACAGGGTCCGAGCTACCGGTGGTCAGGGCTCTTGAGAGAGGAACCTCCTAACAATACGCGCCGTGTCCAGAAGAACTGCCTTCTGAATCAAGCGCTTGATCCAGCTGCCCAGCGAGAGCCACCTCAGGTGTTGGTCGAGGCTATTGGCTATTAAGCCATTGGCTGGCACGACTATCGGCACAATGACTGCTGTAGTCACGTCCCACATGTCGACAACCTCGCGAGCCAGATCGAGATATTTAAAATTTTTTTTTTTTAATTTGAATCTATTTATTTCCAGAAGTATTTATCACGACTATTACAATTCAAAAATAACGCTCAATCCTTCTGAGGCAGGATTATGTGCGCTATCGGTAAGGTTCAGGTTACCCACTCACAGGTCTGTCCGGTAGTGGACCCACACGTACGCCCCTCCGAGCCCTCAACGGTAAAAAAAAAAGTCTTCAGAATGCCTTATATCTGTCGAGGCTTTTTGCTTTCCAGCTTTTTGGCTATTTCCTAAGGCAATGTATTTAGAATGCTTGGAAGAGCATACGTCCAGACCCTTCTACCGTATTCATTATTTACTTTCGGCAGTTTATATAGAGGCAAGTACGACAGTTTACGAACAAAATTAGGTCTACTCATTTTCTGTAGCTTACTCATATTTTGTTCACAGTAATCAGAGGCTACAGCTAATTTTAATTTGTCAAACACATTTAGAACCTTACAGTAATGGAATAACCTATCATAATCAGATTTGAATTGTTTATCTTTCTCTGCTTTCACGAGGTTCTCGTCATGCGGGACCGTTATATCAACAATCATTGCGCGACGCTCCAATCGATCTATCACCACAATGTCAGGCTTATTGGCAACAATAGTCCTGTCAGTGATGATAGGTCGATCCCAGTACAACGTGATATTACCATCATCGAGAACTGGGTCGGGCGCATACTTATAGTATGGCACTTCTGATTCCACAAGGTTGTACTTCAAAGCAAGTTGCTGGTGGATAATCCTGGCAACGAGGTTGTGTCTATGCAAGTACTCTCCGTTAGCTAGACGAGAACACCCAGAAATAATGTGTCGAATTGATTCTCCTGGACGGTGGCATGCCCGACATATGTCAACCGTGCCATCCTTCACAATGTATTTCCGGTAGTTATTCGTCATCATAACTTCGTCCATTATTGCACAGACAAAACCTTCGGTTTCCCCGAAGAGGTCACCGAAACGCAGCCAAGATACAAACGCTAAGAAGTCTACATCGGGCCCATGTAGGGCCCGGTAAAAGCGCCCGTGCAGCTCCTTGCTCTGCCATACCTCCATGCGGTCATTAGTGTCTAATACTCTAGGCTTGCGCTAGTTCTCGTTAGCCAGGGAGAGCGGGGTAAGGCCCTTATCCACTGAGACCACATCTCGATGCATACCCACGTCGGCTTCTAGGAAGTATTCCCTGAGACTGCATACCTCACGGTTGTGCAAGGTCTTAGCATTTAAGAAGCCACGACCCCCACACTTCCGCGGGATATACAGTCTCATCACCGACGACCGTGGGTGATGCATCCGATTTGCGGTCAGCAGTGAGCGGACCCTCCTATCCAGGGCATCAAGTTCCGTCTGAGTCCATTTGAGTATGCCGAAAGAATACATCAAAACCGGCATGACCCAACCGTTGAAGGCGCGCACCTTGTTTCCGCCTGACAGAAGACTGCCAAGAACCTTATTCAGGCGGCCAAAGAAGCGTTCCCTCAACGATTGTTTCATGTCGGCAGTATTGATACCTAATGCCTCCGACATACCCAAATACTTGTAGGTTTCTGTTGAGGAGAGGGATCTAAGTTGTATGGAATCCGAGAGTTGAGTTCCCACGGATTCCATAATCTCCCCTCGCTTGACAAGCATGACTGCACACTTGTCCACACCAAATTCCATCCTGATGGCGCTACTGAAAGTTTCTGTTACCTTCAGTAGCTTCATCAGTTGCAAATTGTTGGGGGCAATGAGTTTCAGATCATCCATGTAAAGAAGGTGCGATATGACCTGACCACCTCTCCTCAACCGATAGCCTAGACCTGAACCTTCCAGCAGCGTGCTGAGAGGGTTCAAGGCTAGACAAAACCACAATGGACTTAGACTATCACCCTGGAATATACCGCGCTCTATCCTTATCGGTTCGCTGTTCCCCTGGATCTGTCGACATCCTGGATAGCGAAGGACCGTTCTCCAATGCCCCATACATGACATCAGGAAGGTACGTAGAGTTGCATCAACTTTATACAACTCCAGCACCCTCATGAGCCATGTATGAGGCACAGAATCATAGGCCTTCTTATAATCTATCCAACATGTAGACAGATCCCTTCGGGAGCGGCGAACCTGTTGGCTAATGGCCATATCTATGAGGAGCAGCTCCTTAGTACCGCGGGACCCGTTCCTACATCCATTCTGAGAGGCAGACATGATACAATTACTTTCAATATGTTGATTGATTTTAGCTCTCAAAATGGATGTAAGAACTTTATAGACTGTTGGTAGACAAGTGATTGGTCTATAATTTTTGGGTTCCGCAGTACTACCTGATTTATGGAGCAGGTGGGTAATTCCAGTCGTCAAGAACTGGGGCAGCGACCCTGACTCTAAGGCTGATTGAAGCTGGGACGCCAAGCGAGCGTGCGATCTCTGAAACCATTTGATCCAGAAGTTGTGCAGTCCATCCGGCCCTGGAGATTTCCAGTTAGGCAAAGGACGGACTGCACGAGCTACGTCTTGGGGGCTGATGATAATTGCCCCCATTTCTGGTATTGGATCACACGCTTGTTCAACCTCCCGGATCCAATCGCCCTCAGTGTGACTGACAGGCACCGACCAAATGCTGCGCCAAAATGAACACATGGCGTCATCATCCGGCAGGCGCGTGTCAGTCACACCTTGGTCCGGTCGTTCCCAAGCCCTATATACACCTTTCATCGCTTTGGAAAGTGCGATTCTGAGTGTATCGTTCCACTCGCCGCTTGTACCGACGAATACGGCTTGCCCATGCACAGATCTTCTGCTTCAGGAAGTCGATACGCTCCGTGACGCGGGCCAAGTAGTCCCGAAAACGAATATCAGTTCCCGAGAACGCCCGCCCTCCCTGAAGCAGATTAACTTACCGATGAGTGCTCTAGCCTCACCGATACGCCGCTCAATCCTGCACTGCCAAGCTGGAACAGCTAATTTTGGTCGTGTAGCTCTGTCATTGTTAGGAAATTTGACGTGAGCTACACGACATGCCGCTACAGCTCCACAGTACAATATTGAGTGAGTATCGGCGAGGTCTTTGCTGCTGTCAAAGCAGTTCGACTGCTGCGAATCTAGAGCACACACCAGCGCCTTGTTTTTCTTGTGCATAGGCAAACGAGGTAGTCGTGGTCTAAGTTCAGGCGGTGTGGAACGGTACTCCTGGAATGCACCCTCCAAAGCACTCCTCAATTGTGCGTTGCACTGGGTACTCACGGATATAACTTCATCATCATCCTCTTCACCACCGCGGTCCGATCGCGGCGAAGCACTGGTAACATTCTGCAGCTGTACCGCGATCATAGGTGAAGCAGGCGTAACTAGGTTAGTCCGTGATTCGGAGCGTAGTCGATCAAGTACGGTGTCATCCAACATATGGTTACGCTGGATGACCCGCACCTGATCCGACAGTCGTTGCGCCGACACGCTGACACCTGGCTCAAGCACCTGAAACAGAGAGAGCATCCGACCACGGTACGCAGTCAAGTTGTTTCCCCCCTCAGTAGCCCCATAATATGCGCGCATGACATTCTCATTAATGGACTGAGTCCATCACATGCGCGACACATTTCCACCGGCAGCGGGGACCCTGTTCGGGGCCGGTTGGCCTCGAGGTCCCAAGCCCGCTGGTGGCCGTCCTCTTCCTCGTCGTCGTGGTGGTGATGACGGCGGGGAGAAAAACTCGTCGCTCGAGCTCGACGCAACTGCAGCGACCGAAGACACAGCACTCACGGTTGAGGCGCGTCCCGGCGGCTGCGAGGTGGATTAATATTAAATTAATATTATTATTATTATCTCCTTTATTTATGTATGTACATATTTTTAAATATTTCTCAAAAATACATAAAAAGACATTAAAAAATATAAAAAATAGTGGTCCGCCGGTGTCGGGAGCAGGGTCCAAGCTACCGGTGGTTAGGGTTCCAGAGACAGGAACCTCCTCACAATGCGAGCCGTATCGAGGAGTACTGCCTTCTGAATCAGGCCCTTGATCCAACCGCCTAAGGAGAGCCTCGATAGATGGTCATCGAGGCTCTTGGCCATAAGGCCATTGGCCGTCACGACAATCGGCTCAATTATAGCCGAGTTCACATTCCACATGTCGACAACCTCGTGTGCCAAGTCGAGATATTTTATTTGTTTCTCTTTCTCAGCTTTCACGAGGTCCTCGTCATGCGGGATGGTAACATCGACTATCATTACGCGGCGCGCTAATCGGTCTATCACCACAATTTCAGGCTTATTGGCGACAATAGTCCTGTCAGTAATGATAGACTGATCCCAGTACAGCGTGACATGGTCTTTCTCGAGAACTGGGTCGGGCACATACTTGTACTTGTAGTACGGTACCTCAGATTCCACAAGTTTATATTTCAAGGCAAGTTGCTGGTGAATAATCCTGACTACTTGGTTGTGCCTGTGCAAGTACTCGCCGTTAGCTAGACGAGAACAACCAGAAATAATATGTCTGATGGACTCACCCGGACGGTGGCATGGCCGACACACGTCAACCGTCCCGTCCTTCATAATATGTTTCCGGTAGTTGTTCGTTAACATAACTTCATCCATAATCGCACAGACAAAACCCTCAGTTTCCCCAAAGAGGTCGCCGAAACGTAGCCAGGACACGGACCCTAGGAAATCTACATCCAGCCCATGAAGAGCCCGGTAGAAGCGCCCGTGAAGCTCCTTGCCTTGCCATACTTCATCACATATTTCATCTACCCTCGGATCACCGTAGAGTTCGGTCGTGTTTACGGTTACGATTGATTTTGGTTTTTTATTAAAAATTATTGTATTTATTTAATTAATAAAATAATAATCTGTGAGCGAACTTAAAGTACCAGGCGCCCAGAACCAGTGGAAAGTACAAACTGCGTGAGTAGTGTAGACAGCACACACACATCCCACGTCTCAACAGCACACCAGTAACACCTGCAAATACTTGGCTCTGCCCAGCTGCCACCTCCACTGCGCAGACGTCGTCCCTCGCAGCGCATTACTGAACACATATCTAACTGCCCGGGTGCTGCTGTTCGCTAATAATTATGGCCTCTACTCAACGCACACCGCCGTCAACACCTGTACCGATGCCTATGCAATCCTCTTCGTCGTTTCCGAATCTGGCAAATGCAGATTGTGGTAGCTATGGCTCTGACACTCAATTAGATTCCTCATATCGTTGTGAAAAATCCGACAGGAACATCACGCAGAGGTCTTTTAAGACAAAATTTGTTGAAACAGGTGTGTTAGAAATCAAGGCTATGTTCGAAAGTTTCCAGCAACAACAAAATCTCAAGTTAGACCAACTTAACTCAGCAATGCACACTATTCAAGAACAAACCAATGACATCAAGAAGGACCTACAATTCGTTTCTGATAAATACGATGCTTTCCTGGAACGTATGGGTAGATTGGAACAAGAAAATTCAAAAAATAAAAATACCATTGCTTATTTGGAGTCAAAAATTGAGTTGCTGGAACGTAATTCCCAAGCTGCTTCGGTTGAAATACATAATATCCCTAAAGACCGCAATGAAAACAAGGAAACTTTACGCACCATTGTAAAAAACATTGGTAAAATTATAGAACAGCCTAATGACTCGGATGTTTACGATGCCTTCCGAATCAAAACCAAAGTCGAAAATAAGTGCCCCATCATAATACAATTTACTACAACGTTCACGAAGAACAACATGATTAAAAAATGTAGAACGTTCAACAAGGAAAATCCAAACAACAAGTTAAATACTTCGCACATTCAACTGGCCACAACATCTCAATCTCAGCCAATTTATATTGATGAATTTTTGACACCCGCAGCCAAAAAACTTCGCTACGTTGTGAAAAATTTCAAAATAGATAATAAGTATCACAGCTTCTGGAATTCATATGGCAAAATATATATAAAAGAAAAAGAAACATCTCGTCCAATTCGAATTAACTGCGAGGAGGATCTGCGTAAATTAAAGTCTGAATGACTGGAACCTGTACTTACCGCTTATATTTGTTATCTCTTTTTTGTGTTCCTCTTAAAAACATCACTAAAAACATTTGTTCCTTTCACCTCACAAATAAACACTTTAACACTTACTTCACACAAACACTATACTTTACACTTAGTACATATCACTCATACAGGATTACAGTCGAAACTAAACTTAATAACTTCGTTCAAAACAACACGAATGTTAACCGGTCGTTACTCTGCGAGCGTAACTATTTTTGTTTACTTTATAAACAACGATATTCCAATTCACATTTTGAACTAGTACAACTGTGTGACAGACAGGCCTATGCGGTCATATTTTTTCTACATACCCTACAATTACGATTGTGTCATACCTTCGCATATAATTTAATCCATACTGACAATGTTAAAGAAATTTATACTTTATCGCATTCTATTATAAGACACTATTACACACCACCGCACGAGTGCATACTTACTATTTTCAAATTATTGTCAGTTTCTAATGTATTGTTAAACAGAGGTCCTTTACTTACTCAATACTCGTTTTTAATGCTTTTATTTACATTTCCATGCAACACCAAGATATTTATGATGTCACTATTCCCTAACATTAAAGTTCAATAGTACCAAAGACATAATCTCGGACTTAGATCGTATTTCAATGGCACGCTCGTTCACCTGTGATATTGACAATTGTCAAAACATAGTAACTGACTCAGAACTATCTCTGAAAGTTATACACCAAAATATTAGAAGCATTACGCGTAACACACCAGGTTTACTCACATTATTACAGAGATCGCAAATAGATTGGGACTTCATTGTGTTGACGGAATGCTGGTTATCTTGCGCACCCAACATTCCGCTGCTTGAGGGTTATAATTACTACAAAACGAATAATATTCTAACACAAAATGAAGGGGTTGTTATTTACTGCAAAAATAACATTAGCGCATGCATAGAAGAACCTACTATTGCTGATTGTAACTGTCTAATGTAAAATTAATAAATAAAAAAAAAAAAAAAAAAAAAAAAAAAAAAAAAACTAAATAATAATAATAAAATAATTAAATAATAATAATTAATAATAAAAAAATAATAAATAAAAAAAATAAAAATAAATAAATAAATAATTAAAAAAAAAAAAAAAAAAAAAAAAAAATTATAATAATAATAAAAAAAAAAAAAAATAGTAATATAATATTTTTAATAAATATATAATTTATATATTAATAATATATTATTTAATAATTGTAAATTAATGTGTGTGTGTAAAATTAATCAAAATACGGCCATTCTAGCAGTTAATCGACCTGCTGGTTACAAAAATCTTAATAACTTTTTTACCTCTCTTGACCATTTTCTAACTACTACCTCCAATATAAAAAACTTTATTCTTATAGGGGACCTAAATGTAGACATAACAGAAACCAACACTGACTCTAATTCTGCTCATTACCTGGACCATTTAGCATCCCATGGCATGTTACCAGCTTATACCTTCCCTACTCATAATAAAACATGCTTAGATCACATTATATTAAAAACTCGATTCCCAACTTCTTGTTACGTGGCTGAAACCTCCATCACTGATCATGATGCGGTTTTCCTTATCCTAGATTTAAGTAAACGCAAAAACAAAACCAATAGAATAATTAAACGACTAAATTATGAAAAAATGGACACTGAAATTACAAATGCCAACTTTCATGAATTGTATTTAATCACGGATATTGATCTTGCTGTTCAGTACTTTGTCAACTCAATTAATTGTATTATAAAATCTAACACGCTAATTATTAAAACCTCCAACCGTAAGAAAATTACTAAGCCTTGGATAACGACTGGATTGTTGCGGTGTATGAGGAATCGTGACAAACTGTACCAAAAAGCAAAAAAGTATCCTAACGACCAAAAAGTATTGATAACCTATAAAAGATATAGAAATTTTTGCAACGAACTTTTAAAGAAGATAAAAAGGGAACATGACAAATCAGAACTTCAGACTGCAGCTAAAACTAATAACAAAGATCTATGGAACAAAATAAAAGACATTACCCACACAAAAAAATATAAAAACGAAGCCACACAACTAATAAATACTGATGATCCTATTTTCTCAACTAATAAAATCAACGAATTTTTTGTTAACATCGGCAAAAATATTGCTGACCGCTGCATTTCTGGTAACAATATCCCGTCGCCTCAGGTTCAGCCTCATTGTAGCTCGATGGTATTTTTCCCCACGGATTTGGAAGAGATCGAAAATATAATTCATAGTCTGAAGCCAAATTGCGCTGTTGGCTATGACAATATTTCTACCAACATTTTGAAGAGATATAGTCATGTTTTCATTTCTCCAATTTTATTTATCTGCAACCTCGCTATTGACTCTGGCAAATTCCCTAATGCCTGGAAAATAGCGGAGATTCACCCCATCTTCAAAGGTGGCGATGGAGCCTGTGTCAACGACTATAGACCAATTTCCATCCTTCCAGCTTTATCTAAGATCCTGGAAAGGATTATGAAAAATCGTCTGGTCGACTACCTGGAAAACAATTCACTGCTATCTCTTTCTCAGTACGGCTTTCGATCTGGCATGTCGACCAGCGACGCCATTCACGATCTTACCAAGTTTATTTCTGAAAAACTAGATGTGAACAAAAAAGTCATTGTAATTTTCATGGACCTGGCCAAAGCCTTTGACACAGTCTCCGTCCCACTGTTGCTGAAAAAATTGGAGAGCATTGGTGTAAGGGATACACAGCTTGAGCTTTTTACTGACTACCTCACCAACAGACTCCAGAGAGTTAGGGTGGACGAATGGGTTAGTAATGACCTTCCCGTCGTGCATGGCGTGCCACAGGGCAGCATTCTCGGTCCCCCATTATTTCTGACTTACATCAACGACCTCTGTGAGCTCAAGATGCCCAACGGAAGGATCATAACTTTCGCCGATGACACAGCGCTTTTGTTTGAAGCTGATACTTGGCCCGAAGTATACTGCTGCGCGCAGACGGGCTTTAATTCGGTGTTGTCATGGCTAGCTAGGAATAAACTCGCTCTCAATGTGGATAAGACAAAGTATATTTCTTTTTACATAAAAAACCTGTTTGCTCACTTGATAATTTCAAAATTACCGCTCATTCATCTTCGTGCATTTTTTCTCACAGTTCTCAGTGCTTATGTCCCCACCTTCAGCGAACAGAATCCATCAAGTATCTGGGAGTTATTCTAGATAGTACTCTTAGCTTCCACCTACATATAAATGCTCTTTCCTCTAGAATCCGAAAATTAATGTTTGTTTTTAAAAATCTTCGTCATGTTGCGGACACTGGTGGAATGAGAACAGTTTATTTTGCGTTGTGCCAATTGCTGATCTCTTACTGCATAACGGTATGGGGTGGTGCAACAAAAACATCAATGCTCCGGATCGAACGTTCGCAAAGGGCCGTTTTAAAGGTCAGTAATTTCTTGCCTTTCTTATTTCCCACCAAAGAACTATATGACCGAATTGGAGTATTAACTGTTCGGCAACTGTTGATATTAAATACCATATTGCGCAGGCATTCTTCTCTTCCCTATGACCCTAGCCTCTTTGATGGAAAGCGACGTAAACATGCAGTTTGTCCTACTATTCAGTTCCACACCGCTTTTTCCCGTCGGCATTTTGGTTTTCTTGGAAACTAGTTGTACAATAAAATTAATAGAATTTTGTCAATTTATTCACTACCAAATAAGCATTGCAAGTTTAAGGTCTCAACCTGGTTGCAAAAATTAGACTACGATACTACAGAGCAGTTACTTCTCGTACCCTCGTAATTAGTAGTTCATGACTGTATCACCCGACACATCTACGTTCACACCATCATCCTATCTCTCCCCACACACTACACTTACACACATCACCTACTCATTTCACCTGCACACTTCACAGGACACTTTACTTTACACCTCTTACACTACACTATTTCTAGTTTTCTTTTTTTTTTTACGTTAATCAAGTTTAAATATGTCTGCTTTTTCCCTTCTGCAATAAATCATATCATATTAATAAATATTTATATTGTGTTAAATTTAAACTACATGTGATTCGGGGTGAGAGCCTGGGGATCCATCACACAGGGTATCCTAGTATGGACGCCAGTCTCTCACAAAGGAACATATATTATGCATTTTGTTACAATGTTACTCTTACAATTGTACCTATTATAACTATGTGAACCTTTGTGAAGAGAGAAAATAAAGTTATATAATATTATTATTATTATACTTCCTTGCGGTCATCATTAGTAAGTACCACAGGTTTGCGCCAGTTCTCTTTAGCCATGGACAGCGGGGTGAGTCCCTTGTCCACTGCGACCACATCTCGGTGCATACCCACTTCGGCTTTTAAAAAATATTCTCTGAGACTGCACACCTCGCGGTTGTGGAGGGTCTTCGCGTTTAAAAAGCCACGACCCCCACACTTCCGCGAGATGTACAGCCTCATCACCGATGATCGTGGGTGATGCATCCGGTTTGCGGTCAGCAGTGTACGAACTCTCCTATCCAGGGCATCGAGTTCGGTCTGAGTCCATTTGAGTATGTCAAAAGAGTGCATTAAAACCGGCATGACCCAACCGTTGAAGGCACGCACCTTGTTTCCGCCTGAAAGAAGGCTATTTAATACGTTCTTCAGGCGTCCAAAGAAGCGCTCCCTCAACGATTGCTTCATGTCAGTTACGTTAATGCCTAACGCTTCCGACATACCCAAATACTTATAACTTTCGGATGAGGAGAGGGATCTGAGGTGTATGGAATCCGAGAGCTAAATTCCCTTGGATTCCATAATCTCCCCTCGCTTTACATACATGACTGCACATTTGTCCACACCAAATTCCATCCTCATGGCGCTACTAAAAGTTTCAGTTACTTTGAGTAGCTCCATCAGTTGCAATTTGTTGGGGGCAAAGAGTTTCAGATCATCCATGTAAAGAAGGTGAGATATGACCTGACCACCTCTCCTCAACCGGTAGCCTAGACTTGAATCCTCCAACAATGTGCTTAGAGGATTCAGGGCTAGACAGAACCAAAGTGGACTCAGACTGTCGCCCTGGAATATTCCCCGTTTAATCTATACAGGCTCATCGTTCCCCTGGATCTGTCAACATCCTGGATATCGAAGAACTGTACTCCATTGCCCCATACACGACTCAAGGAAGGCGCGTAAAGTTGCATCTATCTTGTACAACTCCAGCACCCTCATGAGCCATGTATGTGGCACCGAGTCGTAGGCCTTCTTATTATTATTAGTCAAAGTGTATTTCAAAATACATACGAGGGCGGCACTGAAAATTTCGGGAATCAAGGAAGTGACACAACATTACTATTTAAAAATGTATTTATTGCTTTTCGAAGTATTGTCCGCGAAATTTGACACATTTTTCCATACGATGGAACCAATCATTGAAGCAACCATTCCATTCGGAAGTTGGGGTCTCCAAAATGGCCGTTTTGTAGGCGTCTACAGCTTCTTCAGGTGATGAAAATCTCTGACCACGCAATTTATTCTTTATTTTAAGGAAAGTATAGAAATCATTAGGGCTTAGGTCGGGGCTGTACGGCGGATGGTCTAATAATTTTATTCTATGTTTTCTTGCTCTAAAAACTATTTTGTTCTGTGCGCGGTGTGAGAACTCGCATTGTCGTGATGGAGGATGATGCGGCGGTTGCAGTTCTCTTTACGGAGTTCAGAAACGACCTGTGGCAAGCAAATGCTAGCATACCATTCTGCATTAACCGTTCTTTGTCCCTCAAGAGGAATAGTCGCAACATGGCCGGTTTTGGAGACAAACGTGGCCACCATTTTTTTTGCAACACTCCGTGAACGAACAATTTTTGTTGGCTTTAACTCATTTTCGAACACCCAAACTCGTGACTGGTTTTTTGTTTCGGGTTCGTTCGCGTATATCCAGGATTCGTCACCTGATACGATGTTGTATACAGCATTTGAGGATTCTGCGTGGAATCTTTTGAGAGTTCTGACGCACCAAGTAACGCGAGCCGCTTTTTGCTCTTCACAGAGCGAATGCGGTATCCATCGGGAAAACAACTTTTTTACAACTAATTGTTCATGCAAGATTATTTGTATTTGACTCACACCAATGTCTAAAGTTGCCTGAATTTCGCGGTATGTCACATGTCGATCTTCCTCAATCAGCTTACGCACAGCATCAACGTTTTCTTGGGTGACTGTAGTTTTTGGACGAGTTTGACGGGGATCATCACTGAGCTTGACACGTCCACGTTGAGATTCAGCAAACCAGCGATAAATTGTGGTTTTGGATGGGGCTTCATCACCAAATGCAGAAATCATCCGGTTAACACACTGTTATTGTGTTAAACCACTTCGAAAGTCATAATAAATCATCGCTCTTGAATTTTCTCGAGTCAATTCCATTTTCTCAACGACTAAACAAGTTTGACAAAACCTTGTGACAAGACCGAGAATCTTTTTTTAAATAAATAAATGGTATTCGATTTTTAAAACCAAGGAGTTTTCAATTAAAAAGATTTTAATATGACAGGAACAGTGGAAATATTCCATTCCCGATACTTTTAGTGCAGACTGCGTATAAATTATGATGTAGGTACTCCTAGAATAACAAAATGTATTCAGGTCTCTCAGAGAGCTAATAAATTAGGCAAAGACGATGACAACATTGTAACAAATCTGTGTTCTTGCTTAATCTTTATTGTAGTATATGGTCGTTTGCCGATAGGGGTGCCAAATAAACTAAAGCCAGTACAGAGGTCAAATAAGCAAGGTCATCGAGCAATCTAATACCCTTAAGCACGAAATCATAAATTAGATCGAATATCACCAAGAACATTGAAGGCAGTCAGCACCATCTAAACCGTGTTCAATAGTCGCAGTGATAATACGATGTAACAACATAGTTTAGATGCGATTATCTCCTATGACCCACTTGTTGGTACCCCGCTGGTGGACAGTGGCACGATTTAAAAAAATATTTTTAATTGGTTTTTAGGTTTTGGGACCGTTCCTTGTCAACTATCTTCACTTTATCAGCCTGCTCCACTATGACGTCTACGCAAGAGCTACCTCAACCTCAACCCCACCCAACGCCTGAGGGCGAGGCTGCACTGGCGCTGATGCCGGTCGCCGACGGTGAGAGGATCGTGATCTCCGGCATGTCGGGGCTCTTTCCCTCCGCGCACCACGTGAAGGACTTGTCGGACATTCTGTACAACAAGGTAAGGGCTTGGAGATTCGTGGCTAACTGTGCGGTAACTTCCTAAAATACTCACAACCCAGTTTTGTCAGTTCAACAATGATCTTTGAGTTACTTTACGAATAGTGGAATTCAAAAATCCTTTAAATTGTGATAGAAAGTGTGTGACATAATTTGGGTGTTGGATGGCCCCACATGACTGATTTTTGGAGAACTAATTTGCTAAACGTGCTGACTGATACTGATGTCCAAACGATGACAGTAATAGACAGTAATGCATGGATATGGTAAAACCCTCCAGTGGAACAGTAGTCTACATAAATCTTATCCTTTAGGTTAACCCAGTGACAGCAGAGCAGGTTCGGTGGACAGGCAACCACCCCGAGGTGTCTCAGCATATGGGCACAGTGCCAAAGCTAGATCGGTTTGACGCCCAGTTCTTCAAGGTGAATTACCTTCTCGGAAACACCACGGATCCCATGTCCCGGAAAATCCTCGAACAAGCCTATAGTGCTATTTATGACGCAGGTGAGATATTATAATTTCAGGGATGTTGCTACTTGCTAGCTTAACTATACAAACTTTCAACCACTATTTCATCCGTTTACTGGATGAATTTTTCAAAATCTTTCATAATATCCATACTATTATTACAAATCCGGAAGTATCCCTGTCTGTCTGTGTTACCTTATCACTCCTTAATGTTTGAACAGATTGAGATGAACACAGATAGACCATGACCTGAGTTAGGTCACGAACGTACTACCAGAAGTTTCGTATTCTTTGTATCCCAGAAGTACATTCCCGTGGCATACGTCCCGAGATCCGCGCGCGCTTAGCTTCTGGCAAGAACTTGTATTTAATAAGGTTATCGATGAAATATTTTTTATAATTTTTATTTAATTTTTGACGTCCACAGGAGTAAATCCCGAGCACTTATCTGGGAAAAAAATAGGTGTGTTCGTAGGATCCAGTTTTTGCGAAGGTGAAAAAGCAATTATCTATAATACCGCCTGTAAAACAGGCTTGGCTATAGCTGGGTAAGAAACGATTCACTTTATCATTACTTACAGACTTTATTCGGTACAGACACATTCGTCAGTTAGTTAAAAAATATTCAATATAATAGAGTGTAGCAAAAAACTGGGTGCAAAACAAACGAAAAACCCAGATGCAGTGCTATGTGCTTGTTTTCCAGATTTTTTAGCGTGGCCGTGGGAATCAAATCCAGGAGTCACTCGTGCACCATTGTGAGGATCGCCCGGAGGACACGGTGGAACACACCATGGAGGTCTGCTTCGCTTGGGCGGAGGACCACCGTGTCCGAGCGAGCGAGAGGGAATGGGAAGCCATCACCCTATGCGAAGCAGTCATGCTAGCGAAGGAGGTGGCGGAACCTTACCTCCCAGCTAGGAACCGAACCCATTAATTTTGGAAAAAAAACCATGCACTGTATTATTACACTAGAATTTGATCCTTATTAGCGACATTATCGAATGGTGTAATAATAAAGTGTGTGGTTTTTTTTTTTCAAAATCAATGGGTTTGATTCCTGGCTAGGAATATTGATTTTTCAAAAATCTAAGGATGCAGTTTTACTTTTCATCAAAATCGGGCTCCAGATTCCTTTGAGCATTTTTCGCTATTCCTCATGGTTTCGGATTTGGCCATCCACGCCCACTTGGAAAATTCACCCTGTATACATACATACATATTTTGAGCTAGCCCATTTGTAGATTTGTTATTGGGCATAATTTATTTTGTTTCGTAGATGCAGTAAGTCTATGTTCGCCAACCGCGTTTCCTATTGGTTGAACGTGAAGGGTCCTTCGATAGCGATCGACGAGTCGTGCTGCAGTTCCACCGCGGCGCTGGAGCAGGCGTACCTCGCTATGAGTCGTGGTGAATGCGAGGCGGCCATCGTTGGAGGATGCTACTTGTGTATGCATCCACAGTTCTCGGTACATTACGGAAGGTAAAGCATTGATAAAAAAAAAAAACAATTTCGTTATAAACCGAGAAATTTTAATGGTTGTTTTCGAAATGGTTTTGTCTTGGTAATACAATCGTATTATAAACAAATAAAATATTAGAACCAGAAAAAGGCAGATTAACCATTGTGCTTTTCAATCAGCTGATAACTTATTCAGTTAATGAATCATGATAATAATAAGCTTTACCCAACAAGTTATTTAAATTTCCCCTTCATACTTTTACGGGCTTAGGACCTTCATAAATACTTTAAGCTGCAATTTACTGAACACGAAATTAAATAAAAAAAGTTTATTATGCAAGAAAAATATTTTTCTGAATTAGATACCTAACAAACTATTTAAGGCGTAGTTACATTCTCTGAACTCACCTTATCTATCTTTGTGGTAGAGCCATAAGCTCGTACGCTGCACTTTTGTCTTTATCAGCCAGACATGATGGAATGTGCAGGCGCCAGCGACCACCACCTTAGTTTTAAGTTCTATGTATGTATTAGGCTAGGTAGAATAAGCAGTCTTGCATCAAACTCTGTAAGCTCGGGTCGTTTCTAATAAAACTCTTAGTATAACGGGCCCTAACGTTTTATTTCTGCCGTCGCATCGCTCCCGAAATCTAACTGGCGCAGCCGGTAGGATTGCCGTAAACCGTTGCTTTCGCGGAAAGTCAAGTGTTACACGGAAAAGTGGAAAGAACACTAAAGAACTTATTCGCGAGTGATAACGTAGAGTCGTCGTAACTTAAAATCAGTGAGACGTTCTTGGCAATCCTCGAACCAAATAAATACGTTAGATAAGCGTAACGATAACGTGGGTGAGTAGAGATGTTGAAAGTTTATAAGGCGGTTGGACTGTGAGTAACCTTCTACTTCCTTCCTAATTCCCCATAATAGTAATGTTAATAATATGAAATATATTTTTGTAGGTACCGATTATTTCATTAAATCTGGAAAATCGAGTGAAAAACCTTTTATGGTGGAAATTAATTCTTAATAATTAGTGAATAATTATAAATCAAGTGAATATTATTTTCACGTTATTATAACGATAAGGTTTTTCATTCTTTTATTGTTTCATTTTCTTTTCTTTTAATTTTAATTAAGTTTGATAATTATAGAAGTAGAATTTTATTTTTAATTATTTTTGTTTTAAATTGTTGCTTATCTTTTGTTCGTTTTTTTTTTACGATTTCATTTAAAATGAATCTAGGTCAGATTCCTGTAACCGCGGCAACCGGTGCAGCCCCGTCGGCTCGTACCAAAACACCATTTTCTATGCAACTTGCTGAATCGTTGATCCCTCGGGATGTTCTAAATTTAATTCCAGAATTCAGTGGTGAAACTAATTTGCTAAGTTTATTTTTAAGAAAGTGCGAATATGTTATTGAAAAGTATCAAGGGACTACGGACCGAAATGAATTTTTAATGCAGACTATTACGAGTAAATTAAAAAGTAAAGCGGCAGCCTTAATTAGTGAAAGAGGTGATTTTGAGACGTATAGTGAATTAAAATCTTTATTGATCCAACATTTTGGGGATCCCAGGAGCGAGGAATGCGTTGCTATTGAACTGGAGACCCTAAAAATCAAACAAGGCGAGTCATACTTACAGTTTTGTAGCCGAATACAAGACATTCGTGCTATATTAATTTCAAAAGTGAATCAGAACAGCTCTACAACGTTAAAAGAAGCTAAAAAAATAATTTATAACAATACTTCTCTTAATGTTTTCCTGTATAATTTACCAGAACACATAGTGCGGATTATTCGAATTAAAAACCCTACTACGTTGGAAGAAGCTTTAAAATATGTCCTTGAAGAAGTTAACTTTCAGGAACAATATAATTTACGTAGTAAAATATTTCAACACCGACCGCAAAGTCATATGTTACCATCACGTGATGGAGGAATTGTTTTTAATTCACCCAATCTGAAGCCCTTGCAAAATAATCATTTCAGACCTTTTACAAACCCAACTCAATTCAAATTTGGTATACCTAATCAAAATTTCGTACGCCCGAATATACCGAATCAACAAATTGGTCGACCGCAAATGGCTCAATTTGGACCAGTCGTTGATAAGAAAAACCCCCAGTAATTAGGCTTTCGACCTCAAGTAGGAACATTTGCCTACAGACCCCCCACAGCGCAACCTGGTTATAGACCCCAAGTAGGACAATTTGGCTACAGACCCGTCCAAGCTTCGGCCTATCGTCCGACTAATAATTTCCACAATAGTGACGTGACAATGAGAACTGCTCCAGCAGCGGTTAAACCACAACAAGGTTTTCCTATAAATGAACTTTATACGGATGACGAACAATACTACTACGACGTCACTCATGACGATTATATGCAGAATATGACGACAAACTGTGACTACGACTACAAAAATATGAATACTGAAGATGGTTGCGTAGATGAGAGGCCTAGTGTAGAATTTACCAAAACTGCTGAAAATTTAAATTCAACTGAAAATAACAGTGATCCGGAAGTTGTCCAAAATTTTCAAATACATTCAATACAAACCCGCCGGAAATGATAGAACTTAATTTTAACGCCAATCTAAAACATCCATACATGTACATCCCTGAGATAAACGGTAAATTGATGTTGGACACAGGAAGCACGCGGTCTTTTATAAGTCCCAGAAAAGCTGATGAGTATTTTCCTCAATTAAAATTCTATGAACCATTTACAGTTACAAGCATACATGCGACTAGTAAACATCATGAAGTAGCTGAAATTCCCCTATTTTCCATTTTTAATAACGAAGGGTATCAAAAATTTTATATTTATGATGTGGACACCAGATATGACGGGTTAATTGGAATGGATCTTATAACTCGACTTAATGCTGATTTATCGTTTAAGGAAAAGATGTTAAAGACAAACGGCGTCAAAATTCCTATAATTTACTCTACTGACCCTGAAATTAGACTAGAACCCCGGACCGAACATCGAGTGAAATTACCTGTTAATCAAAAGGATGGCTATGGTATTTTAGATTACAAGGAGTTTCATGAAGGCATTCGAATGCCAGCTGCAATCGTGAAATGTGAAAATTATTTAGCTTCTACTGTTATACAGAACGCAACTAGCCTTGAAATGAATTTAATTATAACTTCTCCGTTCAAGGTTACTTCTTTTTCTAACGAGTGTATAGTAAATAATTTGACTGATTTAACGGACGTAGAGATAGATTCATTACTGACAGACAATTTAAAGAAATTGCGACTTGACCACCTTAATCAAGAAGAAAGTGACCTTATTAGTGAATTATGTCACGATTACAAAGATATATTTTACTGTGAAGAGCTGCCTTTAACCTTTACAAATCAAGTTAAACATCATATAAGAACCACTAATGAAGATCCCATTTATATCAAACCTTATCGACAGGGTCCAGCGCAAGCTGAAGAAATCAAAAGACAGGTTGAAAAACTTCTCAAAGACAATGTGATCCGCGAATCACACTCACCCTGGAGTGCACCTGTGCATTTGGTTCCCAAAAAGGCAGATGCTTCCGGTCAATTAAAATATAGAATGGTGGTAGATTATCGCTGACTTAATGACATAACAATCGACGACAAATATCCACTTCCCAACATAATTGACTTACTTGACAAACTTGGCAAAAGCAATTATTTTACAATTCTAGATTTAGCTTCCGGCTATCACCAAATAGAGATTTCCGACACTGAGAAAACAGCTTTTTCAACACAAAATGGGCATTATGAATTCCTTCGTATGCCATTTGGCCTCAAAACCGCTCCAGCGACCTTTCAAAGGACAATGGACAATGTCTTAAGAGGGTTGCAGGGTATACATTGCATGGTCTATTTAGATGATATTTTAATTTACTCTAGTGGTATTTTAGAACATATTAAAAGATTACGATCTGTATTTGATAGATTACGTCAGACCAATCTTAAAATTCAATTAGATAAGTCTGAATTTTTACGCAAAGAAGTGCAATACTTAGGACATACACTGACTAAAGACGGACTTCGACCAAACAACGACAAAATTCAGGCAGTTCTTAACTACCCATTACCACGGACACAGACTGAAATCAAACGATTCCTAGGGTTTGTGGGATATTACAGACGGTTTATTAAAGACTTTTCTAAAATTACACAACCTTTGACAGCTTGCTTAAAAAAGGGTAAGAAAGTTTTGACTGATCAAAAATATATTGAGGCTTTCGAAAAATGCAAGGAACTTTTAATTAATGCACCAGTGTTGCAATATCCCGACATGAATAAACCATTTGTATTAACCACTGACGCTTCAGAAGTCGCTATTGGTGCTGTTTTATCACAGGGCCCTATAGGCGGCGACAAGCCCATAGCTTATGCTAGTCGAACGTTGTCAGACACTGAAACGAGATATAGTACCATAGAACGTGAGTTGTTGGCAATTGTCTGGGCCAAAAAACATTTCAGGCCCTATTTGTACGGACACAAATTCGACATCTACACTGACCACAGGCCCCTAGTTTGGTTATATCAACTTAAAGAACCAAATAGCAAATTAACACGTTGGCGTTTGCGTTTACAAGAATACGATTTTAACGTTATATATAAAAACGGTAAGCAAAACGTAAACGCAGATGCGCTTTCCCGCATCCGCTTAAATGCCCTTAAGCATTCTTTTGTTTCGAACGCGGCACTCGTAAATGACGTCATGTTATTGTTAAGCTTGTGAGATGAACAAAATGTATGGAGAGGTCTGTTCTTTGTTTGATTTATGTAAAATAATGTGTATTCGTGGTAATAAAATAATAACTTTTTGAAATAATGGTTTATTTTATGAATTACAATGACCTTTACACAAGAAACTGGGAAAATTTCCGTTACACTGAACACACACTACAATTACTAATACATTACAAGGTAAAACTATGCTAATCCATATATAACTTGTTAGCTAATTTAATAACGATTCCAATGATATAACTGGTATAGAGCTAACTATCGTAACTTTGGAGATTTCATCGTTTTAATCAGAGGCGCCGTAACGCGCGCGACCACCCACGACGGCCCCACGCACAACCGTATGACGCGCAATAATGACGTCGCATAGTAAGGGTTAAAGGCGACGATTTAGACAACAGTTCAATGATTGTTAATATAGACGAACAGAAAGACATGATTAGACAAAGTACGGACGGTTCTACAACAATTTCTATATCTGACTCTGAAAGAACCGCTACAGCTAGTCCAATAAGTATACCAGAAACTGAGGCAGTTCTTGACGAATCGCCTCATTATCCCATACCGTCTGAGTCGTCCTCCATACAGACAGTTCATTCGGCCAAAGATCTCAAATCCAATGGAATACCGATCTTGAACGAAGCAATAGATACCAAGCCCAATCAAATACTTGTCTTTAGCTGGTTTCGTAATGAGATTCAAGTAAAAGATTTATCTAGAAATAAACAAAAGCTGTTAGAAGTATTTCTGCCTCTTCATAACTATAATCTCATCACAGGATTTTTGAAAGACTACATAAAACCAAAAATTAAGTATTTCATTTATTTCGAAAATCAAGAACTTAGAAAAGACTTCAGTAATATCATAATTTCTCTGTTCAAGAAAGATGTGGTTAAGTTTTATGAATGTACCGAGCGTGTTGTTTACGTCGAAGACGAGCAGGAACAAAGAGCTATAGTAATTAAATTACACGAAGGTAAGACATGTCATCGTGGAATCAGTGAAACCATTAAACGGATTCGTCGTAATTATTATTGGCCAAATTTGATTGAAACCGTTTCCGCCATTATTAACTCATGTGAGCGTCGTAAAACTTCTAAATATGATAGGAAACCCATTACACCCTTATTGCAACTAACTCAAACTCAACATGCACCTTTTCAAGAGATATTTATAGACCTATTTAGCATAGAATCGAAATACTATTTAACTTTAATTGATGCCTTTAGTAAATTAGGTCAAGCCATAGAAATTCCATCTCGCTCGTCACCTGAAGTGGTTCGAGCGTTGATGAAATATTTTTCATTTTACGGCGTTCCACAAAAAATAAGTTCTGACCCTGGAACTGAATTCAACAGTGAATTACTAAGAGAACTAACAGATTTACATAAAATAAAATTACACATAGGGACCCCAAACAATCCAAACTCTATGGGCCTCATAGAACGTTTTCATTCCACAATTATAGAAATTTACAGATTAGCAAAATATGAAAAGAAGTTTACGGATGCAGCCTCTGTAATGACTTATGCCGTTATGGCCTATAATAGCACTATTCATAGCACCACAGATTTAACACCGTTTGAAGCTGCGTTTGGTCATACCGAATTAAATTCTACATTTAACTCTGAATTTGATAAAGTTTACAAACAACAATTGATTAGAGATCATAAGAAGAGAACTCAGGCACTCTATAAGTATATTTCGGAAAAAGTAAAAGGTCACAAAGAAAGAATTTTAACGAAACAAGGAGGGGAATTAGAACCAGCTTTAGAAATAGGTAATCCTGTTTTCGCTAAGGCCGTTAATAAGAGACAAGCAAAAGATAAGCCTAGGTCCCAAAAAGCCGTTGTCACAGGTCAGATAGAACGCAATATCATACCAATTAAATTAAACAATAGGGATACCAAAGTACCTCTCAAAAACATAAAACGTCCTCCACAGGTGGAGTTTGATCCTGGTGATATGGACAACAACCAATTGGACTCTCCCAAGCCAGGCCCTTCAAGCAGTAAAGATTAGTCAAAACCCTGGTATTCTTCCGGCGAAGATAGGCCAAGCGTTTATTCAATATGATAAGTGGTCTATTGTTAAAATAATCAATCTTCAGGGCATAAGCACTGACCTTTCCTTTAATATTAAAAAATATTCGGAATTCAGCCAAATATTACACCTAAACAAATTCCACACAGATGAGTTTATGGCACATAAAACACAAGTCGAGTATATTCGAACTCAGACCGTAGAGAAATTACAGCAATTAATTCCATCCAAAAGATTTAAACGTGGTATTGTAAACCCTTTAGGCTCTTTCATCAAAATTATAACTGGTAACCTTGATCATGAAGATGCGGTTAGATATGATAATTTAATTTATAATATTCAGACTAAAGAACAGGCAATAGCCAATAAATTCACCTTGGTTTCTGAAATGTTGGATCACTTTCTGAACACTACTGAAATAATTAATGAAAATACAAATAGAATAAACAAGCGCATTAAATTACTTGAAGGCCTTGTAGCTAATCTTAGACAAAAGATAAGCATTCAATTTATATGACTCATGTATTTGGATTACTCAACCAATTTATTGTAAACTTTAGTACTATTAGTGCCGAACTCAGCGAACTAGAAACTGCTGTTGCATTTTGTAAGGTATCTGTTTTACACAAAGCCGTAATAAATTCTGATGAATTGTTAAATTTACTAAAACATATTAATGAACATGATAACTTAATGTATCCTGTAAATGATAGAAATTTAATTAATATAGAAGAGTCATTGTCTGTAAAAGCTTACCTTAAAAATGAAGAAATAACCTTTATTATTAAAGTTCCGTTAATTTTAAATGTTACTTATAATTATTATAAATTGTATTCCCTTCCTATGGATTCCATAAACCAAACCTTTGTTGTTTTTCCTGAATTCCCTTACCTTTTAGTAGAAGGGTCAAAATATCGTCCGATTGATCAACCATGCCAAGAGATAACAGTCAAGGAATACCTCTGCTCTGAAAATAACCTCATTCAATATGTGGAAGAAACCTGTATCGAACAACTAATGATATATCAACATAATCTGTCGCGATGTATTCCCCGTCAGATAAAGTCTGAACATCTGAAACTACAGAAGATTAGTCCAAATAGTTGGATAGTGTATACCAAACACAAACAAATTATATCGCAAACTTGTGGTAATGACGACATCAAGGAACGCATACAAGGAACATACATTATAACCATAGAACCGCAATGTGATGTTTCCATAGAAAATATCCAACTTCATGGACAGCGTTCTTACCTTCTGCAAACAGAGTATAAGCCTGTTCCTGTGATAAACTTACCTAATCTACGAGAACTCACCTCTACCGCCGTGAAAATGGAAACTTTAAACCTGAAGGGAGTTAATCTGGATGATATACGCCAACTAAATTATCTTCTGAAGAACAGTGCGAATAGTGAAATAAGGGCAATCAGTGAAATTAACGGTGATAGTGTCAGTGCCGCTCTTTACTCTTTGTACGCGATCGTCTTTTTATTGTTAATAGCTGTAGTTATGTATAAGTGTAATATAAGGAAAATGTGTAAAAGGCAGGATCGTCGTTCTAATGGTGTTGAAGACAATCCTACTCAACAAGAGGAAAATAGAGTCATTCAGAGACCTGTATTATTAGTGTCTTAACTCTATGATGATTACTCCTCTTAAATTAGTTTTAAAATATGTGAATATTATCTTCACGTTATCTTATAATCGTTTTAACTAGGTACTTAAGTTTTGTCATTTGATAGTTTATTGTTTTTGCGAAGTTCTTGGAAAATCTCTGTTTTTCCGATAACTTCGGTCCAAGGGGGGAGGAGTTACATGCTCTGAACTCACCTTATCTATCTCTGTGGTAGAGCCATAAGCTCGTACGCTGCACTTTTGTCTTTATCAGCCAGACATGATGGAATGTGCAGGCGCCAGCGACCACCACCTTAGTTTTAAGTTCTATGTATGTATTAGGCTAGGTAGAACAAGCAGTCTTGCATCAAACTCTGTAAGCTCGGGTCGTTTCTAATAAAACTCTTAGTATAACGGGCCCTAACGTTTTATTTCTGCCGTCGCATCGCTCCCGAAATCTAACTGCGTATTTCAACTACTTTTAAATGTTCACTATTTACAAAAGTACGAGTAGGTATTCACACTTCCCGGTAACGGAATAACTGTTCAAAGTGCAAGCCACTGCGTTGTATACACAATCGAGCACGTTTTAATTGATTGTCTTTCCTTGATGCCAAGGCACGGGCTTGGGGGTTCAGAACCCCGCGAAGACGGAGCGACTCCAAGTGTTGCGGCTCCGCGTAAGGTGCCGGGCAGCATGGGAGTCATAATCAGCCCTAGCATACAGTTGCACCATAGTGACGTAGGTAGTCCAAATTGCAATAACTGTAATGTCGATCCATTGCACTGATAACGCGTGCTGCGCGTACGACATTCGTGGGAAAACTAAGTTCGCCGCTGCACTAATACAATACGAAACCGGTGTGCAGCTTGCTGCCATTTGTAATATTGTTGCGCACAGGCTAGTTTATGCCGTATGCACTACACGTGCTTATTTTGCTTTGAACATTTATAAGTCGGTCTTTTCTTTGTCGGCTTCGCGGCTGTATTCTGTATTGTTTCGTGTTAGCGTGTTAACTAGTTTATGCCGTATCACCACGTGCGAGAGCTTATTTTACTTTGAAAATTTATGCATCGCTGTTCCTTTTGTCGGCGGCGGCGCGTGCGATTCGAGTAGTACCTACAAGTTACGTCTAGTGTTACTAATGTTTCTCACATTTTCTAGTTGTTGAATTTTTTTGTAAGTATTTTAACCATATAGTTCGGTACGGGCCCCTTTGGGGGTTTGACATATACAAACCTCCGCTAGCTCGGTATCGGCCCCGAAAGGGGCTAGCATTTAAGTCATACGTCATCCTCATTATTTATGTAAATATTTAATATTCTGATAATCAAATACTATGAGTGTGCGTTAATTAAGAGAGTTGGATAAAAAGCTCATATGTCAACGCCATTAAAACTTCTGTATATGTCCAATTATAGACCCATTACATTGATCCCTATTCTATCAAAGATTTTTGAAAAGGCAATGTATGGGAAAATAATAAACTTTTTAAATAAAAACAGCATACTTAGTGAAAACCAATTTGGATTTAGGCAGAATAGTTCAACTTCACTTGCTTGTTTTACTTTGGTCAAACTGATATCTGAAGCCCTCAATAACAAAATGTCTGTATTATCAGTATTTTTGGATATGAGCAAAGCATTCGATTTTGTCCCACATAATCACCTACTTTGCAAAATGGAGAAATACGGCATAAGAGGCAAGGCGCATGACTGGTTTAAAAGTTATTTATCGAGTCGCCAGCAAAGGACAGTAATAGCAAAAATTGACAATAGCACAAAAAAAACATACAGTTCAGAGTTAAAAATAAATAGTTGTGGTGTTCCCCAGGGAAGCGTATTAGGGCCTCCATTATTTATAATATATATAAATGACCTTTGCAAGAGCCTAAATCATGATTGTACACTATTTGCTGACGACACTACTCTCACAATAAAATGTTCAAATAGGAATGAACTAGAAGCTGACACTAACAATGAAATATTAAAAGCAATGGAATGGCTGGAATCTAATAATTTACGTGTAAATATTGAAAAAACAAAGTTAGTACAATTTCAAACATACAATTCCTTGGTAAAACCACCTCAAATACAATGTAATAATTCAATTTTGGAACCCGTACCTTCAACCTTATTCTTGGGAATAGTTATTGACGAAAAATTAAATTGGAAAGAACACGTAAAAAGAGTCTGCACTCGACTCGACAAATTTGTGTTTGCTCTTCGAAAACTGAGACGAATAGCCAGTAAAGAAACAGCCCTCAATGCTTATCATGGCTATGTTGCATCTGTGCTGCGTTACGGTCTCGTGATATGGGGAAATTCAGTAGATGTGAACAGAGCATTCATTGCACAAAAAAAATGTGTCAGAGCTGTGTATGGAGCAGAATATTTAGAGCATTGTAAGCCATTGTTTAAAGCACTAAAAATTCTTCCACTTCCTTGCTTATATATTTTTGAAATTTGTATGTTTGTAAAAAGATATTCGCACATGTTCCCATTATATGAAAGCATTTCTAAAAGAGTGAAACGCAGAAGCCCAAATAAATTACTAGCACCTAGCCAGAGGCTACATTTGTATAGCAAGAATTCCAATTGCATGGCAATCAAAATCTTTAATAATTTACCCTCACGCATCAGAGTGTTGCCAACGATCAAATTCAGAAAAACAATATTTGCCTGGCTTTTAGACAACTGTTTCTATTCAGTTAATGAATTCTTAAATTATACATTTTGACATTACATTTTATCAATACTTTGTGTGTGTATACCTATTGACTTATATTGTTTTTAATTATTATTATTTTTAGACATTTGACATTATATAATTAGTAAATTTTGACATTTCATTCATATATAATAAATTTAAAAATTGTACTTGTTATAGTTGCCCATTGTATAAAAATTAATTATTTTCATCTCAACTAATTTATAATTATATTGTTGCGGACTAGAACTCGGCCACTGAGTTATTTTGTAACTTAATTTAATATTTCTACACCGGCAACGGTAGTGTATGTGAAACTTTTTAATATTAAGATCTTAATGAATGTACCATATACTCAGAAATAAATAAATCTTATCTTATCTTATCTTATTTAGCGCGCAAGTTTCTTAATTTTACCATACAAAATCCAAGTGCGTAAATACGGTCATCGCCATTTTGACAGCAGTGCTGGCCGAGGCTAAAAATCATAAAAATTGTGGTTTTTGGACATCCAAACTCCACTTTATTGATAATAATTAACTCGTCATTTAATTATGTGACGAATTCATCCATAGTTGAATTTAAATAAGCAGTGGTAATGATGAATGTTGGTATCTAAAGTCGAAGTTTCGCGCCAATAGTGCGTGTTTACATTTTTATTTTTCACATTGTATCACACAAACGCATAAAGATTCGATGACAAATGTGACAAATATAATTTCAAATATTATAAACAACATGAAAATGCCCAGATCTTAGGGTAATTTACTAATTCAGGACCAATAACACGTAATATTCATTACCACTACTCAATTTGTATTCGAAATTGACGACCATTTGTTTTTTTTTAATTTTTGGGATGTGTGAAAGCGATAATTTCAATCGATTCTTGTTTTGTAAATTTCGATTAAATCGAGTAATTAAATGTAAGAATGTAAGAAATCGATAGATAGAAATTAAAATAATTTTGTTTTATGCGTTAAATACAATAAAAAATGTTATAATATTTTTTAAAGCTTTTATAATGGTAATCTTAATAGATTTTCGTGCATTGTAGGTATTAAAACCGAATCAACAATAAACAGAACAGATTAATCTATGGCTAAATTCGCGCCGATTTTGTTTCCATGTCAAAATTTAAATTAGAAATGCACTCGCTGTTCCAATTTATATTGTATTTATAGTTACTAGATAATTTATTGTGATTTTTATTCTATTGGTTGGTTGAATATAGAACGCCAAGGATCTTGGTAGGCCATAGTGTTTGTTTGGTTCCCACCAAGATAAATTATATTTAGTCTGAAAAATTGGGTTATGGTTAGATGGATTGGTTATTAGGTATTCACTATTTACAAATACTTTTTTTTTATCAGACAGTTCTCTCCCACTGCTGGGCAAACCTCCCCATGGCTTTCCAATTTTCTTTATCTTTTGCCTTCTCCGACCAATACTTTTAATCGTCATTATTTTTTGATGCGTAGATAAGCTTGGTTTAGTAGCAACCCCAAAAACTATAAAATTGTATTTTTAAGAAAACTTCTAGAAATGCGAGTAGGGCTCTTACCCTGAGGGTTCTGTCTTATAGCTGTTCACGGCCTCACTCAAGTGACACGGCCCACGGCCAATGATGGATAACCTGAACTTTGCAGTTGTAAAAAGAGGTTTTAGAGTGGACAGTGAACCGCTTTGAAAAATTAACTAATGTTTATTTAGGATACGGCCTATGCACTGCTGATTGCGAAATATAGGACAATAAGTTTGTCGGTCGTCGTCACCGAGGCAGGCCCAAGAAACACTAGCGTGGCGATCTGGACTCACTCGTTCTTGACTGATTGGCCAAGGGGAGGCCTTTGCCCAGCAGTGAGAAAGAATAATCCTAACAAAACAAAAGTTTGTCCCAACCTAACACAATAGCCCAACCGTACTATACACAATTTTGTAGAATAAGTAATATAATGACATTATATTATTATTCTACAAAATTGTACCTTTGACGGATCAAACTATTTTTTTATTATGCCTACCGAGATCCTGGACATTCTATATCCAACCCCCAGATATTCATCATCATCTGCCTAGCCTTTACCCAACTATGTTGGGGTCGGCTTCCAGTTCAACCGCCAGATATTAGAAAACCAAATTCACAATAAATGATGTAATAAATTAAAATACTTACTTTAAAATTGTGAATTGCGAGCGTATTCTTAATTTAAATTGAAAATCGATCCATTTTCAGATTTTTCTTTGTTTGAACTGAGAGACTTATTTCTTGCCAAATTTCACGCTGCTAGTTCAACGGAAAGAAAGGTAATCATCAAAATGATTACATAGAAGCAAGTTTTTACTGTATTTTAATATTTATAAATCTCCTTCTCTTGAAGTCAACCAAAAACATCGAATAATTACTAAGTGAAATTATTAAAAAAGATAAAATTAAATGATTAATTTATGATTCGAAATTATACCAAGAATTCAGTCTCAACTCTTTTTTTTTTTCTAAACTCGATTTCATTGCGAGTATCGATTAGGTTGAATACCACTTTTTAATCGTAATGATAGAACTTGGGTTTACGGTCAGCACTAAGAAGTGTCATTTTGCAACACTTGCAACATAGTTTTTTAGTAATATTTGTCAAGACTTTGATCGTGTTTTTTTATGAAATTATGTACGAATAATAGCAAAAATAAGAACGCAGATAGAATGTTACTGTATTTATGTTTCCTTTTCGAGTTTTTTAGCAAACGAGAAACTTGTCTATGTACATTATTTCCAGCGTATCTAAGTTACCTATTTTTTGGAAGCGTGCCGTAATATGTATTTTACACATATTTGGCAATAGACTGACGCCGTTTTACGAACCTCAACACGGTATTGAAGATATTTAACACAAACTTATCGTGTGAAACAGCTGCCGTGACATATTTATCATCATAAAATCGAATGCTGAATGTTCACGAAAATTCTTGAATTTCATGACAATTGGCATCACCCCCCCCCCCCCCCCCCGATTCAGCTGATGTGTCATGTGTCAAAATCTTGTCGAACAGAGTGGTTAAAACAAAAACATCTTTATATTTTTGCTTTAACTCTATGCTTCGAAAGTACTCCTTATGGCAAGTTGTTCTGCCGCGAGAAAACAACCATTAAAATTTCTCGGTGTTTATACAACATGTCACGTAATTAACGCACACCCTCAGACACCCCAATTAGTATATTATGTTATAATCATAATACATACACTGAATTTTTAGTTAAACGTGATTATGTATTGTTTATTTATTAAATTAGTTAGACTAATTCCGGAAGATTGTTGTGGTCACAGTACAAATCCAAGAACGCAGACAGTCGCACACGTAGATATGAGGGTCTTGCTAGCCTAGTAGTTATTCGCTCGCGTTCGCGCCGCTCGACAGAACTATAGGTATTAGTGCCTAAAACAGCCGACAATACACGATTGTTTACGTTAAAGAAATATGAACATTATATATATGTATAACGGGCTGGTGTCCGCAACTCCACGTCAAATGCGCGTATTTTGCGTGCGGGTGGGAAATTCATTCGATCCATCCCGGCTCCCCGAGAAAAGCCAGCAGCGCCTTGATGTCGCTGACCATCTCGCGGAGAGTACCTGGGTTACCGAAGTACTTTGCCCTGTATGATGCAACCTCTGGGCAGTCCAGAAGCACGTGGGCTGCTGTCTCATCTTCCTCCATGCAGGCTCGGCACAGGGGGCTGTCTGTGACTCCTATGGCAAAGAGGTGTTTGTTAAAAGAGCCGTGTCCAGTGATGGCGGCTGTAATTGTGCGCAGCTGTATTTTAGTCAGCCGAAGCGCCTTTTTCGTGAAGCGGCCGTCGATGGTAGGAAGTGCATCCTTGGCCTGCCTACACTCACCATGGTTTAGCCACAGTTTGTGGTGTTGTTCACTGGTTCGTTTCCACACCAGTGTGCGTAGGTACCCGAAGGGGAGTGGCACTATAGGTTCAGGTCCCATTGCTGCCATGCTCGATCCCCTTCTAGCGAGTTCGTCCTTTGCATCGTTGCCTCGGGACTCGCTGTGTCCTTTTATCCATTGAATGGTTATGTGAACTAAAATATGAACATTAACCGATGTCCGAACTTCGAGCATCGACCTGTTTATTTATGTCTAATAAACCTTTGATTGCATCTTTCCATCACACTTTTTAGGCTTTGGACTGTCGAATAATTTTGTTTATTGATTACGATAAATGGCAATGTTCGTTACAAAATGTTATGCTGCTAATTTAAATAATAATGAGCTGCTAAAAATTAGAGGCGATACAACAACATAATTCAAAGACCACTTGTTTAAAAGATGTGAACCAAGATACTTATTTACAATAATTTAAAAAATCAAATACTTAACTTACTGATTGCCTAAACACTCATACCACGTTGTATTTTAAATACACTTTCAAAATGTACAACACCTTGTTCAATACATTTTAATGCCCGTTTTCTTAAATAATTGATGTTTTAATTTTGAAAGCACTTCAGTGTCATTTTTCACTATTTCAAAAGCGTTCACTATCTTATTTTTTTAGATCCTCGGCATGTGTTGTCTCACTAAAATAAACTATCGGCTTGATACGTCCCCACAACAAAAAGTCAAATCAGCTGATCTGGGAGGCCACTGGACTCCTACTACTCATCAAGGTGCGATCGAACACTCCTTCCTAGTGAAATGAGCATCGTGTTAGTAGAATACCTCTTGTAAATAAATGAGTAGGTATGTCTTCTAGCAGCGTAGGTAGAGTTTTTCGGGTAAGGGCATGAGGATTCTCATCGAAATAGTTCAGTACAGCCAGTACTTAGTACGTTTTGAAGACGAGTACGTGTAGGCACATCGGCTCCCCTGTCGATGGCCGTGTCCGGACGGAACGTTCCGTGGTTGCGAAGCCGCTGAGTAGCAGCTAACATAGTCCTGTGGTCCATTACTTTGGTTGAATGTTCTGCAAGCTAGAACCACATTATCACCACACCGTCCCAAAGTCCTCACCATTTCGGTGTACTGAACATTTGTGCATTGGAAAGATATCGCGCGCGAAATATTATTTGCAAACACTCTACGTAAATACTTTACACTAATAAGGTCCGCGCGTGACTAATGTTGTTTACATTCTTTAAGCCTAGCTTTCATCCTTGCTGTGATAGCGCCCGCGCCAGTGTCTTAGTGGCTATCTTGCTCCATCCCACGTTATCAGTTTGCAGGAGAACGGGAACGAAAAGAAGCATGACATATTTTGTATTTTGTCGGTTTATCTATTGTGTCCTTCGTCCAGTGCCTGTGGTGTGCGTGCGGTTAAATCGCTAACTTTACTTAACTGTATTTGTAAAGACTTTAACTTGCTTGGAATAAGGTTCATTTTTCTTTATTTTGTATTGAATGACGGAATTTGTATTAATGCAAATAAAACTGCACTTTTAAAAGTCATATTGCCTTGAATTACGGTCCATTTCAGTTTGTTTTAACTGTACAGGGGTAGTGTGACTGTACTTTACGTAGTTTAAATTATTTTTGGGATAAAAAATGACCTAAATTAAAAATTATAGAAATCGATTCAGTAAACGCTTCTGAACAAACTACTTTCAGGATGTGCGTTAATTATGGTACATGTTGTATAACGTATCATAATATTATATGTTATGGTAGACCTTGTCTGCCGAGCGTTCAAAAGATCTTTAAAAAAAAAAACAAAAAAGAAAAGCTAACAGGATCGTGCTTGAATCTTAATAAATCATCAAACCAAATTGATTTTATATAATGGCCCAATTTATCTATTGAGAAGCTGATTTCCAATTTAGAATTATTTCCAATAGCATTCAGATGTTAGAAATTGTACGATCTTATTTTATTCATTTCCAGGATCATAAGACAAGCCATGGATGGTAAAACCAAGTCTTTTGATCAAAATGCCAATGGTTGTGTCAAGTCGGAAGCCATTAACGTATTGTTTCTGCAGAAGGCTAAGGATGCATTGAGGTGAGTTTTATAAGGATCTTTTTACAAGAAATAAAAGTCAGGGACCGCTCGCGTCCGTCCCTGGTTCAATCCATGGTCCGGAGCGAGAGGGAGTGGGAAGCCGTCACCTTCCCTCTGCGAATGAGGTGGTGGAACGTGAGGTGACGCCCTTGGCGTCGGGGGCCACGGGGTGGCTGCCGGCCACCGTAGGCGCTGGCCTGAGGACGGTGTGTAATGGGCTAGCTCGCCGTCCGTCCGTCTTATGACGACAGGCCTTTTTCGACAGCGCGATCGTGTTCCACGTCCTCAAAGAGATGTCAACAAACAGGAAGTGGCCCGCAAGGGCCGATGCCTGCCGGAGCTGCGGGACTGTTTGAAAGAGATACCGCGGCCCTAGAACACAAAGGGCAAAGAAGGAACATGGAACGGTTTTAGTCAGTACAAGTCTGACACTTCTTCCACTCCGCCCAGAGCGAAAGGGGTCATTTGATGATTTCCCATACGAAAAAAAACGGTAGGGGCTATTTTATAAAGTTTTGGTGTCATCAATTTCTTTTGGGAGCATAATTTGTCAGTCGCAACTCGCAACGCATTGTGAGGCTCCTATTTCCCTTGAAGCAAATATAAACTTATTTGCAGTAAGTTACATAAATGTTGGTTCATCCACCTACTTGTTCAGCAAAGTTTTCTCTTCAAGACTAGTTTCATTTGTCATGTAATATACAGGATATATGCAGATTTATTGCTGGCTAAGACGGAGTTTACCGGTCTGCTAACAGAAGAAACTGGCCCTCAGTACGGATACTTAAGGAATCCTGATAAGATTGTCGACTTCTTGAAAAAATTTTATGAGGAAGCGAGAGTTTCTCCACATACTGTGGAATACGTGGAAGCTTTTGGTTCAGGTATAATGGATCTTTAATGATTTACTCAATCCTAACTAATGTTATAAATGCGAAAGTAAGTTTGTTTATTACCTTTTCTCGCGTACCACTGAACCGATCATCCTGAAATTTTGCGTAGACGTGGTCAGGCGTACAGAAATGGACAGTATTTTCATCCCGAAAAAAAATACTGTTTCCGAGAAAAACAACAATAACGTTCTCATGATAATAGATAGCGCCACGTGTCTTTAGAATCATGATATTTTTTTTTATGGGTGATGAATGATTTTTCTAATTCTAAATGAACGCAAGCAAAGCCGCGGGCATAAACTAGTAATTTGTGAAACTGCTTTAGACCACGTCTGTATATTCCAAAGGGGTAACAGCGTACATCATTGTATCTTCATTTGTCCAGTTATTTAAATCCCACGTGTATAGGAAGTGAGTCTATTGCTATAAACAGTAACTAAGCACATCTCTTACAAATATAATATCTCTTTACCCGACTTGGGGATCGGACTCAGGACAAAGATCAAGAAAAAATATTTACAATTTTTGTAGGAATCGATTTGCACAATTTCATTATAGGTGAGCCTGAGGCTGACAAAACAGAACTGGAGACCATTGAAAGAGTGTTTTGCAACGGAAAAGAAGACACGCTTTTAGTTGGCAGCGTCATTTCCAACATTGGATATAGCGAGGCTGCTTCGGGTATTTCCGCGATAACCAAGGTAAGGTTTGTATTGGGGTCACACTTGATCAATGGAAAAACAAATGAAGAAAAACAATTAATATCGTTCTAGTCAGATTCTAAGACTGTAAATAACAGAAAACTACATAGTATTCGAGAGCGAACTCATTTGTTTTCAAATCTATATACGGGGTGGAAGGGACACCGACGCGAAAACCGTTACCACGTATTCAGTACACCATTCTGATAACTTTTTATCGGTTAGGTACTTAAAAAAAAAGCAGCTGTTCTATACATTTTGACCGTGTAGGTATTGCACTTTTGTAGGAACCATCTGTTTTTTTTTTAATAACCGATGGTCCCTTCTTCCCCGTATACTAATATTATAAAGCTGAAGAGTTTGTTTGGTAGAACGCTAGCGCGAAATACGCTTTTTGCGGTTCCAAACTGCACGATTTTCAATCGCGCGGTTCTCGCATGTCTGAAGGAGCCCTTGGCTTCATTGGAATGCCATTAAAGAATAAACTGTCATTAGAGTGTCACTCATTTGGTACAGAGATAGAGTTGAGTATCCCGGACTTTTGAAGAGTTCTCTTGGAAACGCAATATAACCGAACTCGACGCAGGCGAATCCGCGGGCGGAAAACTAGTTAAATATAAATTAAACTAACCATTGAATTTCAAAAATATTCAAAATTAGTTTCTGAAAATACTATATTTTTAATTTATTTATTATAGTCGAGTGCTATTCCACTAAGAAAATAAGGTGGAACGAAGTTTATAGTACTCGGATTTTCATGGAACTTTTTTTATTGAGTTCCTAGAAGAGTGCAGAAGTTAAAAAAAAATTCGCCACTTGCGACTTTTTTTTGTTGAATTTCCTTTTGAATATTTTTTTCGTTTATGAATAACTTCAAATTCAACGAATAGTGTGACCTGCCTGCATCCACTAACCATAATTTGGTCTATTTCTTTGTTCATTATCGATGGAATGCATTTATTTCAAGTATTTTTTGAAAATTTCCTATTTTCTACAATTGTTTCTAAAATATACACTACTAATTTTTAATTAGTACAAATACTTAAATGACTTATTGGAGAAGGTCTTGTTATTATATATGTAAAGTCTCAATAAATAATATTCATAAACAGCAAAGTTATTAGCGTTTATTTATATCCCAAAATGTCACTCAATTTATGGAGTTGTTGTACAGGCCATTCATAATAGTATTCATTATTCATATTGCCTCGCTCTCGCGTTCGCGTGTCTCGCTCAAACTTGCCCCGCCTCCAACAGCTGTTATTGTAATTGTAGGTAACTTAAACGCGTCATATGCTTTACGATTGAAAACTAAAAAAATGTAAAAAAAACTTTACGATAAATAATAGGCACATAATCAATTCAAACTTTCCCTTCATACTTTAATTGGGCTTAGGACCAACAAAATTACCAACTTTTTTACAATTAAAACAACCAGGTAACGAAAGTAAAAATAAATTAAATTAAAAGCTTTAGAACTTTTTAAAAAGTAATTTTGGCGTATTTAAAAAGGTTAAATCAACTGATATTTACAATAATTAACGTATTTACAAAACAAAAAAAAAAACTTACAGGTATTTTAATTGTCCTTCAAAATGTCCACCACCATTTTCGATGCAAAGACGGGCACGTTTAATTAAATTGTTTTTTAATGATAAAAGTATGTTTCGCTGACTTTTCACTTGGTTAAATGCGTCCAATATGCGCTGTTTTAATTGTTCGGCAGTTGTTGGCTCACTAACGTACACTCGTCGTTTAATTTCACTCCACAAAAAAAAGTCCAAGGGCGTGAGATCAGGTGAGCGTGGAGGCCATGCCACGGGGCCGCCTCGACCAATCCACTGACTCCCGAACTCCTCCGTCAGGTACTCACGCACTGCGTGATGGTAGTGCGGAGGCGCGCCGTCTTGCTGGAACCAGAGGCCTCGTAAGTTGGCTAATGGAATGTCATCTAACATTGTAGATACCATTGTCCGAAGCAAGGTTAAATAACTTTCGCCATTAAGACGCCCTTCAATAAAATAAGGGCCAACGATAGTGTCGTTTAAGATTCCTGCCCAGACATTTACAGAAAACCTGTGTTGAAATGAGTTCTCCTTTGTCAGCATTGGAGCTTTAACAGATGAATGAAACGTCAACAAAGACATCAGTCACTTGTCACATTCTGGCGTGTTCTTATATCAGTCTTATTTTAATTTTATATCAGTCTGTTATTTACCTATTTGGTAATGGTGCTTTTGATAATAATAAAACATAATAATAAATAGCATTTTTATTTAGAAATATATATTTTACGTGGTTTGGTAACTAAATAAATGAATTTAACTGATAGATACCGATGGAGTTTAGTGGTAAATAACTCATTTATTGATAATAATAAAATGTTAAATATTAAAAAAAAGTAAATAAAGATATCTGTTTGCATGTTTGTAACGTATAAACGGATAACAGGCAGATGTCTTCTTCTAAGTCAAAGTTTTTTCAGAGTAAAAAAAGACATCTACATTATTTAAGTAAAACAACGATATAGCGATAAAACCTATTACACAATTCATAAAGAAGGTTATTTTAAAGCATTATAGAAAATTTCAGGTTAATCGGTCTATAACTCTCAAAATAACCACTCTTTTAACTCTCTGCAACTGAGGTGACTTTACTGTTAACATTTGACTGACGTGTTGTCTACCAGACGTCAGCTATACTAGCCTTATTTGGCTATATTTTGACGATTTATTATATATATGCATATTTTATATGTTGTATTGGTTCTTATACTTTCAAAATAAATAAATAGCAATATTAACAAAACAATGCATTGACTAATACGAATCACTTTTAATGAGATCAACATTTTACACATTTGGTGACATACAGGTACAACATATTATTTAAAAAAAAAACTTAATGCTTATTCTTTCTTTGAGCAAACATAATTATTTTTAACATTACAATTAAAAGCTATGAAAAAAAAATCAACAATATCCTATGATAGGTTCAGGCACAAATCAGTCTCAAAGTCAACCCTAATTTTATTATCTAGAACTTACAGTCCTCACAAATTTGAGCCGAGCATTGCAAGCAAATAGCTTTTTTGCAAGCACAGCAGCTGAATCTTGTCTCCCTTTTCAATCTGCTGGAGCATATGCTACATAGTCTTCTTGCTGATGGTCCAGGTTGTGGAGGAGGTTGAGGAGGGGGAGGCAAATCCTTACCTAAAACCCTTCTGATTGTCAATCTAAGCTCTCTCGGCAATCTGTAATTATAGACGCGCTCTTTCACGCTGGGAAGTACTAACTCTCTTGCTAAGGATAATAAGAAGTCTCCTCTCCACAATTTGGCACCAGGACAACCTTGGTACAAGACAAAAGCATTCACACCAGCGACGTGTCGATCGAACATTTCTTGTCGATTTTATCGACTCCGGCCTTGCTGTGGTTGTAATCAACAAACATAGTAGGTTTATTGGTCATTTATCTTCGGCACATAGGATACGATTGTGTAGTACTTGGTGAACCCATATAAAGCGCACAGTCTTCAATGTAGGTATCTATATTTCTTGGTCTTCCATTAAAACTTCGTTTGGCGGGTCTGCTATCTGTTCGACATCGGCTATGTTATTCGACATCTGAAAGTAAAAAACATACTTGAAGAATAAATATTATTACAAGAAAAATAATAAATTGAGGTTACGTAGGAGAGACACTATGGCAGTTTACATATTTTTACTGAGGTTACGAATGTTGGACACTATGGAACTACAGTCGATCTTTATGAGGTAACGTCTATCAGAATCAGATCTTATTGCTGTACTTACGTCTGAGGGACACCAAATGCTCGTAGCTCCAAACGTGTAGATCGCGTGACCGCTCACGCCACACTGCCCGATGCCGCGAACCAATACAGGAAGGTACTGAGCGAGACAGAGCTACATCACGCGATATTGCGAAATGGCAACGAATTTTATGATTGACGGTGTCTGACATACTACCACCTCAGTTGCAGAGGGTTAAACTAAATCTGCTCTCCTGTAAAGTTGCGATTTTGTAGATATCCGTTTCTACTTTGCTGCCATCGATATGTTCTGATTAAGGCAGGAACTCTAGTAGTGGTATTTTATAAGTCTATTTAAATTTTAAGAGCATTCACACTTGTAACATAGTCTTATAGACGTATATAAGGAAACGTTATACAATATTAATAAGAATAAGAGCAGTGGTATTATAAGCACCTTTTACAAGTCTAATTGCCTTAGATTCTTAATTAATACTTATAAATTAATACATTTTATAAGTACAGTCAACCTTAGAAGTGACTATACTAAGTGTTTTATTAGACTTCTGTAAAACTAGTATTTTAAAAGTGTGATTTATCTCACCTAAGACATATTAAAGAGTAATAGCACTTTAAATAGTCCTACAAGTGTCTTAAACAATTTCCTACTAAGGGTTATTTATTTTCTTTGTTGTTTTGACTGATCCAGTTGATTGTTATAAAATCAGGTAAACCATTTTAATATTTAGTACATAATTATTATCATTTAGTTTCTATTAAATCCTTCAGATAAATGAATAATACTACATGCCCCAGGTCTTTCCCGACCAATAAACTTGGCCAAATTGCTGATATATTACCCTGTTAAAATATTTGTTTATTTATAGATTTTCACCAATGGATTTACAAAAATGGAAACGGTTTAAGAGAAGTGGAGCATACCGAAGAAATGTTCGTAGAAAATACTTGGAATTAATACTACAAAAACCAGCGTCTCTCCTAACATCTCGAGCTACTGAAACAAACAATATTTTTGATGGTTCCGTACGAAATAACGAGGACTTTTGTGGTGACAGTGAACGAAGTAGTTATAGTGATTGCAGTGGAAAACACTTAATAATGTTGTTATGTTTCTGTAAATAAATAAAAATAATAATGTCTAAACGACGAATAAGTATAAAAAAATCTACCTACCAATATTTTTTTCAATATGTAGCTTGAAAGTGCGCAATCATTCCTACTATCTATATATTTATAATTTTATTTAAATATTATTATGTAATCAATATAAGTTTCTTGGTAAATTAGTTACACACTTCACATTCATCACTTGGGTAGTGGTCGTAAATTGCATATTTATGGCAGCCTGCGCACCAGAAGAACTTCAAATAAAATAAAGTAATAATATCATTTTGGGCCATTGTAAAATGTTGGGGCAGAAACTTTGAAGTAGGATATCCACAGGCGATACATTTTTCACACGATACAAAGTGCGTTATGTTCCATGGCCATTGTTCATTCTTAAGCATTTGGATCTTTTTTTTAGTTATGAAACAGTTGACATCCATAACTGCAACCATACTGAATATATTTGTCCTAAAACATAATATGTATTAGCGTGTTAACATTAAATTAACGTTGTGGATTAATTTTATTATTAATACCTATAATGACATCGTCGTTTGGCTTGCTTTTACTTCTTAAGGAACCCTAAAATTATGAGCAACATGGCCGTGTAGACAGTAGGTTTACGTTTAATTTGACTTTTACGAGTGCGATATAAACCTTACATAAGAGTACTGGACTTATATTGCTCTAACAAAGCACTTATGAATCGTGGTTAGTCGTAATGGCGACGTTTTGATATTATTTTACAAATAATTAAAAAAATAATATAGTAAACGACATATTTTTAAAAAGGCCCGTGAAAATATTGTTATTAAAATTTCAAAGTAATCGAGAAAATCTACTTCGCAACCTAATAATCGCATAGAATGCGTGACAAATACATGAGTAAGATACACACTAGCGTTTTGTAGGAAAGTACAATAAATTTAAATGTAATACTTACGTTTTTATGCGCGCGTACTCTTTATTTTTTCACCAAAGTTCCAAAGACTCGCAACCCACGGCGGTTTGTGATAACACTCTTATTAGGAGATCACAAAGAGAAATATAAGCGATATTACACTTAAAATAGTATTTTATTTTATTAGTAAGAGGACTTTAAGGTTATTTACCCTTACAGCGCGCCATTGTAAGTGACTAGTAAGTTTATTTGTTTTTATAAAGGTATCAGCAAGAGTTTTATAAGTTTGAAAATACACTTCGCGAGACCTTTACAAGGCAATTGCAAGGGTGAATATACTTATAAAGTGTGTCCAAATCCACACTTATAAGTGTCTATAGGTGTGATATAAGACTGAAAAAAATATGGTCTTGGGATATTTGTAAGATTATTTTTTGCTAGCTGGGCGGGTGCTACAATTGCGAGGATCGACCGGAGGACACGGTGGAGCACACCATCGAGGTCTGCTCCGCTTGGGAGGAGCACCGCCGTGTCCTCGTAGCGGCGATTGGCGGCGGCGACCTCTCGCGCCCGGCCCTGCTTCAAGCCATGGTCCGGGGCGAGAGGGAATGGGAAGCCGTCGCCTCCTTCTGCGAAGCAGTCATGCTAACGAAGGAGGCGGCGGAACGTGAGAGGGAGAGAACCTCCTCACGTCCCAGCCGCCGCGGGAGAAGCACCGGGCGTCGGGGGCCACGCCGTGATGGCTCTCGGCCACCGTAGGCGCGGGCCTGTGGACGGTGAGTAATGGGCTAGCTAGCCGTCCGTCCGTCGTGTGACGACGGGCAGGCCGTGTCGACGGCGCGTTCGTGTTCCACGCGCGCCTCAAAGAGTTGTCAGCAAACGGGAGGGGCCCGCAAGGGCCGGTGCCTGCCAGGGCTGCGGGACTGTTCGAAAGAGATACCGCGGCCCTGGAACATAAAGGGCCAATGAAGGAACATGGGTGGTTTTTAGTCAGTAAGAGTCTGACACTCCCTTCCGCTCCGCCCAGAGCGGGAGGAGTCATTTGATGATTTCCCACCCTCCAAAAAAAAAAAAAAAAAGATACAGGTTACCTAGTTTGAGAGGCAGGGTTTCCCATATTGTGTACAGATAGATAAGATTAGATCCTTGATTGTATTCTACTACCAAAGCTCTTTTAAACTGTATTTTAAAAAAATTGTTAAATCTGTATTTTTACGAAATAAGAATTATTATTATTATTATTTTTGGGATGTGCTTTTGCTTCTCAGCTTACTGGTACTTCCAACTACATTTACGGGTCGAAACCAAAGTAAATGCAGCGTGTGGTGTGTTATGTTGAGAGTGTGTTGTGATGAGGACCTACTTCATTTTCATCTATTTGCATAAACTTTCTGACAAATCGACATGTATTTAAAATTGCAGCTTTTTGCAGGGTGATATAGAGCGTTTCATTAAGATTTAGTAATTTGAGGCTATGAAGTAAATGATTCGGGATGACACCTGTTGTAGAGAGGACTATTGGGACCACGTAAACTTTTTCCTGGCGCCAAATTCTGGTTACTTCCTGTTTGAGTTCTCCGTATTTACAAATTTTTTCGGTGATTGTTTTTTGTATGTTGTGTGTGTTGGGAACTGCGATATCTATTACGTAAGTGACTTTATTTATTTTATCTTGTAGTATTATATCCGGTCTATTACCTATAGTGAATTGTCCTGTCGGTGAGAATGGCGCGGTCGTAGTAGAGTTTATGAGTATCATTTTCGAGGGTAACTTGTGGTGTGTAATTATAGTATGGAGTGTTTGTGTCTTGTATGAGAGAGTATTGGACTGCCAATCTTTGGTGAATAACATTTGCCACCTGATTGTGCCTATGTGTGTAGTCGGTCTGCGTGAGGGTTGTGCAGGCTCCTGTTATGTGCTGGATGGTTTCTGGTTGCGTGTGACACTTGCGACATTTATCATTTGTTACTGAAGGATCTTTGATAATAAATTTTCTGTAGTTTTTGGTATTAATAATCTGGTCTTGTATAGCTATGATAAATCCTTCAGTTTCTGGGAATAAATTACCTATCTTGAGCCATTTATTTGAGGCAACTTTGTTGATGTGATATATTATTATTATTTGCGATATCTCAAAAATCAATTTTGCTGCTAGAACTGCACCGCAAAGTTCCAGTCGTGGTATAGATACCTCTTTCTCTATAGGAGCAACCTTGCTCTTTGCTGATACCAAACTCACATAGATGTTGCCTTGCTCATTGACAACACGAATATATACAGCTGCGCCGTATGCTAACTTAGAAGCACCAGCAAATGCATGTAATTCAACCTTTGACCTTGAACTGAAATAATACCATCGTGGTATGTTTATACCTTTCAAATGTATCAAACTTGTTCTAAACTGTAGCCAATCATGTCTCAAATCAGTAGTCAGCGCATCGTCCCAATCAAGCTTGGACTTCCATAGTTTCTGAATAAATATTTTTGCAATGATTACTACGGGCGCAATCCAACCTAACGGGTCATATAACCGGGCTACATCTGATAAAACTTGCCGTTTAGTTATAGGCTCCTTTAATTCTGGCAAGTTAATTGTATACTGAAATTATATCTGTCTATGCCATACCAATCCAAGTACCTTCAATAAAGTAGATGTTTTTATTCTTAACGAATCGCTGTTTCTGTGTTTGTCCCCTTGTATGTGTGTCAATAATTCTTGATTATTGCTACTCCACTTTTGCAGTTCGAATCCACCAGAGCTCATTAATTTGTTAATGTCACTATATGTAAAGCTTCCTGTATGGTGTCACAACCTGTGAGAAGATCATCCATGTAAAAATCACTCTTAGTTATTGATGAAGCCACAGGAAAACTTGCACGTTCCTCATCAGCTAACTTTTGAAGTGATTTAACCGCCAAATATGGCGCGCAAGCAGTACCAAAGGTCACTCGTAATAATTTATAATGTCGTAGTGGCTCGTCTACCTGTGGTCTCCATACAATTCTTTGGAAGTCTGTATCCTCAAAATTTACCTTAACCATCCTGAACATCTTGACAATATCTGCGACGATACAAATCTTGTGACATCGCCACCTCATTAAAATATGTCTTAAGTCCTGTTGTAACTTAGGACCTACCAAGAGATTATCATTAAGTGAAAAGTCGTTAACACCCTTACATGAACCATCGAAAACTACTCTCACCTTTGTGGTGTCTTTATCCTCTCTGACAACAGCATGATGAGGGAGATAAACTGCCTTGGGATTGTCGACATCCGCTTCCTTCACCAGTGTCATGTGATTCATCTGAATATATTCATGCAAAACCTTGTTATACTCTTCTTTTAAAATATAATTCTTCTCTAATCTCTTCTCTAAAAAATCCCATCTTTTTGTAGCTATAACTACTGATTTTCCATATTGACATTCTGGATATTTCTTGTCAAAAGTTAATTTAACCACGAAACTTCCCTCCTCATCGCGTGTAGTTGTTCTGTCAAAAAATTCTTCGCATTTTTCTTCAGTCTTTGTCATCCTTTTCTGTACCAAGTTAGGCTCATTTTCAATCTTCCAAAATTTTTTAAGTATCTCATCTGTCTTAAATGTAAATGCATGTTGATTACTCGGCCAGCAGCTGAAGTTAATTCTCTTGACACCCTCCCTGATAATACCCAACCTAAGGTAGTGTTTTGTGCCAATATTTCATTGTGACGTATAATACCATCCAATAAAATCTCACTATATACTTCAGCTCCAAAAAGAATATCAATATTTACTGGTGTGGCGTAACCTGGATCGGCTAGTGGAATTTTACTCAAAGAAAGCCAATCAGGCGTGCTTAACTTGGTTGATGGGAGTAATGACGTAACAGATCGCAAGACATACGCGTTTACTTGGATCAAAGAATCAGAGCTATGCCGTGATTGCACCGCAAGAGAAACCATGTGCTTAATACTCGTATGACCACCATTACCTATACCAGACACCATACCACTGACACGTTTACGTGAAAGTCCAAGTAATTGTACAACCGACTCGCTAATAAAAGACGCCTGCGATCCTTGGTCTAATAATCCTCTCAATTGTTGTTTATAACCGTGCTCATTGTATGCCCAAACGGACACGGTAGCTAACAAAACACGACTCGGTTCTAATCCTCCACTCGAGAAATTAGTTGAAATAGGTGTACTCACGGTTTTATCTGACTCACTCTGCGTAGAAACGTCGTCAGGTAATTTACTCCTGTATTACTGAATGGGTAGGATTGCGTTACCCGTGCTTTTGGTAGTATTCCCATTTTTTGAGAGTTTGTGTCTCCTTTGTACCTTATGCACCTCACACATTTGTTTCCTTTTCCCATTAATGATCCAGTATGTTTGTCGTAAATAAGCCAAAGTCAATTTGTTGCCTCCATGCAACGTTTTTACGTGTGCGTCTTGTATAATTAATGACGTTACATGATGGTTATTTATGGTAAAAGTATTGGATGTTTCTGATTGTAAGGCAGTTCGGAGTTTTGTAATCTGCCTCCAACTCTAAATAGTCCATCCTCGTCTATAAATGGATCTAAAGTAGATAATGTTTTATTTTTCTTCAAGGGTTGTCCACTTTGTATAGTTTTCAATTCAGCTTCAAATTCCTGCTGTTGCACCTTCAGAAGTATTCGTTTTGCCGTCACTTTTAGTTCTTTCTAAGAAGCATTATGGGTACGCCTACTTTTAATTTTATTTTATGTGCTGATAGTCCAGGAGCATTGAGGGATTCTAAAAATTCTACTGGGTAGCTTGTAGATTCTCCTTCTTCCATGACTCTGTTAATGGAGATATACTCAACATAATCCCCCGGAACATAGCTCAAAATTTCAGCGTTTATTGTTGCTGCTTGGTCGTTTCGTGGCGTCAAAATAGCTCTTTCGCAAAGCCAGGAATTTTCGCAAGTTGTTATTTGCGTTGCGTTTCCATACACAGATGATATGAGGTCTCGCATTGATAGACCGCAAAGTTCGTGCTCCTTGAGAGCTCAAACGAATTTCCCTATCAGTGAAAGTCTCAGACTCACGCGATAGTGCATGAGCTTCACGATCAGCAGTGAGACGTATTTCTCGTTCTTCCTGTGTTTCCTGAGACCGGGCATTTGCTGTCCGAACCCTCTGAGAACTCAGACAAATTTCCCTATCAGTGAAAGTCTCAGACTCACGCGATAGTGTATGAGCTTCTCACGACCTTCCTCAGATTCCTGTGATCGAACTAATCTCATCCTTTTAGCATTTTTGCTACATTGGGAGAGGTTGGATCTTCTTCGAGGCATTCTTACAATAAAATAGTACTTACTACTTAACACACAGTTATTTAGTAAACACGTACTATCGTAAACAATTAAATTATAAGTACTTACTTAATATAAATACTTACAGATTATTATACAGTCTAAAATTATCACAGTTTAAGTAATAAGTGTTAAGATGTGGAAACCAAACGTACTAACTTTATAAAACAAAAGAATTGCTAGAAAAAAATATTTTTAGCATTTTTTTTTTTTTTTGAGTGGCCTCTCGCAGCGCAACAACTCTACTAAGGTTGAAGCTGCTTAACCGGACAATCCTGTGGTGGCCAAAAATTACTTTAAGGCCCCCAGCCAGGGCTTACAAACTAAAAAATGGCAGCGGCGCGGCTCTCGGCACGCTTTATATAGCCACGGACGCGCAGGCGCGCGGCGTGTACTTACTCTGATAGAATACCTTAACAAATGTTCGCCGTGATTCTTTAAATTGACATAACTTTTTTATTTATAAATAAATAAAATAAATACAAAATAATATATCTTTATTTCAGACCTACATCAGTCCATAAGTTGTTAGTGGTTAGTAACAGATTGAGCTTATATGCTATGTTAGTGTTATTAGTGCTTAGTTCAATTTAACTTAAACCTATACCTATTTTAACCCAGTGTCTTTGGATGGGGCAATTCACTCTGCCAACAATCATTCTCAGAATGCTGTTCCGAGTACCACGCAAGCGTTGCAGTAAGGAAGCCGCTTTCTTACGCATGATGGCGTGAAAGCCATCCGTACGAGCTGCAGCAAACATTCCCGATGCACTGCAACGTCGTGGCAACCGCAACAGCATCCTAAAAGCGTTGTTGTATTGTACACGCAGGACGTTGTAGGCTCGGCCCGTATATAACACCCACAGGCCGCTCGTGTAGAAGGACTGACAGAACGCCCACTTTGACGTCTGCCGTGCAGCGATATGAACCGATTGACATGAAATAAACACTAAATGTTAAGTGAAATATTAGTGAAAACCGCATCTAAATCGAATACGCCGTTTCTGATATTAGCGTGCACAAACACACAGACAAACAGACAAAACAAAAATTAATTACAATTTCGGATTCGGCACCTGCTACTTTTTTTATATATTTCCATTGTACAGACACCACTTTTCTACAATTTTATTACATGTATATATGAGTTCCTAGAGGAGTGGAGTTGACATCTGTCCATCGGGTTGGTGATCTTCCACGGTTCCTTTTTTCTTCCACGTTACCAACTGAAGGACTTGTGAAGGCTGGCAGCGAAGGGGTGGACTCGGTGATCTTCAGTGATACTCCAATTTGTATAAATGAATAGGTTTAATGTTCTAGAACCCTTTACAATAATGATTAGAATAAAAATATTGAGCAAATCGACGCATCGCGATCGGTGTCGTCGACAGACTGGCGCGCCGCGCCGCGCTCTCCGCGCCCGCAGGTACCCCGCGCTCGCCCCGCTGCATCGCTGCGCGTCGCCTCCCGCGCCGTGCCGTATGCGTGTGTGTATAGTGTTTAGGCACGCACACATGCAAGGCGTCAACAAGTTGCCCCCCTCGGCAAGGGACTGTGGCTTGTAGATCCATCAGGCCGATCTTCCACTGGTAGCGGGCACAGCCGATTGTAGGCGCGCCGAAGAGTGCCCGATGTCGTCTTCACGTCTGCTACCCTGGTCACACCGTCGGAGCCTGGATGCACGCTGGTTACTCGTCCGAGCAGCCATCTGTTTGGTGGCAGCCGATCATCCTTGACCAGCACCATCTCTCCAAGTCGGAGGTCTCTTCCCCCTCTGCACCATTTTTGTCTCTTTTGGAGCTCTGTAATATATTCTTTATAAAATCTATCCCAGAAATGGGTTTTCAATTGTTGAGTTCTCATGTATCTTGAGAAAGTGCTCAACCTTGTAGTGTCTTGTGCCTGAGGAGAGGGTAAAACAGTTAAGGTTCGTCCAAGAAGGAAATGTGAAGGTGTGAGGGCTACTAGATCTGAAGGATCAGAAGATAAAGGAATTAGAGGCCTTGAGTTCAAGATAGCCTCTATCTGGGTAAGTACTGTGTTCATTTCCTCGTATGTAAGGTTTGCAAGAGCAAGTATACGTTTTAAATGGTGTTTGACTGATTTCACGGCACCCTCAGCTAAGCCATTGAAGTGTGGGCTATAGGCTGGTGAAAATTTAAAGTTTATTGATATATTTGAAGCGTGTGCACTTAAATAGTTTGAATTTAATTTTAAAAATCTAGCTAGTTCATTACACGCTCCTACGAAACATGTACCGTTGTCCGAGAAGATGTTGACAGGTTTTCCTCTGCGGGCAATAAATCTGTTAAGAGCAGAAATAAAGGTTTCGGAGCTGAGATCTGTCACAAGCTCTATGTGTACTGCTCTTACAGCCAAGCACACAAAAATGCAAATATATGCTTTAATTAAATTACTACCTCTACCCTTTCGGTTCAAAATCATCACTGGTCCTGCATAATCTACTGCTGTGTTAATAAATGGATAATCAGCATGTAAGCGCTGCTCAGGAAGGTTGCCCATAATAGGCTGTGTGATTCTGCCCGAAAAACGACAACATGTGACACAGTTATGTACTGTTTTTCTAGAAAGATTTCTACCATTTAATGCCCAAAATTTATGACGAATGTTTGATAGCAGTAATTGTGGACCAGCATGCATGAGTAGTTTGTGATAATGTCTAAAGATAAGTACAGTAATGTGGTTAGATGCATGTAGCAATATAGGATGTTTAGTGTCATACCTATAATGTGAATTAGAGAGTCTACCTCCAACTCTAATAAGACCATCAGAATGAAAAAATGGATTCAAATTAACTAATTTATTTTTTAATGGCAATTGTTGTTTGTGTTTTAATAATTTACACTCCTGATGAAATGATTCATGTTGTGAAATTCTACATAATGTAATTAAAGACCGATTAAGTTCGTGTAAAGTTAAAAATCCTATACATTTTTTTTGTGAATAACGACAATTATGTATAAACCTCAATATATAGGCTGTAATACGCTGTAGCTTACTAAATTCCGAAAATCTGCTCACGAATTCGAATGATTGTGGCTCTGAGACATTTAAATGACTTTGAACCTTAAATTCTGGCAAGTCATCTTCTTTAATGTTTGTTGGTGGGCCAGGCCAGTTAGACTCTGGTTCTATTAAAAATACAGGTCCTGACCACCACAAGCTATTGGATTCCAGATGACGAGCATCTGCGCCGCGCGACCCTATATCAGCAGGGTTCGACTTTGTAGGTACATAACGCCAAGTACCTGGTTCTGTAAGAGACTTCAGTTCATGAATTCTGTTGTAAACAAATGGTTTTAATAGATTAGTCTTGGAAGTATGAATCCAAGCTAAAACAATGGTCGAGTCACACCAGTAAGTACAACTGTGAAGTCCTAACGAAGATTTTACCTTATCAGCTAAACGAGCTGCTAATAGAGCTCCACTCAATTCCAACCGTGGCACTGTCATTGGTTTCAGTGGAGCTACACGACTCTTTGCAGCCACCAACTTCACTGTGACTTCATTATTCTGGGACACAGACCGCAAATAAACACAAGCACTGTAAGCTTGTGTGGATGCATCGCTAAAGGCATGCAGTTCACAAATGACAGGATAGTCACAGGTGACATGTCTTGGTATTCTAATTTTCCTAATATCAACTAATGATTTAATAAAGTTGCACCAAGCTACTTGAATTTCACTTGAAACATTTTCATCCCATGCTATTTTTAATGACCATAATTTTTGTAGAATAATTTTAGCTTGCAATATGCAAGGGTTAATGAGTCCCAGTGGATCAAATATTTGAGCCATGGTAGACAAAATTGTGCGTTTTGTAATGTGTTCATGTTCCTTAATGTTTGCTGAAAATAACAACACATCTTCTTTACAACCCCAAAGTAATCCTAATGTTTTTGAGTACTCGTGGTTACTTAAATTAAGTAATTCATCTTTGCTATTTTCACCTATGAGTTGTTGTATAATGTATGGATTATTTGAATTCCATTTTCTTAAAGAAAGTTGTCCGCTTTTAAGTTGGTTAATGACGCCTCTGCAGATGTCTTCCAGCTTTGACATATCATTGTCGCCATAAATAAAGTCATCAACATAAAACCCTTTAATGATAGCATCTGAAATAGACTTATGAGTGCATTCTTTTCCCAGCTGAACTAGACATCGTGTTGCAAGATATGGTGCAGATGCGGTACCATAAGTTACAGTGTTGAGTTTGTACTGTTTAAGTTGTTCGTTAGGTTCAAAACGCCACAGAATCTGTTGTAACATATGTTGGCTTTCAATTACCTTTACCATTCTATACATTTTCTCAACATCTGCAGTAACAACATGTTTAAACTGTCGGAATCTAATTAATATACTAACGAGGTCACTTTGGACTGTAGGACCGACCATTTGAATGTTGTTAAATGATAACCCGGAAGAGGTTACTGCAGATGCATCAAAAACAACTCTTAATTTAGTTGTTAAACTTGTTTCACGTAACACTCCATGATGTGGCATAATGTATGTGTATTCATCCTTATCTGGAGTTGTATTTTCAGTCATGTGACCTAATGATATATATTCCCTAATGAATTCAGCATATTGCTTTTTGAATAAAGGGTCACGCTTGAATCTACGTTCTAACGATATGAACCTAGACAGGGCTTGTTCATATGAACTACCCAGCTGTTGAGGCGATTCCTTTAATGGAATTGTTACAATGAATCGACCATCATTATCACGACTAGTAGTTTGTATGAAATTACTTTCACATTCCTGTTCCTCTTTGGATACAGGATTGTGCACTGTGACAGTTTCAAGTTCAAAGAATTTGGTTAATTGATCCTGAAGTTGATCGTCATAATTTGTACTTACATGATTGCAGTGGACTGTATCAATGCTATGTTGTAATGAGTATGTGGGCCCAGATATCAACCATCCAAACCTTGTTTCACTTAATGTGGGCTTATTTTTGCCTAATGAAATATTATTGTTTAACAATACACTCCAAAATAAGTCTGCTCCAAGCAGCATATCTACTTGAGACGGTGTGTGGAATGAAGGATCCGCTAATGTAATATTTTGGGGTATGTCTAGCCCTTTATGGTTGATTTGTTTGCAAGGTAATGCTTGAGTAATGTGTGGAACCACTAAACAATGTATACTATCAGAATATGAATTGATAAGTGATGATATAATGACATCACATCTTTTAAATATGCAACTAGATTGACCATTTAACCCTTCAACTAAAGTCGAGGTTGAACGAGTTGATAATTTAAGTTTGTCACATAAGCTCTTTGTAATGAAGCTTGATGTGCTACCATTGTCTAATAACGCACGGACTCTGTGTTTGTGACCATTGTGATCAGTAACATTAATGATAGCCGTAGACAACAATATAACGCATTGAGAGTTATGAGTGGCTGACAGAACCACATTATCTTGTGAGCTTGTTGACAACTGTGTGTTTAACTGTGCTGTGCAGAGTGATACACTACTAGCATTAGCAGTAGGTTTTGTAGAAGTAGGTTGAGAATCAGTGCTAACATTGTTTGTATCCGGTGTACTGGATGGCCCATCTAAATGTAACATGGTGTTATGTCGTTTATGACAGTGGCTGCAGCCACCCATCCTACACTTAAATGATCTATGACCCTTTCGTAAGCAGTTAAGGCACAGGTTAAGGGATCTTGCTTTCTGAATCCTGGCTTCAATGGAAAGTGACTTAAAACTTGAGCACTGATAAATGGCATGGTTACCTTTACATAATGGACAACTATACGGTTTGTTATTGGTTGAAGACTCCGAATTGACAGTAAATGTCTTATGCTTATGTGTACTGTCACCTTGTTTGCGTGTACTGCCACTATGTCTTTCTTTCGAACCATTGTTATGAACCTCCGCAATAGTTTCTAGTAAATCTGCTCGATTCTTAAGAAATTTGTTAAAATCAGCAAGTGTGGCTAAGTCATCTAATGAATTACGGTAAGTTTCCCATTCCCTACTTGTTACTGAATCCAATTTACTTGAGACTATGTGTATAATGAACACATCCCAACCATCTGCAGGCAACTTAAGTGTTTTCAAAGCTCTTATGTTACGATTAACTGTATCAATGATATTGCGCAGAACTTTATAAGATTCTTGCGTTCCATGTTCAATATTAATGATGGCTTGAACATGATTGTAAACTAAAAGCCGCCTGTTATTGTAGCGGTCACATAATAACTGCCATGCAACATCATAATTCTCATCGGAGAAGTCAAGAGAACTTATTATTAAAGCAGCACTATCTTTTAAAGCAGCTCGCAAATAATGAAATTTACTTATTCTCGGTATAGTGTCATTCAAATGTATTAATGAGAGATATGTGTCATGGAACTCAAGCCAGTTGTGATATTGACCCGAAAAGGTAGGTAAATGTATTGTAGGAAGTTTAAGTTTTATCCCACCTTTATTTCCACAAACAGTACTAGCACCTGTAACCGATCCAGTGCCCGCAGAGGCCTCCTGCTTACTCAACAGCTCCTGGGCAACAGCAATCGCAGCATAGTACTGGGTTTCGAAGGTCTCGCGTTCTTTATACTGGTCCTCTGGAATATCAGATACATTCTCTATGTCACTTTGTATGCCATCATAATCAGGATAAAACTCCTCTATTTTTGTTAACCTTACTTTTAATTCACTAATTTGTAAGGTACTTAAAATATCACAACTTGATACTATTTCTAGATATGATTTAAATTGACTTAATTTAGCCTTATAGGTTCCACGTCTTTTAATTAATGATTTCTGATCCATGTTAACGATCCACTTAATGAAATTAGAGTTCAAGAAAAGCTACGAAAATCTTCAACTAGTGCAAGGTTATACTTAAATTGTATCTGCAAGGGTGCAGCGAGGGTGCGCGTGAAATAAAGCCAAACACCAAGCAAGCAAGTGCAACGCGCTCGCAAAAGCCCCACGGCACGCAAACATGCCACGTGGCTAGCCCAACAGGCCAAGTAGCCCAGCTGCACACGGCAACAGCAACCACGTTCTCGCAATACAGATAAGTATTGAGCTGTGAACACGAAATAATGAAATATATGAGTTAATGAACACAATAAATAACCATGCAAAGGGGCGTTACAAGATACTCAAGACCTGACAAAGGGACCTTTAAAGAAACGAATCGAACACTAGTTCTAATAAAGGGACTAAAGCGTAGGTTAACCCAACGTTATATAGGGAATTTATAAAGAAAAGAGGATAAATGGCACTCTGTTGGCACTAAAGGTTGGCGCTGTGATCCATATTTCCATAATCCATGAGATTCCACGTAATGGCCGCCTCGTGCGCAGCTTCTCGTTCCTGTTGCGTCGTGTCACGGCGTCACCCGTAATTCGGCTCGTCTGGACCAAAATGAAGGACTTGTGAAGGCTGGCAGCGAAGGGGTGGACTCGGTGATCTTCAGTGATACTCCAATTTGTATAAATGAATAGGTTTAATGTTCTAGAACCCTTTACAATAATGATTAGAATAAAAATATTGAGCAAATCGACGCATCGCGATCGGTGTCGTCGACAGACTGGCGCGCCGCGCCGCGCTCTCCGCGCCCGCAGGTACCCCGCGCTCGCCCCGCTGCATCGCTGCGCGTCGCCTCCCGCGCCGTGCCGTATGCGTGTGTGTATAGTGTTTAGGCACGCACACATGCAAGGCGTCAACACCAACCACAATAAGCTTTTCCAAGCTATAAGGCTCCTTCCTTGCCACGCAAAAAAATTAAACCCTTGAAATTTGTAAAAAACCCGATTCAAAAAGGGAAGAAATATTTTATAATAATTTCACGCGAACGAAGGTCACCGCCAACAGCTACTCCTTCATAAAACAAATGAATTGGCTCATGGTGGATTCACGTCCTGACATTCTTTGAATTTCGAAGCGATATTCATAGATGTATTGGTTCCAGTGTCTAGTTATTCAGATATTTCTCATCCTCAATAGGTGTTACTCGGCTACCACACCGGTCAGCTGGCCGCCAACCTTCACTGCAGTACTCCGCGACAGGACGTAGCTGCACTGCGCGAGGGGCGCATGCGCGTCGTCACCGAGCATCAGCCCTTCCGCCGCACTTACGTCGCCGTCAACGGCATGTCCGTCACCGGCGTCAACTCACACGTGCTACTGCATGGACATTATAAACCCAAGGTACAAACGAAGATAACATAAAATGATAAAAAGCAAGAATTACCTTTTTTGTTTATCATGATCCTCACTGCTGGGTTTAATCAATCTAATCCTCTTTGTCAAATTCTTAACGTAAAATGTTTTCATTTTTTCCAGGATATGTCCCGCTACAACAGTAGTATCGCACATCTTGTGACTATATCTGCGAGACAAGACACTTCTGTACAGAAAATATTTGAGAACTTGAAGTCACGCGCCATAGATCCTGAGGAATTGGCTTTGTTGCACAACATCCATCAGACAAACATTCGAGGACATTTAGGCAGAGGATTCATCATTTTAAGTAAATTTCATGATAATATCTTAAAGTACCTCTTCATCATCATCGTAAGCATTTCACACCACCTAATCAATTCTCGGCCACTCTTATCCAGCAGCTTTAATTAATCATCCCTTCACCTGTCCAACTTGACTCGGTTATTTTAACTGCTTTTAAATGAACCGCGTTTCCCTTAACTATCTGTTTTCCTTTTTCATTCTAGGAACGAACGAAAAAGAAAAGACTGTCAGTCTACGTGAAGAATCTGCGTACTTTGACAACGCGCGGCGGCCGTTGTGGTTCGTGTACAGCGGGATGGGCTCGCAGTGGGCGGGTATGGGTGCGCAACTCATGCGCATACCGATCTTTGCTGCTGCCATCGAACGGTAGCTATTTGAATATTTTTTACAGCCTGAGGCTTCATTAGAAATCTAAACCTGAGTAAATGGTTTGAAGATACATGATGCTGTATTCTTATTTCTATTCAACATTTTCTGTATTATTAACAACTGTTACTTTCAGGTGCCGACAAACATTGAAACCAAAAGGCATCGATATTGTCCATATAATTACTTCGCCCGACAAGACTACATTCGATAACATTCTTCACTCGTTCGTGGGAATAGCTGCTATTCAAATAGGACTGACTGATGTGCTTCGGGAACTTGGCCTGGTGCCTGATGGCATTATTGGTAAAACTATCATTTCTGTAACAAGTACACAAAACAACAACAACCAAGCAACTCAAGCAAGGGTATGGCTAGGTATGTCATATATCCCGGTCACAACGGAGAATAGAACCGGCGAGAGATGTCGTGCGGTGTTCCACAGGGATCGGTTCTGGGGCCGCCCTTGTGGAACATCGGCTACGACTGGGTGCTGCGTGCCGACCTCCCTAGCGGCGTCAGCGTAGTTTGCTACGCTGACGACACGTTGGTGCTGGCGCAGGGGAGGTCGCACGAGGCGGCGGCCGAATTGATGACACGCGGGGTTGCGATAGTCGTTGAGAGGATCCGGCATTTGGGTCTCGAGGTGGCATTGCACAAGTCCGAGGCCATGTGCTTTCATGGGCCTCGGAATGCGCCACCGTCGGGATCCATACTGACGGTAGGAGGGGTTCCCGTCGGCGTCGAGGCGACGTTGAGGTACCTCGGACTCGTCCTCGACAGCCGATGGAACTTCGTGGAGCATTTCCGACGTTTGGCTCCCAGACTGGAAAAGGCAGGGGCTGCCTTCAAGCGGCTCCTGCCCAACCTGAGGGGGCCAAACGCCTCCTGCCGGAGGCTCTATGCGGGGATCTTGCGGTCCATGGCCCTATACGGGGCCCCGGTGTGGGCGCGTTCGCTGAGGCTGCGTGCAAAGCACTACCTGAACGCGCCCCAAAAGGTGGTAGCCGTAAGGCTGATCCGTGGGTACCGCACGATCTCCCGCGAGGCGGCGAGCCTCCTTGCCGGATTGCCGCCATGGGATCTGGAGGCCATAGTCCTCGCGCGCCTGCACGAGTGGCGCGCGGAGGTACAGAGCCGGGGGGTAACTCCGCTGCCGCGGCATATTGTCGCGCGGCGGACAGACCTCCGCCGTGATCTCATGGCGACATGGAGGGAGCGACTATCGCAACCACGTGCAGGGCACGCCACGATAGTGGCGATAAGTCCCCTCTTTGACGAGTGGCTTGAGAGGCGCCACGGCGCCCTCACCTTCCGCCTGACGCAGGTCCTCACCGGACATGGATGTTTCGGGAGGTACCTGCACCGAATCGGGCGGGAGGAAACGCCCGGGTGCTACTATTGTGAGGATCGACCGGAGGACACGGTGGAGCACACCGTCGAGGTCTGCTCCGCTTGGGAGGAGCACCGCCGTGTCCTCGTAGCGGCGATTGGCGGCGGCGACCTCTCGCGTCCGGCTCTGGTTCAAGCCATGGTCCGGGGCGAGAGGGAATGGGAAGCCGTCGCCTCCTTCTGCGAAGCAGTCATGCCAGCGAAGGAGGCGGCGGAACGTGAGAGGGAGAGAACCTCCTCACGTCCCAGCCGCCGCGGGAGAAGCACCGGGCGTCGGGGGCCACGCCGTGATGGCTCTCGGCCACCGTAGGCGCGGGCCTGTGGACGGCGAGTAATGGGCTAGCTCGCCGTCCGTCCGTCGTGTGACGACGGGCAGGCCGTGTCGACGGCGCGTTCGTGTTCCACGCGCGCCTCAAAGAGTTGTCAGCAAACGGGAGGGGCCCGCAAGGGCCGGTGCCTGCCAGGGCTGCGGGACTGTTCGAAAGAGATACCGCGGCCCTGGAACATAAAGGGCCAATGAAGGAACATGGGTGGTTTTTAGTCAGTAAGAGTCTGACACTCCCTTCCGCTCCGCCCAGAGCGGGAGGAGTCATTTGATGATTTCCCACCCCCCAAAAAAAAAAAAAAAAAAAAAGCAAGGGTATGGCTATATACTCTCGCTTGAGTTATTTAAATAGTCGAATAGATATATAATGTACTTTTTCACAAAATAGGGAATATGCATGTACTTCTTTTATATTTTTAAATGATAATTCACATTATTATATACATGTAAAAAAAAACCAGCACCAAAAAACCAACGTTTGGTTCAGAAAAAAGTTTTAAAATAGTAGCCTGTTATCAGCTTTTAAAAGACCACAATTTGGCGCGCTTGTCATGACGTTAAAGTCTATAACAACATACATCTAGTGAATAGCTGCAAAAGTGTTTTGGGCTGTAATCTATAAATTTTTTGTGTTTTACTTCAATAAAAAATGCAACAGGACAATAAACCTACTTTTCAGTACTGTTTCGTGCCCTTCTGTAAAAACACAAATAGAAACGCACCAATCAAAGTGTTTTTTCTTGTACCTACCGAGAGGTGTGAATATCAGGAGAAAGTGGTGTAAAATCATGAAAAGAGACATGACATCTCCATCAACTTGGCTTTAGATAATGTTTTTTTCCATGAAATAATCATAACCTTATAATTCTCATTCACATTTTAAGGTATTATATTTTTCTATTTTCTATTATATATTTCTATATTCTATTTTTCTTTACTTATAGGTAAAAATTATCCAAAGGCGTGGAAGATCCAATATACATAATATTTATTATGTAATTACCTTGCTGTTTTCACTCCTTTTATTTCAGTAGACGTAAAATCCGAATTTGAAGAGAAATACTTGGCCATCATAAATTTCGGAGAAATTTCGGAAGTTTGTCCGATTGGGCCTTGACGTAACCGATATCAGCCATTTTTGTGTGAATCTTTCTACTACTCTTTTACAAAACAAATTAATGTAATTTCACTTCAATACCTGCTCAAAATCACAATAAAACTGAACTTAATCGCAAGCATTCAACAACTAGGCACTAGCTGACATTTGTTATTAAAGACTTTGACGTCACAATTCGTTCCGCCCAATAACGCTGCGTTCAACTAATTTGAATGTCGCTATTATTTTGTGCACTTTTCAATAGTTATTTTATTAATGAAAACGAAATTATATTAAAAAATATTAATATGTACGTAAATCTAAAAGAAAAGGGTTCATATAAAAGAAATTGAGCGTTATTTGAATCATACGCATATTTCCTATTCACATACCAAAATTGATACACAGCTATTTCACTTTCACTTTTGTTTGTTCTAGTGAAACGTAGCTCTAATAATGATCCCTTCTCTTCTTCAGGTCACAGTGTAGGTGAGTTGGGCTGCGCGTACGCCGATGGTTGTTTGACGGCAGAGGAGATGATTCTGTCGGCGTACAGCCGCGGTCTGGTGTCGCTGCAGACTCCGTTTATTCGAGGATCCATGGCTGCTATCGGTGTGGGATATAAAAAGGTATTTTTTAAACCCGGATTGTGCTGCACAGTCTGAGATGAACTATTCATGTAAATTATAAATGTACCTCTTATGGACTCTACACACCAAAGCACACATGTCGGTGGCATGTCAACTGACATTATGTGTGGAGCTCATTTTACTGACACGGGTTCATTTTACTGATCTTTCTTATTTTAACTTAACTGTGTTTACGTTCATTGGAACCTATCTAAAAAACACGTCATACTTATTTCGTAGATTTCAAAAATGTGTCCTCCTGAGATTGAAGTGGCTTGTCACAACGGACCTGAATCTAGCACCATTTCGGGACCTGCGGATATCATGAAGGAATTTGTCGCAGAGTTGACTGCTAAGGGCATTTTCGCTAAGGAAGTACCATGTTCCAACATCGCTTATCATTCACGTTATATTGCTGATGCTGGTGAGCATAATATATCCCTTTTTTACCATGAGTGAAGTCGTATGTCTCTTATTTCATTAATTATAATTTTTAATAACAGGTCCCAGTTTGCTAAAATATTTGAGCGAAGTAATCAAGACTCCGAGGGCTCGAAGTGCACGCTGGGTGTCAACTTCCGTACCATTTGATAAATGGGAGGAACCTCTGGCTAAGTTCTCGTCTGCGGAGTATCACACTAACAATCTTCTGGTAAGAATCCACTATAGGCAATAGGAAATCTTGCCATTTAGATTTAAAACAAAAGAGTTATCTTGTAGAGACAAGCTCTTTGCTATCACCTGCATGATACGAGTATATATGAAAGCCAAAACATTTTTTCCTACTTCTCCTATTTTGATTCTTTGGTTTAATTGTGGAATTTAATTTTCCTACGTCCATAATAGTATTCCCTTTCCTCAGAACCCAGTGTTCTTTGAGGAAACTTTGAAACACATACCGTCAAACGCGGTGCTGGTGGAGGTTGCTCCTCATGGTCTATTGCAAGCCATCCTGAAGCGTTCTCTACCAACCGATTGCAAAAACATAGCGCTTACCAGAAGAGGGCACATGGACAACACATTTCTGCTGCTTCAAGCAGTTGGCAAGTACGTGGCTTTTATTCATTATTGTTTTCGTAGTATTTCTATAGTACGCTCTTTATTCTCGTAAATTCTTTCTTCGTCCCGTTCCGATTTGCCTGTTCCATGCACGATGGGATCGTGACTATGGAGTTACCTGTCGATCGCACGGGTGTTTTCTTCAACGCATTGCTTACCGCCGTAAGTTAACAATCTAATAGCACATCCGCGCTTTGGTGTATTCTCGAGAGTTTAAAATCAAACATGGGTACTTGGACTAAGCACCGTACTTATAAACACGAAAGAGCAAACCGTAAGATCAGTCACTTTCTTGCGTTGTTTAACAACTGTTTCTGTTTCCAGGTTGTACATAGAGGGCTACAACCCGAAAGTCCAAATACTTTACCCAAAAGTAGAGATGCCGGTATCCACTGGGACACCATTCCTTTCCCACCTGGTAGAGTGGGCCCATGGAGAACGCTGGTAACTCAAATAACTTTTTTGAACTCTGATTAACACTGCTTATAGATTTAGAATATCCTCTATAGTGGGGGCTTTAGTGGGGAGTTGCGATGTAATAAAACCGACTCCAAAAACACAAAAAAAGTGAAAAATAATTTTAGCTTCAGAAGTCGGTGACTTTTGTTTATTTGATTCAGTTTTTTGTCACCGACTTCTGAAGCTAAAATTATTTTTCACTTTTTTTGTGTTTTTGGAGTCGGTTTTATTTTTTGCAAAAAAGTTTTTTTATTTTTTTATTTTTAGTTGCAATATTCCATAGAAATATTTTTCATCATCAGACCTGTAATGGCACTTGTAACCCAGATAGGTGCAAAGTTTTGATCAATATACATGAATTAAGTCCAAACGCAAGGTAGCTACTGTAAACAGTTGAGGAGTTCCCTTAACTGTCCTTCGTCTTCATCATCAGACCCCTTATGACAGTCACAACCCATCTAGGTGTAAATATCTCATCAATACAAATTAATCAAACCCAAACACAAGGTGACTGCTGTAAACCGTTGAGGAGTTCCCTCGACTGTCTTTCGGTTCCATCATCAGAGCGACTCCAGACCTTCTTTAAATTGTAGTGCTTTAAAATACTTAATCAAAAAATTTACAAACGCACTAGTCGCCACTACAATTTTTGAAAGCTCCCCTCAATTTCTCTTGGATGCCATCATCAGATCCCGGTTTCCTTATCATGGGACCACCCTTGAAGTATCTCCTTTCCAACAAAAAAAAAAAAATCAAAATCGGTTCATAAACGACGAAAAACATATATACGGTCGAATTGAGAAACCTCCTCCTTTTTTTTGAAGTCGGTTTAAATAGAAGTCTTCCTTCGTCAAGTTATTTTTTTAAGTTACCACCTGTTTTTAAGGGAGCATTTCACGTCAAGCGGACAACCAAAAAAAAATGCGGTCGTGAATTTTGTTTATACTCTAGTCAGTTATACTCCTAGTAGACGTGGATGTTTTTTTTTTCGTATGATGCTTTATTGATGATTTATGAGCTTTTAAAAAATTACTAAGAATGAAGTCATGAATTTTTGGATGCTTATTAACTGTATCAATTAATTTATTAAAAAACTAATAAAGTATTGTTTCTTACAGTAAAAAAGTTGAAGTTTTTAATTTTTTGTCGAATCCTAAAAGAGAATGCTCATGGATATATGGAATCCCGTACCATGCTGCATCAAAATCAAACTTTGTTTTTTATAGACTACACTGATCGTATTAACTCCTACAAAAATTATTTTTGAAAAAAAAACCCGCGTTTCAGAGTTATTTTATAAAATCGAAACTAACCTAAAAAGTAGATCTATTTTTTCGACGCTACCAACGACGTATTTTAACACACATACATTACATTATTGCTCTAAAAACAGCGTAATACACTAATATTAGTAAGAATTACGAGTTAAAGTAACATCCACAGTATGCTTGACTGAAACTCGATTTTATTTTAGACCTTTATATTGCCAATAGTCAGTCAGTACAGTACAAATGTCAGATGCCACAGATAAGATAACTATAAACCATAGAGTATAGTAAGTGCTATAAACTAGTCGGGATTTAGGGATGTAATCGATAAATCAAAATCTTTAGGCTGAGAAAATCTATTTTGTTGCAAATAGCAATAAACCAAACTAAATCGATTTGGTGTACTGATCTTACTTAATTGTAATTAATTTTAGAGTCCGCTCGACAGACAAGGGTTTGTTCAATTGAAACGGAACGTCATTTATATTCAGTTGAAACGGAACGTCATATAAAGGGAGTAAAACAATATTCATACTTTTAAACTCGAAAAGTATATTTCCAGTTCAAAAATCAAATCCCCGACGCGTAATGCCGTAAAAAAATATGAAACTAATTACTATAATGTTTTGGTTTTGAGGCGCGAGACTTTTTGGTACCAACTTTGGTCATTCTCTTTTGAATGTTTTTACGTACAGTAAACCGGAAGTGAAAATTTCAAATCGATGTTTAAGTAACTTCGACACTTTTTTTATTTTTTTTTACTTGAATTAAAGCTTTGAATGTACTAATTCTTCACAAAAAAAAATTAAAACGTGATCTCCAACAGTTTAAGACTTAGAGCACATAGAGTACTTACATGTAGCTATGAGCACTTTCTGAGCAATCGGGTTTATGCGCTAACATGCTAAAATACTACGCTATTAATATTTTATTCCTACATTGTAACATGCAAGATTATAAAAAGAAACGATTTCTTTAATTTTTCAAAAAAAAACTAAAACGTGATCGCCAAAAGTTTGAATTAGAGCGGTTTTATTAATTGAGATTGAAACAGTATTAATGAAAACAGAGAGATTTATTTTGTAATTTTTACAATTTAACTATTTGCACTAGCACTAATTCTTTTAATACATAAGCCCTCGTTGGTAGGAAGAAAAGCATGTAGCTGTTTAGTTCCTGGAACTGTAATAGCCGAAGCGAAACGGACTCGTAGAAAATCTCGCTCTTGTTGAATACTTGCCTTCGATAAAAGTCTCAGTCAATGATGACTTGGCCTATTCATATAATCTTATAGGTGTAGTGATAGCGTTATTTGTAGAATGTAAACTTGCACGGGTTGCCAAACGTTTAAGGTTTCCTCCAAGACCATCACATGGCCCTTTTCCATGAGCGGTGGTATGGAAGTGTAACTGTGCGTCTTTCTTAAAATCTTGTTTGTAGTAAAATAGGTTCACAAAATTGAATCTATTCTTAAAATGTTGGGGAGCCCCATCTGTGATGTATTTCATGACAGAAACCACAATAATGCAATAATTTTTGGAAAGCGTAGAATGTGGCAGTATCATGCTTTAAATCGTCTGAAATCATGATGATGCTTCCATGTTTTATGTCATTTTCATCTTTATAATAATAAACAGATGTCAATAGCGTACCTTGATCATTATTTCAATGATATGATTGGGCAGCATCTTGTACGACAAAACTATAATTTTCGGCAAAATCACATTGAACGTGAATTTCGCCTTCTGAGATGGTTTCCTTCAGAGTTCTAAAATAAAGCGCTTGTTGTTCAGCGATATAAGCATGCGGCTTCAAAATATCCAAACCATTACACAAACAATCAACAAAATCATCAGCAGAAAGCACTTGGGTGGCTATCGTGAAGCGGTATGTACTTTCCCATTTTTCAAACTGAATATTTGTCAATTGTTTTGTGGTTGCTCGGTTTTTTAAAACGCAATCATGTTTCACACTGTGGCAGTTCAGCATTTTTATTGCACTCCTTAGACTGATGACCTTCCACAATGTCCACACGTATAGATGGCGTCCCGACAAGTCTTTGAAGCATGGCCATACTGTTGACATTTAAAGTACCTGGTCACAAGTGTAAAGTCCTTCACTTGGCAGGAATGATGTCCAATTAATGTACACTCGGTTTTGGTTTATAAGAGCCTTTCTTAAGCTGGCAGTAACTTCAAGAATAAAGTTACACGTAGGTCCTTCCTTTTACCCGACTTGTGACTTAATTTTATAGAAGCCATAAAAGTGTCGCGAGGTAAATTAGGCAGGTTATCGGTTAAGTTCTGCTTATTATTACAATCATAGACTTCTTGATCAATAAAACGGTCGGAACTCCTATAACAGCAATTCTTGATCTTCGCTTATAGGGTTCTTCCATTTTCAGGCCGGAACTACTTAGCTGTGACGATTGTCTAAGTTTTTCAATGTCGTCTTTTGTCTCCGTGCTGAAGCCGAAATGTTTAAGCATCAATTTTGTCAGTGTCTTTGGGGATGAAAATAATAATATGTTGTTCAGTTTATAAACTTTTGTAAATGTTCCGTACCTACCTACCTTATAATAAAAATGAATTGTATAGCTAGTTCACTTGACGATACTTTAGCATCTGTCTGGTACTGTGAAAACACAATTTTTTGAAACAGTTGTGAATCGTGATCATTTGTTTTTCGATGACGAATCGGTACAGTGACGAACCGGATAAAACCCATACATTATAACGCCTTTTTTGTGTTTTGCGTAATCCTCGAACGTGCAACTTCATTTGTTCCGGGCATATTATTTTTTGGACCAGAGTTTTTGTGTCGTCACTAGATTTTAATGTATCTGTCGGATAAATTGCAATAGAGCTGAGGTTATTTGGGCGCAACTAATTATTGTTATTGGTATTAACCATGTCACCAAACGAAACTTTTTCTGCCATAGTTGCCTTGATGCAGTTTTCTTGAATGCTAGCTTGAAGTGTTTGCTGGAAACCTTCAAGGCAATTTGTGAGGTCCATTTTTCTTTCAACATTTGAGCAGAATTTTAAAATGTTTGGCATTGAGCTTCAAGTCCTGGTAGTAAACTGCCATTTGTGAAACGCCATGTCCTACCTTGCGCGAAAGGGCATTGATCCTTAGCTTTTGTTCGGAGTTCAGCTTTACTTCCTGAGCAATGAGTCAGAATTCATTCAGGTATTTTTCGATAAGAATAAGAAATTTTTATATGTATAACATCTGTAATCATACCTCAGAAGGGAATTATAGAATTGAATCAACGAATAAATCAACGGAATAACAATATTTATTATAAGTTATTCAGCCTAGTTTAGTACATATCACATTATTTTACTAACCTTAAAACTTGCCACTTCGGTGCCTCGTTCAAGACTGACTCGTGTCGGCGAATTATTAAACTGACAATTGTGTCAATGTCAAAATAATTCAATCACTGACATTGACACTGACACTTTAAAATGACACAATGTAACTCGACTATAACAAACCCATCTATGGACTGTTTACAAAATATAAATCTACCCTCACATAGATAAGTCTTGTTACAGTCGGCCATCCTTCAAGAACGAGTCCCTTCGTTCCTTATTATTGTATAAGAGCTGTGTTATAAGATTTGGTGAGTATCATCTAGCTATCAAACAATTTATCAATCATTAACAATTATAAAAATAACCTGTACGTAATAGATTAGGTATTATTTAACAAAGATATCAAAATAAAATAGTCTTAATTTTTACCAAATAACCAAAGATATTCTAGATTATCATTAACGTTTATTTTATAGCTTGAGCGATGTGAAAGCTACTTCCTTCACTCTCACATCTCTTCAGCCGCAATGTTTTGAACTACTCATGGGCGACGAGTTCATACGCCAATCCTGCCCAGTTCAAACATTCTCACTCAATCTATCGTCATGTCTATTGCCGAGCGAAGTGAGGCTACTTCCTTCACCATCACTCCGTCATCGGCAGCAGTACTTTGAGCCAATCATGGGCGGCGAATCCCAACGCCAATCCTGCCCGACTCAAAACACCCTCACTTATCTCTAGGCGACGGGCAAGTTCATATGCCAGACGCCATATCACATAGCTTTTACATCACAATTTGCAATCATCCCAAATCATGAATTGATTAAAATAACATAAATTATATTATATATAACATAAATCACATAAATCAAATAACTCATAAAAATTACTCACATTTAAATAATATTATTCCATTTGATTGCTATCGCTCTCATCGTCATTTTCATCGCTGGACGAGCAAGCAGGGGCATTAAAACTCAACCATGGATAAATTTTATCAATAGCAACAATTGATTCGTATTTGGCCCCTTCTCGAGTCAAAGGGGTGTCTACAACAAGGAATCGATCGTTTGGTAAGACTTTTTTTATCCTGTATGGACCCTGACACTTTGCTTCTAACTTTTTAGATTGGCCCGGGGTCGATACTATTGCCCTAGTTATCCTAACCAGATCACCCTCCTTATAATTCGTGACCGTTTTCCTGTGTTTGTCATATCGATTTTTATTTTTCTCCTGATTTCTCTTAATTCGTTCACTCGCTTCAGACCTAATTTCTTTTAAACTTTGATTACTACTCTGTCCTATGTCATCAATTACGTTATTTAGTATGCCTTGGCTCGGGTTCGCCACCGTCCTACCTAACAATAACTCTGTAGGTGTTTTCCGTGTTACATCATGAACCGTGGTGTTAAGTCCTAGCTGAATGTCTGACAGAAATTCGTCCCATGAACTTTTGTTCTTACCGTGAGCCATGGACCCCAGGGATGCCAGGATCGTCCGGTTATACCGCTCGACCTGCCCATTTGCTCTCGGTGTGGCGACAGAATTGAGGATGTGTTTTGCACCAATCGACTGCACGAATGTCTTAAACTTATTGCTTGTGAAACTTGTCCCTCTGTCCGTTATGAGACGTGAGGGAGACTCAAAATAACTAAAGAGAGTCTTCATTGCTTTTATACTCTCTTTGGTTTTCGTACTCCGAACAGGTGATAAGCTGACGTATTTTGTAAAGGCGTCGACTATCACAAGTATGTAAGTGTAACCTCGCTTACTTCGTGGAAATGGACCCAAGTGGTCCGCGTGTAAAGTGTGAAATGGCATCTCTATTTTAGGAATTGGGTGAAGTAATCCCTCCTTGCTTCCCGAAGGCAGTTTATGGTGAGCACACTCAAGGCATGCAGCCACATATTTTTTTATGAACTTCCGCATCTTCGGGAACCAAAAGAATGATTTAATTCGGTCCAATGTCTTCTCGAACCCAAAGTGACCTACGTCATAGTGATTGGATTTCAAGAGTTGCCACCGCACGCCTTTTGGGACCACCCATCTGGTAACACCCTCACCTAAAGTCCTAAACACTCGGCCGTTTTTAATTGTGTATTCTTTATAAATACCTGCAATTTTAGATGTTTCCGGGTCTTCTAGAACATTTTTAATACGTCTAACTTCTTCGTCGGAAGGCTGCACTGTAGAAATCCAGTCCTCCGTACCAACCGACATAATGTCCAGAACGTGTATGTCTTCAGATGGTACTGACACTGGGCCCCTACTGAGTGCGTCTACATGTGACATTCTTTCACTGGACCAGGACGATACTCAATTTTGCAGTCGAATTCTAAAAATTGAATCCACCATCTAGATATGCGAGGTATGAGATCTCTTTTGGTGAAAGTAGAGCGTAACGCGTTGCAGTCGGTTATAATAGTGAACTTAATTCCAATGAGGTATGTGCGGAATTTATTTAAGGCACAAACGACTGCAAGTGTCTCTAGCTCGAATGAGTGCAATTTCATCTCATCCGCTGATGTTTGACGACTAAAGTATGCTATTGGCCGCCAGGGGTCGGAATCCTTTCTCTGTAACAAGATGCCTGCAACTCCGAATTTACTCGCGTCGGTATGTAATTGCGTTTCGGCGTTGGGGTTGTACAAAGCTAGGACAGGTCTTTCGGTTAAATGTTTTTAATGGATTGAAAAGATTCCGTTTGTATATCTCCCCAGCTCCAAGGTGTGTCCTTCTTCAAAAGGTTTGTCAAAGGCCTAGCAATTAATGCAAATCCTTTCACAAACCTTCTAAAAAAACTAGCGAGTCCAAGAAACCTTCTGACCTCATGTTGATTTCTGGGAGCAGGAAACCTGGACACCACTTCAACCTTTTGGATTCCCGGTCTAATACCATCTTTATCTATTTCGAATCCAAGAAAATCTATTCGTTCTTGGAAGAAATGGCATTTTTCCATTTTAAGGGTAAACCCTGCCTCACGTAGGAGGTCTAGCACTTCTTTGAGGCGTGCTAGGCCTTCCTCAAAATTCCTTGAGGGAATCATAATGTCATCCATATAAATAACTATATATCCGACTTTGGCCTTACTGAGGACCTTGTGGATCGCTCTCTGGAAAACTGCTGGGGCATTTGCCAATCCGAAGGGCATACGATTGAACTCGTATTGTCCGTCGAGTGTGACAAATACAGTTTTCTCTCTAGATTGCTCGGCTATGGCAATCTGATGATACCCTGAGGCTAAATCAAGTGACGTGAACAATGATTGGCCTGAAAGCTGATCCAAAAAGTCATCAATTGTCGGCAGGGGATAGTGGTCTCTTTTGGTGCGGCTGTTCAGAGCGCGGTAGTCAACGCAGAGACGCTTTTCGCCTGATTTCTTTTTGACTAGGACAATAAAATTGGACTAGCGTAAGGGGAGTTAGACTCTCGCACTATACCATGGTCGATCATATCACCGACCATGTCCTGAACTAGTTTACGCTCAGAGTAAGGTAGCCGGTACGGCCTATAAACAACAGGGGTGGAATCTTTTAGGTGAATTTCCATTTCCGTAACGTTGGTAAATCCTAAGTCGTGCATACCAGTAGAGAAACAGTATTTATAATTTTCCAGCAATTCTACACATTGACGGTTTTGACTTTTCGATAGCTGTTTTCCGTAATTAGGAGTGACAGAGACGTGATTATTCAAACCATTCGTTATTCTTAAAACATGTAAGTCTAAATTCCCCGATCCTACAAATTGAGCGCGTGTAATGTGGGTGTTCTCCTTGAAGTGCACTGGATTCGAACCAACATTTTGAACTAATAAATGACATTCAGAATTATGAATTTCATATTCTCCCGGTAACAGATAGTACTCATGACCCGCGCAGACCCTAACCGATCCGCCTACATAGATATTTCCGGTACAAGCAACGTTTGACCTAACAGGGGCTGATACCATCTCACCGATGTCTACTGTAACATCACAAGTGGTATAAAGATGTAATTTAGGATAATCATCTAGCCCTACCCGTTCAAATATTAGATCTGTTGGAGTTTTAATAATCTTAAGTGTAGGTCTTTCAGTAAAGCTATGTCCAAGCAACACGTCATAATTAATTAAGTGATCATCTACAATAAACACCTCGACATCTCTTTCTGAAACACCTTGCACATTTATATCCACTGAAGTGCGGCCTAGCGGTAAGTATGGTACATTCCCTATTCCTCTCAAATATGGGCCATTAACGCCTTCCCATTTCAATCCTAACCTTAAAGCATTATTTTCACGAATTAATGTTGCCTCACTACCTAAATCCAACTGACACATTGTAGCGATTCCGTTAATATTTGTCATAACTTTATATTTATCATTACTATTTTCAGTGAAAGAAACCTCAAGGACCTCCTTGTCCTTTGAAGGATTCTTTTGATCCTTTAATTTAGGACAGTGGGAACTGTCGTGTCCCATAAAATTACAGTTAGTGCACTTGACGATCGGTTTAGGGCACTTAAAGCTGGGGTGACCGACACCCTGACAGTTAAAGCACTTAATTTGCCCCCTCCCGCCACTACTCTTGTTTGACGCCGTATTATCTATATTCTTTGCCGATGTATTGCCAGGACGCTTGTCCTTATTAAAATCTTTGTTGAAGTCTGACTGATTTCTATTGTGATAGTTAATGGTCTTAAAAAATTCAAGTACATCTTCTGGTTTATCAAATTTTGCTGCTTGAGCACCTACACGAACTCCCCTGTCCTCAACCCCATAAAGTAAACAATCCACTGCTTGCTTTCCAAATATCTTACATCTGTTCAGTAAATTAATTTTCGCAAAATAATAAAGTTCATAAGATTCTCCAGAGCGTACTCGTCTATTAAGCATATCTGTCAAAAGTTCCGCATAATTTTCAGTTGCAGGAAATGATTCCTTTAGCATCGACTTCCATTCAAGCCAAGTATGCTTAATAGAGGGCAGACCCTGGAACCATGTCTTAGCCAGCTTAGTGAGTTTAGGCAGGGCATAGTGAACCGTTTGCTTATCGTTCCAATTATAAATCTCTGAACATTCATCGACTTTATCGAGCCAGATATCAATAGTCTGTTCTTTCGACATAAGGTCGAAGTCTGGAACGACGTTACTCAAAGTTGAACTAGAAAACGATTCACGATCCCCTGCTTTAGACTTAAAGAGTTTCAAAAAGAAATCTTCAAACAGGTCCGTAGTCATAAGTTTAGTTTTCTTGTTGTCATGTGCTTCATGTTTTTCAACACTCGGCGTATGTCGTTTCGCGGGAGTGATTAAGGAACGGTACCGAGTTGGACTTTTATTGCCAGCATTTGGTTGCGCACGATTGCTCGGTCCAGGCTCAGGCGTCTCGAAACGCCTACGTGATCTGTTCCGTTCCGTTAATCTCTCTCGCTCTTTGCGTACCTGGTTTTCGAGGGTCCTTAATTTTTCCCTCTCCCTGGACAGCTCCCGTTTCTGCTCGAGTAGCGTCCGCGTGCTGCTTATGCTTCGGCTTCTCAGCTGATGACGCGTTGCGCTGCTGTGCCGACGGTCACGAGCTGGACTGCGCCTCCGAGATTCTTGCGTTTGTTGTTGGCCGTCATCACGGCCACTACGACTGCGGCTACGACCGCGCCTCTCGACTTCCCCTAGTTCTCGCTTCCGACCTCGAGATGATTCACTATACATCCTCTGTCTTTCGTAGTTGCAAGAGGGGTTGCTGGTGCGTCGATAATCCGCACTAAGTTCTTTGTCGCTCATTTTTCTGGAACTCAGAACATTTTGTTTATGTATTGTGTACAAACCTTGCAACACACAAAGTCACTGAATTTAAATTTTAACGTAGGTATTACAACATTATTTTACAACTATTTGTTAGTCTCAGTCTATAATAAACTGTTGAATTTTTATTTAATTTATTCTCACTTTACAATTTTTGTTTATAATCTGTATGCATCACAAAAATGGTGACAAATTTTGGGGTTCTTTATCTATTTCTAGTCATTTTGTTCACTATATTTTTCTTTTAAATGTATATTTCTACTCCTATTATACTACCTACACGAAATAAAATTAATTACTTTAAATTATACCGACATTTTTTTTTTTTTTTTTAATCTGTATTCATCACGAAAACTGTTAATAATTTTATAAAAAAATTATCATCCCTTGACGTTATTTATACTCGACTACTAGTTTAACCCAATATTTCTACATATTATAATAATAATAATAATAAATCGTTTATTGGATTATCTATCTACCTATTCTATTATAACCATTAACAATAAATATTTTTCAAAAATAAACTGTTGATTGCATCCGCTTTAATCGGCCAAATTGGAGTTCACAATACTATCATGTAATGTTAACCACACATTTTATTATTGTAGTTGCGTTGATTTTCCGTTTTAAAATGAATATAGTTTAGTTTATCGGTGGTCGAGCTCGTGGGGTGGTTCATCACAAAACAGAATGTCTTGCGAATCCCACTTCTGAACTGTAATCATACCTCAGAAGGGAATTATAGAATTGAAACAACGAATAAATCAACGCAATAACAATATTTATTATAAGTTATTCAGCCTAGTTTAGTACATATCACATTATTTTACTAACCTTAAAACTTGCCACTTCGGTGCCTCGTTCAAGACTGACTCGTGTCGGCGAATTATTAAACTGACAATTGTGTCAATGTCAAAATAATTCAATCACTGACATTGACACTGACACTTTAAAATGACACAATGTAACTCGACTATAACAAACCCATCTATGGACTGTTTACAAAATATAAATCTACCCTCACATAAATAAGTCTTGTTACACATCTGACACACCGTGTAACTACCTATGTAGTTACACGGTGTGTCAGATGTTACAATATTGTTCGTTAGATTATCTATGTTTTGCTGTGAAGTGGACAAATATGAACAAACAGTACGTGTTCCGTGCAATCATGAAGTTATTTTATAAGAAGAACTGAATTTGAGATTTAGATTACTCTAGCTGTGCAATGCAAAAATAAAATGACAATTAATTAAAACAATATTATAAATTACAAACCTATAACAAATTATCAAATAATTAGTAAAAGTTAAATATAATTCAAGGCGATGTCATGTAATAAAAAAAACAGTTAAACGGAGGTCAATATAAAATATAATTAAATATAGATGACAATTAATTATCGATGGAGATCAACCAGTTACTAATATCGCTGGTTTCCATTGCTTCTAATCTTTCTTCTGCCGCATGGGAAGGCGTTTGAGATTTGGTCGCAGGGCTGCTAGGAGGTGGAATACTCCGAGTGTTTTTTTCAATATTTGACATATCTAGTTCTATTAAAAATTTATTTGTAATCTTTTTAATTCTTTAATCAAAATATTAATTATTTACAAACTACAAAACTATAATAGAAATAAATATGTACAAGTATAAAAGGGTTACAGGGCATCCAAAAATTCGTCCGCATCGCTGTCAACAGGAAAAGTGCCCAGAAGGCTGGCAGCATTACCACGTTGGATGGCAATGCTGATTCTTTGGCCAAAAAATAGGCCCACCCTCTGGTCACGTGAAGAGTCGACCAACCGCTTGGCGATTTCCCGAAAAACTAGGTGGGCACTCGGACCCCATGGCCCTAGTGTTTCAACCCCAAACGGCTCAAACACATAACTACCAATTAAATTATTGTATTTGCGACGTTTGAGGTTTTCAGCACCTGCAGGAGCCGCCCCAGCGCAGCCCACTGTGCTAGGAAGATGGGATGGCGCAAGGGTGTCGACGCAAGTTGCGTCCCACACCAAAGGCCTACCCAACTTCCATGGCATTATGGTCATACCATCTGGTCTCTTCCCATCGACGCGTGCCAAGCCATTAGGTTCTAAGACAGCTGGCACCCCGGCGGTGGCAAGAGCACGACGGATGAGATCATTAATGCTAGCGTCAAAATCAAAGCATTTATTTCAAGTAGGCCCGTTACAGGCACTTTTGAACTGTCGAAACAAAGACAACAATGAAATTTAGCTATAGTCCCAGTCACAAGGCATAAAAACTGTGAAAGTACTGTAGTTGCCCATTCCCTAACGTAGATCTCTATGGAGAAGAACGGGCAAGAAACTCCATGGACACTCTTTTAAATCAGAATATTTTTACAAAACCTTGGTTACATCATTCATGTTTAGATGGTACATTATGTGAGAGCGATGTAGCAAGATGTGCACGTTAAAAGTGTCCATAGTAAAAACAAGGAAAAGAACAATTCAAAAAATAAAATAATTAATTCAAATAAGCCGTGGCAACCAAGAGATGACCAGTCACAACTGACAGCGCCCGTTCACGAACATGACGCATGTATCAGCACCATTCAACTCAACCATTTTGAAGGGAACTAACTGATCCGACACACGCGCCACCATCAGCGAGACATTTGAGTGAGCATGACATACACTTAACCACCAGGGCAAATTCAAGTCAAAAAAAAAATGACGTAGGTTTCCAACGAATGATAGCTTTCTATTACATAGTACTCACATAATATGGGCTATGCGGTTATATAATACCAAAAGAAATTGAATCTATACAATGCAAAGATAGTTGTACAATCTTCAGCAGCTCCAACAATACTATTTAATGCTATCCATTAATCAGTTTATGCGCCCCTGTCCATGTGGAGCAGGACCGGCATTGAGCCAAGCATTTTTATCAGAGATATAATCGTCCAACTTGTAATATGCTTGCTTACATAGTGTGCGTTTAATGCATGATTTAAATTTCGTCTCATTCAGTTCAAGAATACTTTGTGGAATTTTATTATAGCATCTTAAACAGTACCCCATGAAAGATGAGTCTACTTTAGCGAGTCTGAAGCCCGGCTGAACTAATTGGTCTCTAGTTCTCGTACTGTAATTGTGTCTGTCACCTCTTTTATTAAAAAGATGTAGATTTTTTCTAACGTACATTATGTTCTCGTAGATTTATTGACAATGTACCGTCATGATTTTGATTTCCTTAAACAGTTCCCTTAGAGAATCGCGCCTACGAAGATTATATATGGGTCTGATGGCTCTTTTTTGCAGAATAAATATAGACTCAATGTCTGCAGCCCGTCCCCATAACAGAATGCCATAAGACATTATACTATGAAAGTAACTAAAATAGATCAGTCTAGCGGTATCTACATCAGTAAATTGACGGATTTTTCTAACAGCATATGCTGCTGAACTTAGGCGCCCCGCAAGAGATTTCAAATGAGAACCCCATTGTAGCCTTGAATCAAGCGTAAGCCCCAGGAAAACGGTTTTATCTACGAATTCAAGTTTCTCTTTATTCAATACTATATCACACTCGTTACTTTTAACATTTGGTAAAGCAAATCTTATGCATTTCGTTTTTTTTTTCATTTAATACTAAATTGTTTGCTGTGAACTAATTATGGACCTGAAGTAGGGCATTATTTACGTCATCTAGATTTTGGGCCCGTCTATTTATCTTAAAAATTAGAGAAGTGTCATCAGCAAATAACACCATATTTTAAGGTTGGTTTTTCAATAAATAGGGTAGATCGTTTATATATACTAGAAAGAGGAAAGGACCCAATATTGAGCCTTGCGGAACCCCCATTTTTACTTTTAAACCCTGTGAATGAACACCATTTATTTGAACATATTGTTGTCTATCACTTAAATAAGATTTTACCAAACTAAGTGCAAGTTTACCTAGTCCGTAATGCTCAAGTTTCAAAAGTAATGTGTCGTGATTTACGCAATCAAATGCTTTGGAGAGGTCACAAAATATTCCTATTGCGTCTTGAAACTGTTGGTCGTGTAAGATCCTGTTGGTGTTAAAATGATTGAGCATTTGATTAAGCATTACTTTTTCAAACACCTTGCTAAAAATTGGCAACACGGATACAGGTCTATAATTATTAGTATCTTTACTATCCCCGGATTTGAAAAGAGGTATGACTTTACTGTATTTCATTAAATCAGGGAAAACTCCTTGGTCTACACACAAATTAAAAATAAAAGCTAAGTATGGTGCTACAGTCTCAACTATGGATGTACAAACTTTGATAGACATTCCCCAAAGATCTTCGGTCAGTTTGACTTTTATTTGCCGGAAAGCTTTAATAAACTATCATAGGGTTTATGTGTTTAAATTTAAATTCAGCCGGGCAGCCAGACACATTCGCCTTTAATAAACCAATTGCTACTTCAGGAGAGGAATTAAGAGCCTCCGTAGTTTTTAACGGTATATCATTAAAAAAATTCACAAATTCTAGAGCTACTTCCTGATTAGAGCTTTTAGGACCACATGTTGTATCTAAGGTGTAGCTAGTGTTACGTATTTTCTTCCTGTTAGTCTCGTTATTTATGACTTTCCAAACTGTCTTTATTTTATTCTCTGCTGTTTTGTTGCTAATGTGCAGGGCTTTGGCAACCTTGCATGTATTTCTAAAAATGTTTGAATACTTAGCAACATACTTATTAAAAGTTTCAGTGTTTATATAAGATTTAAGGTCATAAAGCTCAAATAGTCTTTCCCTACTTTTTCTGATACCTCTAGTTGCAACTTGATTAAGATTGTACAACTATGTTTGCATTGTATAGATTCAATTTCTTTTGGTATTATATAACCGCATAGCCCATATTATGTGAGTACTATGTAATAGAAAGCTATCATTCGTTGGAAACCTACGTTATTTTTGAAGTGAAAACTTCTTTAGCGGCGTTGAGCACTTTTTCTGTAATGGGTATAAAATCTTAAACTCGCGTCAGGACACGTGACCTGATCGAAAAAGCGTAAGACAAATTTTCTCATTCGATTTTGAACTTAACCTTCAACATTTTATGGTTTAAAATCATTTAAAGAAATTTTTAAATGTTTCCAATCAACTTTGAACCTAATGCTTTGGGGATAAAGCTGACAAATCTATTAAATAAATTGCCACCCGCCGCGCGCCGGCGCAGCGCCGCGAAACCTAGTCCTCTGGCTATCTTCATCGTCGTGGTCTTCGGGGGATTCGCACCGTGCTAACTACGAAGGCAATTTACGTGCTATTTACAAACGTTACGTACCTGTAGGTATGTTAGTGTAGCTAAAATTCCGTATTTCCTTGCAATTTTATTGATTGACGCATAATGACAAGAGATTCTAAAATCAATAAGACAGTGTTGTCTTTGAGTTTGCAGTTTTCTTAGTATCTAGTAGCTATTAAAAGTACTTGTGAAGGCTTTTAAGATGCAAGCACAATCATGATAATAAAATAAAAAAGGAAATCGTTCAATCGCAATAAGTACCTTCCGAGTATTAAATTGCTAAACATTTTCACTAAGGCGTTTGTTGTTTGGTAAAATAAAGTTCAGTTTATTTAAAAACCTGCTTTAAAAATGATTTGATTACAAGTATTTACAAGTAAGTTAAAAAGCACGAGTGTTATTGGTATAGGAAACCGATAAATTCTCAGCTAATTCTGTAGTAAGATGGAATGTGACGTTCCTGCTTACGTGCTTACTAAGCGCCTGTGAAAAGATGTATCGCACACATTTTTATGTGCGACAGATTACTTCCACACTTTTAATTACAAATTCTTTAGGCAGGATTCAATGATAACATAACATCCTGTAATCCCCGAAGGCTCAGGCAGGGGTGCACCGAATAGTACACCCTGTTCTTTATACTGATAAAGCAATTGGTGCAAAATTATTCCCTAACCATTCCAAAATATCAAACATGCTCAACGTTAATAATCAAGTTTTCACTTCTGCCGGCACTCCCGGAGTGCAACCCGTTTTTTTTTTTTTTGACTTGAATTTGCCCTGGCGGTTAAGTGTATGTCATGCTCACTCAAATGTCTCGCTGATGGTGGCGCGTGTGTCGGATCAGTTAGTTCCCTTCAAAATGGTTGAGTTGAATGGTGCTGATACATGCGTCATGTTCGTGAACGGGCGCTGTCAGTTGTGACTGGTCATCTCTTGGTTGCCACGGCTTATTTGAATTAATTATTTTATTTTTTGAATTGTTCTTTTCCTTGTTTTTACTATGGACACTTTTAACGTGCACATCTTGCTACATCGCTCTCACATAATGTACCATCTAAACATGAATGATGTAACCAAGGTTTTGTAAAAATATTCTGATTTAAAAGAGTGTCCATGGAGTTTCTTGCCCGTTCTTCTCCATAGAGATCTACGTTAGGGAATGGGCAACTACAGTACTTTCACAGTTTTTATGCCTTGTGACTGGGACTGTAGCTAAATTTCATTGTTGTCTTTGTTTCGACAGTTCAAAAGTGCCTGTAACGGGCCTACTTGAAATAAATGCTTTGATTTTGATTTTGCCCAATCACTAAATATAAATTTAGGGCAAATACTTTTTGTCTTCTTTTCAAAAGTTTTGTTGTGTTCAGTGTGAACTATTGAAAAGAAATGATCATACAATTGATTTATATTAATATCGTCCATATGATGGCTCATAACACTTAACTTGTTCTGCAGGGAAATATTATACCTATTTAATTTGCTAGTAGTTATAGGTCTAAATTTAATCTGAACATTTTGAAATGGTGTGTTACACCTAAAAGTTACAGTTTGTCCGCTGTGGTCAGACGGCAGGCAATTTACTATGGCTTTATCTAAGTAATCGCAATCGCAGAAAACATTATCTGTACAAGTAGCAGAAGATGGAGTGACTCTAGTAGGTTCTATAAAAATGTTGGTCAAGTCAAATGACTTAAAAAGATTTAATAACCGACTGCTATTTGAATTGTCTTCTAAAATATTGATATTGAAATCACCACAAATAATAATTGTAGATTTATTACTGGCTGCAAGTTTTGCCAGGACATCTTCCATTATTGATTCAAATAAGGAAAAGTTTTGATAGTTTGGGGGTCTGTACACACACACAATTACATGCTTATCTAGCTCAACACAGGACAGTTCGACGCAATGTTCAACCGAGAGACCTACTATGTCAATACGTTGTTTATATTTAACACAATTTTTCAAAAGTATTAGGGAACCTCCACGCAGCATAGATTTACGGTTAAAGCAGCTACCAACCGTATAGTTCTCATAATTAATCAGTATTTGGTAATCTTTTAGCCAATGTTCGGTAAAACAAATAATGTCAAACATATTTTTTTCTAAAAACAATTCAATTTCTAATAATTTGGAAGAAATGCCTTGGATATTTTGGTGGAATAATTTTAAGGTGTTCAGCTGAGGCCCTTTTTTACTAACTAATTGAGTGCAAGAAGATACCTTGCTGTTGATAGTTTAACAATATTGTTAAAGGTACCTTCTTTTGTCTCACTACCTAGTTTAAATTAATATTAATATCTGGAGTGAGCCCCGAGACTCCACTACCAGTGGATTCTACTTGAGAATCATCTATAATTACGCATGGATCCTCCGATTTACAGTTATTATAAAAATGTTTATTAGTATGATTACTAATAGTCGCGGTGTTAATAATATAACTAAACTTAGACATACTATTTATGTCTGTGTGAATATTATAAGCTAATAGCCTAGCTATTTTGTGTCTACATCTAATAGGTAGATACACCTTACCCCGTGTCGACTTAAGATTATCAACAATAGTGTTGATATCCAGATATATAAGTCTGTCACTATTTAAAATACGTTTAAAATACGTTATCACATTTAATTATACCATAATACAACCTAATTACTAATTAAAATTAATTTTTAAACACGGAACAAAAACTTGACATGTCAATCGGGCAGTGTTGTCACGTTCACCCAATCGTGCCGCGCAATCCGCCCTGCACTCTTATTGCATGAAAGGCCATGGTGTCCGAGGCAGTCGATTGCTTCACCACATTGACAGCGATATGGAGCCCCACAAGGAGCGCCCAATCGCAAACACGTAGCGAGCCAGAAAGTTAGTTAGTCTAGTTCTTAGATATTTCTCATAACTACTTGTTATTCACCAAAGTAAATCACAAACTTAGCACAAAAATGCGATTCAGTAACTGGGTCACAGACCACTCGAATACTATTTTTACGTCATGTAATAAATTAAATCGCAATACACACGAGAGATCCCACATTGTATATTTATATTTGATGTTTATTTTTCAGGGCTTTGCCTTACTACTATAATGCTAGTAGAAGGAAGGCTGCAGCTTGCACATATACCATATCATTGCACGACAAGGAAAATGAACATCTGAAAGGACACATCATTAGAGGTACCTACTAAATAGCATGCTTATTTCATGTCAATTTTCAATGCCATTTTTGTTTTTTGAGTAATGTATACCTGATAAATTCACGATAGTTAAATAAAAAACAGAACGGCGTAGGCATGTCATAGGGTATTAAGCTATCATTGACTGTTATTATGAAGCACTGTATACCCTCCTACTTGATTATCTACCTAGCTCAATCTCATTCAGTCACAGGAACAATGCCGCTCTACCATGTTATATTTTTCGACGATCGTTGTTCTTTTGGTAATGGTTAATGGTATACACGTGTGTTTTTATTTCTAGAAAAAACGGTGTATCCATTCGCATCAACCCTGGTGGCTGTCTGGGACACCCTGGTTATGACCCTGGGTGTTCCAAAGAAGCAGCTATCCGTGGAGTTCCGTGACGTTCACTTGTACGCACAACCTGTGATGCACACACAGAGTCAACTGAAGCTTAGAGTAGCATTGCAAAGAGGAACTGGATGTTTTGAGGTATGTGCTGAAACTTCTGTGATTCAAATTCAAATTATTTATTAATAATCAAGTAATTTGAACGGTGATCCCCAAAGTCCAAACTGGACAATACTCTGTATCTCGGGGATCAGGGTTGTACATTTTCGTCTTATCCAAAAAAGTCGTACACGGTGATTATTAACAAAATAAAACTGAAAGTGAAGTTAATGAATTAAAGTTAAAACAAGCAAAATAATATGAACAGTGTGAAGGAACTAAGCCTTAATCAGCGATATTAATTAGATCCATAATCTAAATTATTAAGTTGCACTTTGTAGATGGATTGTTGGGGGAACAAAAGAGAGGCACTAGTTATAGCACAATAAATTTTATTCCAAACTTATTTTCCTTTTAAAATAATCACCACGTAATTACAGATAAAATAAATAACAAAATAGGTAGTACAAGTAAGACATTTCGAACGCGTAGCACGCTTGTGTGATCCCGACCTAGTCTCAAATCATACTGCCAGTATATCGTCGCTTCACTGCGCACTAGCGCTCTGTGTTGTGTCAGAATGTCGTTTCATTGGATGTGACGCAGCAGACACAGATAATTCATGTTCACGACACTCTTTAACTAACAGCGACATCTATGAAATCTAACTTACACTAATTTAAATGTTAAAGCGCCGTCAAGTGAATAAAATAAAAAAAAATTGGTAACAATTAGTGTGTGATTAGTGTGTTGCGTGTGCGTGTGTGCGTTTGTGTGTCTTAGTGAGATCAGGAGTGCTTTCAGTTTGTGTTTGTCTCACTTCTTATGTAGATATTTGTACATATTAATCCTTTCTGTTTCGTCGTAGGAGAGTGTTAGGTTTATGATCTTCTTACACAGGGATATTTTGAGGTCTATTATGTTTAGTGTCCGACCGAAGTTTTGGTTTCGGTTTCGGCCAAATAAATATCCCTGGACATTTTTCACACAGCACCATCTAGCCCCAAGCTAAGCAACTTAATGCTTGTGTTATGGTAGCTAGATGGCTGATAAACTACATATATACATTTTTTTTTGTAAATACATACATATTATAGATAGAAAAACACCCAGACCCGGAACAACTACTTGTAGGTCATACAAATAATTGTCCCGTACGGGAATCGAACCCGCGACATGCAGCGCAGCAGTCAATCGCTTGACCACTGCGCCAACCGTGTCGTCCAAAGGTTCGGTTTCGGCCAAAGAACCGCCGAACCTTTCGGCTGCGCTGAACTTATAACATTGGACTTTCGGGTCGAGTTCGGCTAATTTCAGGACATCTTTGATGCCGAAAACTTGACTTAGTCGGAAAATGTACTTGGCTGAGTGCTACCACAGATATTTGGAGCAACGAGAGTAAAACCTGTTCACTGCTGAGTTTCACAGCTCATTTTATTTTGGAAGATAAGCGTATAAGTTATTTTACACACAGGTGAGCTAGAACAAAGTCATACGGGTGAATATCTTGAACAGAAATTTTCTGAAATGGTTACAAAATGGAGCCTACAAGGAAAAATATTTCTTGTCCTGAGTGACAATGCACCAAATCTGAACAGAGCAAAGCGCAGTAATTACCAATCAATCTGGTTTGTATCGCACTGTCTACAAATAGTTATTAAGAATTCACTTTTGTTGATCCCAAAGCCAAAGAAACACTGAAGAAGTGCCGAAAGATTGTTGGCCACTTTCACCAAAGTGAGCCAGCCACCAGAAAATTGACGGAATGCCAAAATCAATGTGGAACGCCGAAACACGTTTTGGTGCAGGACATCGAGGTGAGATGGAACAGTACTTTCATGATGTTAGAGAGACTGCTAGAGTAAAAAAGTGCAGTGAACTTATATAGTGTGGAACATTGCAAGATTGAAACGCTATCTTCAGACGAATCGGACCTCATAAACACCTAACAAATGTATTGAAATTATTTTACGATGCGACCTTGAATTATCAGTCGACAACGCATGGATCTCAATCAATACCTCTAATATCACCACTGGACCGAAAATTGACACTTTTACACTGATTTTACTGGACCCAAGATTCAAATCTAAATACATATCTGCCGACGAAGTTAACATTTCCACAGATGAAATAGTAAATTTTCTGGCAAAGCACAACGAGAATACGCTCCATGAGCAAGAGAACCGTGAAAATGGGACTTGGGTTTCTGAAATCCAAAATGTTCAAAACAAAAAAGAGAATCTTTGGGATACACACGACCAGTCAAATATCGAGCAGCTGCAGACAGAAGAAAATCATGACCCAACAGCAACACTGAAACAAAAAAAGAAATTAACTCTTCAACTTCTTCTGACAGGTAACAGACAGAGCCCTTATTACAGCGTTATGCTGATACTCGTATTTACTCCTATTGGAACTCCAGCCCATATCTTTCTGTACGAAATGCTGTCTTAAAATACCTCTCAGCTCCTCCGACACGTGTACCTAGCGAGCAGTTGTTCAACACTGCAGGACAAATCTATGCTGATAGACGAAGTAATCTGATTGGAGATAATGCGGAAAAACTTTTGTTCTTGGCATATAATATAAAACTGTTCAACTTCGATTATTAAGGCTGTTAAGTAACTATATAATTCCTTTTTTATGTTCCTATTATTGCATAAATACTATAGTAGTCAAATTTTTATGAGGCTGTTTAAACAATTAATCTATAAGTAGCTAATCCCAAAAAGAGAATTGTTGATCTCAGTAAGGATCTCAGAATACTGTTCTTTTTTTAATTAGTGTTTAAGAAGCATAAGACAAGTATATGTACTCTTATATACTTGTTGATTTATTATGTGTCACCTATGAAGGAGAATTATTAAAAAACTGCTATTTTTTTTATTAAATCACAAGGGAACAGGAGTTTGTCAACCAAAACAGTAATCATATATTTTTGTTGCACTACCCTCACCTTTCACACATTAAATCATTAAAGTGTTGTGACAGGTCTAATACAGCTTTATTTCAAGTTTCATAATTTCGATAGAATTAGCCTACTGTACACATACAATAGATTAATCAAAATGTTAGGCATCGACAAGTTTTTTTGTGATTATTATATCGAATTTAGTTATACAGAAGTTTTATGCATATATAAAATATGTTGTAAAAAATCACATAAATTAATTTTGTTACGTGTGCAGACTTTATGTAGTGACAGATCTAAAAAAATACGGAAGTGATAATAGCAGCTTACTGCTCCTATTTTAGATTTAGAACTAGAGATCTAGAAAAGTCGTGGGCACCTCAAATGTGTTGTATTTCTTGTTACATGGGACTTTTGAAGTGGATGAAAGGTAAACAATAGAGAATACCTTTTGGAGTTCCTTTGTTGTGGCCATAGCCTTCTAATCATGTAAATGATGTCTCCAGATACTCCAAGAAGGATAAACATAAATAATATATTCAAATTTGCCAGCTGCATCGCGACCTATCCGCCACGAAAATTTGGATGCAGAATGTCGCCCAAAATCCATTTTTTACACTCTCATTTAGACTTTCTCCTGAAAATCTTGGTGCGGTGAGTGGTGAACAAAGACAGAGGTTCCATCAAGATGAGCGAACCATAGAAATAAGATACCCAGGATGGTGGGATCTAGTTATGATGGCAGATTTTTGTTGGTTCCTCAAAAAGAAGATTCAACATCGCACAAATGGCAAAAGAGAAGTCACTAACCAAAGTACTAAAGTAAATTGTTTAAACGGTATTTTTTGTTTTTTAAGTTTTTGTAAGTATCTCTGTAAATGTAAATTTAGACCTGTTACAATAAATTCACCTTCAGTGTCTAGATGTCAAGCAATTGCAATCCGAAAGAAGTAAAATTGTGTCAGTTGTATAAAAAAGTTTAAAATGTGTTAATTATACAAAAGTGATTTAGATTTAGAAAAATAAAAGTATTAGATTTCAATAATTACAACACAAAGTGCTGAATAATACGTAATTTTATAAAAAAAAAAACAATAATTAATAGAAGTAAAAATTGTAATGTACAACTTAAACTAGGTAATAAATTATAGTTTATAAATCTCTTTAATAAAAAGTACAAGTAACATTTAAAATGTTATAAGAACGAAAAGATTGCTATAGTAATAAGTAAATTTTAATTTTGTTAATAAACTTGTTTTATTTTATACCATCTACAATTAACAAGTCGCTGCCTCAGTATTACAGTTAATGTTACATTTTCACTTTTTAGGGTAGTTTAATTTAGACCCAGTCTCACTATGACAATGTTAAAATTTCAATTCGATAAAAGTGAAACGTAGAACCCTATAATATTAGGCCAGCGAGATATTTAATTATTCATAATATCTGGAAAGAACGGCCCACTGACATTTCATTCAACGTTTTAATCACGTTTATTAAAGTTTCGGTTTTGGCCGAAACTATTATCAAAACCGAACTTTCGGTTTCGGTTTCGGCAAAAAAACATGTTTCGGTCGGACACTAATTATGTTGCACTTCTTTACGGCTTCGTTATATATTATAGTTTAAGAAGTTTATTATTCCTCATCAAGAATTAACAATAATTCACTTACTGAGAAACGAAATTTAAATAAAATGTTTGTGAGGGTAAGCGATCACAACAACAAAAAAGAAATTGTATTGAGTAGCTAATCACCAACCAAGCTAACACGGATCTAAACTAAAAGTAAGTTATTGTACTAGATGTGGCAATACATGGCAACATAATATTTTTTTTGTTAAAATTTTATTTTTACTTTTTAGTTGCTCATTATGCATGATTTGAGCATTTTTTTAAAACAAGACATACTTTTTGCTTCTTTTGTAACTATCGGTATTTTATTAACACCTTCAAATTCAATATTTTTTTTACCGTAATTAACTGTTCTGGGAGGACGCGTTACTAGGTGATTGTGGTTACGAAGTTTAATTTTTTGTACCTGATGTTTTTTGGTGAAATTTAGCGTTGTATGAATCTCCTTATGTAATATTTTACGTGTAAGTATACACGTGTAGTACATATATGTTTGCGAAATGTTCATTATTTTTGTATCTTTATATATTTTCTGAGTTGATGTTCTAAAATTGTAATTAAATAACATTTTGATTAATCTGTTTTGTGATATTTGTAATACACTTCTCATCAAAAAAATCGAAACACCTCGCAGTTTATGATTTGATAAGGATTATCAGAAAAATGTTTATATTTAGGAATAAATGTAAAATGTCATTTAATAGTGAGTAGTATGAGGTTTTTAAATCCTAATGTTATTGTTCTAAATTCAAATTAAGTCTTCATAGGTTTCGTATTTTGTATAATGAGTAATTTTTACCCTGTATGGAATATGAAGGAAATGGGTAAAACAACACGCGTAAATGAAAAAGAAATGTAAGAAACGTTTATTTAATAAATTGTATTCCCTCCGCGAGCTCTTATTACTGCTTCCATACGGTTCTTCATCGATCGGATGAGAGTCACGATCACATGTTGTGGTATATTATCCCATTCCTCTTGGATTGCATTTTGCAGCTGGCTAAGTGTTTCTGGGGCTGGATCTCTTGCTCGAATTCGTCTCTTTAATTCATCCCATAGATGTTCAATGGGATTCATGTCCGGGCTTCTTGCTGGCCATACCATAATGGAGATACCGACTTCGGTAAGATAATCTCGTACGACGCCCGCGGTGTGAGCTCTAGCATTGTCGTGCATGAATATGAAGTCGTTGCCAATAAAATGTGCATAGGGCATCACATGAGGTTCAAGACACTGTTCGATGTACCGATGAGAGTTTAGTGCAGGCAGCCGTGGCCCAGACACAAAGGCAAGTTCTGTCTTACCGTCGGCGCTGATTCCTCCCCAAACCGTCCACGAACCGCCACCATAGCTGACCTTTTCTTCAATGCAGCATTGTGCAAAGCGTTCTCCATCTCTTCTGTAGACCTTGTTCCTTCCGTCGTTACCATACAGCATAATTTTACACTCATCAGAAAACAGTACTTTGCTCCACTGAAGGTATGACCAAGTTAGGTGCTCGCGTGCAAAGTTAAGGCGCGCTCTTCGATGGTCTGCAAATAATTTCGAATTTTGATTTTTTTCTTCTTACTGTAATGACCAAACTGCCAGCTACACAATAATGTTTTTTTTTTCATGGAATTAATTCTCTTTTGTAAAAAATTAGGACAAAAACAATAAAAACGAAAGTGTTTCGATTTTTTTGATGAGAAGTGTATATCTAGGTTAGATTTAGCTGCGGTCTCCCATATTTCTATTAGGTAGTCTATATGTGGTTTAACTAAAGAATTATAAATGATGTATCGAAATTTCTGTGGAAGACATTTATTTATGCTGTGAAGGGCTCCTGAGAGAGATAGCAGTTTACATCTGATTTTCTCTATGTGAGGTTTCCAACACAGGTAATTATCTAAAATTAAACCTAAACATTTCTCTTTAGTCTTCCTTTGAATTAATTGGTCATTTATTTTAAGTTCAAAATTATCGTTTATTATTTTATTTTTGGGGGCAAACACAACATAGTTGGTTTTTGTAGTATTAATGGTGAGTACGTTAGATTGAAACCGGTCATTTAGTGAGTTAAAATCGTCTTGTATATGATGTATCATAGCTTTAATTGAATGCCCAAAGTAGAAAAGACTTGTGTCATCTGCGTAAAGTGAGATGTCTCCTTTAAGACCAATCTGGGATATACTGTTAATGTAAATTAGGAATAAAAGTGGTCCCAAAATTGATCCTTGGGGTACACCGAAAGTGACAGTATGTGAACTACTTTGATATTATCCTATTTTAACTATTTGCTTGCGATTTTGCAGATATGACTCAAAAATCTGAAGTGCTTTGCCTGTAATACCAACGCGCAACGTGAGACAATTTTTGTATTAATAGATTTGGACTAATTGTATCAAAAGCTTTTTTGAGATCGATGAAAATACCCAAAGCTGATTGCTTTTGATCGATTTTGTTTTTAATTTTTGTTATCAGATCAATGGTAGCCGAAAGAGTATTCGAATGAGGTCTAAATCCGTATTGTTTTTTATTTAAAAAGTTTTTTGATTTAAGAAATGTTTCTAGACGGTTGTATATGATTTTTTCAAAAAAATTTGAGATAACAGGTAGCACAGATATAGGGCAGTAGTTACAAGGATCAGACTTGCTTCCTGATTTATAAATTGGTATAACTTTAGCAATTTTTAAGCCATCCGGAAAAATACCTCTATCCAAACAATGATTTATACATGCTGTAAGTTCATGAGCTATAAATTTTTTGACACATATTAAAGACTTTGTACTTATCCCATCAATGCCACAACTAGTATTTGGATCCAAATTATCAATAATTTTAATTACTTCATCCGTGGTTGCTGGTTTTAGACAATTTAGTTCCGTTGAGTCACTTACTACAGGTTTTTGGGCAAGGCTTCCGTTTGTCTTTCCAGTGATAAGATTTGCAAGTGATGACCCAATGGTTATGGGTATAAGAGTTGAACCTTTCACATATCTCCTTTCGGTCCGTGATAAGACCTGTTTCAGTTTCAAGTCTTTCTGGCCCGGTCTTTTCTCTAATTTTATTTTTGGCTATGTCGTTTATCAGTTTCCACATTTTTTTGGGTTTTTTCATATTGTCCTTGAAACATTTATAGTAATATGTATTTTTAGTCTTTTGTATGTTGTAGGCTACTCTAGCTTTTGTTTTTTCAAATTCTGTTTTTAACTTCATGTCTGATATGTTTGATTTTAGTTTTTGCCATAGTATATTCCGATTGTTAATCTCATGTATTATTTCTTTCTTTATCCAATCTTGTCGTGGAGGGTTCAAGACTTTCATTTTCATTATTTTGCTCTCCAATAAACAGGACTGCAGTTTGTTAGCCAATCTCTCATAAAGGTGTTCCTCATCATTTGTATCTCTTACAATGCCTTCAAAACATTTACACAGAGTTGAGTAATCTAATGCCGTGTATTCCGCTTTCACAAGAGGTGGAGGATCATACCGTTTTATTTCTAAAAATATCTGCTTATGATCTTTTATTAAAAATATCTGTTTATGATTTTTTTGGAGTTGTTAACACAGGGGCGGGCGGGTGGTCGGCTGTCGAAATTATTTTTGGTACTCCTTTCATATACTTAATAATGAGGTTATTTTCACCTGAAGCAGTACGTTTTTGCAGTTCGTCTTTTAAATCTTGTATATATTTTCGTTGATATGGGGTTTGATCAGAATAGATTTTTATGTTTTCGATGTCCAAATTATTTCTGTTGCGTAATATAGTTTTCGCTATATCCTCAGATCAAAAACATACCTTGATAATTTTCTCAGGTTGGGGACAATCCTTGAATGCAAGTTCCATTATTCTTGTTATTTCTGCCTCGTATGTTTCGTTCTTGAATTTCTGTGAGAAATTCTTCATATGCCAAGTGCGTTTGGTTTGGGGTCGACGGTGGCATACATTTGAGGTTATTGATTTCTGCTTCTAAAACCATAACTTTTTTTTTCTGTGATAGCATGAACAGTTGTTATATCATTAAGTTTGTCTTTAATATTTGAATTTTCAGAGGTTAGGTTCTCAATGGTTTTACTGATATTGCCCACTTTATTCTTTATAGCAGTTACATCTTGACACAGTTTACTATAATTTTCTGCTTGGTCATTTGTCTTTAGAAGCAACATCATTTCGGACATTTGTTTTCGCATTTCTGACAGTTCAATTCTTAATACGGCATCATCATCAGTTACCTTATGTTTAAAATTACGATAAGTAATCTGTGGAGTACTGATATTATGTATCTCAGACAAATTTGGTTGAGAACCTCCAAGTTTTTCGCCGTTGCCACTTCCAGGCGGTGAGCGTCCTAAATTCATTGTATATGTGCGTTCAGTAAGTACTCACGTGAATAGTACCGCGCACTTCTCAGTGTGAAGAATACAAAGAATGATAGTCCCGTCTCTGTTGCTCGCACTGGGCTCGACACTTGGAAGAATTCCGTTATAACTAAATCACAGTTGATTAAGTAAAATATGTTTAACTCGATTACATAGGGTTGTAACCACTTCGTGAAACGTTAATAAGTTATTTAAAATAATTTGCGACACGTCTGCTCTGTACGCTTGACTGCGAGCTTTTATTATATATGCGTGCATATAAATAGTTTGAAGAACATCTTGCCATGAGAGTTTTCTTGCGTAATGGCTATCTTAAATGCACGTTTTGAGATTATCTCTGTGTAGTCTGGTCTGGACTTCCTTATAGAGACTGGTAAAGATTTCTTGAACATACTTTCATGTTCTCTGTACTCTTTCGGCTTCAATAAATCCGGCCTTACCTGCGCCACCCCAGAGAAGCGTGCGCGTAGCGCGTTACACGCAAGTCGTGTTACAAGTCACGTGATCGGAGCCTCAAGGGGCTGTACACATTTTACGCACATGAGGCATTTCAGCCTTGTCTGTGTGATAGCAACATGTAATGCCTCTTGTTTTTATGCCTATTTACGCTATGATCACTCACCAACACGTGACTTACTTATTGGTAAACTGTACTATACAACATCAGTACCTACCCATATCTTTCTTTCCAGCATGAAAGAAAAACGATAAAAAGAATTACATTTTACAGGTACTTGACGATCAAATTAAAGTAGCGACAGGCAAGATCACGGTTTTTAAACCAGACATTAACAAAGTAGAAATAGAATTTAACGAAAGTCAAGACATGAACCTCACCGCTGAAGATATTTATGACTTGTTGCGTCAACGAGAATACTCGTACAGGTAAGACAGCTAAATAAAATAAATAATTTAAATGACTTAAAATGTAAATAAAAATGAAGTTGTGGGCTATGAAATCAGATCAGTCTGAGTAATAGAATCCAGATCTGATAGATCCGAGGCAGAAAAAAGGTCACATTTCATTCAAAAGAATGTATGAAGAAAAATCTTCATTCAAAATAACACATTGCTAGGCCAAATGGAAGACAACTTTCAAAGTGTGGGCTTAGAGAGCCGAGTCCATGACTCAAGTGTACCATAGCATGCTCTTACGAGATTTCCAGTAGGTCTATTAAATCTATAATAGGTTTAAAAGACCCCTTAACGAAGCCGAAAGGCACTTATTCTCCCCGTCATTGCGATCACTATTTTTTTCTTGACAATACCTGGGACCTTCTAGTTACGGAGATGTTGGAGGTCATAGTTACAACTTTTTCACAAGTTTTTTTTTTTATAAATAGTTATCATTAAGTTCTTTTTTTTTAAATAATTATCATTACTTTGCTTTAAATACCTCCACGATTCCTTAACTTTTCAATGCAATCATCAGCGCAACGTTTTGAGTGCGTAACATTGAGTTTTAACCTTTTTTTTCGGATGGGAACTCATCAAATGACCCCACCCGCTCTGGGCGGAGCGGAAAGGAGTGTCATACTTGTATTATACTAAAACCCATCCATGTTCCTTCTTTGCCTTTTGTGTTTTAGGGCCGCGGTATCTCTTTCGAACAGTCCCGCAGCCCCGGTTTTACCATAAACCTGATTTTTCATCCAAAAAAAAGTCATTTCCCAGCAATAATTTTAGCGTAGAGTTACTTAGTTTGATGTACAGAATGCTTGGTTGGCGTCTCTGTGAAGGATCCATTAATACACACGAGACAAATCAAATTATAATTTTCCTCCATAGTGGCCAATTCCGTACTATCGAAGCCGCCAGCGCTTCTCTGAACGAAGCTTCGCTGGTGTGGCGCGACAACTGGGTCACGTTCCTCGACGGCTTGCTGCAGCTACACATGCTGCGACAACCGCACGACGGAGTCACCCTGCCCACTCACATCAGCAGAATCGGTGTGGATGTGGAGAAGCATTTCAACATGAAGATCATTTCAAAGGACAAAGTTCTGTATAAGGCTGAAGTGTTAGAACAATATGATTTTGTAAGGTAAACTAAAAAATTTTAAGACAATTTAACCATTTGGTAAACTACGCTTTAGGTTGGTATTTCATTTCCTTTTTCGCCATTTTCAGATGTGGAGGACTAACGATAGAAAACATCAAATACCGTAATTTACCAGCTGCTAATAAAAGGAACATGGCGTTGCAGGCATTGAAATTCGTTCCTTATTTCCAAGTACACCCACAAGTAAGTGTGACTATAATTTAGTCTTTTAAAATTTTATCGTTACTCGGATTATGAAAATGTATATAAGGATTGTGTGGGAAGATTGCGAGTGGCTCCTGAGATGATAGTTGATAGAAATGTATGAAAGATGAAGACATGCTGCGCAAATAAAATGATTAAGGTCAGAAAGGTGATCATGATTTGAATTATAAATAAAATGATGAATGTAAAAAATGACATTTTTATTAACAGGTTTCAACATACACAAGTCTTCACATTTTCCTGCAAATGGTTGCCGAAAATGTTAATAAAGACTTAATTAAAGTTGTTGGTATCACAAACAACCAAATGAAAGGTTCCGTGTTTGATGAAATGAAGAACATTGGAGCCAATGTTTATGGTGTTAACGTTAGTTACGAAGAATTTAATCTAGGAGACTTGAACATAACAAAGAATAGTGATAGCTCACTAAAGACTGCGGACCTTGCTATCGTCCGTAATCTATCAACCGACGACAATGTAAGAATCCATTTTTGCTTCGTTTGTATCACAGTGATTCGGCAAGGAAACTACATTGTTCTTAAATATTTACAGATGTGCCAAATGCTACATAGAATGGTACGACAAGACTCCTTCATAGTGAGCGAAGAAGACGATGTGTGTGGAAGTAGCGTCCGGCCGTCATCTCTGTATCGTCAACTGTCGGCTCACAGCAACGCTAGCTCTCGCCTGGATCTGGTGCGCTGGCGGCCGAGTAACGTGGCCGTGCCCACCACCACCATCACAGTGTGCGCGCATTTCGACTTCTCCCTCCTCACCGCCGCCCGCTCCAATCTATCCCCCCGCCATCGCCTTGTCATCATTGCCCCCTACCCTGCCCCCTCCGCCCTCAAACAGTTAGTACAATGTTGGAGGAAAGATGAACAACGTAACAATGTTTACCTAGTAACTGTCAATAATGATGAAGGCAACAATTTCTTCTTGGACGATCTACCGGATATCGATCTAGCGTTCACCGTTCTGGATCATGTGAGTGTAAACATTGTTGATATTGAAATAGACGAAGTGTTTTTTGTCAAATTAAGTTTTTCAATCAATTCAATCATCGTACACTGTATGATGTTCACAATAAATTTTAATTGTAGGGTAAGTGGGGAGGAGAATATTACGTACCAGCACAGGAGAGCGCGACAGTGAGCAGCAAGGTGACGTTACAATCCGCACAAGTCGGGGATTTAAATTCTTTGGAGTGGGTCGATGCTGCGGAGACATGTAGCTCTGGAGTACCAGTCACGGTACGTACAATTATTGTGAATACTGTTGTACATTATTACTGACTTTTTTATCAGCTTGTACACGTTTATTAACAGACAAGAACAAAACAGAAAAATACGTATACAAATGTAGTGCAAATTTCTAAAGAAACTTCTTCAAACAATATCATAATTGCTTTAAACAGAAGATCTAGGAGGAGACACCAAGCGCACCTAAAGCCAAATAATTTATAAAATTAATAAAAAAAAATTGCTTGAACATTTTCAGGTCCATTACGCCGGAATATCAAACACGGACATTATGAAAGCAACTGGAAAAAAACATAGTGAAGAATACAACTATGGCATGGATTTCAGTGGAACAACAGAGAGGTAATGAAATTTTTAATACAGCTGGTGTGAAAAAGTTTAAAAGAGAGAAATAATTATGAAAAGACTTTGTTCATTAGGCATATGTTTTAACACCGACGAGGACGCGACTCGCCATCATTTATTTTCTCACTCAAGAAACGTGCAGTAGGTAATATAGGTCTCGTGTCAGTTAAAGAGATACACATTTGTATTAATAGGTGATCGCTGGCTGTTAACACTGCCGCGGCGCCGCCGGTGATGGGTCTTTCTCCATCAGTTAGTGCTTTACAGAAACAAACAGCACATTTTTTTTTTTTTTTTTTGGAGGGTGGGAAATCATCAAATGACCCCCCTGTCAGACTCTTACTGACTAAAAACCACCCATGTTCCTTCATTGGCCCTTTATGTTCCAGGGCCGCGGTATCTCTTTCGAACAGTCCCGCAGCCCTGGCAGGCACCGGCCCTTGCGGGCCCCTCCCGTTGCTGACAACTCTTTGAGGCGCGCGTGGAACACGAACGCGCCGTCGACACGGCCTGCCCGTCGTCACACGACGGGCAGACGGCGAGCTAGCCCATTACTCACCGTCCACAGGCCCGCGCCTACGATGGCCGAGAGCCATCACGGCGTGGCCCCCGACGCCCGGGGCTTCTCCCGCGGCGGCTGGGACGTGAGGAGGTTCTCTCCCTCTCACGTTCCGCCGCCTCCTTCGCTAGCATGACTGCTTCGCAGAAGGAGGCGACGGCTTCCCATTCCCTCTCGCCCCGGACCATGGCTTGAACCAGGGCCGGACGCGAGAGGTCACCGCCGCCAATCGCCGCTACGAGGACACGGCGGTGCTCCGCCCAAGCAGAGCAGACCTCCACGGTGTGCTCCACCGTGTCCTCCGGGCGATCCTCGCAGTGATAGCATCCGGGCGTTTCCTCCCCCCCGATTCGGTGCAGGTACCTCCCGAAGCACCAGTGTCCGGTGAGGACCTGCGTCAGGCGGTAGGTGAGGGCGCCGTGGCGCCTCCCTAGCCACTCCTCAAAGAGGGGACTTACCGCCACTATCGTGGCGTGCCCTAGAGGTGCCAAGCCTTATAGTATGGCCAGATCTGTGACTTAGACATTGTTAAAAAGTTATAAAGAATCTGATACATGTTATGTTACAGCGGCGAGCGCGTGATGGGCCTGGTGCGAAACGGTGCCTGCGGCAGCGTGGTGCGCGCGCAGCCGGAGCTGCTGTGGCCGGTGCCGGCGCACTGGAGCCTCGAGGACGCTGCCACCGTGCCGCTCGCCTACGCACACGCATTCTACTGCCTCGTGAGTTTACACTTGGATTCTAGCAACAATAATTTCGTAGTTCATTGTTTCACTGATTCCACCAACTCTCTTGCAATACTGGTCCTCTGAATTTAGAAGACTGATAGGTCTGCAAGGACTCTTCCGCGTTTGCTTGATATATTGACAACGGACAAGTCGTACTCAGCACTTCTTCTTCGCATTTATTACGTGCACAATCAGAATGGAACTCTGTGCCCAAGTCTGTATTTCCTACTAATAACCACAGCATTGAGAGAGTGTAATCATCAAACAATCGGCTAGAATCTAGATCAAGAGGACGACTAGTAAAAGAATTTAACAATCCTGTTTTGTTATAGGGAATCAAATATGGTAAGGAGCTGACTCCTGATGTCTCTGTGTTAGTACATGGAGGGGCTGGAGCTTTGGGACAAGCTGTGTTATCCATACTTCTTGCTCACGGCTGTGAAGTATTCACGACCGTTAGTGACATTAAAAAAAAACGTTTCTTACTTAAACTATTCCCGGAGTTGAAAGGTAAACAAGTGATATCCAACTATTTATACATACATACATATATGATAAATCTAAATGAAACTATAATTATTAATCTTTTATTTGTTTTCAGCTGATCATGTCGGCAATTCTCGAGATGAAAGTTTCGTAGATATGATTCGTAATGCCAAAAAAGGGGAGGGTTGTACATTTGTTATAAGCTCAGTTAGGGGAACCTTGAAGACGGTATGACCTCGATATATTATATTATAGCTATTACCTCCATATTCGAATCGGATTTTGTTAGATAACAATTTTAATGATTTCTTTTTCTTACACGAAAGCCGAACTCTTTTTCTAATATAAAAGTAGTTACTCCTTATTGTACAGACGCCAGCAGGTCAACCTACCCGAAACTGTCAGATTTTCCCAACCAACCTTGGACCTAATGCTTTAAGAGATAAAGTTGAAAATCTATTAAAGAAATTTGACAGATTGTTGTAGCTTGATGTGCCGTCTGCACGTTACGTTAAGTATGATTAATTAAAAATTATTACTTATTACCTCATGATTTGGTTAATGTTAATATATAATTGAAATTCATCACTTTTAGCAGCTGTTATTAATCATTCAGTACTCTCGTCGGTAAAAGTAATAAAATAAAATAAGACTCGAAGTTATTGGTTCAGCAGGAATTTATTAATAACACCACAGTACTTTCAAATACAAAACTAAAAGAAAGTTACATGCAAAATTCTTTTATATAAATCAGACAAGAACAGATAAAATAAAAAGAATAGTATACGACAAGTAAACGAGTGAAAATGAATTCAAATTAAAGGTATCAAAAATACTGAATAAGGGCTACTGAAATACTTAGTGGGTGACAAACAGTGCGCGAATACAAATGTTTAAAACGGCAACTTGAAAAAACAAATTGGGTAGTACTTAAACGAGCGAAAATAAATTCAAATTGGAGGTGTCAAAAGTACTGAATATGGGCAACTGAAATACTGAGTGGGCGACAAACAGTGGGAGAATACTAAACTTAATGTTTAAAACGGTGACTTGAGACTATAAATATTTGAGTTACTAGTTCTTCCATACGATCAGTGTGATAATTCAAAGATTCAGAAAAAAACTAAAGCTTATTAACCACTAGATTGTAGATAAGTCGTAGTCGACGTTGCCCCGCTGCGTTTAAAGAGTTTAAAGTAACCTAACACGAAGGGGTTCTTAGTTCGTTCACTAAAGGGATGGCGGGGTCTAGTGGGCGAGCCGCTCACTAGACCCCGCCATCCCTTTGGAATCTAATCAGTCCGATTCGGGGTGCCACGATCCCGAGCTCGCTTCACTCGCTCTTGCTTCCTATGTTCTCCTTGCCGCAATGGCCGGATAAATAGTTACTTACTTGGCATAAAAGTCACTCATTCAGTATATTAGTCGTCCAACTGTTTCTGGTTTGGTGGTCATTGTTCTAATAACTTTATTCTCGCTTGTTTAAGTATATTTCCACGCCATGTATCGACGAAGCGCTGGACTATTAATATGTTTTTTTAAAGTCATTGTTGACCGTGTGTTGCGAAACTTTGGCGGTGAGGTGCGACGGTTATGTTTATTCAAAAATTTGAAAAATTTGTGCAGTTTTTTTTTTTGACGGAATATTTTAAAATTTGATAATAAAGGTAAGAGTGTTTATTATGTTATGAATTCGGTATAATTTCTCTGTTATTTAGAATTATTTCAATTGATTTATTATAAAAAATAAACTGTACCTTTTATAGTTTTTTTTTGTAAATAACCTCCTAAATAAATAAATTAAAAAAATGGTGGTGGTAAAATGGTGGTGTGGTGGTAGTGGTGGTGGTGCGTGGAGGTGGTGGTAATGCTAATAAATGGTGTTTAGTTTACTAACCACTGTGGCCATAGTTGGTATTATTTTATTCGTTTTGTAGATGAAATAGATAGATGAATTTATATGTTATTTTTCAGAATGTCGCGTGTGCCGAATGAACGTAACATTCACGACGTTCTTTTAGAAGACATTCCTTCAGATGGTGAGAGTGAGTGTAGTCCGGAACCAAATGAAGTATACAATGATGAACTGCTAACTGTGATGTGCTCGGCGACATACCCCCAGAGCTACCGACAGGACTGAATGATGAATTTGCCTCGGATGACGACGTACCTTTACCAAATTTTGCCATACTTCAGATAGTCATGTCCCTACTACGAGTGTTTCAGCGTCGTCTAATGAAACTGTTGTAGCGGAACCAAACTGGCAGAAGAATTTCAGAATGGAAGAACCGAGTGACTAAACAGGAGGTGGAGGTATTCCAAATCATACAAAAGATTTAGATAGTGTCACACCTACACAGCTATTTCGCTTGTTTTGGTCAGAGGATCTATTTGAAATAATTTGCTTTCAAACAAATCTGTATGCTACGCAAAAAGGAAACCTTATACTCCTACTACGCCTGAAGAAATAGAAATATTTCTTTTTCTGAATTTGGAGATGGGAATACAAAAAAGCCTACCTATAAAAACTACTCGTCTTCTGCCCCTGATTTACATGACTCTTACATATCATCATTTCAGCCAGAACGATCTACTTCACGAAGATGCGAGAAATTCAGCACTAAAAGTCCAGCACGTACTGTATGGCAAAGTAGCACCTGTAAAGTCCCTCTTTGCATTCGTAAAGATAAAGCATGTTTTTTACATTTTCTCAGGAAATAAGTTATTCATTATGTTTAGGCTGTAGTAACATTTTCTTTCTCATTCCTGTTTTGATTATTTTTCACGCCCACAGCCACGGTGCTTAGTACACTAACCACCTTATTCCCCAAAAGCCTTATGATATTGTAAAATATATTTTTTTCTTAATAATAAACCCTAACTAAGCAAAATGTTCAATTGTTTTATTTATGAAGTCATATAATTAAAACTGGCTGAATAGTGATTGAACTGTGGCTGAATTATTCGCCCGATTAATAATTTCCAATAAATAGTTACTTACTTGGTATAATAGTCGCCCATTCAGTATATTATTCGCCCGATTAATAATATCCCAGATAAAAATTATACAATCATGGACTCTGATTGATTATTACATTTATCGGCACTAAGCTTACATTGTTATTAATCACCGATACATGTGTTTAATTTCTTACTTTTACCTCGAATTTCAGTAATTAATAATAATTATAGATAATCCACACTAATATTATAAAGAGGTGAAGAAAAATTAGGTGGGGGGGTGAATTGGGGGAAAATAAATGTCCACCTGTGCGAAGCCTGGACGGGCCGCTAGTTATTAATAATTTTCAATTAATCATACTGACCGTAACATATACATCAGCTATCAAACAATAAAAGTCCCGTGAAAAGTCCCAGTATTCGGTCCAGCCGTTTCGGAGATTAGCCGGAATAACAAACAGACAGACAAAATTTAAAAAAATGTTTATTTGTCACAACCACTTCGCTCGCGACTTAAAAAAAACGACGCAAATAAACACGAAAACAGACACTTCAATTTTATTTATTTGTATAGATAAGCATAACCTAATCATAATAAGGTCATTAACAGCATCTACATTGGAGAGTTTCCTATTTTTTAGAATACACTTGACTGTGTTTGTGGTCTGGGCGCATGTTTTGATGTTTCTCAACTTCACAATCTAGACGAAGAATTTGAATATGGAATGTACAACCTCACTAGAGCAAGAGCGTATGCTACTGTCGATTTCTCAACAATATTTGAAGCTCCCGAGGAAATACAAGTAAGTACTTCAAGAAAAGCCACATTACATTACATTACATTACACGAATATGTTGAGTAGCAATATTATAAGGTCATATAGAACTTGCGGTATTTCTTCCTTTGAAATTTCTGTCGTCTGTTGTAAGGTTGTATGTGATGTCAGCCACTCGGACACGGAAACGTATTCTATTTATAGTATATAGGTACCAATACTTTATAATGCCTTGACCATTTTTAAAAGCAACTAGTATAATAGCCTGATGATATCCACACTTAGAGGTCATTCATGAATATTTTACGGTAAAAAGATGGGATACCATAGATCAATCTTGATGATATACGATATACGATAAATACAAATATATATATATATTGCCATTTGATCTCACAATTAAACAGTAAAACAAAGAACTGATTCAAGGGTGTCGCTTGCTTTTGAACCAGGGGGGGGGGGCGGGTAGAAGGTTGTGTATAAAAACCGATTTGTAAGGGTTAAGTTTACTATTTACGGATATAGCTGTAGTTCTTCTAAGCATCTAAAATACAATAGCCACTTCAAAAATGTTAGCACCCCGGATTGCAAGAGCGCGCGAAGTCAGTTGGTTTTTTTTTGACACTCTGCCTTGGACAGGTTAGACTTGTTTCAATCCTTCATCGAGGAGTCACTTGATCGACTTTAGACAAAGTTAAGATTCCAGGGAAAGAAGGCTGCAAGAGCGAGCGAAGCAAACTTGAAAATTTGTACGTCTTGCCTCGAATAAATTCAGATATAACTGCCCTTTTTGCAACCCGTGTATGCTATAATTGCCTATTAAGGCCTCGAAGCATAGGGCTCCTAATTTACTTCAGAAAAAAAGAGCCTCTGTGCAAAAAGTTTTTCACAGGATATAAAGTTAGTACGAACCACGCGTTTTGGTTTAAAGAAAATATGTAAGTTTGTAGCGGAAGTGTGAGTACTTAGTGGCTCATATTTCGCCTTTCAAAATATTTTAGTGATTCTACTGTACGCTACAATTTATTACGTACTTACTAATTCTGTGACATCATGCAGGTTACAGTCAAACAAGATATGACACAATACAGCAACAAATACTAGAAGAGACTCTTAAAACACAACAATGAACTTGCTCTAAAAACTGAGTGGTGATGGTGGGTGGCCTGCATTTTAAGAGGTTGAAAAGACATAGCGTCACAACTCTCTTGGACAGATTCATCTAATTGGAGTGAGAAACTTAACTACGTAGTTCTCACCAAGTTCTATTATCTAATAAAACACAGAAATATAGGACAAAAGCGCTGCTGATTAGCGCGAAATAGAAAAAAAAAAAACAAAACCCTAGGTTGGTCCGTGGATGGGTGACCACCCATTACATATCGAGTTTCCTCCGTGCCTCGGAAAGCACGTTAAGCCGTTGGTCCCGGCTGTCATTTGGAGATCTTTGACAGTCGTTACAGGTAGTCATAGTGGCCCGAAAGTCTGACAACCAGTCTTACCAAGGGGTATCGTATTACCTAGCATTAACTGGGTTGTGGAGGTCCGACAGGCAGTCGCTCCATGTAAAATACTGGTATTCAGCTGCATCCGGTTAGACTGGAAGCCGACCCCAACATAGTTGGGAAAAGGCTAGGCAGATGATGAGAAAAAAAAAACAAAACCGGACTGAAGAAGTTGTAACTTTTAAAATCCTGAGCTTGGGCGGTTCTATATAAACCATGGATCTGTTGTCAGTAAAACATTTACTTGAATCCACAGGAAATACAGGCGATGTTGAGCGAGGGTATTGCCCGCGGGTACGTGCGTCCTCTATCGCGAGTGTCGTATGCGCCGCACGACGCAGCGCGCGCCTTCGGACTGCTCGCGGCCAGCAGGCACCGCGCCAGAGTACTACTGAAGATGGAATGCTATTCAACCCAAATTCAGCCCAGGTGAAGAGAGATTTTTTTGTTTTGATTTTTTATTGAGCCAAGATTTTACTTTCATGTTTCGTATTATTAAAATCACAAATCGTTTTGGTTAAGGTGGCTCATATAGCAATTCACAATATTATTATTTTTCTTTCAGAATATCTTGCAATCCAAACCACACCCAAGTTGTAGTATTGAATGAAAATAGTTTTGGACTCCAGATGGTCGACAAACTAGTTACTCGTGGTGCGAGGAAATTACATGTTCATAGCAAAGCGCATACAACTGCAAAGTTCCAATTTAAGTTACGGTAAGCAAAATGATTTAATACAGTACTTTCTAATTTCAATATGATTCTAATGACCGCGATGAAGACCACGACCATGGTGATGTTGTGTTCTAACCCGTCCTAACAATACAGTACTTTTTTGATTATTCAGGAACTGGCAGAAGATCGGTGTGCAAATCCAAATATCGTTTCACAACTTAGACAAGGAAAGTGATGTATTAGAATTAATCAAGGACGCTACAAAATTAGGCTCCATTCAAGGCATATATACCACTACAAATGATGATCGAATGGTGGAAGAAATCTTATTTGCTCACTTGGATACAGTTTCGAAAAGATTTTGTCCAGATTTAAGGTAACAGCGTAGTTATATTGTGTTAATTTCTTTGCAAGATAAGCTTGTATATGATTATAATCTGTTTCTGTAAATCTACATTCATTTAATCTTTCTGATTGTTTTCTTATTTTTCAGATACTTTGCGGTAATAAATGTTGGTGAGACTATGATCGGAAAATCAACGTGTCTTTCTCGTGTTCAAAGTAAATTACCAGCTAAATTGATAACACTGCCTCAACTAAAGAATGTAAGTAGCAATATAGCAGACCATCGTAATGTTTTTCATCGAATCCGTGCAATTTTGTAAGATTAGCAAATATTTTTTTTACCAAACGCACAATTTAGATTCAAGGATCATTATTTAAAATCAGATCGTATATTTGTGATACATGGGTAACATGCAGGTGTTCATTACATAATTATAAACTAATAAAGTTCATTCCATGATCAGCCATTGTGTTCATTTAATTATGTAAAACAACAATTGCCCCAAAACAGAGCCTTGCGGTACACGTCACTGTTTGAAAAAACCAGTGCAATTACCTAATTCTATCTACTTTTTACACATTTTATTCTTCTATTGCAAATAACTAATGACGTAAAGTGCCATGTTTGTATCATGATTATATCAGAATTAACTAGGAAGAATGTTGAGTAGAACTTCTTCAATTGCTATAAAAAGACCAATATAATTATGCATTTAAATTTTATGTTTGATGTCTTCTTCTTATTATTATTTGAGTAAATTAAGCAAATTGTTTGACGACAACTAAGTAAATCATCATGAGAAGAAACAGACGCTAACTAAGTTAATTTTCATTAGGAGTTGAGTGCTGGTGATGCAGTGCATGTGGTGGAGCGTGCACTCTGCGGTGTGGACACCTTGGTGGTTGTGCAGGAAATACATAGGCAACAACCCGATTTGTTAACACAAATTGCTGAATTGGCTGGTCAGTAGTATTGTTTTTTTTTAATATTTTCTTGTACACCAGCATTCTACAGATATGTGGCTTATGTTGCTGTGATAAAAAGAAAAATATTGCATATTTTTTCAAAATTTTTCATTTTTAACATATATGTTTCGTTTCCAGATATATCTTTGACAAAGAGAACACCAAAAACGATTACTTTGCACGAACTCGGAATTCAAGAGGATAAACTACTACTGATTGCTTGTCATTTGCGAATTCACCATAATGTTGATTTTTCCGAACAAGAGATACCACAGCTAACGGTTGAAACGTAGGTTCTTTTAAAAAAAAATATATTTATAAATAAAGCTCGTGTACATTATAGAATTAACGGTATTTGTATAATTTAAATCACCAGAATCCTGAATTTGAATAAAACGGAAAACGCCTTTGAAGAAATTAAAGGTTTAGCGACATTTATATCTTACGTGGACACGGACGAACTACTGGCGACTTCAGAAATAGTATGCATGCCTACAATCACTAGCGGCGACGTTTTGGTAAATACTTGTTTTATTTATTCGCTTTAAAACCTTACTGCTTACTATGTACTATTACAAATGCGAAAGTTTGGATTGATGGATGTTTGTTACTCAATCGCGCCAGAACAGCTAAACGGATCTGTATGCAATTTGGCACAAGGAGAGATTGTGCGGATGAGAAATATTGCATTATGTCCATATTTTTCAACTGTTTGCCAACTGACAATAACTGTCATAACATGCATTAGAATAGAACGGCTATTTTTAGACCATTTGTCACCAAAGTAAGTAGCCTGACAGTACAGCGACTGCCCTGTAAAACAGGGTTCGCATTTTCGCAAGTTCAAATCGCAGCCAGTATTCACTTTTTGTGATTATTTTGTTTTTTTTTTAACGCTGTATGATTTCCGAAAATAATGAACATAGTTCGCGAGCTCGATCCTAAACCGGTTTTCACTTTTTATAGTTCTAGGTATTTTGTCTTATTTTAATGCATTATGATTTTCAAATTATTCCAAAATAGATTGATATATACTTTTTTTAACTATTTTAAAAACAGGTAATCATAAATTAAATAATAAAAATTGACCAAGTTACACAGAACGAAAAAATCTCTAAAAGGTTTATTTATATACTTCAAGTCTACAGTCCCTTGAAGCTGATAAAAAATCAACTTCTAAGTTAACGTAAAAAATGATACGGCTGTTTATGCCGCAAAAAAGGTATATTTCGACATTCTCGAATAGGGTACTTCCCGTTGACCTAGAAACATGAAATTTGGCAAGAAGCATTGTCTTATAGCACAAGTAAAGGCAAAATCTATCTATCTAATCTAAAAACCGTAAACATGTCGTTTAATAACAAAATACCTACAAGTTTATACGGAACCCTCGCTGTGCGAGTCCAACTCGGTTTTGGCCGGTTTTTGTTCAATTGCATACATTGTTTAATGTTAAGTGAAAGAAAAGCTTGCTTAAAAGGTGATCTCCAAATCATGTGTGTTATAACTTTATGTAATTGAAATAAACTTGTGTATTTATCGATCCCAGGACCTCAGGCTTAGTAGTCGCGCTCGCGACCACTCGACCAATGAGGCAGTCTTACACATACAGTATACACACCAAAATTTTCACGCGAATGAAGTCACGGGTAACAGTTAATCATACACAAGCAAAATTTAAATAGCTTGATGATTGGTTTATATTTTCGAGGTGGCATATTTGATATTACATTATCGACCTACCGTCCTGATCCCTAATAACTTGTAGTCGGAGCAGTATGGTTGAAATCTTCAATACATCCTAAAATGCCATCATCTTAGTAGTTGGTTCATCATCTTTTCAGCCCATCAGCATCTAACACAAATCACACATAGTGGTCTAATATTATTTTTAATATTTCAGCGTGAAGACGAATTTGACGCAAGCCAGACGTATCTATGCATAGTGCCGGGCATGGAGGGTCACCACGAGCGGTTCCGCGTACTGTGCGAGTGCCTCAAGCTGCCAGCGCTGGTGCTGCAGCCGGGCCTCGACCACCCAAAGGAGACCGTGCGGCAGACTGCACGAAGATACGTTAATGTATGATCTCATAAGATAAAAATAACAAATTCTAAAAAAAATATGGGTACCAAGTACAAAACTATCCTTACTTTTTCATAATTTTAGGTGCTTCTGAACAAGACTGGAATGAAAAACACTTTCTACTTATTGGGTTATGAAACTGGTGTTTTGGTAGCGTTGGAAATGGCAGCTATACTCGAGGATAATGGTGAGCAATAAGATTTACTACCGTATTTAAAAAATATACATTGGTGGCAGAAATGACGTTCATTTCCAATTTTTAGGTTTAACCGGTACTGTATATTGCCTTGGAGGTGCACCGGACGAGGTCCGAACTATGATTGAACAAAATATCGCAGAATACAAGACAAAAGATCAGCTGGAAAATGAGGTGATCAAACATATGTATAAGTTGTTGGTGGGTGACGACGTTGCAGACTTGGAGGGAGCACTTAAAGATGCAGTTTCGTGGCCAGAGAAGGTAGATGCGTGCGTGCGGACTCTGTTAGGTCGTGTGCCGCACTCGGTGCAGTACTCGCGCGCGCTCATAGAAGCCGCGCTGGCCCGTATCGAGTGTGCGCGCAGCTACGTGCCGCCGCCGGCGCGTGCGCTACGCTCTCAGTTGGTGCTGCTGCGTGCAGCGTCGGTGCATGTGACGTCACCCGCACAAGCTCTGCAGCAACATTCACAACGCCCGGCCGCCATATATCAGCTTACCGCACCCATGGCACACGCAACTAATGACTTAAGCTGTGCGTCTGTGATTAATGAGTATTTAGATCAAACGATTCTAGAATCATTTAAAGAAAAAACTATTTGCCAAGCATACCTACTTAATCCTTTGTGTTTTATGGTTTTATCGAAGTGAAGACTCGTAAAATTTTATTCATCGACATTGTGTGATAAGTCAATCTTTATATATATAATTCTTCTGTGAGTGTGTATGTCACTGAACTTCTCTCAAACGACTGGACCGATTTTGATGAAATTTTTTGTGTGTGTTCAAGGGGATCTGGGAATGGTTTAGATTCACAAAAAATTAGGGTAGGTAGGGTAGTAGGTAGGAAAACATGCATTGCAACGCATGCCGGGCACAGCTAGTATTTACATAAAATTAAACGATGTTTGTTTGAAAATTGCATTTTATTTAAAAAAAAGCCCCCGATGTTTTTAGTCTAATGCGAAGAAAATCAATCGACTGAAAGTTTTTTTTCTGAAAAATCGCAATGACGGTTCCTCAGGAGTCTTTATTTTGATTTTACATAGATTTAAATAAGACAAGTTACTTTAATATTAAATTAATTACATAGAATCAAATATTATAAAAACTTTCAGTTTCCTTACTGATACAAATGATATAATTAGTAACGTCATTAATGGAGTGTAGTATTCACTTGTAACTGAGCTAATAGGTTGATAACACAATTTACTACTTATATCACCGGCTCACTTAACCATTACCAAGCCAGTCCAGGTTACCTTCACCTACCAACTCTCCGCCATTCGTGATGACTGACAGTTGTCCTACGTGACAGCTACCCGATTACTTGTGGCCGTGAGACAGTGTTACCATATCTATTAAATAGATACACTACATCCCTTCCTTATTATATTTGTTTTAATGAAAATGCTTTACCTTCTGAGGGTTTACCCAGTTACCCTATTTGAACCTCCCCTCCGATAACCTCCACTAAATGTGGAGTAGGATTGAAGTTGCTTAATAGTTTATGAAACCTTTTCATATCTTTTCTATAAACTTTGTCGTCTACTCTATCCTCTGGGTCTGCATGAATTCGTCTTCCTATTTCTATATTCCTTTCCTATTTCTGTTTTTTTTCTTAATATATTCTTTTTACTAACCTCATTAGTCAATGACATCTCCTAAAGAAAAGTTCTGATGGTTTCTGCCCCGTAACCGAACGTGGGGTTAAATTTATACAACATGGGATATTCAGAAAAAATTCTCTGCGAATATCTCACTGTAACATCTTTGTGTTTTAGCTCTAATATAACTCTATTTTGTCGCTCAACTTTTCCTTCGTCTGGGCCAATAGGTAACCGTATTAATATTACAGCACCGTCGAATGTTATTCTTTAAAAAACGTCTAAAATTCCTTGCTAACAAATTGTCTTCCCATTGTCAGCAGTCATCAACCCGGCACAAGGTTTAGACTATACATATAAGGACATTTAACTAAAACTCCAATATTTTGTGATCGGTAATCAAATCAAATTGCAAAATAAAGATGTTTAAATGATCGATAGCCCAGACAAGAGCAAAGGCATCTTCCTTCTCTATCTGGCTATATCTTTGTACATCATCTGAAGTTTCCAACTATACCAATACTGTAAGCTGAAGAGCTTGTTTGTATGAATGCGCTAGTCTCTGGAACCACCAATACATACCACATGTTTACATTTTGGTTATTAATTTCGAATGTTTTTATTATACTTGGTACGCCGTTGACGGCAAGACATAACATTCATTTTATTATTCTTGAGATCTGTACTTTTTGTTTACCTACATATGTATGATCTTCAATAAAATATTGAAATGAAATTTGATAGCACAATTCTTGAAGAAGGCCGTAGGCCACTCAACATCACGCAACGACCCTAAGGAGCCGGAAAAAGAAACGGTGGGTGAAACCACGGACTACAACTAGTTTGCTAGAATTCTGGAACCAGCTCAGTTCAGTTTGTACTAGTACTGCTTCAACCCCAACTGGATTGGCATCAGCGATGACTTGCGTACCGTTCATAAGATCCAGGAGTTTTATATCTTTAGGTTGCTTGATAAGATTGACACTGGTGCCCGAATTCAGCACACCTAATTGTAACACTGTGTCCTTATTATTAAATAAGTTTCTCAAACATTGTACGATACTAGGTTCCTTTTTACCATTTATCTTTACAGAAATATCAAAACTTCCTTCGACAATCAAGGAGTTTTACTGCCGTAGGCTACAAAAGTTTTATTCGGTTCTTTAACCTCTTTACAACAACTTCCGTTGTTACATTTCAAATAGTTCAAAACTTCGTCAGATATCTAATTTAATTTACAACCCCAATCAATTAACATCTTTCATTTCACTCCTGAACATCACATTCTACCTCCGTATCATCGTTAATTATACTTCCTCTTTTTCTAAACAATTTTATTTAACTGCGTTTCCTTGACGTGGTCGTTTACTATTTAGTTAGTTCCTACAGTTTTTTGTTTTGTTCGAGTTTCCGTTAGTTTTGAGGTTTCCCTACAATCGTGACACTTTTCCCTTTAGCCGGACAAATCTTGAGGTCTGTGTGCACTACTCCCACATAGTCTACTTAATTAATTGTTTGTCGTATCTAAATTCTTCTCTAGTCTCCAAAATCATAATATTTTGTTTCACATAGGCCCACATGGCCACCCACAAAACGTCGAGAAAAGGTGCACGGTTCGCGTTAGTCGTATCTTATGGAGAAGAACCGGCGATAAGCTCCATTGTTACTGGTTTCTCAATTCGTCTAATTTAATGGTTGTTCAATTCGTCCAATTTAAAGGTTGTTCAATTCATCCAATTTAATGGATGTCCAGTGCTTCCAATTTAATGGATGCCCAATGCTTCCAATTGAATGGATGCCCAATGCTTCCAATTGAATGGATGCCCAATGCTTCCAATTTAATGGAGCCCATAGCTTCCAACTTAATGGAGCCCATTGCTTCCAACTTAATGGAGCCCATTGCTTCCAATTTAATGGAGCCCATAGCTTCCAACTTAATGGAGCCCGTTGCTTCCAACTTAATGGAGCCCATTGCTTCCAATTTAATGGAGCCCATGGCTTCCAACTTAATGGAGCCCATAGCTTCCAACTTGATGGAGCCCATAGCTTCCAATTTAATGGAGCCCATAGCTTCCAACTTAATGGAGCCCATTGCTTCCAACTTAATGGAGTCCATTGCTTCCAATTTAATGGAGCCCATAGCTTCCAACTTAATGGAGCCCATATCCTACCACGCGAAAACAGTGCGTGGTAGATGTCACATGTCTTCGAAATATTGGTTTTCGAACATGCCGGTTTCCTCATGATGTTTTCCTTCACCATTTCAGAGTACCTATTGGTGATGAGTGTCAACACAAATTGCCTGCCTGGTTTCGAACCCACGACCTAAGTCGGGCTAGGTGTTGAGTGTCATTACAAAATGCCTGCCTGGTTTCGAACCCACGACCTAAGTCGGGCTAGGCCATCACCACTCTGATTAAATTTAATATTAATGAGATAAATATATATGTGTTATTGCTACTTATTATATTTTAAGTTTACCTATATTTTGTTAAATTAACTAATTATTTACCTTTAATTTGTGTAATAATATAATACATATACATTAGCTCCACATTAAAGTTACATAGTACCTACTTGTAACTTAGTGACCTGTATAACCATATTAATTTATTCATTAATTAACAGGCCTCTTCACTTAGTCCAACTTATTAATCCAAATAAAAATTGCAATTTTGTCAAACAGTACTCAGGTATCTTTGATATTATTTAAGCACTTATTTTCTGTATGAAAAGAGACTCTTGCCCATCAGTGAAACAGTAACAGGATGGTATTATAATTTTTAATGTCCACTTTACATTGCACCCATTTATCGCACACTTATTATTCTTGCATAGTTATACATCACATAACACAACATGACATCAAACCTGCAATACCACAAGCACCAGACAGAGTTGCACACAATAGCACATCCACATTAGCCAGCCACATTCAAATCCCGTGCAACACGGGCAGGCCCAGCCTCATCAACTGTGCCAAATTCAGACTCCTTGGCTGCTACCGAGAAATTCCCAATGAATAAACCCAACAAGGCTCTTCTCAACCCGGGAATCGAAACCAGGATCCCACACCAAGCAGCCATGCCTGTGACCAATGTGCATCACCAATATGTATCTTCTGCCCTTATCCCAATCCATCCGGGGCCGGCGCAGCATGTCCTCTTCTTCCATACTCCTCCATTACCATACAACTCTTTAGTGTGTCACCCCACTCACTGACGAGCAGTCCACAGAAAGACCAAGCTGTGGCGAGGCAGTGCATCCTTACCTAACCCATTCATTCCGTCTACTGAAAATCTCCCACCTGAACATGAGTTGCCATAGCTGACCTGGCAGTCTTTGAATAGTCTCCGGACCCAGATTGGTCGCAACAAGGAAAACTTGCTCAGGTGGAGATTCATAATAAATGTGGTGCTGTTCTACAAACGATGGGGCACTTAATATTGTGTTTGGTTGTTTGTTCACTACAGGAACCGATGGACGCTACTGAAAACGTCAAACTAGTAGCTCAGTTCTGGCTGACACAATTTAGATTGTCATCAACACGTTAGGAAGAAGATTAGACACACAAGTCTTAGTAGCTAACTACTTACTTTACTACTACTTTTTCTTTTTTTTTTTTTTAGTAGGTAACTTGTAGGACTTGAAGTCACTACCTCACTTTTTCCTTATTTTTTTTTATGGTAACAAATAACCACCAACATTTTAAAATTAAAACTTTTACATTATACTCCTAATGGCTACACAAAATAAATTCAATCAAACCACTCAGCTTATTTTACAGCAATGTCTGTAATTTCTTAGTTGGATAGACACTGTCTGAAATAATCATACCAACAAAAGAATAAGTAGGTTACCAATAATTCATACAGTCCAAGTTATTACACTGATTAAAGGAACTAGTAGAAAGTATATTTTAAAAGTAAATATGGTATATTTTGGACTGGTCTTGTTAAAGCCTTCGCTTTACTTGATGATTGTTATACAAATACTTACTAGTTAGTTCAACATGTTCACAAGCAATTGTAGTTCATCACTGTTGCCATCTATCTGGTAATAACGGTGAAGTGAAATTCAAAACCATTTCATATAGAAATATTTTAGATCCTGTATCTAATAATTTAATGTCTATGAATACAAATTATAAATCATCAAGTTGCCCTTATTCTAGTGATTAAGGGCCTACCTATTATCTATTTTGATGTGCAGATAAGTATGCTTAATTAATTATTTTCAATAATATTAATTAAGTTCAATAATAACTTGATGAATGTAGACTTACTCATGTAACATGTTGACATATTTACCTGTGTAGGTTCTTTAGTATATTGCATATCAAATTAGTGTTATCAAGATGATATGCGTTGTATTATGAATTCATTAATTATACTGTGGGATCTATCTCATCTATCTCTTCCAATTAGTTCCAATGCAACCCATAGTTTACAATGCAAAAATTAGGTACAATGCATGATAAAACCAAACAGAATTGTTCCTTCAGCTTGAAATACTTAATACCAGTAGGTATATAATAATTTACATGAATTATGTTTCAGCATAGTCCGCTATCTGAACTTACAACATTTTTTTTCATTGTCGACTACTTGTGAACTTCCACTAAGTATAATTATTTGAATTTCTGACCTTTATCCTCGTCGCCACTTGTAGTATTCACTTGTAACAGAGCTAATAGGTTGATAACACAATTTACTACTTATATCACCGGCTCACTTAACCATTACCAAGCCAGTCCAGGTTACCTTCACCTACCAACTCTCCGCCATTCGTGATGACTGACAGTTGTCCTACGTGACAGCTACCCGACTACTTGTGGCCGTGAGACAGTGTTACCATATCTATTAAATAGATACACTACATGGAGGAACACGAAATGGCGATGCTGCAATGCAAAAAACCTGGTGCGTCTGGTTCTAGTATGATAAGACTCTCAAAGTTTCGTTTGTTCCTCAGAACAGGGGAGGGATGGGACTATACAATGATGCAGTGCTGCAAGCACCCTCCTGTTTGGCCTTATCAGTGGTAGCAGCATGATAAGCGACGCCTCGTACTTAGGCATCTAGTATGATCGATCTCCTCAAAGAACCAAAGCTCATCTAAAACATTTTCAATTTCTGTGTAATAAAAACAACTGCTGCATTTTCCAAACAGTAGAGAAAGTGGTTGCTGCAGCGATTGAAGGTTGCCCTCCGCGCAGCTGGATTCGTCACTCTTGGTATGAAAAATTGATAAACTGTGTTAATGGTTCTCTTTAAAACAATCATGATGTTTTTCCTTAAAACAGTAAAGTAATCATAATATAGTACAAACACAGATGTATATAATAAAGTATACATATTTTGATACTTACGTTTTATTTCGCACCTTTTTAATTAATTTGAATGAAATGAAATCCCAATGGGTCGATTTAACTTCGATACTTTTTTCCCATGGTGTTCTGGCCCACGCATTCGGCCAACTTTTCCACTAGTGTTCCTACTACGTGTAATGTGGGCTGCGGACCAGAGGCCAGTTGCCCCCCAACCCGCCCACTTGGTGGTAAGCGTTCATTGCCACCTATGGACATCTTGTGTTCTGTTTATTTCAACCAGTATTACCATTATTTTTGCATTACCCAGTACCTGGGTGGTGTTGGTCTCATAAGTAGGTAGTTGCTCCATGCTCTATGTTAGTATTCAGCTACATTCGGGCAAGCCTTCCTTAATAAAAAAAAAATAATAATAATAACATTGTCGACGGCATTTCGAATGCATCACCCGCGTTCTTCGGTCATGAGACTGTATATCCCGCGAAGGTGTGGGGGTCGAGGCTTTTTAAACGCTAAGACTCTCCATAATCGCGAGATATGCAATCTCAGTTAATATTTCCTAAACCGACGTGGGGATGCATTGAGATGTGGTCGCGGTGGACAAGGGCCTCACCCCGCTCTCCTTGGCTAAAGAAAACTGGCGCAAACCTGTAGTACTTGATACTAACGACCGCAGGGATGTATGGCAGATAAAGGAGCTTCACGGACGTTTTTTCCGGGCCCTGCATGGGCCCGATGTAGACCTATCAGCGTCCGTAGCCTGGCTACGTTCCGGGGACCTCTTCGGGGAAACTGAAGGTTTTGTCTGTGCAATTATGGATGAAGTTATGATGACGAATAACTACCGGAGATTTATTGTGAAAGACGGCACGGTTGACATATGTCGGGCATGCCACCGTCCATGAGAATCAATCCGTCACATTATCTCCGGGTGTTCTTGTCTGGCTAACGGAGAGTACTTGCATAGACACAACCTTGTAGCCAGGATTATCCATCAGCAACTTGCTCTAAAATGCAATCTTGTTGAATCGGAAGTTCCGTACTATAGGTATGTGCCCGACCCAGTTCTCGAAAATGGCAATATCACATTGTACTGGGATCAATCCATCATCACTGACAGGACTATTGTAGCCAATAAGCCTGATATAGTGGTGGTGGATCGATCAGAGCGGTGCGCAATGATTGTTGACATTACGGTCCTGCATGACGAGAACCTCGTGAAAGCCGAGAAAGATAAGCAAAACAAGTATCTTGACTTGGCTCGCGAGGTTGTCGACATGAGGGATGTAGACTCAACGATCATTGTGCCGATAGTCATGTCAGCCCATGGCTTAATTGCCAAGAGCCTCGATCAATATCTCAGGAGGCTCTCGTTAGGCAGCTGGATCTGATCTGCTGGGCTTGATTCAAAAAGCGACACGGCTCGTATTGTTAGGAGGTTCCTCTCTCTGGAGCCCTGACTGCCGGTAGCTTGGACCCTGTTCCCGATCCCGGGCTACAATTTTTAATATTTTGAAATGTTTTTTATATATTTTTTTTAAATTAATATTTAAAAATGTAAAAAGTTTGTAAATAGATGAATAAAGGAAAAAATATAAATAATAAATTTATTCAAAAATCCAAGGTACAACTTTTACAGTTTATCTTAAATTTATGTCAAATTCACTCATGATTTGTGCCTGAACTAGGTAATCCTGTGTTTCAGGCGATTGGAAGTAACATTAATTGATTAAATAATCACTCTCCTCTTCGTCCGGATCTTTGCTGAGAGTAGACGTGCGCAGCTAATTTGTTAAAAATATATTATAACTAAAACCAATAGATAAATCAGTTTAGTTCTTATTATTCGTGCAATAAACTCGTAATTACAAGTATTCTAAAAAAGTGAAAGTAAATCGTCGCCGGTTCCGATAACTAGCGGACCCTGTCCCCCGCGACCCGCGAGGGAAAAAGACCATCACCATAATTGCCCTCTCTGTCATCTACGCGGGCAGAGCAAGCAGCAGGCGATCGCTACGAACGAACCGATTGTTATTATTGTGACTCACAACCCTCACAAGGTCTTATTGAGTCACTAAAAATAAATACTACTATTCACAAGATCCCTAAAAGTAAACGAATAATTAAGCCCTGGATCACTGAAGGCATACTAAGATGTATAAAAAACCGGAATAAGCTCCAAAAACAATCCCGAGACGATCCCCTTAATGAAATAAAAAAAATTACATATGCTCGTTACCGAAATCACTGCAACAACCTTATAAAGAAACTGAAAAGAAAATATGAAAGAAACCTTATTAATAAATCATTGAACAACAACAAACTTCTCTGGAAAACTTAAAAACTATCACTTATACAAATAAATCTACTAGAACTAATTCTGAACTAACTAATCTAAAAGCATCACCTACGGAATCAGCAAACTTGATTAATAAATATTTCGCAAATATTGGTAACCAACTGGCAAATGACATCCAGCAAACTGTAACCCAAAATGACCTAAATCTATACCTACGTTCCTTACCTAGTCTCTCTAAATCTTTTGTTCTGTTGGATGCTGATATCAATGAAGTAAATAGTTTAATAAACTCTCTAAAATCAGATAGTGCCCCAGGATGGGATAATATCTCCACTAGGTATCTTAAACATGTAAAACATGAAATAATTCCAATTTTAACGCATTTAGCTAATCTTTGTTTTAAACAAGGCATCTTCCCTAACTCTTTAAAGAAATCAATAATAACCCCCATATACAAGGGTGGGCAAGAAGGTGATGTTAATAACTATAGACCAATTTCTGTTATCCCTGTTCTAGCAAAAATATTAGAAAAACTTTTAAATTCCAGATTATTAAGCTATCTTCAAACCAACAACATTTTATCTCCGTCTCAATTTGGCTTTAGACGCGGTATTTCTACGGAAGACGCTATCACGTCTTAAACTACAGTCCTAACAAAAGAACTCGACAAAGGAACCAGGTGTTTATCGGTTTTTATAGACCTAAAAAAGGCCTTCGACACGGTCTCTATTCCCATTCTTGTTAAAAAATTAGAAAAAATTGGTATTAGAGACACTCAACTATCTATATTTATCGATTACTTGACAAATAGAAAACAGAAGGTTAAACTAGATAATTTTATCAGCGAGGACGTTGATGTAACATGCGGCGTACCTCAGGGAAGCGTTCTGGGTCCTACTTTATTCCTGGTATATATAAACGACGTATGTAATATGACAATCAATAATGCAAAAATATTTTCGTATGCCGACGATACCGCAATCGTTTTCACCGGCTCAACCTGGGCTCAAACAAAAACCAACACAGAAAAAGGCATGTTACAAGTGGCTTCATGGCTAAAAACAAATCTCCTTACGTTAAACACGACTAAAACTAATTATATTTGCTTCTCAATATATAAAAATGTCCAACCAGAACCTAATTTCAACATTAAAATACATGAGTGTGGGAGGACGAATGATTACAACTGTAACTGTCCAACTATCAGTAAAGTCAACCACGTCAAATACTTAGGTATAATGTTAGACCAAAGCCTGTCCTGGTATCCTCAAATTGAACAAATTATAGCAAGAATACGAAAATTTATTTGGATTTTTAAAACTTTAAGACACATAGTCCCAAGAAGTGGCTTAGCAAAAAATATTCTAAATGAAGTGTATGTCTCGCTAGTTCAATCTGTAATAATATATTGTATCCCTATTTGGGGGGGCGCGCGTAAAACACGCCTCCTTGATGTTGAAAGAGCGTAACGGACATTAATAAAAGTAATGTATTTCAAAAAAAGGACCTTTCCCACCTATGAGCTATACCAAATAAGTAATTTATTATCAGTTCGAAAATTATATATTATACACATAGTATTAAAAAAATGTAAAACCCTACCCTTAGATTGTAATTTATTAGCTAGAAGAAGAAAACACAATATTGCTTCCACCTTTTTTGTAAAAACAGAATTTGCAAATATTCAGTACGACAAACGCTCGTCTTTCTTATATCATAAAATAAATAAACAAATAGACATACATACTAAACCGTTTAAAGAATGCAAATCATTGCTGATTAAGTGGATAAACAATCTATGCTACGATGAAGTAGAGAATCTTCTATTACGACACCAGCAATTTATACTGCGCTAACTCGAATTTTAGGTAAAATCATTTTTTTATGCCAAGTTGCTTAAAATGTGTTTTTACATATGTCATAAAAAAATCGTGAAGAAATATACAAAAATAAGAAAGTTACAAATCTTATAAAACGCTAAGTAAAGGTACTTTTTGAAATCACTCGATTTATAGTACGCCAACTATTATTAGCGTAGTGTGCGCGGGGAAGGGGACGCACCGCTTGTTTGTTTACATTAGTCTAACGACACTTGTCGCTGTGTTAGATGTAATTGCGCGGTTTGAAAAACATTTTTGAAGTAAATCATAATAGATAGTGTTATTGTACCCAATTCTTTAAATTATTGTTAATGTTACTTTATTATTACAAAAATGTCTCGACAACGAGCTAAACATTTAGTGGAACTAACAAAAAAGGAAGAATATTCATTGATGAGTGTGGATAAAAATAGTGAGATATTGCTTCATACTGTCGAAAGAGGTAAGTTTAATGTGTTATTAAGGACTATCAATGTATGTTAAATTATATAAATATGGTTTATAGTAATACGCTAGGTTTTTTTGAAAATTATAGCCACTTTGGTCAAAGTCCGTGCAACACTACGCTAACTCATAGTTAGCGTAGTTTAGTGTAGTAGTGTGTATACTTGTTCATTTTTTAAATGAACTACCTAGCGACTTTTACATAGTAAATACTTAATATTGTTGACGTATTAAGTAATTAGTTTATTGATGGTACGTTGACTATTCTGTTTTTGTAAATATTGTTTTTTTTTATAAAAATATTTAAATATGATTTCAATACATTATACCTATTGTTTTAGATTCGTCGCCATTACCTGCTGAAGTTGAAAATCCTGAATTCATGTCTTTATATGAGCACGTCAGGTTGGATGAGCCTATTCAAGACCATGATTATTCTATGTCCAGTTCTGCAAGCCGAGATATAGTCAGTTACGAAAATGATGCCGTATTAAAAGATATAAATTTAAACGACTTGGGGGCTCCTAATACTCCACTTAATTGAATAAAATATTTTGTTTTCTCAGAATAACAATATTGAGTGCAATTTTGATTTAATTATATTTATGTTTGACTAGCTGTTGCCCGCGACCTTCGTTCGCGTGAAATTATTATAAAAACATATGATTTCCCTTTTTGAATCGGATTTCATTACCAATTTCAAGTGTTTTAATTTTCTTACACGGAACTCCAATTATTTTTCTAAAATGAAAGTAGCCTATGTTAGACCTTATAATATCAGAATCGTCAAAATCGGACCAGCCGTTTCGGAGATTAGCTGGAACAAACAGACAGACAGACAGACAAAAATTGAAATAAATTTGTTTTTGTTATAAGTGCCGTATATATTTTCATATTATTCATTCAGTAATAAGCTGTGATTTTGATATTACAAACAGACACTTCTATTTTATTTATTGGTATAGTAGGTAATAGATTTATAAATGGTTGTACGAAGTACTTATTACTTCCATGCAAAAATAAACACAAAAGGAAAAATAAAACCAAATTCATTTTCAGCCATTCCGACTACACTTCGACTAAAACCTATTTACGTAAATAATTAAATTTATCATAGAAATCGCGGATGAGGTTACTAACAAAATTTTAAACATTAATATCTTTTGCGTCTGTTGGTCGATTTTGATGAAATAAACGCTAAATGTTACTCGGAACACATCTTATTATGTTTAAATTTTTCGATTTTGAATACAATGAGGGGTTTTTTACGTGATGCGCGCACAAACGAACAGACAAACCGACAAACAGACAAGAATTCTAAAAATGGTAGACATGGGTTCTGTGTGTGATCCTTTAACACCCCTACTATTTTTTTTCTAAATATTTTCAATGTACAGAAACGCCACGTCTACAGATTTATTATATGTATAGATTTATTCATTACATTACAACTTGTTGTTTAAATTATGTGATTTATATTTACGGATTGGACGTTTTTGTTTTCTTCTAAAATTATCAATATTGAGTAAAATCTTGATTTAAATATAATCATGTTTGAGTTCCTAATAATTACAAGTTATAGTATTGTTTAAATTATGTGATTTATTTTTACGGATTGGAAGTTTTTGTTTTCTCCTAAAATTATCAATACTGAGTGCAATCTTGATTTAAATATAATTATTCGAAGTCGAATTGTTATTGATCTGATCTCTTATCGTTAGTTAAGTACTTATTACCTATAATAAACTGTTGAGTACCTACTACACTAGTTTTGTTTTAATTATGTATCTAGGTACCCACAAATATTATTATCGAAACAATTTTATCAGGAAATTAATAAAATTCAACGTGTATTATAGCGTAACCAAGAGCTAGATGATACGCTAACTTGTGGCACAGGGCGATGTATAGTACGCTATATATAATTTGACGGCTTTTATTACAAAATCCGCCAGAGACACATGTACCGGTTAAACAAAGCTAACTTAAATAACTTATTATTCAGCATGATTAATTACAATAATACATTTTGTGTATGTATATGATACCCTAATGTTATGATTAATATACAAAATACAGTATTATTTTTATTGCAACATAATAAAATAACACTTATTTAGCACTACGACCTCCCGCACAACACTACGCTAAGATTAGTTAGACTTGTATAACTTGTAGCATTTTATTGATGAATTACGTTAATATACGGCTAACTCGCGCTAAATCAAAAAATATAAATAATTAACAAAAAATAAGTATGAGATATTACAATAAATACATTAAATATTAAGCATACCAAATTTCAAATAAGTATCTTAATTAATGTAAAAGTTATCACGTTTTTCCCTTTAAACGCCTCTACTGTAAAGTACAGTTTTTTGAGTTAGCGTAGTATAAATTGCTGGTGTCGATTAGATATAAGGTAAAACCGTTTCCATATAAAATAACCACACACACACACACACACCAACACACACACTCTCTCACACACTCTCTCAAGCACACACACACACACACACACACACACACGCATGAACGCACACATACACACACACACACCAACAGACTAATTAAAAAATATAAAAATTAAACTAATATAAGACTAAAATTAAAATTATTAATTCATAAACTTTTCTTTAGTAACATGTTACACATAAATGTATAATTGTAAGACATAAAAGAGCGGCGCCTCCTGGCACAGGCATCTATATGCTTAAAAGGAGACGCCACCAACTGTATAATGTACAACGTGTAATAACGAAATAAAACATTTTTGATTTTTGATTTGAATCACATACCTATCATATTAATCTTATTGGTACCTACGTAAAAAGTTATATAAAAAAAGTGTCTTAACATAGCTAACTAATTTAAAAAATAACAATAATACGAACAATATTTACTTTAGCACATGTGTAATAACTTCTCTGTATCTTAGTAGGACATATTTTAAAGGGCTTCTTTAAGGATTTTCTTGCATTTACTATGACTTAAGGAGTAGATGTTTCCTTTTTCATTTAGCCTGTTATGTAGCGTAGCGGTCCGAGGTATGTATAAAACTTGGCTATGAAAACATGTTTTGTACTTTTTTGAGGGCAAACTATATCTTTCCGTCTCTTTTTAGTAAATTCAGTGCTGTATGGAAGTGCCGCGTGTTGTTTTAGTACAGTGCTCATAATAAATAACTGTCGGACTGTTAGTACTTCACGAGACTCATACAGGAGGTTAGTGGGAAAAAGGAAAGGGCGGCAAGTAACCACCTTGAGAATAGCTCTTTGAGCTCTTTCAATGGGCAATAACAGAGTTTTACTCGCCCCACCCCATGAAGTAATACAGTAAGTCAGAAGTGACTGACAAAGAGCAAAATATACTTACCTAAGTATTTTTGGATCTGTAATAAATCGTAGCTTTTTTAATACGAATATCAGCTTACGAATCCTATTATTTAGAGCTTCCATAAATGTTGTTTAAAGGGAAGGGTTTCATCAATTATAATACCTAGGTATTTTATTTTATCCGTCTTCTTAATATTGGGACACTTACAGTGGTTATATGTAGGTACTGGGCAACAATGAGCATGCAGCGCTGAGGGGATAGTCGATATTTTAATTTGTCTGAGTTTGAGTTAGTGAGTTATTTTGAAGCCATTTATTTACAATATTAAATCCGTGTTACGCAAGATTGTAGACTTCATTTTCTGAGTCAGCCGAAAAAAGTAAAGCAGTGTCGTCAGCGTAAGTTACGATAGTGCCATGCTCTAGCTTTAGATTGCAAAGGTCATTTATGTGAATCAAAAACAGAGTGGGCCCTAGAATACTTCCTTGGGGAACACCAAAAATGTGTTTTTTTCTTCTGCACTCTTTACGCACTGGGAACGATCTTCTAAATAACTTTTGAACATTTTTAGCTGAGTGCCTCTTACACCTATGATCTTAAGCTTGCGCAACAGAATTGCATTGGAAACTGTGTCAAAAGCTTTGGCGAGGTCCAGGAAAATTCCTACTGATTACTCTTGTCAAGTTCTTTCGCTAAATAGTCAGTCAGATGATGTAACGCATCGGCAGTAGAAATTTTAGGCCTAAAACCAAACTGCCGTTTAGACAGAATTGATTTATCTTCCCAATATTTCAACAACCTTTTATTTATTATTTTCTCAAATATTTTTGACATAGAAGGTAGTAAAGAAATAGGTCTATAATTTGCCACTTGCTCTTTGCTGCCTGATTTATAGACAAGAACAATTACAGCTTTTTTGATACACTCTGGAAAATGACTCGAAGATAAACAAATACGGAAAATTTAAGTCAGTAGTGGTACCAAAATGTCCTTGAATTCTTAATAATTTTATTCGATATGTTGTCCCAGCCAACTGCACAGTCTTCTTTCAAGGTCATGATTATACTTTCTACCTCAGTCTTTTCAGTATCTAGCAGCGCGAAGAATGTTAAAGCAGTGTTGCATGTTAAAGGAGTGCTCGTTAGGTTTTGAGATTGACTCATATTTTTTTTTGCCAGAGACTTACCAACATTAACAAAGAAATTATTTGCTATGTTAGCGGATTCCACCGGTGACGAGTGTACTTGTAATAAACCTGAAGTTGACTCATATTGTTTCGTGTTATACGTTACGTCTTTAATATATTTCCAGATCTTTTTACTATTTGTTTCAGCCTTTTCCAATGCCGCTTTGTCGTAGTTGCTTTTATTTTTTTTAAGGAGATCGTTACAAAAATTTCGATATCTTTTGTACAAAAGTTGCAATACTGCATTGTCTGGATTATATTTAGCTTTCAAATTCAAATTCATTTATTGTTTGTCACAGGTGAAATATCAGTTCTTTTGATTATTATAAAGGATCGCTGTAACATACCTATAAGGTGTACAATATTTATTATAGTTCCATATTTATTTAACATTAAGATCATAATTCGTCCCAAGTCAACGTCCATCATTCATCATACATTAACATATTATATCGCCGTCCCCGGAGAATAAAATGATAACTGCCATTATCTTAGTTTTAGTGTTATGTCATTTTTGGGATCTGTGGGTGGTAATACATCTGCTCAATTTTTTCGAAATTTTTATACAGTTATTTGACGAAGTTACAAAATTTTACAATAGTATTCAAAGTTTTAACACAGGCCTTAAATTACGAGAATAAAGTGTTAATATAATATTATCGAAATGTTTTCCTACTTGTTAATATGACAAACAGTCTTACAATTATATTCTCGTGAAAAATATTCGACTGGATATTGATAAAAGCAGTTATCGTTTTATTCTCGTTCAAAATCAACCAGTCGCTTCGTATAAAGATGTGTTAGTAAAACGACTTTTATGGTTTTGAACAGTAAGACATATTGTCATCATCATTTGAACCCTCTCAGCGCACTGCTGGAGGGTTCAGGTCTAGGATATCGGTTGAGGAGAGGTGGTCAGGACATATATTATCACCTTCTTTACAAGGATGATCTAAAACTCTTTGCCCCCCATAAATTGCAACTGACAAAACTACTGAAGGTAACAGAAACTTTCAGCAACGCCATCAGGATGGAGTTTGGTGTGGACAAATGTGAAGCGAAGGGAGATTATGGAATCCTAGGGAACTCAATCCTCGGATTCCATACACCTTATATCCCTCTCCTCAACAGAAACCTACAAGTGTTTAGGTATGTCGAAAGCATTAAGCATCAATACAGCCGACATGAAACAATCGTTACTGGTTACTGCCGACATGAAACAATCGTTGAGGGAGCGCTTCATTGGCCACCTGAATAAGGTGCTAACAACAACAACAACATCCATTTATTTTCAGGCTACTTTGACCCATAGATATATGTATACCTTACAGACTAACGTACATAATGATATAATACAAATTGTGTTAGTAAATGGAACCTTAAAACTATATTAGTAACACTTCACTTGTGCACTGTGCCACTAAGTTCATGTGGCACTTGCTCGTGGAAGCGACGATCCTAAAGTAACACTGATAACAAGAATTGTTGACTTTACGGCGCGACATAAGCAGTTACACTCTCGCTACCTACTTGGTCTTCTGACGCAAGTACTCAACGATGTCCTCCACCGTAGTGGTGTAGTGTAGGCGGGAGATGTACACCGGAGTGTTTGGCTTCGCGGCACGAATAGGCACTAGGCACGTTGGGCTCCGATGGAGCCGTACCGCAGCGGTGCTTATTGGTACGTTGACGGTGCTTCCTATTCAATACTGTCACAAAATGATCACCAACCTATTACAGTGCCTTTTCAGGCACGCAACGCTTAAACAGGCTTTTGTTAGGCGGAAACAAGGTGTGCGCCTTCAACGGTTGGGTCATGCCGATTTTGATGTATTCTTTCGGCATACTCAAATGAACTCAGACGCAACTTGATGCCCGGAATAGGAGGGTCCGTGCACTGGCTGACCGCAAATCGGATGCAACACCCTCGTTCGTTGGTAATGAGACTGTATATCCCACAGAAGTGTGCGGCATCGCTTCTTAAATGCTAACTAATAAACTAACCGTGAGGTATCGCGTCCATGCACAACCGTGAGGTATACAGTCTCTCGGAATACTTCCTAGAAGCCAACGTGGGGATGCACCGAGGTTTGGTTTCAGTCTCACCCTCCCTGGCTAACGAGAACTGGCGCAAGCCTATAGTATTAGACACTAATGACTGCCCTGCATGGGCCCGATGTAGACTTCTTAGTATCCGTATCGTGGATTTGCTTCGGTGACCTCTTCGGCGAAACCGAAGGTTTTGTCTGTGCAATAATGGACGAAGCTATGATGGCGAACAACTACCGGAATTACATCGTGAAGGATGGCACGGTTGACATATGTCGGGCATGCCACCGTCCGGTAGAATCGATCCGACACATTATTTCTGGCTGTTCTCGTCTGTCTAACGGAGAACTTGCATAAACACAACCTCGTTGCCAGGATTATCCACCAGCAACTTGCTTTGAAGTACAACCTTGTGGAATCAGAAGTGCCATACTATAAGTATGCGCCTGACCCAGTTCTAGACAGTGGTAATATCACGTTGTGTTGGGATCGATCTGTCATCACTGACTGGACTATTGTTGTCAATAAGCCTGACATTGTGGAGATAGATCGATTGGAGCGTCACACAATGATGATCCAGAGAAAAATGAAAGCAGAGAAAGATAAGCAGTTCAAGTGTCTAGATCTGGCTCGCGAGGTTTTCGACATGTGGGATGTGAGTACAGCAGTCATTCTGCCGATAGCTGTGTCGGCCATTGGCTTAATAGCCAAAGGTCTCGACCAACATCTGAGGACGCTTTCGCTTGATTCAGAAAGCAGAACTTCTGGACACGGCGCGTATTGTTAGTAAATTCCTCTCTCAAGAGCTGCTCCTGATGCCGGTGGGTGGACTACTTTTTTAAAATATTTTTTATAGGAATACTTAAAAATGTATTAAATGTGTATTAGAACAAATAAATGAAATAATTCAATAATATAAGATCATATAGCTGACTTTGATTAATACCAAATAGTTTTTTTCACTATTGATTTGATTGCTTTTTTCATGTATTTATTTTTGAGGAGTGAGAACCTAGTTTTTTGCTATAGAACGATTTGGAAGACATTTGTTACAAAGTTAATTTTCAAACACTAGAATTTAATTGATTACCGTATCATAGTTTTATTGGGAAACCAAAAGAGAATGCTCATGGAAGTATGGAATCCCGTACCATGCTGCATCAAAATCAAACCTTGTTTTTTATAGACTACACTGATCGTATTAACTCCTATAAAAAATATTTTTGAAAAAAAAACCCGCGTTTCAGAGTTATTTTATAAAATCGAAACTAACCTAAAAAGTAGGTCTATTTTTTCGACGCTACCAACGACGTATTTTAACACACATACATTACATTATTGCTCTAAAAACAGCGTAATACACTAATATTAGTAAGAATTACGAGTTAAAGTAACATCCACAGTATGCTTGACTGAAACTCGATTTTATTTTAGACCTTTACATTGCCAATAGTCAGTCAGTACAGTACAAATGTCAGATGCCACAGATAAGATAACTATAAACCATAGAGAGTAAGTGCTATAAACTAGTCGGGATTTAGGGATGTAATCGATAAATCAAAATCTTTGGGCTGAGAAAATCTATTTTGTTGCAAATAGCAATAAACCAAACTAAATCGATTTGGTGTACTGATCTTACTTAATTGTAATTAATTTTAGAGTCCGCTCGACAGACAAGGGTTTGTTCAATTGAATCGGAACGTCATTTATATTCAGTTGAAACGGAACGTCATATAAAGGGAGTAAAACAATATTCGTACTTTTAAACTCGAAAAGTATATTTCCAGTTCAAAAATCAAATCCCCGACGCGTAATGCCGTAAAAAAATATGAAACTAATTACTATAATATTTTGGTTTTGAGGCGCGAGACTTTTTGGTACCAACTTTGGTCATTGTCCTTTAAAGTCCATAACTGAAAAAACGTTTCACAATATTTACGAGAATAAGACGATATTAAAGTATTATCATCATCACTTGCACCCTAAAAACCCGTAGAATAAAATGATAAGTAATGAGTGCAATATTTGATTCTGATCAGGGGCCCAATTCTGCTATTACAATAGACGACAATAGTGTCAGAATGGTCTGTCATTGATTTCATAATTGTTGATTTTGACAAGTTTTGACAAGTCAAAATCAACAATTATGATATCAATGACAGACCATTCTAATGGTAATTCTAATGGTCTGTCATTGATTTCATAATTGTTGATTTTGACAAGTTTTGACAAGTCAAAATCAACCATTATGAAATCAATGACAGACCATTCTGACACTATTGTAATAGCAGAATTGGGCCCCAGGCTGTACGGAGAATAAAATGATAATCGACATTATACAACTTAGACGATGGCTGATTTTGACTAACTTCTTATTTTTTTAATAATATCTCTATTTTAATAATTAGGCGTATTTCACTAAAACATTTCAAACACACAAAAAATAACTTCTTTTCAAATCTAGGAATCATCAGTCTACGTCCAGTATTTAAGGAGCAATCGAAGAAAACATGTTTTTTATTTTTCCTGAAAAGTTGCGTTTTTGTAATTATCATTTTATTCTCCGGGGACGGCGATATACTTGTTCATTCACAAAATTAATAAAAATTAAGCAATAGGTACCTTGATTTCATACTAATTAAATTATTCCTTGATTATATTAAAATTAAATTACTCCTTGATGTCATAAAAATTAAATTATTCCTTGATTTATTAAAATTAAATTACACATTGATGTCATATAAAATTAAATTACTCATTGATGTCATACAAAATTAAATTACTTATTGATGTCATACAAAGTTAAATTACTCATTGATGTCATACAAAATTAAATTATTCATTGGGACATTGGCTTGCTTATCTAAAGATCTAGTCACTCGTATTTTTGTCATTAAAAAAGTCATTGATTGAATAATAGGCTTTACTTATCAAGAATTCCTTTAGTTTTTTTCTAAAACTATGTAAGGTTACACTGCTTTTTATATAATTAGGAAGTTTGTTATAAATTTTTACTCCTATCCCAAATATACTCGTTTTAAACTTAACTGTCCTACACTTAATTCCACTTAATACATTTTGATACCGTGCACTTCTCATTGTGTCATAATAATTTAAATCGCGTTTTATCATTACTGCTGCTTCATAAATGTATAGTGAAGGTAAAGTCAAAATGTGTAATCTTGTAAACTCTGTTCTACATGAATCAGTCTGTTTAAGCCCACATATACTTCTGACACACTTTTTTTGTGCCTTAAAAGCAAACTCCCTGTTAGTTGAATTTCCCCAAAAAAGAATACCATATTTTATTGTAGAACCTACGTATGCGTGGTAAGCGCTCAGCAATGTCCTTTCGTTACAAACTTTTTACTTTACTTTGGTGAAATTAATTTCAAGATTTAGTTATCCATCCAGTTTACAGCTGTAGAAAGAAGGGAGTATAATTTGGCATTAATATTGTCATCATTCTGGCATGAGGTGAGCAGAGAGATATCGTCCGCAAATAAAACACATGGTTCGTTTATAATTTTAGGAAGGTCGTTTATATAGATAAGAAATAAAAGGCAGCCTGTTACACTCCCTTGGGGAATTGGCGCGTTTACTGCTTTACTGTCAGATCTCATTTTTTATCTTCAGCTAATTAAAAATATATGTTTTTGTTAATATGCATCCTATCTATCCAAGGTATTTATATTTTGTAAAAAATGTTGCTTTAATTTGTATTTTATGTTTTTCTGAGTTAATTTATCCCTTAATGAATTATAGGTAGTTGATTAATAAGGTAAGGTATTATGTGCTTGAGCGATCTCTTGCCGTGCAAATTCGTGTACTTTGGAAGTAACAGCTTAGCATTGAGGACACTACGAGTCCTAATCTCATTCATATTCACGGTTTTGGTTTTCTTTAAATTTTCATTAAAAAACTCTTCTTTTAGCAGTATAAATTTAGTTTTTTCATGTATAGGTAATATCTTACAGAATTCAAATAATTTATGGTAGTCATTTTAATATACGTAGTTGAAGTGCGTAAATTTGATCAAGGTGAGTCTTATACGTCCTACCATAGCTCGACATACTATAGGATATTGTTGATTCGGCTAGGGCTTTGTAAAGCATTAACAGAGTTTGATATGGAATTTTGCGTTTTATAATAGAGAATTTAGCTAGTATACATCTTAGTTTATCACACACCCCGTTAATGTGCTCCTTCCAATTAAGTCGGCTATCAATGGTAAGTCCTAGGTATGTTTGACTATCTACGAGATCTATGGAGCCACAGCGGCAAAGCTTGGCTACTTTATTTGTGCAGTTATCATGCAAACACGCATGACAGTGAGTTGTTAGTTTAGGCAAGGAAGAGCTTCTATTTTGACTGGTACTGATGTACATTAGCTCAGTAGATCAGTATTTCATATTTGTTTATTTAGACCATAATAACCTTATCACCCTTGATATTTACTTGGAACTGTTAAACCACCAGTATATGTATTCCCGCAATGGTAAATATTTCAACAACAATATCTCGCCTTGAAGATGATCATTATCAGTACCAAAGTTAAGCTCTAAACGAAACTAACTTCGCATTTTTTAACTTCTGCACATTGAAGTTCACATCTCTACTTTTCTGGCAAAGCTTTATTCAGAAAAGGTTGAATTAAAAAAAAAGTTATTAGCGTACGTTTATTTAATGGAATAGACCACTGATGGTGATGAGGATGATACAATAAAATCAAAACAAATCATAGGGGTTATGAGTCATAGTCGAAATCGGATTCCAAAAACTCTACACCTGATAATTATTTCAGCTTCATTGCTTTCTTCGCTGATACTGCTACTGTTCCCAACATGTATTATGAATGGTTCAAGTTTGTAGCATGCGTATCAGCCGAAATGGGTTTGACGGCTTTCTGCTACTCCGGGGAGACCGTTTAAGCGGTCTTACGAATACGTTGAGATGAGGTTCACAATAGTTCTATACAGACAGCAGTAAAGATATGTGCAGCGTATGTACCCTAGACTGCGACCTGCACTCGTTGACCTCCCAGCTGCCGTTCCTGATGATGATGATGACGATGGTGTTGGATGACGATGAATAGTAGTGGCTTAATCAAAGTTCACTCGAGGTGTGCGTTGGTCGGAGGTAGAACACGAAATGATAGAACAATGTTCTCACGATGGCGGATTCGGTGGTTCTAACGGTTGCGCGCTCCGTCCCAATTTTGGGGATCCTGCCGTTTTGCCGAAAAGATTTTGCCAAATTTTCATTACCCAAACAAATTTTAGCAACCTTTTTTTATGCCAATGTAATATTTGGAATAATTTTAGTACGCACATTTTCATTTGGTCAAATGTTTACTTGGCAGATTATTACTAAGGATAATGTCATTAAGGCTTTTGGTCTTTAGTCAAATGATTTATTACAGCAAACAAAATTAAGACAATAAACGTTTAGTAAAATGATTTGTTATGACAAAAAATATAAAAGCAAAAATTTTGGAATGAAGACATAACACAAATTGATTTAATATAACGTAATTGAAATTTAACAGATGCTGACAGAAACCCTAACCCTAGACGGTCGACGTCAGGGGCACCCCGAGGTTCGGTTAGTTAGGTTCCTGTAAACCTTGCAGACAGAAATAGGAGCCCCGCGCAGCGGGGATCCGTCGACCTGCTGACGGAAACGCTAACCCTAGACGGTCGACGTCAGGGGCACCCCGAGGTTCGGTTAGTTAGGTGCCTGTAAACCCTGCAGACAGAAATAGGAGCCCCAACCGAATCCAAATAGGAGATTCCAGCTAGTTAATAGTGCTTTTGACTGAAATGGTAAGTTTAAAATTGACGACACCAAATATTTGGCTTATTTAATTTTGCGTAAAATATTTTATACCAACTGAAATATTTGACTAGATAAAAAATGGTAAAAGTACTAGTTGGTGAACAAGTTATTGTTCAAACGTTCACTTGCCAAACATAGGTTTTCGTAACAATTATTTGTAAAGAGATTTTTTGGTAAGTAATAATTTGGCAAATGAAATTATGCGAAAATTTGTTTGGGAAGTGATAATTTGGCAATTTCTTTTCGGTCAAACAAGGGAGACCCCAATTTTGACCTTTTGAAAATTGGCCAGTCAGGGCGGCCAGAGACAAGTCACTCTAGGTTTTGATTAGTACGTACGCGCATGACAGCCGGAAACATTGGCGTCTCGTTATTGCTATGTGCACAGGCGTACGTGACCTCGATTCTGTATGACACGTTTCGTTATGGTAACGGAACATCCCGCCCACCAAAATACCTATGGTATTTTCCGATTAGATGATTGGATAACTAATAATAGATAAGATACGAATTGATTCTTTGACTTAACTAAGATATGCTTAAAACTACTATAAACTTATTTTGAGTTTGATGAACTGATAATTACACGAGTGAAATCAGTCGTCTATATGTAGAGGACAAAGTTTCATAAGCGGTCGATTGAGAATATGGTTGGTTGTAGTTTTTACCGATGCACTCCGAGCTATCCCATCGCTACCAAAGTGGAGGTCTACAACTCTACCAAGAGGCCATTGTAATGGCGCACGATTGTCGTCCTATATTATCACCATCGAACCTATTGGTAGCGGTTTTGAATCTTTGGTCCATTTGGCGCGTTGGGTTAAGGAATTTAAGTACTCTGTTTTCCATCTGGACCAAAAATGTTGCTGAAGCGCTTTTAACATTTGCCGCCTATGAAGCCGGTTTACGTTGATGTTAGATAGATCTTCATCGGAGACAGCCGTTAGGGGCTCTACAGTGAGAGAGTGACTAGGTGTTAGGCAAGAGGAGTCGTTCGGGTCAGTGCTAATAGGATAAGAAATAGGCCTCGAGTTCGATATCGCTTCGATTTGGACAAAAGGCGTCGCGAGTTCTTTGAACGTCAACATTTGATCGCCTACAACTAATGCTACCGGTTCGCGTTCTTCTGATTTTACGATAATTTCGTCAGCATTTGATGTCCGAACTACACTGATAGGCCATGACGCATGGTCTTCGGGTAGCCAGCGCGGCCCCGCCCACCATAGCGGCTTGTCGAGCAAGTCAGTCGGTAGTTGACCGCGTGAACGAGCGTCTGCAGGGTTATCACCTGAAGATGCGTGGTGCCAGCATTCAGTAGGAATAAGCTCATGAGTGTGACTTGTTCGGTTCGCAACGAAGTTGTTCCAACGCGATGAGCCTGACCACAGGTAAATGGTGTCAATGTTGATACGAGCGACATAGGTATCTCGGAAGAATTTGTAACGATCCGCAAGATGCCCTACTGCCTCGACTGGAGGCAATGCGATACGTTTAAGAGGGGCTACACGATCCTTTGAACGGACCAGAGGGATATGGACGGTACCGTACGTGTCAGTGGCGCGTAAATAAATTAAAGCACCATACGCTGTTTCGGAGCCGTCACACAAGCCATGCAGTTCGCAGGGCTTCGATTCAGAACACGTTAACTTACGGGGTGTGCGAAGTTGAATTAGTTTAGGTAGTTGGTTGTTATAACTAGTCCATGCTTTGATAACCTCATCAGGCGGCGGTTGATCCCCTCCAATACCGTTGATCCAAAGCTTTTGGATGTAAGATTTGATTTGTATTGTGATAGGCGATAGGAAGCCCAATGGGTGGAAGATTTTAGCGAGTTCATTGAGTGTTGATCGTTTCATACATGGACGATCGAGAGGTTTGATTTTCAACGAGAACGCATCTAGCGAAGAATTCTGTTCGAGGCCGAAGACCCTTAACGTAACCTCGTATTTCATTTTCTGGCATGCCTCGCAAGTATTTATAACTGCCGCTACTGTCTCTTGCATTCTATCCCAATAATAATTCCTACGAAGCCTAACTAATGTCTCTTTGATGCCGCGGTGGCATGTGTGTCCTTCATGATACTGAACTGTTATAGTTCTCTGTTCTCCTTCATCTTCTACATAAATTACTCGTTCTGTGCATTTATAAAAATTAATCAAATCTTTCCTAAAAAGCTGAATTAATATTATCGAATAATTTGCGATGTTCGTTCTCTTCAAAATAAATGAAATACTTCAATTTTGGTTTAATGTATTGTTTCAAAAATTCTTATCAATTCTGGATTATCTGTTGGTAAGAAAACTTCTAATACTTTCTGTTTGGCACGCGAGAGATCCTTCACTTGTATTTCATTTTTGAGCCATGAGAAAACTAAAATTTGATTTGGTTTCGTGTCTATAGCTTCATGTAAAATTGGTATTCCAGTGGACTCGTTTAAAGCCGAATGAATTGTATCTGATTTACTAGCTGCTAATGCAACAGGGTATTCATTAATGTTTTCGTCGTTAAACTCTATGGAACTAGCAGTCGCTGTTCTACTTTTGTCGGATATTGTTATAGTTGATGAATTACTGCGTTCTCTTTTCCTTTTAACCGTGGACTTTAATCTGCCGTGCTAATTAGAAACGCAGTAAGGAAGGATTTTTGGAAAATTGAGTTTTTCATATATTCGGAATCCTCGTAATGAGCTCTGTATGGTAATTTAATCCTTATTTTGATAGCTGTCCCAGAAGTGGGACTTTTAGTAAGCCAAACTGCAGTATGTTTCTTGCTGAGAAGTAAATTACTAAGCACAACTGCAGTAAGACACATTACTGCTCTTTGCCTTCCAGTATTTTTTTGAACATAATTTATTTCACTAGTAAGAAGCGCAGTAAGGAACACTTGCTGATGTTATGATTGTTAGTAATAACGATAAATAATAATGTTTAGTGAATAATTTTAGATAACAAACGCGACAAAGATCACGTTATTTTGTGGATGGATAATTGTTTAGCCCAAAACAAAAATTGGGTGATATTGTCTTTCTTAGTTAACATAATTAACAGCAACTTGATTTCCGCACACTTAAATGTATGTCTGCTGACAGTTTTCATCACAGAGTCGACCAATATTTACAAAAGAAAGGAAAGTTTACGACTTTAAAGATTTTATTTAATGTTTTCTGTTTTAAGATTTAATTGGAATACATTTTTTAAATAAAATAGTTGTATCATTTACCTCTTTTTGATATTATTATAGATATAACCAAGTTATTGTGGTTTTTTTACGTATGTACACGAATTGAAAAGCTATAAGTCACTCTTTTACTGCAGTTATGGTTTGTAGTCAGTCTAAGCATAGCTTTAAGAAAATATTATGTCACTAGTAAAAAATGCAGTAATTGTGTATTATTAAGAAAGTATTATTTGTCATTTCAAATAACGTATTTTTTAATATTCATGTCGTTATATTTAATTAGGAAATGGTTAGGATAAATATAACCAAATAAGTGTACTTTTGTATACTTAAATACTATTTTTAATAGCTTTTTCTCACTACTGCACTGCGTTTTTAATTTGTAGTCGAAGTGATAATAATAATTGAATTAAATGAAATAAGCGCAGTAATCTGTATTTGCTAGTAGAAAGCGCAGTAACTCCAAACTTACTGCTGTTATAGCTTGTAATACTGGGTTTAGTCATGAAGACCCTGCTAAGCATAAATAGTTCTTTTTGTTTTAAGATAGTTGTATTAAACTTATAGAAAATAGGGTTAGTTCTTACGAAACAATGCATATTCAGCTATACATGTAACTAAAAACATTTTTGCAAAACTTCAAAATCATACCTAAAAAAGCCAAATAAAAGTAAAAATGTTTAGGCGCCATTTACTCGAAACTACTAATAACCTCCTTACTGCACTTCTAATTAGCACGGCCGTTTTCTGTAGCTACACTATCTAGGTATTCTGTACCTTCTTCATCAACGTTAACTGCAAGTGATTCGTTGTCATCGTCAGAGTCTAAAGCATTAATTTTAATTCTATAAAAGGCGTCGGCATTGGTATTTTGTTTGCCGTTTTTGTAAATCAATTCAAAGTCATAGTTTTGCAAACGGAGACCCCAACGTGTAAGTTTACTACTTGGATCTTTCAGAGATCGGAGCCATACTAAAGGACGGTGGTCAGTGTATATATAAAACTTTCGACCATATAAGTATGATCTGAAATGTTTTACTACCCAAATTATAGCAAGCAATTCTCGTTCGATTGTACTATAACGTGATTTGGTATCGCTAAGAGTGCGACTAGCGTAAGCAATAGGTTTGTCACTGCCAATTTGTCCTTGTGACAAAACTGCACCCAGAGCTATGTTTGACGCATCAGTCGTAAGAATGAAATGTTTGTCATAGTCGGGGTATTATAAAAGAGGGGCGTGTGTCAAGAGTTCTTTACATTTGTTAAATGCATCAATGTATTTCTGGTCGATTATAATTTTATTACGCTTTTTCAAACATGATGTCAATGGTTGGGTAATTTTTGCGAAGTCCTTGATGAAACGTCGGTAGTATCCTACTAGTCCTAGAAAACTCTTAATCTCAGTCGTGGTTTTTGGTAGGGGATAGTTAAGTACGGCCGTAATTTTGTCGTCATTAGGTTTTAGTCCTTCTTTGGTAATTGTGTGTCTAAGGTAAAGTACTTCTTTGCGTAGGAACTCTGATTTATCTAGTTGAATTTTCATGTTAGTGGCCCTGATTCTGTCAAAAACAGTCCGTAAATTATGTATTATATCGACGGGTGCAAAGTAAAAAAATTCAACTGCAATTTTGAGATTTTTGGTTTTTTTGTAAAAACTAACTTAAAATATCATGTTCTACAACATAGCAAAAACAAAAGTACAAATATCACCTTATTTTTGGTACTTTTGTCACGTAAAAGAAGACAACTACGCCTGTTTTGTGAAATTGCACGATATAGATGTGGATAACTACCGCTGGCTTATACGCGGGACGCGCGGGGGGCTAGCAGTCAGTCATATTTCGTCATCAGTCAGAAGAAACAAGACAAAAATCAAGCTACTTCTAATCCTGAAACTGTAACTTCGGCTACCATTGATTTTTAAAAAATTTTGTCGGCACCACATGGAGAAACCAGTTACTTTCATTTTATTATAAGCGTAAACTTTCTGTCTTTAATTTTACTGTTTTTGATATGGGACTTAAAAAAGGAATATGTTTTATGTGGCCTGAAACTATAGCTAAACAGGGTTCGAATGAAGTGGCTAGTTGCCTTTATAATTTTATACAACAGTCAACTGACAGAGGCATCAAAGATATCCGCCTGTGGTCCGATAACTGTGGCGGTCAGAACAGGAACCGTATTGTATTTCTGATGTATGTATACTGCTCTAAAAAGTATAGCATTGATATTCATCACAGATTTTTGGAGAAGGGTCACACCCAGCAGGAAGGCGATAGTGTCCACGCATTAATTGAGAATTAGTCATAGAGAAAATTTATTTTTTGTCCTCAGGAAAGGTATACACTCGTTTGGTGGTGTAAAACGTCCGGCGATGCTTATGAGGTTATAGAAATAACACAAGAGCAAATTTTGGATTTCAAAATGTGTTTAAATGATTTTAAATTGACAAAAAATACCGACAATGAGAATGTTAAGTGGAATCAAGTTCGAGAAATAGTCGCTAAAGCAGAGAATCCTTACACAATATTTTATCAATATGATCTAAATGATAAAGAACCCAAGCGAATAGACTTGGTGCGAAAAGTAACTACTCGTTCCCACCGTGGCTTTAATGATCCCAAAAAAATGTTATAATAAACCCGTCATGATTACAAGTGCCAAGTACAAAGTCTTAATAAGCCTCTGCCAGCAAAATCTGATACCTCCTAGATATCATAACTTTTGTAAAAATTTGAAACATAGTTCCTGTACTGACGGTAATGAGACTGAATAACTTTTAAAACATTAAATTAACGTTTAACGTTAAATTTCAGTACCTTTGTGCTCTTCTATGTTAATATATTGTCCTGTTAAGTATCTGTGTGTGCGGAGGCACAGCCCGGGGGGGTAACTCCGCTGTCGCGGCAAATTGTCGCGCAGCGGACAGACCTCCGCCGTGATCTCATGGCGACATGGAGAGAGCGACTATCGCAACCCCGTGCAGGGCACGCCACGATAGTGGCGATAAGTCCCCTCTTTGAGGAGTGGCTTGAGAGGCGCCACGGCGCCCTCACCTTCCGCCTGACGCAGGTCCTCACCGGACACGGATGTTTCGGGAGGTACCTGCACCGAATCGGGCGGAAGGAAACGCCCGGGTGCTATTATTGCGAGGATCGCCCGGAGGACACGGTGGAGCACACCGTCGAGGTCTGCTCTGCTTGGGCGGAGCACCGCCGTGTCCTCGTAGCGGCGATTGGCGGCGGCGACCTCTCGCGCCCGGCCCTGGTTCAAGCCATGGTCCGGGGCGAGAGGGAATGGGAAGCCGTCGCCTCCTTCTGCGAAGCAGTCATGCTAGCGAAGGAGGCGGCGGAACGTGAGAGGGAGAGAACCTCCTCACGTCCCAGCCGCCGCGGGAGAAGCACCGGGCGTCGGGGGCCACGCCGTGATGGCTCTCGGCCACCGTAGGCGCGGGCCTGTGGACGGTGAGTAATGGGCTAGCTCGCCGTCCGTCCGTCGTATGACGACGGGCAGGCCGTGTCGACGAGATGTCAGCTGTCCTCAAAGAGATGTTAGCAAACGGGAGGGGCCCGCAAGGGCCGATGCCTGCCAGGGCTGCGGGACTTTTCGAAAGAGATACCGCGGCCCTGGAACATAAAGGGCCAAAGAAGGAACATGGGTGGTTTTTAGTCAGTAAGAGTCTGACACTCCCTTCCGCTCCGCCCAGAGCGGGAGGGGTCATTTGATGATTTCACACCCGCCAAAAAAAAAAAAAGAAAAAGTATCTGTGTGTACATAAATAAATAAATAAATTACAATCGAAAAAACTTGACACAAGTAGAATAAAAAATTCAAAAAAACAAATTGTGTTAAAAATATTAATAATATGTCATCTAATTTTCTGTGAATAATAAATGAATCAATAATAAAAATAGAATGTCAAATATTAATAAAAAACAAATTGTCATCAAAAGGTCAGTATTATGTCATCTAATTGTAAAATACAAAAGTAAAAATAGAATGTCAATTATAAAAATTTAAAATTATTACTGGAGATAATGTGTCATTTAATAATCTCTAATATAAACAAAATGACAATAAGATAAAAAACAATATTAATTATAAAAAAAAAAAAACAAAATAATGATGATCAACCAACCATTTAAAATTCATTCCAGTCTAGAACAATCAAATTGCGGCTGTCGCTTATCATCTAGGTACTCATCGACACTATAATAGCCCATCCTCAATAATTCTCTGCGCGTCTTTAATTTGTTTTAAATAAGTTCGCTATTTATGCTTTTAAATTGTAAGGGAAGCTTGTTGTATTGAAATACTGATTGGTACCTAGGACTGTGATGAACCACGTTTATTTTCGGTTGAATTGTGTTAGGCAAGTCTTTCCTACATGTATTAACTCTAACTTGCCATTAGTCATCAGTTTCAGATTTGTGCAAGTTCTTAACAAAACTGGTTAGCAGCACCAGTATATAAAGGCATGGCACTGTCAAATTATTAAGTCCAATAAAATGGTCTCTGCACGAATCCGTCTGCTTTAAGCGGAGTATTGTCTTTAAGGCTCTTCTTTGAATTACAAATGCCGAGTGGATATTGCACTTAAAGCTGTTGCCCCAAAACTCAATACTATAATCTAAGCCGAGACTCAACCAAGGCAAAGTATACCATCCTAAGCTGGGCTAGTGTCAGTTCTTCCCTGAGGCTTCTGATGGCATAGCATGTTGAGCTAACAGACTTCGTTACAGACGATGTCTCAAACTTCCAGTTTAACAATGCATCAATGTGAACACCTAGAAATTTTACATAGTCAACCACTTCGACTTTGTTGCCACATGACAAAACCTCAAGACTAGCGTCGTTCCAAACGTTCGACTCGAATACACATTTAGTTTTATTTACATTGAGCTTTAGATTGTTTGTACTAAACGAGTGTTCAAAAGCTTTTAATAAGTTATTAATTTTTAATTCTAAATTATTTAAGTTATTTGCAGACACTATTGCATTTGTGTCATCCGCAAAAATAACGAGCCCAATGTCTGTAATACGTTTTTTATGTACTCAATTAAATCATTAAGGAATAGGATGAAGAAAATTGGGCCTAGAACAGATCCCTGAGGGACACCTCGAAATTCTGTCGTTAAATTGTAGTTCATTATTTTTTGTTCTTCATCCATTACCGTCTTTATCTCTACAAACTGACGTCTAATTGTGTAGGTACCTTCGCGTTACACTAGATTATGCAAGGCAACCGAGATGTGCATACGATACGAGTACCGTGCTGACCTTATGTTCTTTACAAATGCCCAAGTGTGCAAGTATATAAAATTGAAGTGTGTGGCGGCTTGGTAATAACAATTTGCTGAGTTGCATTCTTGACGGAATATGGGAGCGCGAGCGATCGGCTCGCCAGTCGCCTACGTTACACCGCCCTGCCTTGTCGCATACCTAGTACGTAGTTAGTTATAACGAAGTATTGTGGAAACTAAATTAAAGACATTTTCTTCTTTGGAGTCATCTCTTTTAATTACCTCACCGTTCATATAACACGCACAACAAAGTGTCTGTTTGTAATTAAAAAATAACAGCTTTTTACTTATTGCAAATGAAAGTATATAGGGTACTACTAACAAAAAACATTTTTTTACATTTTTGTCTGTCTGTTTGTTCCGGCTAATCTCCGAAACGGCTGGACCTTTACTCGCAGATAAAGAATAAGTTACGCAGACAAAGAAACGACTCCATAAATAAATAATAGGTAAAGTAGTAAATTGAGATGGTAAATAAATAATAAATAAAAATTAATAAAAAATTATGTATTCGCTTATTTTTGGCCTCCGTAAATATGACCACGTTTCTCACCTTCGCAAAGAACTCAAGGGGCTCCCAATCCGCCTTCGCAGGAACACTAGGATCCTATGTCTCCTCTTCAATATCCTGACAACCCGTCCTATCCTTCTTACCTGTGTGAGCGTTTTTCTTATGCCCGCCCTACTGACGCACCGTGTAGATCGCACCTTAGATCCCTTCTTAAATCCAGCTACTACTCATACTCCTTCTCCGTCCATGCAGTAAGGTTGTGGAACTCACTACCGCCTAGCATTCGCGATTTGAACACCATTTCAATATTCAAAACCAGAGTGAAAGAGCATTACCTTTCCTCTCAATTGTAATTTATAATAATTATATTGTATTTATAATGTACACTTCTCATCAAAAAAATCGAAACACTTTCGTTTTTATTGTTTTTGTCCTAATTTTTTACAAAAGAGAATTAATTCCATGAAAAAAAAAAACATTATTGTGTAGCTGGCAGTTTGGTCATTACAGTAAGAAGAAAAAAATCAAAATTCGAAATTAGAATTTCATTTGTTTATCCTATAAATGAAATTAATCACTGTTTTGAGACAAATGTGTATTTAGGGTTGGAGTACGTTTCTCGTTTAAAAACTAAAAATTAGCGCTTGTCTTTAAACTTTTTGTTTCTTATTTCATTTACTGTGACTTTGGGACGTCTGAAAAAACTTTTTTTCTAAAACATATGGATACTTCGCCCGCAGAAGCCGCCCAAGTGGTGGCATTGCTGGATTCTGGACTTAGTCAGCGTGTTGTGGCTGCAAGATTGCATCTAAGCTTATCATCTGTTCATAGAGTCTACAAACGCTATCGGGAGACTGGTTCGTTCACGCGCCGTTCAGGATCTGGCAGGAATCGGGTCACTTCTGAGCGAGATGATCGATTTATTGTAACAACTTCTTTACGAAATCGACGCCTTAACGCTTTTCAACTGCAGCAGCAGCTTCGCGTTGTACGAAGAGTAGCTGTAAGTGACTCTACAATAAGAAGAAGGTTGAAGGAACGCGGATTGGCACCGCATATCGAAGAGCGCGCCTTAACTTTGCACGCGAGCACCTAACTTGGTCATACCTTCAGTGGAGCAAAGTACTGTTTTCTGATGAGTGTAAAATTATGCTGTATGGTAACGACGGAAGGAACAAGGTCTACAGAAGAGATGGAGAACGCTTTGCACAATGCTGCATTGAAGAAAAGGTCAGCTATGGTGGCGGTTCGTGGACGGTTTGGGGAGGAATCAGCGCCGACGGTAAGACAGAACTTGCCTTTGTGTCTGGGCCACGGCTGCCTGCACTAAACTCTCATCGGTACATCGAACAGTGTCTTGAACCTCATGTGATGCCCTATGCACATTTTATTGGCAACGACTTCATATTCATGCACGACAATGCTAGAGCTCACACCGCGGGCGTCGTACGAGATTATCTTACCGAAGTCGGTATCTCCATTATGGTATGGCCAGCAAGAAGCCCGGACATGAATCCCATTGAACATCTATGGGATGAATTAAAGAGACGAATTCGAGCAAGAGATCCAGCCCCAGAAACACTTAGCCAGCTGCAAAATGCAATCCAAGAGGAATGGGATAATATACCACAACATGTGATCGTGACTCTCATCCGATCGATGAAGAACCGTATGGAAGCAGTAATAAGAGCTCGCGGAGGGAATACAAGTTATTAAATAAACGTTTCTTACATTTTTTTTTTCATTTACGCGTGTTGTTTTACCCATTTCCTTCATATTCCATACAGGGTAAAAATTACTCATTATACAAAATACGAAACCTATGAAGACTTAATTTGAATTTAGAACAATAACATTAGGATTTAAAAACCTTATACTACACTACACTACACTACACTACACTACACTACACTACACTATACTACTAATGACATTTTACATTTATTCCTAAATATACACATTTTTCTGATAATCCTTATCAAATCATAAACTGCGAGGTGTTTCGATTTTTTTGATGAGAAGTGTATTTATACTTAATATTTTAGGTTAAGTTAGATAAGGCACATAAACACATTTTTCTCTTCCTTTTCTCACACACTACTGTCTATATTTTTTTTTCATTTCTCCTTTTGCAGGTCTGCTGGCAGAAATTTCTTGAGAAATAAGCAGTAACTTTGTACTCATGTATTATAATAAATAGTAAAATAAATAATAATAATAATAAGGCAACCCCGTATGTCAAGCATCTGTTAAATCATCATCATTCTTATTTTTTGATATAAATATTGGTTTTTATCCTTACATCTCTACAATAGTTCTTTTAAAACGACTGGAAACAACGCAAATAATAGAAAATTCTAAAAAACTCTTTATTCTTTTAACCAAAAAGTGAAAACATGTAAAAACTTACCACGACAACGAAGAATGACATCTGTCAATGCCGTCAAGAGAAAAATTAATTTTTGAGAGTGAGATGTTACGAATATAATATGATGCCTAAATGATAGTCATGCTAGCGAAGGAGGCGGCGGAACGTGAGAGGGAGAGAACCTCCTCACGTCCCAGCCGCCGCGGGAGAAGCACCGGGCGTCGGGGGCCACGCCGTGATGGCTCTCGGCCACCGTAGGCGCGGGCCTGTGGACGGCGAGTAATGGGCTAGCTCGCCGTCCGTCCGTCGTATGACGACGGGCAGGCCGTGTCGACGGCGCGTTCGTGTTCCACGCGCGCCTCAAAGAGTTGTCAGCATACGGGAGGGGCCCGCAAGGGCCGGTGCCTGCCAGGGCTGCGGGACTGTTCGAAAGAGATACCGCGGCCCTGGAACATAAAGGGCCAATGAAGGAACATGGGTGTTTTTTAGTCAGTAAGAGTCTGACACTCCCTTCCGCTCCGCCCAGAGCGGGAGGAGTCATTTGATGATTTCTCACCCTCCAAAAAAAAAAAAAAAAAAAAAATGCCTACCGAAGAGCTTGGGACTTAGGGGCCAATAGGCCCCGAGCCGGGTCCCCGCTGCCGGTGGTTGTGTGCAGCGCATGAGATGGACTCAAACAATAAACGAAAACGTCATGCGCGCATACTACGGGTCTACAGAGGGGGGAACTAACCTCACTGCGTACCGTGTTAGGATGTTGTCTCTGTTCCAGGAACTTGAACCAATGTCAACGTCTCGGCCCAACGACTATCGGATCAGGTGCGGGTCATCCAACGCAATCACATGCTGGACGACGCCGCACTTGATAGGCTGCGCTCAGAGGTACTGAGCAACCGTATCATCTTAACTCCGTCACAAACCGCGGTGCAAGCGCCAGCTATTGACGCAACCCCACCGCGGTCCAATCCTGCTGTTGTAGAGGAAGATGATAGGGTTGCCATGGTAAGTAGCCAGTGCAACGATCGATTGAGGAGCGCACTGGAAGATGCGCTTCGCGAGTATCGATCCACTCCTACCGAACTTAGGCCCCGATTACCACGGTTACCCATGCATAAGAAAAATAGAGCGCTGGTGTGTGCCTTGGACTCGCAACTCAAGAATATATTCGAGAGTAGCGAGGACCTCGTTGATACGCACTCGATCCTGTACTGTGGGGCTGATGCGGCATGTCGTCTAGCTAATGTCAAATTCCCAAATTGAGACTTAGCTAGTCGACCAAAACCAGCCGTACCAGCCTGGCAGCGCAGGATCGAACATCGTATATACTGCTTCAGGGAGGGCAGTACACGACCACGTCGTGTGTGATGCGCTTTGTGAGGCAAGCATTCTCGGGGACTGAAATTAGTCCTCAAGAATACATGTCCCGTGTCACAGAGCGCATCGACTTCCTGAAGCAGAAAGTTTATGCATGGGTAAACCGTATTCGGCGGTATAAGCGGCGGGTTGATCGATACTCACAGAATCGCATGTTCCAGAGCGATGAGAGGTGGGTATACAGAGCATGGGAGTGACCCGAGCAAAATATGACAGACGTGTGCCGCCCAGATGATACCATCACGAGTTCTTTTTGGCGCAGCATCTGGTCGGTGCCCGTCTGCCATACTGAGGCTGACTGGATGCGTGATGTCGAGCGAGTGTGTGAACCTATCACAGAAATGGAGCCAATTATAATAACAATAATAGATGTAGCCAGAGCAGTTCGTCCGTTACCGAATTGGAAGTCACCGGGACCGGACGGACTGCACAACTTCTGGCTCAAATGGCTTAGTAGTTCACACACTTGCCTGGCATCCCAATTCCAGTCATCCTTAGAATCTGGGACGCTACCGCAATTTCTAACAACAGGTATTACCCACCTGCTCCATAAGTCAGGTAGACCCGCGGAACCCAAGAATTATAGACCGATAACATTTTTTTTTATTTATTTATTTAACAGTTTATGTACACACTAACATACAGAAAAGAAGAAAGGAACAGAAAAAATAGGTACAAAGGTGATGCTTATTTCTAAAGAAATCTCTTCCAGCATACCTCTGCGAAAGGAGAGTAGAAAAAAAAAAGAGATGTAGACAAAGTGTGTAAAAGAAGAAGAGAAAATAGAATACACAAAAACAAATCAAATAACGAATTTAAATATAACATACAATACAGGAATATACTTACTTATTTACTAGTAAAAAGACAAAATATATAACACAAATATAACCTACAATATAATACATATCATATACTATATAATAATAAATAAATACCTATGCAACTATGACGAATTGGAAAGATAATGTTCTTTCACCCTTCTTTTGAAAACTGCAACAGTTTGGCAGTCCCTAATATCAGGCGGAAGAGAATTCCACAACCGCACAGCGTGTACAGTAAAGGAGTAGGAGTAGAAGTCGGTAGAGTGGGGAGGGGATTTAAGGAGGTTCCTAAGATGCGACCTGCAAGGTGCATCAGAGGGACGGGAGTAGGAAAAGCGTTCCCGCAGATAGGATGGAGTTTTAGGGTTATGCAGGATGTTAAAAAGCAGACACAGTATTCGAGAGTTCCTGCGAAGTCGGATTGGGAGCCACTTGAGTATCTTGCGAAAGTTGGAAACATGGTCATACTTTTTGAGGTTAAAAACAAAACGAATACAGATATTTTGCAAACGCTCAAGTTTATTTAAAAGCTCCTCGGTGGCATCAAAATAACACGCATCGGCGTAGTCTATGATGGGCTGGATGAGAGTTTGCGCGAGGGAGATTTTGGTCTTCAAAGGCAAGAAGCTCTGGAGGCATTTCAGCGAGTGGAATGTGTAGTGCACTTTTCGACTCACTTCAGCAACCTGGGAAGTCCACGATAAGTAGGAGTCCATTATCACCCCCAGGTTTTTGGCCTTATTTACGAATTCTATCTGGACTCCATTCAGCCTGAGTGGAGACAGCGACGCAACATCGAGCCTGTTCCGCATATATCTGCCGCCAATGATCAAGGCCTGAGATTTCTTAGGGTTGATCTGCAGCCCAAAGGACCGCGACCACTCACCAATTGAATCCAGATCTCTGTTCATGACCGATACGGCGGCTTCCGCATCTTCCCTCAAGAAATGATGATAAAGCTGCAAGTCGTCGGCATACAGATGGAAGAAGGAAGTGATGACTCTGGTGACAGAGTTACGAACGAAACGAACCCCATGGACCCATAACTTTCTTATCTTCCGCTGTAGATTTACCAATTTTGGAGTTAAAATCACCCATAACAATTGTATCTTTTCCTGTATCTTCTAATGCAAACTGTAGATATTTATAGAATATTTCTAGGTCTTCTGACGTTGCGCTTTCTGTTGGTGCTAGCATTGTATCAGATGGACTGATCTATTATTGAGGAATATCGCACATCGGCAACAAGAGTGTCACAACACAATAAATGTAGTTTTTGGGAAATCACGATTTTGTTTTTTTTAGAACTTATAATTCCATTAAAAATAATCCGAGAGAGCATAACGGAGAACTTGTGATATATTTAAGAAGACTATTTAGTGCTCTCTTTTATTTTTATGGAAATTTAAATCTTAAGATATTTTATCCATTTTATATTAATTTTTTACTTTTAAATTCCTCTAATGTGTCACTTTTTTCGACAAAATCATCAAAGATTTCATGAAATGGAACACTTTTATAAAGTTAATACTATTTATTGTTTCTTTCAAATAATTGTGTAATATTAAATATATTTGTAGGTATTTACTATTAGTTACATTAGAAACAAATATAGTATCAAAATTTACATATATAAACAATATATCACATTTTCAGACAATAGATAATCTTTCCACTAGAAAACTATTTTTAAAATTATTAGAAAATAGTTTACACGTTCAAAATAAAATTTGTATGGCATAATATTTGTGAATTTAAGCTAGCCTAAAAGTGAAAAATAACATTAATAGTTCTTTGTACTCGCGTAGTAGGTACTTGATCTATAACTAAAACATTCTAAATTGAGTAAATATGTAGTAAAGTATTACAAAAAACACCGTTAGTGTATTAACAAAAATATGAAAATCAAATCTTCGTTATTAATTAAACTGATGATTGAACGGTATTTATTCTTTAATCAAAATATTAATTATTTACAAACTACAAAACTATAATAGAAATAAATATGTACAAGTATAAAAGGGTTACAGGGCATCCAAAAATTCGTCCGCATCGCTGTCAACAGGAAAAGTGCCCAGAAGGCTGGCAGCATTACCACGTTGGATGGCAATGCTGATTCTTTGGCCAAAAAATAGGCCCGCCCTCTGGTCACGTGAAGAGTCGAAGTCCTCCAGTCCTTCGTGTTCAAACTTTGAACACGAAGGACTGGAGCTCGAACCAGAACATGAATTAAAGCTTGAGAACGAATTGGAGCTAGAAAATGAGTTTGAAGAAGATGAATCGGAGTCATAATTAGTATCCAGTCGTGTTAGATTTTGAATTCGAATAGAATTAGGATTGTTTTCAGAATTTAAATTAGGTGAAGCCATTTCGTAATTCAAATCGGGATTATTTTGACACACTTCTTGCTGTTGTATGCTTCTAGATTCAGGTAAGTTACCAGTTATTTCTTCATCCTGACTATTACAAACAAAAGCTTCTTCTAAGCAATAACAAAATCAGGGGTGACGCTATCATCACTATCTTCAATGTTAAATCATCTTCATTTGAAGGAGTTATAGCTTCTACTGGCAAACTATGTGTGCCTGAAATTAAAACATGTAAGTATTTTACACAAACAACATCCTAATTAATTGAATGTTCATCTTCGTGTACTGTGTCATCTAAATTACAATTTTGTTAACTAAATTGTTTAAAACTTTTAGATGCAAGTGCTGATAATTGATGTGAAGACATCATAACAAGAACATTAATATTTCTAACTAAAACTTTGTACTTGTACGTAGGTATTTGAAAAAAAATACTGTCACTTAGGATCGAATGAACGATATTTTCTTAAGAAGTTTCAGATTCATCCAGGCTTCTTCTGGAGTGCCATCACGTATAACTAAATCAATCATGAACTCTTCTTGAATTCCGCTTCATTTTGTCCTAAAACAGTTGTAATGCGTCTTAAGATAAATTGTACACACTATTTAAAGCAGAATCAGAGACACAATATTAAATAATACCCAATTAAATACGCGTCTTATTCGGTAGTACAGTTATATCACATGTTATAACACTTCTACTCAAATAATAACTCGGTATCAACCAACGCTAAAGCATGAACACTGTCATTTCACATGATGTAACTGTCTTTTTGCCGAAATCAAAACAAATATATGAAAATTACTTCCCGTGATAAAGTTGTAACACAGTTTATGACAGTACTACACACAATAGATGCACGTCCTTTCTGTATCAACGGTGATGTGACAATCTTCCCGCGGGGACCAGCCGTATTGGGAGATATTGGTGTATTTTTATGCTCTTGATAGTTATTGAAAGAGTTTTCTTGGATTATACTTAAAAGAGAAGGAGGGGCACGGCTTAGTTTTTTGGGGCTTCCTGTACATTACTTGTTGAGGCCCGAGGAATGGGATTCAACTGTGACGGACGCAAGTAGCTTACTATGTTTTGTGATTTTTTTTTTCTGTACTTGGGCAATTTTTTCTTGACTCGCACTGGCCTCTGAAGGTTTATTTGCCTCAGGTGACTCTGACATACATCTTTTATTTGACCTTTTCTCTGCAGATGCTTGATTTATTACGTTTTTAGGACCTAGTGTGACGATTTTATCATAACGTAGAGCTACTTTTTTCCCGGACTCCCACTCACGTTTGCATTCTTCTTGGAGTTCTTTCCGTTTTTGAAGAACAGCGGGAGAGTAATCCTCTTTAATATAAATATTTGTATTTTGGAGTGATTTTTTCTTGCGTAGAAGCTCTATTTTTCTACTTGTAGTTGTGAGCGTTACCACCACTGGTCTAATTTGTCCGTTTTTCTTTCCCCTCCTTGTTACAGTTTCGATTTCCCATTTCTGACATTGTACTTCCATTTTGGTATTAATTATGTCTAGGATCAAATTGAGTAATTCTTCGTAGTGTCCTTCTCTTTCTTCAATACCAAAGAAAAGTAAATTTTTCTTCCTTAATTGTCTATCAATGAAATCTATTTGTTTTTGTTGCTGTTCAATTTTATTTTCTAACATATTTGTTTTTATTTCGATGCGGCTGAATTTCTCATCTATATTTTTATTTATGACTTCCTTAATATTTTCTTCCATATTTTTAATATCATGCTTTTGCTGTGCTAAGTTATTTTGTATATTTTGTAGTGCTTTCATGATTTCTTCCATTTTTTAATACAGCGCTCTCTATTGGTGAGTAGCGTAAGTACTTGGCTACACCTATCTGTAGATCTTCTGGTAGTTTGGCCACTCGACGCTAGATGGCGCTAATGTATCTCAAGTTTTATTTATTTATTTTATTTTAAAGAAGACTTACAGACTAACAAAAAAAAATGATATAAAAAGTGTAATATTTTCAATTCGCTAATTACAAGCCTCCACATGTAGACAAAAAAAAATACATATTACATATCAATAAAAAAAAAATAAGGAAGTACAGACGACAAATTAATTACTAACGAGAGAAGTTGTTAATTATCGAAAAAGTTCTGTGCCATTTGCCGTCGCAAGGACGCCACACTGGTGCAGAACAAGTCAATATCAAGGTCCCTAGAAAGTCTATTAAAAACAAGTGCACTCCTTATTGAAAAAACATTTTTCACATAATTGGTCGTTGTGAAAGGTACACTTAATATTGGTCGCTGACGTAATCCCATAAGGTTCGTGCGTAATGCTAAATTTGCAACAAGTTCAGGACAGTCAATATGGCCATTTGCGACACCCATAAGCAGAGTCATGTCACCAAATATGACGCCTCATCTCCAGAGGAAGGAAGTGGTACCGTTTACAGCGGTGCTCATAGTCAACACTGAGTATTGCTGTGCTCTATAATCTAGGTAACGTAGAAATTTTCTTTGGACGCCTTCAATACGGGACTTATAAATCTCATACTGCGGGTTCCAAACCTGAGACGCGTATTCTAAATGGCTACGTACGAAAGAACAATACAAAATTTTTACTGTTTTAAGAGATCGGAAACAGGCCGTGGTGCGTAATATAAATCCCAGAGCCTTTGATGCCTTTGTTACTATACTATCCACATGTTGCTCAAACAGAAGCTTGTTGTCTACGATCACCCCTAAATCTCTTATGCTATTTAGCCTGCTAATTAATTCATTGTTAATATTGTAATTAAAATTAATCAAAGACGTACGTCGTGAGAATGTTAGGACGAAACATTTAGAGCCATTTAATTGGAGTTTGTTACGTTTGCAATATATTTCAAATCTGTGCAGGTCGTCTTGCAATTGATATGCATCAGACATGTCTCTTACAACTTTGTGAATTTTCATGTCGTCAGCATAGAGAAGAATATAAGAATGATGAAAGCACTGCCTGATATCTGTTATGAACAATATGAATAACAAAGGACCCAGAATGGAACCTTGAGGCACTCCTGAAGGGACAGAACTCCAACCAGAGGTGTAGCCTTGAAGCACGACGGCCTGCGTTCTGTTCTCTATATAGGATGAGAACCATCGGTATAAGTCTCCGTGAATTCCGGCGAGAAACAGCTTTTTTAGTAGCATGCGATGATCAATACGGTCGAAGCATTTGCTGTAATCGATATAAATTACATCAACTTGACGCTGTGTCATGCCGTTCGTAATAAATTCCTGTGACAGAAGTAAGTTAGACGTGGTGGAGCGGTTCCTAACAAAACCGTGCTGTTCATCACCAAGAATAGTCTTAAAAGCCGCGTAGACATCAGTGTAAACGTTCAAGAACTTTAGAAAAGAGGCAGATTTTAGAAATGGGACGGTAGTTTTCAATATTTGCTTTATCGCCTTTTTTAAAGACGGGAGTGACGAAAGCAGACTTCCAAATCCTTGGAACTTTACCTTCAGAAAGAGAACGCCTGAATAGGATAGTGATGGGTTCAGCAAGACTATCAGCACAAATAACAATGAACAATGTAGGTATAAGATCTGGTCCACCTGATTTAGTTAGGTCCATGGATTTGAGCAACTTCAATACACGTGAGTGGTTTATGTCAACTGTGCTGATAGACATAGCAGTATTACTACATCGCTCACTGGAAGTACATTCATCATCAGCCGTTGTGGTTTCAGGTTCTAAAAAGGTGGATTGGAAATAGCTAGCGAAGAGGTTGCTAATATCTTGCCCTGCGTTCACAGAGGTCTCTCGGTAGAACATCTCACTAGGAAATGAGCCAGCCCTCCGCTTGCTTTTAACAAATGTCCAGAAAGCTTTTGGATTTTTTACAATAGAAGCCTCAATGTTAGTCATATAGTTATCATAACAAGCCTTTTCCAACTCAATAATTCTGGTACGCAATAATGAAAAAGAATGATAATCAGATAAATTATTGTATTTTTTATATTTTTTATGATATTTATGTTTTTCTCTAATAATAATTTTAACTAGTGCTGGGGTGTACCAAGAAGGATAAGAGGATTGTTTTACCGATTGTAAAGGTACATGTATATCCCTAAGCTCGTACAGTTTATTATAAAATTTAGTGACCGCATCTTCTAAGCTTGTTGACAATAAAAACTGAGGCCAGTTAATTTGATCAAGTTCAGATTTTATAGCGTCATAATTGCCCTTTGAGAAAATATAACGTTGCTTAGGTTTATCGACAAGTGTATGAATTTCGACAAATTTTGTCTTAACAATTAAAGGCTTGTGATGAAGATCAGGAGGCAGTGCAAGAGGGTCCGTACATTCCGACACAGTTACAGTATCATTACAAAATACAAGGTCGAGTAGCCTACAGTTAATATTCCGCTCACCATTATACTGAGACATGTTGAATGTTTGCAATGTATCAAAGAAATAAGTGACATGCTGAGTAGAAATATTTTGTGGGATTAACTCCCCATTAGTAGCCATGTCTCCATTACACCACTCGACATCATTTCCGAAATTGAAATCACCCACCAGTAAAAACTTGTCAAGTGGATGAGTCAAAATTAAGTTATTAAAACTATCCGTGAAATTGCGCAACTGAGTACTATATGAATTACCTATATTCTCCTTGCATAAATAAAGCGCACATATATGCAAATTGTAACTAACCAGTGGTTTGGACTTTTTAAGGATTAAGGATAGCCAAATATCCTCCGCAGAACTACGCCAATCCAACCTCTCAACTATTGTAAGTTCACGTTTCACAGCTATCAGAACACCTCCACCACGCAGCTGACCGGTTCGGGAGTAGTCACGATCACGTCTCCAAACAAGGTAACGTCCGTCGAATAATTCACTGCTGTTAAAACTATCATCTAACCCCGTTTCCGTAAATATAATTATATCGTAGGAACTGAGACACACTCCGCGAAACACTATGTTCGTTTTCGTACGCAAACCACGCACGTTTTGGTAATAAATTTTAAGCGTAGCCATAATTACCTTTAACTACAACTAAATAACGTATGAATAGATAAATATTTGTCAAAAATAAATTAAATATTACTGATAAAATCAAGTGTAGGTCATTATTGCAACTATTATAATGCGTAAGATGGGTAGTGGTGAAATAAAGTAATAGATACAGCAATACACAGTGATCAATAAAAATAACAATTATAAAAACAGCTGTTATAAAGGGAAACAATAAGCGACGACCTGTACAGAGATAACAACACCTCGGAGTAAAACGTCATAATTGGGGACGGTTCACGACGGAAAATGTACTCTATGTCATGGAAGATAAAGTTGAAATTAGCATAACAGCAAGCGACATTGCAAAAATAACATTGAGTTGACTTACTTGGGCACACCGCATAGTGACACAAAACCAGTAGGTATACGCAACTAGCACACATAAGACTAAGATTCTCAGAAAACGCAAACCTAAAACATAATGTTATGATATTGGTTTTGACAAGCAATAACAGTGAGTAATTTAAATAATTGTTTGTAAATCTTTCTCCGATTTGATAATTAGTGTTGGCGACGTATCGTTTTTTCTTGCGTGTATCTTCGCGTGTTTGACCCAAACGTATTTGAAATCCATTTCTGCCGAGGTTTTCTTAGTTTTAGACAGTAACATTTTGTTTCTTATCGTTAGGTGATCATTTATAAAGATTTTAAATTATGATTGCCAATTAACCCAATTTTAACTGGCGTCAGGGGTGAGGTCTTTAGTTCGTGCCTAGCAGCTGCAATAAAATCTTCTTTTGCGTAACGTTGGCAAAAACGGACTATGATTGGTTTTATACGGTCTTTTTCACTAGTAGGCACTCGAGTGATGAAGTTAATATGATTTTTCGAGATAGGGTAATTGACTTTGGCACCGATTTTGGCTATTATTTCAAATAAATTCTCGTTGCCTGTCTGAGGCACTCCCTTAACTTCAATATTGTGTGATGACTTGATATTTTGATTCACTTTTGAGGTTATATTTCGCAGACTTAGTCCAAATTGTCACTTATAGCATTTTTGAATGTGTTTTTTATGTTCACTGACCTCTTTCCTGTGATGTCTGAGTGTTCTCTTCTTCCGTATTTCCGTGAAATTTTGTTTGTCGGTAAAATCCGTTACTAACTTTTTCTTTGAATTTCACACCAACTATTGCGGCTCTTGAGCTGATAACAATTCTTCAGGTGTTTCACGATTAGCTTTTAAGATTTAGCACTGTTTTAGACGGAATAAGCTGTTGTAATATTTTTATTTACACAAAGATCACAGAGTCGATGTAAACATTAGCACAGCAGCGCCATCTTCCAGTAAAATAAATAAAATATAATAAATAAATATATTTATTTCATTTAATAATATTTCAAGTAGTTACTGATTGTGTACTGACTTGAGGGGCTCGTGGCTAAATAATAAAAAACGTACGGGTTGATCTTCAAGGTTAAACAGCGCTGGCTGAGGTGGGTCCATGGATGGGTGATCCTCCATTACATACTGAGTTCCTTCCATGCATTGGAAAACACGTTAAACCGTTGGTCTCGGCTATATTTTGTCTAACCCAGTGACAGTCGTAACGGGTAATCAGAAGCCCGAAGGTCTGACAATACGAATCTTACCAAGGGGTTTCATACTCGTATTACCCAGTAACTAGGTTTTAGAGGTCAGATAGGCAGTCACTCCATGTAAAGTACTGGTACTTAGCTGCGTCCTATTATACTGGAGGCTGACCCCATGATATTTGGTAGAAGACAAGACAAAAGTTGAATGATTTTGTCCTGTTCTAAATACCTGAGAAACACGAAGACGACGAAACATGTTTATACAGTGCCAGGCATAGAAGGCAATCCCCCCGAGCGATTCCGAACGATGTGCGAACTTTTGAAGATACCGGCTGTGGTCCTACAGCTGGGCGTTGAGATTATATCGAGAGAACATACAAGAAATAGCTCAACGGCTCGTTGATGTAAATATATTCAGTACTAGCTTATGCCCGCGGCTTAGCCCATATGGAGTTCGATAATTGTCCCACAGGATCACACTACCGGGATAAAAATTATCCTATGTGTTAATCCAGGTTAACTATCTGTGTTCTAAATTTCATCCAAATGCGTTCTGTAGTTTTTGCATGAAAGTGTAACAAACATCCATCCAACCATCCATTCTCACAAACTTTTGCATTTATCATATTAGTAGGAAGTATCATTTGTTTGTTGTATTAGGTATTTTAGTACAAGGTAGATGTGTTTATGTCCCTAGAAATACTCACAAAAATGGAAAATATTACGCTTAGGTGGTTTGGTCATGTTGAGAGGATGAATGAAAGGTGACTAAGAACTTGTACAAGTTAGATGTGAGTGGAAATATTAGGAGACGCCCTAGCTAGAAGGACACTTACCTCATTGGTGATGTTTTTCAGAAAGATTAAGTGAATAGTACAAGCATCCGACGTGCATATATGATCGGTTTAATATTTTTCAGGTCTTGATGAAAAAGCTGAAAATTCGCAATCAGTTCTTCTTGCTGGGTTATGAGTTTGGTGTATCAATTGTAGTTGAAATGACTTCAATATTAGAAAGCTATGCTAAGTTAAACGTTATTTACGTACTCACCCAATAAGGGAAAAGAAACTTGGGAATTTGTTTCACTAGTAATTGGCATTTGTTTGATTATTTTTTTCATTCACAGGGCTAACCGGCACCGTGAATTGTTTAGGTGGCACACCAATTTGAAATCTGCGCCAATCTTGAGCATAAGTTAAATGGCATGACGGAAGAAACTTTACAAGTGTCACTGCTCCAACATCTGCACAATTTAATACTGGGAGAGAAAACTCCCGAATTGGACATAAAACTGCGAGATTTAGCAAATTACTCGGATAAAGTAAAATTTTGCGTTGGCAGTCTCCATTGACGCGTACGGTATTCGAGTCAGTACATAGAGATACTCATGGAAGTTACCTATTCAAGAATTCAATTAATGCGTCATTGTCGTACTGAGTCCAACGTTTTGAGAGCTAAAAATAATGCTTATGGAATGATGGAAACTCTCACATTAAGATATTGTGATTCATGATCCAGAAGCCACACTTGATCATGCTTCACGTGATAATTAAGGTGTTCTTCTCTAATAAATAAGTATTTGGGCGATGAAATATTGCCATGTTGCAAATATTTAAAATTCATTTCATACTCGTGAAGTCAAAAGGGAAAGGTTTATGATGTACTCGTATTTCAGATAGTGTTTTCAGTGATGCTCATTTACAATTATTCAGTTGTAAAACTTTGAGTTATTTTGTCTATTTTTGTGTTGCTTGTAATATATCAAATAAATTCAATAAATAAAATTTTTTGAATGCGTTTTTAATTTTTATTTTATCTACACTCAGCTTGTAAGATTCCTACTCAATAAGGAATTCTTCATTGACGTGCAACTATAAATCTATTTATTTATTTATTTATTATTATTAATTACAACGGTTCTACACAACTAACAGTAATTAATTAATTTCTTAAGCATTATATAATAATAAAAGGCACAATAAATTACTTACAACATTAATATACAACAACTAAATTACAACAATCTATCAATCTATCGGCGCAGGATGGCCTTTATCAGAAGAGATCATCGAACCTCAATACCATCGGGTACGGGCCGGGATATTCTGGAGTTCGACGGGGATGTGGTAACGACAAAAGCTTCCCTCAACATGATCTGTTACCGGAAGGCAGCCACCACTTCAACCATCGTTTCGACGCTCCGCTACAGTGAACAATCAGTGCGCGCCGCTCTGATCGATCCATCACCACTATATCAGGCTTATTATTATTACATCTTTATTATTAGTATAGAAGGATATAATTCTAGGTTACAGTGTGCAATTTTACTAGTTGGAAACATGTAGGTATTCGGCAATGAGTTACGTCAGTAGAAACATTTATTATTCAGTATTTGGATTACTAAAAGGTTAGGCTAGGTGACGTTAGGTTAGTGTTTTGAATGAACGGCCTTGTGTGCCTGTTTAATCGAATGCAAAGTAGAATTATAATTTGGGGAGCCCAGAGGGTTTTCTAGCGAACATATTCAACAAGAATACTTGATAGTTTAGAGAATACGCTGAAACTATTTTTCATCAACATAGTTATTGAAAAAACAAATTAGTGGTCCCATACATACACACCCACACCTTCATGATACACGCTTATAAACAATTTAATTAGATGACATTTGATTGACTTTTCTTGCAATTTCTAAAAAATAAACACTTAGAAAGGTCTCCTTTTCCATCAAGTTCATGCGCATTCCAAATAATTTATTAATAGGGCCATACTATTATTTGCTATATAAAGTACATAAGATATCCCATAAAACATGACAAAATTCGATTTTTCTGAAAACTCAGTGAACATTTAGTGAAAACTTACAGCATCTGCGTTAGATTAGCTTTTTTATGCACAGGGTATCAAGTTTTCATACTGAATATGCTTGCTGAAAAACCCTCTGGGTTAATGTAAGGTACCAATAGTCTTTGGTACAGTCGCCGTCAGATATATTGTAGCAGATAAGGTGACCAAATTCTTCTGAACAATTTAAAATGTCATTAAGTTCCATACACTACAAATTACCATTAATATCTGAACATTCATTACTTCATTAATATCTGAGCAGATGCTTGTCAATAATTTCTACATAAACAACTAACCAAAAATGTCTGAACACTTACAACGTCGAGTGTATCTACGCAGACAAACACTGAGCGTACCTAATTCGTTACTGCGTGATATTATAAAGGACGAACCAAAAACGACTATCGACTTGACTATGGTGGTTAGTCTAGTCATTTGGTAGTTTTACCTGGAAAGTTTTTAAACTGGTGATTTTATTGAGGTCGACGTGCTCTCTTCGAATTTTCACATTGTCCCCAGAGTTCTACCGCAAAGGCATAAATGACTGGCGCGTTCGTTGAGGCTGCGTGCCAAGCACTACCTGAACGCGCCCCAAAAGGTGGTAGCCGTAAGGCTGATCCGTGGGTACCGCACGATCTCCCGCGAGGCGGCGAGCCTCCTTGCCGGATTGCCATCATGGGATCTGGAGGCCATAGTCCTCACGCGCCTGCACGAGTGGCGCGCGGAGGCACAGCGCCGGGGGGAAACTCCGCTGCCGCGGCAAATTGTCGCGCAGCGGACAGACCTCCGGCGTGATCTCATGGCGACATATAGAGAGCGACTATCACAACCCCGTGCAGGGCACGCGACGATAGTGGCGATAAGTCCCCTCTTTGAAGAGTGGCTAGAGAGGCGCCACGGTGCCCTCACCTTTCGCCTGACGCAGGTCCTCACCGGACACGGATGTTTTGGGAGGTACCTGCACCGAATCGGGCGGGAGGAAACGCCCGGGTGCTATCATTGTGAGGATCGCCCGGAGCACACGGTGGAGCACACCGTCGAGGTCTGCTCCGCTTGGGCGGAGCACCGCCGTGTCCTCGTAGCGGCGATTGGCGGCGGCGACCTCTCGCGCCCGGCCCTGGCTCGCCGTCCGTCCGTCGTATGACGACAGGCCGTGTCGACGGCGCGTTCGTGTACCACGCGCGCCTCAAAGAGATGTCAGCAAACGGGAGGGGCCCGCAAGAGCCGATGCCTGCCAGGGCTGCGGGACTGTTCGAAAGAGATACCGCGGCCCTGGAACATAAAGGGCGAAAGAAGGAACATGGGTGGTTTTTAGTCAGTAAGAGTCTGACACTCCCTTCCGCTCCGCCCAGAGCGAGAGGAGTCATTTGATGATTTCCCACTCTCCAAAAAAAAAAAAAACATAAATGACTATTGACTTTACCAAAAAAAAAATGGCGGTGCGAGCGGCTAAGATAAAACAATGAGCGACAAAGTGAAAATTCGAAGAGAACACGTCGAACTCATTAAAATAACCAATTTTCAAAACTCCCTGAAAAAAATCCAGGTAACACCCGTTTTGCGCACCAAATGACTGTTCTAGGTATAAATAGGATGAAAAGGGAATAAAAATTGTATAGAAAATCATTAGCTACAAAATGTTATAAACTGCCAGGGTCATCATAGTATATAAATTAGCAAAAGAGTTCCTATATTTATATTGTATTTACAGTTGGAAGCACTTCCTAGTGCAATTTTTCCTCAACTACTCAGATATCTAAGATAAGACTACCCCATCTGCGTAGATACACTTGACGTTGAAAGTGTTAAGATATTTTTGGTTAGTTGTGTGTATAGAAATTATTGACAAACATCTGCTCAGATATTAATAAAAAACTAATGAATGTTCAGATACTAATAGCAACTTGTAGTGTAAGGAACTTATTGACATTTCAAATTGTTCAGAAGTATTTGGTCACCTTGTCTGCTACAATATACCAATATTTATGCAAAGTAACGAAATTGCTTATTTGAATTAGAACAATCGAAATTATAAACCTACTGCTTAAATAAATACTTCCTTGATTAGCTTTATTAAATATTCAATAGTTGAATTGATCACGTAAATATCGTGAAATCCTAATTGAACAAGTCTGGGTCTAGGAAACCACGGCGCGTTCGTGTTCCACGCGCGCCTCAAAGAGATGTCAGGAAACCGGAGGGGACCGCAAGGGCCGATGCCTGCCAGGGCTGTGGGAATATTCGAAAGAGATACCGCGGCCCTGGAACAACACAAAGGCAAAAGAAGGAACATGGATGGGTTTTAGTCAGTAAAAGTCTGACACTCCCTTCCACTCCGCCCAGAGCGGGAGGAGTCATTTTGATGATTTCCCATACCAAAAAAAAAAGTGTCGGAGGAGTTATGTATACAACTCACCCGTCTACTCTAGATTAATTAATTACATATAATGGTCCCATCCTAGCAACTATATATCGTTTGCAAGCTCAGCGGTCTATGTCCACCGGATTAACCATGTACGCATTGGAATTCAGAATAAAACTCGCCTCCAAATCGGCAGTACGTCTTCTCATTTTTATCCTGAGTAGTTAAGTTTATTATAAGAAAGGTTTCTCACACTCCGAAACAAAAAGTAAGTAGATAATAAAATGAATCACTGGTAGGAAAACAAAAATCAAAAGTAAAATGAAGTTATGTTTTAGTATATTATGTAAAGGTACTTATAAGATTAATTTTTACAGACGTCAGCACATCAAGCTACTACAATCTATCAAATATCTTTAACAGATTTTCAACTTTATCGATAAAGGTTTAGGTGTACCTTGAAAGGTTGATTGGGAAAGGATATGTTTCATTTTTGTATGGGACTTCAGCCATAACCGGTACTTTTCAGAAAAGCTGGGAAATCGACCCCTGAATAGAATAAAGTAATATTTTTACATAATATTATACGGTTTTTACGCTCACTTAAATATTAAAAATGTTTGACGTTTGTCGTAAGAGTTATGTAATAACCACCGACTAAAAACCACCCCGGTGTTCCCTTCCCACACTTGCACCGCCGATCATGGGAACTAACTTCCACAATCCCCGGCTAGTATAATCCTCCTCAAGTCTGCGTGGGGAGTGAGGTGTCCTCCCCCCGTAACGCCAATAGGCGGGCACGCGGAACACTACGCGCCACCGCCTCGGGTCCAGTTATATGGACGTCCCCAAGTCCACCGTCCCTCTGGACCCGTTAAGGGGCGCTGGAAGAGGGCGTTGACCGCCCTCTGCCGACGCCCGGCATGTCTGCTGCAGATCGGGAGAGTGGTCTTGACCTCCCTCAACCTCTCCGCAGCCTCCTTCTGTGAGATGACCGTTTCACAGAAGGATATCACCACATCCCACGACTCTGTGCTCCCGACCATCGCGCGAGCGACGGCCGGCAGCGACATGTCAGTTCCCACTACTGTCGCGAGGGCACGGCGCGGCTCCTCCCATTCAGCACACTCTGCCAGCGTATGCCGCGCCGTGTCCTCCAGACAGTGGACGCAGTGATGACACCGAGCGTCCGACTCCCTGTTTATGCGACACAGGTACTTCCCGAAACAACCATGCCCCGAGAACACCTGCGTCGCCCGAAACGACAGGGAGCCGTGCCTGCTCTCGAGCCATTCCTCGAGCGCTGGTTGGATCGCCTCGATGGTAGCGAAGCCGGCGGTAGGGCGGAAAAGCCTCCGCCGCCACTCCGCCACCAGGACCTCGCGGAGCTGAGACCGACGCAGATCGATCTCTCGCTGCATCGGTCCACCGCCCCGCACCCGCGCCTCCTCGCACCACTGGTACAGGGACGCGAGGACTGTCGCCTCTAGGTCCCAGGGTGGCTACCCGGCCAGTGCACAAGCCGCCTTGGATACGTTGACAGCTGGCTCAAGCACCTGAAACAGAGAGAGCATCCGAACACGGTACGCGGTCAGGTTGTCTGTAGCCCCATAGTATAAGCGCATGACGTTTTCATTGATGGCTTGGGACCCCCTATCAGAAGCCGATGGGCCTCGAGTTCCTAAACTCAAACACAAACTCAAAGCATTTATTTCAATTAGAACATTATGGTTATTTTGAATGTCAAAAAAAAAGCAAAAAGAAACCAAGCTACAGTCCCAGTCACAACTCAAAAGGCATAAAAACTTGAGAAAGTACTGCAGTTGCACATTCCACAGCGTAAATCTCTATGAAGAAGAATGGTTAAGAAACTCCATGGACACTCTTTTAAATCAAAATACTGTTACAAAACAATCCGGCGGCCAGCGTCCTCCCCGTCGACGAGCAGGTGGCGGCGTCGTGGGCGGGGAAAAATAGTCGTCGTTCGAACTCGACGCAACTGCCACGGCCGGTGTCACAGCGCTCACGATGGGGCTGGATTCCGGCGGCGGCGCGGCGATACGGAGCTGAGTGACGGGTCCGGAGGCGGTAGGCATGCGTGTTTTGCTGCTGCTCGGGTCAATATTATCGTCTTATTTCGGTCATTCGCATTTTATTTAATGGTTTTCACATATATGTCATTTGAAATCACAGTTTTTTCTTTTATGTATATGGACATAAAATGGGTTCATCTTGCTGTTTTATGTGAATTAAAAACTATTATGTTTAAAGAAAAGGAGACGTGGTATCACACTATTTAAAAATATGTATTTATTATTAAAATTGCCGAAAATTTGAGGATGAGATTTGAGTGACGTGTTGACTCTAGTGTTGCCAGCTTATTATTACTATTATTACGACTTTGAACAAATAGAAAAGAAAAATATAGCAAAATTTTACTCACCCTCCCGCCTTACGATCCCTCAGAGTCCCGCGCAGAAACACACGTCTACATAATATGTCACGGTGCGTATGCGCAGACTAAATGTCACTTACGCGACTGCTTTTTAGGAAGTTACCCGTAAAAGATCCGTGGAAACATTGTAAGAGTGCTATTTGTGAACTTTCTAAAACCCGCGCATCCAAAGATCCCACGCGACGAATCGAGGGTTAAATAAATAACAGTAAAGTTAATTTAATGTTAAAAGATTAAATTATCCACGATTGACCGGATGTTGAATGCAAATGAATGATTGTGTTTCTAACTAAAAGTATTTAAATCGATTCAATAGGCACTACTTATAAGTTTATAAAATTGCTGCACAAGTACCGTGGTACACAAGTCTAGTTTCAATAGTCAATTAAAGCTGTTAGGATCTCGATCTGCACCAAGTAAGTTGTAGCCGTACATTTTACATTTACAAAAGTCATCAGAAAATTCAGAACCAGTTTTTGAATTACTTTTTTTTTCTACTTCTATTGGAATCGCGTTGAAACTATTCTTGTTTGTCTTCTAAAAGTCACAGAACAATAATGCTAAAAACACCGTATTTTTAAATAAGTTTGAAGGTGAATCCCTTTGTGCATTTTTCGTGTAAAAATATATTATATATTATACTTAAGGCTATCACAAATCCATTGTATTGTTTAAATTTATTTTTATTAATCGTAGTAAATACGTCCTTTTTCAACCTAAATTGTAAATTGTCTCTGTAACGGCTGAATAGTTCGGCAAGAATTTTACACCAAAAAATTCGAAATGATGTATTTAACAATTTGTATTGTTTTTTTTTTCTTATTTCTTTTAATATTTTTAAATAATAAATAAAAACCCGAAACTTCGCAGGAAGTGCGGGGCAAGGCACTTGTCACGCATACTCGGTACCGCGATATGTTAGTGTCTTGATGACTCTTGTCACGGGTCGCGTGTTATTTTTCCCAAATAAAATTCAAAAGTGCACGTAAATAAAATAGGTGGTCATTGTGATTTTAATGGTGGTGTACAAAGTTTGAAACTTTTAAGAGAGAAACGTGTTGGACTTGCATATAAGTTTAAAGTAGAATGTTTGATGTGTTAAAATAATCTAACTTAACTAAGATTTTGTAACAATATTTTGAGTGTCCATGGAGTTTCTTGCGCATTCATTTATTTAAACTTCATGTACAAGTGTGGTACATAGGCGGACTTAATGCCACAAGGCATTCTCTACCAGTCAACCTTTGTGTCAAAAAGGACAGCATTGTGGTAGAGTACATTTTTTTTTTTATAAAATTACCGTTTTGTTAACAGAAATTGATACACATAAATGGGTACATAGAGTAATACATATATGGATACAGATAAAATAAACTAATATATATTATAATACATGTACATAGTCCGAAATACGAGAAACCTTTTAATAATTACTATGACTCTAGTAATGACTAGATCGTAAGCAATTTAGTCTGACTTAAAAAAAAAACATCTATTTATCTTTATTCATCTCCATAGAAATTCATCCGCTTTGGAATGGGCAACTACAGTACTTTCATGAGTTATTATGCCTAGAATGTATTACTGTAGCTTCGCCTTCTTTGTTTTTCTGACATTCAAAAGTGCATGTTAAGGTCTAATTGAAATAAATTCTTTGAGTTTGAGTTTGAACAATAATATTTTTTTTTTATTTCAGTCATCATCAGACATCCAGCTTTATTTCTGCATGATGCAATACACGATCATCAGTTGCTTGCTAGAACTAGAGAGAGAAAGGCGAGGGATGTATGTCAGATTAAATGCGTAAAAGATGAAGCTGGAATGGTTCTTTCGGATGAAAAACTGATGAATGAGGAGAATGACTGGAACGGTGTGCTGGACAATAAACCAGTGAATGAGGGATTAATGAGAAAGTAAGTATGGATGAAGTGAGAATAGCAGTAGTTTAGTTTATCTTACTCTTACTACTATTATAAATGCGAAAGTTACGATGGATGTTTGTTACTCAATCACGCCAGAATGGCTGAACGGATCTAGATGAAATTTGGAACAGACATAGATTATAGTCTGGAATAACACATAGGCTATATATAATCGCGCTATTAAGTTAGGGGGATGTGCAATAGAGCATTACAACCATATTCTTGACCACTGTTTGACAATTCTTGGCTGCCGTTTGACAACTGACAACTGTCATAGCATGCATTACAATAGAACGGCTATTTCAAACGATTTCGCACGGGTATAAGTGGCCTATCGGTTCAGCGACCGCCCTGAAAACCAGGGTTCGCAAGTTCGAATCGCAGCCAGTGTTCACTTTTTGTGATTTTTTTTAATGTTTTTAGATTTTCAAAAATAATAAACATGGTACGCGAGTTCGATCCCCATCCGGTTTTCACTTTTTGTAAGTTTTAGGTATTTTGTTTAATCTTTATGCTTTATGGTTTTCAAATCATTACAAAATAGATTAATATATATTTGACCAATTCACACTGTACAAAAATCTCTAAAAAGTTTAAAAATGAAAACAAAATTAAAATTTGATTATATCCACGACGTTGTAAATATGTTCCGTGCGGGAATCAAATTCGCGACACGCAGTGCCGCAGTCAATTGCTCAGCCAGTGCGCCACCTGTGCCGTCGCATAGCATTACTTCTGAATCATCAGCTGGCCCAACTTCACCAGGACTGCAATGTACAGCATGAAAGTTTTTTTTTTAAAGTTGGTACACACTAGAAATTTCTCCTGTATCGTGGGTGTGTTTACAAACATTTAAGCCAGACCCGGAAGAACTACCTGTAGGCCACACAAAAATTGGTTCGGTGCGGGCATGAAGCCCGATACAAGCAGCGCAGCAGCCATTCGCTCAGCCACTGCGCCAACCGTGTCGTCATATAACTGTGGTTGTGGCTTCTTCAGGCATTGCTGCAACTTTGCTTATGGGTGGTTGGACTGCACATTCCATTTTCAAATTGCCGCTGAATCTTGCAAGCGAAGATACGTTCCAACATGCAATATCACCAAAAACGGGGGAGTCCTTTTGCGGCAGTGGAAGTAGTTTGGGACGAGTGCACAATGTCGCACTAGCATGCATTAGAGGCGTTGAACCGCAGCTTGCAGGACATCCGCGGAGCCCAGTTGCTGATGGGTGACGTCATCATTTTGTTTGCAGCGACTTTAGTCCCTGTGGACGGTGAGTAATTAGCTAGCTCGCCGTCCAACTGTCTTATGACGACAGGCCGTGTTGAAAGCGCGTTCGTGTTCCACGCGCGCCGCAAAATGATGTCAGCAAACCGGAAGGGGTCCGCAAGGGCCGATGCCTGCCGGAGCTGCGGGACTGTTCGAAAGAAATACTGCGGCTCTGGAACACAAAGCGCTAAGAAGGAGCATGGATGACACTCCCTTCCATTCCACCCAGCGCAGGAGGAGGGGTCATTTGAAAAGGCGACTTAAGACAGACACTGCCAGTTATTAAGAGGGGCCATTTTGTAATAAAAAAGGGGCACACCGGCGGATGAAACGCATGTCTCATGGCGTCGCCACTGTGAAAGCCTCCTGGATTGAAAAGCTCCATATTACGTGCAACATGCGCGTCCAACTGTACAACGACCACGAATCAGGTGTCTTTGCGAATAAGCTGCTGCAAATGGGAGAGGGTCGTCTGGAATCGGACGGAGATGGAAAAATTCTATTTTACGAAGAATTTTCCCATCCAACTGCTGTGCTGTCGCCAAAGAACGAGTGGGTCAGTAAAATAAACAAAAAAAACAAAAGTATACACATCCATAGACACTGTGATGGCTAATGACGATAGTACTGCCTATCCCGTTGAATTTCTGAACTCCCTAGCACTCTAGGGAGTTCAGAAATTTCAGAAACGGGCGTGCCGTCCCATCAGCTGGAGCTTAAATATGGCGTTCCAGTTCTGGTGATGCGTAACCTTGATGTAACCAGACTGTGCAACGGCACCAGGCTTCGTATCACAGAGTTGAGCTGCTAAAGGAAAGCGCGTTTTAAGTCCCCGCATACCCATTATTCCAAATAACTTACCATTTCAATTTAAGAGGTTACAACTTCCCTTAAAATTGGCTTTTACAATGACGATCAACAGATCCCAGGGCCAAACCATAAAAGTGACAGGCATTCAAGTGTGCACTCCATGCTTCTCACACGGTCAGTTATATGTTGTTTGTTCAGTGCCCAAAACTTTCACGTGCTTGCGTAAAATAATAATTCATTTAATGTTGTATACAGAACGGTATTAGAATAAATAGTGCTCAACAAGGCGTTTGATGGTTAACTTTCCTAACTATCTACCCTGGTCACAGCGGAGAATGGAACCGGCGAGAGATGTCGTGCGATGTTCCACAGGGATCGGTTCTAGGGCCACCCTTGTGGAACATCGGTTACGACTGGGTGCTGCGCGCCGACCTCCCTAGCGGCGTCAGCGTAGTTTGCTACGCTGACGACACACTGGTGTTAGCGCAGGGGAGGTCGCACGAGGCGGCGGCCGAATTAATGATACGCGGGGTTGCGATAGTCGTGGAGAGGATCCGGCAATTGGGTCTCGAGGTGGCATTGCACAAGTCCAAGGCCATGTGCTTTCATGGACCTCGGAATGCGCCACCGTCGGGATCCATACTGACGGTAGGAGGGGTTCCCGTCGGCGTCGAGTCGACGTTGAGGTACCTCGGACTCGTCCTCGACAGCCGATGGAACTTCGTGGAGCACTTCCGACGTTTGGCTCCCAGACTGGAAAAGGCCGGGGCTGCCTGCGCCCCAAAAGGTGGTAGCCGTAAGGCTCATCCGTGGGTACCGCACGATCTCCCGCGAGGCGGCGGGCCTCCTTGCCGGATTGCCGCCATGGGATCTGGAGGCCATAGTCCTCGCGCGCCTGCACGAGGTTGCGACGTTCATACGGAAACAAAATACACACCTTTCGAACTTGTATTTGGTAGAGCTAGTGTAATACCATGTAGAGTAAGTCAGAACATACAACCATTATATAATCCAGAAAGTTATCCTTTAGATCTTAAGTATAGGTTACAAGTTGCATACCAAGATGCTCGAAAAAATTTACTCATAAGCAAACAAAGTCGTAAATGTTCTTACGATAAACAAGCGAATAATGTAACGTATATAATAATGGACAATTAATACTTGTTAAAAATGAAACAGCTACTAAATTAGATTCCCAGTGGGATGGACCACTTGTTATTTTAGAAGATTTAGGTGTTAATGTTAAGATTTTAAAGAGTAATAAACCATATGTTGTCCATAAAAATAGGACTAAACCATTTAGAACGTAACCATAATCATGTAGGAATAATTAAAAAAAAAAAAACTAAAATTGTAATTTCATTTTTTTTTTCTCTCGCCCCCGAGGTGAGGTATATGTAGTATGTATGTAGAAGTAAGATCTATGCTATAAAAGAGATTGTATTAATTTAAGAAGAGGAGTAATAAATGGTAATCGATCGGCTTCAGTCGTTTCACTAACACTAGATCCCTACAACGCCACGATAGTGGCGATAAGTCCCCTCTTTGAGAAGTGGCTACAGAGGCGTCACGGCGCCCTCACCTTCCGCCTGACGCAGGTCCTCACCGGACACGGATGTTTCGGGAGGTACCTGCACCGAAACGGGGGGGAGGAAACGCCCGGGTGCTTTCATTGCGAGGATCGCCCGGAAGACACGGTGGAGCACACCGTGGAGGTCTGCTCCGCTTGGGCGAAGCACCGCCGTGTCCTCGTAGCGGCGATTGGTGGCGGCGACCTCTCGCGTCCGGCCCTGGCTCAAGCCATGGTCCGGGGCGAGAGGGGAAGCCGTCGCCTCCTTCGGCGAAGCAGTCATGCTAGCGAAGGAGGCGGCGGAACGTGAGAGGGAGATAGCCTCACGACCCAGCCGCCGCGGGAGATGCAAAGGGCGTCGGGGGCCACGCCGTGATGGCTCTCGGCCACCGTAGGAGCGGGCCTGTGGACGGTGAGTAATGGGTTAGCTCGCCATCCGTCCGTCTTATGACGACAGGCCGTGTCGACGGCGCGTCCGTGTTCCACGCGCGCCTCAAAGAGATGTCAGCAAACAGGAGCAGCAAACGATGCCTGCCAGGGCTGCGGGACTGTTCGAAAGAGATACCGCGGCCCTGGAACATAAAGGGCAAAAGAAGGAACATGGGTGGTTTTTAGTCAGTAAAAGTCTGACACTCCCTTCCGCTCCACCCAGAGCGGGAGGAGTCATTTGATGATTTCCCACCCGAAAAAAAAAATGGTTAACTTTGAAAAGAAGGTTGTATAGCGCCAAAATAAACGGTTTTAAGCCATATCGTCACCTCATTTAATTTTGTTTCGGATCTCTGCGCCCAGAATTACTTTACATTATCACATTTTCATCAGCCAGTCAGTTCTCACACATAACATAACATCACGCCTGTAATCCCCGACGGGTTAGGCAGAGGTGTACCTTATCGTACAATCACACTTCGCCGTTCGTTATGTTGAAGTCCAATGTGACAGGGAGCGAGCCTTTTCAATTCTATTCCACCAACCGGGCACAAATCCAGATTCCGTGGCTGCTACTGAGAAATTCCTGATTTAATAACCCAATAACACTATAATTTATAGCATTTTTTTCAATTGCATACATTGTTTAAATGTTAAGTGGAAAAGCGGAGTCACACAAGCAGACCCGATCCGCAGCAGACGTACCGGGCGTCGGCGGAGGGCGGACAACGCCCTCTTCCGGCCCCCCTAAACGGGTCCAGAGGGACGGCGGACTTGGGGACGTCCGCTGCCCCCCCGTATAACTGGACCCGAGGTGGTGGCGCGTAGTGTTCCGCGCGCCCCCCTAATGGCGTACCGGGGGGAGGACACCTCACTCCCCCCGCAGACTTGAGGAGGCCCGCGGAAGCGGGCCGGCACTAGCCGGGGATCGTGGAAGGCGCACTAGTTCCCATGATCCCCGGTGCAAGTGTGGGAAGGGAACACCGGGGTGGTTGTTAGTCAGTTAGAGTCCGACAGACCCCCCGCCCCAGGGCGGAGGACATCCGTGTGGATTTTCCACACCGGGAAAAAAAAAAAAAAAAAAAAAAAAAAAGGGCCGGACGCGAGAGGTCGCCGCCGCCAATCGCCGCTACGAGGACACGGCGGTGGTCCGCCCAAGCGGCGCAGACCTCCACGATGTGCTCCACCGTGTCCTCCGGGCGATCCTCACAATGATAGCACCTGGGCGTTTCCTCCCCCCCGATTCGGTGCAGGTACCTCCCGAAACATCCGTGTCCGGTGAGGACCTACGTCAGGCGGAAGGTGAAGGCGCCATGGCGCCTCTCTAGCCACTCCTCAAAGAGGGGACTTATCGCCACTATCGTGGCGTGCCCTGCACGGGGTTGCGACAGTCGCTCACTCCATGTCGCCATGAGATCGCGCCGGAGGTCTGTCCGCTGCGCGACAATTTGCCGCGGCAGCGGAGTTTCCCCCCGGCGCTGTGCCTCCGCGCGCCATCGTGCAGGCGCGCGAGGACTATGGCCTCCAGATCCCATGGCGGCAATCCGGCAAGGAGGCCCGCCGCCTCGCGGGAGATCGTGCGGTACCCACGGATGAGCCTTACGGCTACCACCTTTTGGGGCGCGTTCAGATAGTGTGCGGCTCGCAGCCTCAACGAACGCGCCCACACCGGGGCCCCGTAAAGGGCCATGGACCGCACGATCCCCGCGTAGTGCCTCCGGCAGGAGGCGTTTGGACCCCTCAGGTTGGGCAGGAGCCGCTTGAAGGCAGCCTCGGCCTTTTCCAGTCTGGGAGCCAAACGTCGGAAGTGCTCCACGAAGTTCCATCGGCTGTCGAGGACGAGTCCAAGGTACCTCAACGTCGACTCGACGCCGACGGGAACCCCTCCTACCGACGGTGGCGCATTCCGAGGTCCATGAAAGCACATGGCCTTGGACTTGTGCAATGCCACCTCGAGACCGATTGATCGATTAACTCGTCAAAATGTAGGGAACAGCTGATTTTTTTTTCGCGATTTCAGGTTTGGTCCCATAGTAAAAGTTGTTCATAATGATGAGTACAATGACCTCTTAAGAGGTTACTGGTGTTTTACAAATAACCCTGTATAGTTATAAATGTTCACAGCCTTTAGTTCTTGCTCCTTTAACCAAATGCTCTGCCAGGGCCAGCACATTACATTCAAGTTCACTCCTAAGTAGTACTTCAAGTTGCCTCGTCTTGTTATTTAGCGATTGCACATTCTGGTGACATACAACAAGTGAACGCTCGACTGTTTACTCGTGGTTACGTCGTGATGCCTTGTTGTTGTCCCGCCGCGGCTGTCTTGACTGTAGTGCGAGTGCGCCCCACTACACGCGGGGCCGCGTGAGAAACCACTCGGCAAACTGGACTCCTGGTGGCGACACAGTCGGATTGCATATACAATCATACAATGATTCTGGGACACCAATCACGAAAGATGCATGCCTATTTGTTTTAATGTCCCGTTTCTCAACATAATAAAATTCCGATTTTGCAATTTTACTTAGAAATTTGCTAATATTTTCGGCCGTAGTGTTGGGTTTGAAGGACCACGTTTGAATAAATACTTCATTTTCTCAACGGTCTATAATTCGTCATCCTCTTTCCCCGCTCCTATTATGCCCTTCCCCCCGGACCTCTGAGGAGTTCAGACGTGTTTTTTAGAGAGACCTTATATTAATTTATTCAATTTTATAATCATTAAATTCAAAAATCAAAAAAATAAATCAGTGTTCAAAAATAGGAGTGCATAAACAAATGAGAGATCGCCGCGCCGGACAGTCGGCAACGTCCACCAACGCTGCGCGTGAGTCACAAAACAATCATAGCTTACTACTAATGACCCCGCCCCCGTGCGTAAACCACCACAACTTTATTAATGAACTCTGCACATAAAAGGTCGCTTTGCGTTGCGGCTGATATTGTCATACGCAGACAGAGATAGACATATTTGCGGGACCAAGATAGTCAGAGGTCAAGTAATACTGGACGGAAAGCTGTTTCTTTCGGATCTGTCGATAGCGCCCACTCTTACCTGAGCCACCACTACTTATTAGAAGATCTACGTGTTTTTATCTCTTCGCAACGTTTGGGCGCCTGGTACTTTTGAGAAATTGAGATACATACGTCGTAATTATGCCCCTTCAACGCTCGCCACCACCGCCTACTCCAAAGGGTCAGCCGCCGACTACGCCGCTCTTCAGCACACCGCAGCCTACTCTATTCTTGCCCCATAGCTCATCTGAACCGAATCTAAGTGTAAACCTGGACTCGCCAAATAACCTTCCGCAATGCGAAGCGCCTACGCTTAGAAGGTGATGTGGGAAATAGCCTGTCCGCGACTATGTTAGAAATAAAAGATATGTTTCGCGAATTCAAACAACAGCAAGAGGATAAGTTCAATAAGCTGTACTCTATGGTGAACGACATCCGGGACACCGTTGACATCATGGCTGCTAAATTCAACGAAATAACTTCGCGAGTTGAGTTATTGGAATCCGAGCGTAAGGAATACATGTCCTCCATCCATAAGTTGGAGGTAAAACTCGAAAATTTTGAGCAGTGTTCCAGGTCCTCCTGTCTAGAGATACGTAACATCCCAGTGACTAAACCTGAGATAAAGACCTCTTTATTGAAAACCGTGACTGATACGGGCAATCTCATCAACTTGCAAATTAAACCTCATGAAATCAAGGATGTTTTTCGTGTCCAAACAAAAGATCCGGCTAACAAAACCATTGTAGTCGATTTTGCATCAGTCCTTCGCAAGGACGAGTTTTTGGAAAACTTCCGTAAGCACAACAGGAACTCTTTCAAGTTGACAACGGAGCACCTTAAAATCAGTGGCCCTACCAAACCAATCTTTGTCTCTGAAAATCTAATACCTAGAAAAAAGAGACTATACTTCCTGGCACGTGAAGCGGCTAGATGCAACGACTATAAATTCTGCTGGATTAAACACGGCAAGATCTTCGTTCGCGAGAGAGAAGGATCCAAACACTTCGAAATAAAGTCTGATGCTGACCTTTCTGCCATATTGAAGTCCGCATGACTATACCCGCCTTCGAATTATCTAACTTAATTACCCGCTTTGCCGATTTCTGTTTATTACTGGTTTCTATTCTACATGTTTTTTCGTTATGTTTATTGCCTGTTTTTCTTTATGTTAGTATTAGTTAATTCCATAATTTTAATTAATAATCAATTGTACACTATTTCATTACGCGACACACAACTCCTTTACTACACTCTGAAATTAACACTACATTTCATATACCGCAAGTTTTACAATTTCATGATACATAATCTCGCTCGTTACTGTAATAGAAAATTATCTAATCCTGAAAAAAATTCATACATGATTAAGTTTGTTTACAATAAATCTAAATCCATACCCTGCATAAATATAAGCCTAGAGCTGACCCTACAAATAATTTCCTTTTTATGTTCTTATAATCATTATGGATGATCTAAACATAATTAATACCGAGATCGAGAAACTTTCTGTCTCAGAATGTTTTGTCTGTTCTCCGGAGGCAAGCGTCAAGTATTTGAATAAACCAGAATGTACACTTAAAATCTTACATGTTAATATTCGAAGTATCAAGCGTAACTTTGACAATCTAACATTGTTATTGGGTAGACTGAGTTATACACTGGATGTTATTTTGCTGTCTGAATGTTGGCTGAGCAAATGTCCGAATATTCCCCCTCTATCAGGCTACAATACTTGTAACACTTCCTTTAAAAACCAAAATGATGGAGTAGTTGCCTACGTCAGAAAGGATTTACAATACTCTTTTGAAACTCCCTTGGTTAGTGATGCAAATTGTTTATTACTGAAATTCTCTGAAAAGCTTGCTATTGTCGCGGTATACAGATCACCCTCGATTAAAAACCACAATCCCTTTTTAGCAGTCTAGATATGTTGCTCCACCACTTAAGAAAATTCAAAACTATCTCGCTTATCGGTGATATAAATATTAACATTGCACCTACGAGCGTGGATCCAAATTGTGATGAATATTTAAACATTACTGCATCACACGCTATGCTTCCCGCACATTCTTTCCCCACCAGGCTTGCTAATTGTCTAGACCATGTATTGCTGAAATTAACACACACTGCCACAACATTAGAATAGAATAGAATAGAATTTTATTTTGCAAACATGGGTAATACACAATAGTTGTTATAAAATATCAAAGCTCAGCCATATTTTACCATTCGGCATGCAAACATTTACATTATTTATGAAACTTGTGCTTACATTTTAAAGATCAAATCGATTATATTATTATTGCTACAATTATCATTCAATATATCAATTAATAAATTATCATTTTCAGTACAATTATCATTCAGTATAACAGTTAATAAATTATCATTATCATTACAATTATTATTCAGTACTTAGATCAATTAATAAATTATCATTTTCATTACAATAAAATTATCATTCTATTAACAAATTATTATTATCATTAAAATTAGTCAACAAATATATTTTTCTCTGTTAGAAATTCATTTATATTATAGTAAACTTTATCCGTCAAAAATTTACGTAGTCTACTCCTAAACATCATCGTATTCAAATCTTTCCAACCACTTGGTAATTTGTTGAAAATAATTGGGGCCATACAATAAATACTTTTGCGCATCAAAGTGGTTTGACATGGTACTTGACAAAGTTTGCTATTGTCACGCCTATTCCTTGGGAACACATCAGCTAGGCGTTCAAAACGACTTGGATTTTGCTTCACAAACATAGCTACTTCGAAAATATAAATACAAGGAAGTGTCAGGATATTGTATTGCTTAAAATAGGGCTTGCAACTGTCTGTAGTTTTAAGTTTAAACAAAGATCGGAGACATCTTTTTTGGGCCTTAAAGGCAGTGTCTCTGTCAGTTGAGTTCCCCCAGAAAATGATGCCGTAGCGTAGGTGAGATTCAACTATGCCGTAGTACGCCGTAAGAAGTGTTTTGGTATCTACTATGGAGGATAATCTATAATAAAACATATGCAGATGAACTCAGTTTTTTACACAAAATTTCTATATGTGCTTTCCAATTTAAGCTGTAATCTATTTGCAAACCTAAAAATTTTGTAGCTCCCGCCTCCTTAATATTGTAATTTTTGTACTATATGTGAAGATTAGTTACGCCGGGGGTACGCTGTCTAAAGTGCATTATCTTAGTCTTACTTAAATTTATATTTAAATTATTAAATTGGTACTAGACTGTGATATAACTGACCATTCTCCTGTTCTACTGTTTTGCAAGCCTGAAATCACAATAAATACAAGAAATCTTTCAGTAAAAAAGAAAATTGATATTTCAAAAGTGAAATCTGACATTGAAAAAGCAGTCGTCACTAAAATACTAAATTCAAATAACCCAAACCTTGCTGCCGAAACTTTAGTATCTCTGCTATCCTCTACAATAAATATCCATACGAGTTCTTCGGTCATTCCTAGTAGAAGGCGCATCATCAAGCCCTGGATTACTCCTGGCCTCCTCAGATGTATTCGACATAGAGATAAATTACATAACACCTTCAAGAAACATCCAGAAAACGACACTCATAAAACTATTTATCTCCGCTATCGAACGTTCTGCAACAATTTACTAAAGAAACTCAAACGCGAATATGAAAGGTCAGAATTTCAGAGGGCCGGAAGGAATCCTAAGGCTACCTGGAAAGTTATTAAAGAAATATCCCATATGGACAAGGGTAAAACTTTTTCCTCAGAGTTACTGAAATGTGCGGACGACCCTCTTCTCTCTGTCAATCTGGTAAACCGTTACTTTGCGAACGTAGGTAGTACCCTCGCATCCAAGTTCTCGAATTCTTCATCAAGTAACTGTCCAGACCTTCACGTTTTGCCGGTTAACTCTTCTATGACAGCCCCGTTGGAATCGATAGTCATGTACGACGTTGATGATGCCGAAATTGAAAATATTATTTCAACCCTCAAAGATGAATGTGCTGTCGGTTATGATGGAATCCCATCCACAATTATCAAGGCCACAAAAGATATAATTGTCCCTCTCCTTGTCCACATTTTTAATCTTTCTCTCTCCACTGGTATTTTTCCGGAAGTTTTCAAAACTGCCATAGTCCACCCTATATACAAGGGAGGAGACAAGGATCTTGTTTCTAATTACAGGCCTATATCCGTCCTTTCAACCATCTCTAAAATCTTCGAGAAAGTTATCAACGTGAGGCTTGTGAAATTCTTAGCTAAATTCAACATCCTAGCCGAAAATAAATATGGGTTCAGAGCGGGAAAATCAACAGAAGACGCCACCCTAGAACTCACAAGTACAATAGTCGCACACCTAAACAATAAGCAAAAGTCTCTTGGTGTCTTCCTAGACCTTTCAAAAGCGTTCGACACCGTCTCTATCCCCAAATTGATTGACAAGCTAGAACAGATTGGCATACGTGGCATTGCCCTCGAGGTCTTTCGTAGCTACTTATCGGGGCGTAAACAGGTTGTGAGGGTAGAATCCTTTGTAAGTGATGAAGAACATTTGTTTTATGGGGTCCCCCAGGGTAGTGTCCTGGGACCAACCCTCTTCCTCATATATGTCAATGAGCTGTGTCAGTTATCTCTTCCGAACACAAAAATTATTACATATGCGGATGACACAGCTCTCATAACCCATGGAAAGGACTGGTCTGAGACCCGCGAAAGGGCTGAATTGGCATTGGGGATGGTAATGAGGTGGTTGAACTCGAATCTACTCACGCTCAACATCTCCAAGACTAAGTTCATCCCTTTCACCCCGAGTGTTCTTAGCCAACCACCTCCGACGTTTAGTATCAGGAGCCATGTGTGTGCTAACCCACTGGCCAACACCTGTAGCTGCGTTCAAATAGTACGGTCCGATAGCATAAAATATCTGGGTGTTATATTGGACAATCTTTTGACATGGAAAAAACAGATTAATTCAGTTGTGATTCGGGTCAGAAGATTGATCTACTTATTCAAAAAACTTCGAGCGGCTGCTGATTTCCAGTGCCTTAGAATGGTCTACTTTGCCCTTGCCCAATCAGTTCTCGGTTACTGCATAACCACGTGGGGAGGGACGCACAAGACAACCATGCTGCGGCTAGAGAGGGCGCAGAGAGCAGTTTTAAAAGTACTCGCTAAAAAACCTATCAGATTTCCCACTTCTGAGCTATACTCAATTTGTGAGGTCCTCTCAGTGAGACAGTTGTTCGTGCTGCAAACAGTTCTTAGGAAACACTTACTTCTCCCTTACGACCCTCAGTCCCTTACAAACAAACGTCGTGCCGACAGAGTCTGTCAGACTGAACGCTGTAGGTTAGCGTTGGTCAGTCACCACTTCACTCATACCAGCTCTAAACTTTACAATGCCATAAAATAATTAAAATATACCCTATGACTAGGAGTGTTCTGAAGAGAAAAGTAACCAACTGGCTTAAGTGCTTGTCCTATGATGAGACTGAGCAACTTATGGTGTCATAAACGCGGTACACACTCACACACACAACATAATCACACCTTATCCCCACCTCCACTCTACATCACAGTAACTACATAGTGGACAATTTTTCTTTTTTTTGTATTATTTTCATTCCCTTTGTATTGTTAATTTAACTTATTTTAGGTTAATCTGGAACAATGTATATGTATATTCTATGCATTTTGAATTGGGCGTTGATAGCTGCGCCACAGTATTTTACTTTTGTAGCTATCTTCGTTTTTCCTGTGTACCCTGTTAACTTAAGTTGTTCCAAATAAATTATTATTATTAATATGAAAAAATGTAAAGAATATGTTTAAAAATGAATAAACGAAAGTTTATTCATTTTTAAACATATTCTTTACATTTTTAAATATTTAATTAAAAAACAATATAAAAAAACATTTAAAAATACAAAAAATAGGAGTCCGCCGGTATCGGGAGCAGGTCCAAGCTACCGGTGGTTAGGGCTCCAGAGACAGGAACCTCCTCACAATGCGAGCCGTATCGAGGAGTACTGCCTTCTGAATCAGGCCCTTGATCCAACCGCCTAAGGAGAGCCTCGATAGATGGTCATCGAGGCTCTTGGCCATAAGGCCATTGGCCGTCACGACAATCGGCACAATGATAGCCGAGTTCACATTCCACATGTCGACAACCTCGTGTGCCAAGTCGAGATATTTTATTTGTTTCTCTTTCTCAGCTTTCACGAGGTTCTCGTCATGCGGGATGGTAACATCGACTACCATTACGCGGCGCGCTGATCGGTCTATCACCACTATGTCAGGCTTATTGTCGACAATAGTCCTGTCAGTAATAATAGACTGATCCCAGTACAGCGTGACATGATCTTTCTCGAGAACTGGGTCGGGCACATACTTGTAGTACGGTACCTCAGATTCCACAAGTTTATATTTCAAGGCAAGTTGCTGGTGAATAATCCTGGCTACTTGGTTGTGCCTGTGCAAGTACTCGCCGTTAGCTAGACGAGAACAACCAGAAATAATATGTCTGATGGACTCACCCGGACGGTGGCATGCCCGACACACGTCAACCGTCCCGTCCTTCATAATATATTTCCGGTAGTTGTTCGTTAACATAACTTCATCCATAATCGCACAGACAAAACCCTCAGTTTCCCCAAAGAGGTCGCCGAAACGTAGCCAGGACACGCGGACGCTAGGAAATCTACATCCGGCCCATGAAGAGCCCTGTAGAAGCACCCGTGAAGCTCCTTGCCTTGCCATACTTCCTTGCGGTCATCATTAGTAAGTACCACAGGTTTGCGCCAGTTCTCTTTAGCCATGGACAGCGGGGTGAGTCCCTTGTCCACTGCGACCACATCTCGGTGCATACCCACTTCGGCTTTTAAAAAATATTCTCTGAGACTGCACACCTCGCGGTTGTGGAGGGTCTTCGCGTTTAAAAAGCCACGACTCCCACACTTCCGCGAGATGTACAGCCTCATCACCGATGATCGTGGGTGATGCATCCGGTTTGCGGTCAGCAGTGTACGAACACTCCTATCCAGGGCATCGAGTTCGGTCTGAGTCCATTTGAGTATGCCGAAAGAGTACATTAAAACCGGCATGACCCAACCGTTGAAGGCACGCACCTTGTTTCCGCCTGAAAGAAGGCTATTTAATACCTTCTTCAGGCGTCCAAAGAAGCGCTCCCTCAACGATTGCTTCATGTCAATTACGTTAATGCATAACGCTTCCGACATACCCAAATACTTATAACTTTCGGATGAGGAGAGGGATCTGAGGTGTATGGAATCCGAGAGCTGAATTCCCTCGGATTCCATAATCTCCCCTCGCTTTACATACATGACTGCACATTTGTCCACACCAAATTCCATCCTGATGGCGCTACTAAAAGTTTCAGTTACTTTCAGTAGCTCCATCAGTTGCAATTTGTTGGGGGCAAAGAGTTTTAGATCATCCATGTAAAGAAGGTGAGATATGACCTGACCACCTCTCCTCAACCGGTAGCCTAGACCTGAATCCTCCAACAATGTGCTTAGAGGATTCAGGGCTAGACAGAACCAAAGTGGACTCAGACTGTCGCCCTGGAATATTCCCCGTTTAATCCATACAGGCTCATCGTTCCCCTGGATCTGTCGACATCCTGGATTAAGAAGGACCGTCCTCCATTGCCCCATACATGACTCAAGGAAGGCGCGTAGAGTTGCATCTATCTTGTACAACTCTAGTACCCTCATGAGCCATGTATGTGGCACCGAGTCGTAGGCCTTCTTATAATCTACCCAACATGTCGAAAGATCCTTGCGGGATCGACGAACCTGTTGGCTAATGGCCATGTCGATGAGGAGTAGCTCCTTAGTACCGCGGGACCCGTTCTTGCATCCATTTTGAGAGGCAGACATAATGGAGTTTTTGTCAATGTGTGTATTAATTTTCACTCTCAAAATGGATGTAAGAAGCTTATAGACCGTCGACAAACACGTGATCGGTCTATAATTCTTGGGCTCCGCGGGACTACCTGACTTATGGAGCAGGTGGGTAATACCTGTTGTTAGAAATTGCGGTAGCGTCCCAGATTCTAAGGATGACTGGAATTGGGATGCCAGGCAAGTGTGTGAACTACTAAGCCATTTGAGCCAGAAGTTGTGCAGTCCGTCCGGTCCCGGTGACTTCCAATTCGGTAACGGACGAACTGCTCTGGCTACATCTATTGTTGTTATTATAATTGGCTCCATTTCTGTGATAGGTTCACACACTCGCTCGACATCACGCATCCAGTCAGCCTCAGTATGGCAGACGGGCACCGACCAGATGCTGCGCCAAAAAGAACTCGTGATGGTATCATCTGGGCGGCACACGTCTGTCATATTTTGCTCGGGTCGCTCCCATGCTCTGTATACCCACCTCTCATCGCTCTGGAACATGCGATTCTGTGAGTATCGATCAACCCGCCGCTTATACCGCCGAATACGGTTTACCCATGCATAAACTTTCTGCTTCAGGAAGTCGATGCGCTCTGTGACACGGGACATGTATTCTTGAGGACTGATTTCAGTCCCCAAGAATGCCCGCCTCACAAAGCGCATCACACGTGGTCGTGTATTGCCCGCCCTGAAGCAGTATAGTTTGCCGATGAGTACCCTGGCCTGGTCGATACGGTGCTCGATCCTGCGCTGCCAGGCTGGTATGACTGGTTTTGGTCGACTAGCTAAGTCACAATTTGGGAATTTGACATTAGCTAGACGACATGCCGCAACAGCCCCACAGTACAGGATCGAGTGCGTATCAACGAGGTCCTCGCTACTCTCGAATATATTCTTGAGTTTCGAGTCCAAGGCACACACCAGCGCTCTATTTTTCTTATGCATGGGTAACCGTGGTAATCGGGGCCTAAGTTCGGTAGGAGTGGATCGATACTCGCGAAGCGCATCTTCCAGTGCGCTCCTCAATCGGTCGTTGCACTGGCTACTTACCATGGCAACCCTATCATCTTCCTCTACAACAGCAGCATTGGACCGCGGTGGGGTTGCGTCAATAGCTGGCGCTTGCACCGCGGTTTGTGACGGAGTTAAGATGATACGGTTGCTCAGTACCTCTGAGCGCAGCCTACCAAGTGCGGCGTCGTCCAGCATGTGATTGCGTTGGATGACCCGCACCTGATCCGACAGTCGTTGGGCCGAGACGTTGACAGTTGGTTCAAGTTCCTGGAACAGAGACAACATCCTAACACGGTACGCAGTGAGGTTAGTTCCCCCCTCTGTAGACCCGTAGTATGCGCGCATGACATTTTCGTTTATGGACTTAGTCCATCTCATGCGCTTCACACAACCACCGGTAGCGGGGACCTGGCTCGGGGCTGGATGGCCCCTAAGTCCCAAGCTCCTCGGTGGCCGGCCTCTCCCCTGCCGACGCACAGGTGTTGGCGACGTCGGCGGAGAGAAATATTCGTCACTCGAGCTCGACGCAACTGCCGCTGCCGGTAACACAGGTGATCCGGGGTCCGGCGGCGGCGAGGCGGAGCTGAGCGACGAGTCCGGGGTTGGTAGGCGTGCGCGTCGGGACGTAGCCCTCGTTATCATTTAGGCATCATTATATTCGTAACATCTCACTCTCAAAAATTATTTTTTCTCTTGACGGCATTGACAGATGTCACTGTTCGTTGTCGTGGTAAGTTTTTACATGTTTTTACTTTTTGGTTAAGGGAATGAAGAGTTTTGTAGAATTTTCTATTATTTGGTTGTTTCCAGTCGTTTTAAAAGAACTATTGCAGAGATGTAAGGATAAGAACCAATATTTATATCAAAAAATAAGAATGATGATGATTTAACAGATGCTTGACATACGGGGTTGCCAGTTATTATTATTATTATTATAGGAGATTGGCGAGTTGGGTACCTCATCAAATCCAAACGTTCCAAAATCTAGTTATAATATGCAAATTAATTATTATAGGTCTATATCCGTGGTTATTTTCCAAGCTAAAATGTTTTATTAGTTGTTGGGAGAAATTAAAAAAAACATGATTTTAGGGTGCAGCCCCGTTATGGAAACAAAACGCATAAAATAGAGCCAATTAAACTTATTACTACAGTGATATTTGGCTACATAGCTGCCCGTTAAGTATGTCAAATACGAAAAAAAAAATATATACCATCATGATATTTTTTGACCACACGTTTGATAAGACTCATTGTTTTGGTAAAAAATGTATGATCAATATTATAAATGAGCGTTTATTTTTAGAGAACGAATTAGCCGCGATTGTATCTATGGAGCGCCTGAATCGTCGCAGTATTACGTTTACGAATATAGATGCCTCAAATATATCATTCCCACGGCTCTCCATAGAAGAATTGGTGTTGTTTGCGTGTGGCACATACCAGATCCGTCAAGCTAGATCATACGTAGGAGAACATTTCTGCTTTCACGGAATTTATACACTAGAAATAAGTCGCGACCAGCTGGATTTGACCAGTTTAGGAGGAGAAAATCCTTTTTTGCTAAGAGCAAAAATAAAATCACGCCATGTGGGACGGAACACATATTTTGATTTTGTTTTCGTAGCCGTCGAAAGGGAACAGCAAGATCGGAGCGCCATCATCGGCTACTGTTGTAATTGTATAGTAGGACTTAGAACCGTGGACTGTTGTTCACATATTGTCATAAGTGTAGTTTTGTATTTAGCTTACGCTCGACACGAAGGAACAACCCCCCCTGCGGCGTTTCTTGACAATGTATTGTTAACATTAGAATAAAAATTTATTATAAATACTATGGTTTTGTTTTTTAATTTTACTGTTTGCTAGTCATTTTCACTATAATCATTAATGTGATATTCATGTGGGTGAATTTCAACAAATGCCATTTTTTTTATCATATCGGTGAACTTTTTCATTTATTTTTTTTTGTATATTTTTCAGGTTTTATGTAATCTTTAGGATATCAAATATCCCCAAATTTAATATTATCAACGTATCATTTAAGACTAAGGAGAAAATTCAGTTTGAATTCTGGTTTCCACCGATGTGACAAACCGGCACCGATTATTTTTTCTGTACACCGATATGATAAGTTTATCCACCGAAATGATGTACATATCCAGCGATATGAAAATCTATCCACCTTTGAACATCAAAAATGAAATACTTAGTAGGTACCTATATATTTTTACAAGGGTTACTTAGAACTGAATACCTGAACTGAGGTTCTTATGTAAGTATATCACATCCAAAGAGAACTGAGTTCTTAGAAATCCAATTAAAATATATTTTTTGTAATTATGTACCTATTTTGTTATATTTACTTTCTTTTTTATTATATTTACTATAGGTATGTACTTAGAATTTAAGAAAAGAATGTTTATTTTTAATATCATTGTCTTTATTAATGCATTCAATTGCTCCACCTCACCATCATCATCTCAGCCTATAGACGTACATTACCGAATAGGCGAATACAGACCTCCCCTAATGATACATTCATACATCTTCTACTACCCACTGGTATCGTGGTAATGATTTTGGCAGTCTATGTAGGTAAGTATGTACGTATGAATGTTTTTATGCATGTATATAATGTATGTGTTGTATGTATGTTCCATTGTTTCTTTGTATACTTAATGAAATGACACCGGATCTACCGATATGATAAAATGATCTACCGATATGATAAAGCAATCCACCGATGTGACAAAACTGTGCGTTGATCATGAATCAAAACACCGATATTAGATATAAGACACCGATTGATTTTGTCTTATCATTTCGGTGTAAATTATCACATCCGTGGTAATAAAGACCACCGATTACAGCGATATGAGAACAGCGACGTGAGAAATAACACACTTTTTAGAAAATTAGAAAAAAATCATAATAATTATCTAGGATAAATTCAATAACAGTCAATGAAGCTAATTCACTTACTACCTCTGTTAGAACCAAACAACAATAATAAAACTACTCATTACACTAGAAAAATGCAACCACCGATAATATAAAATAATTGTCCAGGAGCAACTGACATGGCGTATTTACGTTATTGGCGGGAATATGCAGCGATTTGATATGAAGGATTTGACACATGCCCGTCCTGACTGCCCACTAGCACACACTAACGAGGGAAATAAAATTGGGGTGGGGACGCTGTCGGACTCATCGATGTAAAGTTAGGTTTAAATTACTTTTGTCCGATTTGAGCGATATGAGAACATTTTGCAGGACAAACATGTTTGTGCCTCTCAGTAATAATAATCGATAATTATGTAATAAAATATGCTATATAATAATAACAAAACTAATATTCTATTAAATAGAATAAGTTATATACTTAACTTAACTAGTTATTTTTATTAGTGTACTAGCTGTGCCCGGCATGCGTAGCAATGCATGTTTTCCTACCTACTACTTTCACTACCCTACCTACCTACCTACTTACCTACCTACCTACCTACCCTACCTACCTACCTACCTACCTACCCTACCTACCTACCTACCTACCTACCTACCCTACCTACCTACCCTACCTACTATTGTTTTTAAGTGTATAATAATATATATAAGTAGTATGTAGTAATAGTATGTATTCTGCTATTCGGGGTGGAGACAAATCCAACGAATCAAAAACCATGAAAATTGGTCCAGCAGATCTCGAGTTATAAGTGTTGTAACAAACCGACTTTGTTTTATATATATATAATTATTCGATTTTTCCTCGCCTTTTAAACCTTCCCTAGACCTCCATGAACATTTCAAGACTCAGATAAGATAAATCCGTTCAGCCGTTCTCGAGTTTTAGTGAGACTAACGAACAGCAATTCATTTTTATATAATATAGATAGATAGATAGATAGAAGATAGAAGATGAGCTTTTTTGTTTGTAAAAAAAGTAGAGGGACAGCACCGATTTGAAAAAAAATAGAGGTTTATGTATTTATTTCTTACCTTTGTAATAGTCCTGTGCAAATTATATTTTTGCCACAACCCAATAACTACCTATTGAATACTAAAAGAAATAATTCAGAACAATATTCCTTTTTTCAAATACTAATTTCAGCGAAGACAAGAAAATAAGTCATTTGGGAAATTCACCCATGTCTCATTTCCGTCGTCTTGTTTTTCATCCCCAATCGCGGTTTTAGTGTCCGCAGCGTCCGAAACAGCTGTGATTTGCATTGGGCTTGATCGACTAACCTTGGGTGTTTTCGTGAGATTAGTTGACGGCGGTGTGCTCAGAATGTTTGCAGCGGATACAGCGCTACGTTTTTTTGGGACAGATGTTATTGCGGCCGCCATGTTTACGTGGGCCAAGCGCTTTAATCGCTGTTGAGGAGCACTGACACTAGAAACGTTCTCGACTGATTTTCGGGTAGATTGCGGCATCGCACTGTCAGGTTTTTGAATCCCGAGATCGGCTAAGATTTTGCTTTGGTTCACTATAACTTCGTTTTGGTTACAAACTTGGCACTCCAATGAACTGATTTTACTCACTAACAATTGTACTGTTTTTTGCAGTTCGCGTATCACTAGTTAAAGCGATTTACTAGCCATTTTATTATTAAATCGATTTAATAATTCCACGAACACGAACGTCAACTACCCTCTCGTAAATGGAATGAAGAATGGTAAAGCGTTAGGTTCTGACGGTAGGTATACCAGTTGAAGTTTGGAACTTATTACGGGTGAATGGATGGACGTGGTTAACTTTAGTTTTCAATAAGTTTTTGCTGGAAGAAGCTATACCTGACGAGTGGTGCAACAGTTCGCTGGTGCCATTTTTAAAAGTAAAGGTGATGTGCTGGAGTGGAATAACTATAGAGGAAAAAGCTAATGGCACATAGTATGAAAGTTTGGTATACAATCATTGAAAGACGACTGAGAGAAGAGAGTGAAATTTTACGAAACCAATTCGGTGTTTTGCCTGGTCGGGGAACGACAGATGCCATTTTTGCTATCCACCAGCTGTGCGAGAAATACAGAATTGCGAACAAAAACTTGTACATGGTGTTCATCGACCTCGAAAAGGCATACAACCGGGTCCCTCGTGAAGAATGGCGACAGGTCACTGGAAAAAATTGCGACCCACGGATGCCCCTCAAGTTAAAGGGGAAAATATACAAGTCCGTGATTAGACCTGTTGCACTGTATGGATCGGAATGCTGGGCTGTGAAGAAGATGGATGAAAAAAGATTGCATGTAGCGGATATGAGAATGTTGAGGTGGATTTGTTGTGTGACAAGGATGGATAAGGTAAGGAACGAGTTAAGTTTAAAACTTGCGCCAGTTACAGAAAAGTTGAAAGTGAATCGATTGTCTTGGTATAGACATGTGATGAGGAGAGACGAATCGCATGTGACTAAAAGAGTGATGAATAAAAATGTTGATGGATGGAGAGGGAGAGGAAGACCAAAGAAACGATGGATGGATTGTGTGAGGAATGATATGAAACATAAAAGAGTAAATGATAGTGAGACGAAGCTAGGTCATTCTAACTATTCCCGTTACTGAGAACCGATAAGCACTTACCTGGTCATAATCAGACCTTCAGAATACATCTTAAAGTAGCACCCGTGCTCTATCAGATAAAAGTTGAAAGCTACGTCATTCTAACTATTTAGTTACTGAGTACCGATAAGCAATTACCTGGTCATCATCACACCTTCAGAATGTGTCATGTAGGGGTACCCGTGCTTGATAAAATAACTGATGTAAACTAGGTCATTAGTCATAGTGTATTTCAAAATAAATATAAATTATGATGTAGGTACTCCTAGAGTAACAAAATGTATTCAGGTCTCTCAGAGAGCTAATAAATTAGGCAAAGACGATGACAACATTGTAACAAATCTGTGTTCTTGCTTGTATTGTATTGTATTGTATAACGGGCTGGTGTCCGCAACTCCACGTCCAATGCGCGTATTTTGCGTGCGGGTGGGAAATCTATTCGATCCACCTCAGCTCCCCGAGAAAAGCCAGCAGCGCCTTGATGTCGCTGACAGTCTCGCGGAGAGTACCTGGGTTACCGAAGTACTTTGCCCTGTATGATGCAACCTCTGGGCAGTGCAAAAGCACGTGGGCTGCTGTCTCATCTTCCTCCATGCAGGCTCGGCACAGGGGACGGTTTGTGACTCCTAGGGCAAAGAGGTGTTTGTTAAAAGAGCCGTGTGTTCTTGCTTAATCTTTATTGTAGTATGGTCGTTTGCCGATAGGGGTGCCAAATAAACCAAAGCCAGTACAGAGGTCAAATAATCAAGGTCATCGAGCAATGTAATACCCTTAAGCACGAAAACATAAATTAGATCGAATTTCACCAAGAACATTGAAGGCAGTCAGCACCATCTAAACCGTGTCCAATAGTCGCAGTGATAATACGATGTAACAACATAGTTTAGATGCGATTATTTCCTATGACCCACTTGTTGGTACCCCGCTGGTGGACAGTGGCACGATTTAAAAAAATATTTTTTATTTAATGTTTGATTGGTTTTTAGTTTTTGGGACCGTTCCGTGTCAACTATCTTCACTTTATCAGCCTGCTCCACTATGACGCCTACCCCGCAAGAGCTAGCTCCACCTCAACCCCGCCCAACGCCTGAGGGCGAGGCTGCACTGGCGCCGATGCCGGTCGCCGACGGTGAGAGGGTCGTGATCTCCGGCATGTCGGGGCTCTTCCCCTCCGCGCACCACGTCAAGGACTTGTCGGACATTCTGTACAACAAGGTAAGGGCTTGGAGATTCGTGGCTAACTGTGCGGTAACTTCCTAAAACACTCACAACCCAGTTTTGTCAGTTCAACAATGATCTTTGAGTTACTTTACGAATAGTGGGATTCAAAAATCCTTTAAATTGTGATAGAAAGTGTGTGACATAATTTGGGTGTTGGATGGCCCCACATGACTGATTTTTGGAGAACGAATTTGCTAAACGTGCTGACTGATACTGATGTCCAAACGATGACAGTAATAGACAGTAATGCATAAATATGGTAAAACCCTCCAGTGGAACAGTAGTCTAGATAAATCTTATCCTTTAGGTTAACCCAGTGACAGCAGAGCAGGTTCGGTGGACAGGCAACCACCCCGAGGCGTCTCAGCATATGGGCACAGTGCCAGAGCTAGATCGGTTTGACGCCCAGTTCTTCAAGGTGAATTACCATCTCGGAAATGCCATGGATCCCATGTCCCGGAAAATCCTCGAACAAGCCTATAATGCTATTTATGACGCAGGTGAGATATTATAATTTCAGGGCTGTTGCTACTTGCTAGCTTAACTATACAAACTTTCAACCACTATTTCCATACTATTATTACAAATCCGAAAGTATCCCTGTCTGTCTGTGTCACCTTATCACTCCTTAATGTTTTAACAGATTGAGATGTACATACACAGATAGACCGTGACAGAAGTTTCGTATACTTTGTATCCCAGAAGTACATTCCCGTGGCATACGTCTAGAGATCCGCGCGCGCGTAGCTTCTGGCAAGAACTTGTATTTAATAAGGTTACCGTCGTTATCCGTCGTGCTCTTGCCACCGCCGGGGTGCCAGCTGTCTTAGAACCCAATGGCTTGGCACGCGTCGATGGGAAGAGACCAGATGGTATGACCATAATGCCATGGAAGTTGGGTAGGCCTTTGGTGTGGGACGCAACTTGCGTCGACACCCTTGCGCCATCCCATCTTCCTAGCACAGTGGGCTGCACTGGGGCGGCTGCTGCAGATGCTGAAAACCTCAAACGGCGCAAATACAATAATTTAATTGGTAGTTATGTGTTTGAGCCGTTTGGGGTTGAAACACTAGGGCCATGGGGTCCGAGTGCCCACCTAGTTTTTCGGGAAATCGCCAAGCGGTTGGTCGACTCTTCACGTGACCAGAGGGCGGGCCTATTTTTTGGCCAAAGAATCAGCATTGCCATCCAACGTGGTAATGCTGCCAGCCTTCTGGGCACTTTTCCTGTTGACAGCGATGCGGACGAATTTTTGGATGCCCTGTAACCCTTTTATACTTGTACATATTTATTTCTATTATAGTTTTGTAGTTTGTAAATAATTAATATTTTGATTAAAGAATTAAGAAACTAAAAAAATAAGGTTACCGGTTAATATTTTTTATTTAATTTTTGACGTCCACAGGAGTAAATCCCGAGCACTTATCTGGGAAAAAAATAGGTGTGTTCGTAGGCTCCTGTTTTTCCGAAGCTGAAAAATCAACCTGCTATGATGCCGTCTCTAGAACAGGCTTGGGTATAGCTGGGTAAGAAACGATTCACTTAAGTCATTACATACAGACTTTATTCGGTACAGACACATTCGTCAGTTTGTTAAAAAAAAATTCAATGTAGAGTGTTGGAAAAAACTGGGGGCAAAACAAACGAAACACCCAGATGCAATGCTGTGTGCTTGTTTTCCTGATTTTTTTTAGCGTCCGGCCGTGGGAATCAAATCCAGGAGTCACTCGTGAACCATTGTGAGGATCGCCCGGAGGACACGGTGGAGCACACCGTGGAGGTCTGCTTCGCTTGGGCGGAGGACCGCCGTGTCCGAGCGAGCGAGAGGGAATGGGAAGCCGTCACCCTATGCGAAGCAGTCATGCTAGCGAAGGAGGTGGCGGAACCTTACTTCCCAGCTAGGAACCGAAGCCATTAATTTTGGAAAAAAAACCATGCACTGTATTATTATACTAGAATTTGATCGTTATTAGCGACATTATCGAATGGTGTAATAATACAGTGTGTGGTTTTTTTTTCCAAAATCAATGGGTTTGATTCCTGGCTAGGAATATTGATTTTTCAAAAATCTAAGGATGCAGTTTTACTTTTCATCAAAATCGGGCTCCACATTCCTTTGAGCATTTTTCGCTATGGTTTCGGATTTGGCCATCCACGCCCACTTGGAAAATTCACCCTGTATATATACATACATATATTATCTTGAGCTAGCCCATTTGTAGATTTGTTATTGGGTATAATTTATTTTGTTTCGTAGATGCTGTAAGTCTATGTTCGCCAACCGCGTTTCCTATTGGTTGAACGCGAAGGGTCCTTCGATAGCGATCGACGAGTCGTGCTGCAGTTCCACCGCGGCGCTGGAGCAGGCGTACCTCGCTATGAGTCGTGGTGAATGCGAGGCGGCCATCGTTGGAGGATGCTACTTGTGTATGCATCCACAGTCCTCGGTACATTACGGAAGGTAAAGCATTGATAAAAAAAAAACAATTTCGTTTTACACCGAGAAATTTTAATGGTTGTTTTCGAAATGGTTTTGTCTTGGTAATACAATCGTAATATAAACAAATAAAATATAAGAACCAAAAAATGGCAGATTAACCATTGTGCTTTTCAATCAGCTGATAACTTATAGGTACTCTTCAGTTAATGAATCATGATAATAATAAGCTTTACCCAACAAGTTATTAAAATTTTCCCTTCATGCTTTTACGGGCTTAGGACCTTCATAAATACTTTAAGCTGCAATTTACTGAACACGAAATTAAATAAAAAACGTTTATTATCCAAGAAAAATATTTTTCTGAATTAGATACCTTACAAACTATTTAAGGCGTATTTCAACTACTTTTAAATGTTCACTATTTACAAAAGTACGAGTAGGTACTCACACTTCCCGGTAACGGAATAACTGTTCAAAGTGCAAGCCACTGCGTTGTATACACAATCGAGCACGTTTGAATTGATTGTCTTTCCTTGATGCCAAGGCACGGGCTTGGGGGTTCAGAACCCCGCGAAGACGGAGCGACTCCAAGTGTTGCGGCTCCGCGTAAGGTCAGGGGCAGCATGGGAGTCATAAACCGACCCCAAAACGTGCCTACACTGCTATCGTCGACACGCACAAACCTGTGTCACGAACCAAGAAGGGGGAAAAGAAGAGCTGTGAACCTGGCAACAGGGGTTCAAAACAGCAAGGCCCAGCTACGGGCACGTGTGACAAGGAAGGCTTCGTGAAGGTGGAGAGGAAGAAGAGGAAGAAGCCCCCTAGTCGGAACCAGTGCGGGACTGCGCTGGCTGGACCCAATGTGCTGCGTCCGGCGATACCAACGACGCAGCTTTATGTGTCCCGGCTACATCACACCACGAAGGTTGAGGAGATCGTGGAGTATGTCCGAGCGAAGACCAACTGGACCTTGAGGGTTGAGAAGTTGGAGTCGCGCCACAACACGAATTTCAAGTCGTTCGTGGTGCGAGTTCCGACTCATCATGTTGAGACCTTCCTCAAGGAAGAGTTTTGGCCGAAGGGTGTCATGTTTCGGCGTTTCCGCGGAAGGCTACGCGACACCACGCAGCGCAACACGACGCCGTCACTTCGTGTACAGTCAGCAACAGAAGTCGTTGAACATAATTTGTTTCCAATATTTCCTAATCACTATTATTTAGCATAAGTTATTGACTAAAGTAAATTACAAAACAACTTGTCATAATTGAACTACAAAAGTCGCTGAACTCAGTTAACCCATTAATTGCTTTACATCACTACCGACAATATTGTATGATCTGTAATAAATACAAAAGTCGCTGAACATAGCTAATTTCTTACATTTCATGTTCGTTAAACACGTTTGCACCTAGGCAAATTGTTTATAATTTTTTTTTTTTTATGTATTCTCGGGCATAACTCCGTCATTTATTGACGGATTTGCAAATTTATTTTTTTGTTCGAAAGGAGATTATTCCGAAATGGTCCCATTAAAATTTGGTGCAGGTCTGATGCTGATCTTCGGAGATATACGGAACTCTTCAATATTAAACAGCAAATCTGTCGTGATTGCTGCAATCGCTTGGATGTTTGTTGTTTACACAATATCGTATCCTAATATAACGCCTGTATGCTCTGAGGGTGTACGCAGATGTGTACAGTACACTAAGATTTCGACAGTTAGGTATGTTAAGTTCCATTTTATTGAAGATAAGTCTATTACCATGAAATGTATTATTAACAATGTAAAATAAACGCATAAAAATGTTTGTATTGGATATTGCTACTAAAAATGAAAAAAATATAAAAACTGTTTTGCAAAAAATAAAACAGACTTCAAAAACACAAAAAAGTGAAAAATAATTTTAGCTTCAGAAGTCGGTGACTTTTGGTTGTTTGATTGAGTTTTTTGTCACCGACTTCTGAAGCTACAATTATTTTTCACTTTTTTGTGTTTTTGAAGTCTGTCTTATTTTTTGCAAAAAAGTTCTTTTTCATAATCAAAACTTTGCAAAATCTCGAGTCTAAACCACCGGTAGTTTGGACCCTGCTCCTGACACCGGCGGACTACTAATTTTGAAATGTTTACATCATTTTTGTTGATAAAAATATTTAAAAATGGAATCAGTGTGTAAAAAAATTGAATAAACGAAATATTAGTATATGGTGAAATTAAAAACTAGGACAACATTTATTTACTTCTAGTATAAAACTGATCACGGCGATAAGGTTGTATATTGCTCGTTTGGTTTGGGCACAGCAAAACAACGTGTAGAGACTTTGAAAATTCGGGATCCTGACATTCCCCGAACAAAAGAAAATATAAAAATCACGCATTAAGCATCTGGGAAGACTTCAGGGGACGAGATACATGCCACAATATGGTGTATTCAATTCGTGAACGTCTCCAAGCGGTCGTCGATGTTAATGGAGGGCACACACGATTTTGTTAATGTTTTTACTATTAATGATAATTAACGAATTATATTTTTATAATATATTATTTATTTTGCTTTGCCTATACCTTCTTCTCTATATGGGACGTGGTATTTTAATAACACAAAGCCTTAAAACAGTAGTAGCCTTAGCCTTAGTAGGGCTCATCATTACGAACAACTATTTGTATGGGAGCAACATGAATGAAATCGCAAAAAAACAGCTTTTCATACAAAATTTCTGTCGAAGTTTTTATAACAAATTGCTGATTGTATGAAATGACTGACTTATTTTCTCGATTTCCTTGTTGCTTCCATAGAAAAAGTCGTAAGTAATGATGAGCCGTATAATTAATGACAAAGAAAAAATTTATTTGATGCCTGTTTTATTAATTGTATAAGATCATCTCAAACTAACATCACCAATTTGTAGGCTCACTATAAAATAACTGCATATACCTAAAAATTCACATGATCACATCTGTTTAGAACTTGTAAAATAAATCAGAACGATGTTAAAAAAGTAATGGTGTATTCTGTAGTATCTTGTATTCAATTATGAGATTCAAGAACTCATGCATTATCAAGTTAAAAACTCGCACGCATAACATATTTAGCGACTTATGGCAAAATGATAGTTACCGACTTATGCTGTAATGATGTTTAACGACTTATAAAATATTAATGCTTAGCGTTTTTGTAAGATTGAAATGATAACCTTATTTTGAACTCTATTCCTGGTAAGTGTTTTATGGTCCGTTTTAGTGTTCAGGTGTTTTGTAAATTAGTATCTGTTCATGGACTTTTGTTGCTGACTGTACAATAATAACATCTGTTTTCTGGTTTTTATAAATATGTATGTTAGTTTATAAGGTATATATGTTATGGGTCTTTGTTACCTGAAATAAATGATATATTATATTATTATATTATTATTATTATAATCAGCCCTAGCATCCAGTTGCACCATAGCGACGTAGGTAGTCCAAATTGCAATAACTGTAATGTCGATCCATTGCACTGATAACGCGTGCTGCGCGTACGACATTCGTGGGAAAACTAAGTGCGCCGCCGCACTAATACAATACGAAACCGATGTGCAGCTTGCTGCCGTTTGTAATTGTTGCGCACAGGCTAGTTTATGCCGTATGCACTACACGTGCTTATTTTGCTTTGAACATTTATAAGTCGGTCTTTCCTTTGTCGGCTTCGCGGCTGTATTCTGTATTGTTGCGTGCAAACTAGTTTATGCCGTATCACCACGTGCGAGAGCTTATTTTGCTTTGAAAATTTATGCATCGCTGTTCCCTTTGTCGGCGACAAGTTACGTCTAGTGTTACTATTGTTTCTCACATTTTCGAGTTGTTGAATATTTTTTTAAGTATTTTAAAAGAAAAACATCTTTATATTTTTGCTTTAACTCTATGCTTCGAAAGTACTCCTTATGGCAAGTTGTTCTGCCGCGGGAAAACAACCATTAAAATTTCTCGGTGTATATACAACATGTCACGTAATTAACGCACACCCTCAGACACCCCAATTAGTATATTATGTTATATATGTATAATCATAATACATACACTGAATTTTTAGTTAAACATGACTATGTATTGTTTATTTATTAAATTAGTTAGACTAATTCCGGAAGATTGTTGTGGTCACAGTACAAATCCAAGAACGCACACAGTCGCACATTTAGATATGAGGGTCTTGCTAGCCTAGTAGTTATTCGCTCGCGTTCGCGCCGCTCGACAGAACTATAGGTATTAGTGCCGAAAACAGCCGACAATACACGATTGTTTACGTTAAAGAAATATGAACATAAATATGTATATTATGTATAACGAGCTGGTGTCCGCAACTCCACGTCAGTGTGTTGGTTGTCCCAAGATATTATTATTTATTTATTTAAATGCGCGTATTTTGCGTGCGGGTGGGAAATTCATTCGATCCACCCCAGCTCCCCGAGAAAAGCCAGCAGCGCCTTGATGTCGCTAACCATCTCGCGGAGAGTACCTGGGTTACCGAAGTACTTTGCCCTGTATGATGCAACCTCTGGGCAGTGCAGAAGCACGGGGGCTGCTGTCTCATCTTCCTCCATGCAGGCTCGGCACAGGGGGCTGTCTGTGACTCCTATGGCAAAGAGGTTTTTGTTAAAAGAGCCGCGTCCAGTGACGGCGGCTGTAATTGTGCGCAGCTGTATTTTAGTCAGCCGAAGCGCCTTTTTCGTGAAGCGGCCGTCGATGGTAGGAAGTGCATCCTGGGCCTGCCTACACTCACCATGGTTTAGCCACAGTTTGTGGTGTTGTTCACTGGTTCGTTTCCTCACCAGTGTGCGTAGGTACCCGAAGGGGAGTGGCACTATGGGTTCAGGTCCCATTGCTGCCATGCTCGATCCCCTTCTAGCGAGTTCGTTCGCTGCATCGTTGCCTCGGGACTCGCTGTGACCTTTTATCAATTGAATGGTTATGTGAACTGGAATATGAACACTACACATTGTTAATTATAAGCTTTTTAAACTATCACACAATCACTTATTCACAAAATACAATTACAGCAAACCATACTACAACACAAACAAAATCATCACACTGGGTAAAAATACATACTACAATATACCAATAATTTTGTTCATTAGTATATCACACAAAACAAACATATTCCTACACACTATCGATGACACAATGAGATACCTTATAAACATTATAATTTCACGTTATTGATTAACACTAAAACGTCTTACACTGTCGTATTTGTCTGACATAACTTTTTCGCACAGCTACAACTTTGCTCTTTTATTCACATCAGGAACTCAAATGGACGATCCAATTCCGTATTCGCTCACGACTAACATAAGACCAACATTTATTACAATTAAATCTATATTTATTTTATTTTATTTATTTGGCTCACCAACAATTGAATACACTGAAAGCTACAAATTACATCCAAAATAGTCACAGACAAGTGTATCAACCTCTTACAGGTAAGCACATCGTGCACTACATATTTGTCGTTGGGTTCCTACTTAACATCAGATGAGTAATATTCTAATATTGATGAGTAATATTCGACAATTTATATTGAACACCATACTAACATTCGGTAATTTAAATGATGTAACAGAAAATATCGATAAGGTAACAGTATCTGAATCACAGTATGCCGACGTCGAAGACTGTCATAAAATAATTTTGCCCTTTTCTGAAAGTCTTGTAGTTTTTACCCAAAATATACGCAGTATAAACTGCAATATAAATGGTTTGGAATTACTATTAACTAGATTAAATCTACATTGTGATGTCCTTGTCCTCACAGAAAGCTGGTTGTCGTGCACTACTTCAATACCTAATTTACTAGGATATCGATCGTTTGTGACAAAAAATAATTTAAAGCAAAATGATCGTGTTGTCATATTTTATAAGGAACACCTTCGTCTTTAAATTGTGGAACCAAACTTCAGCGAGGGTAACTGTCTGATTGCAACGCTTAAAAATCAAATTGCAATTGTTGCAATATATCGTTCACCATCTTATTCAAACTTAGACCAATTAACCTAGACAAAATTGACCTTCAAGGTGAACGTTACCTCCTGCCAGGGCTGCGGGACTGTTCGAAAGAGATACCGCGGCCCTGGAACATAAAGGGCCAATGAAGGAACATGGGTGTTTTTTAGTCAGTAAGAGTCTGATACTCCCTTCCGCTCCGCCCAGAGCGGGAGGAGTCATTTGATGATTTCTCACCCCCCCAAAAAAAAAAAAAAAAAAAAAGGTGAACGTTACCTAAATCTCGCTGCTAGTCATGGCCTGTTACCCTCGCATACATTAATTACACGGCCAGGAAGTAAAACATGTATCGACCATATACTCCTTAAGACAAAAAGTACCTGCAACACCATTGTACCAATAGCAACTTTGACTGACCATTACCCGGTTTTATTACATATGAACTTTAAGAAAAAAAAACAATTCGCAATAACAACTCTATTAAAAAAGTTGACGAAGATGGTCAAAAAGACGAAATATCAAAAATTGACTTCACTAAAGTATTTGAGTCACATGATTCGAACATTGCTCTGGTGTATATTACTCATTGTCTTCAGACTGCAATTAAAAACAACACCAAAATCATTACCTTATCGCGTCGAAAGATGATTATAAAACCGTGGATCACACAAGGGTTGCTGCGCTGTATGAGGAATAGGGATAGATTACATAAAAAATAAAAACATTCGCCAAACATCGCAACTTTAAAATTAACTTACACACGTTATAGAAACTACTGCAACACTATACTAAAAAAAGTCAAAAGAGCTTACGAAAAAAATCTTGTCAAATCAGCTCAAAACGATAATAAAAAGCTGTGGAAAGTGATAAAAGACGTCACATACACAAACAAAAACATTACCTGCTCAAATGAACTTCTATCACTCGCTGACAATCCCAAACAGTCTCTGAACAAAGTAAATAACTACTTTGTTAATGTAGGTAGATCTCTGGCGGATCAGATCAGGCATGATAAATCAATTCCAGTAGACACTAAAGTAGATACCAACTCCTATAAGCCCACTCAACTAGATTCGTTTGTATTGGAGGATACGGATGAGTGTGAAGTGGACGGTCTCATCGTTAATCTTAAAGCGGATAGCTCAACGGGTTTAGATGGGATTAGGAGGAGAGGAGGATTTAAAAAAAAATACAAAAATATTTTAGTTACTCCACTCACCTTTATTTTTAACTCCTGCCTACGAAACGGTATATTCCCTGAATCTTTAAAGAAGTCTGTGGTTTGCCCAATTCATAAGGGTGGAGATAGAGATTGCATCACCAACTATAGGCCTATATCTATACTTCCAGCCATATCAAAGATCCTTGAGAGAATAATTAATCTGAGACTAACAAGGTAGCTTGAAAGTAAACCAGTACGGTTTCCGTAACGGGAAATCTACTGAACAAGCTGTAAATAAACATAAAAGTTACATCAGTGATAAATTGAATGGGAAAAAGAAATGCCTTACCATCTTCTTAGATTTGGCAAAGGCCTTTGATACAATCTCTGTTTCGGTACTCTTGGCTAAATTGGAAAGAATGGGAATCAGGGGCACGCAGTTGAAACTCTTTCATAGCTACCTTAATGATCGCCATCAGTGTGTCCGTGTGGGAAACTTTATTAGCGCTGACCTCCCAGTTACACATGGAGTTCCTCAGGGTAGCATCCTAGGACCAACCTTGTTTCTCGTATATATAAACGACCTCACTAACCTAAAACTTACCCAAGGCGATATCATTTCCTTTGCTGATGATACTGCTCTCCTCTTCTCCGCCGATAATTAGAATGAAGTCTTTGATGCTGCCCAGTCTGGTTTTGATACTGTCATAAAGTGGCTAAATGACAATGTTTTAACGCTAAAGGTCGATAAAACCAAATACATTTGTTTCACAATTCGATCAGACTTGGACATTGATCGCAGTCATGCCATTATCCCACACGAATGTACACCTCATGGTAATTGCTCGTGTACTAAACTGGAGAGGGTTGACACAATCAAATACTTGGGCGTTAGTATAGATAAAAACCTTAACTTTAAGGAACATAAAGAACTTTAACAGGACGAGTTCGAAAAATAATATATATATTTAAAAATATACGACACATCGCCGATCCACCTGTCTTGAAACTTATATACTTTGCCCTCTGCCAGTCACTCATAACCTACTGCATATCCGTCTGGGGAGGTGCTCCAAAGACGACGCTTAAATCTGTTGAAGTTGCCCAACGTGCAGTACTAAAGGTAAGTTACCTTCAAACCAATCCTTTTCTCTACTGCCTCACTTTATCAACATACACACTCACACTCAACTATAGACACACCCTCTCACACTCACTCATTCACCTACCATAACACTCAAAGAGAGGACCAGACCACCACTACTATAAAACCTTAAATAATGAACCTTTTAAAAATGCAAGCATATAAGAAATGTAACCTAATGTATCTCGAGGGGGTTGGCGCTGTAAGCCGAAATACAGGTTCCTCCTAGTTCGGCTCCAGATGCTAATACTTTTGTGTACATAATACTGTTCATAGCATTTATTTGTAAATTATATTATGTACTTTTTTGTGTAGGAAATAAATTATTATTATTTCCTTTATTTATCTTTACACATATTATTTACATTTTTAAATATTAGAATATAAAAATTATAAAAAAAACATTTAAAAATATAAAAAATAGTAGCCCACCGGCATCGGGAACAGGGTCCGAGCTACCGGTGGTCAGGGCTCTTGAGAGAGGAACCTCCTAACAATACGCGCCGTGTCCAGAAGAACTGCCTTATGAATCAAGCGCTTGATCCAGCTGCCCAGCGAGAGCCTCCTCAGATGGTGGTCGAGGCTCTTGGCTATTAAGCCATTGGCCGACACGACTATCGGCACAATGACTGCTGTACTCACGTCCCACATGTCGACAACCTCGCGAGCCAGATCTAGATATTTGAATTGTTTATCTTTCTCTGCTTTCACGAGGTTCTCGTCATGCGGGACCATAATATCAACAATCATTGCGCGACGCTCCAATCGATCTATCACCACAACAGGCTTATTGGCAACAATAGTCCTGTCAGTGATGATAGGTCGATCCCAGTACAACGTGATATTACCATCATCGAGAACTGGGTCAGGCGCATACTTATAGTATGGCACTTCTGATTCCACATGTTTGTACTTCAAAGCAAGTTGCTGGTGGATAATCCTGGCAACGAGGTTGTGTCTATGCAAGTACTCTCCGTTAGCCAGACGAGAACACCCAGAAATAATGTGTCGGATCGATTCTCCCGGACGGTGGCATGCCCGACATATGTCAACCGTGCCATCCTTAACAATGTACTTCCGGTAGTTATTCGTCATCATAACTTCGTCCATTATTGCACAGACAAAACCTTCGGTTTCCCCGAATAGGTCACCGAAGCGCAGCCAAGACACGGACGCTAAGAAGTCTACATCGGGCCCATGTAGTGCCCGGTAAAAGCGTCCGTGAAGCTCCTTGCCCTGCCATACCTCCTTGCGGTCATTAGTGTCTAATACTCTAGGTTTGCGCCAATTCTCGTTAGCCAGGGAGAGCGGGGTTAGGCCCTTGTCCACTGAGACCACATCTCGGTGCATCCCCACGTCGGCTTCTAGGAAGTATTCCCTGAGACTGCATACCTCACGGTTGTGCAGGGTCTTAGCATTTAAGAAGCCACGACCCCCGCACTTCCGCGGGATATACAGTCTCATCACCGACGACCGTAGGTGATGCATTCGATTTGCGGTCAGCAATGCGCGGACCCTCCTATCCAGGGCATCAAGTTCCGTCTGAGTCCATTTGAGTATGCCGAAAGAATACATCAAAACCGGCATGACGCAACCGTTGAAGGCGCGCACCTTGTTTCCGCCTGACAAAAGACTGTTCAGCACCTTATTCAGGCGGCCAAAAAAGCGCTCCCTCAACGATTGTTTCATGTCGGCAGTGTTGATACCTAAAGCTTCCGACATACCCAAATACTTGTAGGTTTCTGTTGAGGGATCTAAGGTGTATGGAATCCGAGAGTTGAGTACCCACGGATTCCATAATCTCCCCTCGCTTGACATGCATGACTGCACATTTGTCCACGCCAAATTCCATCCTGATGGCGCTACTGAAAGTTTCTGTTACCTTCAGTAGCTTCATCAGTTGCAAATTGTTGGGGGAAATGAGTTTCAGATCATCCATGTAAAGAAGGTGAGATATGACCTGACCACCTCTCCTCAACCGATAGCCTAGACCTGAACGTTTCAGCAGTGTGTTGAGAGGGTTCAAGGCTAGACAAAACCACAATGGACTCAGACTATCACCCTGGAATATACCGCGCTCTATCCTTATCGGTTCGCTGTTCCCCTGGATCTGTCGACATCCTGGATAGCGAAGGACCATTCTCCAATGCCCCATACATGACATCAGGAAGGTACGTAGAGTTGCATCAACTATATACAACTCCAGCACCCTCATGAGCCATGTATGAGGCACAGTATCATAGGCCTTCTTATGATCTATCCAACATGTAGACAGATCCCTTCGGGAGCGGCGAACCTGTTGGCTAATGGCCATATCTATTATTATTATTATTAACTAACCGTTGTCCGAACTTCGGGCATCGACCTGTTTATTTATGTCTAATAAACGTTTGATTGCATCTTTCCACCACACTTTTCAGGCTTTGGACTGTCGACTCTGAATAATTTTGTTTATTGATTACGATAAATGGCAATGTTCGTTACAAAATGTTATAATAATTTAAATAATAATGAGCTACTAAAAATAAGAGGCGATACAACAACATAATTCAAAGACCACTCGTTTAAAAGATGTGAATCAAGATACCTATTTACAATAATTTAAAAAATCAAATACTTAACTTACTGATTGCTTAAACACTCATACGACGTTGTATTTTAAATACACTTTCAAAATGTACAACACCTTGTTCAATACAGTTTAATGCCCGTTTTCTTATATAATTGATGTTTTAATTTAGAAAGCACTTCAGTGTCATTTTTCAGTATTTCAAAAGCGTTCACTATCCTATTTTTTTAGATCCTCGGCACTTGTTATCTCACTAAAATAAACTAACGGCTTGATACGTCCCCACACCAAAAAGTCAAATCAGCTGATCTGGGAGGCCACTGGACTCCTACTGTGCGATCAAGGTGCGATCGAACACTCCTTCCTAGTGAAATGAGCAGGAGCACCATCGTGTTGGTAGAATACCTCTTGTAAATAAATGAAGAGGTATGTCTTCTAGCAGCGTAGGTAGAATTTTTCGGGTAAGGGCATGGGGATTCTCATCGAAATAGTTCAGTACAGCCAGTACTTGGTACGTTTTGAAGACGAGTACGTGTAGGCACATCGGCTCCCCTGTCGATGGCCATGTCCGGACGGAACGTTCCGTGGTTGCGAAGCCGCTGAGTAGCAGCTAACATAGTCCTGTGGTCCATAACGTTGGTTGAATGTTCTGCAAGCTAGAACCACATTATCACCACACCGTCCCAAAGTCCTCACCATTTCGGTGTACTGAACATTTGTGCATTGGAAAGATATCGCGCGCGAAATATTATTTGCAAACACTCTACGTAAATACTTTACACTAATAAGGTCCACGCGTGACTAATGTTGTTTACATTTTTTAAGCCTAGCTTTCATCCTTGCCCGCGCCGGTGTCTTAGTGGCTATCTTGCTCCATCCCACGTTTTTAGTTTGCAGGAGAAAGGGAACGAAAAGAAGCATGACATATTTTGTATTTTGTCGGTTTATCTATTGTGTCCTTCGTCCAGTGCCTGTGGTGTGCGTGCGGTTAAATCGCTAAGTTTACTTAACTGTATTTGTAAAGACTTTAACTTACATGGAATAAGGTTCATTTTTCTTTATTTTGTATTGAATGACGGAATTTGTATTAGTGCAAATAAAACTGCACTTTTAAAAGTCATATTGCCTTGAATTACGGTCCATTTCAGTTTGTTTTAACTGTACAGGGGTAGTGTACGGGGTACTTTACGTAGTTTTAATTATTTTTGGGATAAAAAATGACCTAAATTAAAAATGATAGAAATCGATTCAGTAAACGATTCTGAACAAACTACTTTCAGGATGTGCGTTAATTATGTTACATGTTGTATAACGTATCGTAATATTATATGTTATGGTAGACCTTGCCTGCCGAGCGTTCAAAAGATCTTTAAAAAAAAAACAAAAAGGAAAAGCTAACAGGATCGTGCTTGAATCTTAATAAATCACCATGGAGTTTCTTGCCGGTTCTTCTCCATAGGAAACGACCAACCCGAACCGTGCACCTTTTTGTCGACGTTTCATAAGTGCCCATGTAGGCCTATGTGAAATAAAAATATTTTGATTTTGATTTTGACATCAAACCAAATTGATTTTATATAATGGCCCAATTTATCTATTGAGAAACTGATTTCCAATTTAGAATTATTTCTAATAGCATTTAGACGTTAGAAATTGTACGATCTTATTTTATTCATTTCCAGGATCATAAGACAAGCCATGGATGGTAAATCCAAGTCTTTTGATAAAAATGCCAACGGTTGTGTCAAGTCGGAAGCCATTAACGTATTGTTCCTGCAGAAGGCTAAGGATGCATTGAGGTGAGTTTAATAAGGATCTTTTTACAAGAAATAAAAGACAGGGACCGCTCGCGTCCGTCCCTGGTTCAATCCATGGTCCGGAGCGAGAGGGAGTGGGAAGCCGTCACCTTCCCTCTGCGAATGAGGTGGTAGAACGTGAGAGGGAGAGAACCTCACGTCCCAACCGCCATGGCTACCTTGTCTACCTTGGCGGTTGGGACGTGAGGTGACGCCCTCGGCGTCGGGGGCCACGTAGTGGCTGCCAGCCACCGTAGGCGCTGGTCTGAGGACGGTGAGTAATGGGCTAGCTCGCCGTCCGCCCGTCTTATGACGACAGGCCTTTTTCGATGGCGCGATCGTGTTCCACGTCCTCAAAGAGATGTCAGCAAACAGGAAGTGGCCCGCAAGGGTCAATGCCTGCCGGAGCTGCGGGACTGTTTGAAAGACATACCGCGGCCCTAGAACACAAAGGGCAAAGAAGAAACATGGAACTGTTTTAGTCAGTACAAGTCTGACACTTCTTCCACTCCGCCCAGAGCGATAGGGGTCATTTGATGATTTCCCATACGAAAAAAAAACAGTAGGGGCTATTTTATAAAGTTTTGGTGTCATCAATTGGTTTTGGGAGCACCATTTGTTTTTCGCAACGCATTGTGAGGCTTCTATTTCCCTTGAAGCAAATATAAATTATTTGCAGTAAGTTATATAAATGTTGGTTCATCCACCTACTTGTTGAGCAAAGTTTTCTCTTCAAGACCAGTTTCATTTGTCATGTAATATACAGGATCTACGCAGATTTATTGCTGGCTAAGACGGAGTTTACCGGTCTGCTAACAGAAGAAACTGGCCCTCAGTACGGATACTTAAGGAATCCTGACAAGATTGTCGACTTCTTGAAAAATTTTTATGAGGAAGCGAGAGTTTCTCCACATACTGTGGAATACGTGGAAGCTTTTGGTTCAGGTATAATGGATCTTTAATGATTTACTCAATCCTAACTAATGTTATAAATGCGAAAGTAAGTTTGTTTATTACCTTTTCACGCATACCACTGAACCGATCATCCTGAAATTTTGCGTAGACGTGGTCAGGCGTACAGAAATGGACAGTATTTTCATCCCGAAAAAAAATACTGTTTCCGAGAAAAACAACAATAACGTTCTTATGATAATAGATAGCGCCACGTGTCTTTAGAATCATGATAATATTTTTTTATGGGTGATGAATGATTTGTCTAATTCTAAATGAACGCAAGCGAACCCGCGGGCATAGACTACTAATTTGTGAAACTGCGTTAGACCACGTCTGTATATTCCAAAGGGGTAACAGCGTACATCATTGCATCTTCATTTGTCCAGTTATTTAATCCCACGTGTATAGGAAGTGAGTCTATTGCTATAAACAGTAACTAAGCACGTCTCTTACAAATATAATATCTCTTTACCCGACTTGGGGATCGGACTCAGGACAAAGATCAAGAAAAAATATTTACATTTTTTGTAGGAACCGATTTTCACAATTTCATTATAGGTGCGCCTGAGGCTGACAAAACAGAACTGGAGACCATTGAAAAAGTGTTTTGCAACGGAAAAGAAGACACGCTTTTAGTTGGCAGCGTCATTTCCAACATTGGATATAGCGAGGCTGCTTCGGGTATTTCCGCGATAATCAAGGTAATGTTTGTATTGGGGTCACACTTGATTGTCATCATCATCATGGCTTATTACCATGCGATCAATGTAAAAACAAATGGAGAAAAACAATTAATATCGTTTTAGTCAGTTTTTAAAACTGTAAATTACAGAAAACTACATAGTATTCGAGAGCGAACTCATTTGTTTTCAAATCTATATAAGGTCTAACTTTTCATACACGAAATATTTAAAGGGTAACTTCTTTATGTCGTAAACTCACCATAGCAACAGAAAAACAAAAATCTCTAAGTGCTTTTTGTTTTTACGAAATTATTATAATTCTAAAATTTCTTGAGACATTTGCATAAAACCTTTCCTCCCTATTCTATGAATGAGACGCGCCGCGCCAACGTGGCGACGGGTGCGGGCGGCGGCGTCTTGTTTATTCTATGCTGGGCAACGAGCGTGTGAGGTTGTGTCCGCACGCCATGACACCGCGTGCGACCGCGCAAGAATGGTAGTCATTTCACGTCCTGACGTTACTGCACTCCAACTCCACAGTAGTCTTCGTGAGTCTGGACGCAACCAGTCTTAACAAAGGGTATCGTGTTACCCAGTGCTAGCTGGGTTGTGGAGTTCAGATAGGCAGTCCCTCCATGTAAAATACTGGTACATCAGCTGCATCCAGTGACTTGAAGCCGACCCCAACATAGTTGGGAAAAGGCTAGGCAGATGATGATACGCACTGAAACAGGTTAAAAATGTAACGAACATGAAAACTGTCATTATCTCATACCACGCGTATGTAGAATTACTACTGCGTTATGGTCTTGTAATGTGCGATAATAGCACCGACGTGAATATGTGGACTTCAGCCTTATGACTCATGTCGACCAATGTTCAAAAAGTTTGGTTTGTTACCGTTGCCATCTCTGTATATTTATGAAATATGTGTGTTCGTAGTATTAGGAATAAAGAACTATTTAAGACTGCAAACGATGTGTATCCTCGGAACAGCCGAGATCCTTTTATGTTAGTATTGAATGATTAGCCAAGACTTGCCAAATATAACAAAAACAACTGTCGAGCAATGTGCGTACGTATTTACAACAAGAGACCAAGGTAATTCAAAATATTAAATTCAAGATTATTAAAGATTAAATTGCACAAGTTGATAAATGAATATAATTTCTATGGACTAAAAGAATTTATGGAAAAAAAATGTTGATGCCTAGTAACATTTTGCTAAACCATAAAATGCACGCTGCTATGTTCTATCTTAGCTAAACTTGTTTCAACTATTTTAACTTTATTTAACACCATTGTATACCATGTTTTATGAAAATAAACAATTTATGTTTATGTTTTATGTTATGTATACGTGGATAGCAGATGTAATAAGGATATTAATATTTCTATGACGGTCATCGTAAATATTATCCTGAAAATTTTTTAGGATAATATTTACGATGACCGTCATAGAAATATTTCGAGAGAAATGGCCTTCTTTAAATTTTACATAGACGATTTCCTATAATAAGTAGTTTTTTGAATATTTTTAGGTCCAGTGGTTTGTGAAAAAGCATCAGTTTCCAATTTCAAAAGAAATCTTAGACTTAAAATTCCAAATTTTAGATAGAATTGAACAAACTGGTTTTTTTTTTTTAAATCTTGAAAATTACATTACCTACATCGACAACAATGAACAAAGAAACATACCATATTGGTGTTAAATGAACGCCACAATATGAATTCTTTGAATTTGAAGTTATTCATAAACAACAAAAAATATGTTTCAAAGGAAAGTCAAAAAATATAAAAAAACTGCGAGCGGCGAAATTTTTTTTTAACTTTCTTCTCCACCTTTATTTATAATGAGTTCCTAGAGGAGTGGAGTCGACATCTGTCCATCGGGTTTTGATCTTCCACGGCTCCTTTTTTCTTCCACGTTACCAACCACAATGAGCTTCTCCAAGCTATAAGGCTCCCCCTTGCAACGAAAAAAAATTAAACCCTTGAAATTGGTAACAAAACCCGATTCAAAAAAGGAAGTAATATTTTATAATAATTTCACGCGAACGAAGGTCACCGCCAACAGCTACTCCTTCATAAAACAAATGAATTGGCTCATGGTGGATTCACGTCCTGACATTCTTTGAATTTCGAAGCGATATGTATTGGTTCCAGTATCTAGTTATTCAGATATTTCTCATCCTCAATAGGTGTTACTCGGCTACTACACCGGTCAGCTGGCCGCCAACCTTCACTGCAGTACTCCGCGACAGGACGTGGCTGCACTGCGCGAGGGGCGCATGCGCATCGTCACCGAGCATCAGCCCTTCCGCCGCACTTACGTCGCCGTCAACGGCATGTCCGTCACCGGCGTCAACTCACACGTGCTACTGCATGGACATTATAAACCCAAGGTACAAACGAAGATAACATAAAATGATAAAAAGCAAGAATTACCTTTTTTGTTTATCATGATCCTCACTGCTGGGTTTAATCAATCCTCTATGTAAAATTCTTAACGTAAAATATTTTCATTTTTTCCAGGATATGTCCCACTACAATAGTAGTATCGCACATCTTGTGACTATTTCTGCGAGACAAGACACTTCTGTACGGAAAATATTTGAGAACTTGAAGTCACGCGCCATAGATCCTGAGGAATTGGCTTTGTTGCACAACATCCATCAGACAAACATTCGAGGACATTTAGGCAGAGGATTCATCATTTTAAGTAAATTTCATGATAATATCTTAAAGTACCTCTTCATCATCATCGTAAGCATTTCACACCACCTAATCAATTCTCGGCCACTCTTATCCAGCAGCTTTAATTAATCATCCCTTCACCTGTCTAACTTGACTCGGTTATTTTAACTGCTTTTAAATGAACTGCGTTTCCCTTAACTATCTGTTTTCTTTCTTCATTCTAGAAACGAACGAAGAAGAAAAGACTGTCAGTCTATGTGAAGAATCTGCGTACTTCGACGACGCGCGGCGGCCGTTGTGGTTCGTGTACAGCGGGATGGGCTCGCAGTGGGCGGGTATGGGTGCGCAACTCATGCGCATACCGATCTTTGCTGCTGCCATCGAACGGTAGCTATTTGAATATTTTTTACAGCCTGAGGCTTCATTAGAAATCGAAACCTGAGTAAATGGTTTGAAGATACATAATATTGTATTCTTATTTCTATTCAACATTTTCTGTATTATTAACAACTGTTACTTTCAGGTGCCGACAAACTTTGAAACCAAAAGGCATCGATATAGTCCATATAATTACTTCGCCTGACAAGACTACATTCGATAACATTCTTCACTCGTTCGTGGGAATAGCTGCTATTCAAATAGGACTGACTGATGTGCTTCGGGAACTTGGCCTGGTGCCTGATGGCATTATTGGTAAAACTATCATTTCTGTAACAAGTACACAAAACAACAACAACAAAGCAACTCAAGCGAGGGTATGGCTATATACTCTCGCTTGAGTTATTTAAATAGTCGAATAGATATATAATGTACTTTTTCACAAGATAGGGAATATGCATGTACTTCTTTTATATTTTTAAATGACAATTTACATTGTTATATACATGTAAAAAAAACCAGCACCAAAAAACCAACGTTTGGTTCAGAAAAAAGTTTTAAAATAGTAGCCTGTTATCAGCTTTTAAACGACCGCAATTTGGCGCGCTTGTCATGATGTTAAAGTCTATAACAACATACATCTAGTGAATAGCTGCAAAAGTGTTTTGGGCTGTAATCTATAAATGTTTTGTGTTTTACTTCAATAAAAAATGCAACAGGACAATAAACCTACTTTTCAGTACTATTTCGTGCCCTTGTGTAAAAAACACAAATAGAAACCCACCAATTAAAGTGTTTTTCTTGTACCTACCGAGAGGTGTGAATATCAGGAGAAAGTGGTGTAAAATCATGACAAGAGACATGAAATCTAATGTAATTTCACTTGAATACCTTTTCAAAATCACAATAAAACTGAACTTAATCGCAAGCATTCAACAACTAGGCACTAGGACTGTCAACACGGTGTTTGTTTGGATAGCACGTGTGTCTAAAATTTTTAGCTGTTTTTAAGTGTTTTTCGAATTTATTGTGACTTGTCATTGTATAATTGTCTTGTCCTTGTGTTTGTAATTAGGTTTGTACTGTGATTGATGTATTTTAAGCCTATCCAAGATGGACAAAAATAAACCCCCTGATCCGGATCCACCCGATATTCCATGTCCTTTTACCCCTTCTGTTCAGAACTCACTATCTCAATTCGCGGATGTTGTTTGTAGTGGAACAGAGATGGATGTATCACAATCCCAACCAAACCCACGCAAACGTCCGGTTGACGAAGAAATATTGACTCCCTCCCTCCCAAGTAAACAACAAAAAAGCCAAATTGGACGGATTAAGTACTCCGTAATGGATAAGGCTCCCTATATTGTCCACGTCTCCCGTATTGAGGCCCAACCAAACGCTGGCACCACCCTTCATCCTGTTAATTTCGGAAAATTCCTTATGAACAGCAACATTGCGAACATTGTTCGTGGTGGTGTCAAGAGAGTCGGCAGAAACCGTGTGTCAGTGGAGTTTGCTTCCCCTCAGAATGCTAACTCTTTCTTGGTGAATACTCTGTTGTCCAAATACAGTTATACTGCATCAATCACTTCATTCAATATCACAAGGATGGGTGTTGTTACTGGTGTTCCCCCAGAAATTTTGGAAGAAGAAGCCATAACCTATTTGTCTGTGCCCTTGGGTTGTGGACAAATATTGAAAGTCCGACGAATCAACCGGAAAACTCAAAGAGACGGCGTTATTGAGTGGAAACCCACTGAAACATGTGTGCTGACCTTCGATGGACAAGTACTACCAACTAGGATATATTGTTGTTACACATCCCTCCCTGTTAAACAGTACATATACCCGACAATCAATGTCGCAAGTGTTGCAGATTTGGACATGTGGCAAACCTATGCAGGTCTAAACCACGCTCCAGATCTGATGGCTATGGAGGTTCGGCTCTCCTTGTCAACAATCGGGTCCCTCTTCTGTCCCTCCCTTTGCTTACACTCTCAGGAGATATGAGTATTGTGGCAGGAAGGGTGGAAGGCATTACAGTGTTTTCAATATACATTGCTCACCCTCGACCTGAATTGGATATTTTAAAAAACACTCTTTTGAGTATTCAAGGACCAATCTTGGTCATGGGTGATTTTAACTGCCACCATTATAGATGGGGGTCCAAACATTGTGATGCTATTGGAGTGGCTTTGGTTGAGATCTTGGATGATCTGGACCTCTGTATCCATAATAATGGTTGCCCGACCCGCAGATCCCCTCCTGGACAACAAAAGAGTTGTGTTGACCTAACATTTTGTTCAGTTGAGTTGGCAGCTTCAACCCATTGGAAATGTACGACTTTGTCGCATGGTAGTGACCACTACCCTATTGTCATATCTTTGATTAATAAAACTTATTTAAAGAAAAGTTCTCCCCCACTTTTGAAATATAACTTGTCCAAACCAGATTGGACAAAATTTGTATCATTATTGGAGGATAAAATTGATGTTCTGCCAAATTTAAATTCAAGTTTATTTGATCCTCCTGGTCACCACCATGCCAAGGGCTGCTATGAGGGTTTTGTTACTGCCATCACCTCCAGTGCTGATTCCTGCTTTCCATTGAAAAACAGTGCTCGTAATAAAATCCCTTCACCCCCGTGGTGGGATTCAGAGTGCACTTCGGCAATCAGGGACAGGAACGAGGCCGAGGAGTTATACAATGCAGATATGAGCACTGAAAATCTGTTGGCATTTTGTCAGATAAATGCCAGAACCAAACGTCACCTTCGCAAGAAGAAACGTGCGCGTTGGGTTACTTTCTGCACCTCTTTGTCTCCCTCTACACCTGTGTCAGTAGTTTGGAAGAGCATCAATAGGTTTAGACGTGGGTGCTCCCCAACAGTTACCTCTCCAATCACTAGGGAAACAGCTGAACTTTTTTTTGATAAAATTGCTCCACCATATGTCCCGCTTTTGTCTGAATATGTCAACATGTCTCTTCAAACTGTATCAGAGGATAAATGCACCATTTACTATGGAGGAACTGAATGTGGTGCTTAATTATGTCCGGGACTCAGCCCCTGGTATTGATGGCATGCCATATTCTTTTATAACCCACTCTGGTGACAAAACTATTTTTTTAAATTTCTTAAACTTTTGTTATATTCACGGTTGGGTCCCAGATCAATGGAAATTACAAATAATCATCCCACTATTGAAACCAGGCAAACAAGCAGATGATCCAAATGGCCTTAGGCCAATTGCTTTGTCTTCAGTCCTAGCCAAATTACTGGACCACCTTATTAAAAATCGTCTCGAGTGGATTGTTGAGTCAAGAGACTTACTGCCGAATTACCAATTTGATTTTAGGAAAGGGCTAGGTACTATTATGGACAGTGTTGGTATTTTAGTTGCGGATATCCGCCTAGCTTTTTCAAAAAATGAATCCGTCGTAGCTACATTCCTGGACATCTCCTCTGCATAATATGACAACGTACTTCTTCCTGTACTCAGGCAAAAACTGCAACAGTTGAGTTTACCGGCTAAGATGATACAATGTATAATATGTGAGCTATTGTTGTCCCGTTCAGTGGTTCTGAGAGTCCAGGGAGAGGAGTTCGATGAAAGGCAAATATGGAAGGGACTGCCTCAAGGCTCTCCTCTCAGTCCCATACTGTACAACTTGTATACGGCTAATATTGGGTCCTGCCTAAACAACAATTGTCAGATTTTACAATATGCCGACGACATTGTCTTATATGTGACAGATTCTTCTATAGTCGATGCTGCGTCATATTTGTGCCTCTCTCTGGATTCTTTGAATCAGTGGCTTTTAAGCCATGGCCTGTCTTTATCTGCGCCAAAAAGTTCGGCAGTAATCTTCTCTCGTAAAAGACGCACTCCTCATGTTACAGTTGACATTTTAGGCCAAAATATTCCAATAGTTAATAAAGTCAAATTTTTAGGCGTTATTTTGGACGCAAAATTAACTGGCAAACACAATATAAATTTTCTTACTCAAAAATGTGACAGAGCTATTTCAATTTTAAAAGTTCTTGCGGGTGTTTGGTGGGGTGCTCACCCCTACACCATGAAATTAGTCTACAATGCCTTAATTCGTAGTGTTTCAGATTATGGAACATATCTTCTGACCCCGTGCAACAAAGGTGCCTTGGTTGAGCTGGATAGGGTTCAGTCTAAATGCCTTCGAATCATCTCGGGTTGTATGAAATCCTCCCCCATTAACGCATTGCAAGTTGAGTGTGCTGAACCTCCTCTGGCGCTAAGACGCCAATATCTGGGTCCCGTTTTCTGTCCAGGCTTATATGTAGGACTTCACATCCCCTTATAGAAAAATTGTACGAGTTAGATGCCATATGTGGAACCTCAAACTATTGGAAAAATAAAGAAATCCCCCTAATATTAAAATCTTTTCGACAAATTCTAAATTTAGCATGCCCGATTGTTCAGTTCCCCAGATTACCCCTTTTTAATTTTGCGTATGAAGTTTTAACTTTTATTCCAAAAATTGTCTTTAACATTGGTATATCCAAAAAATCCCCTTCAGCGAACCTGGCTTTCAATGCGGTGGTGGGCGAGCGTTGGAATGGTTTCCAATTATTTTTTACAGACGCTTCTAAATTATCAGATCTTAACCACACTGGAGCTGCGGTCTATAATAGACCGCAGCTCCAGTGTGGTTAAGATGAAGCTCTAAAAAAAGCTCAAACAAAGCTCTAAAATATTTTTACAGTTTAAGTGTCCTAAGGAGTCTTCTGTATTCACTGGTGAGTGTGTGGCTATACTAGAAGCCTGCCTTTTTATAGAGTCACACCACAATATCCACAAAGCCGTGATCTTCACAGTCTCTCTTAGTTGTCTGCAAGCCTTAGTCCAAAATCCCTTTAAAAGTAAATTGCACAGCTCCCTTGTTTTAAAAATTAAAAAGTCATTATTATCTTGTGCTACCAATTAAAAAGAGGTTCAGTTAGTTTGGATACCTAGTCATTGTGGCATTAAGGGCAATGAGTGCATTGATGCTTTGGCCAAAGATGCTTGCTCATCGACAGTAGCTGATCTTTCCCACAATTCTCACCAGGGGTATGTCGTATGACCTATTGAACCTTCCACGACTTAAACTCCAATCTTCGTGACAGGAACAATGGAATACCACAGGAAGGAAAAAAGGCAGGTTTTATTACGCAGTACAGCCAACTATATCGTCAAAATCCTGGTTCTATGGCTACAAAAAGGTCTCCAAACATGTGATATCCGTCCTTGGTCGTATCCGTCTAGGTTTCTGTAGCACTCCCGTTTTCTTGCAAAAAATCCGGGTTCGGGACTCGTCTCTTTGTGAGTGCGGGTTAGAAGAGGGCACTCTGGATCACATCTTCTTCGAATGCTCAAACAACATCCCTCCTCTAGATCTATATAGCCGTCTCCCTAAATTTAAAATCCCTCTCCCGACTAACTTACCTTCCCTGCTAACATATTCCTCCCCTGAACTGCTTGTGGCGCTGATGACTTTCATCCGCCACAATAACTTAAAATTATAAATCTGCCCGTGTGGGTGTGGTATGCGTATATTCTGTTTTAACAATTGTAATACTTATGTATTTATTTTTTGCTTTTGTTTGTTTCAGTCCTGTACTAACCTGACAAGATCCACGTTGTGTCGAATGTCAAGAAAATTTTAATTTCTGACCTTAGTTGTTTTCTCTTTTAACCTTTTCTTATTTTTTTGTTTTTTAAATTAACATGCACACTTGTTTTTCCAATTCACTGGACATTGGCAGAATAGTCGACATCGGCTTTGCTTGCCATTAAATAAAAATAGAATAGAATAGAACTAGGCACTAGCTGACATTTGTTATTAAAGACTTAGACGTCACAATTCCTTCCGCCCAATATTATTAAATATTATTTTGTGTACTTTTCAATAGTTATTTTATTAATGAAAACGAAATTATATTAAAAAATATTAATATGTACGTAAATCTAAAAGAAAAGGGTTCATACAAAAAAACTTGAGCGTTATTTGAATCATACAGCTATTTCACTTTCGCTTTTGTTTGTTCTAGTGAAACGTAGCTCCAATAATGATCCCTTCTCTTCTTCAGGTCACAGTGTAGGCGAGTTGGGCTGCGCGTACGCCGATGGTTGTTTGACGGCAGAGGAGATGATTCTGTCGACGTACAGCCGCGGTCTGGTGTCGCTGCAGACTCCGTTTATTCGAGGATCCATGGCTGCTATCGGTGTGGGATATGAAAAGGTATTTTTTAAACCCCACGTGTCACCTGCCGACGATAAGCAGGGAGTTAATAATAACTATGAAATGTGTTGTTTGTTAGTGTGTACCACCGACTAGTGAAGAGAGAGTTATCACGGGTAGTGAGTGTGATTCATGTAAATTATAAATGTACCTCTTTTGGACTCTACACACCAAAGCCGCCGACATGTCGGTGGCATGTCAACCGACATTATGTGTGGAGCCCATTTTACTGACACGTGTTCATTTTACTGATTTTTCTTATTTTAACTTAACTGTGTTTATGTTCATTGGAACCTATCTAAAAGACACGTCATACTTATTTCGTAGATTTCAAAAATGTGTCCTCCTGAGATCGAAGTGGCTTGTCACAACGGACCTGAATCTAGCACCATTTCGGGACCTGCGGATATCATGAAGGAATTTGTCGCAGAGTTGACTGCTAAGGGCATTTTCGCTAAGGAAGTACCATGTTCCAACATCGCTTATCATTCACGTTACATTGCTGATGCTGGTGAGCATATTATTATATCCCTTTTTTACCATGAGTGGAGTCGTATGTCTCTTATTTCATTAATTATAATTTTAATAACAGGTCCCAGTTTGCTGAAATATTTGAGCGAAGTAATCAAGACTCCGAGGGCTCGAAGTGCACGGTGGGTGTCTACTTCCGTACCATTTGATAAATGGGAGGAACCTCTGGCTAAGTTCTCGTCTGCGGAGTATCACACTAACAATCTTCTGGTAAGAATCCACTATTAAGGCAATAGGAAATCTAGCCATTTAGATTTAGAACAAAAGAGTTATCTTGTAGAGACAAGTTCTTTGCTATCACCTGCATGATACGAGTATATATGAAAGTCGAAACATTTTTTCCTACTTCTCCTATTTTGATTCTTTGGTTACTATAAATCTAATTTTCCTACGTCCATAATGATATTCCCTTTTCCTCAGAACCCAGTGCTGTTTGAGGAAACTTTGAAACACATACCGTCAAATGCGGTGCTGGTGGAGGTTGCTCCTCATGGTCTATTGCAAGCCATCCTGAAGCGTTCTCTACCAACCGATTGCAAAAACATAGCGCTTACCAGAAGAGGGCACTTGGACAACACATATGTGCTGCTTGAAGCAGTTGGCAAGTACGTGGCTTTTATTCATTATTGTTTTTCGTATTATTTCTATACTACGCTCTTTATTCCCGTAAATTCTATCTTCGTCCCGTTCCGATTTGCCTGTTCCATGCACGATGGGATCGTGACTATGGAGTTACTTGTCGATCGCACGGGTGTTTTCTTCAATGCATTGCTTGCCGCCGTAAGTTAACAATCTAATAGCACATCCGCGCTTTGGTGTATTTTCGAGAGTTTAAAATCAAACATGCGTACTTGGACTAAGCACCGTACTTATAAACACGAAAGAGCAAACCGTAAGATCAGTCACTTTCTTGCGTTGTTTAACAACTGTTTCTGTTTCCAGGTTGTACATAGAGGGCTACCACCCGAAAGTCCAAATACTTTACCCAAAAGTAGAGATGCCGGTATCCACTGGGACACCATTCCTTTCCCACCTGGTAGAGTGGGCCCATGGAGATCGCTGGTAACTCAAATAACTTTATTGAACTCTGATTAACACTGCTTATAGATTTAGAATATCCTCTATAGTGGGGGCTTCAGTGGGGAGTTGCGATGGAAAAAGAAGTCTTCCTACGTCAAGTTATTTTTTTAAGTTACCACCTGTTTTTAAGGGGGCATTTCACGTCAAGTGGACAATCAAAAAAAAAAAGTGCGGTCGTGAATGTTGTTTATACTCTAGTCAGTTATACTCCAAGTAGACGTGGATGTGTACACCCATTTTTTTTTCGTATGATGCTTTATTAATGATTTATGAGCTTTTAAAAAATTACCAAGAATGAAGTCATGAATTTTTGGATGCTTATTAATAATAATAATAATAATAATCTGTGGCCCGAGTGTCAAATTGACAGCACGTATTTTTATCCTACGGAATTTTATTTTAATGTTTTTATCAATTTAACCCATATTTAAAGGACACTAACCAATTTTAAACAACAATAATGATAAAGGAAAAAAAAAACGATACCAAACTGCACAATACTGAAGCCTAAATGGAAAATAAAATGGAAAACAATATGTATGTTTGTCAAAAATATTATCACCAATGCTGACCAGACGTCGGGCCAAATTTCAAGAGACACACCCACCATCTCCGGGCTCGTCACTCAGCTCCGCCTTGCAGCCGCCGGGACGCGCCACATCCGTGAGCGCTGCATCGCCGGTTGCTGCAGTTGCGTCGAGCTCGAGTGACGAGTTTTTCTCCCCGCCGTCGACACCACCACGACGACGAGGAAGAGGACGGCCACCAGCGGGCTTGGGACCTCGAGGCCAACAGGCCCCGAACAGGGTCCCCGCTGCCGGTGGAAATGTGTCGCGCATTCGATGGACGCTGTCCATGAATGAAAATGTGATGGGCGCATATTATGGGGCTACAGAGGGAGGAATTAACCTTACAGCGTACCGATGTCGGATGCTCTCTCTGTTCCAGGCACTTGAACCTGCCGTCAATGTCTCTGCCCAACGATTGTCGGATCAGGTGCGCGTCATTCAAAATAATCATAGGTTGGATGATGCTACACTTGATCGGCTGCGCTCGGAAGTGCAGATTAGCCCTGCCAGCGACCCTCTCCCTACCCAGAACGTTTCACATGTGCCTGCTGCAATACCATTGCGGGCAAATCAGCATGCTGAGGAAGAGGAGGAGAGGGCTATATCTGCAGATAACCTGTGCAATGTGGAATTAAGGAGCGCTCTGGAGGATGCGATTCGTGAGTATCGGTTCACGTCACCTGATATTAGACCACGGTTACCACGTTTGCCCATGAATAAAAAGAATAGAGCACTGGTGTGTGCCCTGGATGCCATGTTACCAAATTTTATTGAAAGCAGCGCAAACCTTTGCGATACACACTCAATCTTGTATTGCATGGCTGTTGCGGCATGTCGTGTAGCCAATGTCAAATTTCCAAACACAGACAGTGCTACACGACCAAAACCTGCCGTGCCAGCCTGGCAATGCAGGATTGAGCGTCGTATTAATGAGGCCAGGGCACTCATCGGAAAGCTTATCTGCTTCAGGGAGGGCAATACACGTCCAAGGGTGATGCGCTTTGTGAGGCGGGCATTCTCAGGAACTGATATCAGTCCCCGAGAATACATGTCACGAGTCACAGAGCGCATCGACTTCCTGAAGCAGAAAGTTTATGCATGGGCTAACCGTATCCGTCGGTATAGGCGAAGAGTGGATCGATATACTCAGAACCGCATGTTCCAGAGTGACGAAAGGTGGGTATATAGAACATGGGAGCGGCCCGTCACCACTCAAGGAGTGGCTGACGCGCATCTGCCGGATAATGACGCCATGAGTGCTTTTTGGCGAAGTATTTGGTCGGTGCCCGTTGGTCACACTGAGGGTGATTGGATGCGTGTTGTTGAGCGAGCGTGTGACTCAATTCCAGAAATGGAGGCAATTTCTATTAGTCCACTGGATGTGGCCCGTGCAGTCCGTCCGTTACCTAACTGGAAATCTCCAGGGCCGGACGGACTGCACAACTTTTGGATTAAATGGCTACAAAGGTCACACGCTTGCTTAGCCTCACAATTCCAGTCATCCTTAGAGAATGGGTCGCTACCACCATTCTTTACAACAGGAGTTACCCACCTGCTCCATAAATCGGGTAGTACTGCGGAACCTAAAAACTATAGACCAATTACGTGTTTACCGACGGTCTATAAAGTTCTTACATCCATTCTGAGAGAAAAAATTGTTCGTCATATAGATAGCAATTCAATTATGTCTGTCTCTCAGAATGGATGTAGGAATGGGTCCCGCGGTACTAAGGAGCTGCTCCTTATCGACATGACCGTTAGCCAACAGGTTCGTCGATCCCGGAGGGATCTGTCGACGTGTTGGATAGATTATAAGAAGGCCTATGATTCGGTGCCACATACATGGCTCATGAGGGTGCTGGAGTTGTACAAAATAGATGCAACTCTTCGCACCTTCTTGATGTCGTGTATGGGACAGTGGAGGACAGTCCTTCTCTATCCAGGATGTCGGCAGATTCTTGCGAACGATGAACCGATCAGGATTGAGCGAGGAATATTTCAGGGTGACAGTTTGAGTCCGCTTTGGTTTTGCTTGGCCTTGAATCCTCTGAGCACACTGCTGGAGGATTCAGGTCTAGGCTACCGGTTGAAGAGAGGTGGTCAGGTTATATCTCACCTCCTTTACATGGATGATTTGAAAATATTTGCTCCCAGCAATTTGCAACTGATGGAGCTACTAAAAGTGACTGAAACATTTAGTAGCGCCATCAGGATGGAATTTGGTGTGGACAAATGTGCGGTCATGCATGTAAAGCGAGGGGAGATTATGGAATCCGTGGGAACTCAACTCTCGGATTCCATATTCCTTAGATCCCTCTCCTCAACCGAGACCTACAAGTATTTGGGTATGTCGGAAGCATTAGGCATCAATGCTGCTGACGTGAAACAATCATTGAAGGAGCGCTTCTTTGGTCGCCTGAATAAAGTGCTAAATAGTCTTTTATCAGGCGGAAACAAGGTGCGCGCCTTTAATGGTTGGGTCATGCCGGTTTTGATGTATTCTTTCGGCATACTCAAATGGACTCAGACGGAACTTGATGCCCTGGATAGGAGGGTCCGCACTCTACTGACCGCAAACCGGATGCATCACCCACGATCATCGGTGATGAGACTGTATATCCCGCGGAAGTGCGGAGGTCGTGGCTTCTTAAATGCTAAGACCTTGCACAACCGTGAGGTATGCAGTCTCAGGGAATATTTCCTCGAAACCGACGTGGGGATGCACCGAGATGTGGTCTCAGTGGACAAGGGCCTCACCCCGCTCTCCTTGGCTAACGAGAACTGGCGCAAACCTGTGATATTGGATACTAATGACCGTAGGGAGGTATGGCAGAGCAAGGAGCTACACGGACGCTTTTTCCGGGCCCTACATGGACCTGATGTAGACCTCTTGGCGTCCGTATCCTGGCTACGATTTGGTGACCTCTTTGGGGAAACCGAAGGTTTTGTCTGTGCGATTATGGATGAAGTTATTATGACGAACAATTATCGGAAATACATTGTCAAGGACGGTACGGTTGACATCTGTCGGGCATGCCACCGTCCCGGTGAATCGATCCGACATATTGTTTCCGGTTGTTCTCGTCTTGCTAACGGTGAGTACTTGCACAGACACAATCTAGTAGCTAGGATTATCCACCAGCAACTTGCCCTGCAATACAACCTTGTGGGTTCTGAAGTACCATACTACAAGTATGTGCCCGACCCAGTTCTCGAGAACGGTCATGCCACATTGTATTGGGATCAATCTATCATCACGGACAGGACTATTTTAGCAAATAAACCTGATATTGTGGTGATAGATCGCCGAGAGCGCCGTGCAATGATTGTTGACATCACTGTCCCTCATGACGAGAATCTCGTGAAAGCTGAAAATGATAAAAAAATCAAGTATCTTGATTTAGCACACGAGGTTGTCGACATGTGGGATGTGGACTCTGCAATCATTGTACCGATAGTCGTTACGGTTAATGGACTAATAGCAAAGAGCCTCGACCAACACCTTAGGAGGCTCTCATTGCGCGGCTGGGTCAAGGGCTTGATTCAGAAAGCAGTACTCCTGGACACGGCGCGCATTGTGAGGAGGTTCCTTTCTCTGGAGCCCTGACCACCGGCAGCCTGGACCTTGTTCCTGATGCCGATGGGACATCTATTTTTTATATTTTTAAATGTTTTGTTTACTTTTGTTTTTTAAAATATTTAAAAATGTATTAAATAAGAGATATAATGAATAAAGGAAATAATAATAAACTAAAAACTGAAACTCTTTGTCCCCAACAATTTGCAACTGATGAAGCTACTGAAGGTAACAGAAACTTTCAGTAGCGCCATCAGGATGGAATTTGGTGTGGACAAATGTGCAGTCATGCATGTGAAGCGAAGGGAGATTATGAAATCCGTGGGAACTCAACTCTCGGATTCCATACACCTTAGATCCCTCTCCTCAACAGAAACTTACAAGTATTTGGGTATGTCGGAAGCATTAGGTATCAACACTGCCGACATGAAACAATCGTTGAGGGAGCGCTTTTTTGGCCGCCTGAATAAGGTGCTAAACAGTCTCTTGTCAGGCGGAAACAAGGTGCGCGCCTTCAACGGTTGGGTCATGCCGGTTTTGATGTATTCTTTCGGCATACTCAAATGGACTCAGACGGAACTTGATGCCCTGGATAGGAGGGTCCGCGCACTGTTGACCGCAAATCGAATGCATCACCCACGGTCGTCGGTGATGAGACTATATATCCCGCGGAAATGCGGGGGTCGTGGCTTCTGGGTTTAAAATTTTTTTATTATAATTTAATTTTTTTTAGTATAAATTAATAGAAACAAATTTCTTTCTTAAGTTTTCAAAACAAATGCTTATTACAAGCTATGCTAAGACCCTGCACAACCGCGAGGTATGCAGTCTCAGGGAATACTTCCTAGAAGCCGACGTGGGGATGCACCGAGATGTGGTCTCAGTAGATAAGGGCCTCACCCCGCTCTCCCTGGCTAACGAGAACTGGCGCAAGCCTAGAGTATTAGACACTAATGACCGCAAGGAGGTATGGCAGAGCAAGGAGCTTACCGGACGCTTTTACCGGGCACTACATGGGTCCGATGTAGACTTCTTAGCGTCCGTGTCTTGGCTGCGTTTCGGTGACCTATTCGGGGAAACCGAAGGTTTTGTATGTGCAATAATGGACGAAGTTATGATGACGAATAACTACCGGAAATACATTGTGAAGGATGGCACGGTTGACATATGTCGGGCATGCCACCGTCCGGGAGAATCGATCCGACACATTATTTCTGGGTGTTCTCGTCTAGCTAACGGAGAGTACTTGCATAGACACAACCTCGTTGCCAGGATTATCCACCAGCAACTTGCTTTGAAGTACAAACTTGTGGAATCAGAAGTGCCATACTATAAGTATGCGCCCGACCCAGTTCTCGATGATGGTAATATCACGTTGTATTGGGATCGACCTATCATCACTGACAGGACTATTGTTGCCAATAAGCCTGACATTGTGGTGATAGATCGATTGGAGCGTCGCGCAATGATTGTTGATATTACGGTTCCGCATGACGAGAACCTCGTGAAAGCAGAGAAAGATAAACAATTCAAATATCTAGATCTGGCTCGCGAGGTTGTCGACATGTGGGACGTGAGTACAGCAGTCATTGTGCCGATAGTCGTGTCGGCCAATGGCTTAATAGCCAAGAGCCTCGACCAACATCTGAGGAGGCTCTCGCTGGGCAGCTGGATCAAGCGCTTGATTCAGAAGGCAGTTCTTCTAGACACGGCACGTATTGTTAGGAGGTTCCTCTCTCAAGAGCCCTGACCACCGGTAGCTCGGACCCTGTTCCCGATGCCGGTGGGCTACAATTTTTTATATTTTTAAATGTTTTTATATTATTTTATATTCCAATATTTAAAAATGTAATTAATGTGTTAAAAAAATGAATAAAGAGATAATAATAATAAATTTATTTCAGACCATAGGTTGGTCCATAAAACACACACACACATTACAATTTTATACATAAAACATAGATACATACATGAAAACACATAAAAATACACTAAACAAATTATTTTAAATACTGGAATGACGCACGATGAGTGGTCATCCAATGCCACATCATTGGACTGTCTGTCCTGTCGGCTACTATTGCAATTAAGCTGTTGGAGCTGTCGCGCACTCGCCGCATCAGGGATGCTATACGTGTCCGCATCTGTGCGTAAAAATCTGACACGCCATTCTCCGCGAACATCCCCGACGCACTGCAAAAGCGCGGCAACCCCAATATAACTCTGAAGGCGTTATTGTATTGGACTCGCAGAGCATTGTACGAGCTTTTTGTATAGCTGACCCAAAGGGCACACGTGTACATGGATTGGCAATACGCTCTAAAGAGTGTAATTTTCACCTCCCTAGTACAACGTGCAAACCTACGAGCCAGCATGTTACATCGAACTGCCAATGCTCTGCGTTCCCTCTCCACGTCCACATCATCTATCTTATTAACTGTATCAATTAATTTATAAAAAAACTAATAAAGTATTGTTTCTTATAGTAAAAAAGTTCTTCTTTCTCTTCGTTCGTTCTTGTTTCTTTCGCTCGTCAATTTTTTGTCGAATTCTAAATTTGAATTTTTTTACGTACAGTAAACCGGAAGTGAAAATTTCAAATCGATGTTTAAGTAACTTCGACACTTTATTTTTTACTTGAATTAAAGCTTTGAATGTACTAATTCTTCACAAAAAAAATTAAAACGTGATCTCCAACAATTTAAGACTTAGAGCACATAGAGTACTTACATGTAGCTATGAGCACTTTCTGAGCAATCGGGTTTATGCGCTAACATGCTAAAATACTACGCTATTAATATTTTATTCCTACATTGTAACATGCAAGATTATAAAAATAAACGATTTCTTTAATTCTTCAAAAAAAAAAACTAAAACGTGATCGCCAAAAGTTTGAATTAGAGCGGTTTTATGAAACAGTATTAATGAAAACAGAGAGTTTTATTTTGTAATTTTTACAATTTAACTATTTGCACTAGCACTAATTCTTTTAATACATAAGCCCTCGTTGGTAGGAAGAAAAGCATGTAGCTGTTTAGTTCCTGGAACTGTAATAGCCGAAGCGAAATGGACTCGTAGAAAATCTCGCTCTTGTTGAATACTTGCCTTCGATAAAAGTCTCAGTCAATGATGACTTGGCCTATTCATATAATCTTATAGGTGTAGTGATAGCGTTATTTGTAGAATGTAAACTTGCACGGGTTGCCAAACGTTTAAGGTTTCCTCCAAGACCATCACATGGCCCTTTTCCATGAGGTATGGAAGTGTAACTGTGCGTCTTTCTTAAAATCTTGTTTGTAGTAAAATAGGTTCACAAAATTGAATCCATTCTTAAAATGTTGGGGAGCCCCATCTGTTTTGATTCTGTGCTCATCAAGGTGCTGGTGCAATAATTTTTGGGAAGCGTAGAATGTGGCAGTATCATGCTTGAAATCGTCTGAAATCATGATGATGCTTCCATGGTTTATGTCATTTCCATCTTTATAATGACAAACAGATGTCAATAGCGTACCTTGATCATTATTCCAATGATATGATTGGGCAGCATCTTGTACGACAAAACTATAATTTTCGGCAAAATCACATTGAACGAGAATTTCGCCTTCTGAGATGGTTTCCTTCAGAGTTCTAAAATAAAGCGCTTGTTGTTCAGCGATATAAGCATGCGGCTTCAAAATGTCCAAACCATTACACAAACAATCAACAAAATCATCAGCAGAAAGCACTTGGGTGGCTATCGTGAAGCGGTATGTACTTTCCCATTTTTCAAACTGAATATTTGTCACTTGTTTTGTGGTTGCTCGGTTTTTTAAAACGCAATCATGTTTCACACTGTGGCAGTTCAACATTTTTATTACTCCTTAGACTGATGACCTTCCACAATGTCCACACGTATAGATAGCCTTCCGACAAGTCTTTGCAGCATGTCCATACTGTTGACATTTAAAGTACCTGGTCACAAGTGTAAAGTCCTTCACTTGGCAGGAATGATGTCCAATTAATGTACACTCGGTTTTGGTTTATAAGAGCCTTTCTTAAGCTGGCAGTAACTTCAAGAATAAAGTCCTTCCGTTTTTATTTTTATTTTTTATTTATTGAGGGATAATAAAGAACTACAACATATATAAAACATAAGATTAACAAAACTATGTGGTAATGTTTTAGTCCACTGCATTATGCACAGATAAAACATATTTAAACATCAGTGGTTGCCACTAGGTGGGCATTACCAAAATTAACAGATGTTTTGAAATTCTTAAATAAATAAGCTAACATAAAGCTAGCTATATCTACAAAACCAAATCAGATCAATAACAATTTCATTTACTTACATTATGCAATAAAAAAATAATAAGGATTAGATTACAATGAAGAAATTTTTTCATAATATTAGATTTAAATTTATTTTTCGAGCATGCAAATATATCAACATCAATGAAATTTGAATTATAAGATTCCAACATTCTATGAATACGGCAGCGTAAGCCAGAGTTCGTACGACAAGAATTCAGCGCGAACAGAGTACATGCACGAACCTGACGCACGTGAACCGTTCGGGGGACAGAATAACACAGCCTACTCGTAAGATCGTTGGCATCAAAATTATTGTGAACAATGTCATGAAGCACATTGGCCTCCAAATATTTGCGCCGATTTTCCAAGCTGACAAGCTTGTACTTATCAAGAAGTTGAGAGTATTTATTTATTTATTTATTTATTAATAAAGGTTTACCAACAGCTTGTGTGTACAAAATATTTTGAGTACAGGTTTTACAGTCTTGGACTTACACAGTCGCCAATTACAGGTTAACCAGCATTCACAAAGAAAGTGATAAGTTAATAACACAAAAGAGTATAAAATTGAAACCGAGTGGCTCTAGAAATGAAATAACTAAACTAAAATAAACAACTACGCAATTAAACTCCCTAAACTTAAGAGCATATTTGGCTTACGAGTATGACAAATAAGTCTTAGTCCCATAACATCTGTAGTACATAGCACGGAGGAACTTGCGCTGGACCCTTTCTATTCCAACTACATACTTTTGGTAGAAGGGGTTCCAAATGGGACCGCATATTCTAGCTGAGAGCGAATGAGCGTCTTATACAGATAGAGATAGGTTGAGGTACGCTTAAATTCTGTTGAAGATCTCATCACAAATCCATACATTTTAAAAGCACTATTGACTATGGCTTCGATATGCTGGTTCAAGGACAGTTTGCCATCAAAGAGGACACCTAGATCCTTCACTAAAGAAATATTATTTAAGGGCACATAGTTAAGGTTGTAGTTGAAATTAAAAATGAAATTATTCTTAGTAAAGTGTATATAGTTACACTTGGGGATACTAAGGTGCAGCTTATTGTCAATACAGTAGACAGTTAGTCTGTCTAGGTCCTCCTGAAATGACTGGCAATCGTCCATAGTGCGTATCGCTTGAAACACCTTCAAGTCATCAGCGTACATCAAGAATTTGGATTTTTTAAAACAATTTCCCAATATCGTTGATATAAAGGATGAATAATAGCGGTCCCAGAATAGAGCTCTGTGGCACTCCGGACGTAATATTAACAGAGACAGACTGGTGGCCATTAACCACAACCCTTTGTGACCGGTTTTCGAGGTACGACACAAACCAACGCAGTAAATTTCCACGTATACCATTGTAAGCTATTTTATTCAGTAGTATTTCATGATCGACCTTGTCAAAAGCTTTTTTGAAATCAGTGTAGACCGCATCTATTTGAAACCGCCTATCAACATTTTCAAAAAGGTAATTGGCAAAATAATAGCAGGTTAGATGTTGTAGATCGTCGCTTAACAAACCCATGTTGTTCAGGAATGATAGTATTATGCAGAAGAGGGTAAATCTCGTTGTGAACTAGTCTTTCAAAAAGCTTTGACAAGGTCGGCAGAATCGAGATGGGTCTATATTGTTCGACGTCATGCTTTGAGCCATTCTTATGCACTGGGGTAATATTAGCTGGCTTCCACACCACCGGGAACACACCTTCATGCAGACATCTATTAAAAAGGATATAGATCGACTCACAAATATTGTCCGCCGTAGCCTTAAAAAAGGCCGCCGGAAGACCGTCCGGTCTTGCCCCCTTAGAGGGGTCCAACCGTTTCAACTCATTGAGTATTTTTAATTTATCTATATGCAAATTGCTAATTAAGCTACAATTCTCTGCGCACTGCTGCGGTGGACCCCACGTGGTGAGCGTTGGTGACACCGGTTCAAATACAGACAAGAAAAAGTCCGAAAACATATTGCAGACAACATCGGGATCACTTGACTTGACATTCTGGTACTGCATCGTAGACGGAATGCCTGACTTCCTTTTACGGTTAGAAATATAGGACCAAAAATGCTTTATGTTACGAGAGAGACTATCTTCAACCGAGTTAATATAATTGGAATAACAAGTTGTACACATATGTTTGAAGATAGACCTACATTCGGAGAAGTTATTGTAGTCTTTGACGTTGCTGTGTTTTTTCCACTTTATCCAAAGACGTTGCTTCTTTTTGAATATTTTAACTAATAAAAATAAAATAAAATAAATTAAAATTCGTTTACTTCAGACTAATAAAATGTCCATAGGTTGTTAGTAACAATATCTTAAAACTATTAGTCAAAAAAAAAAACAAAACTTATATAACATGCAGCCTGATAAGCCTACCTACAACTGCAGATTCAGGTCTCTCTGCAATCATCCTAATTGTGGCGTAAACCAGATTGGGAAGTCAATTGATCTAGTCCTTGCAGGGGGGACCAGTGGGCTAATTATGTCACTCAACATACTATAGAAAGCCTCCACGGCCTCTTCTGATGATAGATTGTCGAACAGCGAGGACCAATCGACCTCGTTCATGTGTTTGTTGATGAGATCGTAATTAGCTTTACGGAAATTATATTTATTCATCGGTTTTCTCTTCATCATTTTTGTAGATAGGCTAACAGGTGCGGTTATAACAAAAGGGGGGTGATGAGGGTCGACTGGTAATAACGGATCTTTAAGGTGGCCAGTAGAACAGCAAGTGTTCGAGATAAACAAATCCAAGTTCTTTCCTCCCCTATTAGGCGTGGTGTTGTATTGGTGAGCATCTAGCGAAGACATGAGCTGCGTCAGTTCCGAGCATATGGGGTGTGTACAAACACATGCCACACAGACCTCATGCCCTGCCGTTATCCTGCTTCACGTAATATTAGGAAGATTATAATCACCAACGATGTAAACATTCATGATGTTAGGTGCATTTAAGGTGTCCTGTAGAAAGTCAAAATGTGATGTATAGACATCGGAGTTGGTCCCCGGCGGGATGTACACTGCACTAATGACATGTATCTTATGTTTATCGGCTTTGCTAGGCAGTGCAACCATGAGGTGCTCAATACACGCCGAGGGCTTACAATGTGAGTTATTGAGAATATCGAGTGAGGCCGACTGAAGCTCACGCAGTACTGCAATGAGCACCCCGCCCCCATCTTGCTTCCCCGTAGCGTCACGATCCCGATCACAACGGAAAACAACGTTACGAGAGTCAATAAACTCACCGTTGTCTATTTCTGGTATCAGCCATGTCTCTGTCAATATTATGATGTCATATGAGGATGCCAAGATATTCACGAGCAACGAGTGAAGCTTAGTTCTAATTCCCCTACAGTTCTGGTAGTAAATTAACAAATTATCAGTGCTATCCATTATCAGAGTGTCCTACAAATTTATATAGATTACGCATTCTTTTGTAAAACTTGATACATTGTGGAATCCAATGAATTCTAACAGTACATTTATAGCTGGTCATATAAATGAATAAGATAACATTAAAACTTGTATACAATTTTGAGTTGAATAATATATAAGGTCGATTGAAATTAAAAATTGTATATAATATTGATTTACATTTCATAATAATTGGATTTGATAATTTTAAAGGCCGACTAAAATTCAAAAATTGTATATAATATTGATTTACATTTCATTATAATTGGATTTGGTTTTATAAAAATTGTATATAAAATTGATTGAAATTGTATAGTAAGTAGATTTAGATTGATTAAAATAGTATTAAGTATGACGGCATGCACAATTTTGTAAAAATTGGTAACACAACAGAATAAAACATTAAAAATGTAACAGTAAAAACTACGAGTATAATATGGAAAATTGGTACCTGTGTGAGTTAGATATTTATTCGACAGATTTGGATCGGATTTTATCGAGGTCTCTTTCTCCGCGTATAGCAAACGACGGTTCACCTTCGCACTCTCGTACAAATATTGTGGCATTTCTAATCCACACATATTTGTAGTGGCTTTTGGCGACATCCCGGGCTTTAGGAAACAACTGTTTCTTCTTCAGGGTTAGATGCTCGTTAAGGTAAATAGAAGATGACGTTCCAGTTATGCCAATTTGTTCCTTTTACCCGACTTGTGACTTAATTTTATAGAAGCCATAAAAGTGTCGCGAGGTAAATTAGGCAGCTTGTCGGTTAAGTTCTGCTCATTATTACAATCATAGACTTCTTGATCACTTATAACGGTCGGAACTCCTATAACAACAATTCTTGGTCTTCTCTTAAAGGGTTCTTCCATTTTCAGGCCGGAACTACTTAGCTGTGACGAATGTCTAAGTTTTTCAATGTCGTCTTTTGTCTCCGTGCTGAAGCCGAAATGTTTAAGCATCAATTTTGTCAGTGTCCAGTTTATAAACTTTTGTAAATGTTCCGTACGTACCTACCTTATAATAAAAATGAATTGTATAGCTAGTTCACTTGACGATACTTTAGCATCTGTCTGGTACTGTGAAAACAATTTTTTTGAAACAGTTGTGAATCGTGATCTTTTGTTTTTCGATGACGAATCGGTACAGTGACGAACCGGATAAAAGCCATTATAACACCCCCATTTTTTGTTTTGCGTAATCCTCGAACGTGCAATTTCATTTGTTCCGGGCATATTATTTTTTGGACCAGAGTTTTTGTGTCGTCACTAGATTGAGAGAGAGAGAGCTGAGGTTATTTGGGCGCAAGTAATTATTCTTATTGGTATTAACCATGTCACCAAACGAAACTTTTTCTGCCATAGTTGTGTTGATGCAGTTTTCTTGAATGCTAGCTTGAAGTGTTTGCTGGAAACCTTCAAGGCAATTTGTGTGGTCCCATTTTTCTTTCAACATTTGAGCAGAATTTTAAAATGTTTGGCATTGAGCTTCAAGTCCTGGTAGTAAACTGCCATTTGTGAAACGCCATGTTCTACCTTACGCGAAAGGGCATTGATCCTTAGCTTTTGTTCGGAGTTCAGCTTTCCTTCCTGAGCAATGAGTCAGAATTCATTCAGGTATTTTAACTGATTTTCGATAAGAATAAGCAATTTTTATTTTTACACATAGGTAGTTACACGGTGTGTCAGATGTTACAATATTGTTCGTTAGATTCTCTATGTTTTGCCGTGAAGCGGACAAATATGAACAAATAAATGTATTAATTTAAAAACAATTTATCAGTACGTGTTCCGTGCAATCATGAAGTTATTTTATAAGAAGAACTGAATTTGAGATTTAGATTACTCTAGCTGTGCAATGCAAAAATAAAATGACAATTAATTAAAACAATATTAAAATTACAAACCTATAATAAATTATCAAATAATTAGTAAAAGTTAAATATAATTCAAGACGATGTCATGTAATAAAAAAAAACAGTTAAACGGAGGTCAATATAAAACGTAATTAAATATAGATGACAATTAATTATCGATGGAGATCAACCAGTTACTAATATCGCTGGTTTCCATTGCTTCTAATCTTTCTTCTGCCGCATGGGAAGGCGTTTGAGATTTGGTCGCAGGGCTGCTAGGAGGTGGAATACTCCGAGTGTTGTTTTCAATATTTGACATAACTAGTTCTTAGATATTTCTCATAACTAGTTGTTATTCACCAAAGTAAATCACAAACTTAGCACAAAAATGCGATTCAGTAACTGGGTCACAGACCACTCGAATACTATTTTTACGTCATGTAATAAATTAAATCGCTGATACACACGAGAGATCCCACATTGTATATTTAAATTAGATGTTTATTTTTCAGGGCTTTGCCTTACTACCATAATGCTAGTAGAAGGAAGGCTGCAGTTTGCACATATACCATATCATTGCACGACAAGGAAAATGAACATCTGAAAGGACACATCATTAGAGGTACCTACTAAATAGCATGCTTATTTCATGCCAATTTTCAATACCATTTTTGTTTTTTGAGTAATGTACTCGTATACCTAATAAATTCAAGATAATTAAATAAAAAACAAAACGGCGTAGGCATGTCAAAGGGTATTAAGCTATCATTGACTGTTATTATGAAGCACTGTATACCCTCCTACTTGATTATGTACCTAGCTCAATCTCATTCAGTCACAGGAACAATGACGCTCTACCATGTTATATTTTTCGACGATCGTTGTTCTTTTGGTAATGGTATACACGTGTGTTTTTATTTCTAGAAAAAACGGTGTATCCATTCGCATCAACCCTGGTGGCTGTCTGGGACACCCTGGCTATGACCCTGGGTGTTCCAAAGAAGCAGCTATCCGTGGAGTTCCGTGACGTTCACTTGTACGCACAACCTGTGATGCACACACAGAGTCAACTGAAGCTTAGAGTAGCATTGCAAAGAGGAACTGGATGTTTTGAGGTATGTGCTGAAACTTCTGTGATTCCAATTCAAATGATTTATTAATAATCAAGTAATTTGAACGGTGATCCCCAAACTCCAAACTAGACGGTAGTCTGTATCTCGGGGATCAGGGTTGCACATTTTCGTCTTATCCAAAAAGGTCGTACACGGTGATTATTAACAAAATAAAACTAAAAGTGAAGTTAATGAATTAAAGTTAAAACAAGCAAAATACTATTAACAGTGTGAAGGAACTAAGCCTTAATCAGCGATATTAATTAGATCCATAATCTAAAGTATTAAGTTGCACTTTGTAGATGGATTATTGGGGGAACAAAAGAGAGGCACTAGTTATAGCACAATAAATTTTATTCCAAACTTATTTTCTTTTTAAAATAATCACCACGTAATTACAGATAAAATAAATAACAAAATAGGTAGTACAAGTAAGACATTCCACCGAACGCGTAGCACGCTTGTGTGATCCCGACCTAGTCTCAAATTTAATCATACTGCCAGTAAATCGTCGCTTCACTGCGCACTAGCGCTCTGTGTTGTGTCAGACTGTCGTTTGATTCTGTCTACGGTTTGATTGGATGTGACGTAGCAGACACAGACAATTCATGTTCACGACACTCTTTAACTAACAGCGACATCTATGAAATCAAACTTACACTAATTTAAATGTTAAAGTGCCGTCAAGTGAATAAAATAAAAAAATATTGGTAACAATTAGTGTGTGATTAGTGTGTTGCGTGTGCGTGTGTGCGTTTGTGTCTTAGTGAGATCAGGAGTGCTTTCAGTTTGTGTTTGTCTCACTTCTTATGTAGATACTAGCTTTTGCCCGCGGCTTCGCTCGCGTGAAGAATTATTATTATTAATTAGGTATAGTTTTTGCGGCTTTACTTTTGTTTAGCGTGTGTAAAAAATTAGGGCCTACAAAACTTCTTTGTACACAATATTCTTAACTAATCTGTCATTAGGCGCTAAAACTATCAAGCTATTAGGTGAACTTACTCGTGAGCAAGCAACATAAAACTGTCCATGAGAGAAGAAATGTTCTCTCAAGTCAATACCCGCAAATTTGAGAGTTTGCCCCTGAGACTTGTTTATTGTCATGGCAAAGCAGACTTTTAGGGGAAACTGTAATCGTTTAAATTCGAACGGGATATCATAAGGTATTAATGGGATTCGTGGTATAAATACAGTTTCCCCTTTCGCACACCCAGTTAATATAGTGGCTTCCACTATATTGCGATGTAACGCTTTCACTTGCAGTCTCGTACCGTTACAAAGTTTTGGTGGTTTTAAATTTCGCAACAACATAATTGGAGTGGAACCCACACGCAGAATAAGCTTATGATAAGGCAAACCTGGCGGTTTCAATGAATTTAACTTTCTACAGGATAATAATAATTAGTAGCGTCATCTGTATTAACCACTGTATCAATCGAAGTATAGACCTTTTCTTCGCCCTCAAACGACATGAGCAGGATATCGTTGATAGCTGCTGCTTGATCGTTCTTTGGAGTAAGTATGGCACGCTCACATAACCATTCAATAGGCTTGTCATGTATATGAATAATGTCTGGATAAACTTTAGACAGCAATTCTTGAACCGTTGTAACAACTGAGCACAATTCTTCCGGGATGGTAATCATTCCATCAAACGATGGAAAATCACCATTACCGATTTTAAGAAGGAGATCTGAAAATCTACCAGCAGACTCATCCCCGCCCAAATGTGCTCTCATATTTTTAGAGAGCTTAAGAATATTAACCTGGGGCCACAAATTAGATTTCTTAATGCACGACCTTACTTCGTCGGCTCTGGTTCCTTTTGGCACCACTGGTAAAGTCTGCCGAAAGTCTCCGGCCAGCAAAACTGTTAAGCCACCCATTAATTTTCTATTACCCCTTATATCCCTTAGTGATCTGTTTAAGGCTTCAATACCACCTTTATGAGCCATCGTTATTTCGTCCCACACGATTATTTTTATACTCTTTAAAACTTCAGCAAAATTACTTTGTTTGGAGATGTTGCAAATGGGAGTCTCGGCAGTGATTAAATTGAGTGGTAACTTAAAAGTAGCATGAGCAGTTCGACCACCTTCGAGTAATGTAGCAGCTATGACGCTACAGCCAGGGCAATGCCGTGAGTACTTCTTACTTTCGCCAAAAGTAAATTAATAAGGAAGGTTTTACCAGTTCCACCTGGAGCGTCTAAGAAGAATATTCGACCGTCATTTGCATCTACACTTGTGATAATTTTATTGTAAACTTCCTGTTGCTCGTCATTCAAGGATGCTTCATTTTTTCTTACTGCGTCTTCTAAGGCCACTGTATCGTAACTGGTCTCCTTCACGTACTCTCTATTTTCAAAATGTATTGATGTTATTGGCTGAGGTAATCCATACTCTTTAAGAGGACGGCCGCCTAATGATAATATGGCATCCTCTAATACCGACAGGCATTTGTTAAATATCAGGTCCGATGAGTGCTCTACATCCACGTCACCTTGCCTTTCCAGTTGTTTTTTAAAGTCTTCAGAAAGGTATTCTTTGTATTTTTCCCAAAGACATAAGGGGTCGGAAACCTGGCAGAACAACAAAATGATAGCAAAAAGCTCTCGAATCATTTGCGGTGTTTGACAAAGTGCTGCCTCTTCAAGAGCTGAATCCAAATGCCGATCATCTTCGAGTAGACCTAGAGCCTTGCACGCGGATTGGAAAGTGGGATGTAAGTGACAATCTACAGTTTTCAACGCTTCAAATGAAATTGGGCCTCTGATCTCATGTAGAAGCATTCGAAGGTGGTAGCATTCTGTATTGTTTGGATGAACAGTATAAACCCTACCTAGAACGTGTTCTTTTTTGACCTCTGAACATCCTTCAACATTCACTCCTCTCTTCCTTCTCTGAAACGATCGCTTGTTCCAAACGTAATACGCAGGTAAAACCTATACTTAAACCAAACGAAAACAAAACAAATGCCAAATATAAAGCAGAGTCTATAACTAAAACTACTAAACCGAAACAAAGCAAATTCAATCCAAAATATGCCAAGAAAAGAACAACCAAAATCGTCAAATATTATCCGCTAGAAATATTTAGGTATAGTATGTACTACATATTAGGTACGGCGGCCACTCATCATCGGGTATATATGTACTCAGTGAAAACACAACGATAGCGCGTTTTTAAATGCTTTAACGCCATCTATTGTCAACATTTAGAACTAAACATTACTTTGTTCGTCTTAATTTATTTGTTCCATTAGGTACTGATAGGTTCAAACTAATTCATTTACATCCTCCATCATCCCTTATTTTATCCCCATGGGGGTTGAATTTATCAAAATCCTATTTGAGCGGCCGTCTTCATCATAGTAGCTCCAATCTTTAATTTCAGTTCAATAAGAAGATTTATTAAAACGTTCATCCCCTATTTTATCCCCTTGGGGGTAGAATTGATCAAAATCCTTTCTTAGCGGATGCTTACGTCATAGTAGCTTTATGCATGCAAAGTCTCAGCCCGATCGGTTTAAAATTGACAAAGTTTCATCCCCTATTTTATCCCCTTGGGGGTAGAATTGATCAAAGTCCTTTCTTAGCGGATGCCTACGTCATAACATCTATCTGCATGCCAAATTTCAGCCCGATCGGTTTAAAATTGACAAAGTTTCATACAAACTTTCATCCCCTATTTTATCCCCTTGGGGGTAGAATTGATCAAAGTCCTTTCTTAGCGGATGCCTACGTCATAACATCTATCTGCATGCCAAATTTCAGCCCGATCGGTTTAAAATTGACAAAGTTTCATACAAACTTTCATCCCCTATTTTATCCCCTTGGGGGTAGAATTGATCAAAGTCCTTTCTTAGCGGATGCCTACGTCATAACATCTACCTGCATGCCAAATTTCAGCCCGATCGTTTTAAAATTGACAAAGTTTCATACAAACTTTCATCCCCTATTTTATCCCCTTGGGGGTAGAATTGATCAAAGTCCTTTCTTAACGGATGCCTACGTCATAGTAGCTTTATGCATGCAAAGTCTCCGCCCGATCGGTTTAAAATTGACAAAGTTTCATACAAACTTTCATCCCCTATTTTATCCCCTTGGGGGTAGAATTGATCAAAATCCTTTCTTAGCGGATGCCTACGTTATAACATCTACCTGCATGCCAAATTTCAGCCCGATCCGTCCAGTGGTTTGGGCTGTGCGCTGATAGATCACTATGTCAGTCAGTCACCTTTGAGTTTTATATATTTAGATTTGTACATAATCCTTTCTGTTTCGTCGTAGGAGAGTGTTAGGTTTATGATGTTTTTACACAGGGTTATTTTGAGGTCTATTATGTTAAGTTAAGTGTCCGACCGCAGTTTTGGTTTCGGTTTCGGCCAAAGGTTCGGTTTCGGCCAAGGAACAGCCGAAACTTTCGGCTGCGCCTTAACTTATAACATTGGACTTTCGGGTCGAGTTCGGCTAACGTCGGGTGCGATCGGCACGGCTGTCAATTTGGCGTCGTTCGCCGACCGGCTGCGAGTGATTCACACTTTGCTCAGTGAAGTGACGCTTGTGTTTGTTCCCCGAATAATGGTAAGTAATTCCTATTAAGTATTTTTTTGTTTTTATTATAGATCTATCATATCATAGTGTAATTCTTAACGCTCATTTTCATAATTTTTAATACACACACATACATCGATGCCCCCAAGCAATAAGTCGGTAATGTACTATTATGGACTTTTTATTGTTATGTCAAATTCGAAACCTATGGGTTAGGATACATCTTAGTAATTTATTTCACATTTTTCGTAGTGATATTTACGAAGATATCGTGAAAAACACTTTTATTGTAGGGAAATTAAAAAACGAAATTATGTCGAGAAAAACATCTTTACGTATCAATACAAAAGTGTATTTCGTATTTAATTTTGGTAAGTTGCTATTACCGACTTATTGGCGTGAATGAATTTCGTGCAGTTCCTGGTAAAGGCTAGCACGTTGTTGTTGTCGAATTATTTTTAGTCAGCTCAGACCGTAATGGGAACTAACAAGGATTATAAAGTAAATAATTCATTAATAAATATGTGTAAAATTGCAATACGTATCTAATTTGAACACGTCTGGTCCCGTTTTCGATCTTGCTGTTTATATTTTTGCGCCCAACAGTTTGCAAGACGCATTGGTCTCTTTCTTTCTATGGTAATAAGAAAGTAATAGATATTAGCCACACCGCCAACACGTGATATTGTCGGCCGGCCGGTGCGTAATGTTTGTTTACACAAACAGTAGCATATTTTCGTTTGATTAAACGTGACGTGTGCTCTAAAATCATTTTACTACTTCAAGTGATTGTGATCTAAACAGTGTATTTACATAAGTGTTAGTGGTATGGGCTGCGGGACTGTTCGAAAGAGATACCGCGGCCCTGGAACATAAAGGGCCAATGAAGGAACATGGGTGGTTTTTAGTCAGTAAGAGTCTGACACTCCCTTCCGCTCCGCTCAGAGCGGGAGGAGTCATTTGATGATTTCCCACCCCCAAAAAAAAAAAAAAAAAAAACAGTGTTAGTGGTACAATAATTATTTATTTGTTGAGCTATTGTACAAAATATAATTATGGATTCAAAAAACCATAAAAAATTAAAAAATGCTCGTGTGAGACGAATGCTTCTAATGGTTGACACCACGGTTAAAGGTAAGTGCTAACGTACTTACCTACTTTATAACTTCTTCTAGTTAACTGTTAATTTTAATTTTCGATATAAGTATAGATTACAATGCAAGGTGTTTTTTTAACTGTTCTTTGATTTTCTGCTCAGCATGCCACGTTGTCATAACGACGAGCGTTACAGGTTCGATTCCCTGTATACCCATGCAGTGCAGGCATTATTGTTTAAAAGAAGGTTGGTTATCTTAGTTAACAAAATAAAGATTTATGTTACCTGCCGAGTCTCAAGGTCTTTTTTGTTGCATAGGTATGAATCGTAGATTTAATTAAATACCTACATGATTGTTTATTCTTATTCAGAGCCAGATACACATCATAGAAATTGTGCAGAAAGAGATGCAAATACATCTACGAGTACTTCCATTCAATCTCTGCTGCAAGGTTTGTATAAGCTTTTATGATACCTACATAGATGATAAATATCTTTGTATGTAAGTATGTTTACTAAGCTGCTTTTTTTAAATCTCAGATCCAGAATCAGATGTACTTTGCAAGAATTGTCAAGAATATAGTGCAGTAGAAACGTCTTCCAATCAAACTTTGCCAAAATGTTATAAGATGAGGTATGTTTACTGTTAGAATATTGTTATATTAATTATAATTAAGAACAGTAACATTTGTCTGTATGAGATGGGGTCCATTCGTTACTTTTTATATGTAAAAACTTTTTTTTTTTTTTTGGAGGGTGGGAAATCTTCAAATCACCCCTCCCGCTCTGGGCGGAGCGGAAGGGAGTGTCAGACTCTTACTGAGTAAAAACCACCCATGTTCCTGCTTTGGCCCTTTATGTTCCAGGGCCGCGGTATCTTTTTCGAACAGTCCCGCAGCCCTGGCAGGCATCGGCCCTTGCAGGCCCCTCCCGTTTGCTGACATCTCTTTGAGGCGCGCGTGGAACACGAACGCGCCGTCGACACAGCCTGTCGTCATACGACGGACGGACGGTGAGCTAGCACATTACTCACCGTCCACAGGCCCGCGCCTACGGTGGCCGAGAGCCATCACGACGTGGCCCCCGACGCCCGGTGCTTCTCCTCCCGCGGCGGCTGGGACGTGAGGCTCTCTCCCTCTCACGTTCCGCTGCTTCCTTCGCTAGCATGACTGCTTCGCAGAAGGAGGCGACGGCTTCCCATTCCCTCTTGCCCCGGACCATGGCTTGAACCAGGGCCGGAAGCGAGAGGTCGCCGCCGCCAATCGCCGCTACGAGGACAAGGCGGTGCTTCGCCCAAGCGGAGCAGACCTCCACGGTGTGCTCCACTGTGTCCTCCGGGCGATCCTCGCAATGATAGCACCCGGGCATTTCCTCCCCCCCAATTCGGTGCAGGTACCTCCCGAAACATTCGTGTCCGGTGAGGACCTGCGTCAGGCGGAAGGTGCGCCGTGGCGCCTCTCTAGCCACTCCTCAAAGAGGGGACTTATCGCCACTATCGTGGCGTGCCCTGCACGGGGTTGCGATAGTCGCTCTCTCCATGTCGCCATGAGATCTCGGCGGAGGTCTGTCCACTGCGTGACAATTTGCCGCGGCAGCGGAGTTTCCCCCCGGCGCTGTGCCTCCGGGCGCCACTCGTGCAGGCGCGCGAGGACTATGGCCTCCAGATCCCATGGCGGCAATCCGGCAAGGAGGCTCGCCGCCTCGCGGGAGATCGTGCGGTACCCACGGATTAGCCTTACGGCTACCACCTTTTGAGGCGCGTTCAGATAGTGTGCGGCTCGCAGCCTCAACGAACGCGCCCACACCGGGGCCCCGTAAAGGGCCATGGACCGCAAGATCCCCGCGTAGAGCCTCCGGCAGGAGGCGTTTGGCCCCCTCAGGTTAGGCAGGAGCCGCTTGAAGGCAGCTCCGGCCTTTTCCAGTCTGGGAGCCAAACGTCGGAAGTGCTCCACGAAGTTCCATCGGCTGTCGAGGACGAGTCCGAGGTACATATTTCTAAAACCTAAGGTGTTAATTTTGTGAAGTTATTTTATTGCTTTGTTTAAAATATAATTGCCATGGATGTAGACTGATTAATTAAGTAATTGATCTCATTAAAATTCATAGTTATTTAAGTACCTAAATATTTGTAAAACCTAAGGTGTTAATTTTGTGACATTATTTTATTGCTGTGTTTAATTATCATTGATATAGTTCTAGTTTTTAAGGTTTAATCATGAATATTGACATGACTGACGTCCCTACAATTATTTTAATTGTTTAATGTTTATCTTAATTTTTCTAAAGGTTAAGATGTTAATTTTCGACTCTGATTTTATTTTTGTGATTATTAAACGTTATTATACTCATCATCTACAGTCTTTTCTTGTAAACCTAGACATATTACACTTTAAAAATTCGATAAAAAATTATTAGCACTGAATGGTTACACAAAAATGTTTTTCAGAATTTTCCTCCAAAAACAATGTTCTGTAACGATACTGGTTACTGTGTCAATTTAAAATAACCACAATAACACCGTAATAACAAATTACGTAACGTCTTCAAGATGAAAAATTACGCTGGAAAAGTCCGTATTGTAATGTTACGCACCAATATTGTTTACAAATTTACTGCAATAATGCCGCAAGTGTACATTACTTAAACAATTTACCTAATATATTTTTGTAACATTTATTTTCTTAAATTGCAAGGTTTTTCACGCACAAAATTTAATGTTAAAAATAATAATTGAATTAAACAAAAAATTAGCTTTCGTTTGATGTATCAATGACCTCACTACTCCGACTCGTTGAAAAGCTATTCAACAAAAACAGAAAAACATTTCTCCTGTAAAATTTAAGTTTTACGATTACCGACTTATTGCTTGGGGGCGTCGACATACATTTCATTTACAGATTGACGGATATATTGGTTATTTAGGTTATATGTGCGGAAGTTTACTTATTTCATTAAATGACTTTAGAATTCGTATTAGTTGCGTATATTATGTAACAATAACTAATAATAATTGTAGATACCTACGTAATAAAATGGGTGAATGAATAACTTAAAGCATTTCTTTTAATATTGACGTGTAACGTAATTTCATATCATTGTTTGTATCAAATTTTGGAAGTCAGATAAGGACAATTTGAGTAGGAATTTTGATGATCTTGTACGCTTACGGTTAGTCTTGGTATTGATCATTTCGATATTATGATATGATCAAGCTGGTTTTATGATGAATACGGGAGACAGACGTAGTAGTTGCATAATAGCACTTTTCTAAAAGAAGTATAGTCGGCAATAAGCACATTTTTCTTTTAAAAACGTTAATTTAACATTTTTTTTTTAATTGTTCATTTTAATTATGTTCGTGGTATTCAATAAGTACTATTATTGTTTTAGGTAAAAACTGTCACAAAAAGAAAGAAATCCGATTTGGCAATTTTTCGAAAACATTACAACTGTTATATGGAAAATTATCTGTAAAGACTGTAACAAGCCGTTTTCACTCGGTAGCAAAGAACCTAAAAAGCAAACCGTGCATGGTCTAAACAAACATGAAGCCGAGCTTAGAGCTTAGATAGAAAGGTTTGAAAAGGATAGTACGAATTGCACGAAGTCAAAAATGAAGTCAAAATGAGGAAACTGGACCAAAAATTCCATATGCACATGCACCGACCTCTGGTTGTAATAACCCCAACCTTGTTCAGACCACGATTCCAGGTTTAGCTTCAAAATGTAAACTTTTACAATGGCCAGATGACCAAAAAATTTCAAAAAAAAAATATAAAGCTATAATGGATTTCATAATTGTAGACATGCTTCTATATGTATATGTATACGTTATACGAAACCGAACCTTTGGCCGAAACCGAAACCAAAACTGCGGTCGGACACTTAACTTAACATAATAGACCTCAAAATATCCCTGTGTAAAAACATCATAAACCTAACACTCTCCTACGACGAAACAGAAAGGATTATGTACAAATCTAAATATATAAAACTCAAAGGTGACTGACTGACATAGTGATCTATCAGCGCACAGCACAAACCACTGGACGGATCGGGCTGAAATTTGGCATGCAGGTAGATGTTATAACGTAGGCATCCGCTAAGAAAGGATTTTGATCAATTCTACCCCCAAGGGGATAAAATAGGGGATGAAAGTTTGTATGAAACTTTGTCAATTTTAAACCGATCGGGCGGAGACTTTGCATGCATAAAGCTACTATGACGTAGGCATCCGTTAAGAAAGGACTTTGATCAATTCTACCCCCAAGGGGATAAAATAGGGGATGAAAGTTTGTATGAAACTTTGTCAATTTTAAACCGATCGGGATGAAATTTGGCATGCAAATAGATGTTATGACGTAAGCATCCGCTAAGAAAGGACTTTGATCAATTCTACTCCCAAGGGGATAAAATTGGGGATGAAAGTTTGTATGAAACTTTGTCAATTTTAAACCGATCGGGCTGAAATTTGGCATGCAGGTAGATGTTATAACGTAGGCATCCGCTAAGAAAGGACTTTGATCAATTCTACCCCCAAGGGGATAAAATAGGGGATGAAAGTTTGTATGAAACTTTGTCAATTTTAAACCGATCGGGCTGAAATTTGGCATGCAGATAGATGTTATGACGTAGGCATCCGCTAAGAAAGGACTTTGATCAATTCTACCCCCAAGGGGATAAAATAGGGGATGAAAGTTTGTATGAAACTTTGTCAATTTTAAACCGATCGGGCTGAAATTTGGCATGCAGATAGATGTTATGACGTAGGCATCCGCTAAGAAAGGACTTTGATCAATTCTACCCCCAAGGGGATAAAATAGGGGATGAAACTTTGTATGAAACTTTGTCAATTTTAAACCGATCGGGCTGAGACTTTGCATGCATGAAGCTACTATGACGTAAGCATCCGCTAAGAAAGGATTTTGATCAATTCTACCCCCAAGGGGATAAAATAGGGGATGAACGTTTTAATAAATCTTCTTTTTGAACTGAAATTAAAGATTGGAGCTACTATGATGAAGACGGCCGCTCAAATAGGATTTTGATAAATTCAACCCCCATGGGGATAAAATAAGGGATGATGGAGGATGTAAATGAATTAGTTTGAACCTATCAGTACCTACCCCAGAGGCTGAAAAGTCGCAAAAGTTTTCTTGGGTGCGTGGGCCCGACTGGCCCAGTCAATTTCAACGCCTGCACAGCAAGATGCAATCTCTGGCGAGAACAGTTTAAACCCCCTGATAGCTTCGGCGATCCAATGGAGAGGCTTCCACCTGGGCACGAGTTGCCGTGGCCGACTTGGAAATCCCTAAACAGACTTCGAACCCAGGTCGGCCGAAGCAAAGATAATCTCTACAGATGGGGGTTCGTGGACGGCTCAGACCTCAAGTGCGTATGCGGTGTCTCCCCACAAACAATGGCCCACCTTCCATCTTGCACTGCATGCCCTATCACCTGCGCTCTTGATGATTTAATTACTGTATCAGAGAGCGGGGTTAACGTGGCTGAATTTTGGGCTAAACATATTTGATTTATTTTTTTTGCCATCGATACACTAAGAAGAAGATGTATACGTTGGTGGAAGATAAAGCATTCCGACGACTCAATTTTACTGAACAGGACTCTGTTCATAAATATCGATCAAAATGGGAAAAGAATTTCAGGACATCTTTGATGCCGAAAACTTGACTTAGTCGGAAAATGTACTTTGCTGAGTGCTACCACAGATATTTGGAGCAACGAGAGTAAAACCTGTTCACTGCTGAGTTTCACAGCTCATTTTATTTTGGAATATAAGCGTATAAGTTATTTTACACACAGGTGAGCTAGAACAAAGTCATACGGGTGAATATCTTGAACAGAAATTTTCTGAAATGGTTACAAAATGGAGCCTACAAGGAAAAATATTTCTTGTCCTGAGTGACAATGCACCAAATCTGAACAGCGCAATGCGCAGTAATTACCAATCAATCTGGTGTGTATCGCACTGTCTACAACTAGTTATTAAGAATTCACTTTTTGTTGTTCCCAAAGCCAAAGAAACACTGAAGAAGTGCCGAAAGATTGTGGGCCACTTTCACAAAAGTGAGCCAGCCACCAGAAAATTGACGGAATGCCAAAATCAATGTGGAACGCCGAAACACGTTTTGGTGCAGGACATCGAGGTGAGATGGAACAGTACTTTCATGATGTTAGAGAGACTGCTAGAGTAAAAAAGTGCAGTGAACTTGTATAGTGTGGAACATTGCAAGATTGAAACGCTATCTTCAGACGAATGGGACCTCATAAACACCTAACAAATTAATGTATTGAAATTATTTTACGATGCGATTTTACGATGCTGTTATGGGGACGGGCTGCAGACATTGAGTCTATATTTATTCTGCAAAAAAGAGCCATCAGAGCCATATATAATCTTCGTAGGCGCGATTCTCTAAGGGAACTGTTTAAGGAAATCAAAATCATGACGGTACACACTGCAAATTAGATCGATTTGCAGGGCACACCAACATAGATGTTGGTGTGCGTAAAATCAACTGGTGTATTACTTCGCCTATTTATTAGTGTTTGCTACCCGTTGTCCACGCACACACAATAAAATTTCTTGTCACTAATGTTGCAGGGAATATGACGCATAAATTTAGCTTATGATACAATCGTCTCCGTGGCGCATTAGTCGAGCGTGCGATAAATAATATCTTACTGCGCCGGCGCCGTAAGATCGAATCCGACTGCCAACAGCTTACTGTTTTTGTATGTTTTAATAAAATATTTTACATTTGTTTGTTCAATTCATTGCTTAACTATTAGCAAGTCGCTTTATATTTGGGTTAGAATGTATTAGTTGTCTACCCTCTAAAAATGACAAATCATGTTTAAGTTAGTAGTTTAAGTTCATCGTCATAATGCTATTGACTATCGGGCTTTCGTTACGTTTTTAGACATTATACCCTGCGTTTTTTGAGAAGTGCTTTTATTTGTGAATCAATATGAATCATTGAACCACACTTTTATGAGCTGAAATAATTATTTTGCATGAGCAAAATGTTTCAATTAGTGAAATTGCGAGACGTTTAAAGATATCGGTGAGTAACAAAATGTTATTATGATGTGTTTAGAAGTTTAATATTTTTAAATAATCCAAATGTTATTGATTGTTGTTTTTTGTAACAATATTTTATTATTGTTCACAGAGAAGGACTGTGCAATTGTGGGTCCATCGTTATGCAGATTCGGGAAGCATTGATCCTTGCCGACCGGGAACAAAGGCTGGATTTGCATTCACAGATGCCAATGCGCGGCACCATGATATAGTTGCTACGCATACCGCTGAGCCCTTCCTCACTACTCGTTCCACGGCGACTAAACATGACGTGACATTACAAACTGTGAGCAGCTGGTGTGAAATGTTGTAGGCCAGTCAAGAAAAGGAGATGGCCCATTTTCTTAGGGCATTCTGCCTAGCATAAAAAAAAATCATGTACAGTAACCAATTTTGGTTTATTTTGAATATATTATGCTGTAAAATCAACTGTTAAAGTTACATAATCCAGTAACTTCAGATTTTTTAGAAATTAACAAAAAGCATCAATTGGTCACCTCATTGTTGTATTATTGTTGACAAAGTCCAAAACGTAAGCACAATCAAGTCCGTATTACAAGAACTAGATAATCGTTGGGAAATGGAATCAGTATCGGTATTATAGAGAAAAGATAATGGCACAGTTTACAAACAAAAATAAACGCACGCACAAATCGGGATCGCAAATTAAATGAATGTCAAACAAAAAAAATGTCAGATGTCAAGCGATTGTCGAACCTGTCATGTCGTTTCGTTTCGTTGTTACAGGAAAAAGTTATTAGTTCAGTAATTTAAAATAAATGTTTCATAGCATTCGAGTAATTTATAAAATATGTTATTTATTATAACTGCGATAGTGAATAATCATTTTACAGTCAGAATAATTTTTAATATTACTCTGACAGAGCATTCATATTTTAACTTAACAGGGAATGGAACGTTGATTCAAAATGGCATGCTGCCTCGATGCGCCGGAAACGTAAAACAACTATTTACGTCGAAATATTTTTTCTGAAGTTGTACGAAAATGTAAATCATTTAGTAATTTATATTTATATTTTTATGTATTTTTAACTAGGTGTCTATAACTGTACATGTTACTGAGTAACTAGGCAGAAACTGGCCATGTCATTTGAATGTCAGATATTCACAGGCAAAACCGGGTACGCTTCGCAAGAGAATATTTGGATTTTGATCGGTGCAATAATATAGTTATATTTAGAGATGAAAAATGTTTTAAATCAGACAAGGACGGTCGCAAATTATTGTGGCGAAAACATGGTGAGCGCTATCATAAAAAAAAAATATTCTTCCATGCAGGTCTAGTGGAGACTGGAGACATTTACTTCGTGCATGAACAAGTCATAGATAGCGAAGGCGCACCAATCGGCTATTAATAAAAATATCAGGGGGTAATTCGATTTGTTTTATGTGAGTGATGTTATTGTTAGTGAGATAACAATTTAGGATACCTGTATCTTAATATCTATCTTATTAACATGTTTATTCATTTCACTAATAAATAAATTACCCACTTGAATAAGAAAACTAACGTTATTTCTTGTTCGACTTAGAATATTTGTCATGCACAAAACTTTATAATTTGTAATTATAATTTAAAAAAAAAACCTAGTCAATAAATATTGTTGATTTCTTAATACAAATTGTTTAATTTTTACTTCCATATTTTTTTTTCGAATAATGTTCTTATTATCAGGTAAATTACAATAAAAATTCAACAAAATGAAAATAAAAGTTTTTTAATAATGCAAAAAGTTGACTACAGTGGCGCAGATTCGATCCTACGACACTTGATTAACCAGCCGAATGATTACACATCTATGCCACGACACCGGTTAGTCATAGGGTTAAATTGATGCTTCATATTCTTTACCTCATATTATACATATACTATAGTGAAGCAAACACTAACAAATAGGCGAAGTAATACACCAGTTGATTTTACGCACACCAACATCTATGTGGTGTGCCCTGCAAACCGATCTACTTTGCAGCGTAAAACATTTGCATTTTTTTTGTGTTTGCATTGTCAATACATCTACGAAAACATAATGTACGTTAGAAAAAATCTACATCTTTTTAATAAAAGAGGTGACAGACACAATTACAGTACGAGAACTAGAGACCAATTAGTTCAGCCGGGCTTCAGACTCGCTAAAGTAGACTCATCTTTCATGGGGTACTGTTTAAGATGCTATAATAAAATTCCACAAAGTATTCTTGAACTGAATGAGACGAAATTTAAATCATGCATTAAACGCACACTATGTAAGCAAGCATATTACAAGTTGGACGATTATATCTCTGATAAAAATGCTTGGCTCAATGCCGGTCCTGCTCCACATGGACAGGGGCGCATAAACTGATTAATGGATAGCATTAAATAGTATTGTTGGAGCTGCTGAAGATTGTACAACTATCTTTGCATTGTATAGATTCAATTTCTTTTGGTATTATATAACCGCATAGCCCATATTATGTGAGTACTATGTAATAGAAAGCTATCCTTCGTTGGAAACCTACGTCATTTTTTTTTTTGACTTGAATTTGCCCTGGCGGTTAAGTGTATGTCATGCTCACTCAAATGTCTCGCTGATGGTGGCGCGTGTGTCGGATCAGTTAGTTCCCTTCAAAATGGTTGAGTTGAATGGTGCTGATACATGCGTCATGTTCGTGAACGGGCGCTGTCAGTTGTGACTGGTCATCTCTTGGTTGCCACGGCTTATTTGAATTAATTATTTTATTTTGTGAATTGTTCTTTTCCTTGTTTTTACTATGGACACTTTTAACGTGCACATCTTGCTACATCGCTCTCATATAATGTACCATCTAAACATGAATGATGTAACCAAGGTTTTGTAAAAATATTCTGATTTAAAAGAGTGTCCATGGAGTTTCTTGCCCGTTCTTCTCCATAGAGATCTACGTTAGGGAATGGGCAACTACAGTACTTTCACAGTTTTTATGCCTTGTGACTGGGACTGTAGCTAAATTTCATTGTTGTCTTTGTTTCGACAGTTCAAAAGTGCCTGTAACGGGCCTACTTGAAATAAATGCTTTGATTTTGATTTTTGATTTTGCGACCTTGAATTATCAGTCGACAACGCATGGATCTCAATCAATACCTCTAATATCATCACTGGACCGAAAATTGACACTTTTACACTGACTTTACTGGACCCAAGATTCAAATCTCAATACATATCTACCGACGAAGTTAACATTTCCACAGATGAAATAGTAAATTTTCTGGCAAAGCACAACGAGAATACGCTCCATGAGCAAGAGAACCGCGAAAATGGGACTTGGGTTTCTGAAATCCAAAATGTTCACAACAAAAAAGAGAATCTTTGGGATACACACGACCAGTCAAATATCGAGCAGCTGCAGACAGAAGAAAATCATGACCCAACAGCAACACTGAAACAAAAAAAGAAATTAACTCTTCAACTTCTTCTGACAGGTAACAGACAGCCCTTATTACAGCGTTATGCTGATACTCGTATTTACTCCTATTGGAACTCCAGCCCATATCTTTCTGTACGAAATGCTGTCTTAAAATACCTCTCAGCTCCTCCGACACGTGTACCTAGCGAGTAGTTGTTCAACACTGCAGGACAAATCTATGCTGATAGACGAAGTAATCTGATTGGAGATAATGCGGAAAAACTTTTGTTCTTGGCATATAATATAAAACTGTTCAACTTCGATTATTAAGGCTGTTAAGTAACTATATAATTCCTTTTTTATGTTCCTATTATTGCATAAATACTATAGTAGTCAAATTTTTATGAGGCTGTTTAAACAAATTAATCTATAAGTAGCTAATCCCAAAAAGAGAATTGTTGATCTCAGTAAGGATCTCAGAATACTGTTCTTTTTTTAATTAGTGTTTAAGAAGCATAAGACAAGTATATGTACTCTTATATACTTGTTGATTTATTATGTGTCACCTATGAAGGAGAATTATTAAAAAAATGCTATTTTTTTATTAAATCACAAGGGAACAGGGGTTTGTCAACCAAAACAGTAATCATATGTTTTTGTTGCACTACCCTCACCTTTCACACATGAAATCATCAAAGTGTTGTGACAGGTCTAATATCAGCTTTATTTCAAGTTTCATAATTTCGATAGAATTAGCCTACTGTACACATACAATAGATTAATCAAAATGTTAGGCATCAACAAGTTTTTTTGTGATATTATAACGAATTAAGTTATACAGACGTTTTATACATAAATAAAATATGTTGTAAAAATTCACATAAATTAATTTTGTTACGTGTGCAGACTTTATGTAGTGACAGATCTAAAAAAATACGGCTAAAGCTTACTGCTCCTATTTTAGATTTAGGACTAGAGATCTAGAAAAGTCGTGGGCACCTCAAATGTGTTGTATTTCTTGTTACATGGGACTTTTGAAGTGGATGAAAGGTAAACAATAGAGAATGCCTTTTGGAGTTTCTTTGTTGTAGCCATAGCCTTCTAATCATGTAAATGATGTCTCCAGATACTCCAAGAAGGATAAACATAAATAATATATTCAAATTTGCCAGCAGCAGCGCGACCTATCCCCCACGAAACTTTGGATGCAGAATGTCGCCCAAAATCCATTTTCTACACTCTCATTTAGACTTTCTCCTGAAAATCTTGGTGCGGTGAGTGGTGAACAAAGACAGAGGTTCCATCAAGATGAGCGAACAATAGAAATAAGATACCCAGGATGGTGGGATCTAGTTATGATGGCAGATTTTTGTTGGTTCCTCAAAAAAGAAGATTCAACATCGCACAAATGGCAAAAGAAAAGTCACTAACCAAAGTACTAAAGTAAATTGTTTAAACGGTATTTTTTTGTTTTTTCAGTTTTTATAAGTATCTCTGTAAATGTAAATTTAGACCTGTTACAATAAATTCACCTTCAGTGTCTAGATGTCAAGCAATTGCAATCTGAAAGAAGTAAAATTGTGTCAGTTGTATAAAAAAGTTAAAAATGTGTTAATCATACAAAGGTGATTTAGATTTAGAAAAATAAAAGTACAAGATCTCAATAATTACGACACAAAGTGCTGAATAATACGTAATCTTATAAAAAAAAACAATAATTAATAGAAGTGAAAATTGTAATGTACAACTTAAACTAGGTAATAAACTATAGTTTATAAATCTCTTTAATAAAAAGTACAAGTAACATAATAAAACATTTTATAATATACATTACATACTTATTACATAATATACATTATATATTACATAATATATATTACATAATATACATTACATTTTATAAAACATTTTATATTATAAAATGTTTAAAATTTTATGTTATAAAACATTTTATATTATAAAATGTTTTAGAGAACGACAAGATTGCTATAGTAATAAGTAAATTTAAATTTTGTTAATAAACTTGTTTTATTTTATACCATCTACAATTAACAGGTCGCTGCTTCAGTATTACAGTTAATGTTACATTTTCACTTTTTAGGGTAGTTTAATTTAGACCCAGTCTCACTATGACAATGTTGAAATTTCAATTCGATTAAAGTGAAAATGTAGAACCCTATAATATTAGGCCAGCGAAATATTTAATTATTCATAATATCTGGAAAGAACGGCCCACTGACATTTCATTCAACGTTTTAATCACGTTTATTAAAGTTTCGGTTTTGGCCGAACCTATTATCAAAACCGAACTTTCGGTTTCGGTTTCGGCAAAAAAACATGTTTCGGTCGGACACTAATTATGTTGCACTTCTTTACGGCTTCGTTAAATATGCGTGGATATAAATAGTTTGAAGAACATCTTGCCATGAGAGTTTGCTTGCGTAATGGTTATCTTAAATGCACGTTTTGAAATTATCTCTGTCTAGTCTGGTCTGGACTTCCTTATAGAGACTGGTAAAGATTTCTTGAACACACTTTCATGTTCTTTGTACTCTTTCGGCTTCAATAAATCCGGCCTTACCTGCGCCACCCCAGAGATGATATTACTTCAATTATGTTCAAACCCCTCTTGAAACGAAAGGAATAAAATTGTTTAGAGCATGCCACGAGTGACTGCGAAGCAACTTACGGAAACGGGCGGGATACGCGAAGCGTGCGCGTAGCGCGTTACACGCAAGTTGTGTTACAAGTCACGTGATCGGAGCCTCAAGGGGCTGTACACATTTTACGCACATGAGGCATTTCAGCCTTGTCTGTGTGATAGCAACATGTAATGGCTCTTGTTTTTATGCCTATTTACGCTATGATCACTCACCAACACGTGACTTACTTATTGGCAAACTGTACTATACAACATCAGTACCTACCCATATCTTTCTTTCCAGCATGACAGCAAAACGATAATAAGAATTACATTTTACAGGTACTTGACGATCAAATTAAAGTAGCGACAGGCAAGATCGCGGTTTTTAAACCAGACATTAACAAAGTAGAAATAGAATTTAACGAAAGTCAAGACATGAACCTCACCGCTGAAGATATTTATGACTTGTTGCGTCAACGAGAATACTCGTACAGGTAAGACAACTAAATAATTTAAATGACTTAAAATGTAAACAAAAATGAAGTTGTGGGCTATGAAATCAGATCAGTCTGAGTAATAGAATCTAGATCTTGATAGATCCGAGGCAGAAAAAAGGTCACATTTCATTCAAAAGAATGTATGAAGAAAAATCTTCATTCAAAATAACACATTGCTAGGCCAAAATGGAAGACAACTTTCAAAGTGTGGGCTTAGAGAGCCGAGTCCATGACTCAAGTGTACCAAGATTTCCAATAGGTCTATTAAATCTATAATAGGTTTAAAAGACCCCTTAACGAAGCCGAAAGGCACTTATTCTCCCCGTCATTGCGATCACTATTTTTTTCTTGACAATACCTGGGGCCTTCTAGTTACGGAGATGTTGGAGGTCATAGTTACAACTTTTTCACAAGTTTTTTTTTTATAAATAGTTATCATTAAGTTCATTTTTTAAAAAAATTATCATTACTTTGCTTTAAATACCTCCACGATCCCTTAACTTTTCAATGCAATCATCAGCGCAACGTTTTGAGTGCGTAACATTGAGTTTTAACCTTTTTTTTCGGATGGGAACTCATCAAATGACCCCACCCGCTCTGGGCGGAGTGGAAGGGAGTGTCATACTTGTATTATACTAAAACCCATCCATGTTCCTTCTTTGCTTTTTATGTTCTAGGGCCGCAGTATCTCTTTCGAACAGTCCCGCAGCCCCGGTTTTACCATATACCTGATTTTTCATCAAAAAAAAAACATTTCCCAGCAATAATTTTAGCGTAGAGTTACTTAGTTTGATGTACAGAATGCTTGGTTGGCGTCTCCGTGAAGGATCCATTAACACACACGAAGCAAATCAAATTATAATTTTCCTCCATAGTGGCCAATTCCGTACTATCGAAGCCGCCAGCGCTTCTCTGAACGAAGCTTCGCTGGTGTGGCGCGACAACTGGGTCACGTTCCTCGACGGCTTGCTGCAGCTACACATGCTGCGACAACCGCACGACGGAGTCACCCTGCCCACTCACATCAGCAGAATCGGTGTGGATGTGGAGAAGCATCTCAACATGAAGAACATTTCAGAGGACAAAGTTCTGTATAAGGCTGAAGTGTTAGAACAATATGATTTTGTAAGGTAAACTAAAATTTTTTAACACAATTTAACCATTTGGTAAACTACGCTTTAGAAAGGTATTTGATTTCCTTTTTCGCCATTTTCAGATGTGGAGGACTAACGATAGAAAACATCAAATACCGTAATTTACCAGCTGTTAATAAAAGGAACATGGCGTTGCAGGCATTGAAATTCGTTCCTTATTTCCAAGTACACCCACAAGTAAGTGTGACTATAATTTAGTCTTTTAAAATTTTATCGTTACTCGGATTACGAAAATGTATCTAAGGATTGTGTTGGAAGACTACGAGTGGCTCCTGAGATGATAGTTGATAGAAATGTATGAAAGATGAAGACATGCTGCGCAAATAAAATGATTAAGGTCAGAAAGGTGATCATGATTTGAATTATAAATAAAATGATGAATGTAAAAATTTTCATTTTTATTAACAGGTTTCAACATACACAAGTCTTCACATTTTCCTGCAAATGGTTGCCGAAAATGTTAATAAAGACTTAATTAAAGTTGTTGGTATCACAAACAACCAAATGAAAGGTTCCGTGTTTGATGAAATGAAGAACATTGGAGCCAATGTTTATGGTGTCAACATTAGTTACGAAGAATTTAATCTAGGAGACTTGAACATAACAAAGAACAGTGATAGCTCACTAAAGACTGCGGACCTTGCTATCGTCCGTAATCTATCAACCGACGACAATGTAAGAATCCATTTTTGCTTCGTTTGTATCATAGTGATTCGGCAAGGAAACTACATTGTTCTTAAATATTTACAGATGTGCCAAATGCTACATAGAATGGTACGACAAGGCTCCTTCATAGTGAGCGAAGAAGACGATGTGTTTGGAAGTAGCGTCCGGCCGTCATCTCTGTATCGTCAACTGTCAGCTCACAGCAACGCTAGCTCTCGCCTGGATCTGGTGCGCTGGCGGCCGAGTAACGTGGCCGTGCCCACCACCACCATCACAGTGCGCGCGCATCTCGACTTCTCCCTCCTCACCGCCGCCCGCTCCAATCTATCCACCCGCCATCGCCTTCTCATTATTGCCCCCTACCCTGTCCCCTCCGCCCTCAAACAGTTAGTACAATGTTGGAGGAAAGATGAACAACGTAACAATGTTTACCTAGTAACTGTCAATAATGATGAAGGCAACAATTTCTTCTTGGACGATCTACCGGATATCGATCTAGCGTTCACCGTTCTGGATCATGTGAGTGTAAACATTGTTGATATTGAAATAGACGAAGAGTTTTTTGTCAAATTAAGTTTTTCAATCAATTCAATCATCGTACACTGTATGATGTTCACAATAAATTTTAATTGTAGGGTAAGTGGGGAGGAGAGTATTACGTACCAGCACAGGAAAGCGCGACAGTGAGCAGCAAGGTGACGTTACAATCCGCACAAGTCGGGGATTTAAATTCTTTGGAGTGGGTCGATGCTGCGGAGACATGTAGCTCTGGAGTACCAGTCACGGTACGTACAATCATTGTGAATACTGTTGTACATTATTACTGACTTATTTAACAGTTTGTACACAGACAATAACAAAACAGAAAAATACGTATACAAATGTAGTGCAAATTTCTAAAGAAACTTCTTCAAACAATATCATAATTGCTTTAAACAGCAGATCTTGGAGGAGACACCAAGCGCACCTAAAGCCAATTATATATAAAAAAATTGCTTGAACATTTTCAGGTCCATTACGCCGGAATATCAAACACGGACATTATGAAAGCAACTGGAAAAAAACATAGTGAAGAATACAACTATGGCATGGATTTCAGTGGAACAACAGAGAGGTAATGAAATTTTTAATACAGCTGGTGTGAAAAAGTTTAAAAGAGAGAAATAATTATGAAAAGACTTTGTTCATTAGGCATATGTTTTAACACCGACGAGGACGCGACTCGCCATCATTTATTTTCTCACTCAAGAAACGTGCAGTAGGTGATATAGGTCTCGTGTCAGTTAAAGGGATACACATTTGTATCAATAAGTGATTGCTGGCTGTTAACACTGCCGTGGCGCCGCCGGTGATGGGTCTTTCTCCATCAGTTAGTGCTTTACAGAAACAAACAACTCATTTTTATTTGGAAGCTCTTCTTGTTTTGCACCTATTGTCGGCTGTGGAGAGGTGCCAAGCCTTATATTATGGCCAGATCTGTGACTTAAACATTGTTAAAAAGAATCTGATACATGTTATGTTACAGCGGCGAGCGCGTGATGGGCCTGGTGCGAAACGGTGCCTGCGGCAGCGTGGTGCGCGCGCAGCCGGAGCTGCTGTGGCCGGTGCCGGCGCACTGGAGCCTTGAGGACGCTGCCACCGTGCCGCTCGCCTACGCACACGCATTCTACTGCCTCGTGAGTTTACACTTGGATTCTAGCAACAATAATTTCGTAGTTCATTGTTTCACTGATTCCACTACCTCTCTTGCAATACTGGTCCTCTGAATGTAGAAGACCGATAGGTCTGCAAGGACTCTTCCGCGTTTGCTTGATATGTTGACAACGGACAAGTCGTACTCAGCACTTCTTCTTCGCAATTATTACGTGCACAATCAGAATGGAACTCTGTGCCCGAGTCTGTATTTCCTACTAATAACCATAGCATTGAGACAGTGTAATCATCAAACAATCAGCTAGAATCTAGATCAAGAGGACGACTAGTAAAAGAATTTAACAATCCTCTTTTGTTATAGGGAATCAAATATGGCAAGGAGCTGACTCCTGATGTCTCTGTGTTAGTACATGGAGGGGCTGGAGCTTTGGGGCAAGCTGTGTTATCCATACTTCTTGCTCACGGCTGTGAAGTATTCACGACCGTTAGTGACATAAAAAAAAAACGTTTCTTACTTAAACTATTCCCGGAGTTGAAAGGTAAACAAGTGATATCCAACTATTTATACATACATTCATATATGATAAATCTAAATGAAACTATAATTATTAATCTTTTATTTGTTTTCAGCTGATCATGTCGGCAATTCTCGAGATGAAAGTTTCGTAGATATGATTCGTAATGCCAAAAAAGGGGAGGGTTGTACATTTGTTATAAGCTCAGTTAGGGGAACCTTGAAGACGGTATGACCTCGATATATTATATTATAGCTATTACCTCCATATTCGAATCGGATTTTGTTAGATAACAATTTTAATGATTTATTTTTCTTACACGAAAGCCGAACTCTTTTTCGAATATAAAAGTAGTTACTCCTTATTGTACAGACGCCAGCAGGTCAACCTACCCGAAACTGTCAGATTTTCCCAACCAACCTTGGACCTAATGCTTTAAGAGATAAAGTTGAAAATCTATTAAAGAAATTTGACAGATTGTTGTAGCTTGATGTGCCGCCTGTACGTTACGTTAAGTATGATTAATTAAAAATTATTACTTATTACCTCATGATTTGGTTAATGTTAATATATAATTGAAATTCATCACTTTTAGCAGCTGTTATTAATAATTCAGTACTCTCGTTGGTAAAAGTAATACAATAAAATAAGACTCGAAGTTAATAAGTCCAGCAGGAATTTATTAATAATACCACAGTACTTTCAAATACAAAACTAAAAGAAAGTTACATACAAAATTCTTTATTCTTTGGTTTTACATAAATCAAACAAGAACAGATAAAATAAAAAGGATAGTATACGACAAGTAAACGAGTGAAAATGAATTCAAATTAAAGGTATCAAAAATACTGAATAAGGGCTACTGAAATACTTAGTGGGTGACAAACAGTGCGCGAATACAAATGTTTAAAACGGCAACTTGAAAACACAAATTGGGTAGTACTTAAACGAGCGAAAATAAATTCAAATTGAAGGTGTCAAAAATACTGAATATGGGCAACTGAAATACTGAGTGGGTGACAAACAGTGGGAGAATACTAAATTTAATGTTTAAAACGGTGACTTGAGACTACAAATATTTGAGTTACTAGTTCTTCAATACGATCAGTGTGATAATTGAAAGATTCAGAAAAAAACTAAAGCTTATTAACCACTATATTGTAGATAAGTCGTAGTCGACGTTGCCCCGCTGCGTTTAAAGAGTTTAAAGTAACCTAACACGAAGGGGTTCTTAGTTCGTTCAGTAAAGGGATGGCGGGGTCTAGTGAGCAGCTCGCTCACTAGACCCCGCCATCCCTTTACTTGGAATCTAATCAGTCCGATTGGGGGTGCCACGATCCCGAGCTCGCTTCACTCGCTCTTACTTCCTATGTTCTCCTTGCCGCAATGGCCGGATAAATAGTTACTTACTTGGCATAAAAGTCACCCATTCAGTATATTAGTCGTCCAACTGTTTCTAGTTTGGTGGTCATTGTTCTAATAACTTTATTCTCGCTTGTTTAAAGTATATTTCCACGCCATGTATCGACGAAGCGCTGGACTATTAATATGTTTTTTAAAGTCATTGTTGACCGTGTGTTGCGAAACTTTGGCGGTGAGGTGCGACGGTTATGTTTATTCAACAATTTGAAAAAATTGTGCAGTATTTTTTTTCACGGAATATTTTAAAATTCGATAATAAAGGTAAGAGTGTTTACAGTTATGAATTCGGTATAATTTCTCTGTTATTTGGAATTATTTCAATTGATTTATTATAAAAATAAACTGTACCTTTTATAGTTTTTTTTGTAAATAACCTCCTAAATAAATAAATTTAAAAAAATGGTGCAAAAAAAAAATATGGTGGAATGGTGTGGTGGTGTGGTGGTGGTGGTGGTGGTGCTTGGTGGTGGTGGTAATGCTAATAAATGGTGTTTAGTTTACTAACCACTGTGGCCATAGTTGGTATTATTTTATTCGTTTTGTAGATGAAATAGATAGATGAATTTATATGTTACTAGCTGTGCCCGGCATGCGTTGCAATGCACTTTTTTTTACCATACCCTAGCTACCTACCCTTCCTACCCTACCTAACCTACCTACCTACCCCACCTACCTATCCTACTTACCTACCCCACCTACCCACCCTAGCTACCTACCCTACCTTACACTACCTACCTACCTACCCTATCTATCTACCCAACCATCCTACCTACCTACCTACCCTACCTATCTACCCAACCATCCTACCTACCCTACCTACCTACCTACCCTACCTACCCTACCTACCTACCTACCTACCTACCCTACCTACCAACCTACCTACCTACCTACCTACCCTACCTACCTACCTATCCTACCCTACCTACCTATCCTACCTACCTAACCTATTTACCTACCCTACCTACCTACCCCCTTATGACTTAGAGGTATGAAAAATAGATGTTAGCCGATTCTCAGACCGACTCAATATGCTCACAAAATTTCATCAAAATCGGTCAAGCCGTTTCGGAGGAGTATGGCAACGAAAACTGTGACACGAGAATTTTATATATTAGATTTTTCAGAATGTCGCGTGTGCCGAATGAACGTAACATTCACGACGTTCTTTTAGAAGACATTCCTTCAGTAGATGGTGAGAGTGAGTGTAGTCCGGAACCAAATGAAGTATACAATGATGGACTGCAAACTGTGATGTGCTCGGCGACATACCCCCAGAGCTACAGACAGGACTGAATGATGAATTTGCCTCGGATGACGACGTACCTTTATCAAATTTTGCCATACTTCAGATAGTCATGTCCGTACTACGAGTGAAACGAGTGAAACTGTTGTAGCGGAACCAAACTGGCAGAAGAATTTCAGAATGGAAGAACCGAGTGACTAAACAGGAGGTGGAGGTATTCCAAATCATACAAAAGATTTAGATAGTGTCACATCTACACAGCTATTTCGCTTGTTTTGGTCAGAGGATCTATTTGAAATAATTTGCTTTCAAACAAATCTGTATGCTACGCAAAAAGGAAACCTTATACTCCTACTACGCCTGAAGAAATAGAAATATTTCTTTCTATGAATTTGGAGATGGGAATACAAAAAGCCTACCTATAAAAACTACTCGTCTTCTGCCCCTGATTTACATGACTCTTACATATCATCATTTCAGCCAGAACGATCTACTTCACGAAGATGCGAGAAATTCAGCACTAAAAGTCCAGCACGTACTGTATGGCAAAGTAGCACCTGTAAAGTCCCTCTTTGCATTCGTAAAGATAAAGCATGTTTTTTACATTTTCTCAGGAAATAAGTTATTCATTACATTTAGGCTGTAGTAACATTTTCTTTTTCATTCCTGTTTTGATTATTTTTCACAGCCACGGTGGTTAGTACACTAACCACCTTATTCCCCAAAAGCCTTATGATATTGTAAAATATATTTTTTCTTAATAATAATCCCTAATTAGAACAAAATGTTCAATTGTTTTATTTATGAATTCATATAATTAAAACTGGCTGAATAGTGATTGAACTGTGGCTGAATTATTCGCCCGATTAATAATTTCCCATAAATAGTTACTTACTTGGTATAATAGTCGCCCATTCAGTATATTATTCGCCCGATTAATAATATCCCAGATAAAAATTATACAATCATGGACTCCGAAAAACGCAAAGTGTCTATTATTACATTTATCGGCACTAAGCTTACATTGTTAATAATCACCGATATATGTGTTTAATTTCTCACTTTAACCTCGACTTTCAGTAATTAATAATAATTATAGATAATCCACACTAATATTATAAAGAGGTGAAGAAAAATTAGGTGGGGGGGTGAATTGGGGGAAAATAAATGTCCACCCGTGCAAAGCCGGGACGGGCCGCTAGTTATTAATAATTTTCAATTAATCATTACATACTTACCGTAACATATACATCAGCTATCAAACAGTAAGAGTCCCGTCAAAAGTCCCAGTATTCGGTCCAGCCGTTTCGGAGACTAGCCGGAACAACAAACAGACAGACAAAATTTAAAAAAATGTTTATTTGTCACAACCACTTCGCTCGCGACTTAAAAAAAACGACGCAAATAAACACGAAAACATACACTTCAATTTTATTTTAAATTTGTATAGATAAGCATAACCTAATCATAATAAGGTCATTAACAGCATCTAAATTGGAGAGTTTCCTATTTTTTAGAATACACTTGACTGTGTTTGTACTCTGGGCGCATGTTTTGATGTTTCTCAACTTCACAATCTAGACGAAGAATTTGAATATGGAATGTACAACCTCAATAGAGACAGAAATTATGCTACTGTCGATTTCTCAACAATATTTGAAGCTCCCGAGGAAATACAAGTAAGTACTTCAAGAAAAGCCACATTACATTACACGAATATGTTGAGTAGCAATATTATAAGGTCATATAGAACTAGCGGTATTTCTTCCTTTGAAATTTCTGTCGTCTGTTGTAAGGTTGTATGTGGTGTCAACCACTCGGACACGGAAACGTATTCTATTTATAGTATATAGGTATCAATACTTATTAATGCCTTGACCATTTTTAAAAGCAACTAGTATAATAGCCTGATGATGTCCGCACTTAGAGGTCATTCATGAATATTTTACGGGTAAAAGATGGGATACCATAGATATCAATCTTGATGATCATACGATAAATACAAATATATGTATATAGATATATATATATATAGTGCCATTTGATCTCACAATTAAACAGTAAAACAAAGAACTGATTCAAGGGTGTCGCTTGCTTTTGAGCCAGGGGGGGGGGCGGGTAGAAGGTGGTGTATAAAACCGATTTGTAAGGGTTAAGTTTACTATTTACGGATATAGCTGTAGTTCTTCTAAGCATCTAAAATACAATAGCCACTTCAAAAATGTTAGCACCCCGGATTGGTTACATTTTCCATACTTGTTTAAGCTCTCTTCTCCAGAGTCTTTTTCTAGACATGTTACAGACAAATTTAAGTTTGAAAAAGAAGTAGGCTGCAAGACCGCGCGAAGTCAGCTTTTTTTTGACACTCCTCCTTGAACAGGTTAGAATTATTTCAATCCTTCATCGAGGTGTCACTTGGTCGACTTACGACAAAGTTAAGATTCCAGGGAAAGAAGGCTGCAAGAGCGAGCGAAGCAAACTTGAAAATTTGTACGTCTTGCCTCGAATAAATTCAGATATAACTGCCCTTTTTGCAACCTGTGTATGCTATAATTGCCTATTAATAATAATAATTATAATAAGTAATAATAAAAATAAAATAAAAAATAATAATCTGTGGCCCGGGTGTCAATGTGACGCAACGTTTTTTTCTGCTGATTTAAAATTTTGTACAATTTTTCGCCAATTTAATTCAAATAACATGTTTTGGACACTAAAAATAGAAAGAAAATTATTTATATTAATCTGAAAACATGAAACATGAAATAAATATAAACATCATTTTGAATGTCTTTGACATTTACCTATAAATGCAATGAAGAAATGAAACTATGCTGACGAGAAGTCGGGCCAAACTACGGGCACACCCACCATCTCCGGACTCGTCGCTCAGCTCCACCTCGCGCCTCAACCGTAACTGCTATGTCTTCGGTCGCTGCAGTTGCGTCGAGTTCGAGCAACGAGTTTTTCTCCCCGCCGCCGTCGACTCCATCAACACCACGACGACGAGGAAGAGGACGGCCACCAGCGGGCTTGGGACCTCGAGGCCAACCGGCCCCGAACAGGGTCCCCGCTGCCAGTGGAAATGTGTCGCGCATGCGATGGACTCAGTCCATTAATGAGAACGTCATGCGCGCAACTTGACTGCGTACCGTGGTCGGATGCTCTATCTGTTTCAGGTGCTTGAGCCAGGTGTCAGCGTGTCGGCGCAACGACTGTCGGATCAGGTGCGGGTCATCTAGCGTAACCATATGTTAGATGACACCGTACTTAATCGACTACGCTCCGAATCACGGAGTAACCTAGTTACGCCTGCTTCACCTATGATCGCGGTACAGCTGCAAAATGTTACCAGTGCTTCGCCGCGATCCGACCGAGGTGGTGAAGAGGATGATGATGAAGTTATATCCGTGAGTACCCAGTGCAATGCACAATTGAGGAGTGCTTTGGAAGGTGCATTCCGGGAGTACCGTTCCACACCGCCTGAACTTAGACCACGACTACCTCGTTTGCCTATGCACAAGAAAAACAAGGCGCTGGTGTGTGCTCTAGATTCGCAGCTGTCAAACTGCTTTGACAGCAGCAAAGACCTCGCCGATACTCACTCAATATTGTACTGTGGAGCTGTAGCGGCATGTCGTGTAGCTCACGTCAAATTTCCTAACAATGACAGAGCTACACGACCGAAATTAGCTGTTCCAGCTTGGCAGTGCAGGATTGAGCGGCGTATCGGTGAGGCTAGAGCACTCATCGGCAAGTTAATCTGCTTCAGGGAGGGCAATACTCGCCCTAGAGTGATGCGCTTTGTGAGGCGGGCGTTCTCGGGAACTGATATTCGTTTTCGGGACTACTTGGCCCGCGTCACGGAGCGTATCGACTTCCTGAAGCAGAAGATCTGTGCATGGGCAAGCCGTATTCGTCGGTACAAGCGACGAGTGGAACGATACACTCAGAATCGCACATTCCAAAGCGATGAAAGGTGGGTATATAGGGCTTGGGAACGACCGGACCAAGGTGTGATTGACACGCGCCTGCCGGATGATGACGCCATGTGTTCATTTTGGCGCAGCATTTGGTCGGTGCCTGTCGCCTGTCAGTCACACTGAGGGCGATTGGATCCGGGAGGTTGAACAAGCGTGTGATCCAATACCTGAAATGGAGGCAATTATCATCAGCCCCCAAGACGTAGCTCGTGCAGTCCGTCCGTTGCCTAACTGGAAATCTCCAGGGCCGGATGGACTGCACAACTTCTGTATCAAATGGTTTCAGAGATCGCACGCTCGCTTGGCGTCCCAGCTTCAATCAGCCTTAGAGTCAGGGTCGCTGCCCCAGTTCTTGACGACTGGAATTACCCACCTGCTCCATAAATCAGGTAGTACTGCGGAACCCAAAAATTATAGACCAATCACTTGTCTACCAACAGTCTATAAAGTTCTTACATCCATTTTGAGAGCTAAAATCAACCAACATATTGATAGTAATTGTATCATGTCTGCCTCTCAGAATGGATGTAGGAACGGGTCCCGCGGTACTAAGGAGCTGCTCCTCATAGATATGGCCATTAGCCAACAGGTTCGCCGCTCCCGAAGGGATCTGTCTACATGTTGGATAGATTATAAGAAGGCCTATGATTCTGTGCCTCATACATGGCTCATGAGGGTGCTGGAGTTGTATATAGTTGATGCAACTCTACGTACCTTCCTGATGTCATATATGGGGCATTGGAGAACGGTCCTTCGCTATCCAGGATGTCGACAGATCCAGGGGAACAGCGAACCGATAAGGATAGAGCGCGGTATATTCCAGGGTGATAGTCTGAGTCCATTGTGGTTTTGTCTAGCCTTGAACCCTCTCAGCACACTGCTGAAAGGTTCAGGTCTAGGCTATCGGTTGAGGAGAGGTGGTCAGGTCATATCTCATCTTCTTTACATGGATGATCTGAAACTCATTGCCCCCAACAATTTGCAACTGATAAAGCTACTGAAGGTAACAGAAACGCCATCAGGATGGAATTTGGTGTGGACAAATGTGCAGTCATGCATGTCAAGCGAGGGGAGATTATGGAATCCGTGGGAACTCAACTCTCGGATTCCATACACCTTAGATCCCTTTCCTCAACAGAAACCTACAAGTATTTGGGTATGTCGGAAGCTTTAGGTATTAACACTGCCGACATGAAACAATCGTTGAGGGAGCGCTTTTGGCCGCCTGAATAAGGTGCTGAACAGTCTTTTGTCAGGCGGAACCAAGGTGCGCGCCTTCAACGGTTGGGTCATGCCGGTTTTGATGTATTCTTTCGGCATACTCAAATGGACTCAGACGGAACTTGATGCCCTGATAGGAAGGTCCGCGCACTGCTGACCGCAAATCGAATGCATCACCCACGGTCGTCGGTGATGAGACTGTATATCCCGCGGAAGTGCGGGTGTCGTGGCTTCTTAAATGCTAAGACCCTGCACAACCGTGAGGTATGCAGTCTCAGGGAATACTTCCTAGAAGCCGACGTGGGTATGCACCGAGATGTGGTCTCAGTGGACAAGGGCCTCACCCTGCTTTCCCTGGCTAACGAGAATTGGCGCAAACCTAGAGTATTAGACACTAATGACCGCAAGGAGGTATGGCAGGGACGCCACGGGTTTCACGGACGTTTTTACCGGGCACTACATGGGCCCGATGTAGACTTGTTAGCGTCCGTGTCTTGGCTGCGCTTCGGTGACTATTTGGGGAAACCGAAGGTTTCGTCTGTGCAATAATGGACGAAGTTATGATGACGAATAACTACCGGAAGTACATTGTGAAGGATGGCACTTTTGACATATGTCGGGCATGCCACCGTCCGGGAGAATCGATCCGACACATTATTTCTGGGTGTTCTCGTCTGGCTAACGGAGAGTACTTGCATAGACACAACCTCGTTGCCAGGATTATCCACCAGCAACTTGCTTTGAAGTACAAACATGTGGAATCAGAAGTGCCACACTATAAGTATGCGTCCGACCCAGTTCTCGATGATGGTAATATCACGTTGTATTGGGATCGACCTATCATCACTGACAGGACTATTGTTGCCAATAAGCCTGACATTGTGGTGATAGATCGATTGGAGCGTCGCGCAATGATTGTTGATATTACGGTCCCGCATGACGAGAACCTCGTGAAAGCAGAGAAAGATAAACAATTCAAATATCTAGATCTGGCTCGCGAGGTTGTCGACATGTGGGACGTGAGTACAGCAGTCATTGTGCCGATAGTCGTGTCGGCCAATGGCTTAATAGCCAAGAGCCTCGACCACCATCTGAGGAGGCTCTCGCTGAGCAGCTGGATCAAGCGCTTGATTCAGAAGGCAGTTCTTCTGGACACGGCGCGTATTGTTAGGAGGTTCCTCTCTCAAGAGCCCTGACCACCGGTAGCTCGGACCCTGTTCCCGATGCCGGTGGGCTACAATTTTTTATATTTTTAAATGTTTTTTTACAATTTTTATATTCTAATATTTAAAAATATAATTAATGTGTGTAAAGATAAATAAAGATAATAAATTATAATAATATATATTTAATTCAATCAACATTGGATCATACAAATACAACACAATTATTATACAATTAAAGCCAAAATTAAAATTTTAAATCAAAATTAAATTTAGTTCAAAACCAAATCAAAATCACATCTAAAACTAAAATCAAAATCAAAATCAAAATCGAAATCGAAATCGAAATCGAAATCGAAATCGAAATCGAAACCGAAACCGAAATCGAAATCGAAATCGAAATCGAAATCGAAATCGAAATCGAAATCGAAATCGAAATCGAAATCGAAATCGAAATCAAAATCAAAATCAAAATCAAGATCAAGATCAAAATCAAAATCAAAATCAAAATTAAAATCAGTCAAACTTAAAATTAAAAACAAAATTAAAATTAAAATCAAAATTAATATCACAATTAAAATCAAAAATTAAATAAAAATTATAATCAAAATTAAAATTAAAATTCTAAATTAAAATCAAAATTAAATCACATCAATTCAAAATAAATCAAAACAATATCTTAACATTAGCCAGTACGTGAACCATGCTGCAATGGTTCACGTACTGACAGTCGAATCGTTCAGAAAAAGCTTTCAGAATACTGTTATGGCTGGCCCGCACCCTACGCACCAGGGATGTGCACAATCGATTGTGTGGAAACAATCCACACGCGCCTCGGCAAACATCCCCGACGCGCTACAGAAGCGAGACAGCCCCAACAGCACCCTGAACGCGTTATTGTATTGAACACGCAGAGCGCTGTACTGTTTCTGCGTGTAATCCAGCCACAGACTGCCAGTATAAAAGGACGTACAAAATGCCCTAAATAGGGCTATTTTGACGCCCCTCGAACACCGAGCAAACCTGTGGACTATCATATTCGCACGAACAGACAGCGCCCTACGTTCCCTCTCAATGTCTGCATCGTCTTCCAGGTCAGCAGTTAATAAATGTCCAAGATATTTAAACGTATTTACTCTATTAAGTGAGCAACCGTTGAGCTTAATTGCCGGTAGGTACTCTGGACACTTCCCCCTGGCCCGAAAAACCATGCACTCGCTTTTGTGCGAATTATACAACAAACCATGCTCTTCAGCATACCTTTCACAAATGCCAATCAGCCTCGACACACCACAGACAGAGGCGCTCAGCAACACCATGTCATCAGCGTAACTAATATTATTTAGCCACACTTCTCCAATATGGCAACCGACATGCGTGCTGCTGAGCCTCTCTATCAGCGCATTAACAGACAGGTTGAAGAGCTTCGGTGAGGTTAACCCCCCTTGCCTCACCCCGCACTCCAACCTGTATGGGGTCGAGTAAGCCCCCGACCATCGAACAACATTGACCTGATTGTTGTACCAGTATTGGAATACACGGATCAGTTCATCTGGCACTGACGCTTGCTGCAGCTTTTGCCACAGCAGATCATAGCAGACCAGGTCAAATGCCTTCGATAAATCGAGGAAGCAAGCAAAAACAGGTGTACTTCTATCAGTGTAGTACTTGACAGTCTGCTTTAAACACAATATTGCTGTTTCTGTAGAGTGACCAGCTTTGAAACCAAACTGGTTATCATGTAAAAGCAAGTACTTATCCAGCTGACTGTTAAGTAAACTGTCAAGCACTTTAGAAATAACAGTGGCCAATGAAATGGGCCTATAGTTATTCTTATCGCTGACATCACCGGTTTTATTGGCACCACCACAGTCTTCATCATCCGCTCAGGCAAATACGAATGTCCTGTACACAAGGAGTAGAACATCGCTAAGACTCTAGGCAGATGACAACCAGCATGCTTAAGGTGTTCAATACTTAAATCAGGGATCCTGCCGTTTTGCCGAAAAGATTTTGCCAAATTTTCATTACCCAAACAAATTTTAGCAACCTTTTTTTATGCCAATGTAATATTTGGAATAATTTTAGTACGCACATTTTCATTTGGTCAAATGTTTACTTGGCAGATTATTACTAAGGATAATGTCATTAAGGCTTTTGGTCTTTAGTCAAATGATTTATTACAGCAAACAAAATTAAGACAGTAAACGTTTAGTCAAATGATTTGTTATGACAAAAAATATAAAGGCAAAAATTTTGGAATGAAGACATAACACAAATTGATTTAATATAACGTAATTGAAATTTAACAGATGCTGACAGAAACCCTAACCCTAGACGGTCGACGTCAGGGGCACCCCGAGGTTCGGTTAGTTAGGTTCCTGTAAACCTTGCAGACAGAAATAGGAGCCCCGCGCAGCGGGGATCCGTCGACCTGCTGACGGAAACGCTAACCCTAGACGGTCGACGTCAGGGGCACCCCGAGGTTCGGTTAGTTAGGTTCCTGTAAACCTTGCAGACAGAAATAGGAGCCCCGCGCAGCGGGGATCCGTCGACCTGCTGTCGGAAACGCTAACCCTAGACGGTCGACGTCAGGGGCACCCCGAGATTCGGTTAGTTAGGTTCCTGTAAACCTTGCAGACAGAAATAGGAGCCCCGCGCAGCGGGGATCCGTCGATCTGCTGACGGAAACGCTAACCCTAGACGGTCGACGTCAGGGGCACCCCGAGGATCGGTTAGTTAGGTGCCTGTAAACCCTGCAGACAGAAATAGGAGCCCCAACCGAATCCAAATAGGAGATTCCAGCTAGTTAATAGTGCTTTTGACTGAAATGGTAAGTTTAAAATTGACGACACCAAATATTTGGCTTATTTAATTTTGCGTAAAATATTTTATACCAACTGAAATATTTGACTAGATAAAAAATGGTAAAAGTACTAGTTGGTGAACAAGTTATTGTTCAAACGTTCACTTGCCAAACATAGGTTTTCGTAACAATTATTTGTAAAGAGATTTTTTGGTAAGTAATAATTTGGCAAATGAAATTATGCGAAAATTTGTTTGGGAAGTGATAATTTGGCAATTTCTTTTCGGTCAAACAAGGGAGACCCCTTAAATCATCGTGGCCTGGAGACTTGCCCCTCGACATAGACATAATTACACGTCTAACCTCCTTTGCCGTAAACCGGACATTGGACTCCTGACCTGCTCAAACTTTAGCCTGGCCTGCCTGTGAGCATCACTCACGTGCTTATTCCACCCCATTACGGGTTTCCCATTTCGCACACGATTTATTTCGCAACTTTCAGAAGCTGCTTGGCATAAAATATCAACAATGTCATTATACATTTTATCAATAATAATTCTGTGGTCCAAATTATTACAAACATGGTCACAACACTCACTCAATTCAATTGGAAAGTCAATATATTTTAAATTATCATTACAAAATTTAGTATAAATGTCAATTTGCTTGGGTTTTCTATCGCCCCATTTTTTTTTATTACATGTCAGATTTTTGTCATAATTTGAATTGTACGATTTTGGTTTGATTTCATTTAAATTGCATTGTATTAAGAGAGGGAAGTGATCGGACCAAAGTACATCATATTTAACATTAACATTAATAATAGTGGCTGCACGGCTGCCTTCGTAGCAACACAGTGATCTAACCAACGTCTCGAGCCGTTCGCTTCGCTTATAAACGTATATGTGTCAGAGTTTACTCCTAACAGTTCAACATCGGCACATAATAACTCTGATTCACGACAAAAAGAAAACAATTCAATATAAAACTGTTCATTGGGATGTGAATTAAAGTCTCCGAGTAGAAAAGCAGTCTCGATATTGTTATCATTGATTATAGCACTCACCAGGCTGAGGCAGTCCGTAAAATCCGTTAAGTTCGCACTATTATCCGTCGGCATGTATAAACTAAACACTAGAAATGACCTTGATTTCATACATACTTTAACGGCACACACTCGCGGGTTATCGCACTGCACTACCGAAACGTTATCAAAAACACTTTTGCGTCACAGTAGTGCAACTCCGCCGTAGGTCCGTCCTCGTAGCATACCGGTTGTGGTGTCCACCGCCGACGTCCCAGTGCACCCGAACTCAGTGTCGATTTCGCTCAGGAACGAGATATCGTGGGGCAGCAACCATGTTTCTTATAAGGCAATTATGTCTGACGTGCTACATAGTTGCCTGACACTCTCCACCGAGCGTTTTATACTCTTACAATTGTAGCTTACTAGATTATACATTAATATTTATTTTACGCCGTTCATAGTACCGCTGTTTGCACCGTTCATGTAATTTCTCATTTTAAAATGTATGAATCTCCTGAAAATAATTCCCTCGGGCCATAGCTTATTATCAAGAAACATTTCCATTTTAGTTTCCGAAACAAAGAATTTGTATGCGTTATATTCTTTGGGATATTTAAACGATACACTTTCAAGCGTGATCACTTCGCCCGTTTTATAATACACATAATCAGCAATATCTTTCTCCGTCGTATCTTTATGTACTTTAGGCCTCGAAGCATAGGGCTCCTAATTTACTTCAGAAAAAAAGAGCCTCTGTGCAAAAAGTTTTTTCACAGGATATGAAGTATGGACCGCGCGTGTTGGTTTAAAGAAAATATGTAAGTTTGTAGCGGAAGTATGAGTACTTAGTGGCTCATATTTCGCCTTTTAAAATATTTTAGTGATTCTACTGTACGCTACAATTTATTACGTACTTACTAATTCTGTGACATCAGGCAGGCTACAGTCAAACAAGATATGACACAATACAGCAACAAATACTAGAAGAGACTTTTAAAACACAACAATGAACTTGCTCTAAAAACTGAGTGGTGATGGTGGGTGGCCTGCATTTTAAGAGGTTGAAAAGACATAGCGTCACAACTCTCTTGGACAGATTCATCTAATTGGAGAGAGAAACTTAACTACGTAGTTCTCACCAAGTTCTATTATCTAATAAAACACAGAAATATAGGACAAAGGCGCTGCTGATTAACGCGAAATAGAAAAAAAACAAAACCGAACTGAAGAAATTGTAACTTTTAAAATCCTGAGCTTGGGTGGTTCTATATAAACCATGGATCTGTTGTCAGTAAAACATTTACTTGAATCCACAGGAAATACAGGCGATGTTAAGCGAGGGTATTGCCCGCGGGTACGTGCGTCCTCTATCGCGAGTGTCGTATGCGCCGCACGACGCTGCGCGCGCCTTCCGACTGCTCGCGGCCAGCAGGCACCGCGGCAGAGTACTACTGAAGATGGAAGGCTATTCAACCCAAATTCAGCCCAGGTGAAGAGAGATTTTTTTGTTTTGATTTTTTATTGAGCCAAGATTTTACTTTCATGTTTCGTATTATTAAAATCACAAATCGTTTTGGTTAAGGTGGCTCATATAGCAATTCACAATATTATTATTTTTCTTTCAGAATATCTTGCAATCCAAACCACACCCAAGTTGTAGTATTGAATGAAAATACTTTTGGACTCCACATGGTCGACAAACTAGTTGCTCGTGGTGCGAGGAAATTACAGGTTCATAGCAAAGCGCATACAACTGCAAAGTTCCAATTTAAGTTACGGTAAGCAAAATGATTTAATACAGTACTTTCTAATTTCAATATGATTCTAATGACCGCGATGAAGACCACGACCATGGTGATGTTGTGTTCTAACCCGTCCTAACAATACAGTACTTTTTTGATTATTCAGGAACTGGCAGAAGATGGGTGTGCAAATCCAAATATCGTTTCACAACTTAGACAAGGAAAGTGATGTATTAGAATTAATCAAGGACGCTACAAAATTAGGCTCCATTCAAGGCATATATACCACTACAAATGATGATCGAATGGTGGAAGAAATCTTATTTGCTCACTTGGATACAGTTTCGAAAAGATTTTGCCCAGATTTAAGGTAACAGCGTAGTTATATTGTGTTCATTTCTTTGAAAGATAAGCTTGTATATGATTATAATCTTTTTCTGTAAATCTACATTCATTTAATCTTTCTGATTGTTTTCTTATTTTTCAGATACTTTGCGGTAATAAATGTTGGTGAGACTACGTTCGGAAAACCAACCTGTCTTTCTCGTGTTCAAAGTAAATTACCAGCTAAATTGATAATACTGCCTCAACTAAAGAATGTAAGTAGCAATATAGCAGACCATCGTAATGTTTTTCATCGAATCCGTGCAATTTTGTAAGATTAGTAAATATTTTTTTGACCAAACACACAATTTAGATTCAAGGATCATTAAATTCAATTCAATTCATTTATTGCATCAAATATGGTAGGTACATGAAGTTCTTAAATAAATATTTAGTAACACACATTTGGCCATAGCATGCAATAGTACAAGTTTTTACACTTAAGCTATTATTTAGTAGGGCATTTTGTCGATACCAGTTAAATATGTCTGTGTTTTAAAGTGTAAAATTTACAGGGACACTTTTGAAAAAACTCATCTATCGAATAAAAACACTCTTGTAACAACCATTTCCGCAACGCAACACAAAACTTATTGAAGGGTAGTTGAGTAATTGACCTTTTTTTTTTTTTTTTGTTTTCGGGGGGAAACCTTCAAAAGGCGACCGGTCTTTGGGGAAAAGACCGGGGAGTGTGGGATTTTTACCGCACTAAAACCACCCCGGTGGTCACCATCCGCACATGAGAGAAGGCACCGTTTCCTCTTAAAAGACCAGTCCGGAGCCCCCTCTGTGCAACGCCTGTTAAGGCACATCCCTGGAGTGACTGTACAGAGGTCTCCCCTGAGCCTCGCTGTGCAAGTTTGCACGGCAGCACGTGACCACTGTGCTGCCGGGCATCTCTGAGGTCACTCGGTGAGCGCACAGAGTCCCCACTCTGAACGCCCGTGACCCCAAAGTCCCACCTGCTTTAAGTAATGCAGGCGGGGTTTCGGCGTGTTAAGCGTCGAGGCGGTTGCCTTCCCGACGACTTCTTCTCCTACTAGGATCGGCTCTCTCACGATCCCGCTCGGCAGCCTCCTTTTTGACCATCACGGTCTCACAGAACGAGGTCACCTCCCTCCAATTGTCAGGATCCGCCAGCATAGCCCCAACTATGGCTGACAGAGACAGGTTTTGCTCGATCCTGGCTACCAGGATCCGTCGCTCAGAGTCCCATGCAGGGCACTCTTCGAGCGTGTGCTGTGCTGAGTCTAGGTCGGCTCCACAATGATGGCAATTTGTTGTGGCCTCTCGCCCTATCCTATTCAGGTACTCGCCGAAGCAACCGTGCCCGGTAAGTACCTGAGTAAGTCTATAGGAGATGCGCTCCCCTCTTTTCAGCCAGGCTTCGAAGTGCGGCAGGATGGCTTCGACAACGCGCTTACGCGAATATTGCGGCTGTTGCAGCCGCTCACGCCACTGCTCGAGCGCGTGTCGCCGCTCCTGCCGCCTCAGCCTTGCAACAGCGATTCCAGGTACACTATTACCACTTTGGCGGATGGCGCGAATTTGGCTATAAACCCTCGTGTCCATATCTGCCAGGATATCCAGCGGTGGAAAACGTGCCAGGAGAGTTGCCGCCTCAAAGGACACAGTACGGTATCCTCGTGCGATACGAATGGCCATTTTCCGCTGCAGGCTGTTGATTTTAGTCCTGCAGCGCCGGACGCTTGACAACCTATTTGACCAAATAGGCACCCCATAAAGGACCATCGATCGCACAACCCCCGCGTAGAGGCGGCGAACTTCTTCTCGTGGCCCCCCGAGATTAGGTAACAGTCTGTGCAACGCACCCACTGCCTTCCCGACTCGGGGAACTAGACGTTCAAAGTGTTCTTCGAAGCCCCACCGACCGTCCAGGGTTAGGCCGAGATACTTAATGTATCGTCCCACCTGGATTTGCGCATCTCCAACTCTGACTAACGAGCTGGGTGGCTCTCTGCTCCTCGGCAGCTTATGGAACCATAGTGCCTCAGTTTTATGAGGCGCTATCTCTAAACCCAGCTCACGAATCGACGCCACGATTTTTTCCAAACCGAGCTCTGCAAGTTGAATGGTCTCTTCAGTGGTGTCGCCACCGGCTAACACCAGGGTGTCGTCTGCATAGCAAACGACATCAACGCCAACGGGGAGATCAATACGCAGGACAACATCGTAAGCGAGGTTCCATAAGAGAGGCCCTAAAACAGATCCCTGCGGAACCCCACACGTAATCTTCCTGCGATGAACGCTACCGTCCCGACCCACATAGCAAATGTATCGGTCACGAAGATAAGCCCCGATGATGCACTGCAGGTAAGGTGGCACGCTATGATGTACTAGTGCCGCCCTGATCGCATCCCAGGACAAAGAGTTAAAGGCGTTAACGATATCCAATCTTACCGCCAACGCCACTCCACCCCGGGATACCACCTGTTCCGACAGTAGTCGGACACGTTGGATCGCATCCACTGTTGAGCGCTGTTGTCGAAAGCCATACTGGCAATCGGCCAGGTCTGGACCAACACGAGACAGGTGCTCAACGAGTCTTTCGGCAATTATTCTTTCGAATAGTTTGGAGACGTCGTCAAGCAGGCATATTGGTCGGTAAGCAGAGGGAGACTCTGGGTCCCTGCCTTCTTTCCTCAACAAGACCAATCTTGCCTCCTTCCAGCTGGAGGGGAACACGCCTGCACGGAGGCAGCTGTTAAACAATCGTCTTAGGCGGTCCCCCAGAGCACCCAAAGCCAGAACCCAAGCCCGGCCAGGGATACCATCCGGGCCTGGTGCAGTGTTACGAACCCCCAAACGTCTAACGGCTCTGTCCAACTCGCTTTCTGTTACTCCTAATTCGTCAAACCAGTCTGCCGATGACAATAGTGGCGAGGGACTGTCCCTAACTACTGGAAAGAGCGTGTTAACGACTCTGTCCAGCAGATTTGGGTCCATGGTTTCTGTGATAGGGGGGACCCATGGACGTAATTTAGCCATGACCAACCTGTATGGCCTTCCCCATGGATCCCTGTCCAACCCATCGATAAGTTCCCGCCAAGACCTCGACCTGCATCCGCGATGGCGTGTTGGAGCTCCATTGTTGCTTCCCGATATGCTCTATAAACTCTGGCTATTTCTTCCTCTGTGGCTCTGGGCTGTCGTCGTCGTCGGGTGCGCTGATACTGGCATCGGGACCTTAGGCAGGAAACACGCAACTGCGCGATATCTTCCGACCACCAGTAAACCGCACCAAGACGCTGGCCGCTCCTGATCCGGGGCATGGAAGCGTCACAAATGGATGCCATCTTTTCCCGAAACCAGGCCGCCTCTTCCTCTGGATCGGACGCAGCTCCCTGGGAAGGAGTGTCTTCCGGCCAAGCCATTATGTTGGCAGCTGCGACGAGCATGTCTCGATTGAGCTGCTTGAGGGCCCATCGTCGCGCCGGTGGGCTTGAATTTGAGTGGATGGGGCCGCCAAAAGGCCGGAGTGTCACCTTGAAGACAATGTGGCGATGGTCGGAGAGTGTGACCATTTCCTCCGCTACTCTCCATTCCGACACCATGCGAGCAACAGAAGGACTCGCCCATGAGAGATCTACAATAGACTCCCCCTGCCAACGAACGCATGTGGCAACAGACCCCTGATTTAAAAGTCGAAGGTCAAGTGACGCCGCCCAGTCTTGTACAGCTTGTCCTCTGGGCCTGTCTCGGAAGTTGCCCCAAACTCTGGAGTGAGCATTGAAGTCACCCATGACGAGTACCGGGCGGGGTGCACATTTGCACCGGATGCAGTTCGCAACCCCATCTAGATATTCCTCGAATTCGTTGAGGGAAATGTTTGGAGACACGTAGCAGCCCACCACAGCCAGAGGTCCCCATTCCACAGCAACAAATCCTTGGCCTCTATCTAGAATAGAGCAGTGAGGCCCACCGCTCCCACCAGCCCAATAAATTGCGACAGAGTTCGCAGTGTCCCGGAACCAGCGAGGGTGATCCTGAAGACCGTAGGGCTCAGCTACCACTGCCAAGGCAACCGACCACTCCGCAATAGTTTGCATAAAAAGATTTTGCGCATTGCGGCAGTGATTCAGGTTGCATTGGAGAACATTTAAGGCTGGGAATGTGAAGTGTCCATTTCCTCCTCAGGGCCTGCACCCATTGGTGCCTGTTCCGATCTTTGCGATGAAAGGGGGACAAGCGCAGCTTGATTTTTACGCGGAGCGCATTTTTTTCCGTCCAGTCGGTGATCCGCTGGAAGACCATAATCTGCACACAACGGACACCGCATGGTCAGCGACGTACACTCTCTCGCTTTGTGAGCTCCCCCACAAGCATAACATTGGGTGCTCCGGTCAACCGCACTTGTGCACCGGGAGCGAACGTGCCCAGGCTCAAGGCAACGGAAGCACATCATACGACGCGCCGCCAAAATCTGAACGCGAACTATCGTCCATCCTAAGCGCATGCGGTTATCGGAAGCCAGCTTTCTTATTGCCGCCAGGGGGCCACGGACCCAGACGTGCCCTAGAGAAGCAGACGGACGACGGATTTCTCCCACTTTCACGTCTTCGGGGGAACACCCTCCCACTTCAGCAATAGCAGCTGCCACTTCCTCAGGCGTCACAGCGTCATCGAGATCCATTATTCTCGCCTCAGCTCTTTTGGTTGGACGTGAAATTTTAACATCAAACTCGGTGAGGGCCTCGCGCATACAGCTGGCGAGATTGTCTGCCTTGGTGGAAGAATCGGCGCCAGGGACGGTAATCACCATACCCCCATCAGCAGCCCTTTTCTGGCCAACCGTGTCAATGCCAACATCAGATAAGCGAATTCGCTGTCTCACCGTGGACATTACCTCACCGAGGGTGGCAGTTGATCCATCCCTTAATGAGACTGTTTTAGCCGCCGTATTGGGAATCCTAGGCAGTTTCACTGGCTGATTTTTTCCCTTTGCAGGATTGGACGACGCTAAAGTGGTAGCCTGTACTTTCTTTGCCTTTCTCCCCACCACAGTAGACCAGGCCTCCGTTTCAGTCGTAGCTGCATCCCGCACAGCCTGTGAAGCCTGCGTGAACGCCGCAGGCACAGCAGGCAACTCAGCTGCTTGAGCTATAGCCTTGCCTTTACCTTTGCCTTTTCCTTTAGCCCTACCGTTTTTGTTTACGGAGTTAGGAACTAGACACGGTTCGGCAGTGACTACCGTTGGCAAAACCCTCCTCGTATCGGCGGCAAGTGGTGGACGCAAGGGCTTCTCTGGAGGCAACCTCTTCTCCATAGCGGCTAGTTTAGCGTCAACCATGCTCCCAATTTCTAAGACTATAGAACGCCGAAGCTGGGCCTCTGACTCGTTAGATTCAAAAGGTCCGGCGACTGCAATAGCCGGGGTAAGTCTCATCGAAGGGGCGGCCACTGCAGGGCTCGTCATTCGTTCACCCTGGCGACTAAGGAGGGTGACCTGCGCTGTCAACTTCTCGACCTGCGCTGAAAGACTGGTAAACCGAGCCTTTAAGTCAGCGTTTTCTGTCTCCAACCTCTCAACGTTGACCTCAACGGTCGATCGCGTGGCCAACTCATCCACTGCAGCTTGCACTGTCACTGCCGCCAACTTAAGACTGTTGACAAAACTCCCTTTGAGGTTGCGCGATTCATTTGCAACTTCCTCAATTTTTCTAAGGCTGTCTTTGATGCATGAGTTAAGTTCCGCCGTTTGTTGTGCCTGCATCGCTTTGGCCAACATTTCTGGTGTTGGCATGTTTTGCTTTGCCGTTGCCCGAGTTTTGGCCTGCTTAGCTGGTGGACTCGCAAGATCGGTGTTTTCACCATCCTCTCCGCTGTTGTTCAGTGGTTTGCTAAGGCTCAGCGGCGTAACAGGCTTCTTCTTGGTCCCTGACGTCTGCGTTCGCTTGCGCATGCGGTACCGAGACGATCTCGTTGACGTTTCAGAGGCGTATGACATTTGCGAGCAAGAAGATTCGCAGGTGTCACTCACCACCTCGTCGGCAATTGGGGTAGGCGGGCGCACGAATTGTGTACGGGTTGATACCCCCTTCGACCCTTTCTGTGCCTTCTTCCCAGGTACATTTTTTGACAACTCTATGCTAGCTAAATCCTGTGAGCTATTATCTCTCCGATTGTCAGAAAACAGGTTTGTGGTAGCCTGCTCTTGGTCCGGTGTCGCGGTTGTTTTAGGAATAGAACCCAGAAACTCCTCATCACCGGTAAGTGAGCCTCCCTGGCTCAATGCGCCCTTAAAGGACGGATAAAAATTCGATTGGGGTTTAAAGCGATCATTGTCCCCCCCAGAATACGTGGGACTGACCGAGCTCTGCTCGGTGAGGGATTCTCCTGCTGCGGAGCAACAGGTACCCTCCTGGGGTAGTTTTTTTGATTGATTCGCTTCCATTATTAATGCTGAACTCAGCTTTGCCTTTTTTATGGGGTGGGGTCCCCAGGTAATTTTTTTAAAGGGGTTTTCTCCCCAAAGTCTGCAGCAATAACTGGCTTACAAACTCTTCGCTTCACTGTCATTTCGGGCGACAATTCGACATCCAGGGACTCCTATCTCGCCCGCAAAGCTACTGATTCACCTCACAGTAACGTTTACTGGAAGTGAACCCTCTTCCCGCGCTCTTGTTCAAGTTATGACACGCGATTACCACCTTCAATAAATTCTGGATAAAGTGAACCACACACCGTTAATTGAGACGATGCGCGGCCGATGCTTTTTCCAGAACTCCAATCTAACCACGTACCGACCAATGACCCGCTCCGTGAGTCATTGCTCGGCACTTGGCGAAAAACCCCAACCCAGATTCGCTCCTCTAAAACTTCAAGGAACGAATCACAAATCACGTGTCGTACGATAACCACGCTCAGTGAGCCATGGCACGGCACCCGAAGAAAACCCCCTATTCACTCTCCAAAAGCTCGGATAGTGAATCGCGCACAATTAAAGTGAACAGACGGTGCGCCCTCCGCAGAAGTCCGATGTAATGGACTCTGCCCGGTGTCCCGCTTAGTCTGGTCTCTCACTTGGACCTTTCCGGCATGAGTGACTCTACCGGCAGAGCCCCAAGATCATTGAGACACGCAAGCCCCACCACGACGACAACGTGGAGACACCCTCGGTGGGGTGAGTAATTGACCTAGGCAAAGCATTATAAATTAGGGGAGCCATATAAACGCAGCTCCGCCGAAAAATCAAATCCTATATTTGTGATACATGGGTAACATGCAGGTGTTCATTACATAATTATATACTAATAAAGTTCATTCCATGATCAGCCATGGTGTTCATTTAATTATGTAAAACAATAATTGCCCCAAAACAGAGCCTTACGGTACACGTCACTCTGTGAAAAACCCAGTGCAATTTTACTTCTATCTACTTTTTACACATTTTATTCTTCTATTGCAAAGAACTAATGACGTAAAGTGCCATGTTTGTATCATGATACGTATATCAGAATTAACTAGGAACAATGTTGGGTGGAACTTCTTCAATTGCTTTATAAAGACCAATATTATGCATTTAAATTGTATCTTTGATGTCTTCTTATTATTATTTGAGTAAATTAAGCAAATTAATTGACGGCAACTAAGTAAATCATCATGAGAAGAAACAGACGCTAACTAAATTAATTTTCATTAGGAATTGAGTGCTGGTGATGCAGTGCATGTGGTGGAGCGTGCACTCTGCGGTGTGGACACCTTGGTGGTTGTGCAGGAAATACATAGGCAACAACCCGATTTGTTAACACAAATTGCTGAATTGGCAGGTCAGTAGTATTGCTTTTTTTAATATTTTCTTGTACACCAGCATTCTACAGATATGTGGCTTATGTTGCTGTGATAAAAAGAAAAATATTGCATATTTTTTCAAAACTGTTCATTTTTAACATTTATGTTTCGTTTCCAGATATATCTTTGACCAAGAGAACACCAAAAACGATTACTTTGCATGAACTCGGAATTCAAGATGATAAACTACTACTGGTTGCTTGTCATTTGCAAATCCACCATAATGTTGATTTTTCCGAACAAGAGATAAAACAGCTAACGGTTGAAACGTAGGTTCTTTTAAAAAATGTTATATATAAATAAATCTCGTCTACATTGTAGAATTAACGGTATTTGTATAATTTAAATCACCAGAATCCTGAATTTGAATAAAACGGAAAACACCTTTGAAGAAATTAAAGGTTTAGCGACATTTATATCTTACGTGGACACGGACGAACTACTGGCGACTTCAGAAATAGTATGCATGCCTACAATCACTAGCGGCGACGTTTTGGTAAATACTTGTTTTATTTATTCGCTTTTAAACCTTTCCCTTACTTCTTACTATGTACTATTACAAATGCGAAAGTTTAGATTATAGTTGGGAATAGCACATAGGCTATATATTATTGCGCTAATAACTTAAGCGGATGAACAATATTGCGTTATGGCCATATTTTTCATCTATTTGCCAAATGACAACCGTCGTATCATGCATTAGAATAGAACGGCTATTTTAGACCATTTGTCACCGAAGTAAGTAGCCTCATAGTTCAGCGACTGCCCTGTAAAACAGGGTTCGCAAGTTCAAATCGCAGCCAGTATTCACTTTTTGTGATTATTTTGTTTTTTTTTTTAAAGCTGTAAGATTTCCGAAAATAATAAACATGGTTCGCGAGTTCGATCGGTCTCTAGGTGTGGATGTGAAGCATGGTATTTATGTCACGAACTCACGACTGACCAACTACCTATTATACTAGCGTAAGGGTTATTTCTCAAGGGCACGCCACGATAGTGGCGGTAAGTCCCCTCTTTGAGGAGTGGCTAGGGAGGCGCCACGGCGCCCTCACCTTCCGCCTGACGCAGGTCTTCACCGGACACGGGTGCTTCGGGAGGTACCTGCACCGAATCGGGGGGGGAGGAAACGCCCGGATGCTATCACTGCGAGGATCGCCCGGAGGACACGGTGGAGCACACCGTGGAGGTCTGCTCTGCTTGGGCGGAGCACCGCCGTGTCCTCGTAGCGGCGATTGGCGGCGGCGACCTCTCGCGTCCGGCCCTGGTTCAAGCCATGGTCCGGGGCGAGAGGGAATGGGAAGCCGTCGCCTCCTTCTGCGAAGCAGTCATGCTAGCGAAGGAGGCGGCGGAACGTGAGAGGGAGAGAACCTCCTCACGTCCCAGCCGCCGCGGGAGAAGCACCGGGCGTCGGGGGCCACGCCGTGATGGCTCTCGGCCACCGTAGGCGCGGGCCTGTGGATGGTGAGTAATGGGCTAGCTCGCCGTCCGTCCGTCGTATGACGACGGGCAGGCCGTGTCGACGGCGCGTTCGTGTTCCACGCGCGCCTCAAAGAGTTGTCAGCAACGGGAGGGGCCCGCAAGGGCCGTTGCCTGCCAGGGCTGCGGGACTGTTCGAAAGAGATACCGCGGCCCTGGAACATAAAGGGCCAATGAAGGAACATGGGTGGTTTTTAGTCAGTAAGAGTCTGACACTCCCTTCCACTTCACCCAGAGCGGGAGGAGTCATTTGATGATTACCCACCCTCCAAAAAAAAAAAAGGGTTATTTCTCAATTTTATAGTGGTGGACTTTGCTTTCCTTTTCAAAAAATCGATTCTCTTTAATAAGGAGCGATCCTACTGCCATCAACCGGGCACAAATACAGATTCCGTGGCTGCTACTGAGAAATTCCTAATGAAATAACCCAATAACACTATTATTTATAGTATTTTTAGGATTCCGTACCTCAAAAGGAAAAAACGGAATCCTTATAGGATCACTTTGTTGTCCGTCCGTCCGTCCGTCAGTCTGTCTGTCTGTCAAGACCCTTTATCTCGGGAACGCGTAAAGGTATAGAGTTGAAATTAAAACCATATACTCAAATCTACAGTTACTTGAAGCTGTGAAAAAAAAATCAAACTTCTATCTTATCGTAAAAAAAGATACGGCTGTTTATGCCGCAAAAAACGTATATTTCGACATTCTCAAAGGAATCAAAATTTATAGGGTACTTCCCGTTGACCTAGAATCATGAAATTTGGCAAGAAGCATTCTCTTATAGCACAAGTAAAGGCAAAATCTATCTATCTAATCTAAAAACCATAAATATGTCGTTTAATAACAAAATACCTACAAGTTTATACGGAACCCTCGATGCGCGAGTCCAACTCGCACTTGACCGTTTTTTGTTCAATTGCATACATTGTTTAATGTTAAGTGAAAGAAAAGCTTGCTTAAAAGGTGATCTCCAAATCATGTGTGTTATAAATTTATGTAATTGAAATAACCATGTGTATTTATCGATCTCAGGACCTCATGATTAGTAGTCGCGCTTGCGACCACTCGACCAACGAGGCAGTCTCACACATACAGTATACACACCAAAATTTTCACGCGAACGAAGTCACGGCCAACAGCTAATCATACACAAGCATGATTTAAATAGCTTGATGATTGGTTTATATTTTCAAGGTGGCATATTTGATATTTATTATCGACTTACCGTCCTGATTCCTAATAACTTGTAGTCGGAGCAGTATGGTTGAAATCTTCAATACATCCTAAAATGCCATCATCTTAATAGTTAGTTTATCATCTTTTCAGCCCATCAGCATCTAACACAAATCACACATCGTGGTCTAATATTATTTTAAATATTTCAGCGTGAAGATGAATTTGACGCAAGCCAGACGTATCTATGCATAGTGCCAGGCATGGAGGGTCACCACGAGCGGTTCCGCGTACTATGCGAGCGCCTCAAGCTGCCAGCGCTGGTGCTGCAGCCGGGCCTCGACCACCCAAAGGAGACCGTGCGGCAGATTGCACAAAGATACGTTAATGTATGATCTCATAAGTTAAAAATAACAAATTCTAAAAAAAATTATTGGTACCAAGTACAAAACTGTCCTTACTTTTTCATAATTTTAGGTGCTGCTGAACAAGACTGGAATGAAAAACACTTTCTACTTATTGGGTTATGAAACTGGTGTTTTGGTAGCGTTGGAAATGGCAGCTATACTCGAGGATAATGGTGAGCAATAAGATTTACTACTGTATTTAAAAACTATATATTGGTGTCAAAAATGACGTTCATTTCCAATTTTTAGGTTTAACCGGTACTGTATATTGCCTTGGAGGTGCACCGGACGAGGTCCGAACTATGATTGAACAAAATATCGCAGAATACAAGACAAAAGATCAGCTGGAAAATGAGGTGATCAAACATATGTATAAGTTGTTGGTGGGTGACGACGTTGCAGACTTGGAGGGAGCACTTAAGGATGCAGTTTCGTGGCCAGAGAAGGTAGACGCGTGCGTGCGGACTCTGTTAGGTCGTGTGCCGCACTCGGTGCAGTACTCGCGCGCGCTGATAGAAGCTGCGCTGGCCCGTATCGAGTGCGCGCGCAGCTACGTGCCGCCGGCGCGTGCGCTACGCTCTCAGTTGGTGCTGCTGCGCGCAGCGTCGGTGCATGTGACGTCACCCGCACAAGCTCTGCAGCAACATTCACAACGCCCGGTCGCCATATATCAACTTACCGCACCCATGGCACACGCAACTAATGACTTAAGCTGTGCGTCTGTGATTAATGAGTATTTAGATCAAACGATTCTAGAATCATTTATAGAAAAAAATATTTGCGAAGCATACCTACTTAATCCTTGTTCTTTTATGATTAATCAAAGTGAAAACTCGTAAAATTGTATTCTTCGACATTGTGTGATAAGTCAATATTTACATAAAATTAAACGATGTTTTGATTAAACATTGCATTTTATTTGAAAATAGCCCCCGATGTTATTAATCTAATGCGAAGAAAATCCATAGTCTGAAACTTTTTTTCTGAAAAATCGCAATGACGGTTCTTCACGGGTCTTTATTTTTATTATACATATATTTAAATAAGACAAGTTACTTTAATATTAAATTACAGACGAAGCGGCAGGCGTTACATAGAATCAAATATTATAAACACTTTCAGTTTCCTTACTGATACAAACGATATAATTAGTAACGTCATTAATGGAGGAACACGAAATTGCGATGCTGCAATGCAAAAAACCTGGCGCGCTATAAAAAAAACAAACGATTTCTAGTATATATGACTCTCAAAGTTTCATTTGTTCCACGGAACAGGCGAGGGGTGGGACTATACAATAATGCAGTGCTGCAAGCACCCTCTTGATTGCCCTTATCAGTGATGGCAGCATGATAAGCGACGCCTCGTACGTAAGGGCGAAGGCACACGGCGCGTTGCGGCGCCGCGCCGCGGGTATTTCACCGAATCAGAACGCTGCAAGCTTAGCCCGCTGCCCGCTGATACGGTGAAATCCCCGCGGCGCGGCGCCGCAACGCGCCGTGTGCCTTCGCCCTAACTCAGAAAACCAAAGCTCATCTGAAAGATCATCAATTTTTATGTAAGAAAAACTACTGCTGCATTTTCAAAACAGGGATACAGGGTTCTTCCAGGCAATAAAATACTGCAGTCGAATAATAATTACTTTTTATTCTTCTTTAGCAACTTCCCAACTCGTCCTCTCTAACCTCTCTTACAACATGGCGTCGTCCTTCTTCCCTCGTCTATCGCTCTCTCTCTCATACATCGTACTCCCTTCCTTTCTTTCACTTACGTTCCATTTCCCACATTCGGCCATCCGACATTCATGTCTGTCCTCAGACATGCTAGACACTTTCATTCCTCGTTACATTTTTACATAAACACCATCCTTCATTGACAGTCATCCTCATTCATCACAACAACTTAAATACATGGAACACAAACATTAACAACAAAAGAAATAAAAAAAATTGTCTTACATCAAGAAATAGAACATTTTGTCTCACATCAGTAATTCTTGGTATTCTAAAGGTTTAGGGTGAAAACAACACAAGGGTAATTAACTTACATTACAAGCATAATTAACTTAACTTATAAACTTAAGCAATATTTTAAAATAAAACAGTAGTAAGTTTACAATATTAACCAGCTTTTGAGATTGAACTACAATTTACATTTGCAAAACAAATGAAATGAGTTTCTCTTGAACACATATCTAAACAAAAAAAGTAAATAATAAAAACATCTTTCATTCGGTCTTACGTCCATACGTCACCACAAACAAAACTCAACATGCTTAGTCATATTTTTCACTGTTGTCGGGCCACCGCTTCATTCCATCAGCTGAGCAGGTAGTCTTTATGGGACCTTCCGATGTGACATCATCTTTCTCGACATCATAACAGTCCTTTCGTTTTACCTTAGTAATCCTATATGGGCCTAGATACTTCGGCTTTAGTTTTAGTCCTGGGCCAAATTGTGTTCTTTGTATTGCTACTCGTTCTCCTACTCCATACTTAGTACTTTCCTTTCTATTTTTATTATAAGTATTTGTGTTTTCTTCCAGAATTTTTAACATTTGTTCTTTAGCTCTTTTTCTTAATTCTTCTCTTTCTTCATTGAATTGTTCCAGACTTTCATGCTGTAATATATTAATTAAGGGTATATCTTCTTTGGATTTCATCTTGACTCCCGTTAATAGCTCAAATGGACTTGTATTAATACTTCTTTGGAGTGTGCTATTTGTTGCCCGTTGCAATTGACTTATATGCTTGTACCACACTGATGGATCTTCTGCACATAACTTTGTTAGAGTTGGTTTAATGATTCCATGTATCCGTTCCACCTGTCCGTTTCCTCTCGGCACTCCTGTTGTTATTTTGATGTGTTGTATACTCTCACTCTCACAATATTCCTTAAAGTCAACAATCCTTTCTGGGTTCCCAAAAGTCTGTTGGTGAATTTTAAGCTTGTCTAGAGTTTCACTACTGGTTTTTTGTTTCATTTGGTAAAGGCATCAACTATTGTAAGAATGTGATTATACCTCTTTCTGGTCTCAATCATTGGTCCAATGTGATCCATGTGAAGGGTATGCAGAGGGCTTCCCTCCTTCTGAATAGGGTTAAGAAAACCTTCCTGTTTTCCCTGCTTTTTTGTTGCTAGTAAGCATGGTATACAGCTTACAATAAAGTCATCGATTTTCTTGTCTATATCTTTGATGTAGAAATCTTTAGCAATAAGTTCCTTCATTTTTTTCTTACCAAAATGGCCATTGGCATGCACTCTTCTTATGATGTCTCTTTCCATGCTTCTAGGAATTACTAACTGCTTCTGGTCACCCTTGTGTAGAATATTGTTTTCTAACCAATAATCTAAATAAGATTTTTGTTTGACTATGTTGTTTACCAACCATTCCTTTACCTGATCTTCAACAATTTGCTGTTCCTTTAGTGACAATCTTCTTGGTTTTTGAGCCACTGGGATGTCGTCCTTCAAGATGATTTTTAGTTGTATAGGTGCTTCTTTTACTTGGGTTGGTTTGTAGTCATCAACACATTGTAAAACCTCCTCTTTAATGGTAGGGCTGGCTGTGGAACCTACAACAACACTTAAACCTACGGTAGCACAATTTGTTCGTCTCATCCACTCTTCACCAGAAGATAACAACAACACACTTCCTTCATTCATAATCATTGTCACACTAGCGAGAAAGTCATGACCTAATATTATACAATAAGGCATACAGTCTTTAGGCACAACATGGAAAGTAACTCCGTCATAACATCGTCCGTCAATCGTAGCACTGGTTGTAAACTTCCCGAAGGAGCGCACTTGTTTGAGTCCGAGACCCGACAACACAACACCGTCTTCAGTCGTCTTTGGCTGGCCGATAACGTCGTAGAAGTCTTCTGACATTAAGTTGACCTCGCTTCCCGAGTCAATGAGTGCCTTCCCTTCGGTATTTCCAACAAAAATACTCAACATCGGCTTGCCCGGCTTTTTGTCAGGTTTGTTGACAATCTGCATAACCTCTTTATTTTCATTATGACAGTGGCAGCTGTCAGTGGTACCAACGTCATTCATAGTGAACATGGCCGACTTAGAAGTGCTGGGATTCGTCGGATTTCTGCCCGAACGACGTCCGTCATGTTGGCAGCGCTGTCGGTCGCCTCCGCCGCTGATAGGCCGACCCGATCGGCTGTCGAAGTTCTCCGAAGGCTTCCGATCGTCTTCGCGTTTCGTCGACGCAGTGCACTTTGTTAAAATATGGCCGAATTCGTTGCATTTGAAGCACTTGAGACCTTTTTCTTTATGAGGACAGCTTTGAGATGGATGATTGAATTCTCCACAACTATAGCACCGTAACTCACTACTTGAATTCCTCTTTGGATTCCGATTTTTGACGTTACCTCCTTGATGACGCTGCGTGTCACGGCGCGCCTTCATTTTTTCTTTCACAGCTTCATAAATTTTCAGCTTCTCCTTCAGTTCACTGTAGGTCGTAACTCCGTACAACAATATTTTATTGGTTTTTAGGTCTTGGATACCATCTACAATGTACTTGTCGCAACGTAATCGGGGAGCTTACCCCTTTTTCCTAATTCTTTCATAATTAGCACATAATCTATGCAGCTTTCATCAGGTTTTTTCTTACGTGCACTCATCATTTCATGAACCGTCTTCTGGTCAATCACGTCAGGAAACTCTTTGCTGATGGCTTGTTTCAACTCAGCCCACGATTTGAACGGCTTTCGCTTCTTAGCCATAGCCCTGCCGTTCCCGTCAACGATCTACGCGCGATCACAAGCTGTTGGGCTGGTTTTATAGTCACGCCGCTAGACGCGCCGTTGGGCAGCGCGCTGTTGAACAGGAACACCGAACGGCGCTGCTCAAGCGCGCGAATTTGAAACGCTACTACTACCCCAATACATATCCGAGCGCGCGCGCTCCGACGGCGCTGCTGAAACGCGTGACTATAAAATCAGCCTTGGATCGGCGTCCATTCGAATATTTCCGTATTATCTTCGAAATCTTGAACCCATCGGCTCACTGGGTAGGTATGGTCTTGACCCGAAAAATTACTTATGAAGTCTTCAGCGTACTGTACACCCCTCGGTGACACGTCTTCAGTAGTTTTTGGCATTTTACGTCTTCAGTCTTCGTCGTAGCTCGTAAAAATATACGTTTTTACGTAGCCGTCGTCTTGGTCCCGCGCACCCAACCACGTGCAGCGTGAAAAATGTTATATTCGTCGTCGATCGTCGTCGTCGCGTCTTCTTTCCTGTATCCCGGACGAGCCCCCAAAATTGTGGGATACAGGGTTCTTCCAGGCAATAAAATACTGCAGTCGAATAATAATTACTTTTTATTCTTCTTTAGCAACTTCCCAACTTGTCCTCTCTAACCTCTCTTACAACATGGCGTCGTCCTTCTTCCCTCGTCTATCGCTCTCTCTCTCATACATCGTACTCCTTTCCTTTCTTTCACTTACGTTCCATTTCTCTTACTTCCACTTACGTTCCATTTCCCACAGTAGAGAAAGTGGTTGTTGCAGCGATTGAAGCGCAAGCGGCCTCATATGTCCTTTGAGCACTTCTTCGACGTATCGTGCAGCCGTCAAACCTCTCGATCTCGGGCCGGTATTCGCACCAGTGATGAATACAATGTCAGTTTTAGTGTCCAACATTATGCCACCCCAAAACATACACGATCCACCGCTAAAAGCTACACGTTCGCTTATGCAGCATTGTGAAAATCGCTCTGATGACCTTCTGTAGACCCTAGAGCGTCCATCATGACCATGTAATGTCATTCTGATCATATTAATCTTATATCAGCGAGAGTGCGTAGGCGTATAGTAATATTTTAAAGCCTTAAGAAGCAATGCACCAAAATCTGTAATAAAATCGGTTTACTATGCTCTCTGTCAGCCTCAGCTTGAATACTGTATCACCACATGGGGTGGCACATGTAAAACTCATCTTTTGAAAGTTGAGAGAGCACAAAGAGCACTCCTAAAGGTTAGTCTGTTTCTTCCTTTTTATCATCCAACTACTGACCTCTACTCGCATTGGGAGGTACTTACTGTGAGGCAGCTATTCATCCTAAGAACAGTTATGAAACAACATGCTCTAACAACTTTTGAACCAGAAAGAATCAGAAACAAACGTCGCAAACATGTTGTCTGTTCTTCATCGTCATTCAAAACTAAGTTTGGACATCGGTTTTTCTGCTACCAGGGTTCAAATCTATACAATAAGGTAAATCGAGCCATAACGCTATATCCCTTGCCAAAAACCAAATGTAAGTCTTTGGTTTCGGACTGGTTAAAAAAAATTGGATTATAATTTTACAGAAAGTCTACTTCTGCACCAAAACCCTCTCACGTACACACATCGGCACAATACACTACAACTGACACTCAACACTACACACTAACATTACACACATATATATTATACACACATATATATTATACACACATAATATACAGGCGCCCTGATTAATTTTTGTTGATAGTTTCTATTTAACTTCTACCCTCGAAATTATAATAACATTGGATTGTTATATCATATATTATATAATTTTAAGTAAAACTTTCTGTTCTTCCGCGGGGTGGGGACCTGGTGATTTGTAATACAGACATTTTACGCCTAACTCAGACGCCAGCTCCTCACACTGCTAAAAAAAAAACAAATAATATTAAATAACTTGACCGTAAATTCGAAGCTTAATTATTTGAGACAGCACTTCCGTTTCCGCGTATTTTCCCTCTCTTTCTACCCTATATACCCTACTCTTTCGCACATCCATCCCCTCTCTCCCTCACCACCAGGTGGGCTCAAGGCCTGATGCGCCTGAGCCTCTTGCTCATTGGCGTTTCGTTTTCCGACGCGTTCGGTTCGACCACGAACCACTTTATATTTCCCCAAAAATTTAAATTTACTGTTGCTATTAACGTGTCAAGTGTTTTACACCGAGCACAGTTTTTCACGTAAGTGTTTGCACAAAAATTTTATTTTTAACTCTTTAACAGCTTTGCTGTTCGATTTATACCCACATAATAGATTACATTGTCTTTATGTGGATACATTTAAATTTTTCTGCTACAGATTTTATTCTACAAGAATTGCTAAATTCTACCCTACATTGTATTGTTTTTTTTTTTTTTTTTATTCTAGTAAATAGTTAAATCACATGAGTGTTATTTCGTATTATTAGGATGGAAGACAGGGCTATACCTTCTGAAACCAATCCTGGTGATGTGTCAGTTACTCCAGGCCCATCGCGCCGCCGATCGAGCAGGAGTTCCTCGAGTAGCTCTAGTAGCACATCTTCGAGCTCTAGTAGTTCAGGGAAATCGGTAGGCCGTAAACGAAAACGTTCACGACGCCACCGTCATAAGAAATCAAAACGTTCGCGACGTTCTAGAAACCTTAGGGTTAATAAATTATCTAAGGAGGTAGAGGAGCTTCGTGACTTGCTTGGCCGTAATAATAATAATGGTACATACACCTATCCCATAGATAATTGTAATGAGTCCTGTATTGATTTAAATGAAAGCCGCGAATTATTTTGTGATAATGATATTAATGAGGGTAGCAGTGAAGCTACAAAAGAGTTTTCGTTTAATATTCAGACCAAGCTTAAGGAACCGTCAGTCCCTAAAGCACCTAGTGATTTTTTAAATACACTGAACTTTATTCAGCATTTTGATAATAATGACTGGTGTGATGTTCGTTATGCCGATACTCAAAAATTGTACAGCCATTCACCTGGTTTCGTAGATTTAGAGATTAATGACGAAATAAAAGCCTATGAGTCTACGCGTCATTTAGCTCAAGCAGATAGGGCCTACGCTGCCCAAACTTTTTGTTTATTAAAACTTAGGGAGGTTTTACAAGATTCTATGAAAAGTTTCCTAATATGGGCAAGAGACGAACAAGGTAAATTGTGTTTTGATAATTTACAAGAAAAAATTATTGAAATATTTTTCAAAGGTGATGTGCATAAAGTGTCATCCGATTTACTGCAATTACTTTGTGGCCATAGAGCCGAAATTATTCAGATGAGACGTGATGCCATATTGAAATTTATTCGAGATCGGTTTAAAGAAAGGCATACGCTTAATTGTCTATTTAGACGATTTTTTGATCGCCCATCAGGATATAGGCGTTCTCAGATCACAGGTTCAGTTAGTGGTGCAACGGTTACAATACCTAGGTTGGCAGATCAACTTTCAAAAATCCGAGCTCACGCCCCAAAAGAATTTGGTCTATTTAGGCGTTCATTGGGACCCCTGGCTCAATCAAAAACGACTTCCGATAGACAAATATCAGGGCCTTCTGGCCAAATTGTCACGCATGCGGAGGGACAACAAAGTAGTATTAAAGGACCTACAAAGCCTTGTAGGCCTCCTGAATTTTGCCAGTTTTGTAGTTCCAAACGGCAGGCTCAACCACCGGAGTTTAGTGGATTTTCTAAATTCAATTCCGAAATCGTCAAAAAGCCTGCATGCATTACCAGCAGAGGCACAAGAAAATTTGGAATGGTGGATGCAAAACTACCAAGCCTCGACACGGATTCACATTGCACCTCCAAGTCATTTCCTTTCAACAGATGCCTCCGATATAGCATGGGGCGCACAGTTGGACAGTCGGTCACTGTCAGGACCTTGGAGCGAGCAGGAGGCCGGGTTGCATTGCAACCAAAAAGAAATGCTGGCAATTTTAAAAGTCTTACAAGGTCATTGTCTGCTCCTGCGATGCTCCACAGTGCTTGTACAGTGCGACAACAAGACTGTGGTCGCTTACCTGCGCAACGAGGGGGGGACAATATCAAAACCCCTGATGATTATTACAAAGAAGGTTTTCGAGGTACTGAACCAACACAGTATCGTTCTAAAAGTTTTTCACTTACCGGGGAAATTCAACATTCTGGCCGATCCTCTTTCTCGGGGTCGGGCTCCCGTAGAATGGCACTTAATATCTCGATGCACAGAAATAATATTTCGGAAATTTGGAATCCCGGTAATAGATCTTTTTGCCTCAGAAACGGCTCATGTCGTTGCCAATTATGTGTCGCTGGACTTGAACGACAAACAAGCCATTTACCACGATGCGTTTTCGATCGAATGGAACTACCAGTTAGCGTGGGTGTTCCCACCACCTTGTCTAGTTCCAAGAGTACTAGCGCACCTCAATCGAGCGACCGGAATCTTCCTTTTGGTGGTTCCTCGGTGGGACCGAGTTTTCTGGAGAGGAGACCTGAAGACACGAGCAATAGGTCCTCCCTTCACTATTCGGAACCTGGACCATTCTTTAGTGAACACGGCAACCGGCCTCCCACCTCCCAGAGTCCAAAATATAACCTTAGAGGTATGGAAATGTGGGGGTGGGGTCAAAACTTGAAAAACTGGAATTTAGACCAAATAAAATTGTTAGAATCATCCTGGAGGCCATCAACTCGCAAAACCTACAGAGCTGCTTGGTCACGATGGTTAAAATGGGCAGAAAAACATAAAATTAACCCAGTTAATCCAGAGGGATCTGTAATGGCACAATTTTTAGCGGATTTGTATTTAATTGAAAAGTTATCGTATAATACAATACTCTTGCACAAATCTGTAGTTTCTACACTGTGTAATGCGGATTCGGGTAACCTTTTAAGTTCCCATACTTTAGTGAAGCATGTGCTAAAATCAATTGCTCTCAAACAGCCGATAACAAGCAAACCCGCTATCCGGAACATTGATGATCTATTGTCTCATTTAGCGAATAGTTCCATAGACTCAAACAATATTTTCGCAGCATCTAGGCATACAGCCGCATTACTACTTCTCTGTTCGGGCAGGCGAGTTCATGATTTAACTCTCCTCTGTATTGACTCTGATCACTTAACTATGTCAGATGATAGTGTGATAGTGTGGCCAGTTTTTGGTTCCAAAACCGATTCTACTACGCATAGACAATCTGGTTGGAAATTGTTAAAAAATCCTGATAACAGGAATCTGGATCCTGTTTATTGGATACGTCGGACTATTGACCTACTCAAAAATAGACGCAATTTGGCTAAATGTCACAATTTATTTGTGACCATAAGGGGTCAAGCTAGACCTGCTTCTCGAGCTGTGATAGCAGGTTGGATTAGATCCCTCCTATTAGAAGCCAAAATAATAGCGACTCCTGGTAGCTTTCGGTCTGCGGTTGCATCAAAAAATTGGTCAGAAAATCTTCCAATTGATACCATTTTGGCTAGGGGTAATTGGAAAGTTGAAAATACTTTCAAGAAATTCTATAAACGTCAAGTTATGCCGGCTGCTTCGGTTTCTGGTATAACCATAACGAATTTGTTTGATCCTTTAAATTGAGTGATTAAGTAATCGTATCACACAATAATCAATGATTATGTAATTTTATAATTTCATAACTAAATTGTTATATAAATTTTCATTATTATAAGTTTCTTATTTTTAGTTTACCTTATTGAATGGTGATTGTTAAAGGATTTCTTTGTTGTTTATGTAAAAAATAAAAGTTTCTACGCACATCTATGTTTTTGTTTTATATTTAGGAAAATGTAAAACCACAATACCATTACTCCCCTCTGTAATAATTCTTTGACATTAAATTCTTATGTATTTTCATCCTCACATTGGCGTTCTTGACCACCAGGCGATAACAAACACGTCTCAAATAATTAAGCTTCGAATTTACGGTCAAGTTATTTAATAGCAGCGTTTTTCCTGAAATAAAACGCTTATTAAATTACTTACCTAAATTCGAAGCTTAACTTAATTCCTGCCTGTTGATTTTCAACACAATGAGCAAGAGGCTCAGGCGCATCAGGCCTTGAGCCCACCTGGTGGTGAGGGAGAGAGGGGATGGATGTGCGAAAGAGTAGGGTATATAGGGTAGAAAGAGAGGGAAAATACGCGGAAACGGAAGTGCTGTCTCAAATAATTAAGCTTCGAATTTAGGTAAGTAATTTAATAAGCGTTTTATTTCAGGAAAAACGCTGCTATTATGTGAAACCTAGAATAAGCTAATTACGAAGGCTACTGCCGGAGGACTCAAAAAAAACCGAATTTATTACAAACTAATTTATTTTAATAAAAGAAATTACAATTAATATGATAGCAAATTGACTCGATCGATGGTGGATACGAAGTGCGCGGGCTCGGTCACGTAGACGGTGTCTTCGGGCCTCATGTTCTGTGTCAGCAGTTTCCCCTCGTAGCAACTGGGTCGATGATGCGCACGCGGCGTGCCTCGTGCCCTGGCGTCAGCGCTTTACTTAATAGTGATGCGCGTAACACCTCCCCCCTCAGGTCGACGACTATTTCAGATTTTGAGATGAAATATCGTCGAGAGTTTAGATTGATCTTGGGATGCCGACTGGTTCCGATGGGTTTCAGATGTTTCAGGCTCGGCGTACGTAGCTTCATCTGGAGTTGTCATCTGCTTCTTTCGGTGGATGTGGACTGGGTATAATAGTATTGCTCCCAGTACAGATAAGGCAAGTAGTGTACCATAAAATGGGATTGTCGTATGGTAAATAGTTGAGGTTGGTTCAATGTGGATTGGCTTCTGTGAGTCTATTCTATCTTGAATATCGTGCAGCTTCTTTAAGTTAATAGCACTGATTTGAAGCGGTGGCATGGTTGATCCTTCATTGTCATCTGGCACGTTGCTTATCTTCATGGGTTGTCCTCTGATGTGGTCGTTAATATTGACGATGGTGAACTCGTCTGTTCGTAGCTTGCAATTATGTGGAATAGTGGCTAGGAAGCTTCCGGCTAGGATTATGGATTCTTCTTGTTCGCAGATTAACTGGACTTGTGTTGGTTTCGGGAACACGAGAGCGTAGCGGCGGTCATCTAATTTTTCCATTGCGGGCTTCGTCAGGCTAATGGTGATTGTGTTGCATGATTTGTGCGGTGTTGGACTCCCGATGATATCGCAGATGCAGTCTGGATGGGTTCTCATTTGGTGGTTGAATTTTTCTTCGCAGAGATACTCTGTAGCTACCTTCGGGCATTCTGCCTCTATGTACGCGTGAATATTTCCAGTGATTGCTAGGAATGGGTAGGACGGGATGATGGCTTGCCTATTTTTATTTGGTACAATGACTAACTTATACAACAGGAATTTTAGTGGAGACGTAATGGGAAATTTAAATGCAAAAACTATTTGACTTCCACGATAATAAGCTAATGGTTTAATGATATCATAATAATCTCTAATTTCTAATTCTAATAGTTGGTCTTTATTATAAAGCGCGCTTAGTTTGCGTATCATATTGCTAAGTATTTCTGTACCTAACATAGAATGATGAGTATGCAATTGACCGGAAAGTGCTATCGCATTCTCTAACCTATTTAATTCGCTTAATAAACTATCTACGTTATTACTGATTATTTGCAGTATTTGCGAAAACTTTGCAAACTTTATTAGGTTGTGTTGTTTATACTTATCGGCGTCAAGTAAAATATGCAGGCTGTCATTTAATTGTACTTGGTTTTCTACTAATTTCGTAATAATTTTTATGTGCTCATTCATCAAACCTTTACTCAGGCTTATATGATGATTTTGCTCAATAGTTACTTGTTGCTGATTATCATTGAGGGCTTTAAGGGCATTATCATATTTAATGGCATCTGTATGATCCAGGTTTCCTGTAATGCTCTTGATTACGGATCCAAGACCATCTACTAATCCTCTCTTGAATCGATTGGGCTTTAGGCTTTGTAGATGAGATGAAGCTTTATTTAATTTTACGTTCAAGTTGTCTATTTGGAGCTCATATAAAGTGCGAGTGTAATTGTCTAGTCTGTCTGTGGCTTTAATAAGTTGAATTCGTATTTCATTAATGTTGTTGTCTATGTCTGTTAGTTCTATGTTCTGCAGGAATGTATGATAATGGGTAATGAGTTTCATGGGCCCTAGTTTGAAGGGTAATAGTCCGGGTCCATTCTCAAGTCGTTCTAGATTGATCTCTTGCGCCCATGTTAGGCTAAGTGACAGCATCAGGGGTATCCTGCAACAATTTCGCAGTTTTAGGGACGCGCTGTAGTCTAGATTTAGCTATAGGTCCCTTTTTCTTGGAGGTGTAAATGTGGATAGGTAAATTAGCTAAGACGGTGTCCTGAGTGTATCTAGGTGCAAGTTTAGATCTACTAGCGTAGGGATTACTAATGAATATTTGTTGGTCGGGTTCATAATCGACTTCGTCCTCACGGGTTTTATTACGGCTCTCTATGAGTGCTGTTCGATTAGCGAGAGACGTCTCATTGATTAGTTCGTATACTTTTTGCATGCGTTCTCTATGTGTTTCAGTATATTGTTGTAGTAGGTGTCCGGTCAAATCTATGTCGGTCGGGTCGCGTGGGTCAGTGTGTCCTAGTATAAGTTCATATGGTTTACATCGTGTGAAAGAATGGATCGAACTGTTGTACGCTATGATAGCATATGGCATCAAATGAACAACTGGCTCATCTTTGTGTTTTAGCTTCAAAATACGAAGATGTTCCAGTATAGTGGAGTGGAAGCGTTCAATGTTACCGTTAGCGTTAGGTGAATATGCGAGCGTTTGGTGATGAATTATTTTATGTACCTTGCAGAACTCGGAGAACATCTGGTTGGTGAACTCGGTCCCTTGATTTGTAATGATGGTTAGTGGTAGGCCATGATGCGTGCTGAAAGTTAGTAAAGCTTGTATAATACTAACTGCAGTCCCATCTCGAAGGAGGTAGGCTTGTCCATACTTTGAGAAGGCGTCTATGAATGTTACGTATTTTTCGTTCTGTGCTGAAAAGCTGTCCATGTGTACTATTTCGAACGGTCTGGTGGCCGGGGGCGCTATATTGAACTTCTGTTTTATGGGGTTCCTATCGTACTTTGCTTGCCCACATAATGTGCAGTCATTTATGAATTTGGTTATTTGTTCTCGCATCTTAGGCCAATAATACTTAACAGATAAAGCTAGAAAGCACTCGTTGATGCCACGGTGGTTGGTTTTGCCCTCGTGGTAATGACGAATAATTTCCTGCTGCCTCAGGTATTCTTTTACGTTTTCAAGTTCCTTTTTAGCCAATACCAATTTCATAGATGAACTTTTAAAATATTTTTGTAACAGAGGGATTATGTTGTACATTGCAAGGGGTGGATTTATTATCAGGGCAGTTTTAATCTTAGGATTGACGTACTCCTTAATGGCGTTAATCAGATCCTCTTCCAGGTTAGATTCAGATAGCTGGACGGATGTTCGAGTATGGGTGTCAAATGGCTTGCTTGCAGTAGTCCGTTTTTTAAAGTCACCTACAACGGTTAAGCACAACTGTCGGTGAAATTTATTAAGTGGTTCATCGGTGATGGGTATTTCAAGTATGGGGTTTTCCTCAGAGGTATGTGCTGTCAAGGTGTTGGAGTTGGCAAGGGATGGTGGTCTGTCAGTTGCGTTTGCAATCATCGAGCTAACTTCCTCGTTGTAGATCTCGACGCGAGAAAGGGCGTCGGCATTGGTGTTGTGTTTGCCTTTTTTATAGATGACGGTAAAATCGTACTCGCTTAATTTTAACCGCCACCTGGTTAATCTTGAATTTGGTTCCTTGAGGTTCATGACCCACTGTAACGGTTTGTGGTCTGTTACTATTTTGAACTTGCGTCCGAAGAGGTAGGGCCGAAAGTATTTTGTTGCCCATACAATAGCTAGTAATTCTTTTTCTATTGTACTATAATTCACCTCACTTTCATTAAGTGTCCGTGACGCATAAGCTACAGGTTTATCCGAACCAATAGAACCTTGTGAGAGTATCGTGCCTATTGCAAAATTGGAAGCGTCAGTGGTTAAGATGAATTCTTTGTCAAAGTCGGGATATTTAAGGATGGGGTCGTTAGTCAGTAAAGTCTTACACTTCTCAAAACAGTTAATATAATCTGAGTCTAGGGTTACCTTTTTTCCTTTCTTTAAACATTGCGTCATAGGTTTGGTAATACGAGAAAAGTCTGGAATAAATTTTCGGTAATAACCGAGGAGTCCGAGAAACTGTTTGATTTCTTTAGGTGTTTTAGGTATGGGGTAATTTTGGATAGCTGTGATCTTGTCTGGGTTAGGCTTTATCCCTTCGGTACTGATGACATGACCTAGGTATGCAGTTTCGAGTTTTAAGAACTCTGATTTATCTAGCTGGATTTTGAAGTTGGATTCTCTTAACCTCTGAAACACCTTTTCTAAGTTGTTCATGTGTTCTTGGAGAGAGGTACTGAATATAATTATATCGTCAAGATAGACGAGACATATAACATTTTGGAGTCCTTTGAGTACGTTATCCATCACTCGTTGGAATGTGGACGGGAATTTTTAAGTCCCATGGGCATCCTCAAAAATTCAAAGTGCCCATGTTCAACATTAAAGGCGGTCTTGGGAATGTCACTGGGATTCATCTCCACCTGGTGGAACCCTGATGCAAGGTCAAGAGTACTGAAATATTGGCATTTGCCTAGTTTGTCCAGGACGTCTGTAATATTCGGGATAGGATATTTGTCATCGATCGTTTTTTCATTTAGCTTCCGAAAGTCAATGACTATACGCCATTTCTTTTTTCCAGAGGCGTCACTTTTCTTTGGGACGACCCAAATTGGTGAGCTCCATGCAGATTCAGACGGCCTAATGATTCCCTGATCTAACATCTTTGCTATTTGATCACTAACTTCCTGACGGTGTAAAAACGGGTATCTGTAACTTTTAGTATAAATTGGAATTTCATCTGTGGTTTTAATACTGTGTTTTACTTTGTTGGTAAAAGTTAATGCCTCGCCTTCAATGTAAAAGACGTCAGCGTACTTTGAACACAGTGCCAATAAGTTCGCTTTTTCCTCCTCGTTTAGGTGATCGGTGCGTATCCGGGATGTAACATCTTTAGCGCGAGGTGACAACTGCTCAGTGCATTCAACATTGAATATCGTTGCCCGAGTGGCATGGTCCAGTGAAAATATTATATCGTTGTGGGTTGAGTTGGTCACTTCGACTATACCGCGGCTATTAGAAACGGTGGTCAGGCATTCGGATATAATACAATTGCAAATTATCTGCTCCTCTACAAGAACCTCACCATCCGGTGCATTAATAGGTAACCGCATTAATTTCGAACTTCCCGCTGGTATTATTTCCTCAAAGAGATTTAAATTTCGAGAGTTATAAATTTGGATGGGATTAATTGCAAATTTAGTTATAACTGTAAGATCTTTCAAATCTAACTTAGCCTCCCATTTGGTAAGTAAATCCATTCCTATCAAACCATCGAAACGATCGTGGAATCTGTATACGAACAGTTTAATTGGTTCTGTGTCTCCGAATTCAGGAAAGCAGGGTAAGCTAATAGAGTAGTCGTTCCTGCTCGTGGCATGAACATTAGTAACCTCGAATGGGTCATAGTTAAGAGGTATGTGCGGGAAATAATTCTGGACTGCTTCTGGACTAATGAATGATTGGTTTGCACCGGTATCTATTAGAAGGTTAAGTGGAGGGTTATGGATACGAACAAACGGTAGTTGCCTTTGAGTTTGCAAATTTAATTCTATTCTGAGTTGTTTGACTTCGGAGCTTTCTGAAAATCCTGACTGGTTGAGGGTTGCTGTTGGTCAGCAGCGCCTGTCTTGTCTTTGTCATTAGTCTCGTCGGTCTGTTCCGGTGTGACGTGGTCATATGTACAGTCATTGAAACAAAAGTAATCCTGGTTATAGGGGTCAATGTAAAAGTAGTCAGATAGGTCGGGGTAATAGTAGTCCTCCCCATAGTTTGAACACTCGTTCACATTAACGTCGCGGGTTTTAAGATAGTTGGAAGGTGGTGGGTTGCCCTGTAGTGCCCAATTCCATCTGTTGGTAGCAGGCAGGGGCCTGGGCACAAAGTGGCTCACGCCGCTCATCGGCTTGGGACCGTTATTCGGCGGATACGGGTTTCTTGGGGGCATTCTGAATCCAGAACCACCCTGATTATTATTAGGCGGTGGTGTGCTAAATACTTGTTGCGTACGGGTCGGGCCACGTGGTTGCACGTTATTTGGATTAAACGGCATTCCAAATTGTTGCTGAGCTGGCCAAGGCCGTGGCATAAACTGTGGTCCTTGCGGTCTAAACGGACCGGGCATGTTAAAAGGATTAGGCTTAAACGGAACAAGCATGTTATTTGAATGGACTGGCATTCTATGATTTATTTCGTTCTGTTGATTAGGTGGCATTCGAGCTGACGATTTTCTATCCGACAAGTTATCGTTTCGGCTCTGCAAGTACATAGTGTTAGTCTCCTCATGCACGAATTCAAGAGCCTTCTCAATAGTTTCTGGTCTCATACATCTAATACGCGCGCCTAAAGGATCTTTCAAACCACGGAGGTAGGCCTGCAAAGTCAGTTTGCGGTATAAATCGCGTTTGGCCGCAATAGTTGAATCTAGGGTATCATGCAATGAAACGTACGTCATGACGGTGCTGAAAAGACTCTGGCAACGCTCATAAAATTCCTGTGGCGTGCCGGAACCTTGTGTAAGTAAAGCCAAATCGTTGTAGAGAGCGGTCTCATCTCGCTGGTCGGCAAAGTTGTTAATAAGAGCACTACGTATACCTGCCCAATCATTAGGTATACCGTTGGCGTTAATCAAACGGGCGGCGGGCCCCGTGACTTTGTTCAGTATGCCGTTTAAAAGCGCTAATTTATTTAACGGTTGGTCCTCTCGAATGAACTCGAGTGCTAACTGGTCGCACAATTTGATAAACCTGGTAAGTACGTTTGGATTCCCATCAAAATCGGGAACTAAGCGGAGGGCTTTAAATATACCGTCTAAATCGGACATCTCGGGTTCAATTTGAGGATTGATATCGCGTCTAGAATCTACACTTCTATTCCTACTACTAACTAACCTAGGTGTACTAGATCTACGTGGATAAAAAATGTTGGATAAGGTATGTGAAACCTACACACAAAAAGGAAGCAAGCAACCACTAAGAAAATTCAGCGGACTTACATGAACATTCTGGTCTTCGTTGAGCGGTATCGATATCTGGATCTCCGGCGTAGTCTCGTTGTTCAGGATCTCCCGGTGCGACGTTGAAAGTCTATCGTAACGAACGCGGTGCGATATACCGGCAATCGCAAGTACGACCCGGGAATCCTACCGGCTGCGCCAATTACGAAGGCTACTGCCGGAGGACTCAAAAAAAACCGAATTTATTACAAACTAATTTATTTTAATAAAAGAAATTACAATTAATATGATAGCAAATTGACTCGATCGATGGTGGATACGAAGTGCGCGGGCTCGGTCACGTAGACGGTGTCTTCGGGCCTCATGTTCTGTGTCAGCAGTTTCCCCTCGTAGCAACTGGGTCGATGATGCGCACGCGGCGTGCCTCGTGCCCTGGCGTCAGCGCTTTACTTAATAGTGATGCGCGTAACAAGCTTGTCATTGTGAGGAGAAATAAAGAACTTATTATTATTATTGTAAGACTAGCCAGAGCAAAAGAGAAATAAAAACCTTGCATTAGAACAGATAAGCATGATTTATTAAAATTTACTGGGTATCAGACCATCAAAAATAAGCACAAAATAATGAACTACAACATTACATTTATAATTATATTATTACAATTCACTGTACTTACACACGTATTACAGAGCTCATTACACTTCCACAGTTCAACCACTACGTAACTGCCTTGCTAAAATGGCGCTGCCTCGAACTTTTAAAATCCCCCTCTACCAGACAAATATTCAAGCGACATCGCAATATCCGTTAGCGCCATTTTAGCATTTTAAACAGGTCAAATAACTTACTAATTTTACCTAATACATTTGTGTAATTTAAAAAATACTGTAAATATCTTAAAAATACATAAACTTATAGTATTTAGAGTTTAAATAGCTAACATTCGGCCATCCAAAACCTCGTACGTCCTCGTACGGTAGACAAATACTATTCAATAATGAAATAGTAACCATACAATAGTTGTTATAACAATTTAAAGTTTATTTACAATTTATAGTTTATCTATATAATATAAGTTTATATATTTATAACAGTTTAAAGTTTATCATTTATTTTACTTTAGGTTTAAACATTGAATTATACATATAAAATTAGTATTCTAACTTACGTACGTACACGTTACATTAATGTTGAAAAGTTTGTCACATTTTCTTTTTTTTTTTTTTTAAATAAAATATCATCTCATTATATTATACAATACATTTTTATAAAATAATGTCCTGAATACCAGTGGCAACAGGCTACAATTGCCCTGAATACCCCTGGCAACAGGCCCCATACGTCCTGAATACCAGTGGCAACAGGCCACAATTGCCCCGAATACCCCGGCAACAGGCCCCACTACGTCCTAAATACCAGTGGCAACAGGCTACAATTGCCCTGAATACCCCTGGCAACAGGCCCCATACGTCCTGAATACCAGTGGCAACAGGCCACAATTGCCCCGAATACCCCCGGCAACAGGCCCCACTACGTCCTGAATACCAGTGGCAACAGGCTACAATTGCCCTGAATACCCCTGGCAATAGGCCCCATACGTCCTGAATACCAGTGGCAACAGGCCACAATTGCCCCGAATACCCCCGGCAACAGGCCCCACTACGTCCTGAATACCAGTGGCAACAGGCTACAATTGCCCTGAATACCCCTGGCAACAGGCCCCATTATGTGTGTGAAATTATGTGTTCATGTTTTATGCTTTACAGAACACAATATGAAGTAGAATGACTAGGTATAACGTACTGAATATACCAAATTACTGTTTAGCTGCATGCTTCATTCATTAGACATTTATGTAAGAATAGTATATTTTTTTTTTATGCATGCATAAAATAATAAAATTTGCGGAGACTTTAAATGTTCTTCAGGAAACCAAACATGCGATACTATTTAAGCTATTAAAGGAGTTTAATCTCAAATTAGAAATAAATGAACCCGCGTAGGTTCATTAATTAAGCAGTGGTACGTTTTTAGATAATATTCTCCACAACATGCGAGGGTACAAATTTGAGATTATAGAACTAGGTGTATCTAACCACATAGCCCAACTTATGACGTTCCCGATACAACGAATGTGTTCTTTGAAATATTACTATGTAAAATAAAACGAGATTACGGCAAAGAAAATATTGATCTTTTAGGAAATGTATATGTGTAGTCTTAGTTTCTCCGATGTTTACGAAGCGGATGACGTAAACAAGTTTTAATATAATTATATATTTATTCTTGATTTGTTTAAACTTTTTTTTATGATCTATGTTTTCCAATAGTCAAACGTAAACTGTATACAACAACTAGACCACAGTGGATTCCACGGGGAGTAAAACGCAGAACTAGGCGATCGTTATTGTGGAAATAAAGGCTAACACGAGACAATGTTTGAAAAACCGCTATTAAAAATTTCTCGAAAAGATACCAAAAAGTGATTAAATTAACATAGAAAACAAAACAGCAAAACAGCTACTTTATTGGAACGAGTACCAACAAATCTAAGGCTATTTGGAAGGTTATTAATTCAATAAAACCTAACTTTCCGGAAACGGATGTAAATGTTATTAATGACGATAATAAGTGTTTTAAAAACCCCAAAAAGATAGCGTAACTAATTTCATAGACTCTGTTCAATCGAATAGTAGTACTCGTCCAGCAAATAATAAGTTTAGCACGTCTGGTTCGGACTAATCTATGTTTATGGCGCCTGAAAAACACCAACAGCACAGGCTATGACGACATTGGAACCAGAGTGGTAAAAGCAGTTTCTTTTCATTTAGGCCCCATATTAAGTAACTTAAATAGTATTCAATATGGTATTTTTTTTGAAAAGTTAAAAAGTTTCTATAGTCAAGCCAGTAGGTACATAAAAAGGAAGATAACACTGATATTTCTAATTACAGGCCTGTAGCGCTAATACCTTTTTTGAGAAAGTCTTCTATCATAGTATTTATAATTATTTGTAAAAGAATAATATATTTTGTAAGGAACAAATAGGCTTTAGAAAAACTAAAACCATTAATATGGCTGTATTCAACTTCCTTGAAAAAGTATACCATAACATGGACAGTAGAAAACCAGTGATGGCTATGTATATAGATATGACCAGGGCATTTGACTATGTGGCTCAAAAAATACTATTAGCTAAGCTCTATAAATATGACAGAGGTAACGTGCTCCTGCTAAGTAAACTTTGACCCAACAACAACGGAACTTGTAATAAGCGATCAGAGACTAAGCATTGGTACTGCCTTCACGGAATCTATTTCGATGTTTACGTCATATTTTCCTGAACAACTAACCATGGAATCGCGAAAACCTCTCAAAACTGGCAAGTCATTCTTCGACCATAAAGTTGTTAAGTTACGGGCAACCGACTCTCTCAGCATGGAGCATTGACTTCCGAAATCAATAAAGCAATCTAGTGCTGTACCATTAACTAAAGCTAGTTTAAAATATTTGCAGTCATTTTCATGTTCTACGGATATACCTAAAACCGCTTTGTATCCGCCGAGTTGTATCCTTTTTACCGGGACCGTCGTTATTTAAATGTCCCACTTTATTACAAGCACGGTGTACACCGTTTGATTGTTTGTTTACACTTATAGTACGTGTGGCCTTCTTCACCACAATTGTAGTATTTAGGTGTGAATTCTGTCGTATTGGTTTTAGTTCTATAGGTTTTATTACGTTTATTGTCAATTACGCTTGCCTGCCGCACCGTTTTGTCGATTCTCTTGTTAATTTAAACTCCCTTCAAATACAATAATAATTTATCGAGATCAGAATACTGGGCTGCTTCCGCACTTGTTCTTATGGAACAATCTTCAACACCAAAAAATATACAGTCAATGGAATTCTTGCCGATAATGTTACATCTATTTAGTAACACTGTTTTGTCATAAAAATGTTCCTCTAATGACTCTCCAAAACGCGCTTTACAAGCAAGCATATCTGACAATAACTATAGTGTACACTGTACTTGGAAAAGTGGAATGTAATTTGTCTTGCTATTCAGACCAGGAAAACAAAACACTGGGAAGTCCTTGGTACCATTTTTGTGCAAAACCTACAAGCTTTGGCAGTGCGTAATGACTTGCTTGCCTGTCCGACCAGTTATAAATTTGTGCACACTCATTTTCTTTGTTTATCCATATTTCTATCGTTTGATTTCGTTTCGATGGATCAAATTCGGGTATAACATTAAAACAGGAAAACGTTCATTGTTTCCATCAGTTTCCATGGTCTGAACAACTTCTTTTAACATTTGTGCCAATAAAATTTTACCACTGACCTGTTCGGCAACATTAGTGTTACCCTGAAAAAGCCTCGTGTTGATGCGGACGCTCCTAGTTCCGCTATTCCTGTGGCCGACGTCAACGTGGCTGCGTCTCGTGCCGCTGCGGCTGCGCCTCGCATCGCTCCAGCTGCGCTTCGCACCGCTCCGGCTGCGCTCCGCACCGCTCCGGCTGCGCTTCGCATCGCTCCGGCTGCGCTTCGCACCGCCCCGGCTACGCTTCGCACCGCCCCGGCTACGCTTCGCACCGCTCCGGCTGCGCTTCGCACCGCTCCGGCTGCGCTCCGCACCGCTCCGGCTGCGCTTCGCACTGCCCCGGCTACGCTTCGCACCGCTCCGGCTGCGCCTTGCACCGCTCCGGCTGCGCCTCGCACCGCTCCGGCTGCGCCTCGCACCGCTCCGGCTGCGCCTCGCACCGCTCCGGCTGCGCCTCGCACCGCTCCGGCTGCGCCTCGCACCGCTCCGGCTGCGCCTCGCACCGCTCCGGCTGCGCCTCGCACCGCTCCGGCTGCGCCTCGCACCACTCCGGCTGCACCTCGCACCACTCCGGCTGCAGCTCGCACCGCTGCGGTTGCCACATCGGGCATGACAACGGATGCCACAGACACTGCTGACATTACGCTGCTTGATGCTGCGACTGCGAGAGTCGTTGGCACCGAAAGGCGACTTGGGATCAGGAGTATCGAAGTGCCTAGTTCGGCTTTTTGCCTGACACTCCATTTGATTAGCTGGAACAGTAATTTTGTAAACTGCACTTTCGTGTGAGCACTCATACGCACAGTACGCGCCGCTTAGAAAAATAGATCGCCAACCTTTTATACATTTTATCCTAGTACGTGTTTTGATATTTTACCTAATTTCGTAATAAGTAGTCACTCATCACACTGTGTCGAAAATGAAAACGTGCGCAGTCTGTAACGTGCAATTCAACGATGGCGTCCAGTGTGGAAGTTGCAAGAAACACCTGGATTTTGGGTGTGCAAACATCTCCGCAACTGGATGGAGAAAGCTGGGTGCCAGTAGAATGGCGCAATGGAAATGCCCCTCATGCAGAACCTCATCACCAGCTGTGGCTACCCCTGCACCTGCGTCGCTGGATACCATACTAAGTGAAATACGTGACATGAAACGGCAATTACTTAACTTGCCGGCACTCGTAGATGATATTCGAGCGATCAGGGACGAGTTGTCTGAGCTCAAGTCGAAATGTGAGGGCACTGGTGGGAGACTCGACGAATTTGGTGCAAGGCTCGTTGAAGTTGAAGGGAAAGTGTCTGAACTGGAGAAGTTTCAAGAAACAGTGAATTGTTTGCAGACTGACCTGTCTAGCACGAAGTATCTACTTTCGACATACGAGCAACGGTCCAGGCTTAACAACGTCGAAATTAAGGGGATTCCTATAAAAAAAGAAGAGAATTTGTACTCGATCCTCGACGCTATTGGCCGCAAGGTTGACTACAGCTGTCCGAAAGCCCAGGTGAACTATATTTCAAGGGTCCCTATATTTAATTCTAACGAAAAACTAATTATAGTGAGTTTCCTAAACCGGTATGTGAAAGAAGATTTTATTGCGGCGGCACGTGCCAATAAGGACCTATCCACTTCTGACATTGGGTTCCAGGGCTCTTCCCAACGTGTATATTATGTAAACGATCACCTGAGTGTCGAGTACAAAAAACTTTTAAGCAAAGTGAAAGTCATGGCTAAGGATAAATATTATGAGTACATATGGGTTAAGCATGGTAAAATTCATATTCTTAAAAATAAACATTCCAAAGTGATTATTATAAGAAAAGAGGAAGATTTAAACAAGATTGTTTAATGTGTTTCTCAGTCTTTACGCATCCTTTTCTATTTTGCTGTTATATTAATTTTTTACCCCAATGGCTCCAAGTGTTTAAAAATGTTCGTGTCATAATAATGTTTTGTAAAAGGTTCAACACCTCTGCTGCACTAATGAGCTCGACACCTCTCCTTTGTTTGGCTGCTTGTATCCTTTGTGTTTGTTATCGCGCTGTTTATTTTGAAGCTTTACCGCATTATAATACGTTTTGCTCTTTCGCGCTTGCACGAACCACTCGCTATTGCTTGCTCCCTCGCACAGCCGGTTGCTACCCAACACCGTATGATTCTTGCAGCATACGCCTGAGAAATTCTAATACACGTAAATATATTAGTTTGCATATCTGTGTTATTTATTTATGTCAACAAAACTTAGGTCTTTCTTTTTCTTCACAACTTCTCAATTACCTCACAAAATTAAACCGAATAGTTACAACTAATTCTTCTGATACCTTTCTCGTCATCGGCGACTTTAACATGAGCGGTATTAACTGGGTCCCATCTGAGAATCTATCGCTCGTCCCAACGAACCCTACCAGTCATGACGAAGTTTTACTTACTGATGAATTATATACCCTGGATTTGGGTCAGTACAATGGTGTCCTAAATAGGTATGGTAGAATTTTAGATTTGGTACTTTCAAACCAATTGGTTGGAGTGGCTGAGTGTTCGAGCCCGCTGGTTCCCATTGACGCTTACCACCCAGCTCTATTAATTAATATGGATTTCGTTGTAGCTCCGCTGTTAGTGTGCGCGCCACGGATGCAATTTCTGTTTGACAAGGGTGACTATGAGTCTATCAACAAGGATATTTGTATGACAAACTGGGAACTCGAGTTTGCATCACGATCAATCGATGATTCGGTAACTTTTTTCAACCAAGTTATTTTTAATTTACACACAAAGTATATTCCACAAAAAATACATCGCAATAAAACATTTCCAGCTTGGTACAATTCGGTTCTCATAGAAACGATTAAAGAAAAATATAAATACCTTACAAAATTTAAAACGTACGGCAACTTAGCTGATGAGTCAACATTTAAGTTCCTTCGTGAAAGGGCAAAGGTACTGGAATCGGAATGTTATGAAAAGTACCTGAACTTAACTGAAAAATCTATTAAAGAAAACCCGAAATATTTTTGGACCTTCGTTAAAAAACGACACAGCACAAATGCCATCCCGAGCACCTTAAACTATAATAACGAAACATTGCGTACCGGCGATTCAATATGCGAGGCGTTTCCCGCGTACTTTCATTCTACATTTCTTGATGCTAGCCCTAGCCATACTGATTCTTCACCCCCTCTTTTTGCTGAATCTCCCAGCCCATCTGATATTTGTAATATTGTGGTGAACGCTGAAGAGGTCTCTAACTTGCTACGCAAGTTGGATACGTCCAAAGCGGCCGGGCCGGATAATATTTCATCTAAATTTCTTGTACGGTGTGCAACTACCATCGCTCAACCTATCTCGATTCTGTTCAGGAAATCCTTGGATACTTGTACTGTAACAGATTTCACAAAGTAGGTAGTATTAAATCTCTGGCAATCAAGTGGGTGGCGTGCTGTTCTCCTAGCTAGGCTATGTAATAGCCTGTATTAAGAAGTAACAGTGCCGATCCCCTCTAATTGTGTTACTACAATTTTATTTTTACAGCTTATTTTTTTTAAGTAAAATGTCGCATTTGTGCGTGTGTGTATGTGTGTGTGTGTGTGTGTGCATGTGTGTGTGCGTGTGTGCGTGAGCATGTGGCTGTGTAGGCGTGCGTAAGTGAGTCGATTTGATTAGTGTGGGTCTATGTTTTGGGTGAGTGGTACAATATACAAACTTTTTCAGTATAAGTTTTGTCATAACTTAATTAAATTAAATATTTTTCTGTTTCGTCGTAGGTTTTATTTTGAAGGAATGTGTGGATAGTCTTTTTACAGTGATGATGGGATAATCTATATACTGGACATTTTTTGTTTATCGTATTGTAAAGGGACGGACCTAAATAATAGAAGAATCTTTTAGTAAACGATAAGCGAGTTTTTGGAGGAGTACATATTTTATCTTTTCTGCGTTTGGTAATTTCAATATAGGGGTTATGCGATGTTGCAACAGAATTGATTGTAAAATAAAGTTTTGCCGCACGTTGAGCACATTGCAATTTTTGTATAACTGATTAGTTGGATAAATTAGTGGACGGAAGGTAGCCACTTTCAGTATAGCGCGATGTGCAACTTCCAGTGGTTTAAAGATAGTTTTTGCGGCACCACCCCAACAGGGAATACAATAAGTAATAATAGATAGGCATAAGGCAAAATAGACATTACGTATAATTATAGGATTAGCAATATTTCTTAAGGTTTTAAAGATATATATAAGTTTGCGAACTCTGCCAGTAAGGATATTAATATGAGATTTAAATTTAAGATTCTTATCTATGATTATTCCGAGGTATTTGATTTCCTCCGTAGAAGATATAGGTGAACAGTGGCATGACACTTGAGTTTGCAAATTGCACGTGTGAGCTTTAAGTATTAATGGTGGGTTTGGTTGGGTAGCAGAACTGACCGAGTAGGTAATGAACTTGGTTTTGGAGGTATTAAGTGTAAGCGAATGGAGATAAAGCCAGTTTAGCGCTACATTAAAGCCATGTTGTGCTTTGTCCTCGAGTTCAGACCATGTGTTGGCGACGAAAGTTATCGAAAGTGAGGGTAGCTTGAGTGAACACAACTTTAAAAGAGCTCTCATTTCATTTAATTATTTAAAATAGTTTATTGTAATTTTATATGTTGCATACACACTAAAAGTTTGCTTCATCCTCGGATGCACTCACTGCACTTATAACTTCTCTATTTCCTTTGATCAAACCTGAACAACCACAAATCATCAAACATGGACCTGTATGCCAAGCTGTCAAACTGTATGGAGGAGCTGTCAGCCACATTCACCACACGGATGGACACCTATGAGGAGGACCTGAAGAATGTCAGCAGTAATGAGGCGTCACACAAGACAATAGCCAGCCTCTCTCGGGACTTCATGGATTTCAAGTGCTTCATTTGGAAAACTATGAGCGCGCTGAAGACTCAGATGGAGTTGCTGACAGTGGGCTTAGACCGGCATGAGATGGCTTCACGTAGGCCAGTTCTCCTCCTCCATGGTCTTCCCGAGCAGAACGATGAAGATCACACTTCCCAAGCTGTCCTAACTTTGACGGATAAGATGAAGATTGGAAATGTTTCTTCTTCAGACATCACATCCTGCCATCGCTTGGGAGTCAATTCAGGCAAGCCACGTCCCCTCCTTATTAGGTTCCATAACTACAATTTGCGCAGTGAGGTATGGCGCAACAAAACAAAGCTGAAGGGTTCTGGTTTGGTCCTCTCGGAGTTTCTAACCAAGCCTAGGCACGACGTGTTTTTGGCCGCTCGCAAACACTTCAGTGTGAAGCAGTGTTGGACCTCTGAAGGCAAAATTATCATCATACTCCCAGACAAGTCGCGTCGAAAGATTGAATCCGCTACTGAACTTCAACAACTTATTGCGCGGTTCCCGGCGGCTACATCTACTGTTTCTGCTTCATCGGCTGCGGAGGTTGCAATGTCACCTATTGGCAATCCTGCTTTGGACAGGAGATCGCGGAGGCAGCCAAAATAATCGCACCCACAACTTATATGAATCATACTTTCATTTCATTTCTTTTGTGTGTCGGTCAGTCATAATTTTATTTAGATTCTTTTTTGACATTTTGACAAGACAACAATGACTGTGGCTTGCTCGTTCGGAAATATTTCCCAATTTTAGTGTTTTTTTTTTTTCTTTAATGTTTTGGATACAAGCACTTTAATCTTTGTTTAATGTCAGAGTGCATCGAGGATCTTCGATATAGAATAGCTAATTAATTGTTAATTTAGTGTTTATCTAGAAATAACTTTGAATAATTTAGTTTAATATTTATTTATTTTGTTATATAATTATTTAACCGTCATGTTAGACAATATTGATGACAGCTTTGTTTCCTGTTCTTCTTCTTGTTCGTCCGACGAGAGCTATGCTAGTGCGTTCAGTGATGATTCTGTACACTTACGCGACCAACTTTCTTCTATTTTTTTCTGGCTATAACAAATTTTTCAATGCAGTTCATATCAATGCACAAAGCATTCCAGCCCATCATACCGATTTATTATCCTCATTTGACTCGGATCTCATTCATGCTGTGCTGATCTCTGAAACTTTCCTCAAACCTGCTCTTCCCTCGACGCAGTATTCGTTGCCCGGCTACAAGCTTGTGCGTAATGACAGAACAGGCAAGGGTGGTGGGGGTGTCGCCATCTATCTTCGTGGTGATATTATTTACAAAATTATAGATCAGTCTCCTAGTAATTATTCAAAATCTGCCGAACATCTTTTTATTTTTATCTTTTTTTTTTTTATCTTTTTTTTTTTTTTTTGAAATAACTTTTAATCACATAAAATTACTTTTAGGTGTTTACTATAGCCCCTCCTGTCATATTGACTATTTCGCTTCTTTTGAAACAAGTCTTGAATATTTTTCCTCTTTATATGACCACACTATTATACTCGGAGACTTCAACACCTGCTTGATAAAAGATGATGTGCGCAGCCGTAAACTCAGATCCCTTGTGTCTTCTGTCAACATGCACATCCTGCAGCTTAACGCTACTCATCATGCTCCTCACTGCAACCCTTCACTACTAGACCTTATTCTAGTTTCTGACCCAAACAAAGTAGCCACGTATGGGCAACTTTCTGCCTCCTTTTCTTACCACGATCTCTTATTTATTTCATATAAAATTCGCCCTCCTAAACGCAAATCAAAATTTCTCTTGCTTCGCAGTTTCAAGAACATTGATCTGGTGCGTTTGGGAGAAGATGCGGGCAATATTGATTGGTCTCCTGTTTATAACAGCAATGACATGGACACTAAGGTGGCCGAATTTACCAAGATAGTGTTAAAACTTTTTGACATACATGCTCCACTTAAAAAGGTTAGAGTGAAGCATCTTCCAGCTCCTTGGTTGTCAGATGAGATTAAAAACGCGATGTCTAAAAGGGATAAGGCGAAAAGGCGTTACAAAAAGGACCCTACTGATGAGAACTGGTCTCTCTATAAGAAACTGCGTAATCGCTGCGGTCGTATGTGTAGGGATGCTAAAAGGCGTCACATACACAACTCAATTCAAAATTCCAACACAGCACAAGTATGGCAATTTCTAAAATCCCTTGGAATCGGCAAAATTGCAAATGACAACTCGCCTGATATTGATTTGAATGAAATTAATTTACATTTTTCCAAATCACCAGTGACTCTGGATGACAACCTTAAATCTAACACTCTTAACGATCTCTCTAATCTACCTCGGCCAATATGTACTTCATTCTCTTTTCACCCAGTTACAGAAGGAGATATTAAGCGGGCCATTTCATCTATTTCCACAAAGGCGGTGGGTGATGATGGTCTCCAACTTCAGATGCTTCTTCCTATCCTTGATGACCTCATTCCTGTCATTTTGCACATTGTAAATTATTCCCTCTTTACTGGCTCCTTTCCTTCTGCTTGGAAGAAGGCCTATGTTTTGCCTCTTCCCAAAGTTTCAAATCCCTCTTCAGTATCCCAGTTTCGTCCAATTTCCATACTTCCAATCCTGTCTAAAGTCCTTGAGAGTGTCGTTAATAATCAACTATCTCATTACTTTTTATCTAATAGCCTGCTTAGTCCTTACCAGTCTGGATTTCGTCCTGGCCATAGCACTGTATCAGCCCTAGTTAAAATAACTGACGACATCCGATTGGCCATGGAAAACCGGCTCCTTACGGTGTTGGTTTTATTGGACTTCAGCAGTGCTTTTAATTCTGTTGATTTTGACATCCTCTTAGGTATCCTTTCCTCTCTATGTTCTATGTTCTATGTTAGGGATTTGGTTTCCGCACTTAGTCCCTAAAGTGGACCATTGTGCGTGAGCCATGGTGGCCGCTACTCCAGCCAGCCCACCTCCCTCCAGAAGCAGATCAGACTTCCCGGTCTTCTCAGGGCATCCGCAAGAGATCTTGGTGTTCCAAGAGTCTTCTCGCGTATCTGGGTGACGCCAGTACACTCAAGGAGTACGTGCGCTATCGTTTCCTCCGTCTCCATGCACGCCCTGCACAGGGGACTGTCAGTGATACCTAGGGTGTGGAAGTGCTTGTTTAATGAGCAGTGTCCAGTGATGGTCCCCGCCACCAGTCGCAGGCTATCTCTATCCAGGCGCAGAAGGCGCTTGGTCAGCTTTTTGTCCAGGGATGGCATAGCCTCCTTGGATTGCCTGCACCCTGGTGTCGAGGTCCACCACTTCTCCGCTTGTATTTGAGTGTGGTCCTTTAGCCAGCTTCTTAGCTGCTTGAAGGGGATGGGTACAATGGGTTCGGGTCCGAAGGCTTTTGTGCTGGATCCTCTTCTGGCGAGTTCGTCAGCTGCATCGTTCCCAAGTGATCCACTGTATCCTTTGATCCATTGTAGTGTCACCGTGTTGCGGTTTAGTACCGTAACACGTTCTAGGGCATTATGACATTCTAGTATTAGTTTCGACGTGATCTGGTTTCTCCTTAGGGATTGTAGAACTGAGGCACTATCGGAAAGTATACGAATATGGGTATCCGTAACTTCCCTGGCCTCTATGGCATGTGCTGCTTGGATAATGCCTGCACACTCAGCTTGATACACAGAGTTGAGCATTCCCAGGGATCTGGATATTTTAATGTTTAGGTCGTCAGAGAAAACTCCGACACCTGTCCCATCGTCGGTTTTCGATCCATCAGTGTAGATCCTTAGTTCTTTTGGACCTGAGTAGTCACACATCTCCGCTGTGAGCTCTATATTGTAGTGCTTTTGGAAGCAGTGGGTCTTCAGGGTTCTGTCGCAGGGTGATGCCATCATGGGCTGTTGTTTGATTGCATCGTCTTTTATGCGCGTATGTTTGATTCTGGAATCCTTACTTAGGGTGCCGGATACTTCGAGCCTGAAAGTCGCTAGGGCCGCCTCCTCTCTTACGACGAGGTGCAGAGGTGGTAACCCCAGCATTACCTGTAACGCGGCAGTAGGAGATGTTCTCATACTGCCGGTGATTGCTACGCAGGCAAATCTTTGTACCTTCTCGAGGTCCTTCTGGGCTGTGCTCAGGTTGGTCCTGGGCCACCAAACCAGGGAGCCGTATGTAATGATTGGTCGGATGACTGTGGTGTATAGCCAGTAGGTTATTTTGGGGCTTAGGCCCCAGTTTCTGCCGAGCAATCTTTTGCATTGCCATAGGGCTATGCTGGCTTTTGTGGTGATGTAGTCAGTATGTTTTGCCCAGTTCAGCTGTTTGTCCAAATAAATACCCAGGTATTTGGTTTCAGTCGATAGGCTTAGGGTGGTCTCAAAGAATCGTGGTAGTTGTAGGTTTGCCAACATCCTTTTCTTTGTGAAAAGGACGAGTTCGGTTTTGGTGGGATTCACTGCTAATTTGTATTCCTTGCACCAGTCTTCCACCATCTTCAAGGCTTGGCGCATAAGGTTACATAGTGTGTTTTCATGTGTGCCATTTATTACTATGGTTATGTCATCAGCATAACCCACCGTGTAGTAGCCTCTGTCATTTAGACGTTTGATGAGGCTGTCCACCACGAGGTTCCATAGGAGTGGCGAGAGGACGCCCCCTTGAGGGCAGCCTTTCGCCACGATGGCTCTAGTGGTGTCGTTCACCGTAACCTGTACGGCTCTGAGTCTTAGCATTTTTGTGATCCATCCTCGCAGGGTCGAGTCCACACCGTGTTTCTCGAGGGCTGCGTTGATGCTATGGAAAATGGTTTTGTCAAAAGCCCCTTCTATGTCAATAAAGACAGCTAGTGAGGAGCACTTGTGGTCTACTGCACATTCGATCTTGGAGATCACACTGTGTAGTGCGGATTCTGTTGATTTTCCTGTGGAGTAGGCGTGTTGATTCTTGTGTAGTGGTAGCTCCCGAAGAGGTCCGTCCCGGATGTGTCGGTCACAGAGTCTCTCGAGGGTTTTCAGTAGGAATGATGTCAGGCTTATTGGTCTATATGCTTTGGGTTGTGTATAATCTGGTTTGCCTGGTTTGGGGATGAAAATGACTTTCACCTCTCGCCATTCAAGTGGTACATAGTTGTGTGCTAAGCAGGCTTGATAGATGACAGCCAGCCATGGTGTAAGGACGTCTACACCCCATTGCAGCAGGGCTGGGAAGATGTTGTCTAAGCCTGCGGCTTTGTATGGTTTGAAGGTCTTGATTGCCCATTCTATTCTGTCTTCAGTTACTATGGTACGGGCTCTGGACCAGTCGTGGTCGTTTGGTGTGTGCATTGGTTCATTTTCCCATGTTTTGTCCTCAGAGAGGTTGCAGTCTGGGAAGTGGGTTTCCAGAAGAAGTTTACTAGTTTCGTGGTCTGACTTTGTATAGGTATTGTCTGGTTTTTTCAGCGACCCGAGGGTACGATCCTGATCGGTGGATAGGATCTTTCTTACTCGCGCGGCTTCGCTGTTTGATTCGATGTCCTCGCAAAATGGCATGCCTGACTTGTTTTTTGAAGGTGTATTGTGTTTTCTTGTACGAGTCCCAGTCTTCTGGGAGCCTGGAGTTTTTGGCTCTGTTGAATTGTTTGCGCATGGTTTGCCTGAGCTTACTGAGGTCTGCATTCCACCAGGAGCTCCCCTTGCTCTTGGTGTTTGGATCTGTTAGCTTGCAGCAGGCGTGATACGCATCAATGATATATTCTGAGAGTTTTGTTGCAGTATCCTCAAGTTGTTTGGGGTCCGTTAGAGTTAAGGGTATTTGGTGCTGCGCTAGTAGGGAGGCCAAAAGCCGTTTGTACCCGGGTACGTTAGTACGGCGTGGGTTGCGCCTAGGTTCGGGTATTTTTGTGTTAGTTACTAGTTGGAAACGAATCCTTCTATGATCAGAGCAAGAAGGCTCGTTGGATACGTGCCAGTTAGAGATAAGTTTTGTCGCGCTTTCTGAAGCCAGCGTTAGGTCAATGATTGTTTGACCTCTAGCCGTGACCCAAGTGGGTTCCGACCCGCGGTTTACGATGTTAAGGTTAGTGGAAAATAGATATGTGCATAATACCTCGCCTCTAGTGTTGGCTTTGTTGCAACCCCAAAGCGGGTGGTGGGCATTCGAATCCGTGCAGATGACCAGATCCAGGTTGTCGTCTTCACAGTATCTTACCAGGTCGGCCATTTCTTTTGGTGGGCAGTCTTCATCCTCGCCTGGCATGTACACCGAGGCTAGGACGATATCGGGTACATTGTCTTCGGTTTTAAGCCTGACAGCTGTCAGGTCTCTGGAACATAGTTGCGTGAGTGTTGTGGTAGGTACATCTTTGGGTATATAGGCGCAGGTTCGTGGTTTGTCTGTGCCCTGTGTGTCGAGGATTAACTTACCTCCAATATTGCCGAGTCCGCATATTCTATTATTTCGGATCCACGGCTCTTGGATCAGTGCAATGGTTCGGGGCTTCGTCTCCAGTGCCCTGCGTAGGCAAGCCGTAGCAGTCTGGCTATGCTGGAGGTTGGTTTGTATGATGTTCAGGGGGCTGGATGTGGGCGGCGGCGGCGGTGGGATGGAGTTAGGAGGAGACTGATCCATCGGATAAATCCCCTCCCTCCCCCAATCCGTGCCGGTCGTCGCTCAGTGACGGTGACGAGGTGAGCAACTGTTCTGTCCACCCTGGTGGTGAGGTTGGCATACTCCCAGCGTCGGCATCAGCCATCGCCGTTCTCGCCAGCTCCTCTTCCAGTTGCGTCATGGTCAGGTCATCTGTCGGTGTCGGTTGGGTCTGTGCGCTGGTCGTGGTCGTAGTCTGGGTGTCGGAGGGCTGGGTGTTGGGGAAAAAGCGCACGTATATCGACCCCAGAAGGTACGATACCCGCCGCTCCCTCCCCAAGACCTTCTGGACTTCCTCCGGTGGGATACCCAGGGTCAGATAAGTCCCGTGGTTATCACCACCGACGGATGTCGCCCTGTACAGCGACCACCTCCCAATGTCATACCAAGTATTCTGACGGGTCAGAATACTCTGGAGCCGCGCTATGTCCCCATTGTACCTGGGTACGAAGAGCGCTGCTCGGACACGGGTCGGCACGTCGGACTGCTTCATTACTTTCAGCGTCGCGTCTGTGTCAGGCAATCTTATTTTGGGCACATTTTCAGTCAGCCAGGTCAGGGCACTGTCGTCCTCACACCACATCTGAACCGTGCCATCCGCTACCCGTGGGTAACCGCGGAAGGCCGGGAGTGGTTTGGAGGGGTCGGCGTCCATGACGAGGTTCTCGAGGCTGACCTTGATGTGCTCGGTCTCGTCTGTGGTCATGTCACGGGATGGAGGCGAAAGGCAGATCGCTACGGCGAGCCGCGCAGGAATATCCTTTGTGGCCCGTGCGTAGGTTCTCTGCTCCCCCTGAGCAGTCTGGATTCTGACACGCTTGGCGTCCCCCTGGAGCATGCTCGGCGAAGCCGTGTCGTCCGGGCGCACCCTCTTTGCCGCTCCCTGACCACTTGGTCCAGGTTGCGGTTCCGAGGGGCTTGGCACGGTGTTTTGTGCCAGGGACTCCACGTGCGAGAATCCAGATCGCCTGCCTCGCTTTTTTGTGGGTTGTCGTTTGGTCGTTTCGGTGCGGTTCCGGTCGTTTCCTCCGGATGGTTCTGGTGCGGGCATTGACGTTTCGCGCTGGGTTTCCCCTTCGCGGACTTGCGGCTGGTCGCGTACTCCCTTACAAGCAACCGTTTGTGCTTCGCGCTGGCTATTGCCTTCGCGGATTTTGCGCAAACGGTTGTTGAGATCTCTTACTCTGTTACCGATTTTTCCGCGCTTACGTTTCAGCATGCGTACTTCATCCACAGAGATGAAACCAGAGCCACCAGATTCGGCTTCCTTTCCCGTCCCGTGGTGTTCAGAGTCTATCTCTCTCAACCTTGCTTCGATCTTCTCGCGCTGGAGTGCCAGCGCGCGGAGTTCGTCGTCAAGGCTGGAGAGTCGTGCTTTGTCAGTGTCATTGTCAGGGTTGTTTGTTACACTTTTCCGAACGATGCTCTGTTGCCAGGGCCTCGTGGAAGGTATAACGTGTGTCAGGGTCGTAGGCGCGGTGGTCGCAGCCGTTTCAGTGTCGATATTCGTATCAGGTGGCGCGTAAGCCGCAGCCGGTGCTACTGGCGCTAAAGCAGCCTGCCGCGCAGAAGGCGCGGCACATGTAGACAGATTGGTGCCCCCCCCCAGATTACGGTGGGAGCTGGCCGACGGATCGGCCTGGGATTCCCCGGCATTGCCGGGACCCACCTGGGGATTAAGTTTTCCTTTCTGCGACATTTAGAAGGTTGTGGGCTTTTTTGGAATTGAGGTTACCCCTCCTCAAGGACCGAAAGGATAAAGAGGGGAAAAAGGAAGGAAGGATTGGGCGTTGGATCACGGGAATGGGGTTTGGGTTACCCTAGGCCTGGGAGTTGGCTTTCGGGAAAGCGAAAGAAAAGCGCCTGGTGGTTTTTGTTACGTCTATTTCTTATGGAATTAGACCAAGAACAGAGCGGCAACCTCGTGAAGGTGAATCCCCCAGACTTGCCTTGAGGATCTACACGACTGTAGCGCTCACCCTCAAGACCCCGCCACCCTACCACCTCTGAGGGAGGCAGTAGGGTAGGCCTGCATCTATACTACCAAGCAAAGCGTAAGCAAAAGCGTGTCGTTGTGCAACCGTAAAAGCATAAGTACAGGCCCTCCCCCTCCTTTCCTCTCTTAACATATCTCCTTCTGTGACTGCTTGGTTTGATTCGTATCTTCGGGGTCGCTCGCAGTCGGTACACTTAAATGAGGCTTGCTCTGATTGGTGTGATCTTTCTGCGGGTGTTCCTCAGGGTGGCGTCCTCTCTCCTCTTCTTTTCTCCGTTTTTATTAACGCTATCACTAAGATATTAACTTCTCATTACCATCTCTATGCAGACGACTTGCAGCTTTATCGCCATTTTAAACTCGAAGAGATTGCAGGAGCCATCGATGCCATCAATGATGATCTTCGAAACATCAGTCTATGGGCTAAAAGTTTTGGACTATTAGTTAACCCAACCAAATCACAAGCTCTCATTATTGGTGGCAGATACTTCGTCAATTTATTAAGTCATCAGTCCCTTCCGCCTGTTGTGTACGATGGTGACGCTATAGCCTACTCCAAGAAAGTCAAAGACTTAGGTGTATTCTTGGACTGCAACCTATCTTGGCATGTTCACATTGCTGAAGTAAGCAGGAGGGTGTTTTGCTCGTATCGGTCACTTAAGCGTCTTCAGAAGTTCCTGCCATTTCAGACTAAAATAACTCTTGCTCAATCTCTTCTTCTTCCTCTTCTAGACTATGCTGATGTCTGTTTTCTTGATGCGACTGAAGAACTTCTTGATAAGCTCGAACGTCTACAGAACCTGTGTATCCGCTTCATTTTCGGGCTTCGTAAGTACGACCATGTGTCGGAATTTCGGAAGCAGCTGAAGTGGCTACCTATTCGGCAGCGTCGAGATTCACACACTCTCTCTTTTCTCTTTTCTGTTCTTCACAATCCTAAAGCTCCTTCGTATCTTCGTGAACGCTTCGAGTATCTGGTTCCTAGAGGTAAACCTTGTCGCTCATCATCATCTCTTCTCCTTCGTTTCCCTTCCCACTCCTCAAGTCGGTATGATGGTTCATTTACTGTTCGTGCAGTGCGTCTTTGGAATTCGCTTCCACACTCCTTGCGGGATAGCCCTTCGTTAGATGTGTTCAGTGGGAGAATTAGAGAACATTTCCTGTCAACATGATGATAGTACGTATATATATATAGTATATGTAATAGTAGTAGTATATAAATATATATATATATATATATATATATATGTAGTGTAATATTGTATAGTTTTATATATAGGTATTGTATGCGTTACACATATTGTATTGTATGTATTAGTTTAGTTTATAAAATAAGTTAGTTTACGTTTTTAAATTTACTGATTGTGCACGTAGGTTATCCTCTATCGCTAATCTCGCAATCAAAGTAAGGTTTGCTGTAAGAAAACCCAATTTTGGGTTAAGCTCGCCGTTGTACATAAGCTATATATTGTAATGTTGTGTGTATATCTTTTAATTTTGTGTGCAATAAAGAATAAGAATAAAGTTATAGCAGTGTCATCCGCAAATGATGTTATCTTGGCATTTGGGATATTTAAATTGCATAAGTCGTTTATAAAAACTAGAAATAAAGTGGGACCCAATATGCTTCCTTGTGGAACGCCATAGTAGATGGGGAGCTCATTGCTGCTATGCCGATCAATTTTGACTATCTGGGAGCGATTAGTGAGGTAGCTTTGAAGGAGATCAAGTTGCAATCCCCTGACACCCATCCTTTCAAGTTTGAGTAAGAGAGAACAGACGGGGACGGTGTCGAATGCCTTCGCAAGGTCTAAGAATATTGTTAGGACTTTTTTATTAGTATTCAGGTTTTGTACGATATGAGAAATAAAAAAAAATGAAATAAATAAATAAATAAACGAGTAAACCGTTATCTGGACTACTGATTTTCAATTGTGAAATAAAATAACAAAGTATGTGTGTTTCATTGGTTAAAACAAAACCTTACGAGTATTAATTATAAAGGTGAACCATCAGTATAAAATTACCAATTTTAAGTAAGCTCACTAACTATTAAAGCACCAACTTGTTTAAAAACATTTTCATTTAAAATATCAATCCATTTCATTAGGTACAAAAACAATAATAGCGAAAGTTAAGTTTAAATTTATCTAAATTACTAATGATTAAATTCATGAAAAGACAAAAAGGAACTGTACCTTATTACTGCACTTTTACCAGGGCGTTCGGGTACACTGAGATACCAAAGTATTCTAGAAACTGACATCGTTCGGCTGCTGATTGTTGTTCTTGACGTGATCTATGGCTGCATTCGGTCTCGAGTTGCGTCTTTTATTCCGGGGCTGGCTGAGTGATCGGCTCCTGGACCGACAACTGCGCCTATCGTGGACGTGGACCCGCAACGCGTGCCTCTCCACGACCACGGAACGTTGGCGGCACTCGCATCTGGTGACCGGGACCGGCTGGTGCACCGATGTGAGCGGCAACAGCACCGAATTCCGTCCCTCTGTCTTCGATGAAGTGTTCTGGCATCCCCGCACGACTCCGGGAGCGTGACGAACGCCTGAAGCCATGGCGCCTTTCCCGACTGCATGAGCACCTTTCTGATCTTCGTTGTGGTGTCCTCACACCACGGTTGAGTGAACGTAACACCCGGCCCCGCGATTTCCGCGCACTCGTGCCACGATACAGCGTGAGATTGCCCAAGAGGCGACAACTGATGCACGTTATCCATGATTTACTGAAATAAGAAATCAACGGACAAAAAAATGTTGCAAAATGCCTACACTAAAACTACACCTATGTTTTGGAGAACAAACTAAACAAGCTAAATCAAAGACAGGATCAAATAACCCTTTATTTGGATTACTTCAAACCGTTTTGTAGGTTAATCAAAGATTTCATGCAATAGAATAAAATAAGAAAGAGAAAAAAAATGTTCAAAAACAATTTACAGTAGTTAGGGCATAAGTTATCTATCTCACTTCTGAAATGTAAGACTAGCCAGAGCAAAAGAGAAATAAAAACCTTGCATTAGAACAGATAAGCATGATTTATTTACTGGGTATCAGACCATCAAAAATAAGCACAAAATAATGAACTACAACATTACATTTATAATTATATTATTACAATTCACTGTACTTACACACGTATTACAGAGCTCATTACACTTCCACAGTTCAACCACTACTGCCTTGCTAAAATGGCGCTGCCTCGAACTTTTAAAATCCCCCTCTACCAGACAAATAGTCAAGCGACATCGCAATATCCGTTAGCGCCATTTTAGCATTTTAAACAGGTCTGTGGGGTTCAACACACTTTAGTTGAGGTATTTGGAGAATAATGAAACAAACGATTGGGGTTCAGAATGTGACTGTTTATTGACTAAAATCCTAGCTCCTATATTTACAAAATGGAATGTGGTTGAAGTGGCCAGGATGGACCCACACTCAAAATTGATCAACCAAACAGACGTGAGGTTCTTGGCCTCCTGGCGTTCGGATTGCGCCGACTATAAATACTCGCAGCGCCACGGTGCGGCGATTAGTTTCTCATCGGCTTCGATGCGAGCAGGTCAAGCGGCGCGCGCGCCCGCTGTCCGGCCGCACTCCATTGCCAGAGGTGCCGCGCCGTACCTTACTCAGTGTGTGCCGCGCGCTCCTCGCGCGCGGTCGCTTGATGCTTGCAGGTCGGCGGTAAACGAGCGCGTCGAGTATAGGCATGTCCCACAGGTCAAATAACTTACTAATTTTACCTAATACATTAATTGTGTAATTTAAAAAATACTGTAAATATCTTAAAAATACATAAACTTATAGTATTTAGAGTTTAAATAGCTAACATTATTCATCTTTCTAACATATTACTTTACATTTTTAAATATTTTAAGTAACAAAAATTATTAAAAAAAAAACATTTCAAAATATTAAAAAAAAATAGTAGCCCACCGGTATCGGAAACAGGGTCCAAGCTACCGGCAGTCAGAGCTCCAGAGAGAGGCTCCTAACAATACGAGCCGTGTCCAGAAGTACCGCTTTCTGAATCAAGCCCTTGATCCAGCTGCCTAACGAGAGCCTCTTGAGATATTGGTCGAGGCTCTTGGCAATTAAGCCATGGGCTGACACGACTATCGGCACAATGATCGCTGAGTCCACATCCCACATGTCGAAAACCTCGCGAGCCAAATCAAGATACTTGATTTGCTTATCTTTCTCGGCTTCCGCGAGGTTCTCGTCTTGCGGGACCGTAATGTCAACAATCATTGCGCGCCGCTCTGATCGATCCACCACCACTATATCAGGCTTATTGGCTACAATAGTCCTGTCAGTGATGATGGACTGATCCCAGTACAATGTGATATTGCCATTTTCGAGAACTGGGTCGGGCACATACCTATAGTACGGAACTTCCGATTCAACAAAATTGTATTTTAGAGCAAGTTGCTGATAATTCGAGAAAGTTCTTCGCCTTTCGCGAGTCCTATATTATTACTAATAAAAAAGGACTGTAGCGATAGTAAGTGTGTTGATTACCGGGAACTCAATAGTAATACTCTCACGAAAACTTGCGAGAAGTACCCCGTGGTCAGTCATTCTTTTCGAAAATCGCAGAACATTATGATGGTTCTTGTTCATGAGACTAGGCCGCAGATTAACAATGATGTTATTCAGTATGCTAATAGTGATTCCATGTCTGCTAAAAGTAACACTATGTCTACCAGTTCTCATAATAATGCAAATTGTAGAAATCTTGGTTTACGTGATGTTTCAGTAGAATCAATTGGCTAACATTGTAACAGAAGCACTTGTACATCAACTAAGCTAAAGGAACGATACTCGTTCGGCCTAGCTATGTCCGGTCCAGTTTAACTGTAGGGACACACTTGAAGGGCAAAACAATTGCCGGACCAGGAAGCTGATCTTGTAGGGTCAGAAATTGACCGGACCAGGAAGCTAATCTTGTAGGGTCAGAAATTGACCGGACCAGGAAACTAATCTTGTAGGGTCAGAAATTGACCGGACCAGGAAGCTAATCTTGTAGGGTCAGAAATCGTCCGGACCAAGAAACAAGTCTTGTAGAGTCATAGCTGACTAGACCAAGTGGTTAAATATCTGAAGGGTCTAACTCGACCGGACCAGAAACAATAGCAGGATGACCAAACGGTACTTAATCAGTTTTTCATGTTTTAGATGTAACATTGTAACCTGAGCGTACGAGGACGTCCGCACGTCAGCATGGCCGTGTCGGCGTCGCATTGTAAACAACATGTGCATCGGGTAGCAACGAAGCGCTGTGCCGCAATGCGTCATTCTCCCACCTGCTCGTTACGGGGCGAAGTTAGTGCGCGCTACGTCGTAGCGCGCTAGCAACAACGTAGCGCTTTGCCGCACTGCGGCAGTCTCCCACCTGCTCGCTACGTCGTAGCGCGCGCTACGTCGTTACCCCGCCTCCAATTCTACCGTATAAAAGGGTCCGCACGGCGGCGGTATGGCATTCTGACGGTATCACTAACACAACGCTGCGCCGGCTGCCGTTCCGTATGGTAGCGGCGCTGGCGCGCCTGTACACAGCGATACTGCGCACCGGGGCCTTTCCCGCCTCGTGGAAGGAGGGGCGCGTTATTATTGTGTTTGTTGTTGGCTTTTTCTGAACGTTACGACTGTCAGTGCGTGAACCACTGCAGCATGGTTCACGTACTGACTAGTGTTAAGATATTGTTTTTTAATTTGATTTTGTTTTGACCTTATTTAATTTTGGTTTTGATTTGAATTATTGATTTTGATTTTTATATTCGTTGTGATTTTGATTTTAATTTAAATGTTGACTTTGTTTTTAATTTTGATTTTGGTTTGAATTTTGATTTGAATTTTGAATTTTGATTTGAATTTTGATTTTAAATTTTGATTTGGATTTTGATTTGAATTTTGACTTTGATTTTAATTTTATTGTGGTTGTTATTTTGTTTTTGTATTTAATTTAATTTTGATTTTAAATTTTGATTTGGATTTTGATTTGAATTTTGACTTTGATTTTAATTTTATTGTGGTTGTTATTTTGTTTTTGTATTTAATTTAATTTTGATTTTAAATTTTGATTTGGATTTTAATTTGAATTTTGACTTTGATTTTAATTTTATTGTGGTTGTTATTTTGTTTTTGTATTTAATTTAATTTTGATTTGAAATTTTTGTTTTAATTTTATAATAGTTGTGATGTACCTAACCATATGATCCAAAGTTGATTGAAATAAATTTATATTATTATTATTATTATTATTATTATTATGCTGCCCAAGGCGGGGAAAAACACCCTGAAGCCCGAGAGCTATCGGCCCATTACGCTGCTGCCGACCATCTCCAAGGTGTTCGAGGGACTCCTGTAGCGGCACCTCCAGCCGCACATTACCCCTCGACCGGAACAATTCGGGTTTCGGTCGGAACATAGCACGACGCTCCAGCTATCGAGGGTACTGCACCACATGACAGCTGCGTCCAACAAGAAGGAATACTGGGTGGCAGTATTCCTCGATATGGAGAAGGCCTTCGACCGTGTATGGCACGACGGCCTTATTTACAAGCTGGCCCACTCTGAAGCGCCCCGTCGCGTGGTCAAGGTGGTCCAATCTTTTCTGTCCCACAGGAGTTTCCGGGTGGTGGTCGAGGGAGCGCTCTCCGGCGCCTATCCGGTGCTGGCGGGCGTGCCGCAGGGCAGCTGCGTTTCGCCAGCGTGCTACTCGCGGTTCACCGACGACATCCCCACGACGCCCCAGGTGATGCTCGCGCTGTATGCCGACGACGCCGCGTACATCGCTACCTCGCTTAACGCGAGGCACGCGGCGGTCAAAATGCAGCGCGCGCTCGACTTGCTCCCCGACTGGCTGTCGAAATGGCGGTTGTCGGTGAACGTGGGTAAGACGCAGGCGATAGTCGCCGGCGCGGCCCACCTCCCACCATCCTTGACGCTACAGGGCGCCGACGTCGCGTGGATGCCCCAGGTCAAGTACCTAGGGGTGACCATCGACCGTCGGCTCTCTATGGGGTCACATGTCCGCCAGGTCGTGGCACGGACCAGGGCCGCTCGCGGCCAACTCCGTCCAGTGCTCTCGTCCCGTCTCCCGGTGCGCGTCAAACTGAGCGTATATAAGACATATATACGCTCTATACTGACGTACGCCGCCCCCGCCTGGTTCGCCCTCACTAGCGAGGGAAACAAGAAGAGTCTGCGGGCGCAGCAGAACTTGACGCTGCGCACCATCGTTGCTGCCCCTCGCTATGTGAGGAATGACGTAATCGGGCGTGGCCTCGGGATTGAGAGCCTGGACGCCTTCATCCGGCGCCTTGCGACGGGAATGTTCGCGCGTGCCGACGCATCTGCTTGGCCGCATGTTAAGCACATAGTGCCATGGCACGCGCGCCCCCCTGACGCGAGGCGCCCCCTACCCCGCGACCTGGCAGCGGACACTGACCCCACCCTACCGGATTTGACTCCTGGGTAAGTTGTACCAGGTTACACGCAACTTACCTGCACAATATGACTCTACACACTACATGCACCCTGTTACGTGACGTGTGCTAAGTTAATATAGGCGCGTCACGTAGCAACACATTCATGCATCTCTCTACACTCAGGTAGATTCACACGTGGGCGTGTCGCATAGCCACGCCCACGCAGGCACTGGGCGGTGTTACTCAGTACAATACCGCCCACACACACACGACGGCTTCCTAACTCGGACCACTACCGGCTCGCTCTGGTTTGTGGGTCGGGCGGGAGCCTTACACCCACTGTAGGTGCGTCGAGTCGGCACCCCTGTCGCTGGTCGTCACCCGCCGGGCCTCCTCCGGGCAACCGGAGGTCTCACCTGGCGGTGACAGACCGCCGGGGTGTCGTGAAAAAAGCAACACTGTGAATCAGTGTTGTAGCGCGCCTACAGTAAAACGCATAGCAGTCACACACATGGGCGCGCGGTGCGTCGCGCGTCCTACAGGCTGAGCCTAAAAGGCCACCTTATGACGGGCCCGTTTTGACGGGCCAAGGAATGGCTTCCACGGCCGGGGGGCGAAGCCCCGTGACCGTCTGCCGCGCCCCCTTGCGGGGGCGCAGCAGCATTCTGACTTCAGGCGTGGCCCGGTGCACAGGTTGTATTACTCTCAATTATTGTTACTTTACTTATATGCTCTGCTATGTACATTGTTGCTCTTTTGTGTGAACTAATGCTGTTACTGTATTACTAGGTGTCATGGCTGTTGTTGTAAGGTGTTAAATTAATTATTTCTTGAAACTGATTAAGTGTAATTTGCTGTAAAACTAATTGATTAAATAAATTCTAATTTCTTACTGTTAAGGTTAACCTGACCTCTTTTATTTTAGAATGTCTGATCCTGTGCCGTCATAATGTAAGTACGGGTATTGCAAAAGTGTTGAGTGCTTTTACTGTGTTTCTTGAATAAAGTTGTGTTTTCAGAATAGTATTTAATCGGTGTTGAAATTGCTGTTTTAATTTTTGTTTTGTTTCTTTAAGGTTTATTTGTCGTTATTGGTGGATAAGTATTTATATGTATCGTGTTCATCTAATGCATCTATATGTTCTCCTGTTTGTAATGTGTACTGGTGTTGATAGTATTGTCCTGTTCTAACTGAATTTATTTTATTCATTTATCTATACCAAATTCCATTTTAACATCGTTTGTGAATTGTTCTGTAAGGTTCGCTAGGTCATTTAATTTGCTCTCACTTTTTGCGTATAATTTGATATCATCCATGTAGAGTAGATGATTTAAAACGTTATTTTGTACCTCAGGCTGTCCGTCGTTGTCAGCAAACGGGAGGGGCCCGCAAGGGCCGGTGCCTGCCAGGGCTGCGGGACTGTTCGAAAGAGATACCGCGGCCCTGGAACATAAAGGGCCAATGAAGGAACATGGGTGGTTTTTAGTCAGTAAGAGTCTGACACTCCCTTCCGCTCCGCCCAGGGTGGGGGGGGGGTCATTTGAGGATTTCCCACCCACCAAAAAAAAAAAAAAAAGGCTCTCCGTCGCGGGCTTTCTCTTCTAAGGGGAATCCTGCGTTCGTCGAGTTTAAAATTTTTATAGAGGGTTTAGGGCGAGGCAGAACCACAACGGGCTCAGTGCATCTCCCTGAAAGATACCTCGTAGTATTTTGATTGGACGGGTATCCACTGCATCGGTTGAAGTATTAAATCTAAGGACAGTAGACCATGTTGTCATCGTAGTTTTCAGGAATGTGATAATTGTTCAGCCGTGAACAAATCATAGTTACACGCGCCAACAACAGCATCACAGCGTCAGCATTAAGAGCGACATACATTCGTTCCACGCGCCGGCAACACCAGCACACCGTCAGCCAGCCGCCAAAGCCAGGGGCAAGGGAAGGCGAAAGCCCTCCGCCACCACCGCCACCGTCGCCACCACCACTGCCGCAGCCGCCGCCACCGTCGCCGCCGCTGCCGCCGCCACCGCCACTGTTGCTGTAACTCCCGCAGCGGGGCCCTCACAGGAGGCCCGGGAGGGGGCTGAAATAGAGTGCCAATAATGGCCCCATTACGCCTAATCCAGGCGAACATCAACCACTTCGCCTGCGCTCAGGATCTGTTGCTCCAGGGCATGGCGCAGTGGTCGATTAACGTCGCCGTGGTCGCTGAGCCGTACTTTGTCCCTCCCAGGGAAGACTGGGTGGAGGACCTTAGCGGCTCAGTGACCATCATTTCGTCGGCCGCCGCCGGTACCCCGACCCTTGAGAGTGTCAGGAAGGGTCAGGGGTGCGTAGAAGCACGATTCGGGGAGATAGTTGTAGCAGGAGTCTACTTCTCTCCAAACCGAACCCTCGCCGAGTTCCACAACTCCCTCACGGAGTTGAGTGTCGTCATCGGAGGCCATTCCCTCCCCGTGCTTGTGCTCGGGGACTTCAATGCCAAGAACTTGGCTTGGGGTTCTCGTTGCATGGACGTGCGGGGAAGGATGGTGGAGGACTGGGCTCTGGAGTCAGGCCTGGTCATCCTAAATCGGGGTACTGTCCCCACGTGTGTGCGGATGCGGGGCGAGTCGGTGGTGGACATATCGTTCGCTAGCCCCGCTCTGTCACCGCGTGTCCTTGACTGGCGCGTAATGGAGGGGGTGGAGACCTATTCCGATCACCGGTACATCCGGTTCGATGTCTCTGCCCCCTCAAGCGCGCCGGTCCAACAGGCCCCGAGTGGTCCGCGATGGGCGCTTAAGCAGCTGGACCGGGAGCTCCTCCTGGAAGCCTCTATCGTGCAGGCCTGGGTGACACCACCGGGCAGGCCTGCCGATGTCAACAACGAGGCGGGTTGGTTCCAGGAGGCCATGTCCGAGATCTGCGACGTGGCAATGCCCCGAGTTCGGCCAGGAAGCGCCCGGCGTCAGGTGTACTGGCGTCTCTGCGCGAGGCGTGCGTCGCCGCGCGGCACCTGTACGCCAGGCATCGCAGGCTCCGCATCCGTCCTCCGGATGCGGCAGCCATTGAGGCGGAGTTGTACGAGGGATACAGAGCAGCGAAGACCGCCCTTCAAGAGGCTGTCCAGCGGGCCAAGGATTTGGCCCGCGAGGAGATGCTGGAGACTCTCGACAGAGATCCGTGGGGGTGCCCTTACCAGATGGTGCAGCTTGTGGATGACGTGGTGAGCGCTCTGTTCCCTTCGCGAGGGGAACATCCTTCCCCGCCTATGGCTCCGCCGCTTGCGGTGCCGGAAGCGGACCACGCCGAGGACGATGACGACATTCCGGAGGTGACCGGGGTAGACCTGAGAGTGGCGGTAAACCGGCTTAAGGCCAGAAATACCGCCCCGGGACCCGATGGCTTACCTGGCAAAGCCTGGGTCCTGGTCTTGCAGGCTCTCGGGCCCCGACTGGAGGGGCTCCTAAGCGCATGCTTGGAGAGAGGCCAGTTCCCGCTTCGTTGGAAGACTGGGAAGCGGGATATAGTAGCGGAGGGCTACATTGAAAATTCTGTACAAAACAAAAGTAAAATAAGCTGTCAAATTGGTAACTGCATCACTTTAAAAACGTCATCTGATTCTTTTTCACCACAACCTTCAACATCACACCACCACATTCCAACTTTCCCTGAGCCACCCAAAATGCTCCTCTGCAAATACAAGATTCTGAAGCATTGACGAGCAATACTCAAATAAATTCCACATCAACATCTATAAACGTACCAAATAAAATCTTAACTTTATCTTTGCACAACTGGACTAATGTCTCAAATGTTACCATTAACTTAATTTAATATGTAAGTGCACATAACTAACTAGTTCTAAGGCCCAATTTCACCATACAGTGTTTGTTAAAACTTAATTAGTCATTAACTAATCAGTTGTTAATAATAACAGAGCTGTTAAATCATATTACGTCCTACGGGAAGAATTTAACAGGCTGTTAGCAAATTAGAGATTTAACGGAATGACTCGCAACTCATTCACTCTTTTTTTAACCGACCAAATCGAAATGCTAGTTTTTGATAATGTCGTTGTACGGAAAAACACAATTTTGTATCTAGTCGTATAATACGTCACTTGCTATGTTACGCGACTAATTTCAAATGACGTTTGGTCCGTGGGATTTCATGTGATTGCGCCTACTTTTGATTTTAGACCGGTCGAAATGTCAAATGTGTCAAGTGTCATGGACTCATGGTGATTATTTTGATGTTAGCTTTGTGTTGTATCACGTTGTGCTTGTTGAGTTAATTTCGTTTATTATATTCCCTAATTTGTGAAAAATGTCAAAGAAAACACGAGGGCCGAATTTTACTACCAATGAAAAAGAAATTTTGGTACATTTGGTAACAAAATATAAGGCTCTGGTTGAAAACAAAAACACTGACGCGGTAACCACGGCTAGTAAAATTGAAGGGTGGAAGAAACTCACCGAAGAGTTCAATTGTGAGAGCTCCTTCTATGTGCGAAATACTGAACAATTAAAAACGTGCTGGGATAATATAAAACGCACCACGAGAAAAGACAAGGCAGCGACTAAGAAACAAATTTTCTTAATAGGTAAGATTAGTACATTTTTTGTTACGTATAGAATATGATAGAAATACCTAAACCTCCAGGTTATAGCAGTGATATTATTTTTCTTTGCAGGAGGAGGCAGGCCCGACATTCCACCACCGGGACCACTACAAGGACAAGTGGAAGACTTACTTGGTCCGACATTAGATGGATTACAAAATCCGTATGACTCGGATATTCAGTTTTTAGACAAAGGAGATATTCTTAACATGGATACCATAATAGAAGTGATAGATAAAAAAGTAAGTTTCATATCAAAATGCATTTAATATGAGTATATTTAATAGTCATCTTTAACAGGAATTCTGATGTTATGTATCTACTCGGAGTACCTACTTTACTTCCTCGTGCTGAAAATATATGTTTTCATTTATTGATTAGGATATTCATCACAAACTTTTCAGGACGACAATGCACCAGCTGGTTCATCATCACTGACTTTTCTGGACGAGATTGCAGCAGCTGGTTCTTCACAAACATCACAGGAAGACAATGCAGCTTGTTCGTTCAAAGAAGATAATATTCAAACAGAAGTGAGTACTATATCTGTACCTCAAAAATTTGTGACTTGCACAAATGAAAAATTTTGCAGGAGATTTTTTTTTATAAATACCTATTAGGTAGGTATATCTTCTGTTTGTAGGAAAAAGCTGACTCAGCTGACTGGACATCATATTCATGGAAGTTTCTGTTTTACAGTATTATTTATTTATTTAGGTACTTACTTATTTATACAAATTACATTATCTTACAGTTTACACCAAAGCGATAATGAATGTAGTTGTTTATTAGTATTTATTATTGTTACCAGATAAATTATTAATTATTTATACCCACTATGATGTAAATATGACTCTGAACCATGGGACCGCCCGCTACCAGGTGGCAGACGGAGTTTAGTCTAGCAGTGGACTTTCTGCGGCTGATATGGTGATAATAATGATGGACTATTATTATTCTCTTTTTAGGATGTAGAAAAGCAAACCTGGAGCAGCTGGACTCCATCAGCTTTAAAAACAAAAGTAGCAAATAAGCTTATGGTTGAGAAAGAAAACACTCCATCAACATGGCTGCACCGACGAAGGCCAAAGACTTCTCTGCAGGATAAAGTTTTACAAAGTAAATTAGAATTAATGGAAGTGATGAAAAAAAAAATGCCCAAGCAGAAGCTGCTCTTAAAGAGCTGTTGTTACAAGAACAGTTAAAACAAGAAAAACTGAGAACTGAAATATTACAGCTTGAAATTGAAAAAATGAAAAAAGGAGATAAATTATAATTACTACTACTGTAGTAGTATAATTACAATAATTTAACTAGGTGCGTTTTTCATTTTTTCAATTTTAAACTGTAATATTTCAGTTCTCAGTTTTTCTTTACTGATAACTTTTCAATTTATTTTTGTATAATTGTTATAATAATGTGAGTAATAAATGAAACTAAATATAATAACTATATTTTTATTTATATGCCAGTAAAGTATAACTAATCTATTAATGTACTGCATTATGCATTCAGATGCAAACTCCTAAAATAATTGTTGATTAGCTTTCTTCGCTCTGGATTTATATCTCTAGTAACTTCATTTCTTTGTTCCCTGATATGGCCTTGACGGAACAGTTCTTGCCATGGTACAGTGAGCTGAAGTTCAGGGTCATCTGGTGGTAATTCTTCTTTTGCCTTTACTGCAATGTTGTGTAGTACTCCAGTGGCAACAATAACAGGAAGACATTTGTTCAATTGGATCTGCATTCCCAAGGCAAGTACAGGGAATCTACGTTTCCACACCCCAAACAAGCGTTCAATAGGATTCCTGCTCCTTATTTGAGACTCATTGTAGAGTTTCTCCTCTGGTGTTTGTGGATTATCTAGTGGCATCATGATATAAGGCCGATTACTGTATCCACTATCAGCCAATAGTACAGCATCACCATACCTGCCTCTTTCAAACAAAGCATTTCTGTATGAAGAGTTCCAAATAGTCTGGTCTTGACTGCTGCCAGGCCATCTTGCCACCAAATCTAAAATTTCTAGGTCTGCACTACCAATTGCTTGTACATTTATGGACATGTAGCCTTTTCGATTCCTAAAATATTCTGCAGTTTCCCCACCAGGTGAACGGATACGTACATGTGTGCAGTCTAGAGCACCCAAAGCCTTTGGAAATCTTGCAATATTATAAACATTTAACTGAGCTGTTTTTACTTCTTCTCCTGTATTAGGGAATTTGATAAAGTTGCGGCTTAAGGAGGCTATTGCAGCAGTGACCCTGTGTATTATTCTGTGAGATGTAGACTTGCTTATTCCACAATAGTCTCCTATAACTGTTATTTGTTGGGAGCCAGTTGCATAATATCGCATTGTCAGAAGAAGCTGATTTATGGGTGAAATTGATTTATTTCTGAAACAAAATCAAGATTAGGTTAGGTTGGTTTGCTATACTTAGATAAATGGGTACAAAAACAATTCCTAGAAATAATTTTGAGGAATCTATAGGTACCTAGGTACTTTTTAGATGACTTACCGATCTGATGGGTATTCCAGTTTATCTTCAATCAAGTGCAAAATATCCAGGACCGATTCTTTTGATAAACGAAATCTCGTGCAAAAATCAACATCGTCGTACTCGTCGAAATAAGAACGCCGTTCTTTAAAAATTCTTGGCCTTCGTACTATTCTGTCTAAGCCATCTAAGCAATCTAAATCGTCTAAAATATTATTTTCGAAAATAAAATTGTATGCAGCAGCGGCCATCTTGAATTTAACCGTCTGTTAGCTGTCTACCGGACCTCTAAAGCCGTAATTAGTTTTGATGCCTTGTTAAGAGACTTTAACATCCGTTAACCCGTGGTGGGACACTCGATAACTTTAACAGCTCGTTAAGTGACTTAACAGTCCGTTAAATATTTAACAGAGTATGGTGAAATTGGCTCTTAACCACGTAGAAGATGGCATTTTGATTTTGAGATCCAACTGCAATTTCAGCTTCAAAAGAACCCAACACAGTCAATGCATTTTGGCTACCATAAGACATTAAGTGTTTACTTGGACTTTTGTTTTTTTTTTTTGAACGTTGCCCCACACTAGGAATTTTTCCTGTATCGTGGGTGCATTTACAAACATTTAAAGTCACATACACAAACAGCCAGACCCGGAACAACCATCTGTAGGCCATACAAATATTTGTTCCGTGCGGGGATCGAACCCGCGACACGCAACGCAGCAGTCAATTGCTCAGCCACTGCGCCAACCGTGCCGTCAATTTGGTTGTGGACTTGAACTTTACAGTTTATAAAGTGTTCCATGTAGCATCATTAATGATATTACATTTGCTCCCCGAGTCAATAAGCATATAGATCTATATTAACACTACCGACTTTGCAAACGATGGTATCATCGCTATCTAAATGAAATACATAGTCGATTTCACTATGACTTTAGGTTTCTTTTTCAATTTGGCCTTTTTAGCATTTTTGTTTTGTTGGTCTTTCGATTTAGGCTTCCTGGAGCGAGTTAAACAATGTTTATGGATTTGACCTAAGAACCACACACACACTCCCAACCAAACACAACACACACTTTCAGACATAACTGAATTTCCACTTTAACAACAACTCGTTTCATCATCATCTGCCTAGCCTTTTCCCAACTATGTTGGGGTCGGCAGTCTTACCGGATACAGCTGAATACCAGTATTTTACATGGAGTGACTGCCTGTCGGACCTCCACAACTCAGTTAGTGCTAGGTAATACGATACCCCTTGGTAAGACTGGTTTCAGACTTTCGGGCCACTGACTACCTGTAACGACTGTCAAAGATCTCCAAATGACAGCCGGGACCAACGGCTTAACGTGCTTTCCGAGGCACGGAGGAAGCTCGGTATGTAATGGGTGGTCACCCATCCACGGACCAACCTAGGTAAGCACGGCTTAACCTAAAGATGGATCCGAGCGGCTGTTCTTATTAGCCACGAGCCCCTCAACAACAACAACAACTCATTTGTTATGACTAAATTGCAACGTGTAATTAATATTAAACAATGTCTGTGTTTAATAGGTAATTGGTCTTATGACATCAATGAAATAATACTGCTTGGAAGGTAGACCGAACGTACCAAAGAAATAATAATAATAATTGTTCGATGGTATGTTTTACTTTTTAACTTGTAATTTTAAAGTACCAAAGTGTATAATATAATTACGACACTATGGGTCTCGTTGAAATTATTAGCTTTACAAAGGACATGTCCAATTACACAGATTGTATGATGATTATGTTATTGCTAGCTTGTAGGTACCCACTATTCATTTAATAGTTTACCTCTTCAAATTACCTTGTAATTATTTGTTTTTTCCCTGTTTCTGCCTCTTTTTAACTCAACACACACTTGAGGCATTTTTTCCTCTGTTTTTTTGCCTTTATTGCCCTTTTTTTTTTTTTTTTTTTGTAACCCAACACACACTTGAGGCATTTTTTTTTTAGATTAATCACATAATCTCTCAGTATCGCGACTCTCGCGCTCATATTTGCCTAATTTTAGGCAATTTTAAGCAATTGTGAACTCAATCATTTATTTATTTTAGTACATGGTTTTTGTTGGTTGGTTGGTGGTGGTTGGTTTACATGGATTATTTATTTATTTAATGGCTTAGTTGTGTTGACACCTATCAACAAAGGAGGTCGGACGAAATAAGAGTAAAAGAACACTATAAATTCACTGTACATATTAAGCAATTAAGCATAAATAAATTTTTCGACCTTGGATCGAGTTCATTATTTAAGCGGAAATAACACCAGTAGCTACGTTCCCTGTATACTTATTTATAGTCAATAAAGCTATATTTCGCCACAAATTATTTGGAAAAACCTTTTTTTTAACCAAATAAACCTCATGCGTTAATTTGCCAGTATGAATCGCAACCATTAGGTTGCTTTTTTTTTAAATTTATTTGCACGACATACCTTAATCCTCGTCGCCAATTGTGGTGTTCTCCGAACTCCACAAATGATTTAAGTTTGTGTATATTAGAAATAAAACACAAAGTTTGTATTTTGGGTACAATCCAACGCCCAGTGATCGCAACGACCGTCCTCTACGGTGGATGACAACCGAAGTGTCACCCACCTACCTCGGGGGTTGCCAACACCGTCCGTTTTATGCACATTTATTTAAATCGGGATAAATATGATTTTATAGCAGAATACCACATACCTATATAATACAAGATTATTTATATATATAGTTTAGTTGCAAATACAGCCTAGTCTGCGTCAGTCGCCTTCATAAAGGTATTCGGGTTAAGTAGATACGATTCGCAAATATTTTTCTCGTTGAACAAATCTAAAATCGTTTGATCTAAATACTCATGAATTACAGACGCACAGCTTATGTCACTAGTTGCGTGTGCCATGGGTGCGGTAAGCTGATGTACGGCGACCGGCAGCTGCGAGTGTCGCTGCAGCACCTGTGCAGGTGACGTCACGTGCGCAGTCGCGGCGCGCAGCAACACCAGCTGAGAGCGCAGGGCGCGCGCCTGTGGCACGTAGCTGCGCGCGCGTTCTATACGCGCCAATACGGCTTCTATGAGCGCGCGCGAGTACTGCATCGAGTGCGGCACACGACCTAACAGAGTCTGCACGCCCGCGTCCACCTTCTCTGGCCACGAAGCTGCATCTTTAAGTGCTCCCTCCAGGTCCGCAACGTCGTCAACCACCATTAACTTATACATATGCTTGATAACCTCATTTTCCAGTTGCTCTTTTGTCTTGTATTCTTCGATATTTTGTTCAATCACAGTTTTAACCTCATCCGGTGCACATCCAAGGCAATATACAGTACCGGTTAAACCTTAAAAATGGAATTGAACTTCAAAGTTTTGTCAATAATAAATACATTAGAAGTACCTAAGTTAACCAATATTGCTCACCATGATCTTCGAGTATAGCTGCCATTTCCAACGCCACCAGAACGCCACTTTCATAACCCAATAAATAGAAAGTATTTTTCAATCCAGTCTTGTTCAGCAGCACCTTAACATATGGGAAAGTAAGGTTTTTTAAGTTATTTTGTAGTCGATACTCATCGAATTTTCAGAACTACTTCATTTCAATTCGTAAGTTCATACGTCAACGTGTCTCTGTGCAGTTTGCCGCACGGTCTCCTTTGGGTGGTCGAGGCCCGGCTGCAGCACCAGCGCTGGCAGCTTGAGGCGCTCGCACAGCACGCGGAACCGTTCGTGGTGGCCCTCCATGCCCGGCACTATGCATAGATACGTCTGGCATGCGTCAAATTCGTCTTCACGCTGAAATATTTTAAAACTAATTAGAACACGATGAATAGTGTTTTAAGACGATATGGCTGACAAAAGATTAATAAGTACTTAGATATTGGGATGAAATTTTGAAGATGATAGCGATATTACTCCCACTACAAGTTATTTAAATAATTATACATAATACATGCATCACATAACATAAAATAACATGATGCCTGTAATCCCTGAAAGGTTAAGTAGAGATGTATCTAATAGTACACCGACATTTCGCCAGCTAAGCTTAAATCCCTTGGAGAGGGGGCGAACCTTTTGCCATCAACTGAGCACAGATCAAGACTCCGTGACTGCTTCTGAGAAATTACAGATTTAAAAACCCAACAACACTTTGGACCTTTGACACTTTAGACACCCAGGAATTTATGCTTAGCAGTAGCAATTGCGACCACTGGACCAACGAGGCAGTCAAATTAGCGTCCTCTAAAATTATGTAATCACTCAGCAAACGGTTTAAAGAATGCATATTATTATGTACCTATAACATAGAAATACGAATGAATAATATTTACCAAAAGGTGACTAGTGATTGTAGGCATGCGTACTATTTCTAAAGTCGCCAGTAGTTCGTCTGTGTCCACGTAAGATATAAACGTTGCTATGCCTTTAACATCTTCAAATGCTTTTTCTGTTTTATCCAAATTCAGTATTCTGTTGGTCAATTATACCCGTTAATTTCATATTATTTGACGTGTTTTTTTATAGTGAGGGAAAGAAGGGAGGCATTTGCCCCGCACTGGGCCGATATAGGTTTATATATTATTAAAAATACTTTTATAGTTACATGTAAAATAAAGAACTATTTTTTTCGAACCGGAAATCAACAAATGACCCCTCCCGCTCTAAGCGTAGCGGAAGGGAGTTTCATACATCCATGTTCTTTCTTAGCCCTTTGTGTTCCAGGACCGCAGTCCCGCAGCCCGGGCAGGCATCGATCCTTGCGGGCCCCTTCCTGTTTGCTGACATCTCTTTGAGGCGCGCGTGGAACACGAACGCGACGTCGACACGGCCTGTCGTCATAAGACGGACAGACAGCGAGCTAGCCCATTACTCACCGTCCACAGGTCCGCGCCTACGGTGGCCGGGATCCACCACGTGGCCCTCGTCACCCCGCGACGCCCGGGGCGTCTCCCGCGGTGGCTGAGATGTGAGGTTATAACGCTCTCACGTTCCGCCACCTCTTTCGCTGGCATAACTGCTTCGCAGAAGGAGGTGACGACTTCCCATTCCCTCTCGCTCCGGACCATGGATTGAACCGCGAACGTCCAGTGAACGCGAGAGGTCGCCGCCGCCAATCACCGCTACGAGGACAGGGCGCGGCGGTGCTCCACCCAAGTGGAGTAGACCTCCACGGTGTGCTCTATCGTGTCCTCCGGGCGATCCTCGCAGTGGTGACACCCGGGCGTTTCCTCCTGCCTGATTCGGTGCAGGTACCTCCCGAAACAACCGTGTCCGGTGAGGACCTGCGTCAGGTGGAAGTTGTGGGCGCCCTGGTGCCTATCTAACCACTTCTCAAAGAGGGGACTTATCACCACTATTGTGGCGTGCCTTGCACGGTATTGCGACAGTCTCTCTCCCATGTCGCCTTGAGATCGCGCCGGAGGTCTGTCCGTTGAGCGATGATTTGCCGCGGCAGCTGAGTTTCCCCTCGTCGTAGTTCCTCCGCGCGCCACTCTTGCAGGCACGCGAGAACTATCGCCTTTAGATCACATGGCCCATGAAAGCACATGGCTTCGGACTTGTGCAATGCCACCTCGAGGCGCAATTGCTGGATCCTCTCCACGACTATCGCAACCCTGTGACTCATAACTTCAGCCGCTGACTCGTGCAGCCTCCCTTGTGCCAGCACCAACGGTAACGTGTCGTCAACGCAGCAAACTACGCTGAGGCCGCTTGGGAGGTCGCCGCGCAGCACGCAACCAGTCGTAACCGATGTTCCACATGGGCGGCCCCAGAACCGTTCCCTGTGAAACACCGCACGATATCTCTCGCCGGTTGTATTCTCTCACTGTGACCGTGGTAGATGACTGCCCTATCCGAAAGATAGTCCCCGACTACAAGACGACGGTAGGGCGGCAACCAGTGATACTGGAGTGCCTCCCTAATACAGCTCCAAGGCATGGTGTTGAAGGCGTTGGTGATGTCAAGAGAAACCGCCAAACCCCACCCCCGGGACACCGCATACCCCGCCGTGAGAGCTCTCATGCACATGATGGCGTCCACCATCGAGCGCTCCTTCTGGAAACCAAACTGTTGTTCTGCAAGATCCGGCCCCATCCCCGCAAGGTGCTCGGCAAGGCGGTTTGCAATGACTCTTTCAAAGAGCTTGCCCACCTCGTCGAGCAGCACAATGGGCCAGTATGCGGAGGGAGTGTCCGCAGGGCGCCCCACCTCCGAATGAGAAAATAAAGAACTTACGTTTCAACTGTTAGCAGTAGTATCTCTTGTTCTGTGAACTCAACATTATGGTGAATTCTTAAATGACTAGCAACCAGGAGTAATTTATCATCTTGAATTCCAAGTTCTTCTAAAGTAGTAGTTTTTGGCGTTTCCCTTGTCAAACTTATATCTGGGAAACAAACATAAATCACAAAACTAAACTATCTTATACTATCATTAAACTGTTACGATATATTTCGTAATCCGCAATGTTTTTTTTTACTAGTAACCAATTGGTTAATCTGTTATTTCTGTCGGACAATAAAACATTAAACAATGAATATTACTGACCAGCCAATTCAGCAAGTTGCTTCAGCAAATTGGGGTTTTGCTTAAGCGTTCTCTGTACAAGCACCAAGGTGTCCACACCGCAGAGTGCACGCTCCACTGCGTCTATTGTGTCAGCAGAACTCGACTCCTGATGGATTTTAATTAAGTTGTTATTTGTTGTAGCGTCAATTTTTTGTTGTTTCATTGTTAAGGGCCGAGGGTACGTCTATTTCAGATGATCAACTCAAATAATAACTTATAGACATCTAAGGTAACAATAAGTGCTCAGAGAACTTTATCATTCGAATAGGTTCAACTTGACACACATCTTAAGAAAATCAGCTAAAATTACTTAAACGTACATGTCGTCGTTAGTTCTTATTTCAGTAGATGAATCCCTACAATGTGTCAACAAAAGAGTAAATTATTACAATTTTTTGACACATTGTAGGTACTAAATTAATTACACTATGGCACAAGGCTTTGAAGCAGAGCCTTTTTGATTTTACACTGCGTAACTAAACTATTTTTTACTAGTCACGGGATCGTACTACCGGGATAAAAAGTATCCTTAGTGTCCAGGTTATAAACTATCTGTGTGCCTAATTTTATCAAAATCTAGTCGGTAGTTTTTGAAAGAGTAACATTCAGACATTCATACATCTTCACAAAGTTTCACATTTATAATTTTAGTAGGATTTTGTCTGAAACTAAAATCCGTCTGGTATAAAGTGTTATATAGTATTTGCAAAGTTTACAGAACGGTACTTTTCTTAATCAATGAGGAACGTTTTTATAATGCCAGTATTACTTACATTCTTTAGTTGAGGCAGAGTTATCAATTTAGCTGGTAATTTATTTTGAACACGAGAAAGACACGTCGGTTTTCCAAGCATTGTCTCACCAATATTTACCACCGCAAAGCATCTAAAAAAATAAAGAAAAATAAATTATTTCTAAATGTACAAATAAATCTGGCTTCAGGCACTACCGTCACCTAATATAGGCACTATGTTAGGTGACACAACCTTCCGGCTCGCTACGTGTTTACGATTGAGCGCTCCTTGTGGGGCCCCACATCGCTGTCAATGTGGTGAAGCAGTCGACTGCCCCGGACACCATGGCCTTTCTTGCAGTAAGAGTGCAGGTCGGATTGCGCGGCACGCTAGCATTAATGATCTCATCCGTCGTGCTCTTCCACCGCCGGGGTGCCAGCTGTCTTAGAACCCAATGGCTTGGCACGCGTCGATGGGAAGAGACCAGATGGTATGACTATAATGCCATGGAAGTTGGGTAGGTATTTGGTGTGGGACGCAACTTGCGTCGACACCCTTGTTGAAACACTAGGGCCATAGGGTCCGAGTGCCTACCTAGTATTTCGGGAAATCGCCAAGCGGTTGGTCGACTCTTCACGTGACCAGAGGGCGGGCCTATTTTTTGGCCAAAGAATCAGCATTGCCATCCAACGTGGTAATGCTGCCAGCCTTCTGGGCACTTTTCCTGCTGACAGCAATGCGGACAAATTTTTGGACGCCCTGTAACCCTTTTAAGTGTACATATTTATTACTATTACAGTTTTGTAGTTTGTACATAATTTAATTATCTTAGAAATAATAATCGTTAATTGTATAATAACAGTAAAAAATATAATTATACGAACAAATAATACTGTTACCTTAAACCTGGGCAAAATCTTCTCGAAACCGCATCGAGGTGAGCAACTAAAGTTTCTTGATCCATTTGATCATGATTGGTTGTGACAAATATGCCTTGAATAGAACCCATTTTAGTGGCATCCTCGAGTAATTCCTCTATGTCGGTTTCATTGTTCAAGTTCTGAGACGATATTTGGATTTGTACACCAACCTTCTGCCAAATCCTGAAAAATCAAAAAGTACTACTTATTAGGTTCGGCTATAATATCATGATCATCAAAGTCATTTGGATTATTGGCATTAACAATATTGATTGAAATCATTTGCTTACCGTAATTTAAATTGGAACTTTGCAGTTGTATGCGCTTTGCTATGAACATGTAATTTCCTCGCACCGCGAGCAACTAGTTTGTCAACTATTTGGAGTCCAAAACTATTTTCACTCAATATTACAACTTGGGTGAGGTTAGGATTGCAAGATATTCTGTAAGTAAAATAATCATAATTTGAAAATAGAGAAAGGGCTACTTTAACCAAAAGGATTTGTAGTGTTGTAATTGCACGACAAAAAAGGATGTCTCTTCACCTGGGCTGCGCTTGCGTTGAATGGCCATCCATCTTCAGCAGCACCCTGCCGCGATGCCTGCTGGCCGCGAGCAGTCGGAAGGCGCGTGTAGCGTCGTGCAGCGCGTACGACACACGCGACAGAGGACGCACATACCCGCGGGTAATACCGTCGCTCAACATCATCTGTAACTCCTGTGGATTCGAGCAAATGTTCTAATGATATACCAGATCTATGGTCTATTATCTATGATCCCAAGCCTTATTTCCACGGTGCAACGGCAGCGTGGCGGCGTTAATCAGTACTACACGTCTTGCTATCTGCATAATTCTACTCGTAAAACCATCCCAGCCGGTGTGCCTTAGGGCTCGATAAAAAGATGAATCCACGAGGGGTTCACCTTTTTATGCTTTTTCTAAATACCTAAATAGGGTCTCACACAACTTGCTATCTATGCTGATGACACAGCAACATTTACGACAAAGGCGATGACATAATTACTGACCGGCTGCAATATTCATTATGATTACTCAGTCAATATTTTAAGACTTTTGGGATACATGAAGAAGCCTCCTCGTGTAGCGCAGTTTGTTCCGCCAGTGACTCAATTGAACCGAGCGCTCGGCGTATTCTGGACAGTCACACCCAACACCTTATAAGACTGGCCAATTCTTCCCCTGTGGTGGTAGGGCTAACGCCCGCCTGGTTTTTACGACCACCCTCCCACCGGAATCGGGCGTCAAGCAGCCTGCTGTGTTTCGTCGTTGCGTGGGAGTTCCAGTGCCTTTTGGAATTCGACAGTAGGCAGTTGCGTTGTCCAAGGCTAGTCTCAGCTCAGGAGTGAACCTCGTCATGGCAACTCACTCACTTTGCAGGGTAGCGGGATCCGAAGCACGGTCCTGTCGTTGGCCGACCGCAGGAAGTTGGGGGCCCAACTAGCACGCCAGCCACGTGTGAAAGGCTGCCCCGCCACCTCGCGAAAAATCCCGAAATGTTCCGCCGTGCCAGTCGGCGACTGGAAGGGAGGACCCGGCGGGCATCTTCGGGGGGGTTCGGGCGTCCGCAGTCTCCAGGTGAGTTTGCTTATCGTCGAGCTTTGCTCGTGGGAGCTGTTCAGTAAACTGGACTCGTTTCGCTTCCTCTTGAATTCCATTAAAACTCTCTAAACCCATGAAGCGAAAAAACAAAAAGAATACGTTTAAACAACGGCGGCACTTCCTCCCGCTAAAAGTGCAATTCACTAACATCCGTGGATTGCACTCAAATATCAATCCGGTCCATCACCATCTTGAGATCGAGAAGCCGCACTTGTTCTTTTTGACGGAGACTAAGTTAGCGACCCCGTTAGACGTGGCGTACTTCAACTACCCAGGATACTCACTTAAACACAAGTTTAAGAAGCAGGCTGGGGTCTGTGTGTACGTCCGCGATGACATATGCTGTCAACGTCTCCGCTGCTACGAGGTTGCGGGTTTTCCCCCTCTGTGGCTACTGGTGGTCACCGGCTCTCTTAAAACAATTTATGTCTGTGTTTACAGGTCGCACAGCGGTGATTAGGAGACAACAAGACTCTTTGACCATCTTACAGAGGCAGCTGAACTGGCCCAACACAAATATCCGACAGCGGAGCTTGTCTTTCTGGGGGATTTTAATGCCCACCATAAGGATTGGTTGTTCCCGTATCAGAAAACTGACCATGCTGGAAGAGAGGCGCGCAAGTTTGCGATATCGCTAGATCTCCACCAGCTGGTTGGTCAAGCTACCCGCGTTCCGGATATTGATAGCCACACACCCAACTGCTTAGACCTTCTGCTGACAACAGATCCGGACAGGCACTCTGTATCGGTCTGGGTTCCGCTCGGATCGTCTGACCACTGTCTGGTGAAATCCGTGTCTTCCTGTTCTCCCCCAGATTTAAGCCCTAGAGGCACGAGGCGAGTTTGAAAGTACGGGTCGGCAGACTGGGACGAGATGCGGCACTTCTTTGCACCTTATCCATGGCGGCAGACTTGCTTCTCTTCGCTCAATCCTTCTGACTGCGCTGACTCAATTGTCGACGTGATTCGCCAGGGAATGAAATATTTTATCCCATTCTCTGATGTTTTACTTGGCTACGAGGCTCAACCATGGTACAACGCGTCTTGTGCGCAAGCGGATTTGCTCAAAGAGCAGGCATACCAGGCCTGGGCTTCAGCCCGTAGTGACAGGTGCAATAGTCAGCGTGCTCGTGAAACAAAAAAAGCGTACAATTCAGCCGCCAAGGATTACAAACGGGTCTTACGGAAGGCGCTTTTCGATCATGTTGGACGAATTGGGGCTAAACTGACGTCTTGCCCCTGGGGTAGCAAGGAGTTCTGGACCCTGTCGAAATCGGTCGAGACGAACTTCTGCCGGCCTACGCTGCCTCCTATGCTGAAGTTTGATGGAACGCTGGCTCATACGGCGCAAGAGAAGGCAAATCTATTTGCCTCCATCTTTGCCGAAAATTCACGCCTAGACACGGCCTCGAATATACCACCTAATATATCTCACTGTGGCTCCGCAATGCCGGTGATCTCAATCCACTTAAAAGAGGTCCGTAAGGCCCTATGCAGCCTAGACATGAATAAAGCCAGCGGACCTGACGAAATACCGGCAAGAGTCCTGAAGAGCTGTGCTCCTGAGTTGTCTCCTGTCTTGACGCGCCTGTTTCGCCTCTCTAAAAACCGGAGTGGTGCCGGAGTCTTGGAAGCTTGCTAATGTGCAGCCAGTGCCCAAAAAGGGTACCTAACCGTGCCGATCCTGCTAACTATAGACCAATCGCCATAACCTCCATACTGTGCAAAGTGATGGAAAGGGTACTTAACAGTAAGCTGCTAGCATACCTCGAAGACAATGAGCTTCTCAGCGATCACCAGTATGGCTTCCGTTGTGGTCGTTCAACTGGGGATCTTCTTGTGTATGTTACGCATTACTGGGGCGAAGCCATTGAGAAACACGGCAAAGCCCTTGCTGTATCACTTGATATCTCAAAGGCCTTTGACAGGGTCTGGCACGCTAGTCTGTTGGCTAAGCTTCCTGCATTCGGCATCTCTGCCGACTTTTGCAACTGGATTCCCGACTTCCTGAGTGAACGATCGATCAGAGTGGTCATAGATGGCTGCTCATCAGATCTTAAGGCCATTGATGCCGGTGTTCCTCAGGGGTCTGTTCTTTCTGCGACTTTATTTCTGCTGCACATCAACGACCTGCTACAGCTTGGTACAATCAGGTACGCTGATGACAGCACAGTCGCAGAAAGATACCTGTCGAGTGCAAGAGCCAGTAGAGAGGAAACAGCTACTCATAGAGAGGCCATGGTGGAGCGCATGAATTTGACCCTAAATCTTGTTTCCCAGTGGGGTGACGACAATCTGGTCAAATTCAATGCTGTGAAAATACAGGCATGTCTCTTCACTGCAAAAAGGAGCCAGTTCCAGTTGTCTCCTGCTTTTCGAGGTACAGTTGTACCAGTTACCGACCGCCTACAGCTTTTGGGCATGGAGTTGACATCGGATCTCAACTTCGGCTCAACCATCGAGTCAAAAGCTCAGACCGCAGCTAAGAAACTGGGCATCCTAAATAAGGTGAGGCGATACTTCACATCTGGACAGCTTTTAAATTTGTATAAAGCACAGGTCCGTTCCTGTATGGAGTCACCTGTGGGATGGCTCAGCAAAATACCAGCTTGCTGCACTTGATTCGGTGGAACGCAGAGCTAAAAGGCTCATAGGCGACGAGTCTTTGGTAGCAACGCTTCACAGCATAGCTCATCGGCGTAATGTCGCCTGCTTGTTGGTCTTCTACAGACTGTACTTCGGAGAGTGTGCGCAGGAGCTCCACGATCTAATCCCACCATCACCTTTTTACCACCGGACTAGCAGACGTACTGCGGCGTACCATCCACACTTGGTTGATATCCCGACAAGTCGTACTCGGCGCTTCTCCTCCACGTTTATTATGCGTACAGCCAAAGTGTGGAACTCTCTGCATCTGTGTTCCCTCCCACATATAACCCGTCTGCCTTCAAAGCAATTAATTAATTTAATTATAAATAAATTAGTAATTAATTAAATACTAAAATTAATGAATTTATTTATTCCTTTATTTATATATATATATACAAATTTCATACATTTTTAAATATTCTTTAAAATAAAAAACAATATATAAAAACATTTTAAAAAATGTAAAAAAAATTTAGCCCACCGGCAAGCTACCGGCGGCGGTCAAGGCTCCATAGAAAGGAACCTCCTAACAATACCAGCCGTGTCTGGACACGGCTCGTATTGTTAGAAGATTCCTCTGTACCGCTTTCTGAATCAAGCCCTTGATCAAGCTGCCTAACGAGAGCCTCCTCAGGTATTGATCGAGGCTCTTGGCAATTAAGCCATGGGCTGATACGGCTATCGGCACAATGATCGCTGAGCTCACATCCCACATGTCGACAACCTCGCGAGCCAAGTCAAGATACATTATTTGCTTATCTTTCTCGGCTTTCACGAGGTTCTCGTCATGCGGGACCGTTATGTCAACAATCATTGCGCGCTACTCTGATCGATCCACGACCACTATATCAGGCTTATTGGCTACAATAGTCCTGTCAGTGATGATGGATTGATCCCAGTACAATGTGATACTGCCATTTTCGAGAACACATACCTATAGTACGGCGCTTCCGATTCCACAAGGTTGCATTTTAGAGCAAGTTGCTGATGGATAATCCTGGCTACAAGGTAGTGTCTATGCAAGTAGGTACTCTCCATTAGCCAGACGAGAACACGGATATAATGTGACGGATTGATACGCCTGGACAGTGGTATAATAGTAATAATTGATTCAGAAGGCAGTTCTTCTGGACACGGCGCTTATTGTTAGGAGGTTCCTCTCTCAAGAGCCCTGACCACCAGTAGCTCGGACCCTGTTCCCGATGCCGGTGGGCTACTATTTTTTATATGTTTTTATATTATTCTAAATTAAAAAAAAAAAAATATAATGCATATATTGAATTGAATTGAATTAAATTAAAATAAATTGAATTGAATTAAAAGGAATCATTAGGGTGCAGACTATACTAATTAAGTGTAAACATTTATGTAAACAATTGTAATTATTTTTAACTGTATCTATGACGGCTAAGAAATTATTACTACTAACATAGTTATTAAGCATTTCTAACCCAATTATATGGACTTGGTTGTACGTAATAAAGCATTTGAATTGAATTGAAATATTTAAAAATGTAATTAATGTGTGAAAAAATAAATAAAGGAATAATAATAACAATAATATGAAAACCTGGCAACACTAAATGTCAACAGTCGTCGTGAAATTTCTTTCCATAATTTTCGTTAAAAACTAGACTAAAACCTAATTAATCTCCTTTTTTATATATTTTCAGTTTTCCATTTCTTATTATAATAAAATGCAGCCTTTTTATAACAATAAACACAACAGAAAAAAAATGTGATCAAGAATGAAGTATGTCATATCTACAAAAATGAAATCAAGAAAATAATGAAATCAAGACAATATTGACGAGATCAGCTGCTCAACGCGCACGCCTATCGCCTCCGGACCCGTCGCTCAGCTCCACCTCACCGCCGCCGGACTTCAGCCCCGTCGTGAGTGCTGTGACACCGACCGTGGCTGTTGCGTCGAGCTCAAGTGACAAGTATTTCTCTCCGCCCACGACGCCACCACCTGTTCGTCGACGGGGAAGACGCCGGCCGCCGGACGGTTTAGGACCTCAAGGCCCACCGGTCTCTGATAGGGTCCCAGCTCCCGGCGGGAGTGTGCAGCGCATCGCATGCACAATCCATCAATGCAAATGTCATGCGCGCATACTATGGGGCTACAGAGGGGGGAAACAACCTGACCGCGTATCGTGTTTGGATGCTCTCTCTGTTTCAGGTGCTTGAGCCAGCTGTCAACGTGTCGGCGCAATGACTGTCGGATCAGGTGCGAGTCATTCAGCGTAATCGTATGTTGGATGATACCGCACTTGATCGCTTGCGGACTGAAATGCAGAGTAGCCATGTCATTGCCGTCGCAGGCTGTGGTTCCACCACAATTTACCGCAATCCCAAATCACTATAACTACGTGAGTAATGACATGGTTACTCTGCATTTCAGCCCCAGTGCAGTGAGGATATGAGGAGTGCTTTGGAGGGTGCGATTTGGGAATATCGGTTCGTGCAACCCGACCTCAGACCACGCTTACCTCGTTAGCCCATGCAAAACTAAAATAGGGTGCTGGTGGCTGTTCTGGATTCGCAGTTGTCAAACTTTTTTGACAACTGCGAAGACCTCACCGATGCTCACTCAATCCTGTATTGTGCGGCTGTAGCAGCATATCGTGTAGCTCATGTTAAATTTTCTGATGACAGAGCTACACGACCTAAACCAGCCGTACAATACAGGATTGAACGACGTATTGATGGGGCCAGAGCACTCATCGGCAAACTGATCTGCTTCAGGGATGGCAATACTCGCCCTAGAGTGATACGTTTTCTGAGGCGGGCGTTCTCGGGGACTGATATCAGTCCTCGAGACTACATGTCCCGTCTCACAGAGCGCATCGACTCCCTGAAGCAGAAAGTGTATGCATGGGCAAACCGTATTCGTAGGTACTATAACAGCCAGAAGTCGACTTACAATCTAACAAAACTATGGCATAGGCATATTAGTTGTACTTATGACCTTCTTCTTTAAGAACGTTTGACAATACTACACATTGGCAACTTGTTGCCCGCTTATGATTGTTATTACAAATTTCAATTAGTTATGTAAGCGTTACGGTGGCTAAAGTGGTTAGCACTGTGCTGTGCCTCGCATGGCGAACGTTTAGGTTCGAGTCTCACATCAAACATGAAAAATATTTTTTAAGTATTACATGTGAAATAAGAATGCTGAGTTGCTAACAAATATGTTAAATATTCCACAACTAAACGAAGATTCTTTCGTTTTACAATTATTTTCAATCTTAGCGTCGTTATTAAAATATGAGGGTAGATTTGAAACAAAGTGATAATTTCACTTTGTAAATCTACCCTCATATTTTAGCTACTTCACTAGTTTACATAAATTATACCACTATTCGCTGTTGTTGGTTGGTGAACATAGTTACGAGCATTTGTGTTATCTTGTTGTTGTTATTTTAGTATTCTTCTGAATTCAATATGCAGGCTAATATTAGTATTGAAGCCAAGTCAAATATTGTGGCCCTATATTCGAATGGCCCTAATATATCTCAAATATCGAATGAAACCGGCTTATGTGTAAGTTTATTTTTTTAATTTTATGTGATGGTACCTACAAAATATAATGGTAGATAAATCGCTTGTTGCAAGTGTGTAATATAGTTTTTTTTTTTAGAGAGAGACTGTTAGTCGTTGGGTGAAGAGATTTGAGGAAGAAGGTAGCCTGAAGAGTCGTGAGAGGAGCGGAAGACCACCTCTAATTAGCCACCCTCAGCGACATTATATGGTAGCTGAATATGAAACGAATGGTTTCATCCCAACAAGGCGTTTTGCCGATGAGTTCGGCACATCAGTACGCACCGTTCCACGCCGTGATGGCTCTCGGCCACCGTAGGCGCGGGCCTGTGGACGGCGAGTAATGGGCTAGCTCGCCGTCCGTCCGTCGTATGACGACGGGCAGGCCGTGTCGACGGCGCGTTCGTGTTCCACGCGCGCCTCAAAGAGTTGTCAGCAAACGGGAGGGGCCCGCAAGGGCCGGTGCCTGCCAGGGCTGCGGGACTGTTCGAAAGAGATACCGCGGCCCTGGAACATAAAGGGCCAATGAAGGAACATGGGTGTTTTTTAGTCAGTAAGAGTCTGACACTCCCTTCCGCTCCGCCCAGAGCGGGAGGAGTCATTTGATGATTTCTCACCCCCCCAAAAAAAAAAAAAAAAAAAAAAGTACGCACCGTTCGCTGCATACTCCATGCCGAGGGTCTTCATCACCGAACGCCAGCTAAAAAACCGTTTTTAACGCAACGGCATAAAGAGGTGAGGTTAAGTTTTGCCCGGGAATATTTGGACTTTGATTGGGAGACGACAATATTCACCGACGAAAAATCTTTTAAATCGTGCCAAAAAGGAAGGCTGCATTTGTGGCGTAAAAATAACACGCGTTGGTCTGAAGGCAATGTCAGACCAAATACGGAGTCAGGCAGAATCAGTGTGAATATGTGGGGGTGGATAAGTGCTCAAGGGCCCGGTGAATTAAGTTATATATCGACGCGAGCCAACAGTGTCAACTATGTGGAAGTGTTGAACGATATAATGTTGCCTACGGTGCGTAATGTCTACCCCGCAGAAGGAGGGCTGGAGCTGGAGGACAGTCCTTCGCTATCCAGGATGTCGGCAAATCCAGAGGAATAGCGAGCCGATAAGGATAGAGCGAGGTATATTTCAGGGCGATAGTTTGATTCCACTTTGGTTCTGCTTGGCCTTGAATCCTCGTAGCACGCTGCTGGAGGATTCAGGTCATGGCTATCGATTGAGGAGAGGTGGTCAAGTTATATCTCACCTCCTTTACATGGATGACCTGAAACTCTTTGTCCCCAACGATTTGCAACTGATGGAGCTACAGAAGGTAACTGAAACTTTCAGTAGCGCCATCAGGATGGAATTCGGTGTGGACAAATGTGCGGTCATGCATGTAAAGCGAGGGGAGATTGTGGAGTCTGTGGGAACCCAGCTCTTGGATTCCATAAATCTTAAGATCTCTCTCAGCAACCGAAATCTATAAGTATTTGGGTATGTCGGAAGCGCTGGGCGTCAATGTTGCTGACATGAAGCAACCGTTGAAGGAGCGCTTCTTTGGCCGCCTGAAAAAAGCATTTCATCGTCTTTTATATATTTTATCTGTTTAGGCGGAAATAAGGCTTTCAACGGTTGGGTCATGCCGGTTTTTATGTACACTTTCGGCATACTCAAATGGACTCAAACAGAAATAGACGCCCTGGATAGGAGGGTCCGTACATTGTTGACGGCATTTCGAATACATCACCTGCGTTGGAGGATTGCGCCAGTTCTCTTTAGCCCAGGAGAGCGGGGTGAGGCCCTTGTCCACCGCGACCACATCTCGATGCATCTCCACGTCGGTTTCTAGGAAATATTCCATGACCTCGCGATTGTGGAGAGTCTTAGCGTTTAAAAAGCCTCGAACCCCACAATTCCGCGGGATATACAGTCTCATAACCGAAGAACGTGGATGATGCATTCGACATGCCGGCAACAATGTACGGACCTCCTATCCACGGCGTCTAGTTCTATGTTTGTGTGAAAATCTTAATGCGGTTCACAGAATACCTACTTACCAAGTTTCAACAATATAGTTCTTATAGTTTCGGAAAAAAGTGGCTGTGACATACGGACGGACAGACAGACAGACATGACGAATCCATATGGGTTCCGTTTTTTGCCATTTGGCTACGGAACCCTAAAAATGATTGCAATGACGGGGAAAATAAGTGCCTTTCGGCTTCGTTAAGGGTTTTTTTACACTCTTTATAGTCTCTACAAACAATGTATCAATCGGATCAATTTTCAGGGATCCTGAATCCTTGGAAAGCACATCAAGCCGTTGGTCCCGGCTGTCATTTGACAAGAAGATCTTTGATAGTCGTTTCAGGTAGTCAGTGGCCAGAAAGACAGACGACCAGTCAGTTTTATCAAAGGGTTTCGTATTACCCAGTACTAACTGGGTTGAGGTCAGATAGGCAGTCGCTCCATGTAAAATACTCGTATTTAGCTGTATCCGGTTAGACTGGAGGCCGACCCCAACATAGTTGGGAAAAGGCTATACAGATGACGAATGGCGATCTATTATGTATAGCCTACGTAACGAAATGAATCCCGATTTTTTAAAAATAGTTAAACATTAGTATTATTAAAGACCTTGAAAAATGAATGAATTTCTTTTTATATACTTACTTTCATTGTCTTGGGAGTTTCAAATATTGTTGAGAAATCGGCAGTAGCATATTGTCTTCCTCTAGTGAGGTTGTACATTCCATAATCAAATTCTTCGTCATGATTGTGAAGTTGAGAAACGTCAAAACATGTGCCCGCGAAACCAACACAGTCAAGTGTATTCTAAAAAAAGGAAACACTCCAATGTAGCTACTGTTAATAACCTCATGATGACGACTAATAATAAATATAACGCGGTACATACCTTCTTCAAAGCTCCTCTAACTGAGCTTATAACAACTGAACAACCGTTCCCTTTAGTTGCTTTACGAATCATATCTAGGAAACTTTCATCCCGAGAATTCCCGATATGATCAGCTGGAAACAAATAAATCTATTCATAAAATAAAACTGTAGAAAAGTCGTTTTTGTACATCAAAAAAAAAAACAAAAAAAATAGCCCGGGTGTTAAAGGACAACTAATAGAACCCATTTCCAGCATTTTTCGAATTTTTGTCTGTTTGTCTGTTTATTTGTTCGGGCATCACGTAAAATGTACGAAAGCAATGTAGATAACTTTTATACTCAACGATTGAGCGTAACTTGAAGTAACATATTATAGTTTTTGTTTCATTGCAATCGGTTCAGTCTATCAAAAGATATTTGAATTTAAAGTGTTCCAGAAGTAAAACTAGGGTTATGTGCATTTGGTGTCACAACTTCCCGTAACTTTTATACACAACAATATGTGTGTAAATTGAAGTAACATTAAGTTTTTTGTTTCGTCGTAATCAGTTCACACCTTATAAAAAATGTAAATTAATAAAATTATATAGTGTTTCCGAAGTAAAACATTAAAACAGCTCCATCTATCGAACTTAGACTGGACTATATTTAAAGATAAACTGCGTGCAGTATTGTTAGCTCTTCGGAAGCATATGGCGTATTTTTTGCCTTGGCGAAACAGACAATTTCACGAAATCCATTTTATATAATGAGGTTCCATCGTATTACACGTATAACAAGCAGCAAGGTGTTTGGAATCGTAGAAGATGTGGAGAAGATGTGGAAGGCGAGACTGGCGTTTTTAAAGAACACGTGATTGGACGGGTGTACACGGTGTACCTGAAGGATTCAGAATGTTACTATTTACGCCTTCTTCTCCATGTAGTGCGAGGACCTACGTCTTTTGCTGAGCTCCGTAAAGTGGATGATATTGAACATCCCACATACCAGGCCGCTTGCCGCGCACGCCATTTATTAGATGGAGATCAGCATTGGGATGACGCTCTAGCAGAAGCATGCGTCAGTGATTGTCCTCATCGCCTGCGACATTTGTTTGCCATCTTATTGACCTTTTGTGGGTTATCGGATGCTAAATAGTTATGGCAAAAGTACAATGACAAGTTTTCTGAAGATTTTTTGAGACATGTTCAACTAAATACTTATGGAGAAATTCCTGATAGGGTACGTGAAATTTGTCACAACAGGTCCTTATTGGCTATTCAAGAGATAGTTATAGGTATAGGAGGGAACCCGTTCAGTCAATACGGTTTGCCCGCACCGACAATCGATGGGGAACGGATAAACAGAGAGTACGTGTCAGAAATTAGTTATAATCCCCTGGAACTCGCAGAAATTTTACAAAATGGCTGCACAAATTTGACAGAGGAACAGCGCCAGACGTTTGATAGGGTATGCTGCAGTGTAGATAACGCCTCGGGTGAAATCCTGTTTTTATACGCACCGGGCGGAACAGGTAAAACTTTCCTAACCAATTTTATTTTGGCTCGAATAAGGAACCCAAAATCAAATTGCCCTTGCTGTCGCTTCATAAAGGATAGCAGCCACATTATTGCCTGGAGGAAAAACGGCACACACAACATTTAAAATTCCTATCGACTTGGACCATAAGGAAAGCCTGGTTTGCAACATATAGCGAAATAGCGATAAAGCAAGGGTTTTACGCGATTGTGTTTTAATTATTTGGGACGAGTGCACAATGGCAAACCGCAAAGCTGTAGAAGCAGTGAATAGCACTTTACAGGACATAATATTTCAAAATGACCGGCCGATGGAAGGCATTACGGTGCTGTTCTGCGATGATTTTCGGCAGACACTCCCGATAGTACCCCGAGGAACGAGAGCCGATGAAATTGCTGCCTATCTGAAGAGTTCTGTTTTATGGCGCAATATGTCATCTACACACCTGAGTGTAAATATGCGTGCGTTAGGAGGCTGCGAAAATGCATAGGAGTTTTCCAATTTATTGTTACAAATAGGCGATGGCTCATACCCCGTACAAGAAGATGGAAAAGTTATTTTGGTTGCTAATCTCTGTTCTTGCTTTATATCACAACAGGAGCTAATTTCTTCTGTGTACGGTGATTCCACAAACATGGGAAATCTAGCCGGTTCTTGGCTATGTCAGCGAGCTCTCTCCTCCGCGCAATGACCAAGCTGCGGCAATTAATTTAAAAATATTGATTCATGTGTCCGGGAATAGTAGAGAATACACCTCTATAAGTACAGTTATGGAAGAAAATGACTTTGTAACGGCACTCGGCTCAAAGTCACAAATCTGCAGCAAAACATAATCGAAGCTGAAATATTAACCGGTTGTGGCGCCGGTGATATTGTTTTTATTCCAAGAATACCTATAATTCCTAACAACTTTCCTTTCTCTTTCAAACGAGTGCAATTCTCAGTCAGTCTCTGTTATGCCATGACGATTAATAAAGCTCAGGGCCAGACATTATCCGTTGCGGGGGTGTACCTAAGTATTGGATGCTTTTCCCATGGTCAATATACGTAGCTCTTTCACGCGTAAACAACCCCAATAATCTTTTTGTGTACGCTCCAGATGGTTCCACAGCTAATTTTGTTTATAAAAAAACACAATAATTATAGTTTTACTTAGACTAATCAGGATAATTATGTATTTATACACAAATAGTTGAATATCACTTTCATACCTTTCAATTCCGGGAATAATTTAAGTAAGAAACTTTTTTTCCGAATGTCACTAACAGTCGTGTACACTTCACAGCCGTGAGCAAGGAGTATGGATAACACAGCCTGGCCCAAAGCTCCAGCCCCTCCATGGACTAACACAGAGACATCAGGTGTCAGTTTCTTGCCATATTTGATGCCCTAAAACGAATCGGGATTTAATGTGATTCTTTAATTATTAAAAGGTTTAATCTTTACATTGATCTCGCCTGATGGGATTATGGAACGAATTAGGTCTACAAAGGGATGATCGTGCCAGAAGAGGACCGTTCAATGATAGTTATAAGTTGTAGGGAACTTATAGAGTTCCACACTGTATAACAAATGTGGCGGAGAAGCGCTGAGTGCGACTTGCCAGTTGTCGGGATATTAAGGATGCTCCCCTAGCAGTACGCAGAAGAAGATTAAGAACGACCGTCGAAATGATTGTTCCTAGCAGCCTGAGTGTATACTCACGAGACAGTAGAGTGCGTGTGCGTAGGCGAGCGGCACGGTGGCGGCGTCCTCGAGACTCCAGTGCGCCGGCACCGGCCACAGCAGCTCCGGCTGCACGCGCACCACGCCACTGCAGGCGCCACCGCGCACCAGGCCCATCACCCGCGTGCCACTGTAATATAACACGTAAGTATCCCAGCTCTTTTAAAATATTTTTTTCTCGAATCTTGTACAATCACGTCAATACAATATAATGACCTCAGGCCACAAGTTATACGACGCGACTAGTGTCAAGCAACACGCGTGTGTGATTTATTTCGTTCGGGGCGTGAGTATTGTCGCATCGCATGACACGTTGTGGTAACTCGTGGCATGCTCTAACCAGCCTGGCCAGTGCGTAATGAGGTTGTAATAAGTAAAATAAAATTAAAATAAAAATAAAATAGCCTTTATTGCTGTTTCTTTCTTTACAATTAATAAATGCCTACTTACAAAAAACTAAATCAATAATAACTTGAATTAAAATGATCGGCAACTGGAAGTTTGTGTGGAACAGCTTGTCGGTCGACAAAGGCCTCCTCTAAAGATTTCCACGTATTCCTGTCTCTTGCTAAACGGGTCCATACCGGACCAGCTATTTCCTTGAGGTCATCTTCCCATCTTTTGGTTTGTCTGCCTCTATTTCTTTTGCTATCTCTTGGGTACCATTCTGTTACTAACTTAGTCCATTTCTCTTTACTTTCTCTTAACATATGTCCCGTCCAACGCCATTTTAGCTGTCTGTAGGCTGTGTGTGCATTTTTAAATTTTGTTTTCTTTTTAGTTTCTTGTAGTTTCACTCTATCACTTCTTTTTATACCTAAAATACTCCTTTCTATTGAATTTTGGCAGACTTTCAATTTACTTTCTTGTAGTTCTGTTAACGCCCATGTCTGGCACCCGTGTAGTAAACATGACATAATGCATAATTCGAATACTTTCTTTTTCCCTTTCATTGGCATATCTTTATCCTTCATTATTTCACTAAGAGACCAAAACCGTTTCCAAGTATTAGTTATTCTTCGTTCTATTTCTTTATGTAGGTTGTAAGTAACATAGAACAAAAAGTACAACAGCGCCATTAATGATGCAAAGGATGAACTAAACATCGCAATACATCTAAATTCTACATCGCGCAAGTAAAATTATCCACGATTTAAGACTATTTATAGAAGAACCCGACAACAACACTGTCGGGCAGTAGCCCACCAGACATAACAGCCGTCTGATCGAAGGATCCTCTCTTTTCTATGGGGGATGAAGACACCCTAAAAGGTCAAGGTAAAGGTCATATAAAATACTAGCTTATGCCCGCGGCTTCGCTCGCGTAGAGTTCGAGAATTGCCCACGGGATCTTTCTTCTGGGATAATAAGTAATCTATGTGCTTTAGCAGACTATAATCTGTCTTTGTTCCAAATTTCATCCAGATCTGTTCTGGCGTGATTGAGTAACAAACATTATCCATCCAAACTTTCGCATTTATAATAGTTTTTATGCTATTTCTAGCTATAATAGGAATCTGGGTGACTTCTTCTTCTTTATTTCAATGAAAATGCAGAGATATCAAAGAAATGATCTATTCTTGAACAATGCGTAAAGAGAAGTGCTATATGGTAGTTACAATTCTAAAACTTAAACGTATACATGGAGCATAGGTACTTATTACAAAGAAGCAACGCGATTGGCTCTTCTTGACGTGACAGGACTGACAGGCGGCCATCATTGGTTAATGAAGATGTGGTGAAAGGTGCGTTCATAAGTTTGAACATAGTTTATGGAACATATAATATGTGTAATATTAGTTTTTACTTTTAAAGTTGAATAAGTAATAAAGAATAGTTGGTGTAGGTATTTAATTTTAATTGAGTAATATAGACACACTCACGTGTTTTTACATGCACTTACTTATAACTTGCAAATAATAGTTCATAGTAATATCATATTACATTACATAATTATGTGAAATACCTTGGTTTGAGATTAGACACCGGTGACGACAATCAAATGATTTATTAGGAATCTACTTTTAGACATAATACTTTTACTTAATATTTAATATCAATGTCACGTATCACGAGCCAACGCGAAAATCGTGATTTCACATATATTTACAGACACGTCTATCTCAGAAAAATCCTACCTACTTACTAATAGGTGAATACTCCCGCGCCCCGCACGCCCTGTGCAACACTGCGCGCCATGTACCTGTCTACGTGAGTTTCGAAGCCCTATTTGACTCTATTTGGAAAGATTTTGGAAAACTGTGATACACGTGTCTCATAATTTTAATTAACTTGAAAGTCTACATACTATTGTATGTAGACTTTCAAGTTAATTGACCCCGAGAATAATTAGTTTCACAGAAAATTAAACATTCTCTTAGAATTTCGAAAAACATTTTCTTAGTGGATATCTACTATTCACAAAGAATACACCCTCCAAATTTCATGTCTCTAGGTCCAGCAGTTCGGGCTATGCATTGATATATCAGTCAGTCAGTCAGGACTTTGAATTTTATATGTATAGATAGATAGATGTTATTAGAGCAAAAGAGGTTTGTATGAAATGTAATATTAGATCACATGAAATTTGGTTAAGTATTTGTTTTTATAGCATATGAAAATTACATCATGTGAACGTTATTTCAATTGATATATTATCTGTTATTATGGCATATATTAACACACCCGTTCAGCGCTTATTGTAAACTGATTTCGATGATTCTGTTTTTATGTGGAAAAGTCGTCGGTGTTGGTCCCGTTTAAATTTGGTGAAGATCTGATGCTACACACACCCCCAGTTACATTTAAGTTTCATTATGTTGGGGATAAGCTTATTACAATGGCATGTATTGTCAACAATGTAACATTAAAACATAGTTATCATTATGTAAGATATTATTATTAATAAAAGTTAAAAAAAAAATTGGTAAAAAGACAACCGAATCAGGAAAAACACAAAAAGTGCAAAATGACATTAGCTTCGGAAGTCGGTGGCAGAAAAGAGAATACACAAATAAAAGGCACCGACTTCCGAACACGGCAATTCTTGGTGTTCTTTTCTGATGCGTTTGTAGTTTTTGAAAATTGATTTCAGCGTTTTCCCATCACCTGTATTAAAATTATGTATTACCTCTCTGTTATCCCACTGAAGTCCATGCCATAATTGTTTTCTCCACCATGGTTTGATGATATTTTTCCGATTGCTTTTTTAATATCGGTGTTGGATAACCCGGCGTAATGGACCTGAAAATAATAAAATACCATAAAATAGTTTCATAGCAAGTAATGGGTGAAATGAGACCCTTAACGAACCTGAGAGGTACTTGTTCACCCCGTCAGTGTTTTCTTATCTTTTTGTTATAGACCATGCCTAGAAACATTCTTGTTACGGAGATATTGGAGGTCCAAGTTTAAACATTTTCACGAGTTTTTAATGTTATAAATAACTTTAATTTAAATACCTTCCTGTACTATTCAATGCATTGATTAGCACAATTTTTGAGTACTAATTGAGTCCTACCGTAAAGCGTGATTTTTCAGCCCAAAAAAAGTCGTTCCCCAGTAAAAATGTTTAATGTTCAGAATGCTTAGTTCATGGCTTCGTGAAGGGTCCGTTTACTCCTTGTATTTTTGAATAATTTTAAACATGTAACATGTACTTTATTATAAATCTAAACCAAACTTTTAAGCAAACAAATAGATAATAAGATTACATAATGGGTGGAAAAAATATATTTACAAATAAATATTGATTTTGCTCGTATTTTTCTGTTCTTTTCTATACATCTGTAAATATGTGTACATACACTTACATAAGTAAATAATAATGTATACTAGTTTTCACAATAATTGTACGCACCGTGACTGGTACTCCAGAGCTGCATGTCTCTGCAGCATCGAACCACTCCAAAGAGTTCAAATCCCCGACTTGTGCGGATTGTAACGTCACCTTGCTGCTCACTGTCGCGCTCTCCTGTGCCGGTACGTAATACTCTCCTCCCCACTTACCCTAGATATAAAAGTTATTGTGAACATCATACAGTGAACGATGACGACTCACTGCAAAGCCGAACTTATCCAAAAACTTAATTTGACAAAAAACACTTCGTCTATTTTAAAATCAACAATATTTACACTCACATGATCCAGAACGGTGAACGCTAGATCGATATCCGGTAGATCGTCCAAGAAGAAATTATTGCCTTCATCATTATTGACAGTTACTAGGTAAACATTGTTACGTTGTTCGTCTTTCCTCCAAAATTGTACTAACTCTTTGAGGGCGGAGGGGGCAGGGTAGGGGGCAATGATGAGCAGACGATGGCGGGGGGATAGGTTGGCGCGGGCGGTGGTGAGGAGGGAGAAGTCGAGATGCGCGCGCACTGTGATGGTGGTGGTGGGCACGACCACGTTACTCGGCCGCCAGCGCACCAGGTCCAGGCGAGAGCTAGCGTTGCTGTGAGCCGACAGTTGACGATACAGAGACGACGGCCGGATGCGACCTCCGTACACATTGTCTTCTTCGCTCACTATAAAGGAGTCTCTTCGGAGTGTAAAATGTAGCATTTGACACATCTGTCAATACATAAAGAGAATATTACTTTTCTTGCCAAATCAGTTACAAACAACATCAAAAACATTATTTCTTACGTTGTCGTCGGTTGATATATTACGGACGATGGCAACGTCCGCACTCTTCAGTGAGCTGCCACAATTTTTTGTCGACTTCAAGTCTGCTACATTAAATTCTTCGTAACTAATGTTGACACTATTATCATTAGCTACAACGTTTTTTATTTCATCGAAGACAGAACCACACATTTGGTTATTTTTGATACCAACAACCTTGATTGACTCTTTGTTTACATTTTCGGCAACCATTTGCAGGAAAACTTGCAGAGATGTTGAAACCTGGTAATTAAAATGTCACATATTTATTCCACTATCACTTTATTTGTCAATCAAATCATAATCATCTTCCTGCCCATGCCCCAGTTTATTTGCACAGTATGCCTTCTTCACACATTTATAATAAGCGTCTTCTTATGAGTCACTCCATTAGTTATCTTTATGAATGTTCTATTTTTTTTTCAAAGCAAATAGTTACACTTACTTGTTGGTCTACTTGGAAATTTGAAACGAATTTCAATGCCTGTAACGCCGTGTTCCTTTTATTAACAGCTGGTAAATTATGGTATCTGGTGTTTTCTATCGTTAGTCCTCCACATCTGAAAATATCGAAAAATAAAAGACAATCGAATATAAAAGTAATTTTTAGTTTGCGGAATGGTCATATTGAGTTAGAAAATGTTTTAGTTTACCTTACGAAATCAAATTGTTCTAACACTTCAGCCTTATACAAAACTTTGTCCTCTGAAACGGTCTTCATGTTGAGATGCTTCTCCACATCCACACTGATTCTCCTGATGTGAGTGGGCAGGGTGACTCCGTCGTGCGGTTGTCGCAGCATGTGTAGCTGCAGCAAGCCGTCAAGGAATGTGACCCAGTTGTCGCGCCACACCAGCGAAGCTTCATTCAGAGAAGCGCTGGCGGCTTCGATAGTGCGGAATTGGCCACTATGAACGAAAATTATCATTTTATTTATCTCGATATTATGTAGATAGGGTATGTATGATGTAGGGTACACGATGCACACGCATCATGGACTCGGCTCTCTAACCCCACACTTTCAAAGTTCTCTTCCACATGGCCTAGCAATGTATTATTTTGAATGAAAAAGAAGTCGGTTTAAAAAGGATGAAATGCGATCTTTTCTCTGCCTCGGATCTATCAAGATCCGGATTCTGTTACTCAGAATGTTTGATCTGACTTCATAGCCCACCACTTCACTTTTATTTACGATAAAAGTCATTTGAATTATATGGTTGTGTTACCTGTACGAGTATTCTCGTTCACGCAACAAGTCATAAATATCTTCAGCGGTGAGGTTCATGTCTTGACTTTCGTTAAATTCTATTTCTACTTTGTTAACGTCTGGTTGAAAAACCTCGATCGTGCCTGTCGCTACTTTAATTTGATCGTCAAATACCTGTAAAATGTAATGCTTATTATAGTTTTGTTTTCATACTGGAAATAAAGGCAATACTGACGTTATATAGTATAGTTTGCCAATAAATAAGTCACGTGATGGTGAGTGATCATAGCATAAATAGACATTTACAAAACAAGTGGCGTTACATGTTGCTATCGCACAGACAAAGCTGAAATGCCTCATGTGCCTATGCAGTGTACAGCCCCTTGAGGCTCCGTTCACGTGACTTGTAACGCTAGTTGCGTGTAACGCGCTACGCGCACGTGTCACGTGTCCCACCCGCCTCCGCAAGTCACTTCGCGGTCACTCATGGCATGCTCTAAACAGTTCCTTTCATTTCAAAAGGGGATTGGACATCACTTAAGTAATCATACAAGTTTCAGCACATACCTCAAAACATCCAGTTCCTCTTTGCAATGCTACTCTTAGCTTCAGATGACTCTGTATGTGCATCACAGGTTGTGCGTACAAGTGAACGTCACGGAACTCCACGGATAGCTGCTTCTTCGGAACACTCAGGGTCATAGCCAGGGTGTCCCAGACAGCCACCAGGGTTGATGCGAATGGATATACAGTTTTTTCTGGGAAATTAAAGTAAGATAAATCAATGTGTTTAAATGATAATTTAATCGAAACTGGGACAACACTGGTCTAGTTACATACATTTTGAACGATCCTTGTTCATTTCCTAATTCAGATCATTAGGAAATGTACCACAAATATCATACGATTGTATGTTAGAGCATCATTATTCCAGTGCCAGAGAGAGAGGTGAAGCTATACAGGTGGTAGCACTATTCGTTAATAGCTGACAATGATTTAAGGACCCTGGTGGTCAAACATAAAACGATCACGATAGAGATGCGATGTTGTCACTGGCTGTGTACCTTCGCGGTTGCATGGGTATCGCGATGCTGTTGCGTTTCAGTCGCGATGCAAACGCGTTATCCATTCTCTTATCTTTATTACTCCGATGTCATCAGAAACAGTCGCATCGTGCAGATGCGACTGTTTCGCTGACTCATCTGTCGCTCGTTGCAAATACGACGTCGTGTGATAATAATGATGACTGCATTTACGAAACGCGTGACAGCATAGCTACAAAAAGTTGCAAATTGAAATTAAGATAGGTACCTCTAATAACGTGTCCTACCAGATATTCATTTTCCTTTTCGTGCAATGAAATGGTGTATGTGCAAGCTGCAACCTTCCTTCTGCTGGCAGCTTGGTACAGAGATACAGCCCTGAAAAAAACATCAATAATTTAGAGGGTATTTAAAAAGAAGCACTAAATAGAAGACTTTTTAAAGTTCATGAACCCCCATTTTAAGAAGAAATTGGATTTTTCATGGTTACAAAAGGAAATAATTTTGCTCACCATCTTTCTCCATGGGCCCATTCTACCAGGTGGGAAAGGAATGGTGTCCCAGTGGATACTGGCATCTCTACTTTTGGGTAAAGTATTTGGACTTTCGGGTGGAAGCCCTCCATGTATAATCTAGAAACAGCAATTAAATGACATGAATACACTACAGGAATTGCAAAACACTTACAATATTTTCTGAGTTCAACATCATAAATAATGTTTATTTTGCAAATAGGTTTAAATAACAAACACTTTCACACGCCAGCCAGCCAGTGTTTCGTACCAGACAACTCTGAGAAGGAACAGCCGAAACAAACTCAGAGGTCTATTTTAAAGTAACATAATCTTGGTCAACTCACGTGAGGACTAAGCAGATTTGTGTCTGATATAGTCTTTTGAAGAAAGAACCATACAATTTAAGTGGGCCTGTCCAGTCAGTGTAAGCATTTGTCAGTTATCGTGTAGCTCAACTAATAACTGGAGGAGCTCGACAAAACCTGTAGGTCGCTTAAAGCGCTCAAACTGCCAGACAATTGTTAAAACCAAAGGGAAAAACTAACAACCACATAGACCACACACCTGACCTATGTGACCTCACATTCACAATAATCAAATGAAAATAGAACAAATAAAATTATAATAATTATTATTATCTCCTTTATTCATTATTTCTCTTATTTAACCCATTAACCGCCAAAATGAAAACAGCAGAGATATTTTTATAAAACATTTATTTTACTATTGTTTACAAAACCATATAAACGCAAAATTATTAAAAAAAAAAAATTTGGATCCCCTAAAGGGGGTGTACTCGATTCGGTACAGTGGCGTAATACAGGTGAAAATTTTCGAAGCACTGTTTTTCCACACATAATGTTTTGAGATACTTTTTGCATTGCCAGCGAACTCTTGCATGACATTTAACGCATCGTAATGGTTTTTCAATCTTTCGAGGATAGTGTCCAACGCCGTCTTGAGGCAAGCCTGGGACCAATGACGACGAAGGTCGTGCCTTATATTGTGTTTTCTGGTGTAAATAGAACCTCGCAATGGTGCGTCGAAACAGTAGCTGGTCCATGCTATCACTGCGACTTATCACATGCAAACGCCAGGCATTTGCAATAGCCATATCTATCATGTAGGTAAACAAAACCCACCACCACTTTTTTCCGTGAATTGCAATCCTGTACAGTGAAATAATTATAGATTGATCCAACTCATCCACTCCACCCATATTTTTATTATAAGTTTGAAATAGTTTTGGGATGTTGACATCAGTTTTTTCACGTTGTACTGGAGCCCATCGTTTTACAACTCCCAATTACGGTTCAATAGTGTCATAATTTGTTGCCATTGTGCATACACTAATATCCTTCCATCTCACTAATAGTATTTCGTTTTGCTTATCAAACCTATAATCATACGAGGCACGATCTTCTTTCTTCATCTCTTTAGTACTTCTGAGAGGACACTTCTTTGTCCTGTTCTCCCTTATAGTCCCAGTCGCACGATACCCTTCTTTTTTGAGATCTACTAAGAGATTATAATCGGTAAAAAAGTTGTCAAAAAATATTTGGTGATTTGTTGGATCAGTCCCCAATTTTTGAAGTAATGTCTTGACTACTCTCGATCCTAAGGAATCAGTAGAAACTTCCATGGCTTTTCCACAATAAAGATCAAAATTATAGCAGTATCCTGTAGAACTTGCTGCTACCCAGTTTTTGTAGCCAAACCGCACTGGTTTAGTTTGGTTTATCCAGATAGTATCAATATGCCTATAATTTTTTTCAAGTCAGCGGAGTCTAGTTGAAATGCGTGTCTGTTGTTTTGATTGGCATATAAAACTGAGTTTGTAATTATCAAACTAATGGCCTTCTTATAATCTATCCAACATGTCGACAGATCCCTTCGGGATCGGCGAACCTGTTGGTTTATGGCCATGTCAATAAGGAGCAGCTCCTTGGTACCGCGGGACCCATTCCTACATCCATTCTGAGAGACAGACATAATTGAATTGTTATCTATATGACGAACAATTTTTGCTCTCAGAATGGATGATGGTCTATAGTTTTTAAGTTCCGCAGTACTACCCGATTTATGGAGCAGGTGGGTAACTCGTGTTATAAAGAATGGTGGTAGCGACCCAGTCTCTAAGGATGACTGGAATTGTGAGGCTAAGCAAGCGTGTGACCTTTGTAGCCATTTAATCCAAAAGTTGTGCAGTCCGTCCGGCCCTGGAGATTTCCAGTTAGGTAACGGACGGACTGCACCGGGTCACGTCCAGTGGACTAATAGAAATTGCCTCCATTTCTGGAATTGAGTCACACGCTCGCTCAACAACACGCATCCAATCACCCTCAGTGTGACCAACGGGCACCGACCAAATACTTTGCCAAAAAGCACTCATGGCTTCGTTATCCGGCAGATGCGCGTCAGCCACTCCTTGAATGGTAACGGGCCGCTCCCATGTTCTGTATACCCACCTTTCGTCACTCTGGAACATGCGGTTCTGAGTATATCGATCCACTCTTCGCCTATACCGACGGATACGGTTAGCCCATGCATAAACTTTCTGCTTCAGGAAGTCGATGCGCTCTGTGACTCGTGACATGTATTCTCGGGGACTGATATCAGTGCCCGAGAATGCCCGCCTCACAAAGCGCATCACCCTTGGACGTGTATTGCCCTCCCTGAAGCAGATAAGCTTTCCGATGAGTGCCCTGGCCTCATTAATACGACGCTCAATCCTGCATTGCCAGGCTGGCACGGCAGGGTTTGGTTGTGTAGCGCTGTCTGTGTTTGGAAATTTGACATTGGCTACACAACATGCTGCAACAGCCGTGCAAGACAAGATTGAGTGTGTTTCGCAAAGGTTTGCGGTTCTTTCAATAAAATTTGGTAACAGGGCATCCAGGGCACAAACCAGTGCTCTATTCTTTTTATTCATGGGCAAACGTGGTAACCGTGGCTTAATATCAGGTGACGTCAACCGATACTCACGAATTGCATCCTCCAGAGCGCTCCTGAATTCCACATTGCACAGGTTATCTGCAAATATAGCTCTGTCCTCCTCTTCTTCAGCATGCTGATTTGCTCGCAGTGGTAGTGCAGTATACACATGTGTGACGTTCTGAGATGGGAGAGGGTCGCTGGCAGGGCTAATCTGCATTTCCAAGCGCAGCCGATCAAGTGTAGCATCATCCAACCTATGATTATTTTGAATGACGCACACCTGATCCGACAATCGTTGGGGAGAGACATTGATGGCAGGTTCAAGTGCCTGGAACAGAGAGAGCATCCGACATCGACGCTGTAAGGTTAATTCCTCCCTCTGTAGGCCCATAATATGTGCGCATCACATTTACATTCATGGACTGCGTCCATCGAATGCGCGACACATTTCCACCGGCAGCGGGGACCCTGTTCGGGGCCTGTTGGCCTCGAGGTCCCAAGCCCGCTGGTGGCCGTCCACTTCCTCGTCGCCGTGGTGGTGTCCACGGCGGGGAGAAAAACTCGTCACTCGAGCTCGACGCAACTGCAGCAACCGGCGATGCAGCGCTCACGAATGTGGCGCGTCCCGGCGGCTGCGAGGCGGAGCTGAGTGAGGAGCCCGGAGATGGTGGGTGTCTCTTGTAATTTTGCCCGGCGCGCGGCGTCTGGTTAGCATTGGTGACAATGTTTTCGACATACATATATATTTTCCATTTAGATAAATTTAGGCTTCAGTATTGTGGTATCGGTTTTTTTTTTCCTTTTGTCACTATTGTTTCAAATTGTTTTTTTACTTTGCTTTAAATATGGGTTAAATTGATAAAAACATTAAAATAAAAATTCGTAGAATAAAATACATGCTGTCAATTTGACACTCGGGCCACAGATTATTATTATTATTCTAATAAAAAAAATATAAAATACTTACCAAAAGTAAGTATTTCAACGAAACAGCAAAAAAGAAACATGGCAAGATTCCCGAATTCACACGAATAAAAGCAGTAGTAGCACAAACGAAAAACATATAATTTAAAACAAGTCGTACAACGTACTTGCCAACTGCTTCAAGCAGCAGATATGTGTTGTCCAAGTGCCCTCTTCTGGTAAGCGCTATGTTTTTGCAGTCGATTGGTAGAGAACGCTTCAGGATAGCTTGCAATAGACCATGAGGAGCAACCTCCACCAGCACCGCGTTTGACGGTATGTGTTTCAAAGTTTCCTCAAACAGCACTGGGTTCTGACAAAAAGGGAATACCATTATGGACGTAGGAAAATTAAATTCCACAATTAAACCAAAGAATCAAAATAGGAGAAGTAGGAAAAAATGTTTTGGCTTTCATATTTTAGATTTAGAACAAACCTGCATGATACGAGTATATTATACTCGTATCATGCAGGTTTGTTCTAAATCTAAATGGCAAGATTTCCTATTGCCTATAGTGGATTCTTACAAGAAGATTGTTAGTATGATACTCCGCAGACGAAAACTTAGCCAGAGGCTCCTCCCATTTATCAAATGGTACGGAAGTAGACACCCAGCGTGCACTCCGAGCCCTCGGAGTCTTGATTACTTCGCTCAAATATTTCAGCAAACTGGGACCTGTTATTAAAAATGATAATTAATGAAATAAAAGACATCTAGGACTCCACTCATGGTAAAAAAAGGGATATATGCTCACCAGCATCAGCAATGTAACGTGAATGATAAGCGATGTTGGAACATGGTACTTCCTTAGCGAAAATTCCCTTAGCAGTCAACTCTGCGACAAATTCCTTCATAATATCCGCAGGTCCCGAAATGGTGCTAGATTCAGGTCCGTTGTGACAAGCCACTTCAATCTCAAGAGGACAAATTTTTGAAATCTACGAAATAGTATGACTTGTTTTTTAGATAGGTGCCAATGAAAATAAACACAGTTAAGTTAAAATAAGAAAGATCAGCAAAATGAGCTCCACACATAATGTCAGTTGACATGCCACCGACATGTCGGCGGCTTTGGTGTATAGAGTCCAAAAGAGGTACCTACATGAATAGTTCATCGCGGGCTGTGTAGCACTATCCGTGAGAACACTCTCTTCACTAGTTGGTGGTACACACTAATAAACAACACATTTCATAGCTACTAACTCCCTGCTTATCGTCGGCAGTTGACACATGGGGTTTAAAAAATACCTTTTCATATCCCACACCGATAGCAGCCATGGATCCTCGAATAAACGGAGTCTGCAGCGACACCAAACCGCGGCTGTACGCCGACAAAATCATCTCCTCTGCCGTCAAACAACCGTCGGCGTACGCGCAGCCCAACTCGCCTAAACTGTGTCCTGAAGAAGAGAAGGGATCATTATTGAAGCTAGATTTCACTTGAACAAAAGAGAAAGTGAAAGAGTTGTGTTTCAATTCTGGTTTGCGATAAAGTACACCATCTATCTATTTGACTATGTAAATAACTCAAGCGAGAGTATATACACATACCCTTGCTTGAGTTGTTTTGTGTACTTATAACAGAAATGATAGTTTTACCGATAATGCCATCAGGCACCAGGCCAAGTTCCCGAAGCACATCAGTCAGTCCTATTTGAATAGCAGCTATTCCCACGAACGAGTGAAGAATGTTATCGAATACAGTCTTGTCGGGCGAAGTAATTATATGGACTATATCGATGCCTTTGGATTCCAAAGTTTGTCGGCACCTGAAAATAACACTTGTATTGTAATACAAAAAATGTTGGCTAAAAATAATAATATAATATCAAGATATCTTTAAAACATATACTCAGATTTAGATTTCTAATGAAACTTCGGGCCGTAAGAAAATATTCAAATAGCTACCGTTCGATGGCAGCTGCAAAAATCGGTATGCGCATGAGTTGCGCACCCATACCCGCCCACTGCGAGCCCATCCCACTGTACACGAACCACAGCGGCCGCCGCACGTCGTCGAAGTACGCAGATTCTTCACTGACAGTATTTTCTCCTTTGTCAGTTTCTAGAATAAAGAAGCAAAACAGATAGTTATGGGAAACGCAGTTCACTTAAACAATAACATAACATAACATCACGCCTGTAACTACCAAGGTTTAGGCAGAGGTGTCCCTAATAGTACACCAACATTTCGCCAGTTATGTTCAAGCCCCATGTAACAGGGGGCGAGCCTATTGCCATCACCCGGGCACAAATCCAGACTCCGTGGCTGCTTCTGAGAAATTCCTGACTGAAAAACCCAATAACACTTTGCCCGACCCGGGAACCAAACACAAGATCTTATGCTCAGCAGACGCGCTTGCAAGTACTAGGCTGGAACGAGGCAGTGAAAGCAATAATTATGTTAATATTAACATCTTTATATCTGATTTACCAAATATTCTTAAATTTAAATATTTAAAATCAAAGACATTCAAATAAGTCTTTTTAATCTCTTTGGTTAAAGTTATATCAAAAATTCCAACATCAACAACCATAGTATCATTTTTTATTAGCCGTTTTAATACAAACATCAAAGAAGAAACACCAAAATGGAAATAATAAATTGCACAAGAAAGAAAAACCCACCATTGATCTGACACAATGTGTCAAATGTAAAAAAAAAAAAAATTGGTAAAATATTAAACATCGAAGATGTTGACGCGATCAGCTGCTCGACACGCACGCCTATCGCCGCGGGACCCGTCGCTCAGCTCCGTCTCGCCGCCGCTGGAATCCAGCCCCGTCGTGAGTGCTGTGACACCGGCCGTGGCTGTTGCGTCGAGCTCGAGCGACGAGTATTTCTCTCCGCCCACGACGCCACCACCTGTTCGTCGACGGGGAGGAAGCCGGCCACCGGACGGTTTAGGACCTCGAGGCCCACCGGCTTCTGATAGGGTCCCGGCGGGAGTGTGCAGCGCATGCGATGGACGATATCCATCAATGCAAATGTCATGCGCGCATACTATGGGGCCACAGAGGGGGAAACAACTGACCGCGTACCGTGTTCGGATGCTCTCTCTGTTTCAGGTGCTTGAGCCAGCTGTCAACGTGTCGGCGCATCGACTGCCGGATCAGGTGCGAATCATTCAGCGGAATCGTATGTTGGATAATACCGCACTTGATCGCTTGAGGACTGAAATGCAGAGTAGCCATGTCATTGCCACGCCGTCGCAGGCTGTGGTTCCACCACAATTTACCGCAATACCAAATCGCGATAACGACGTCAGTAATGACATGGTTACTAATGTAAGTACCCAACGCAGTGAGGATATGAGGAGTGCTTTGGAGGATGCGATTCGGGAATATCGGTTCATGTAACCCGACCTCAGACCACGCTTACCTCGTGTGCTCATTAATTACAAAATAGGGTGCTGGTGGCTGTTCTGGATTCGCAGTTATCAAACTATTTTAACTGCGAAGACCTCACCAATACTCACGCAATCCTGTATTATGCGGCTGTAGCGGCATGTCGTGTAGCTCACGCCAAATTTTCTGATGACAGAGCTACACGACCTAAACCAGCCGTACAGTACAGGACAGTACAGGATTGAACGACGTATTGATGGGGCCAGAGCACTTATCGGCAAACTGATCTGCTTCAGGGAGGGCAATACTCGCCCTAGAGTGATGCGTTTTGTGAGGCGGGTTGTTCTCGGGGACTGATATCAGTCCTCGAGACTACATGTCCCATGTTACAGAGCGCATCGACTTCCTGAAGCAGAAAGTGTATGCATGGGTAAACCGTATTCGCAGGTATAAGCGGCGGGTGGACCAATACTCTCAGAATCGCACATTCCAAAGAGATAAAAGGTGGGTTTATAGGGCTTGAGAGCTATCGGACCAAGGTGTTGCTGACGCGCACCTGCCGGATGATGATGCCACGTGTTCGTTCTGGCGCAGTATCTGGTCGGTGCCTGAATGCCATATCGAGGGTAAATGGACTCGGGGGGTCGAGCAGGCGTGCGATCCAGTACCAGTAATGGTGGTAATCACTATCAGCCCCCAAGACGTAGTTCGTGCAATCCGTCCGTTGCCTAACTGGAAATCCGCAGGGCCGGATGGGCTGCACAACTTCTGGATTAAATGGTTTACAAGGTCGCACGCTCGCCTGGCGACCCTGTTCCAGTCAGCCTTAGAGACTGGGTCGCTGCCCGAGTTTCTTACTGTGGATAGTGCGTAGTACTGCGGAACCCAAAAAGTTCTTATATCTATTTTGAGAGCTAAATTTAGCATACACATTGATAACAATTCTATCATGCCCGCTTCTCAAAATGGATGAAGGAACGGATCCCGTGGTACTAAGGAGCTACTCCTCATTGATATGGCTATAAGTCAACAGGCTCATGATGTCATGTATGGGGCAATGGAGGACAGTCCTTCGCTATCCAGGATGTCGGCAAAGCCAGAGGAATAGCGAGCCGATAAGGATAGAACGAGGTATATTTCAGGACGATAGTTTGAGTCCACTTTGGTTCGGCTTAGCCTTGAATCCTCTTGGCACGCTGCTGGAGGATTCAGGTCATGGCTATCGGTTGAAGAGAGGTGGTCAAGTTATATCTCACCTCCTTTACATGGATGACCTGAAACTCTTTGCCCTCAACGATTTGCAACTGATGGAGCTACTGAAGGTAACTGAAACTTTCAGTAGCGCCATCAGGGTAGAATTCGGTGTGGTCATGCATGTAAAGCGAGGGGAGATTGTGGATGCTATAAGTATTTGGGTATGTCGGAAGCGCTGGGCATCAATGTTGCTGACATGACTTCGTGAGTGTTCCCAAGTTCATATGACCCCAATCTATTTAAGTCGCGAGTTAATAGGCTTCTTCTGGGTAAGCTCGTTCCATCGTCGACCTCATCTCTTTCCTCAGGACTAGATTGAGGTCAAGAGTAGGCCCATTTAGTATAAGAAAATAAATAAAAAAATGAAGCAATCGTTGAAGGAGCGCTTCTTTGGCCGCCTGAAAAAAGCACTTAATAGTCTTTTATCATGCCATTTGAGTCTGCCGAAAGAGATGTACTCTTTCGGCATACTCAAATCAGCAGAAAACGGTACTTCTGGACACGGCTCGTATTGTTAGGAGCTTCCTCTCTCTGGAGCCCTAACCGGTCTGAGCTGGTAGCTTGGACCCTGTTTGCGATACCAGTGGGCTATCGTTTTTTTTATATTTTTAAATGTTTTTATATATTTTTTTTAAATAATGTTTAAAAATGTTTCAAAGGAGAATGCCCACGGCGCTATGGACAAATTTACTCAATTCAACATTGTTGTGTCTTCATCAAGTCATCTTTAAAATACTCGATGGCGTGTCTAAATACTACCTCAAAAGATTTAACACAAACTACAATAATGGCATTTCCGAGATATTTACAAAAATGAAATTACTATTTTGAGGTTATGTTCGACCAAAAATTTGTTGAAAAAAGCTATTTAAAAGGGTCTGAATGGGTTTACGGGTTAGCTTGGTGTCTTTGAAGCATATTTGTGTAAAATCTGTAATGGTTTAGCTATGTCAGGTGCCCGTTACTGGTGGCCACCTGTGTCTACCTCACCAATTTAGATTTTGCGCATTTTTTAATCTTAGTCCCGCGTTTCATGAAATTGCAAAGCATGGTAGAAATCAATACTAAGATAGTCAATCGCTCATTGTTATATCTAGATCCTACTCAAATCATAGATGTGGTAGGCATCATGAAATGGTCTTTGTAAGTAGAGAGGGAAGGAAAAACACACAACATGAGATCCATACTCCTAAAATGTCCATGATGTTATTCGGAATCTCCGACAACATGCGTCTGCGCCTAAGTGGCGTTAATCTCAAAGAGCAGTTGAGACATTGCATCACAGTCGCACTCGCCATGATCACAACTCAAAAAGTCCTGCCTTTAATAATTAACAACACACACGGTGCAGCGGCGTTAGAAGTATGTTTATTTTCAATGGGTCGGCAGCAGTAACGGAGGAACTAAAAGGTTCGACTCGACGCACGTACCAAAACCAGCAGAAATAACAGTATTGTATTGCAAAAATATGACAGACGCGCAATAAATGTCAAATAAGGTTGTACCCATACTGATGAAAGATCGATTTTTGATCGATTTCCGTAAACCAGCCAGTTGTATTTCACGAATACCACTTGGCACCGATGCCACCGTTTGCAACCACTGATATTAAAAATACCAGCAAAAACATGTGATTTAGAACTCTGTTATTACTTTACAATAATAGATTGAACAATCAATACAAAATTAATATCATTTTATTTTATGTAGGTAGGTACACACATTACCCGCAATAGAAAAAATGGACATACCTAGTGTATTGACAGCCGATAGTAAAAAATGGTGTACTATAACATAAAAGTACTAATTATTATTCAGAAAACTAACCCATTTTAAATAACCATTAAGTCTTTTTAATTTTTAATTTTAGATATTTCATGCCGTTCAAGGTTTTGAGAAACAAGTAATTTATCAAGAGTACTGTTCCTGGGCAATCTCTTTTGTACAAATATGAATAAAGGAAATGTTAATATAACCGAGTCAGGTTACGAGAGTTGAAGGGACGATCAATTAAAGCAGCTGCATAAGAGTGGTCAAGAGTTGATTAGGTGGCGTAAAATGCTTACGATGATCATGAAGAGGTACTTTAAGGTATTATCATGAAATTTACTTAAAATGATGAATCCTCTGCCTAAATGTCCTCGAATGTTTGTCTGATGGATGTTGTGTAACAAAGCCAATTCCTCAGGATCTATGGCGCGTGACTTCAAGTTCTCAAATATTTTCCGTACAACAGTGTCTTGTCTCGCAGATATAGTCACAAGATGTGCAATACTACTGTTGTAGCGAGATAGATCCTGGAAAAAATGAAAATATTTTACGTTAAGAATTTTACATAGAGGATTGATTAAACCCAGCAGTGAGGATCATGATAAACAAATAAGGTAATTCTTGCTTTTTATCTTTCTATGTAATCTCCGTTTGTACCTTGGGTTTATAATGTCCATGCAGTAGCACGTGTGAGTTGACGCCGGTGACGGACATGCCGTTGACGGCGACGTAAGTGCGGCGGAAGGGCTGATGCTCGGTGACGACGCGCATGCGCCCCTCGCGCAGTGCAGCCACGTCCTGCCGCGGAGTACTGTAGTGTAGGTTGGCTGCCAACTGACCGGTGTGATAGCCGAGTAACACCTGTCGAAGATGAGAAATATCTGAATAGGATAATCGAACCAGGGTGTAAACGGACCCATCACGAAGCCGTCAACTAAGTATTATGTACATCATATTAAGTAACCCTACGCAAAAATTATTGCTGGTATACGACTTTTTTTCGGTGTGAAAAATTACGTTTTACTGTAAAACTCAATCTAGCACACCCAAATCGGGTCATGGAGGTAATTAAAGTAAATTTATTGCATTAAAAACTAGTATTAAAAAAAAATACTTTGAAAAATTTAGAACTTTGACCTCCAATATCCCCGTAACTAGAAGGTTCCCAGGTATGATCCAGTACAAAAAAAAAACATATCGCAATGACGGGGAGAACCAATGCCTTTCGGCTTCGTTATGGGTATTTTTACACCTAGTTTTATGTACTTTACAATCTGACTGGACGATTTTGAATTGTTTTTCTTCATTAAATTTCGTGAATTGTTTTTCTTCATTTGTTTTACATTGATGGTAAATGGTATATTCCAGTGTGACCCCAATACAAAAATTACCTTAGTTATCGCGGATATACCCGAAGCGGCCTCGCTATATCCAATGTTGGAAATGACGCTGCCAACGAAAAGCGTGTCTTCTTTTCCTTTGCAGAACACCCTTTCAATGGTCTCTAGTTCTGTTTTGTCAGCCTCAGGCGTACCTATAACGAAATTATGAAAATCGATACCTCCAAAAATGTTAAATGTTTTCTTGATCTTTGTCTCTTAAGTCTACTGCGCGACTGCTGATCTCGTAGTCTTAAGTCCAATCCGTCAGCCGGGTAAAGGTTATTAGATTTGTAAGAGAAGTACTTAGTTTATACCAATAAACTCACTTGCTATTAAATAAATTAATAAAAGTTTAATTACAAAATATTGTACAACTATTACAGTAAATCTCACATAGGGACTTCCTTTCAAGTAAAAGATATACCTGTGCTGGGAGATTCCGCTTGTAGCGGAACTACAAAAAAGTACAACATAGAACAAAAAGTACTACAGCGCTATCTATGACGCAGATGATAAACTAAACATTGAAATATATCTAAATCCTGCATCGCGCAAGTAAAGTTATTCGCGACTTAAGACTATCATATAGAAGAACCTGACAACAACTGTCGGGCAGTAGCCCACCAGACAATAACACCCGTCTGGTCGGAGGATCCTCCCTTTTCTATGGGGGTTGAAGATTTTTACACTTTGTTCTTCATACCCAGTTAACTTCAGATTTCAGTTAACATTTTCGTTTTCGTTCTTAAATATCCAGGTAAGTTTTCTCATACGGGTCATGACCATATCTGTATGAGTATGCCAAGACAACTGCTGATCAACAATTGTACCAAGGTATTTTATATGAGTCACGTTTTCAATATTTTTACAGGAGCAGTTTGTACAAGATAATTGACAAGTGTGGATTTTGAGAATTACGTTAGGTCCAAGTTGAGTGTTGTTGTAAATTGTAAATGCAGTATATTTTGTCTTAGAAATATTTTGTATCAGAAGATGTGAGTTCAACCCGTTAGCAATCTTGGAAAGACTCTTTACAGAAGATTGATGTACGGATTCCCATGTATCACCAGAGAAAACAATAGCAGTACCATCTGCATTCATGAGAAAACGCGACCATTATCTAGCAACATTTTGCAGAGATGGTTTATATATATTAAGAATAGAGTCGGGCCCTGCGGAACGCCGTAGGTCACGTAAGACTCCTTACTAATATACCCTCCTACCTTAACCTTTTGCCTAGATCCCGTAGATATTTTATTAGTAATGCTAACGGGTTTCCTCTTAAGGTATACACCTTCCAGACTATGCACAAGAATGGCTATTAACCGCGGAACTTAATAACTGGGGAAATGAAGATGTAAAAATGTACACTCAGTTACCCCTTTGGAATAGACAGACGTGGTTTAAAGCAGTTTCATAAATTATTGAGTCAATCATTAAAGAAATGGATACCTGAACCAAAAGCTTCCACATATTCCACAGCACTTGGTGGAATTCTCGCTTCCTCATAGAATTTTTTCAAGAAATTGACAGTCTTGTCAGGGTTCCTTAAATATCCGTACTGAGGGCCCGTTTCTTCTGTTAGCAGACCGGTAAACTCCGTCTTAGCGAGCAATAAATCTGCGTAGACCCTGTATATTACACCACAAATTAGACTAGTCTTGAAGAGAAAACTTTTCGCAACCAGTAGGTGGATGCGCCTTCATTTATACAACATGTAACATAATTAACGCACATCCTGAAAATAGTTGGTTCAGAATCGTTTACTGAATCGATTTCTATCATTTTTAATATAGGTATTTTTTTATCCCAAAAATTATTAAAACTACGTAAATTACAGTCACACTACCCTAACTTAAGGTAATAAGACTTTTAAACGTGCAGTTTTATTTGCATTGATACAAATTCTGTCATTCAATACAAAATAATAAAATTAACCTTATTTCAAGCAAGTTAAAATTTTTACAAATACAGTTCAGTAAACTTAGCCACACACACACACTAACAGGCACTGGACAAAGGACACAATAGATGAACCAACAAAATACAAAATAAGTCCTGCAAACTAAAAACCTGGGATAGAGCGAGATAAGACACCGGCGCGGGTGCTAGCACGGCTAGGATGAAAGCAAGGATTAAAAAATGGAAACAATATTAGTCACGCGCGGACATTATTAGTGGAAAGTACTTACGTAGAGTGTTAGTAAATAATTTTTCGCGCGCGAAATCTTTTCAATACACGAATATTCAGTACACCGAAATGGTGAGGACTTTGGGACGGTGTGGTGATAATGTGGCTCTAGCTTGCAGAACATTCGACCAAAGGGTATAATAATAATAATAATATCCCTGGACATTTCACACAGCACCATCTAGTCCCAAGCTAAGCAACCTAATGCTTGTGTTATGGTGGCTAGATGGCTGATAAACTACATATATACAATTTTTTTTTTGTAAATACATACATATTATACATAGAAAAACACCCAGACCCGGAACAACTACTTGTAGGTCATACAAATATTTGTTCCGTACGGGAATCGAACCCGCGACATGCAGCGCAGCAGTCAATCGCTTGACCACTGCGCCAACCGTGCCGTCGTATGGTACAAGACTAGACCGCAGGACTATGTTAGCTGCTCCTCAGCGGCTTCGCGACCACGGAACGTTCCGTCCGAACACGGCCATCGACAGGGGAGCCGAAGTGCGTACACGTACTCGGTACTTTATTTTAGTTTGACAACAAGTGCCGAGGACCTAAAAAATGGAATAGTGAATGCTTTTGAAATAGTTAAAAATGACACGGAAGTGCTTTCTAAATTAAAACTTCATTTAAGAAAACGGGCATTAAAAGGTATTGAATAAGGTTTTGGACATTTTGAAAGTGTATTAAAAATAAAACGTCGTATGAGTGGTTAAGCAATCAGTAAGTGTTTGATTTTTTAAATGATTGTAAATAGGTATAGATTCACATATTTTAAACGAGTCGTCTTTGAATAATGTTGTCGTATCGACTCTTATTTTTTTGCAGTTCATTATTATTTACATTAGTAAAACATTTTGTAACGTACATTGCCTATTGGCATTGTATCATAAATCATAATCACTAAACAAAATTATTCAGAGTCGACAGTACAAAGCCTGAAAAGTGTGATAGGAAGATGCAATCAAATGTTTATTAGACATAAATAAACAACTCGATGCTCGGAGTTCGGACATCGGTTACTGTTCATATTTACTGGTGCGACTGTGTGCGTTCGTGGATTTGTACTGTGACCACAACATTCTTCCGGAATTAGTATAACTAATTTAATAAATAATAATCAATGCTTTACACGTTTAACTAAAAATTCAGTGTATGTATTATGATTATAACATAATATAATACTAATTGGGGTGTCTGAGGGTGTGCGTTAATTACTTTACATGTTGTATATACTGTCAATAAGTTTATATTTGCTTTAATAGAAATAGGAGCCGCACATTCCGTTGCGAAAAAGAGATAGTGCTCCCAAAAGAAAGTGATGACACTAAAGCTTTCAAATTCAAATTCATTTATTTCAGGTACGAGTACATAACCCATATTGGAAACATTATTGAATTATTAGCGAAACATAAAACCACATTTAATCAATTCAAATCAACACAAATTAATTAATAATAACAAAAAATCACATTCAATCATAAATCATAATCAATTCATTACAACATTATAGTCTCTTACGAGCGACACTATAAGTAACTTGTCTGTCACACCAGAGTCGCACATAAGGACAGTCGTTTAATTTGCCCACAGGCTACAGGTGTACATGGACGTGCAATAAGCTCGGAAAAGAGTTATTTTTATGCCATCTGAGCAACGTGCGAACCTGCGGGCCAGCATATTAGCTCTTTTGGATAAAGCCCTCCGCTTCCGTTCCAAGTCAGCATGATCCCTGAGGTCAGCGGCCTCGAAAAAACAGCCCCTGACTTTTATTTATTGTAAGAACATGATCCCTGAGGTTAGCGGCCTCGAAAAAACAGCCCCTGACTTTTATTTATTGTAAGAAAATCCTTATAAAACTTACCTCAGCGCATCCCTAGCCTTCTGCAGAAACAATACGTTAATAGCTTCCGACTTGACAAGACCATTGGCATTCTGATCAAAAGACTTGGTTTTACCATCCATGGCTTGTCTTATGGTTCTGGAAATAAATAAAACACGCTCGTACAATTTCAAACATTTTAATTCAAATGAATGAATAATATATGGAAATAAGTTTCTCTATAGAAAAATTCGGCCATTTTTAACATCACTGATCTAATCTCTATGTCGTTTCGCCCATTTTGCATTCAACTACATTAAAAAACTTAGGCTTAGGGTGATATACCTTGTTCCAAAACACGTTAGATCAACATCTTGAATGATTCTTCTACGTAAAAAATATTATTTTTTTTATGTACAAAACACTGTCTAAAATTGTATAAAGTGGCATACCAACCTGAAAAATATCTTACGGACGTTGCTGATTAATGAGGGCCTAAGGACCAATATCTACTATAATCTAGTAAGGGTTCATATTTTTCATCCAGCAGTCCCTCTAATGGGCATCTGCATCAAACTACTTCACTGTGGTGCAACACCATCATGATGCTTAGGTTCATTGGGCATATTCAACTGTCGGTCGACTTGGCGCTGCATTCGTTTTCTCTCGTATTATTTTGTTCTAATTCGTTGCTTGAGCCAGTTTACTTCCAGTTATTTTATTTACGGTAGGCATTTAAACCATTTTGCTTTTCTCAAAAAATAACTAACTTTGATGCATTTTGGGCTAACCAACATAAATTTTCCAAAATAATACACAATTTTCAACAGTAATAACTTAAAAACCTTCCTTACTTAATTACGGATATACTGTATTAAATTAATAAAAGTCTATCAAATAGTTGTTTATTTATGAATTTTTTTCCAAAAAAATAACTTTGATCCGTCCTCCTGCAAGTTTTACAAAATGTCGCTTATATCAATTATCCTTTCAACCGTCGATATATATGTCGGAGTTGGTTGTCAATTATTACAATTGTGGGTAGTCACCAAATTTTATTATGAGTTGTTTTGTTTTCTGATTATTAATTTAAGTGATTTTTACTATCAATTATGGTCAATTATTGTCTTATAAATCGAAACATAATTTATTACGTGCTAGTAATTGATTTTTGGCAACTTATTTCGATAAGTGTGACCGATAAGTTTTGTTCAAAACAATTAACGACATGTTATTTTAATTTTTAAATGATTTACTTTGTGAATTCACCATTGTTTATTTACGACAATTATTCTTGTATTATTTGATTACTGTATCGTAAATCTTATTAGATTTCGCGCACATTTTGTATCTTGTAAACGCGTGACGCACCTCCGTGCGTCAACGGACAGAATAGTTGTGGAGGGATTACAGTGGGGGCATCGTACTATAAAAGAGCCTGCTCTCAGTAAGCTCGTCAGTCGGTCTTCGGATTCGACTCATTACAGAGCTCCCCTGCTCCCGACAAAACTGTCGGTTTACTTGGAACAGCGCTGCTGTATATTGCACATAGCTGTATTTAGCTTTCTGATAGCAATACACTTTGTGTTTGGGTGGCTTGTCCACTGTACGAACTGTGACCTTAAAAGGTCTGTTCGCCTAACTGTGTGTACCTTTTTATCTGATTTATCTTTTTTTTACTATTTACCATTTTTGTGTTGTGTACCATTTTGTATTGTGTGTTGTGTACCTACTGTAATAAAAATACTGTAATTGCATATACAGTCTTGTTTATCCCAATAAAATGGGAACTCCAAACCCTGAAGATATACCTCTCGGCACTCCTGATCCTACATCAGAAGTGGGATTAGGGAGAGCCCAGGAATCGGAAGGTGTTGGTGATCCATGGCGAGTAATGTTAGAGCTTCAGAATCAAAATATGACTCAGTTAATTGAAGCGATTAAGACGCACTCCGCTTCGTCTACTGTAATTCCTTTGCCCGATTTTGACCCAGACCTACCCGATTCCGATGCTCAATCTTGGAGTACAACTGTTGATATTTGTTTTTCGGAAAAGCCTCTTCAAGGTAGCACTCTCATTATTGCCCTTACTAAAGCCTTAAAAGGTAGTGCTAACGTATGGCTTTCCCAAGTATCATATGCAGGTATGACCTGGACAGACTTTAAGAGTCTCTTTCTCTCTCGATATGCCGTTTCGGAAACTGTTGCCGCTACCCTCATTAACCTTCATAATAGTCAACCAAAAGAAGGAGAATCTTTAGCCGCATATGCCAGTCGACAGGTCACTTCACTGACATCTAAATGGAATAGCCTGAGTGTCGAAAACATTGCTGTTTCTACTGTACTGGCCCATGTCTCCAAATTTGATTCCCGTGCTCATCGACTAGCATTTACTACTGAAGTACATACTAGACATAAACTTCAACAAGAATTGAGTGTATTGTCCCACCTTAAGAGAAAGTCTCAGATTTCCTCTGACCAGCAAGATTCTTCTCAACCGAAACAGTTCAAACCAGCTAAAATAGTATGTCACTTTTGTGGTATATTGGGGCATAAGTCTACAAACTGTCGCAAGAAGGCCGACAAAACCAGCAAATATCCTGGACCAGCCAGCTCGTCACATAAGGCAACAACTAAGAAGATAGTCTGTTACCGCTGTGGGGAAGCGGGACACGTTGCTCCTCGTTGCCCTAAGGCGACCGGAAGGCGACCGGGTGGTTCAAGTGAAGACACCGGGAGTCGACCTTCGAGCAGCCAACCATCCGTGAAGCGAGTTGAAGCTTGTGATGTACGACCTATCATTGGTGTTCTACAGCAATCTGGTGAGTCGCTTGCATTTTGTTATGACTCTGGGGCTGAATGTTCTCTTATTACTGAAACATGTGCTAAAAATTTGTCTGGCAAACGTATTTCTTGTATCGTCAATATAATGGGAATAGGAAATTCTAACATAATATGTACCGAACAAATTCTGAGTGAAGTAGAGATAGATGGTTATCATTTAGAGATACTGTTTCATGTAGTACCGGATGCCTTAATTAGTCATAGTATCATGATAGGCCGTGAGATATTAAAATTAGGTTTCGCGGTTAACATGACCGAAACAAGTCTTACTATTACAAAAGTTAAGTTTATTGATCAGTGCTCTATTCCTGAGACCTCGAATTTTCATGATATTGATACAGATATTCCATCTGAATATAAACCACAGTTGATTGAACTTCTTCAAAAATATTCTCATGCTTTTGCAAAGGGTCTACCATGTACTCGAGTCACATCAGGTGAACTTAAAATACGCCTCATTGATCCACATAAGACGGTCCATCGCCGACCGTACAGACTTACTCCTGATGAAAGACAGTTAGTTCGATCCAAAATTAATGATCTGATTGATGCTCAAATAGTTAGACCTAGTTGTTCTCCATTTGCAAGTCCTATTTTATTGATAAAGAAGCGCGACGGGTCAGATCGAATGTGCGTAGACTACCGTGAGCTAAATAGTAATACAATAGCAGATAGGTTTCCACTGCCTCTTATAGCTGACCAAATCGCAAGGTTATGCGGTGCTAACTTTTACACTTGCCTTGATTGTACTTCTGGGTTTCATCAGATACCTATTCATCCTGATAGTATTGAGGCCACTGCCTTTGTAACACCCGATGGCCAATTTGAATATTTGGCTATGCCATTCGGTTTACGAAATGCTCCTAGTGTTTTCCAACGTGCTGTAACTAATGCATTAGGCAAGTTAGTCCATTCTTATGTGATTATTTACATTGATGACATCATGGTTCCCAGTAAAGACCCCTGTGAAGGTTTACATCGACTAGAAGAAGTCCTTGAATCATTGACCACAGCAGGGTTTTCTTTAAATCTTAGCAAGTACTCTTTCCTAAAACGCAGAGTAGAATATCTTGGGTACGAAATCACCTCCGGGGAACTTCGCCCGAATCCTCGAAAAATAAAAGCATTAATTAATTTAAAGTCTCCCAAAACAATTCACCAATTGAGACAGTTCATTGGTCTTGCATCGTATTTTAGAAAATTTGTAGAGAACTTTTCACAGATTATGAAACCTTTGTTCTTCTTAACTACTAGTAAACAGACTTTTAAGTGGACTGATGAACATGAGAAAATTAGGCAAAAAGTAATTTTAATTCTTACAAATGAGCCAGTTTTAATGATTTATAATCCTGAATATCCCATCGAATTACATACTGACGCTAGTGCTGATGGTTACGGTGCTATTCTTTTTCAAAAAGTTGATAAAAAAATGCATGTTGTAGAATATTATAGTAAAAGAACGACTACAACTGAAAGTAAATATCATTCCTATGAATTGGAAACTTTAGCCGTTGTTAACGCAGTTAAGCATTTTCACCATTATCTGCAGGGACATAAATTTACTGTTGTAACTGACTGTAATTCCCTTAAAGCCTCGCGCAATAAGGCTGATTTAACTCCCCGAGTACATAGATGGTGGGCTTTTCTACAGGCCTATGATTTTGACATTATGTATAGAGAAGGCAGATATATGAACCACGTAGACTTTCTTTCTAGAAACCCCCTTCCACAATCAATCAACAAAATAGAACAGAAACGTGTTGATATTACAACTCTGTCTAATAGTTGGCTTTTAGCTGAACAACAGCGTGATTCTGAGATTTTAGCTATCGTTTCTAATCTAAAAAGTAATGTTCTACCCCCTGATATTGCCCAAAGTTATGAATTGCGATCAGGAACCTTGTACCGTAAAATACAACGCAATGGACAAACACGTTGTTTACCTATTGTCCCAAGAGCTTTTAGATGGTCTGTTATAAACCACATTCATGAAGCAATCATGCATTTAGGTTGGGATAAAACGCTTGAAAAGGTCTATGAGCATTACTGGTTTGATAAAATGGCTAGATATGTTAGAAAATTCGTAGATAACTGTATCACGTGTAAAATCTCTAAATCTAATTCGGGTAAAATTCAAGCAGAGTTACACCCTATACCTAAAGTCAGTATACCTTGGCACACAGTGCATATAGATGTTACCGGAAAACTTAGTGGAAAGAGTGATCTCAAGGAATACATCATTGTTATAATTGATTCTTTTACAAAGTATGTTCTACTGTACCATACTACCCAGATTGACGCATCAAATTGCATTAAAGCCCTTAAGTCTAGTGTCTCTTTATTTGGAGCACCTTCTCGGGTTATAGCTGACCAAGGTCGCTGTTTTGCTAGCAAAAACTTCAAAGAATTTTGTGATTCCCATAATATTGCATTGCATTTAATAGCTACCGGTGCATGTAGGGCTAATGGGCAGGTTGAACGCATAATGAAAACATTAAAAAGTATGCTTACCGCCGTTGAGACCAGTGAGCGCTCTTGGCAAGATGCCATTGAAGACGTTCAAATTGCTCTAAATTGCACAATTAATCGGGTTACTAAATCTAGTCCTTTAGACTTGTTGATTGGACGAGTTGCTCGACCTTTAGGTTTGATGACTGTTGACAGTGACGAGATAGAAGTAAATTTGTCCCGTGTAAGGGAACAAGCAGCCCTGGGTATAACTAAAAGTGCCGAATACGATAAAGTTCGTTTCGATAAGACTAAAGCTATTTTGAAAAAGTTTCAAGTTGGAGACTTTGTACTTATTGCTAATGAGGAACGAAATCAAACTAAATTAGATCCTAAATTTAAAGGTCCCTATAGAATTTTAGAACTATTAGATGGTGATAGATATTTGTTAAAAGCTTTGAGTAGCAATAGAATTTACAAATATGCCCATGATCGTGTACGAAAAATGCCTGAATGTCCAGTTACTGTTAGTGATGATGTCAATACTGACACTGATGATGATTCATCTGCTGCTGACATAGTATAGCTGAATTGATAAGATGTCTATGATGACTCTTGTTTAGCTTGACGCTTAATCGGATGTCTATGTTGACTCCTGGATTTGGATGTTGAACTTGACGCTTATGCGGGTTGTCTATGTTGACGCCTATGCGGGTTGTCTATTTGACTCCAAATTACTTGTCGAATCCCATGGTGTGATTTCGGCTGGGAGACTGTGTCTCTACTTTAGTTGAACTATGTATTGTCAGTAGCAGTATGGTAATTTTGAACGGTTGCGATGCAACTGCTATAATTGACTAACTCAGGATTTTTCTTTACGACATACCTTTTGTTAAGGCTTTTGTTTGTCAGAAAGGCCGATCGATATTCACAAGAGATTTTCTTTTTCAGAATCACACGAGGTCGTGTAGAACGTCAGTTCTGGCCGTGTCGGAGTTGGTTGTCAATTATTACAATTGTGGGTAGTCACCAAATTTTATTATGAGTTGTTTTGTTTTCTGATTATTAATTTAAGTGATTTTTACTATCAATTATGGTCAATTATTGTCTTATAAATCGAAACATAATTTATTACGTGCTAGTAATTGATTTTTGGCAACTTATTTCGATAAGTGTGACCGATAAGTTTTGTTCAAAACAATTAACGACATGTTATTTTAATTTTTAAATGATTTACTTTGTGAATTCACCATTGTTTATTTACGACAATTATTCTTGTATTATTTGATTACTGTATCGTAAATCTTATTAGATTTCGCGCACATTTTGTATCTTGTAAACGCGTGACGCACCTCCGTGCGTCAACGGACAGAATAGTTGTGGAGGGATTACAGTGGGGGCATCGTACTATAAAAGAGCCTGCTCTCAGTAAGCTCGTCAGTCGGTCTTCGGATTCGACTCATTACAGAGCTCCCCTGCTCCCGACAAAACTGTCGGTTTACTTGGTACAGCGCTGCTGTATATTGCACATAGCTGTATTTAGCTTTCTGATAGCAATACACTTTGTGTTTGGGTGGCTTGTCCACTGTACGAACTGTGACCTTAAAAGGTCTGTTCGCCTAACTGTGTGTACCTTTTTATCTGATTTATCTTTTTTTTACTATTTACCATTTTTGTGTTGTGTACCATTTTGTATTGTGTGTTGTGTACCTACTGTAATAAAAATACTGTAATTGCATATACAGTCTTGTTTATCCCAATAAAATGGGAACTCCAAACCCTGAAGATATACCTCTCGGCACTCCTGATCCTACATATAAATTAACTCGTGTACTCTACTGGTAAGTTGGTTAATTTGAGTTCTTAAATTAAGATTTTTATCTATATATACTCCTATGTATTTGATATTATTAACTAAATTTAGGGATGGGCAGAGGCAAGAGGCATTTCCTTGTAGTCATCTGTATTTGTGGACATTGATAGATACAGGAAATCTTTGCTGAGTGGTGGGACTTATTGAATAGGTAATAAAGTTAGTATTCGAGGTGTTGAATGTTAGTGAGTGAGAATAAAGCCAATTTAGGGTTTTGTTGAACCCAGACAGTGCAATGTGCTCAAGTTCCAACCAGGTGTCAGCGACAAAGGTTATAGCAGTGTCATCTGCAAAAGTTACTAACTTAACATTTGTAATGTTCAGGTTGCAGACCTCTGCAACCTGAACATTACAAATGTACGTTTATAAAAACTAGATAAAGTATCGGACCCAATATGCTTCCTTTGGGTACACCGTTATAGATTGGAAGCTTTTCGCTTATATCTTTGTATCTATACTAACCATTTTGGCGTGATTCGAGAGATGGTTCGGAAAAGATCTAATTGTTAGCCCCTGACACCAATCCTTTCCAGTTTTAATAAGAGCATAGAAATTGGAACGGTGTCAAAGTCTTTCGCACGATCTATAAACATAGTTAACACCCTTTTATTTTTGTCTAAGTTATGCACCATATTGTTAAGCAAATCTTGCACTGCGTCTGTGGCGGATTTACCTTTCCTAAAGCCAAATTGTAGCGAAGATATTAGATGACAATGTTGTGATAATTAACCAGTCTTTTATTGATGAGGCGTTCGAGTACCTTTGACATGGCACCCAGAACAGCTCTACGGTGATAATTACTGGGCACCTTCCCGTCCCCTCCCTTAAACACTGGGTGAATTATTGCCCTTTTAAGGGATGTAGGAAATAATTATATCGAAGCATAGATTAGAAATATGACTTAGGATAGGTGCCAGGGTATTTGCGTATTTTTTGAGAAAGTAAGGCGTGATGCCATCCCAACCAGAAGCAGTATTAGAGACCGCAACGATTTAATAACTCTAATAATTTCTTTGGAATCTACACGGTCTAAAACAAAAGAAGAAGCCGTTGAGGGATTGTGTATATCTTGTGGCAGAGCCAATGCTTTGGCTAGAGAGGAGCCATGGCGCCCTCACCTTCCGCCTGACTCAGGTCCTCACCGGACATGGTTGTTTCGGGAGGTGCCTGCACCGAATCGGGCGGGAGGAAACGCCTGCATGTTATCATTGTGAGGATCGCCCGGAGGACACGGTGGAGCACACCGTGGAGGTCTGCTCCGCTTGGGCGAAGCACCGCCGTGTCCTCGTAGCGGCGATTGGTGGCGGCGACCTCTCGCGTCCGGCCCTGGTTCAAGCCATTTCCGGGGCGAGAGGGAATGGGAAGCCGTCACCTCCTTCTGCGAAGCAGTCATGCTAGCGAAGGGAGTGGCGGAACGTGAGAGAGAGATAACCTCACGTCCCAGGCACCGCGGGAGACGCCTTGGGCCTCGGGAGCCACGTGGTGGCTCTCGGCCACCGTAGGCGCGGGCCTGTAGATGGTGAGTAATGGGCTAACTCGCCGTCCGTCCTTCTTATGACGACAGGCCGTGTCGACAGCGCGTTCGTGTTCCACGCGCTCCTCAAAGAGATGTCAGCAAACCAGAGGGGCCCGCAAGGGCCGATGCCTACCAGGGCTGCGGGACTGTTCGAAAGAGATACCGCGGCCCTGGAACACAAAGGACAAAAGAAGGAACATGGATGGGTTTTAGTCAGTAAAAGTCTGATGCCCGTTTTCACCGACATCCCCTATACTACGGACCCTTAGCTTAAAAGCTCCCCTAAACTAGCCCCTAAATAAAATTTTGTTTCACCATCATTTCCATCATTTAGCTAGGGGACACATAACTATGTGACGTTTTGTTTTCGATAATAGTGACTGATTCGTTTTTGTAATTATCGATACTTTGAAATATAACAGTTTTTTTTATCAAATTCTCTTAAATATGCACCTAAATAGATACAGTTATTTATTAATCATGTTCTGATAGCAATTTCAAATATGATTTCATTCACATTTTTAATTACTTAGTTCAAATTTTCTTGCAAATTTACTCTGTGCATACATTATGAAACATTGCGTATTATCTGTGGTCATATTATTGTATTTTTGACACTTATGTCATTCACGTCGTATTTCGTGAGATTTGAAATTGTTTTTTGTAAGTTCAGCATCGCGTGTTATTTTTCTAGAAGATTATCGTAATTGACTATTTTTCAATTTTTATTTTATTTTTTATATGCTTTTATTGTAGGTAACATACGGATAGCATTCATTAATAATAGTTAGGTAGGTACCTGCCTAACAAATGTATGGTAGGCTTTCACTGAAATAGTATCGTCGAAAAAATACCATGTTACCATGACAAAGTACCACGAGGTTTAATTTATTTTAAGGGCAAGGGACTTATAAAAACTTTAATGTGATAAGTACTCACCTATTATCAGGAAATTCTAAGGCGTATTTAATCTTTTCCAACAAATAAAACACTGAAGATTTACTTAACCTATATCTCCGATAAAAGTCAGTTTCATCAAAAATATCGATGTAATTTGGTCGTTTCCGATATATTTTTGGTCTACGGTTGTTATTTACGTTTAAAGCATTGAATATTGTAGACACAGTTTCTAAATCAATAAGTTCATTGAAATCAGAATCCATCTTCGTTGTTTGAGAGATCACTTACGTAGGTTTATGTGCCCAAAGGACAATGACCAAAGTTGGTACCAAAAAGTCTCGCGCCTCAAAACCAAAATATTATAGTAATTAGTTTCATATTTTTTTACGGCATTACGCGTCGGGGATTTGATTTTTGAACTGGAAATATACTTTTCGAGTTTAAAAGTATGAATATTGTTTTACTCCCTTTATATGACGTTCCGTTTCAACTGAATATAAATGACGTTCCGTTTCAATTGAACAAACCCTTGTCTGTCGAGCGGACTCTAAAATTAATTACAATTAAGTAAGATCAGTACACCAAATCGATTTAGTTTGGTTTATTGCTATTTGCAACAAAATAGATTTTCTCAGCCTAAAGATTTTAATTTATCGATTACATCCCTAAATCCCGACTAGTTTATAGCACTTACTATACTCTATGGTTTATAGTTATCTTATCTTATCTGTGGCATCTGACATTTGTACTGTACTGACTGACTATTGGCAATGTAAAGGTCTAAAATAAAATCGAGTTTCAGTCAAGCATACTGTGGATGTTACTTTAACTCGTAATTCTTACTAATATTAGTGTATTACGCTGTTTTTAGAGCAATAATGTAATGTATGTGTGTTAAAATACGTCGTTGGTAGCGTCGAAAAAATAGACCTACTTTTTAGGTTAGTTTCGATTTTATAAAATAACTCTGAAACGCGGGTTTTTTTTTCAAAAATAATTTTTGTAGGAGTTAATACGATCAGTGTAGTCTATAAAAAACAAGGTTTGATTTTGATGCAGCATGGTACGGGATTCCATACTTCCATGAGCATTCTCTTTTTGACCACCTAAATATAGAGGACCTTTTAACGTTTAACTGACCCCTAAATGCTGGTGAAACAGAAGCCATCCCCTATCGGCCCCCTATCCATGTTTAGGGGATCCCATAAACTTGAGGGATGTCGGTGAAAACGGGCATGACACTCCCTTCCGCTCTGCCCAGAGCGGGACCCCGGTCATTTGATGATTTCCCATTCCAAAAAAAAAAAGAGCACATGCTTGATTGCCTCTATCTTTTATAATGTCATTGGCAAGTTTATCGCCGATATTAAAAAAATATGAATTAACACTATTACATGATTATGTGGGTGAGAGCGACAATGAAAGTAATTGTGTAGCTGTGGTTTTAGTTTTTGTATTGGTTCCACGATTGATTATGTGCCATAAGGTTTTTGGGTTATTCTCTGCCTTAGCTAATTCTTGAGAATCAAATCAGGAAAAAAAATCTGTATCTCCTTTAAGTAATTTTATTATTTCATTATCTGGAGATTTTTTCACTTTTTTATGAAGCGCATCCCTATTCCTAATGCTTCTCAATAAGCCAGATTTACTTAATCAAGGGCTTTAAAATCCTTTTAGGGGGAACTTTTTTGATAATAAAATTGTATTATTTGAAAGTAGTCAGACATGTTTCATGCTATCAATAAATAAAATTATTTAATAAACTACCCGTAGAATTAAAGTCAAAATATAATATAAATCAGTTTAAGCACCAGCTAAAGTCATTTCTGAAAGAAAAATGCTAGTATACACTTGATGAGTGCGTACAATAGATCCACAGTGGGTGGTGGTACCCTAATACTTTGTAATAGCTGTCTTAGATATAAGGAAAGGAAGGATATCACTGCTTACTCTGTTGATCGCTTATGTAAGTTAGCAAGTGCAGAGGTTGAAGGGCATACTTTCTTATGTGTCTATAGACCACCAGCATCAAACTTGTCATTGTTTTTAATCACAATGGAAGAAATACTAAGTAAAATTTGCAGAGATAATAAATTAGTTTTTGTTTGTGGTGACTTAAATATTGATCTGTTAGTAAAAAAAAGAAAATGAAGCTCATCTCATTGTTCAAACCTTTTAACCGCCATAGTCAAAAATACGTGACAAGCAAGCGCATGCCTTGTACGCCAAATGATACAAATAAGTGGCAAAATGATAGGTGAAATTGTGGCTTGGCATGAGAGCACACGCGTGAATTTATACTCCGGCATTCAAAAGGTTAATAAAGCAACCAGAATAACAGCAACTTCAGCTTCTTGCATAGATAATGTATTTACTAATTGTGAAGTAATAGATTCGTCCTTAATTGTTGGTGTTAGGTAAGACCATACTGGTTAACTTGTATCTTTTGAGTTAAACAAAAAGTAAAACTTAGCCAAAACAATTCGATTAAGACCTCTTACTAAAAATAAACTAAAATCATTTAAAAATATTCTTTGCAATCTTTATAAAGCTAGTTTTGATTCAAAAGACCCCAATATAAATTACGGCACATTATTTTCTACAGTTTGCCAAGAATTCAATAAAACGTGTCCTGTAAAACAGTTAAAGTCAGATCTAAATTTAGTGAATGGGCCACTGCGGGAATAAGAAAAAGCAGAGATATTCTATATGTCGCAGAATCAACACAGGGGCACAATTATTAGAATCGCTATTGATTATCATTAATTTAGAATAACGCCATCTATCATCGTTTCTCGGAAGCGTCAAGCAGTTTGCTTGGGTGAGGTCGATACAGGGCGTGGCAGGTCTTGTTTGACAGCTGTCAGTTGTCATTGGTTGGACGTATTTGACTTGACAGACTTTTTTTTTTGGTGAGACACGAGTGCGAGAGGTCGTTCTGCCAGCCTGTATCGAACTTACCGCGTTTCTGTACCTTAATCCATTTCCATCGGCTTGATTAATTGAGATTTTGTTATTTTGTTTTCGGAAGTGCATAAATAGACGGTTGTAATCAGTGTGGAGACTATTATTTCGTACCTACACCATGTCGACCTTGGACTCCGATAACCGAGTACCCCAAATTGATGAACTACCTTCGTTATATATAATTTATATCACGAAAAATCTCTGACTTCAGATCAAGCTTTTCACACTTATGTTAGAAACTATTAAAAAATATTCAAAAGTGTCTGCGCTCAAGCAAAATCTCAATTAATAATCAACAAAATTGGTACTTCTAACAAAAAAAAACTTATTATTAACTCAATTGCTCCTCTCGTAACAGGCATATTCAATCAATGTTTGGACAGCGGCAAGTTTCCTGACTTAATGAAACAAAGTAAAGTAGTACCAATATTCAAATCGGGTTGTAAGGGTGACCCCTCTAATTATAGACCTCTGTGCTTCCAGCATTGAGTAAAAATTATGAAAAAATAATGCTGGACCAGATGCTGTCTCACTTCAACTCAAATGGAATTCTGCATAGTCAACAGTTTGGTATCACGAAGGATAGGTCGACAACAGACGCGGGAGTAAAACTCATCAGTCACATTCTGGAATCCTGGGAGAAGTCCCAGGATGCCATTGGCATTTTCTGTGACCTCTCAAAAGCGTTCGACTGCTTCGACCACAACACACTGATAAATTACACCACTACGGAGTTCGTGGACAAGCTGCTGATCTTGTTCTTTCATATTTATCAAACAGGCAGCAAACAGTAAATGTATAATGGTGCGACGTCCTCCGGGTCTCTAGTAAAGATGTGCGTGCCCCAAGGTTCAATTCTCGGGCCTTTCTTATTTCTTGTTTACATTAATGATCTCCCTTACATTATGGCCAAATTATCGGATATAATTCTATTTGCTGATGACACTTCGCAAATTTTTAAAATAGATAAAAAGGATACGGATGTTTTACATGCCAACGAAAGTCTAACTGTTCTCTCGAAATGGTTCGTAGCTAACAATCTTTTACTGAATGCAAACAAAACAAAATGCCTAAAGTTCTCTTTACCAAATGTACCACAACGGGATATAAATTTAAATCTTGACGGCAAAAAACTTGATGTTATAGCGGAAACTGTATTCCTTGAGATTACTATCGATTCAAAATTGCAGTGTGGCATTAGAACTCTTTCGGGTAGGTTAAGCTGAGCTGCATATGCAGTAAGGAAAATAAGGCAGTATATTTATGTAGCCACAGCTAGGTTTATATACTATGCTTATTTCCACAGTATTATGTCTTATAGCATTCTGCTGTGGGGATCGGCGGCAGACGTTTACTCAATTTTCATTTTACAAAAGCTGGCAGTCCACGCGATCTATAAAGTGGGTCCTCGCGAGTCCCTCAGAGAAAAATTTAAAGAGATCGATGTACTGGCTCTGCGCCTTTCCTTTATATCTTAGAATGTATTTTATATGTCCGCAAAAACCGAGGATTTCCATAATATTAATACACGCAGTAAACACGAAATTGTAATACCCAAATTCAGATCAACAAAAACGTTATTTATAAGAAAATACAAAAAGTATTTTCTTATAAATAGTATACGTTTTTTATAACAAATTACCTAAGTCAGTTATAGAACTGATCGATGGAAAGTTCAAAAACTACATTAAACGTGTCCTTATTAAAAAAAACATATTACAAAATCAAGGACTACATTGAAGATAAAGAGGTTTGGCTTTAGTTCCTTCTGCGCATGCGGCTTCCTTGGTAGCTTATAAACGGCACAAATATGTGGATTTCTCAACTATTAACAATCTATTTTTTTTTCTTTTCCTTTTATTTAGATTTTTTTTAGTAGTTCTCAAATCATTTAAACACCTTTTGTTCCGAATAGTTGCCTTTGTATAGATTATTTTTAACGATTGTTTGTGAATGTGTGAACAGTGTAGGCCTTGTAGATTCCTAGATGTTTGTTAACTTTTGTTAACCTCTTATATTGTTTTCCGTTTTTTTTTGTGTAGTAAGCAACGACTTAGTGTAAAAATAAATCAGTTTGGATTTATTTTCATTGTAATGATTCATATTTATTTGGATAAGTGAATTGTATTTTATTTTTGAACAGTAAACCTTATAAGCTGTGTTGTGATAGTTTTTAATGAGTTTTCGATACAAAAATAAATAAATGAAATGAAATGATATCCAAAATGGCAGAACTATTAAGTTTTATGAGTTTATCAGTAACACTATTAGCGTCTCTTTCGTCGTAAACAAGCTTAAGATCTAATTGCCTTATACTATCATCAAGCCCCTTCATAATTGTAGAGCAAGCTGCTATTCTCAAGTCTTGGTTTTAGATGCATAATAAAGAGGAGAAATGGTCGGTGATTGTGGAACTATAGACGAATGTACGAGTGGGACGCTTTGTTCTTAGTATCGTGTGGTCTAGACAGTTATCACTTCTGGCTGGAAGAACATGGGCAGGCAGATAACCATAAAAAGCAAGAGAGTCCAAGTATTCATGAGAACTCATGAGAACTTAGTTCGTTGATTTATTGTAACAGTTTTATAAATTGTAATCAAATATTTTTATACGGTGGTTTAAAATTTATATTAAAGTCGATAACACCGAATGGGGTTGTGAGTGTAATGGCGGCGGTGACAGCGCTTTTTGATGGAACTGTCACTCGGTGCAAACGCATAAATCCCTTGGCTTGAAACCCAAGTCTAATAAATGATTGCTATTTGATTTAATCAGTAATTATTATTGTAATCTTTCATTATTTTGATTAAGTTCCTTTCAAATTTTTGTGTGAGTTATTTATTCTGCACGTATTATTTTCCAACAACCTGCACGTACACGCCCATAATGGAAGACTAACAATTAATAACGAATAAACAGCAACACGTGGTTTCTCAGCCGCTCGAAAATGCGTTATACATATTACATAACGAAAATGTTTTTTTTATCAATGCTTTACCTTCCGTAATGCACCGAGGATTGTGGATGGAGACACAAGTAGCATCCTCCTACGACTGCCGCCTCGCATTCACCGTAACTCATAGCGTAGAACGCCTGCTCCAGTGCCGCGGTGGAACTGCAGCACGACTCGTCGATCGCCATCGAAGGACCCCTCACGTTCAGCCAATAGGAAATGCGGTTGGCGAACATGGCCTTACAGCATCTACAAAGCAAAATAAATTATGACCAATAACAAACCTACAAATGGGCTAGCTGAATATAATTATGTATATTAAGATCGAATAATCTAATGGTACTGTAGGCCTTACGATAGCAGTAACTATTCTGTTATAAGATATCGAAACTCCGTACTACACTAGGCTAAGTCAAAGTAAAAGTATTACCGCCGATGTGCAGTCTATACTGTGGTAGCAAGAGTGACTCCTGGATTTGATTCCCACGGTCACGCTAAAAAAATCTGAAAAACAAGGACATACCACTGCATCTAGGTTTGTAGTTTGTTTTGTACCCGGTTTTTCCTTACCTTTGCTACATAGGACTTTTTTAAACAAACTGGCGAATGTGGCTGTACCAAATAAAGTCGGTATGTAATGTCTAAAGTGAATCGTTTCTTACCCAGTTATACCCAAGCCGGTTTTAGACCCGTCCTCATAGTAGATTCCTTTTTCAAATTCGGCGAAACAAGTCCCGACGAACACACCTATTTTTTTCCCACACAAGTGCTCGGGATTTACTCCTGTGGACGTTCACAATTAGGTAAAAATGATTAGAACAATATTTGCCAGAGGTTTCGCTCGCGCGGAGCTCGGCACGTATGTACTATAGGGATGAAATGTCGAGAATAGTCTTCCTGTAGTACATTCATGTCCTAACTCAGCTCATGGTTTACCTGTATACATCGAAATCTGTTCACACATTAAGGATTGATAAGGTAACACAGAGAGATAGGAATACTTCCGGATTTAACTAAAGAATGGATTTTGGAAAATTCCGGATTTATAATAATAGTGTCTATTTGGAAGTTTTTATTCTAGAATAAAATGCCATAATTATATTAGAGAAGGATGATTGTGCGAAAGAATGTGGTGGATACAAAATTCAATGATAGAGATGGGAATCATGAACGACCGAATTATAAATGACTGTTAGAATGAAATGGCTGGGTGTATTAGGATTTTAGCAAAGCATATTTTAGGAGAGACGAAAGGAAGAGGCACGAAAGATAGGGATACACGATGGTGGTCGACAGAAATTAAAACAAAAATGATGAAATTGTCAGCACAGGTATTACCCTTTTTTTTTGGGTTGGGAAATCATAAAATGACTCCTCCCACTCTGGGCGGAATGGAAGGGAGTGTCAGACTTTTACTGACTAAAACCCATCCATGTTCCTTCTTTTGCCCTTTGTGTTCCAGGGCCGCGGTATCTCTTTCGAACAGTCCCGCAGCCCTGGCAGGCATCGGCCCTTGCGGGGCCCTCCTGTTTGCTGACATCTCTTTGAGGCGCGCGTGGAACACGAACGCGCCGTCGACACGGCCTGTTGTCATAAAACGGACGGACGGCGAGCTAGCCCATTACTCACCGTCCACGGGCCCGCGCCTACGGTGGCCGAGAGCCACCACGTGGCCCCCGACGCCCGGTGCTTCTCCCGCGGTGGCTGGGACGTGAGATTCTCTCCCTCTCACGTTCCGCCACCTCCTTCGCTAGCATGACTGCTTCGCAGAAGGAGGTGACGGCTTCCCATTCCCTCTCGCCAACCATGGCTTGAACCAGGGCCGGACGCGAGAGGTCGCCGCCACCAATCGCCGCTACGAGGACACGGCCACAATATAAATATGAATAATAAAAAATATGAATATAAATATTATTAAATATGGAACAGTACGAAAACTACGTACCTACAAACTGTTCGAAACGGCACACTCAGACAAACATGTGCATCGACGAGACCCCAAAGCGTACCTCACGGTACGTTCAGTCGTTGGTGCCGCGCGTCAAGACGAGTGGTCGCGTAATAAGTTTTTCTCCGCAATCTTTTTAAAAAACGCCACGTACGTATTGTGTAGTTTATGGGTGTTTGCTAATTTGTAACTACGGAGAATAAAGGTATTTTTTTAATGTAATGGTGTTTTATTTACTGTTTCACACATTTTCGGTTAACGCAGTAGGTACGGTGCGCAGCCGCTGGGTTAACCAGGCATCGGCACCGCACATGCGCCCTGCTATGCTATTCTCTAGTCGTCAACGAGCTCAGTTTGCCTTTAATCGATTTGCAACTTTATACTCTAGAGCATAAAGTTTAAAATCTATTCAAGACAATCTTTAGTTTCAACGGAGGAGCGCACGAAATTTTTTCGTCACGGCTCACGCGGTCACGCCAAAACAAGTTTTTACATGTTTTGGCCATATTGACAAACCTAAGGTTAATATTAAATTGTTCCGTGTTATAAACTATCGTCTTTTTCTGATATTAACCGACGCCATGAGATTATAAATATTTAAATTTTGTAAACTAGTTAGGTATTCAACTCAATTGTTTGATCACTACACTACAAAACACAATGTTTTCATAAATAAATTTCAATTTCAAAAACATTAAGAGTGACAACCCTAATGCTGCAATGGAGCGTAAGTAGTTATTTTAACAACTAGGCCTAGTTTCCATACTGTTCCATAATAATATTGTGACATGGCGCCAATCGCCGCTACGAGGATACGGTGGTGCTTCGCCCAAGCGGAGCAGACCTCCACGGTGTGCTCCACCGTGTCCTCCGGGCGATCCTCACAGTGATAACACCCGGGCGTTTCCTCCCACCTGATTCGGTGCAGGTACCTCCCGAAACAACCGTGTCCGGTGAGAACCTCGGCGTCAGGCGGAAGGTGAGGGCACCGTGGCGCCTCTCTAGCCACTCCTCAAAGAGGGGACTTATCGCCACTATCGTGGCGTGCCCTGCACGGGGTTGCGATAGTCCCTCTCTCCATGTCGCCATGAGATCACGGCGGAGGTCTGTCCGCTGCGCAACAATATTCCGCGGCAGCGGAGTTACCCCCCGGCTCTGTACCTCCGCGCGCCACTCGTGCAGGCGCGCGAGGACTATGGCCTCCAGATCCCATGGCGGCAATCCGGCAAGGAGGCTCGCCGCCTCGCGGGAGATCGTGCGGTACCCACGGATCAGCCTTACGGCTACCACCTTTTGCTTTGCACGCTGCCTCAACGAACGCGCCCACACCGGTTCCCCGTAAAGGGAGGGCCATGGACCGCAAGATCCCCACATAGAGCCTCCGGCAGGAGGCGTTAGGCCCCCTTTTTTTTTTTTTTTTTTGGAGGGTGGGAAATCATCAAATGACTCCTCCCGTTCTGGGCGGAGCGGAAGGGAGTGTCAGACTCTTACTGACTAAAAACCACCCATGTTCCTTCATTGGCCCTTTATGTTCCAGGGCCGCGGTGTCTCTTTCGAACAGTCCCGCAGCCCTGGCAGGCACCGGCCCTTGCGGGCCCCTCCCGTTTGCTGACAACTCTTTGAGGCGCGCGTGGAACACGAACGCGCCGTCGACACGGCTTGCCCGTCGTCATACGACGGACGGACGGCGAGCTAGCCCATTACTCACCGTGGCGTTTGGCCCCCTCAGGTTGGGCAGGAGCCGCTTGAAGGCAGCTCCAGCCTTTTTCAGTCTGGGAGCCAAACGTCGGAAATGCTGTGTGTGTGTGTGCATGGGTGACATTAATATTATAAGTGTCGAAAAATACACAGAAATAACACAACATAGATCTAACAGGCTAAATAACAGTTGATGGGACAGCACGCCCGTTAACTCCAGGGAATTGAGAAATTCAACGGGTTATGCAGTACTTACTAAGCCATCACAGTGCTATGGATGTGTATACTTTGAATCGCCGACGATCATGTCAATATTTTTTTTGGGTTTATTTTACTGACCCACTCGTTCTTTGGCGACAGCACTGCCCACTCATACAACCACTCTTTATTTTTTATATTAACCTCCAAATTGGGAAAAACGTGAACGTCATGTTCCTTCTTAGCCCTTGGTGTTCCAGAGCCGAGGTAGCTCTTTCGAACAGTCCCGCAGCCCCGGCAGGCATCGGCCCTTGCGGAACCCTTCCGGTTTGCTGAGTTAGATCTCTTTGAGGCGCGCGTGGAACACGAACTCGCCGTTGACACGGCCTGTCGTCATAAGACGGTCGGACGGCGAGCTAGCCCGTTACTCACCGTCCACAGGGTCTAAAGTCGCCGAACGACGCCACCAATCAGCGCCTGGTTGCCGCGGATGTCCTGCAAGCTGCGGCTCAACACCTCTAATGCATGCTTCTGCGACATTTTGCAATCGTCCCAGACTATGAACTTCCACAACTGCAAAAGTACTCCCCCGTTTTTGGTTATGTTGCATGTTGGGGTATCTTCGTTTGTAAGATTTAGCGGCAATTTGAAAATGGAATGTGCAGTCCGGCCACTATTAAACAAAGTTGCAGCAATGCCCGAGGAAGCCATAACCACAGTTATATGACGGCGCGGTTGGCGCAGTGGCTGAACAATTGATTGCAGCGCTGAAAGTCGCGGGTACAGTAAATTAAGTACTAAATATACAACCTAAGTGTAGCTAGAGTGTTCAAGCTAGTGTGTTATTGTTATCTAGTGCTAAAATTCGTTTTAACATCACAAAAATTGCAATAAAAACTTTCAAACTATCATAGTGAAAAACTTGTACACTCGTAAAATATCCGTTCCTGTCATTGTCAAATGACAGCTGCTGTCAGCGTCATGGATGTCACGGGTTAGTGCTGCCACGCCTTGGAAAAAATCTCCCATATAATGGATCCATCAGGGGAGATTCCGGGTTTACATTAAGAGCAGTCAGATTGCCTCGAGTGACGCAATACTTTTATTAGATTACCTACATCGGTTGCACTGATATGATACTGTGTGGAGACTTAGGCCCTTCAGGCCCTCCCGAAAACAGTGGAACTAGTGAAACGGACACGGACAGTGCAATAATTGTTAACAATAAAAAGAACAATGACTATAAACTAACTAGTGAAAGTGAACTTTCCCCGAACAATGAAGGACAATACGCAGGTGCTTGTTGGTACTGCGCAAAAACTACGTAATTAAAAAAATCCATGAGTGGCAGGGACTCTAAACTTAGATTAAACAATTACATTGTAATTGTTAATTTAAATGGTAGTTATGTGTTTGAGCCGTTTGGAGTTGAAACACTAGGGCCATGGGTCCGAGTGCCCTCCTAGTTTTTCGGGAAATCGGCAAGCGGTTGGTCGACTCTTCACGTGACCAGAGGGCGGGCCTATTTTTTGGCCAAAGAATCAGCATTGCCACGTTGGATGGCAATGCTGATTCTTTGGCCAAAAAATAGGCCCGCCATCCAACGTGGTAATGCTGCCAGCCTTCTGGGCACTTTTCCTGTTGACAGCGATGCGGACGAATTTTTGGACGCCCTGTAGCCCTTTTCTACTTGTATGTACATATTGTTTATTACTATTATACTTTTGTAAGTGCCGTGAAATGTTTAATAAAGACTTCAGCAAATATTTCAAACGGACACCTAGTGAACAGTGTAAACGAAATTAATATATGTTACTGTAATATAAATTTCTGCAAAATAAATAAGATAGACTGCCGCAAATGCAACGGACAGTTCAATGTTTAGTACATGCCAATTATAGGACTTGAAAGTGAAGTAAGCGTCAGGCCCTTGGTGGTGCGATTGCGCCGACTCTACCACTCAATTCGGTCACGCGATGGAGCTGGCACAAGCTAACAGCAAGCAACCGCTTCTCCTTGCTCCCCACCGAAGAGGACCCCAAAGAAGAATTGGAAAAGGAAAAAGACTACGCACACGCGACTTTTACCTCACCCAAACCCAAGAAGAGAGAGAGGTGTTGTCAGTCCTAGCTCGACAGCGACCCAGCGACAACCGAGAGTGATTCCATCATCCACTCACATTCCCGACATAATCATAACAGATTTCAAGAAAATCAACGATCACTAATCACAGAGCATGGAGCAAGACACGCCATGGCTAGTAACAAATGGACCATCACGATCCGCGTATACACCGCGGACATGAGAAAAATAATTAGAGAAGAGTTGAGGAAACTGGACGACGGGCTCCGCTTCGTGGCACGCGTCCCGAAAGCCCAGCAGACCATCAGAAGAAAGGTTGTTTCATCACAAACATCTACGATGAGACGAATGAGGCATGCCTTGAGGAAATGGAGAGGTGCATCGGTGTGAGACCGATCAAAATGAGAACAATTAAAGGTAACCTACAATTATTTGTCTTTGATGGTGCTCACTCATACGATGAAATCGCCACGTTTATGAAGACAACAAAGCATGCGTAGTTCGGGGCCTTCACCTTTTTTTTTTTTTTTTTTGGGGGGTGAGAAATCATCAAATGAATCCTCCCGCTCTGGGCGGAGCGGAAGGGAGTGTCAGACTCTTACTGACTAAAAAACACCCATGTTCCTTCATTGGCCCTTTATGTTCCAGGGCCGCGGTATCTCTTTCGAACAGTCCCGCAGCCCTGGCAGGTACCGGCCCTTGCGGGCCCCTCCCGTTTGCTGACTTCTCTTTGAGGCGCGCGTGGAACACGAACGCGCCGTCGACACGGCCTGCCCGTCGTCATACGACGGACGGACGGCGAGCTAGCCCATTACTCGCCGCCCACAGGCCCGCGCCTACGGTGGCCGAGAGCCATCACGGCGTGAGTATGGAGCCCCTGGGGCAAGAGCTACAAACAGCTATGAAACAAATATTACACCAGCTACTGCTACAACACGAAATTCTCATAAAAATTCTTTACAAATAATCCGAGAAATCGATATCATAAGTTGCGTATACTGCGCCTCAATGCGCAAGGATTGAAAGGTAAATTCCTCGAGCTAATATCCACATAATATAATCGTGGTCAACGATTGCCGGGTGGACTTTTTCAAAAGCCGCATGAATCTCCTGTACTACGACAAGATCACGCACTCCATCGCGTCGCATTTAACTACAGCCATGCATGTGATATGAGGAATATGCTGGAGTCAGACCGACGACGTAACCCCTGGTACCGAAGATCGAGACCGCCTCACTGAAGGCGTCGCTATCAACCTCACTTATGATCATCTGACCGGAGATTCCATAAATATTAAGGGGATATACATACCTTACAGATCACAGCAATTCAACACTGCAGCGCTTAATGATGAGCTAGAAGACATCATAACCAAAGCTCCAAACATCAATATCGGGGACCTTATAATACCTTATATACCTTAAAATGACCGCACTCAACCAGACGAGAGACGAAGGGGCGGGACTAAAGCTGGGTGGATTGTGTGAGGAATGACATGAAGAAAAAAGGAGTAAATAATAGCGTGACGATTGACAGGGGAGAATGGAAGAAAAAAACGTGTTGCGCTGAACCCCTATAACATTGGACAAAGGCAGGAAGATGATGGTGGATTTTGGAAAATTCAACCTTTAAGCGGATGAAACAGGGGTTGAAAGTTTGTGTACCGTAGTCAAGCTAGCTAGCAGCAACATCCCAGAAATTATCTCACCTGCGTCATAAATGGCATTATATGCCTGTTCGAGGATTTTCCGGGACATGGGATCCATTAATTGCGCAAGGCGGTAATGCACCTTGAAAAACTGGGCGTCAAACCGATGTAGATCTGGCACTGTGCCCAAATGCTGAGACACCTCGGGGTGGCTGCCTGTCCAACGTACCTTCTCTGCAGTCACTGGGTTAACCTGGAAGATAAGGTTAATGTAGCCTACTGTTCCACTGGTAGATTTTACCATATTTATTATGGTCTAAACTGTCATCGTTTGGTCATTAGTATCACTCAGCACCTTTGGTAAATTCACAAAAATCAGTAATGTGGGGTCATCCAACACCCTAATTATGTCACCCACTACCTATAACAATCCGAGAATTTAGAAAAAAATCGTAGCCAGTCTTATTTGAAAAATTTGTAAGCCCCGCTATTTATAATGCAACTCAAAGAACATTGTTGAACTCACTAAACTGGGTTGCGAGTGTGCTAGGCATTTATCCCACAGTTAGCCACGAATCTTCAAACTCTCACCTTATTGTACAGAATGTCCGACAAGTCCTTGACGTGGTGCGAGGAGGGGAAGAGCCCCGACATGCCGGATATCACGACCCTCTCGCCGTCGAACGGCGTCGGTGCCATTGCAGCCTCACCCTCAGACATTGGGAGGAGTTGGTGCTGAGCTAGCTCTTCAGGAGTAGGCGTCATGGTGGAGCAGGCTGATAAGGTAAAAAGAGTTGACAAGGAACCGTCATAGATCCAAAAACTGAAAACCAACTTATCATTACACTAGCTTCCGCCCGCGACTTCGTCCGCGTGGAATAGTTACTTTGGGCTAACATGACTGCCCGGCTTTGCACATTGTGCGCGCAGTACCCGATCATTATTTTGCTGTGATTTTATTTTAAAACTGCGACAGCTCCTAAGATATTCACTTAAATCGAAAGATGTAAAGGGCAATTTTGTTTTAAATGAAATACTTGTGATGAGTAACGTATTTATTTGGATAAGGATTAATATCATGTTTATAAAAACACCTCCGTAAATAATGCATTATTTTAGAACAAATTTGGTTAGCATAAAAAAGGTTATAGTGAGCTAACCTTAAAAGATAGACATATGCTGTCGCGGACTTTTTTTTAGAACTTTTAAAGAGGAATAATTCTGTAATACATGATTTTTGCGACACTTTAACCGTTTACGCAGCGCACGCAGCGGAAGCTCTCAATAGGAAAAAATATCTCCCGATTTTGAAACATTCTTCATTAGTGCTCCGCTCTTATTGGTCGTAGCGTGATGATATATAGCCTATAGCCTTCCTCAATAAAAGGGCTATCTAACACTGAAAGAATTGTTCAAATCGGGACAGCAGTTCCTGAGATTAGCGCGTTCAAACAAACAAACAAACAAACTCTTCAGCTTTATAATATTAGTATAGATAAGAATTATTTTTTTAAATCGTGTCACTGTCCACAAACGGGGGACAAACCAGTGGGGGTCATTGGGAAGAATCGCATCTAAATTACGTTGCTGTTGTTACGTCATATTTTCAGTGTGACTACGGTTTAGTTGTGCCAAAGAGATTGTGAGAGGAGAAGAGTTTGTGACTTATAGAGCGGACATTGGGAATATTTTCATACAAAAATTTTGATATCGACAAGCGAGCGTATGATACTAGACAAAACAATTTGTTGCTACGTAGTAACAAGTATTGGATTACGATTTTCTTCGTCTCGTCCCGTCTATCGCTCGTAAATATTTGAATGTCTTTGAGTTGTGCTGACTGCGTTCAGTTTTCTTGGTGAAATTCGATTTGATTTATGTTTTAGTATTATTGTTCTGTGACTTTTAGAAGACTGAATGTGTTCAACACGATTCCAATAGGAGCAGAAACAAAAAAAGCATTTGAATAAGTGGAACAGAATTTGCGGTTATGATTTAATGTAAATACAAAATGAACGGCTACAACTTACTTGGTGCAGATCGAGGATCCTAACAACTTTAATGAAAGACTACAGAACCTGGACTTGTCTGCCACTGCACTTGTGCAGCAATTTTATAAACTGGTAAATAGTACCTATAAAATCGATTTTATATTACTAAATGTAAGAAACACAATGATTAATTTGCATTCAACTTCGGTCAATTGGGGTAATTTAAACTCTGAACATTCGATTAACTTCACTGTGATTTGCTTAACCCTCGATTCGTCGCGTGGGATGTTTGGAAGCCTGGGTTTTACAAAATTTTCAATCACGCATTCTTACAATGCCACGTATCCTTTACCGGTAACTTCCTAAAAAGAAATTAAGACTCGTGCTGGTGACATTTAACCTGCGCATGCGCACCGTGACATGTTCATGTTCAATCTGCGCTCGCGTGGCCAATTAATCATGGCTGCAAATGCATGTAAGTATGACGTCACATTTGTCACATTGACGTCACAATCGTCACATTGACACGCAAATTCAATACGTAAACGTTAATTGCACGTTTCGAATTGCGAATGAGTGACATGTCCTACTCAATTGTTGAACATCTCCTTTTGTCTTACTTGACTGATTTTGAAAAAAATATTCGCCTAATGGAATCGCGCCTTAAAAAACTCGGCTGAAAAAACTTCAAAACAAAAACAAGCAAATTTTAAAAGTTGTAATCAAATGTGGCCCGTTTGATTAATAAAATTATGAAAATGGAATGGGCCTTGCCTATATTCCGGTTGAGCAGAAACCAGCCTCATAGGTTGACCTGCGAGATGCCATTTATAAAATAATAGGCCTCGCCTGCTTCCAAATTTTGTTTTTAAAATATCGAGGATGGAGTATCCCCAACCAGCCAGCCCCAACAGGGTTCTGAGAATGATTGCTGGCAGAGTGGACTGTCCTTATGTGGTTCACTGCTGTCAGTTACATGTGTCACCGTATCGTGTTGTTTACTAACACTTAGTTTTTAAGGATTATGTTACTAACCCTATATGAGCCTCCGCTCGAATTAAAGAATTTGAATTGAATTGAATTATAAATAAATGATTTATAAGGTTAAAACCCAATAAGTGCCAAAAAAACTAAAATCGTTATATTCGTCCATCATAATGCATTTTTGACGCCCTTTGCAATTATTATTAGAAGAATCAATTTAAAATTAATGTTTCTGAATCACCAAATTTCTTGTTCTTACAAACCCACTCATACCAACCCAACCCGACCCACCCAACCCAAACCACCCATAAACCCATATGGGCCTGTTGTACGATATAAATGATAAAAGTAATTATTTGATTTGATTTGATGTAGACGTGTGTCAACGTGTGTGTAGTTCTGTGAAAACGTTGTTGTTGCAAAAGTAAATTCTATCTATCTATAAAAAATAGAATTTGTATTTATTTTTACTTTATATAATTTTATCGTAATGTAAAATTCATTACAAAAAGGGGAATATTCAAGACGTAATAATTGATCGGTTAGTTTTCATGCACACATGTAGACCTACCAACAGTAAAAAAGACTTTCATGTCAGTTATGGCGAGGCTAACCCGAGCACCGTAGGCATTTAACGCTTACCTCAGCCCGCGCAAGGAGACGAAATACATAACAAATTACTCGTGGGAAACGCGCGCGCTAAGCGCACTGGTCATAAGTTCACGAACTCGATTTCGTTACGAGAGAGTTACTCAGTTGCGTTACAGAGTAGAGCAATGCAGTAAATCAACTTGAAATATTTTTCTAGAAAGTATTGGTTATAGATAAATTAGGAGCCTACGTTTTGTTTTTATGAACTTAACCTAATTACTAATAATTAAAAATAAGTAGGTCTACTTATTTATTTTTGTGAATAAAGTCAATTGAAAATTACTGACTGACACTAAGATAATGAATACGGGTACGATTTAAAACTAAACGCCGCGTGCCATTTGGTGTTCTATCGGGTGTGATATCTTCGTGTCCTAGTATAAAATATCAAGTAGTAGGTAGGCACACTTACTTTAGGAGAATATTGTGTTACAATTCTTGAATTATTAATTAATGAATGAAATAATTTCAATATTGTAATTCAATAAGGGTTAAAGGTAATAAATGGTTATTTTGTGTAAAATATAATATGAAGTGCGTAGGTTGCTAATAAATAAATAAAACGGTGTTTTTTTTTGTTTTATAGTCAAATAGTTATGCTAATAAAAGTAAACACTTTTCAAAAGTAAAACTGTTCCGTTACCATAACGAAACGCGTCATACAGAATCGAGGTCACATACGCCTGTGCACATAGCAATAACGAGACGCCAATGTTTCCGGCTGTCATGCGCGTACGTACTGATCAAAACTTAGAGTGACTTGTCTCTGGCCGCCCTGACTGGCTAATTTCAAAAGATCAAAATTGGGACGGAGCGCGCAACCGTTAGAACCACCGAATCCGCCATCGTGAGAACATTGTTCTATCACTTCGTGTTCTACCTCCGACCAACGCACACCTCGAGTGAACTTTGATTAAGCCACTAGATTCATCGTCATCCAACACCATCGTCATCATCATCACCAGGAACAGCAGCTGGGAGGTCAACGAGTGCAGGTCGCAGTTTAAGGTACGCACGCTGCACATATCTTTACTGCTGTCTGTACAGAACTATTGTGAACCTCATCTCAACGTATTCGTAAGACCGCTTAAACGGTCTCCCCGGAGTAGCAGAAAGCCGTCAAACCCATTTCGGCTGATGCGCATGCTACAAACTTGAACCATTCATAATACATGTTGGGAACAGTAGCAGTATCAGCGAAGAAAGCAATGAAGCTGAAATAATGTTATCAGGTGTAGAGTTTTTGGAATCCGATTTCGACTATGACTCATAAGCCCTTTTTTTTTTTTTTTTTTTTGTGTGTGGGAAATCATCAAATCACCCCCCCCCCCAGCTCTGGGCGGAGTGGAAGGGAGTATCAGACTCTTAATGACTAAAAACCACCCATGTTCCTTCATTGGCCCTTTATGTTCCAGGGCCGCGGTACCTCTTTCGAACAGTCCCGCAGCCCTGGCAGGCACCGGCATTTGCGGGCCCCTCCCGTTTGCTGACAACTCTTTGAGGCGCGCGTGGAACACGAACGCGCCGTCGACACGGCCTGCCCGTCGTCATACGACGGACGGACGGCGAGCTAGCCCATTACTCGCCGTCCACAGGCCCGCGTCTACGGTGGCCGAGAGGCTTCCCATTCCCTCTCGCCCCGGACCATGGCTTGAACCAGGGCCGGGCGCGAGAGGTCGCCGCCGCCAATCGCCGCTACGAGGACACGGCGGTGCTCCTCCCAAGCGGAGCAGACCTCGACGGTGTGCTCCACCGTGTCCTCCGGTCGATCCTCGCAATTGTAGCACCAGGGCGTTTCCTCCCGCCCGATTCGGTGCAGGTACCTCCCGAAGCACCCGTGTCCGGTGAGGACCTGCGTCAGGCGGAAGGTGAGGGCGCCGTGGCGCCTCTCAAGCCACTCCTCAAAGAGGGGACTTATCGCCACTATCGTGGCGTGCCCTGCACGGGGTTGCGATAGTCGCTCTCTCCATGTCGCCATGAGATCACGGCGGAGGTCTGTCCGCCGCGCGACAATATGCCGCGGCAGCGGAGTTACCCCCCGGCTCTGTACCTCCGCGCGCCACTCGTACAGGCGCGCGAAGACTATGGCCTCCAGATCCCATGGCGGCAATCCGGCAAGGAGGCTCGCCGCCTCGCGGGAAATCGTGCGGTACCCCCGGATCAGCCTTACGGCTACCACCTTTTGGGGCGCGTTCAGGTAGTGCTTTGCACGCAACCTCAACGAACGCGCCCACACCGGGGCCCCGTAGAGGGCCATGGACCGCAAGATCCCCGCATAGAGCCTCCGGCAGGAATGACTCATAACCCCTATGATTTGTTTTGATTTTATTGTATCATCCTCATCACCATCAGTGGTCTATTCCATTAAATAAACGTACACTAATAACTTTTTTTTAAATTCAACCTTTTCTGAATAAAGCTTTGCCAGAAAAGTAGAGATGTGAACTTCAATGTGCAGAAGTTAAAAAATGCGAAGTTAGTTTCGTTTAGAGCTTAACTTTGGTACTGATAATGATCATCTTCAAGGCGAAATATTGTTGTTGAAATATTTACCATTACGGGAATACATACTGGTGTTTAACAGTTCCAAATAAATATCAAGGGTGATAAGGTTATTATGATCTAAATAAACAAATATGAAATACTGATCTAAATATCGCATAATATGTCTTGAATAATAAATAGTATCAATTTTGTTTAAACAGTGTATGGCCAGGGTTAACAGCTCTTGATTTTTAAAATGCATATTATGGGCCTCACAGTATACAGGAAGACTTTTTTATCAGTTCCATTTTTTTCTAAAATATTGGTATCTTTCAAAGACACCATTTTCTGACCAACGAAAGCTGTCCAAGAAGAAAGGCGGGAGCCTAAAAATGGTGTCTTTGAAAGATACTTAAATTTTAGAAAAAAAATGGAACTGATAAAAAAGTCTTCCTGTATACTGTGAGGCCCATATGCAAAGTTTTGCGTGAATTATGTTCGGAGAGAAGACTGCGGGAATCAAGTATCACACTGGTTGAAATCCATATCGCGTCTCACAGGAGTGATTAAAATCACTCCTGTGATCGGTGAAATCTAGCACGTCTCTGCACTGTTCAGATCACCTCGCCTCGATGGAAACTGGCTCTACCACTGCGCGCTACTAATTATAGTGCTTTTCATAGCGCTGGGACAAAACGTCCGACCGAAATGAAACTCAGGTCTGGAAATATTTTCGAGTGTTTTTACCCTTTGTACAGAACGTGTCTTATTTGTTTTTTTGTACCTTTTATTCGCATGTATGGTCTCAACACCGCATATAACACCATATCGGTGACCTGTGTAGCGTTTGTTTGTCCTAAAAGAAAGAAATTGGAAACTTAAATTTTATTAGACCAAAACAGTATAATAAACACGTATAAATTATGATGATGGCATTGCCACATTGTATGGCAACTCCGTCTCAGAGGCCATCTTCCTTTCTTTCTTTATCAGTTGACAGCGCCAGCGTTGAGGAGTTTTTAGACGCCATTTTTTAGTTTATTTTTAAGTTAGTTTAAGTTAATTGCACTGTAGTAAGACACTCGCTGAACCTAAAAAGTATACTTGTCGGGAAAATTATTGACAGCCCTCGGAGCCCACGGAGGTAGGCTAGGTAACAGCGCTACATTTACCACCGGTAGTCGTTGTTGGGGTCGGCTTCCAGACTAATAGGATACATGCATGCTGAATAATAATATGGAGCAACTCCTGCCTTTGGCACCCATCTTCAAGGTTAAGCAGTGCAGTGCACACCGACCCGTGCGGCTGTTACTATTTAGCCAAGAGCCCTTCTTGAGTATAGTTTTTACCTTTAGGATATTCAGGAAAAGCTTCCAGCGCCTGAAGTAACAGTTTTCCGTCTACTTCTTTGGTGAACAAGCTCGCATAGAAATCAATCACAGAAGCGTACTCAGTCAACAACATCTTGTCTTTGTTCTTGAGTGTGAAAAACACCGTCGATGCCTGTTCTGTAATGACCAATGTGCATTATAAATATTACTAAAAAAAAGTTATGTTATTGCAGACATACTGTAACCGTATTATTCCGGACACTTTTGCGCGAATGGAGCTTTGCGCGAACGGTCACTTACGCGACTGGACACTTATGCGAATGCACATATGCCCGAATGGTCATTTGGGGGAACAATATTAGCCCGACAAACACTTGCGTTAAAGACACTTGTGCGCATCCGCTTGGACGAAAGACATTTGCGCGAACCCATTTCCGTGACTGGACACTTGCGCAACTTGTTGTCCAGTGAACTTATAGGAAAAACATAAAATCACGCCTGATATTACGGAAGTCCTAGACAGATTGTAAGGAAATAGTAGATATCGTTATTTTTTTTAATTTTAATGGGTGTAACTTTTAGTGTTTTTCAGAATGAGAATTCAAGATGGCGGCGATTGGAGCTAATTAAATTTTCGGTGTTAATTAAACAGCAATCACAACCTTCTAGTCTGTCTGTGGTCTGGCTGTGTGTTCACAGTTACAACTCAGCCCACCCTTCAAGTAATATCAGGTGTGATGCTATGTTTTGTTTCTAAACCATAATCATTTTAAAAGAGTAACCATGGAGTTTCTTGCCGGTTCTTCTCCAGAGGAAGTGACCCACCCGAACCGTGCACCTTTTCTCAACGTTTTATAAGTGCCCATGTAGGCCTATGTGAAATAAAATATTTTGTTGATTTTGATTGATTTGAAAGAATCTGTCGGGCCTAAGTTGGGCAAATACAAGTCGCGCAAGTATAAGCCGCCGATAAGAAGTCGCCTATATTTATAGCGAATATTTGTTAATTACATAATATTCTAGGACGCAAGAAAGAGTTTCCTTGGAGGTAATATACACTAAAAACCAGAAGGACCACAAAGGCGTACAAGTTTTTTGTATCTGATCACAAAGTTCCTTTGTTTCTGGATGAAAACTTGTGGCCTCAAGGAATAATTTTTAGAAGATTCGTGCATTATAAACAGCGATATGCGAGTAATGTTTCAACGAATAGCGGCGGCCACAGTATGGAATGTAATGGATAGATTGTACAGAATGGCATCGTTTAACTGTAAGAGTCTAAAACGGTCTGTAAACAGCATTACAGAACTGTGTAGATATGCCAACACAATTGCTTTGCAAGAGACATGGTTGCAGCCAGATAAGATACCATATCTTTACACCATTGACGACGGTATCAGGACACGTGCGCGAAAGACATTTGCGCGAAGGACACATGCGCGAACCCATTTGCGCGAAAAGACATATGCGCGCATAGACGTTTGCGCGATTGGACATTTGCGCGCAAGGACACTTGCGCGATTGTACACTTGCACGATTTGACGTTTGCGCGCACCGACACTTGCGCCCTAAGACACTTGCGCGCAGGACGTTTGCGCGACTTTTTGTTGGGAGTCACAAATAGCATAAGTCACCAATTCTACATTTTAAAATGTACCTTCGTGCTCTAAGAATAGGATTTATTTTGCTTTAGGGTAGAAAAAAACATACGACGTTTTGTAATTTGAAATCAAACTAGAATCGATTTCAGAGTAAATTCCGCAACTTGACCATAGATGGCGGTATTCCCAGTGAATGCAATTATAACCTTAAACTCCTTAGAAATAAGGATGATATTCGCGTCATAAGTCTACATTTTTACAAGGAAGTGACACATTTGGTTTTGATCTATATTATCGATATCGATAGATACCCTATTTCTCGTTTAATTCCGAAAAAAGGTCGTAATATTATAAAATATAATTATACATAATAAAACACGTTATACCCAACAATACCTACTACCATATTTTTTTACGTTATTTTAATTTATTAAACAAACCAAACCCAATCAGTTAAATACTTACATAATGAAGATTAACACTTTTTCTATTAGAAAATTCAAATGAGTTAAAATAAGAGAGACATTATGTTGGCTTTTTTATTGTCCTTGAAATAAAGCGTGTTAAATTTTCTTTTATCGATATCTATCGATCAAATCTGCATCCAACTTAACAGCATCACTAATTGAGTAGCGTCGAACTGTCAAAACCTGGCAAAACTATACATGGAAGACGGGAGAGATCTATCTGTTAAATCAATAGCCGGTCAATCATTTAGTGGTGTTTGTTTTGCGTGAAGTTGAATTATATTCCTCCGTATTTACGTCTCTTACGTTACGATTCAATGCTATCGAGTTGAGTTTACGTTCCACTGGAGAAAGTTGTGAGATACCGGACTTTTGTTTTATTGTTATGTGAGCTAATTGACTCTAGTTTTAACGAGAAAATGTCTTCACCGGGTGGAGATCGGACAAAACGTCCACTCTCTCGACAGTGTGTAAATTGTAACCATCATGCATGGCGCCTAATCTTCGCCGACGACTTATTGAAGATTTAGACGAACAAGTGCTCATCCTTCAACGATCCTGGGTAAAGCCGACACCGATAAGTATATATTATTATCTACCAGCGACCCGCCCCGGCTTCGCACGGGTGCAAGTCCTTCCTCTTGAATCACTGTGTCTATTGCTGAAAACTGCATTAAAGTCCGTTGCGTAGTTTAAAAGATCTAAGCGTACAGACAGCAGAAGCCACTGTTTATGTATGTGTAATAATATTAAGATATCAGATTACCATGTACACACATAGTGTTCACTATTTCAGCAGTGTATGTAAGTTCAGCTGTAAATGTCTACCTACAAGCTGATAATATAATAATTGTGCATTAATGTTGTTGAAGTGGATGCAAATAACATACATACATACAACATAGGTATTAATGTCTATTATGACTGTAAAAAATTCACACAACGATCTTCACTAAAACTATATGTACGCAGCTAACAACGACGTATATTAATTTTCACCCAATACAAAATCTCAAAAAAACAGCAAATTTTGTCGGGTCTACTTATAGTTTCGCTTGTAACGAAACCATACCGCGATTTATTTCGACGACAACGCCATCTAGTTAGATCATCGGTACTAAATATCAAAAATTCTTACAAACGCTAAATAAAACATGTGAAACGGTTTGACATTCCGCCCACCAAGGACATGCTCGAATGAGTTGTCCTTTGAATTAAAGCCGCCCACCATGAGGTCAAGGGGGCTGTGAAATTTTAAAGAAACAAAATAAATAAAAAGAAAAAACAATATCAATCACTGGTTGGTAATACACACAGTTTACAGGTAGGTCTTTTAAGTACAGAACCATTACATTTTATAGTTACCACTCGTGTGAGTCCGTCCGAACCAGGATGCTTTTCCAGAATCCTACCCAGCAACCATTTGCCAGGAGGAAGATTGTCCTCTTTTACAAGGACAATGTCACCAACATTCGGTTCTACGTCTTTTTGCGACCATTTATAACGCTGCAACATCGAAGTTAGAACTTCCATAGACCATCGTCGCCAGAAATCCTGGGTCATTTTTTGTACGAGTTGCCATCGCCTCAACGTGCCCACAGAGCTACACTCGTAATTACGTTCCGGCACAAGAACCAGAGGTTCTCCGATTACAAAATGACCGGGGGTAAGCGGCATTGGATCATCAGGATTTTGGGAAAGTTGAGAAATGGGTCTTGAATTGAGGCAAGCTTCAATCTGTACAAGTAAGGTAGCCATTTCTTCGTAGGTAAGAGTGGAATCACCAATGATACGCTTTAAGTGGAATTTTGTTGATTTGATTCCGGCTTCCCATAGTCCACCAAAATTTCAAATCAAATCAAATCAAATCAATCTTTATTTGTGAACACAGGTATTATAATAAAGGTCTTATGTATACATTTTAGTCGAGCTCTGCGTCCTACCAATGTAATTGGTGTACAAATATTAGCTTTTTAGTAAAATGTCTGTATCTGTAACACAAAGTGGAGTTCGAATAAATAATGTGAATTCAGCGTACTATTATTAAATGATTAATCAATTAGAATTTATTTTTACATGTAAGTCAATGGTAAATTATATAAAATGCTCGTAATGTCATATTTTAAAATTTTGTAAATAATGTCAATTAAATGTATTATTAATAATTCATCAATAACAATTTATTTTTACATGTATGTCAATGTTCAAATATAATAAAAGGCTAGCAATGTCATATTTTGTCATTTAAAAATTCCTCGATAGAGTAGTACGTCTTATCAATTAGAAATAAATACAATTTTCTTTTGAATTTGCGGACACTATCTTCAGTCCTTATACATTTTGGTAATTTATTATAGACCTTTGGAGCCATTACAAAAATACTGTTTTTGTATAGTGCAGTACTAGATCCGACTGTTTGTAACAGATCACAACGACGCTGACTAGTTACTCGAGCAAATTTATGTAAATTATTTTTGACGAACATAGACGTTTCATAGATGTACAACGACGGCATAGTTAGTATTTTCGTATTTTTAAAAAACGGTTTGCAGCTGTCCGTTGTCTTCAAATTATATATAGCTCGTATGCACCTTTTTTGGCACTTAAATACCATATCTTTACCCGCAGCATTGCCCCAAAATATAATTCCGTATCTCAGTGTTGAAGCTACTAGACCATGATACGCCGTTAGAACTGTTACTCGATTGGCCGTTTTACTTAGCATGTGCAAAGCATAGGAATGTTGGTTCAGCTTACTGCATACCTTGTCAATATGTGAACTCCATTTTAGCGTGTTTTCTATGTGTAGTCCAAGAAATTTAGTCACATTTGCTTCATTAATAATTTTGTCCTTGTATTTAATATTTAAGTCCAGGTTGTAATTTATCCTTTGATGAAATTTCATGAATACTGTCTTATCAAGATTTATAACCAAATTATTATTTTGCAGCCAATTCACAACTGATACTAAGGTGGAGTTAATCTCAGCCTCTAATGTGCTTATCTCGTCACAATTGAAAAGTAAAGTGCTGTCATCTGCAAACATTGTCATTGGATATGATGATGCTGTCGGAAAGTCGTTAATATAAACAATAAATAGGGGCGGCCCGAGTACACTACCTTGTGGAACTCCATAATTCACCGCTCTCTGGCTAGATTTATATGTTATTTCGTTTTTTTTACAAATTCTACTAATTGTCGTTATTTGTTGCCTATCACAGAGATAAGATTCGATTAAATTTGATATATTTCCTCTTATTCCGTATGCGTTAAGTTTATTTATCAGTAGTTTATGGTCTACGCGATCAAATGCTTTTGACATGTCCATATAAAGCGCCAGAGTTGGTAGTCTCTTATCCACTCTGCTGCTAACCATATGTAAGAAATCGTAGATGGCCATGTCAATAGATTTGTTTTTCCTAAAACCTTTCTGGTTTTCAACGTATAAGCAATTTTTCTCAAAGTATGAAGTAAGTTGATAATATATTGCCTTCTCGAATACTTTTGAAAAGATCGGTACTAACGCTATAGGTCTGTAGCAGGACATATCTTCTCTGTTGTCTTTCAACTTAAACTTAAACTTAAACTTAATTTGGGGCATGGGGAGGTATAAAATGCCACTTGACACCTTTACAACTGAGCCAACCCCTAATTTCATTAGCGATCGCTGACTGTTCAGCAGCGACTAAGGTTTGCAGTTCCTTAGCTGCGCCTAGAAAATTTTTGCCGTTGTCGCTCCAAATATCACTGCAATGGCCTCTTCTAGCAACAAATCGCTTGAAACCTGCTATAAAACCTTCAGAGGTAAGATGTCTAATGGCTTCTATGTGCACCGCTCGAGTGACCATGCACACAAACAGACAGATGTACCCCTTGTAAGCCTTGTTGCCACGACCCTTAGATACTCTAATATTTATTGGACCGGCGAAATCAACACCGGTATGCAGAAACGGTCTGGCAGGTGACACTCTACAGGTCGGCAATTGACCCATGAGCTGATTGTTAAATGTCGCTGAATGCCGAATGCATACTACACACTTGTGTGCATGGGCTTTTACTAAATTTTTTGCAGATATAATCCAATATTTTGTGCGTAAATAGTTTAACATTAATGTTGGACCTCCGTGTAGAGTGTTTGTGTGAGCTTCGCAGACGAGCAAAGTAGCGAAGTGATGACGATGTGGAATTATGATAGGATGCTTCATACTTTCCGACACTTGTGACTTTTCAATTCTTCCTCCTACTCTTAAAATTCCTTGCTCATCTATCATAGGACATAAAGGTCGTAATTTACTTTTCTTACTTACATTTCCTGTCTTCTTGATGTTTTCTATGTCTTCCTTAAATTCTTGTTCTTGGCATTTTGTAATGCAGATTTCCAGAGCAGCTGTCAACTCTTCGCTTGTCAGGTAAGGTTCTTTATGTTGCTTAAATCTTAAAAATCGTCTACAATATGCCACCACTCTGATCAATTTTTGAAGTGATGAATATTTTGTCCACAGGTTATCTTCTAGACTTGTTATCACGTGCACTGTAACGCCTTTCGATGATCTTTTCTCGAGATTAGTTGACATCGAATTTAGTTTGACATAGTCAATTGGTTCTTTCTTCAACCACAAAGGACCGTGCTTCCACAGAGGTGACTGTGAAAGTGCTGAAGGTGTCATACCTCTTGACGCGATATCTGCGGGGTTGTGATTAGATTTCACATGTCCCCATTGAGTATTGTCTAAATAATTCATAATTTCAGACACCCGATTGCCAACGAATGTTGTCCAGCGGCTGGGATGGTTACTCAGCCAAGCCAGAACTACAGTCGAATCTGTCCAACAGTGTATATTTTCTTTAGGTATGTCCAGAATTTCAGCTATCTCCGTAATCAATTTGGCCAATAAAACAGCGCCCATCAACTCGAGACGAGGAATTGAAAGTTGCTTGATCGGCGCAACCTTGGTTTTTGCGGATATTAAATTAATTTTGATATCTCCATCAATGCCAATTATTCTCAAATACGCAACAGCTGCGTACGCTAAATTGGAAGCGTCACAAAAGCCATGCAGTTCCACAAGTACATCGCCTTCTTTGGATTCAACCCATCTTGGAACATGAAATTCTGGTAAGTTCAGTAATTCCTTTTGATAGGTTTGCCATTCTTTTAATAAATCATCTGGTAATCGGTCATCCCAGTCGATGCCAACTAGCCATATCTTTTGAATCATTATTTTTGCCGTTATAACACACGGCGCTACCCACCCTAAGGGGTCGAACAGTCGTGAAATATCTGATATTACTTTTCGTTTTGTTACAGATGCAGGTTGCGGAAATGTTATTGAATATCTGAAACTGTCTGATTCTCTATCCCAAGAAAGTCCCAGTATTTTAACCACCTCATTCAGTTTTATCTCCACAAGTTCTTCCTGAGTTGTACTTTTTCCCAATATTTCCTCTGTTAATTCCCTGTTATTTGTCATCCACTTCTGTAACTGAAAACCACCTTTTTCCAGTAATCCTTCCATGTCCTTGTGAATCCGTTTTCCATCCTCTACCGTTTGACATCCTGACATATAATCATCTACGTAGAATTCCCTGTTTAGTTTTTCAGATACCAGCGGAAACTCAGCTCCCTCATCGTGTGCCAGCTGCTGCAACGATTTCACGGCAAGGTAAGGCGCGGATGCAGTGCCGAAGGTAACTCTCAGTAATTCATACTCTTTTATTTCAGATGTAGGATCACTCCGCCAAACAAATGTGTGTGTCTTCAGGAGCAACCTTGACTTGCCGATACATTTTTATTATATCTGCAACTAATACAATTGGATACATCCGCCATCTCATGATGATGTGACGTAACTCCGGTTGTATGGTGGGACCTACCCTCAATGTATCATTAAGGGATCCACCGTTAGAACCCTTAGAAGAAGCGTCGAACACAACTCTGACCTTAGTAGTAGTTTTATCTTCGCGAACAACTGCGTGGTGAGGCAGATAGACTGCTTCCGAATGCTTATCATCAGTTTCGCGAGGCACCATCTTTATGTGACCAAGGTCGAGGTATTCTTGGATTACTTCAGTGTATTTTATTTTGATCTCAGGATCTTTCTTGAAACGCTGTTCAAGATGATGAAATCGTTTCAGTGCGATGTCTTTGGTGTATCCGATTTTACTTTGTGGATTTGACTCACGAAATGGAAGTTTCACTATGTATCGCCCGGCAGCATCTCGTCGTGTAGTACGAGAGAAAAATTCTTCGCACTGTTGTTCTTCTAAGGTGAGTGCTTTTTTTACATTAAAAACATCAGATTCGATCTCCCAGAAGTTCTTAAGCATGTCATTCTCAGTGATGTGGGAATGCATACTTACTACATTATGACAATGTGCTGTATTCGGATCGCTATCTGTGGATGCTAGTCCAGACAAAATCCATCCCAGAGTTGTATTCTGTGCAATTAGGGGACCTGAAACGTGTTTGACTAAACCTTCTCTAAGGACTTGGCTGTAAACTTCTGCTCCAAACAAAACATCGATTTTGTTTGGAGTGTGATACTCTGGATCTGCCAGAGTTATTTCTTCTAGTTGTGGCCAAGTTGGTATATACATTTTAGTTGAGGGAATCAACGTTGTTATCTTACTTAACACATATGCTCGGACTTGAATAATTGCACTTGGATCGTGACGTGAATGAATGGTTAAATAAACCATGAAACTAGAGGCCAAAGTACCCTCGTCACCTCCTATGCCTGAGATAATACTATCACTACGTATTTTCTGTAGTCCGAGCTATTGGACTGCTGATTCGGTTATGAAAGAGGCCTGGGATCCTTGATCCAATAACGCCCTCAGCAGTTGTATATGACCTCGATTGTCGATTGTCGTATACGAACTCGATTTGGCACAACTTTTTTAGAAAAGTGTGTCGCTATGCTTGAAGATTCTGATTCTTGTGCCGTACCGGAAGCCGTTTGCAGTGTGGACACTGCTGATTTGATTGCTACAGCCTCTACCGGATGGCTATTGGGTGATGATGATCTCGAGGATGCCGTGGGGTGCAATAATGAGTGGTGTCTACGCTTGCAGACCTGACATGATGTTTTAACACGACAATACTTAATCGAATGGTTCGTGCCTAAACAATTGTAGCATAAATTGTGAGTTCGGACAAATTCATTTCGAGTTTGGTAAGTTTCTTTACAAAATTGTTTACAATGACTTAGATAATGCTCTTGTTTACAGAATGGACATACGATTTGAACAGAGTTATTGCTGTTTGACTTGACTGCGTGAAAAAGCTTTGGCTTATCAACTGTGGATTTCTGCTTTGACTTGGATGTGTCTAAGTACTCCAAAGAACGAAATCTTGATTCTAAAAATGTTTGAAATTCTTCAAAAGTTGATAATTCTTCATCTGGACTAATTTTCAATTCCCACAACTTTCGTGATTCACTATCCAGCTTAGCGCTTATTATATAAATGACTATAGCATCCCATGATTTCACATTAATGCCGAGAGTGCTTAATCCATGGAGACAATCCACAGTAACATCCAATAATTCTTTGATCGCAGTTGATGACTCTGTTACATTTGATTGATTCATCAATCTCTTTAACATTGAATTACACAAATATCGTTTGTTGTTATAGCGTTTGTTTAAGATTCGCCAACATTCCTGATAGTTTGCGTCTGTCACAGGAGTGTGACGCAACAGTTGTTCTGGTTCATCCGATAAATGACCTTTCAAGTAGTGTAGTTTTTGTACATCGTCAATGGAATCATTGTTATGGATAAGTGATAAAAACAAATCACGGAATGACGTCCACTCCGTATACTTGCCAGAAAAAGTAGGAATGACAACTTTAGGTAACTTAACATTTGTGTACTTTTTTGACGATGATTCTTGATTAACATTAACACTGGTCTTTGTAGGTGTCATTTGTTTGATGGAGTCTTTCAACTCAGACTTATAATTTATATAAATATCCTCAGTTTTGTCATATATCTCCGATGTAAAGTAATTATGATTCGAATCTAGTTTTCCTACAATGTTCCTGTGTGTTTCTATAAAATTAGACCACAATTATTGCTCTAATGCTTCCAACCTAGTTTCTAAGTAGGACAACGTTATGCGTTCTTTAGGAGATTTTTTATAATTAAGTCTACCTTTCTCAATGTTTTTCTTATTATCTAGTTGTAAGTTAATTAATGAATCCATGACTTTAAAATCCTATCAAACTATTGACTGTATTTATGTATTACACAATACACTGCTTTCTGTGCTGATACCCAAACTCGGTGCGCAATAATAATTTATAACGCACTGATCCGGTTTCGAAGGACCATGTAAAAAATTCACACAACGATCTTCACTAAAACTTTAAGTACGCAGCTAACAACGACGTATATTAATTTTCACCCAATACAAAATCTCAAAAAAACAGCAAATTTTGTCGGGTCTACTTATAGTTTCGCTTGTAACGAAACCATACCGCGATCTATTTCGACGACAACGCCATCTAGTTAGATCATCGGTACTAAATATCAAAAATTCTTACAAACGCTAAATAAAACATGTGAAACGGTTTGACAATGACTCATACAAAATAATTGGGTGTATGAAGGGTATTTCATTTTTTATTTATTTAAACTTCATGTACAATAGTGGTACATAGGCGGACTTAATGCCACAAGGCTTTCTCTACCAGTCAACCTTTGGGTTAAATAAGAAAACAATGTGATAGGGTACAAAATAAATATCTAAAATAATTTGGGTACTTATGCTTGTGCCGGTAAACATGTGAGTTTGAACAAAGAACGGCACACCCAATTTATGTGAATATGTATTATAAAAGTGGACATATAATTTACAAAGGTGTTTTTTTACTTTTCAGGTATCATCTGATGACATCCTGTGCATTGAATGTTTCCTGTTGTTGCAAGAGCAGATATTATCAAACACACCTCCCTCTCAAATTGAAGTATCTCTGCCTCTTGGACATCTAAGCATATATTTTGGATGTGGGATCTCCATTGCAAGTCGCAGAACTCACAGTTTCCCAAGACTGTCCTCAAAGGACCTTTATTTTAAGATGGACTCCAGCTCATATCGTAACTGTTATTAACTTGGCAGAATTGCTGCATTTAATTGTTGGTATTATTGAAGAAAAGCTTTGTCAGTAAAAATAATAATTCTTTCTTTTTTAGGTCATACATTTGGAAAGAGTTAGTCGTGCTTGTTGAGAGGCTGCAACAAGAGATATTCAAAGACCAGCACTTCCTCACATTAACAGACCTGCAGTGGAGTCGGTGGACCTTGAAAATATTGAAATGGATATCTCAGATGCTGTGATTCCTGAACCATCTCCACTGCCACTGCCAGTATCAAAAATTAATTCTCTTACGTACAAAAGAGTTTCTGCAAGTTTAAATCATTGCCTATTTTTAGATGTTTTTTTTTTTTATTTATTGTTCACAAACATACATATTTTTTTTATCTACAATTTAGTCACCAAACTTTTTAGTTTGATGGCGAGGAGCGCTTGTTTTAACATACAAGTAATTTAGTAAACAACTGACCTTAAAACTACTAATAAACTAAACTACTACATAAAATACTAGATGGTGTAACAAGGTAAAATGAAATAAACGCATGTCTCATGGCGTCGCCACAGAAAAGCTCCATATTACGCGCAACATGCGCGTCCAACTGTACAACGATCACGAAGCAGGTGTCTTTGCGAATAAGCTGCTGCAAATGGGAGAGGGTCGTCTGGAATTGGACGGAGAGGGTAAAAGTCTATTATTTTTGGTTTGTGCACATAGGTATAATATATTACTTTAGTTATTTTTATTTATGTATTGCATAAGAATAATTTAGGTAATTATTATGAAATTATTAGGAGTATTTTCATTATTATTAAATTACGTTATTATTTATGTGTTCATATTTGGTTTCCTACATTCTACATTAAATAAATATCCTTATTTCCCAAAACTACAGATAATAATGTACTTTAAGTTTACAATTTGCATTCGTGGTAGAGAACACTATACTAAACATTTGGATACTTCTGAAATCTGTACACAAAAGATTAAACTCTGTCTCTTAAACTAGGATATCCTGTATCTTAAGAGACAGTTTTGCAATGAGGTTCCAAATGATTTATGTATAAGTGGACTGTGTCGAATTACCTTCAGAGGGAAAAAAGTCATAGGTTACTTTTTAAGTTATGTAGGTATGAGCATGTGAGAGGGTGAGGGTGAGTGAATGTGATTGTGGGTATGTAGGTGTTTGTGTGTGAGTCGCAGTCTGCGTACAGCTGTGTTGTTGGGTATCTATGGGGCTGCCTTGTCATTACTTTTAGTACGACTCTCTGCGCTCTCTCTGCCCTCAGGATGCAACCTATCAATATATTCAATATATTGGCGTTAGCAGAGTTTCGGAGGGATTTAACCTTCGGTATGCCTGGTAGGGTCCGTCAGACCCACCTGTGTACCTAAACCATAGTATTTCTTTCAAATTCGAATTTCGCGCCTTACCGCACTTAGTAGCTGGCCGTTATGAATTGCTAGACGCCCGCCGCCCGCTACCTCAGTCCAGAGTGCGCTCCCGTGGTAGTAAGACGTGCGTATAGTTCGCACGGGTCCCACGGACCCGACCAGGCATACGACGTGACGTTTCTATGTAAGTATTTGTTGTCTGTGTTTTTGGAAATTGAAGTTATTTTTGGATTTAAATATAATATTTTTTACATTATTTTAGTTTCAAAATGGGGAGCCATCTCTGCGATGATGATATTAGTAATTTATTACTCGACGCGGCTGAAGAAGATGACGTAATTTTCAACTCAAGTGGAGAAGAGTCCGATCATGTGAGTCATGGAAGCGAGGCATCTGATTCGGAGGCAGAAAACAATGATTTTGGAGGGGCTGTTTCGGAAGAAAGTGCGTCCGATTCTGAAATGAGCGTGCCGTTGTCTACGCTTGCTTCATTGCCGTCAGGGAGAGTGTATAAAGGTAAGGATGGAACTTTATGGCATAAAAACCCTGGTCGATCTAACGTACGTACACGAATTGAAAATATAATATCTGGTACACCAGGAGTAAAGCCTCAAGCTAGAGATGCAAGGACTCCTTTAGAATGTTTCGGACTCTTCATCAACGAGTCTATGTTGTTCGACATAATGCTACATACAAATGTAAGAATTCGAAGAACGAGAGATAATTTGAAATCTTCTAATGAATATTCCTACGCGGAAATTTCTATTACGGAATTAAAGGCTGCGATTGGTCTTATTTATCTCGCAGGATTATTCAAATCTGGTAGACAGAATTTACAAGATTTTTGGTGCAATGATGGAACGGGTGTGGCTATTTTTCCCATGACGATGAGCCTAAGAAGATTTTCTTTCATCTTAAACCATTTGAGGTTTGATGATGTCAGTTCGCGCGAAGAAAGACTAGCACAAGACAGGTTAGCACCATTCAGGAAGCTCTTTGATGATTTTGTCACCAACTGCCAGCTGCATTACACGCCTTTCGAGAATCTGACTATAAATGAAGAACTTGTAGCATTTCGAGGGCGTTGTAAATTTCGCCAATATTTGCCCAATAAGCCGGCCAAGTATGGAATAAAAATATTTGCACTGGTTGATGCCAGAACCTACTATTCTTTGAATTTAGAAATTTATACTGGAGAACAGCCAGAAGGTCCATATAAAGTCAGCAACAAACCACATGACGTTGTTGATCGTCTAGTGAAACCTATTTCCAGATCAGGGCGAAACATCACAATGGACAACTGGTTCACGAGTTATCCAACTTACGAACACTTGCTAAAAAATCATAAGTTGACTGCTGTTGGTACAATGAAATCTAATAAAACTTGTATACCAGAAATATTTAAAAAAAATCGTGAAGAACATTCATCCCTGTTTGGCTTTCAACAAAATTTGACCTAAGTATCTTACATTCCAAAACCCCGCAAAAATGTATTTATGCTGTCATCACTCCATCGTGACATGGAAATAGATCAAGAAACAGATGAGAAGCAAAAACCCGTGATTATAACATTTTATAATAAAACAAAAGGTGGAGTAGACACCGTTGATAAGCTTATTCAATCTTACGATGTCACACGAAACTCAAGAAGGTGGCCACTGACACTGTTCTTCTGGATGCTCAATACTGTTGGCATCAATGGTAAAATTATACAAATGCTCAACTGTCCAGAAAACAAGCATAGTCGAAGAAATTTCATAAAAGACTTGGGTCTTGCTCTGATTGAACAACATTTGCAGGCAAGAAAAAATAATAATCGCCTATCTACAGATCTTCGCAAGCGAATAGGTAGTCATTTGGGTACCCAGGATGACTCGCCGTTGAAAAAATCGACTCCTGGAATAAAACGTAGATGCTACGTATGCCCAGTCAAGAAAGATCGCAAAACGCAATACATTTGTGAGACCTGTAAGAGTCATTTATGTCTGGATCATGCCATTTTCCAATGTGCAATTTGCTTTCAAACCAGAGCCCTGGAAAATAATGAGAGAAGTGATGAAGACTGAATATTTTTTAATTATTTAGAAGTACATAGAAGTGCCTTATATTTTTATATAGTCTGATTGGTATCTCTTTAGATTTTAATAAATAAAGTGTGTTATAAGAGTAGCGAAATTAAAAACATTGTTAAAAACACTACCTAAGTTTAATTACAAAAATAATTATTAAAAGTTGTTGATTTGCATTATTTCTTTATTTTATTACCTAACATACACCTCTAGTAAACATATTAAAACATTTTAATAACTTATTTATCAATAAATATTTGGGCAATTAAAAGCTAAAAATCCGGGTCTGATAAACCCACCAGGCATACCGTGTAACTTTTTACCACCAGGCATACCGAAGGTTAAAAATATGTATGAAGCGCAAAGTTCTAGTCGTGACAGCGCATAGTTGTTTTTCCCATGTGAGTCCATCATCTACGAGTATGAGGACTCCTAGATACTTTACGGTGCTGATCGGTTAGAACATGAGTGGGCAGTAATTGAATAACAACATTACTTATACCTATATTATATGTATATATTTCATAATGTTTGGTGTATGAGAGTGAATAATTTTATTTTGCAATCGATTTGTCATCTAGAAACGTTGAGTTTTTTTTCAATTTATTAATAAATTATATATTTGTTCTGGCTACTTCTCGAATATCATTTGGAAATTTATTATATATTTTTATGGACATAACAAAAGGGCTGGTTGAGTGCAAATGCCCTCAACCCTGTAGTTATGTCGGGATTGAGGTATGTGTATTTTGTTTTCTTTTTGTGTCGAAAGGTGTCTTGGAAGGCATCTTATTTGTGTTTCTTCACAAGTAGTTTAAAAATCTGGGTGTTTTCAAACAAATTTACATAATTCTAAGATATACAAACAGGTAAGTGTGAGTATTTTGTGTTTTCGCAAGTGCGGTTTGCAGCTATCTGGTTGTTCTATGTTGGTTATTATTCGAATTAACTTCTTTTATATATATATATATATATATATGTTAGAGATATTTTAATGATTATTTAATTTATTCAAATAGAAACTTCGTGCAAACATCATCAGCGACTTCGGGCTTGTCAATGTCGTAGCTTCCACAATCACCCTACGAGTCGACCGCGATGCCAACTACTCCAAATCAAGAATACTTTACGCCGGGGTATGAAACTCAAGAAAATATGGCGGCTGAGCCGTCAACATCAAGAAACGACGTATCTGGCGCCTACACCTGAAACATGGGCGATATTTTTTCAAAATATGATGGCTGGCTTCCAGAATTCTAACCAGAAAACCTCTACGAGCACCGTGGAATCAAGAAAGTTGAAGGCAAGCGAGATTTATCTATCGCCGTTTGATCCGGACGACTGTCAGTTCACCGCGGTTCAGTGGTGCGAAGAGATTGAACATCATAAGAAAAACAACTCGTGGACGGATTATGAAACTAGGAACGCTGTATTCACTCACCTACAAGGACTCGCCAAAAAGTGGGCTGCGCGTTCGTATCCATTGTGAAAGACCTGGGAAGAGCTAAAGGAGCGACTTACTAGACAGTTTGTTGCAACTAGGAGGTTCTACGATTTGTTTCGCGATATGGTGGAGTACAAGAGCGACCAGGTGGCTACGTACATCGAGTATTCTACCAACAAGTTGGCACTTATAGATCGACTGGATACAGGCCGGGGTGAGTCAAACAAAATCGAGGTGGTGATCTACGGCATTACGGATATTCAGGTACGCACAGAGTTACTTAAGAGAGTCTAGAGACCAGAGTCTAGAGCATGTATTGTCTGCTTTATCAGAAGCCGGTTTCACTTTTAACTGGAAAAAGTGCACCTTTCTGAAGTCCTCAGTCGAGTATTTAGGTTATGTTGTCAGTGATAATAGTATCAAACCGAGCCTTAAAAAGACAGAGGCTTTAGCCAACGCCCCCTTACCGACTTGCGTGAAGGAGCTGCGGCAATTTAACGGTCTCGCTGGGTATTTTAGAAAGTTTGTGCCAAACTTTTCCTCTATCATGGCACCCTTGTACGCCCTTACCAAAAAGGATGCCAAATGCCTTTGGGCTGCCGAACATACAAAGGCTCACGTGACTGTGATAGGATATCTGACTTCTGCATCCGTATTGAAATAATAATTATATTCAGAGATTTCATGACGAATTGAAACACCTAGGCTGGGATAAAACTTTGTCCAAAATTAGAGAATATTTTTGGTTCCCCAATATGAGTTCATCCGTTATATGTTGACCATTGCCTGCCATGTAAAATAAATAAAAATCCTTCTGGCAAAAAGCAATCTGCTTTACATCCAATCGACAAAATTGCAGAGCCATTTCACACTATTCACATTGATACGAGTGGCAAATTGACTGGTGGAAGGATTTCCAAAGAATATGTGATTGTTATAGTAGACGCTTTCACCAAGTTTTGTTATTTAACTGCTGTTAAAGACTTAACTTCTCGATCCGCCTGTGAAGCTCTTCAAAATTTCGTTCATAGACTAATTGTTTCACAGTCGCCGAAAATCACAAAAACAAATCTTGGAAGTCTGTTATCGGTGAAGTCCAACTCGTTTTGAATTGCACAGTGTCCAAAAGTACGGGCAAAAGTCCATTCCAGTTGTTATTTGGTTGTAATAAAACCCCACCCAGGTTAAACTATCTCGCGGTGGATCTCGATATTCACAATGAACAGGACTTGATAGAAATAAAAAAAAAGCAGCTAAGAATAGGATGGACGAGCAAGCGAAAAAGATTAAATACGCTATGACGCTAATAAAGCCGTGATTCGTCCTTTATAGAAGGCATTCTAGTGTTAGTTCAAAATAGTTCAAAAAAATCCCCGCATAATTAACAAATTAAGCGAAAAGTTTAGTGGCCCTTGTAAAATCTCGAAAGTTTGTCCGAATGAGCGTTACATGGTTGAGCCATTATTTGGGGGACGGAGTCAATATGTGTGTCATGAAAGATTACGCAAATATCCAGGTAGCCTACCAGAATTGTCCGAATGTCTTGGCACTGTAGAATCCAAGGATGATTAACTTTTGTTTAAACAAATTGTTAAGTACTGTCGCCGCAGCCCGGTATGATTATTAGTAACGAATTATTGAATTGTAAATTTGTGCTACATTGTTTGTAGAATTGTTGAGATGTTTTAAGTTTTGTTGAAAAAGAGAACTCCTATGTTTATCGTTTTGTTGATTATGAATTTGGAGCAATAAACATACGACTATTGCTGATTTATAAAATGGTTTATTAATACGATGGAAGCTATCACGCTTCGTCAGAGAAATGGACTGAAAGTTTTATCGCTTTGTCCTGATGAACTGTTGAAAGTTGCTACGCTTTGCAGTGAGGTTGAGCTGGATCATGTATTGATCAATGATTATTGCTGAAAGCTTTGACGCTTTGCAGTGAGGTTGAGCTGGATCATGTATTGATCAATGATTATTGCTGAAAGCTTCGACGCTTTGCGATTTAATGAAAGCGCTGCCTTCTAACTAATGCTGAAAGCTTTTACGCTTTGCTTAGAGTTCCATTGACTTATGAGAAGGTTGAAAGCCGTTTGAAACGCTTTGCCTACAATGGTGCCGTTTAGTCTCAACGCGAGAGCGCGTTGACTAGCAGAATGGCCGTGTTAGAGATATTTTAATGATTATTATAACGCGCGGTATCGAGTTGGAACACGTTGCGCTGCGCGGTCGCAGAACCAAGCGCCGCGCCGGGCGAGCGTCGCACAGGCACCCCGCTCGCACGCCGCCCGCGGTCACCCCCGCGCTCCCGAGTTAGTCGCGCGCCCCGCTTATAAACGAACGCACGTAACACGTTTCTTCCGCGGCTCTCGGTGCTCCCGCCAAACAACTTGTGAACGTACTTAAGTTTCTACAGATTCTGTGTTGAGTTATTAAACTGTTTGCTTCGTGCTATAAAACTGTCGTTTTTGTCACTGAATATTAGCCTACACCATTACATTATTTAATTTATTCAAATAGAAACTTCGTGCAAACATCATAGACGACTTCGGGCTTGTCAATGCCGTAGCTTTCAGTGTCAGTTGTATCTGTCAGTAGTGCGTTGGTCTATTTTTCGAGCTGGATTTGCTCCGGAGACAGCGCCTGTGCCGGTTGTGCGCACTGATTGATAAAATAACGACATGGCGGACACCAATATCGAGCGCGTGGACGCTAATCATAGAGTATAGTAAGTATAAAGGAATAGAGAGCCCTCTCGAGCCTTTTTTTTGCAAACTAGGTCGAACTAGTAGCGCCAACTGTGAATTGAATCCGAACTAATATGCCGCCGTCTATATATACGTAGGTACCTATATCAATAAACACAGCTATACCTATTTATGGATATATTTTACTGCTACTATTCATGAATTCCAAGATATTTGAAATGCTCTTGAATATTTATTGAAACTGCTGTACTTTTTGGTTGCATTAATAAGGTTCTGAATGATAGAAGTAAGTAAACAGTTCCAATAAATATCAGTTAAAGGTGTTAGAAATGAAACAAATAACAAATTAATTTCATTTTTTAATTTTTATAATGCTTGTGTTTATTATAATATGTTTGTGCTGCAATTTTTGTTATATCTTCACCATCATAAGTTAATTTACCCGCTAATATACGATTAATAGATCGACACCAACTATGCAACATAACAATTATTGTCATTTCGGTAAAATATTCTTTTAATTTATTTTTGTGTGCTAGGCAATTAAAAGGATAATCTATTAGAACATCTGTAACCATTTTTATAGTGTCCTTTACATTATTTTTTGGAACATCTTTTTTTAAAAATGATTCTACTGTGTTCTGAATCCGATGAAAACAATTTTCTAGTGCTTTATTTGGATAGCATAACCATTTTTTTTTTTCATATTCTTTGGCTTTTATAAAATTATTGGACGGGTTTTCATTGTTCGAATCTAATAGGTTTTGCCTACAATATTTACATGATTTAACAATATTTTGCAAACATTTTGTCAGAACCCAACCACACACATAATTTCTTTGGCCTGCATCAGCTTGCAGGGAGTCATTTTGTGGCAATAAAATTTCATCCAAAATAATATTTGCTTCTTTGGGAGTTTCAGGAGCATCCTGTTTTTCAGTAAGGAAAAATTGGAGACCTTGCAAACACTCATTCAAATCCTCTTCGCAATTGGCCTTTTTTGATTGCGGCATATTATAATTATTCAGCAACAATGCTTTAAATGCCCCTTCAAATGAATTGGTGTTAGGGGCATTATTTCTGGCTCCATAGCTCCTGATATTCCCAAAGAAGTTTTCTACAGGGTCCTGATTAAAATTACGTGTTAATACTGCATCAAAACCATATTTATCAAACAGTACTTTGCAAATTGCTTCCATACCATTAATGGTTTTAATAAAATTAGTTACAGATGGAATAGTTGTCTCTATTAATCGTACTTTATTTCCACTGATCTTTTTTTGTACAAATTTTACACTTTTCAAAACTTCTTTGGCATTTTGCCACAATTTGTGATGTGGTGAATGCCTTCTTATGGGCCCTTTATATATTTTACCGTCAGGTATATAAAATGTGTTGCCATTAAGGCTGTCAAAAACATTATCCAGCAATAAAGTTATATCAATTAGTGCCCTACACTCTGTTGGTAAATCCCCTCTTGCTACCAAATGCTCAGTCACCATAGCTACACTGTGACTAAAAATCTGCGTTGCAGATTTGACTTTCATTTTATTAATTTTTTCAGGGACAACATGTTCTTCGGTTATTTTATTTAATAATCTAAGTTCTCCATATGTTTTGTCAGCTGCGTATACCTGCTGGTAGTACTCCCATTTTACCATTTTATTTTCATTGTTTGAAGTATACAACATTTCTTTGTTCAATAAATTATTCCTTAGTCCTTTTATAAGATGTGGAACGTCATACAATGGAATAATTTTCTGTCCATTAACTGAAAAATGATCATAGCGCCACTCTTTGCCAAGTCTCAAAAACGATGCTCTGGTATCGTTCACCAATTCTGTTATAGCACTTACATTGACGGAGCTTTGATCGCAGACACTATTTACAATTATAAGTCCCGATTTTTGTACTTCGGATACAACACATTTTAATAATTTTTTTAGCTCTATTTTTTGTAAGCCGTTTGTGAAATAATAGGCGACTGGCTGTTTAAAGCTTTGTTTTAAGCCTTTAACCATAAAAACCAAAGCGTGATCTGCAAACCTTACGTCACCAGAATTGGCGAATCCCTCAAATGCATCTTTGTGCTTATTATAAAATATTTGAGGGGTCAGAGACATTTCGTCAAATATAAGACTGCATAACCTATCAGGCGCATCCTTTTCAAGTACAGTTTTTTTTATTTTTTCAAATAAAATGGGATTAATACCAGGGTAGAGCTTAATTTGGCTTAGCAGACGTTTCATTGCCTTTGGTGATGGCAATGTAAAATATTTATATAATAAGGAATATGCCTTCGGACTTTTCTTGTACATTGTCAATGCAAGAACTTTTTCGTCTATAGTAAAACGTCGGCCTTTCGGCTTTTTATTAGACTGTAACTGCATGTGTACGAATAATTGTGCAGGTTTCTGCATATTTTTTATCACATGCTGGAATGCTGTATCCTTAAATAATTTAGCAGCATTTGCTAATCTCGCTTTATAAGAAAGTCCTCTCTTCCTCAAACGGCTTATTTCGGACTGCAGATTCTTGACTTTTGCGGCAAAAGGCTTCAACTGGACATCATTGCACGTCAGTGAACCCAAAGAACCTGAAAAAGAGATAATAGATTTAATTATTAACCATTTTTGTACATACAATAAACAACACAGGCACATAACATTTAATTCGATTTCACAAGTTTTAGTACGTACTTAACTAATGTTTAAAAAAGTAATTTAATGTTAAGACAGTTTATTGTTTATTTATCAACTTTAGAAAGTATTCATTTTCTTATATTTTGTACAGACACAAATTAAAAAACCGAACTTGTAAAGTAATAGGAAATATGCAAGTTATTAAAACTGTTTTAAAATTAGAAAAAATAATCAATTAGGCCCACAAAACATAAGTAATACATTAAATAAATCTACATTAAACATTCCTTGTAACCTACTAAAGATACATGAACCAGTGAAAGTCTTGAACGCAAGTGAAACAAAAGCCCTTTTTTGCCTTAAAAATAGTTTTGCTTTTAACAAGACTTTTTACTATTATAATATTTCCCTCCACGTCTGGTCTCTTTGTAATTCATAAGTTTGTTTTATAAACTGGTGTTTAAGTGCATAAATAAATACCTTTTCCAAATCGTTTTCGAGTAGATCTGCTAGCCGCGCTGTAATTGTGCTCCATTATTACAGCAGACGGAACAGCAGATGGATTACTGCCATGAAAAACACCTGAAGCAAATACATGCATAATTATTAGTATTTCTATGGATAAAATAATATGAGGACAATCGTGAAATCACCCATGAAAAATCGTGACTGCTTTAACTAAAATTTTGTTAGTATTATGGTATGGCATCACTAATTTTCAACAGTTTTCGTATTAGAAAAAAAGCTTTCCTGTCGCAGTCGGGTAATAAATGTTACTGATGCAATTCAGAAATCCCTAGACAATGTAGAAAATCGGATTTTCAAAATCAAATGGCTTTAATGCAATAAAATTTTATTCTACCTGTGTCTGTTTGATGTGAAGCAGTAGTATGGCTCAGTTTACTATTAGCTGCAATTAAAGGAGGTTCTTGTTCCAACAGAAACCCAGCAGATTGTTCTGAAATTGAGAATAAAATAATAAGCTTCAACTCATACTACTTTCATGCAACATTTAAAATTCGGTATGTAACAGTGGCGAAGGTTCCCTTTGAAAAATGGCACAGTCAGTATTCTATAGACAAATTATATATTATGGTCGACTCTTCACGTGACCAGAGGGCGGGCCTATTTTTTGGCCAAAGAATCAGCATTGCCATCCAACGTGGTAATGCTGCCAGCCTTCTGGGCACTTTTCCTGTTGACAGTGATGCGGACGAATTTTTGGATGCCCTGTAACCCTTTTATACTTGTACATATTAATTTCTATTATAGTTTTGTAGTTTGTAATAATTTAATTATCTTTGAAATAAAATTATATAATCAGATTAAAGATATGTACTACAGCTAACCTCTTACAAAAATTAAACCTTCGCTACTGGTATGTTATCCTTATATTATACACATACACACCTGTTTTAGAAGCATGTGATGATGAAGGTTTGCTTAAAAGACCAACAGCTGATTCCCTGGCAGAGCTATCTGAAATTTTATTAAAACTAATTTAATACTAACATGATGTAGCCAACATAAATTAGTTGGTATGCCAAGTATCTTTAATTTTAACACACTTATGAATAATATTCAGCCGAGTTGAGTAAAACTCTGTACATAATTTAATCAATCAAGAAACTTTAATGACAGATTCACATCTGTATGGGGTACGCACAGGGAGGATGTAGGGGTGTATAGTACATCGACATTTATTGCCAGATATGTTTGAAGCCCCTTGTTCTGGACACAATCCCGCTCGGTTCTGCTACTAAAAATTCACTAATGGGAACACCCAATAACACTTCCCTGATCTGGGGATTGAACCCAGGACCTCATCTCAGCAGCAACAATTACAATCCTACTAAACCAATGAGACAGTTTAAAACTCTAAAGAGATACAGTGAAAAAGTATCATAATGTTATAATGACAAACTTTTTAGCTTTCTTTTTTCTTTCTTTTAATTTTCAATTAAAGTTACCAGAAAGTTTGTCATAACAACCCAGATTGATTGTATACACACCATGTAGATGAAGTGATGGAATTGCCAATGCACTTAGCCGGTTATTCCGGACTCGGTCTCTTGCAGTGAAATGTATGTCACAGATCAGCTTCTTTTGGTAATACTTGTAGTCAGAAGCAGTTTCCAGTTTTCCACCAAGAAGACTAACCCAAGCTTTAAAACGCTCAGGGAATTTATCAGCATTTGGAAAACGATGCATTGGTGTGCCTGAAATATCAAAAAGAAAAATTTGATTACATTAATTAATAATCCTAAGTAACAAATAAAACAATCTTATTTCTTGATAAATAGACTATGTTTGGTATGGTTTTATGAAACTAGATATGATTCCTTATAAAACACCTGATGGCACAGACATCACATTACTTTGAAGTAAAGAAATGGTCCACACAGTCAGTTTAGTAGACCATTAGTACAGGCTATTTTTACATAAATTACATAAAGTAAGGACCTAAGCCGACCCACAGACCGGAATTTTAGTTACTAAGTACTTTGGCCAGTGGGTAATCATAGGGGCGGATAAAACGAATAGAAAAAATCGAGGTGAGTGAAAAATATATGTGGCGACGACTATTCATGTTAACACATAATGAATGATGAATAAACTTACCGCTAGGAGCACATCCAAAGGCACATAACTTAGGCATTTTAACAAATACAAAGTACTAAAAACACAACACAAAAAAGCGTCCTTTCGCGATATAGTTCAACTAAATTAAATGTTTATTCAAGGCGAAATCACCACATGAAGGCGGAGGAGATCAAATCTCGACTCTACGCACTCACTGAAAGATTTCACAACTGAAAAACAACTGAAAAAATGGAGAAAATCTACAGACATGCGCACGCACAGAACGTAGTCACCATTTTGAAAATTTGAATTTGACATTTGTTTGTTGTTCTAACGAAATTGTATTGGTAGCCTAGTGACATCTGTTGACCATGAAACTTACTAAAAACGATATAATTTTCGATTCATATAATAGATGGCACCACAAACAATTGAATTTGTACTTCTAGGCCACTGTCCTACCCCTGACGCTAATCCAATTGAATCTGCGACATATATATATATATATATATAGCATAAACCCATAGCTAAGCTATGCCTGGGCATAGTACTTACCTAAGTGACAATAAAATTATGGCAGTTTGAAGGCTGGGCGTTTTTTTAATTTCGCGTAGAGCTAATGAAAATTTTGATAGTTTTGCTCTTTCTTATTTTATCTGTCAAACCGAGGAGAGTAAATTCATTTACTTGTTCCAGTTTTGCATTATTAAAAATGAAACTTAGTTTTAAAGGGGATTTTTGAAGGGGATGAAATGTAAGTAATTTTGATTTGGTGAAATTAATTTCAAGATTTAGTTATCCATCCAGTTTACAGCTGTAGAAAGAAGGGAGTATAATTTGGCATTAATATTGTCATCGTTCTGGCATGAGGTGAGCAGAGAGATATCGTCCGCAAATAAAACACATGGTTCGTTTATAATTTTAGGAAGGTCGTTTATATAGATAAGAAATAAAAGGCAGCCTGTTACACTCCCTTGGGGAATTGGCGCGTTTACTGCTTTACTGTCAGATCTCATTTTAATTGTTTCATTTGTGTTTTTATCGAAATATTCAATATCTACTAGTTGTACCCTATCCTTGACGTAAACCATTCATAAGCTTTTCCTCGTATTCCTGTCCCATGTAACTTGTCCAATAGTATTTTAAATTGCACCTTGTCGTAGGCTTTGGTCATATCGAGCAGCATACCTAAGGCTAGTTTTTATTATTAATAATGGTTAGAGCCTGCTAACTTTACCGCGTTGTAGACCTGGTTTTGCGGAAACCGTTTTGGCAGTCGTCAAGTATTTTATATTTTTCACAAAAAGAGTATAACGCGGTCACACAGCTTTTTCAAATATCTTAGACGCAGTTGGTAGCAATAGAGGAGCTCGTGGTTTAATAATAACAGGCGCTCGGGTCGATCTTTAGGTTAAGCCGTGCTTGCCTAGGTTGGTCTGTGGATGGGTGACCGTATTACATACCGTACCGTACCGTACTTACATACTTCTTCTCTCGGATCGCGCCCAGTGCAGACGTGTTTTTACTAGCTAATTAGCAAATTTTTATTTTAACTTAAAAGTAGAGTAATTTCAATAAAATAAAATACATTTAATAAGTAGTGAGTACCAGGACGACAGGCGCGGTGAAGAAGTTACTACGGCTGCGGCGGACGCTCCATCGCCTCTTCGAGCCACCATTGGCTTAGTGCGAACGGCACTATCGCTATCCTGCTCACCCCGCCGTATCATCCCGCTCGCTCGAGAGTCTGACCTTGGAGTGCGCTTGACGACTCCGCGCCGCGTACAAAGTACTCAAAACAAACTGTGAGTAAACTACCTTCACTGCGCTATTAATTATCTCACGTCATCGAACAATGCCGTTACAACCATCTCTAAATAAATCTCCACCAACAACCCCGACAGCAAGCTCAAGTTATAATTCAATTTCAATGACCGAAAATAAAGTCGCTCCCAGCAATCTAACTCTGAGACCTCAAAAAAGAAGACAGGGAGACGATCTAGAATTTTTCATGAAAAAGATGGAATCCATGTTTAAAACCTGGGCCGATAACCAGGACTCAAAATACCAAAAACTTCTAGACTCCTTTGAGGCCATCAAAGTCCAAAATGAGGAAATGAAGCATAGCATGAATATTATTTCGGAACAATACGACGAGATCAAGTCGAAAATTTACCAATTGGAACAGGATAAAAAGTCAGACTTGTCGTATATCCAGTCACTTGAACAAAAGTTCGAGTTGCTGGATAGAAACAGTAGGATTGCAAGCGTGGAAATTAGAAATATACCCTACTCAAAAAATGAAAACCTGGACGATTTATATTCCACAGCTTTGGGCTTAAGCGAAGCACTGGATGTTTCTATTCAGGCCCAGGAAATCAGGAATATTTACAGAGGATATTCTAAATCCGAAAATAAACCAATCATAGTGGATTTTGTTTCTGTTCCGCTTAAAAACAAACTGATTGCATCATACAAGGCATATAATAAAAATAATACCAATAATAAATTGAACACTACCCACATCAAGATCGACGGCCCACCAGCAAATATATATGTATCAGACTACCTAACGCCTAAGATGAAAAAACTGCACTTCCTCGCAAGAGACTTTGCATCAGCAAACGGGTTCAAGTATTGTTGGTCGACCCCTGGTACTATATACCTTCGAAAGAGAGAAGGCGAACAATCTATTAGACTAAAAAACGAACAAGATCTTACTAATTTGCGTAAACAAAACATTATAATGACTAATTTTTATAACTAGATTCCAATTGACCCAATTTTTTAATTGTAATGCATATTATAGCTCAGATATGTATGTTAACACTTGTCTAAATGTAAAAAATCTCTGCGTGTCACTAATTTATACCTTACAAACTCACACTTACAACTTCCCGCACACTACACAATTACACTATTACAACATAATACTCATATATCTAACCAATTCACTAAAACAACTATGTTTTACGAAAACGCCAACGGTAAAGTAATGTTCACAAAACCAATTTCTTGTACGCAACTCGGCATTGCTGCCCCAGGCAAACATACTTCTTTTATAGCACACATAGCCACACCACAACTGATTCTTATTATTTCCTCATTTAAAATTCTCGGACGTAAACAACTTAATTAACAATTTAGATAACTTTGTACTAAGCGAACCAGTAATCTGTCAGCCTGAACAAAGTGAAAACATAATTAAAAACCCTAAATTATACACGAAAATTCTCCATCAAAACATTCGCAGTATCAACAAAAATTATGATAACTTATGTATCCTACTAAAACGAATAAAGGTAAACTGTGATATTATCATCCTATCAGAATGTTGGTTGTCCTGTGCACACAACTTGCCTTCTATAGATGACTACGATTCTTTTAGCACCACTAAACATTACAACCAAAATGATGGACTGGTTATCTATACAAGTAAACACCTGAATTTTCAGGTAGATGAACCATCTTTCAGCGACGCTAATTGTATGGTAATTAAAAAAGGCTTTAATGACACGGCTATAATTGCATTATATAGACCGCATTTTTTCAAAAATATTGAGAATTTCCTAAACTCATTGAACAAATTAATATCTGATTTATCATCCTTTAAAAATATCCTTATCATTGGCGACATAAACATAAATATACTTGACTCAAATCAAAACGTGTCCAGTTATCTCGAACTGTTGACATTCCACGGTTTAATCCCTGCCTATACACACATACATTCCAACAAGATCAAAAAGCTGTATTGATCACGTCATTATTAAAACAAAGCTACCCTCATTATCGCTTATACTTAACTCGGCCATAACTGACCATGAAGCAATACTTTTCTGTTTGGAAACTAAAAATAATAATAGCATATCGAACAAAAAATTTTTCGATAAAATAAACTATAATAGTATCTTTGCGGAATGTAAAAATATTGATTTTAGTCAAATAATGAAAGATCGTGATCCAAACATCTCTTTTACTTTATTCATACAACATATTCAACAATTAATACTTACAAATTCAATCAAAATCAAAATTCCTCGTAACAAAGTAACTTTAAAGCCGTGGATCACAGTAGGTTTACTTAGATGTATCAGAAACCGTGATAGGATGCATTTTAAACTAAAAGAAAGAACCTAATAATCAAGTACTTGCAACTACTTACAAGAGGTACAGAAATTTTTGCAATCGTATAATAAAACAATGTAGAAGACAATATGAAAAACATGAACTTGAGCTGGCCAAAAATAATAGCAAGAAGCTCTGGAATAGTATTAAAAAAATAACAAACATAAACAAAACAAAACAAACATACCACGAACTACTTACTTTAGAACAAACGCCTATCCAATCTAGTAATGCAATAAATAGCTTCTTTGCAAATATAGGCGCCCAATTAGCGAATACCATAGCGACGACTCAACCGGTTTCCGGCACTAATTCTTACAGTGCTCATTGCTCGACCTTTGTTCTTTTAGACACTGACTGTGAGGAGGTTGCCTGTATAATTGAGACACTGAAATCGGACTGCAGCACAGGGTGGGATGGCATCTCGAATAGAGTGCTGAAACTAATTAAGGAATACATAGCGCCCCCACTCACGAATCTCTTTAATAACTGTTTTAGGCAAGGTGTGTTTCCCGATGCTCTCAAGCAATCTATAGTTATACCCATACACAAGAGTGGTAGAAGAGACTGTGTCAATAATTATCGTCCAATTTCAATACTACCCTCGCTGTCTAAAATCTTGGAAAAGATTATTAATAGGAGGCTCATAAATTTTTTGGAAAATAAAAAGTTACTTGCGGATGCCCAGTATGGTTTCAGACCGGGAAAATCGACAGACGATGCGGTACACAACTTTACCGAATTCATCGCAACGAAATTGGATGAGAAAAAGAAATGCCTGACAATTTTCCTAGACCTTGCAAAGGCCTTCGACACAGTCTCTTCTGAAAAACTTTTGGCAAAGCTGGAAAACATGGGTATAAGAGGTTCGGAACTCCTCCTTTTTAAGGACTACCTTAAAAATCGCACGCAAAGGGTGAGGATAGGCGATACTGTGAGTGGGGAGAGCTCGGTGTCCTTCGGAGTTCCTCAAGGCAGTATATTGGGCCCTTTGCTTTTCCTGTGCTATATAAATAACCTGTGCAAACTTAATCTCCAAAACTGCAAAATTACATCATATGCTGATGACACAACCCTTACCTTTTATGGAGACACCTGGGACGAAGTCTTTAAATATGCCCAGGAAGGCTTCAACACGGTCTGCCACTGGCTTGCCTCAAACCTTCTAACTCTAAATACCACTAAAACCTTTTATGTAACTTTCTCTTTACGGAACACTCCCATCCCATCACACACCATAATCGCACATTCTTGCCCTGAAAAAATAGCCTTAACTTGTAACTGTCCACATATTAATAAATCTAAATCCGTTAAATACCTAGGTGTAATAATAGACGACAAATTAAACTTCAACGAACATATTAGTAAAGTCTCCAAGAGAATCCGTAAGCTCACCTATGTCTTTAAAAATCTTCGGCACGTAGCGAACTCCAAAGTCATGCGAACTGTCTACCTGGCGCTATGTCAGTCTGTCCTCACCTACTGCATCTCTTCACGGGGTGGAGCAGCCAAAACACACCTCATTGAACTAGAAAGACCTCAAAGACTCATCCTAAAAGTCAGCTTATTCAAACCGCGCCTTTTTCCTACGGCAGACTTGTATCAACAAGCTGAAGTTTTAACGGTTAGACAATTATACGTCCTCGCTACTATACTTAGGCAACATGCCTCCCTGAATTATAGTAGCCTTAATCCAGTCCTAAAAAGAAGGCGTTTCCATCAAGTCTGTCAAGCTGGACCGGCCAAGACGAGTTTCAGCCGGTACTTCTTCTTTTTCCAAGGGCCTCGTCTGTATAATATTGCAAATAAGCTGCTTAAAATTTATCCACAAACGAAAACTGAATGCAGGCGTAAGGTCTCAAAATGGCTCCTAACACTTACTTACAACGATACGGAGAAATTGTTGTACAGTTATAGAGAAGTATAACACACATGCACTACACACACACACCCAAAGCATCACAACCACAACTCGTATAACACATCCACAAAACAACTATACCCACAACATACACTCACAAACACAATCACAAACGTACTAAAACACCACTTCCTACTCTTTATTTTTATTTTTTTAAATTATTATTTCATTTTATTTTTCATTAGCTGTAATTTCCCTGCTGCTGTTATTTGTGTCCTTAGATTAGTTCTCAATAATGTATTCGAGATAAGGAGACCAGGAGACCCGTAGCACAGGTTTTACTTAGTATGGGCTCCTGTCTCCCATTTTCAAACATTTGGAATATTATACTGTGTACATAATAATACTTGTGGGAGAAAATAAATAAATTTATTATTTATTTATTTATTAATTAATTTTGTTTTGGTGAAATTAATTTCGAGATTTAGTTATCCATCCAGTTTACAGCTGTAGAAAGAAGGGAGTATAATTTGGCATTAATATTGTCATCGTTCTGGCATGAGGTGAGCAGAGAGATATCGTCCGCAAATAAAACACATGGTTCGTTTATAATTTTAGGAAGGTCGTTTATATAGATAAGAAATAAAAGGCAGCCTGTTACACTCCCTTGGGGAATTGGCGCGTTTACTGCTTTACTGTCAGATCTCATTTTTTATCTTCAGCTAATTAAAAATATATATTTTTGTTAATATGCATCCTATCTATCTAAGGTATTTATATTTTGTAAAAAATGTTGCTTTAATTTGTATTTTATGTTTTTCTGAGTTAATTTATCCCTTAATGATATTTATTTATTTATTTATTTATTAATCACAAAATCCACAGCTCTTTGAAATTATATCTTAAAATATAACAGATATAGGATATAGGTAGTTGATTAATAAGGTAAGGTATTATGTACTTTAGCGATCTCTTGCCGTGCAAATTCGTGTACTTTGGAAGTAACAGCTTAGCATTGAGGACACTACGAGTCCTAATCTCATTCATATTCACGGTTTTGGTTTTCTTTTTTTCATTAAAAAACTCTTCTTTTAGCAGCATAAATTTAGTTTTTTCATGTATAGGTAATATCTTACAGAATTCAAATAATTTATGGTAGTCATTTTAATATACGTAGTTGAAGTGCGTAAATTTGATCAAGGTGAGTCTTATACGTCCTACCATAGCTCGACATACTATAGGCTATTGTTGATTCGGCTAGGGCTTTGTAAAGCATTAACAGAGTTTGATATGGAATTTTGCGTTTTATAATAGAGAATTTAGCTAGTATACATCTTAGTTTATCACACACCCCGTTAATGTGCTCCTTCCAATTAAGTCGGCTATCAATGGTAAGTCCTAGGTATGATTGACTATCTACGAGATCTATGGAGCCACAGCGGCAAAGCTTGGCTACTTTATTTGTGCAGTTATCATGCAAACACGCATGACAGTGAGTTGTTAGTTTAGGCAAGGAAGAGCTTCTATTTTGACTGGTACTGATGTACATTAGCTCAGTAGATCAGTATTTCATATTTGTTTATTTAGACCATAATAACCTTATCACCCTTGATATTTACGTGGAACTGTTAAACCACCAGTATGTATTCCCGCAATGGTAAATATTTCAACAACAATATTTCGCCTTGAAGATGATCATTATCAGTACCAAAGTTAAGCTCTAAACGAAACTAACTTCGCATTTTTTAACTTCTGCACATTGAAGTTCACATCTCTACTTTTCTGGCAAAGCTTTATTCAGAAAAGGTTGAATTAAAAAAAAAGTTATTAGTGTACGTTTATTTAATGGAATAGACCACTGATGGTGATGAGGATAATACAATAAAAAAAACTTTTTTGCAAAAAATAAAACCGACTCCAAACACACAAAAAAAGTGAAAAATAATTTTAGCTTCAGAAGTCGATGACTTTTGTTTATTTGATTCAGTTTTTTGTCACCGACTTCTGAAGCTAAAATTATTTTTCACTCTTTTTGTGTTTTTGGAGTCGGTTTTATTTTTTGCAAAAATGTTTTTTTATTTTATTTATTTTTAGTTGCAATATTCCATAGAAATATTTTTCATCATCAGACCTGTAATGGCACTTGTAACCCAGATGGGTTCAAAGTTTTGATCAATATACATGAATTAAGTCCAAACGCAAGCTAGCTACTGTAAACAGTTGAGGAGTTCCCTTTACTGTCCTTCGTCTTCATCATCAGACCCCTTATGACAGTCACAACCCATCTAGGTGTAAATTTCTCATCAATACAAATTAATCAAACCCAAACACAAGGTGACTGCTGTAAACAGTTGAGGAGTTCCCTCGACTGTCTTTCGGTTCCATCATCAGAGCTACTCCAGACCTTCTTTAAATTATAGTGCTTTAAAATACTGAATCAAAAAAATTACAAACGCACTAGTCGCCACTACAATTTTTGCAAGCTCCCCTCAATTTCTCTAGGATGCCATGATCAGATCCCGGTTTCCTTATCATGGTACCACCCTTAAAGTATCTCCTTTCCAACAAAAAAAAAATATCAAAATCGGTTCATAAACGACGAAGTTATCCGCGAACACACATAAAAAAAATATATATATACGGTCGAATTGAGAAACCTCCTCCTTTTTTGAAGTCGGTTTAAAAATCAAAACAAATCATAGGGGTTATGAGTCATAGTCGAAATCGGATTCCAAAAAGTCTACACCTGATAATTATTTCAGCTTCATTGCTTTCTTCGCTGATACTGCTACTGTTCCCAATATGTATTATGAATGGTTCAAGTTTGTAGCATGCGTATGAGCCGAAATGGGTTTGACGGCTTTCTGCTACTCCGGGGAGACCGTTTAAGCCGTCTTACGAATACGTTGAGATGAGGTTCACAATAGTTCTGTACAGACAGCAGTAAAGATATGTGCAGCGTATGTACCCTAGACTGCGACCTGCACTCGTTGACCTCCCAGCTGCCGTTCCTGATGATAATGATGACGATGGTGTTGGATGACGATGAATCTAGTGGCTTAATCAAAGTTCACTCGAGGTGTGCGTTGGTCGTCTCCGGCCGCAGCTTGTGGAGGACGTGGTGAGCGCTCTGTTCCCTTCGCGAGGGGAACATCCTCCCCCGCCTATGGCTCCGCCGCTTGCGGTGCCGGAAGCGGACCACGACGACGATGACGACACTCCGGAGGTGACTGGGGTAGACCTGAGAGTGGCGGTAAACCGGCTTAAGGCCAGGAATACCGCCCCGGGACCCGATGGCTTACCTGGCAAAGCCTGGGTCCTGGCCTTGCAGGCTCTCGGGCCCCGACTGGAGGGGCTCCTAAGCGCATGCTTGGAAAGAGGCCAGTTCCCGCTTCGTTGGAAGACAGGGAAGCTGGTCCTCATCCGGAAGCCGGGGCGCCCTGCGGACTCTCCGTCCGCATACCGGCCCATTGTGTTGCTCGACGAGGTGGGCAAGCTCTTCGAAAGAGTCATTGCGAACCGCCTCGCCGGGCACCTTGCGGGGATTGGGCCGGATCTTGCGGACAACCAGTTTGGTTTCCGCAAGGGGCGCTCGACGGTGGACGCCATCATGCGCGTGAGAGCCCTCACGACGGGGGCTGCGGTGTCCAGGGGTGGGGTGGTCTTGGCGGTGTCTCTCGACATCGCCAACGCCTTCAACTCCATGCCCTGGAGCTGCATTAGGGAGGCACTCCGGTATCACCGGGTGCCGACCTACCTTCGTCGTGTGGTCGGGGACTACCTGACGGACAGGTATGTCATATATCCCGGTCACAACGGAGAATGGAACCGGCGAGAGATGTCGTGCGGTGTTCCACAGGGATCGGTTCTGGGGCCGCCCTTGTGGAACATCGGCTACGACTATGTGCTGCGTGCCGACCTCCCTAGCGGCGTCAGCGTAGTCGGCTACGCTGACGACACGCTGGTGCTGGCGCAGGGGAGGTCGCACGAGGCGGCGGCCGAATTGATGACACGCGGGGTTGCGATAGTCGTTGAGAGGATCCGGCAATTGGGTCTCGAGGTGGCATTGCACAAGTCCGAGGCCATGTGCTTTCATGGGCCTCGGAGCGCGCCACCGTCGGGATCCATACTCACGGTAGGAGGGGTTCCCGTCGGCGTCGAGTCGACGTTGAGGTACCTCGGACTCGTCCTCGACAGCCGATGGAACTTCGTTGAGCATTTCCGACGTTTGGCTCCCAGACTGGAAAAGGCCGGGGCTGCTTTCAAGCGGCTCCTGCCCAACCTGAGGGGGCCAAACGCCTCCTGCCGGAGGCTCTATGCGGGGATCTTGCGGTCCATGGCCCTTTACGGGGCCCCGGTGTGGGCGCGTTCGTTGAGGTTGCGTGCAAGGCACTACCTGAACGCGCCCCAAAAGGTGGTAGCCGTAAGGCTGATCCGTGGGTACCGCACGATCTCCCGCGAGGCGGCGAGCCTCCTTGCCGGATTGCCGCCATGGGATCTGGAGGCCATAGTCCTCGCGCGCCTGCAAGAGTGGCGCGCGGAGGTACAGAGCCGGGGGGTAACTCCGCTGCCGCGGCATATTGTCGCGCGGCGGACAGACCTCCGCCGTGATCTCATGGCGACATGGAGAGAGCGACTATCGCAACCCCGTTCAGGGCACGCCACGATAGTGGCGGTAAGTCCCCTCTTTGAGGAGTGGCTTGAGAGGCGCCACGGCGCCCTCACCTTCCGCCTGACGCAGGTCCTCACCGGACACGGGTGCTTCGGGAGGTACCTGCACCGAATCGGGCGGGAGGAAACGCCCTGGTGCTACAATTGCGAGGATCGACCGGAGGACACGGTGGAGCACACCGTCGAGGTCTGCTCCGCTTGGGAGGAGCACCGCCGTGTCCTCGTAGCGGCGATTGGCGGCGGCGACCTCTCGCGCCCGGCCCTGGTTCAAGCCATGGTCCGGGGCGAGAGGGAATGGGAAGCCGTCGCCTCCTTCTGCGAAGCAGTCATGCTAGCGAAGGAGGCGGCGGAACGTGAGAGGGAGAGAACCCAGCGCCCCAGCCGCCGTGGGAGAAGCACCGGGCGTCGGGGGCCACGCCGTGATGGCTCTCGGCCACCGTAGGCGCGGGCCTGTGGACGGCGAGTAATGGGCTAGCTCGCCGTCCGTCCGTCGTATGACGACGGGCAGGCCGTGTCGACGGCGCGTTCGTGTTCCACGCGCGCCTCAAAGAGTTGTCAGCATACGGGAGGGGCCCGCAAGGGCCGGTGCCTGCCAGGGCTGCGGGACTGTTCGAAAGAGATACCGCGGCCCTGGAACATAAAGGGCCAATGAAGGAACATGGGTGTTTTTTAGTCAGTAAGAGTCTGACACTCCCTTCCGCTCTGCCCAGAGCGGGAGGAGTCATTTGATGATTTCTCAACCTCCAAAAAAAAAAAAAAAAAAAGGTGTGCGTTGGTCGGAGGTAGAACACGAAGTGATAGAACAATGTTCTCACGATGGCGGATTCGGTGTGGTTCTAACGGTTGCGCGCTCCGTCCCAATTTTGACCTTTTGAAAATTGGCCAGTCAGGGCGGCCAGAGACAAGTCACTCTAGGTTTTGATCAGTACGTACGCGCATGACAGCCGGAAACATTGGCGTCTCGTTATTGCTATGTGCACAGGCGTACGTGACCTCGATTCTGTATGACACGTTTCGTTATGGTAACGGAACATCCCGCCCACCAAAATACCTATGGTATTTTCCGATTAGATGATTGGATAACTAATAATAGATAAGATACGAATTGATTCTTTGACTTAACTAAGATATGCTTAAAACTACGATAAACTTATTTTGAGTTTGATGAACTGATAATTACACGAGTGAAATCAGTCGTCTATAGGTAGAGGACAAAGTTTCACAAGCGGTCGATTGAGAATATGGTTGGTTGTAGTTTTTACCGATGCACTCCGAGCTATCCCATCGCTACCGAAGTGGAGGTCTACAACTCTACCAAGAGGCCACTGTAATGGCGCACGATTGTCGTCCTTTATTATCACCATCGAACCTATTGGTAGCGGTTTTGAATCCTTGGTCCATTTGGCGCGTTGGGTTAAGGAATTTAAGTACTCTGTTTTCCATCTGGACCAAAAATGTTGCTGAAGCGCTTTTAACATTTGCCACCTATAATAATAATAACAATAATAACCTGTGTTACCGGCAGCGGCAGTTGCGTCGAGCTCGAGCGACGAATATTTCTCTCCGCCGACGTCGCCAACACCTGTGCGTCGGCAGGGGAGAGGCCGGCCACCGAGGAGCTTGGGACTTAGGGGCCATCCGGCCCCGAGCCGGGTCCCCGCTGCCGGTGGTTGTGTGCAGCGCATGAGATGGACTCAGTCCATAAACGAAAACGTCATGCGCGCATATTACGGGTCTACAGAGGGGGGAACTAACCTCACTGCGTACCGTGTTAGGATGCTGTCTCTGTTCCAGGAACTTGAACCAACCGTCAACGTCTCGGCCCAACGACTGTCGGATCAGGTGCGGGTCATCCAACGCAATCACATGTTGGACGACGCCGCACTTGATAGGCTGCGCTCAGAGGTACTGAGCAACCTTATCGTCTTGACTCCGCCACAAACCGTGATGCGAGCGTCAGCTATTGACGCAACCCCACCGCGGTTCGACCCTGCTGTTATAGAGGAAGATGATAGGGTTGTCACGGTAAGTAGCCAGTGCAACGACCGATTGAGGAGCGCACTGGAGGATGCGCTTCGTGAGTATCGATCCACTCCTACCGAACTTAGGCCCCGATTACCACGGTTACCCATGCATAAGAAAAATAGAGCGCTGGTGTGTGCCTTGGACTCGCAACTCAAGAATATATTCGAGAGTAGCGAGGACCTCGTTGATACGCACTCGATCCTGTACTGTGGGGCTGTTGCGGCATGTCGCCTAGCTAATGTAAAATTCCCAAATTGTAACTTAGCTAGTCGACCAAAACAAGCCGTACCAGCCTGGCAGCGCAGGATTGAACATCGTATCGACGGGGCCAGGGTACTCATCGGCAAACTATACTGCTTCAGGGAGGGCAATACACGACCACGTGTGATGCGCTTTGTGAGGCGGGCCTTCTCGGGGACTGAAATCAGTCCTCAAGAATACATGTCCCGTGTCACAGAGCGCATCGACTTCCTGAAGCAGAAAGTTTATGCATGGGCGAACCGTATTCGGCGGTATAAGCGGAGGGTTGATCGATACTCGCAGAATCGCATGTTCCAGAGCGATGAGAGGTGGGTATACAGAGCATGGGAGCGACCCGAGCAAAATATGACAGACGTGTGCCGCCCAGATGATGCCGTCACGAGTTCTTTTTGGCGCAGCATCTGGTCGGTGCCCGTCTGTCATACTGAGGCTGACTGGATGCGTGATGTCGAGCGAGTGTGTGAACCTATCACAGAAATGGAGCCAATTTTAATAACAGCAATAGATGTAGCCAGAGCAGTTCGTCCGTTACCGAATTGGAAGTCACCGGGACCGGACGGACTGCACAACTTCTGGCTCAAATGGCTTAGCAGTTCACACACTTGCCTGGCATCCCAATTCCAGTCATCCTTAGAGTCTGGGTCGCTACCGCAATTTCTAACAACAGGCATAACCCACCTGCTCTATAAGTCAGGTAGTCCCGCGGAACCCAAGAATTATAGACCGATCACGTGTTTGTCGACGGTCTATAAGCTTCTTACATCCATTTTGAGAGTGAAAATTAATACACACATTGACAAAAACTCCATTATGTCTGCCTCTCAAAATGGATGTAAGAACGGGTCCCGCGGTACTAAGGAGCTACTCCTCATCGACATGGCCATTAGCCAACAGGTTCGTCGATCCCGCAAGGATCTTTCGACATGTTGGATAGATTATAAGAAGGCCTACGACTCAGTGCCACATACATGGCTCATGAGGGTGCTAGAGTTGTACAAGATAGATGCAACTCTACGCGCCTTCCTTGAGTCGTGTATGGGGCAATGGAGGACGGTCCTTCGATATCCAGGATGTCGACAGATCCTGGGGAACGATGAGCCTGTATGGATTAAACGGGGAATATTCCAGGGCGACAGTCTGAGTCCACTTTGGTTCTATCTAGCCCTGAATCCTCTAAGCACATTGTTGGAGGATTCAGGTCTAGGCTACCGGTTGAGGAGAGGTGGTCAGGTCATATCTCACCTTCTTTACATGGATGATCTGAAACTCTTTGCCCCCAACAAATTGCAACTGATGGAGCTACTGAAAGTAACTGAAACTTTTAGTAGCGCCATCAGGATGCAATTTGGTGTGGACAAATGTGCAGTCATGCATGTAAAGCGAGGGGAGATTATGGAATCCGAGGGAATTCAGCTCTCGGATTCCATACACCTCAGATCCCTCTCCTCATCCGAAAGTTATAAGTATTTGGGTATGTCGGAAGCGTTAGGCATTAACGTTACTGACATGAAGCAATCGTTGAGGGAGCGCTTCTTTGGACGCCTGAAGAAGGTATTAAATAGCCTTCTTTCAGGCGGAAACAAGGTGCGTGCCTTCAACGGTTGGGTCATGCCGGTTTTAATGTACTCTTTCGGCATACTCAAATGGACTCAGACCGAACTCGATGCCCTGGATAGGAGAGTTCGTACACTGCTGACCGCAAACCGGATGCATCACCCACGATCATCGGTGATGAGGCTGTACATCTCGCGGAAGTGTGGGGGTCGTGGCTTTTTAAACGCGAAGACCCTCCACAACCGCGAGGTGTGCAGTCTCAGAGAATATTTTTTAAAAGCCGAAGTGGGTATGCACCGAGATGTGGTCGCAGTGGACAAGGGACTCACCCCGCTGTCCATGGCTAAAGAGAACTGGCGCAAACCTGTGGTACTTACTAATGATGACCGCAAGGAAGTATGGCAAGGCAAGGAGCTTCACGGGCGCTTCTACCGGGCTCTTCATGGCCCGGATGTAGATTTCCTAGCGTCCGTGTCCTGGCTACGTTTCGGCGACCTCTTTGGGGAAACTGAGGGTTTTGTCTGTGCGATTATGGACGAAGTTATGTTAACGAACAACTACCGGAAACATATTATGAAGGACGGGACGGTTGACGTGTGTCGGGCATGCCACCGTCCGGGTGAGTCCATCAGACATATTATTTCTGGTTGTTCTCGTCTAGCTAACGGCGAGTACTTGCACAGGCACAACCAAGTAGCCAGGATTATTCACCAGCAACTTGCCTTGAAATATAAACTTGTGGAATCTGAGGTACCGTACTACAAGTATGTGCCCGACCCAGTTCTCGAGAAAGACCATGTCACGCTGTACTGGGATCAGTCTATCATTACTGACAGGACTATTGTGGCCAATAAGCCTGACATTGTGGTGATAGACCGATCAGCGCGCCGCGTAATGATAGTCGATGTTACCATCCCGCATGACGAGAACCTCGTGAAAGCTGAGAAAGAGAAACAAATAAAATATCTCGACTTGGCACACGAGGTTGTCGACATGTGGAATGTGAACTCGGCTATCATTGTGCCGATTGTCGTGACGGCCAATGGCCTTATGGCCAAGAGTCTCGATGACCATCTATCGAGGCTCTCCTTAGGCGGTTGGATCAAGGGCCTGATTCAGAAGGCAGTACTCCTCGATACGGCTCGCATTGTGAGGAGGTTCCTGTCTCTGGAGCCCTAACCACCGGTAGCTTGGACCCTGCTCCCGACACCGGCGGACTACTATTTTTTATATTTTTAAATGTTTTTTATATGTTTTTTGTTAATAAAAATATTTAAAAATGTAATTAGTATGTAAGGATAATGAATAAAGGAAACAATAATAAAATTTATTCAAAAATCCAAGGTACAACTTTTACAGTTTTTCTTAAATTTATGTCAAGTTCACTCATGATTTGTGCCTGAACTAGGTAATCCTGTGTTTCAGGCGATTGGAAGTAACATTAATTGATTAAATAATCACATAATTATCATACTAATCTTATTGGTACCTCTACGTAAAAAGTTATATAAAAATTATAGTATCTTAACTTAGCTAACTTATTTTAAAAAATTACAATAATAAGAACAATATTTACTTTAGCACAAGTAATAACTTCTCTGTATCTTCATAGGACATATTTTGAAGGGCTTCTTTAAGGATTTTCTTGCATTTACTATGATTTAAGGAGTAGATGTTTCCTTTTTCATTTAGCCTGTTATAGAGTAGCGGTCCAAGGTATATATAAAATTTGGCTATGAAAGCATGTTTTGTACTTTTTTGAGGGCAAACTATATCTTTCCGTCTCTTTTTAGTAAATTCAGTGCTGTATGGAAGTGCCGCGTGTTGTTTTAGTACAGTGCTCATAATAAATAACTGTCGGACTGTTAGTACTTCACAAGATTTATACAGGAGGTTAGTGGGAAAAAGGAAAGGACGGCAAGTAGCCACCTTGAGAATAGCTCTTTGAGCTCTTTCAATGGGCAATAACAGACTTTTACTGGCCCCACCCCACGAAGTAATACAGTAAGTCAGAAGTGACTGACAAAGAGCAAAATATACTTGCCTAAGTATTTTTGGATCTGCAATAAATCGTAGCTTTTTGAATACGAATATCAGCTTACGAATTCTATTATTTAGAGCTTCCATATGTTGTTTGAAGGAAAGGGTTTCATCTATTATAATACCTAGGTATTTTATTTTATCAGTCTTCTTAATATTGGGACACTTACACTGGCTATCTGTAGGGACTGGGCAACAATGAGCATGCAGCGCTGGGGGGATAGACGATATTTGCTTGCGCATCGAAAACTTAATGTAATTTGTCTTCTCCGTATTTAGAGTTAGTGAGTTATTTTGAAGCCATTTATTTACAATATTAAATCCGTGTTGCGCAAGACCTATGAAGCTGGTTTACGTTGATGTTAGATAGATCTTCATTGGAGACAGCCGTTAGGGGGCTCTACAGTGAGAGAGTGACTAGGTGTTAGGCAAGAGGAGTCGTTCGGGTCAGTGCTAATAGGATAAGAAAAAGGCCTCGAGTTCGATATCGCTTCGATTTGGACAAAAGGCGTCGCGAGTTCTTTGAACGTCAACATTTGATCGCCTACAACTAATGCTACCGGTTCGCGTTCTTCTGATTTTACGATAATTTCGTCAGCATTTGATGTCCGAACTACACTGATAGGCCATGACGCATGGTCTTCGGGTAGCCAGCGCGGCCCCGCCCATTTTACTCAGCCATAATTTTTGTAGAATGATTTTTTAAATTATGACTGCAGGTGAGAGAAGACCCAATGGATCGTATATCTGTGATATTACTGATAACATTACTCGCTTAGATATATATGAATTGTTGTCATAGTTATCAATATTTGTAACGAAGTATAACTCATCGCTAGTGTTGTGCCAACCCAATCCGAGTGTTTTGGTTTGCGCATGTTCGCCTATGAAACGTTCTGTGGCTTTATTTTGAGATGCATCTAAGTTAAAGGTCCACTTGCGCAACGGAAAACACCCCGACTGGAGCACGTCTGACGTTTTTTGACATATTCGAAGCAAACTATTTAGATCATCATCACCGGTGATGAGATCATCCACGAATATGTCCTCCATGATGACTCGAGCGATGACGTCATCATCGCATTCTAATGCTAACTGTTTAATACAGCGCATGCTTAAGTATGGAGCTGACGCAGTTCCGTACGTGACTGTATTCAGTTGATATGTATATAACGGATACGAAGGGTTATCCCGCCACAATATTAATTGCAGTGACCTTTGGTCAGGCTGGAGAAGAACTTGACGAAACATTTTCTCCACGTCTGCACAAGCTACGTATTTATATTGTCTGAATCGTAACAAAATCGAGATAATATCGTTTTGTAACGCGGGTCCCGGATACTGAATATCATTTAACGATTTATTCGAGCTAGTGATGGTTAGACATATGACCTAAATCATTGTATTCACGCATAAAGTTAGAATATAAAAGTTTAAGTTCTGGTGAACGATTGAGTTTACGCTCTAAGGTCAGAAAACGTTACGTCGCTGACGTATAAGAATCACCCAACGCATCTGGTGTTTCTCTCAACGGTATACGAACCGAAAATCTACCGTTTTCAACGCGTTTTGTTGTATTATTGAATATTTCTTCGCATGTGCGTTCATCATCTGTTAGGGGTACGCATGATGATGAAGGAATGTTTTCGAGTTCCCAAAACAGCCGGAGTTGTTTATCAATTTCCTGACTGAAGTGGCAATGAACGTGAGCAGGTTTTGGGTTCCTCGCGTACACAGGACCGGACAGCAACCACCCTAATTTTGAGTTTTGTAGGAATGGACCACTCGCTAGACGTATTTTGTCCGTTTCTAGAAGATCCCAAAATCTATCCGCGCCAATCAACAAGTCGATATCTGAACTAAAATTAAACGTCGAATCTGCTAATTGTAAGAACTCAGGTATACGTATATTACCGGCCTCGATGTTTATTGTAGGCAAACTGGTCGTTATGCATGGCAAGATGCGTGTTTAGCACGCACACACGCGCCGTTACCTTTCTCGTCTAGATGTAGCAGACTGTTGTGTTTGTTTGAACACTGTTTACACGACCAGAATCTGCATTGATTTAACGCGTGACCCGTTCGCAGGCAATTTGCACACATCTTGTTATCGTTAATCAATTTAATTCTGTCTCTCACGGACATGTTAAGGAAGGCTAAACACGAGTGCAATGAGTGTTCTCTATTGCATAAGAGACACTTGGGTAAATCCCATTTATTACTTGTATCACCACGGTTATTATTATAGCGCGTTGGTTTAATAGAAGTGTAGCTATGTACGCGGTGCGAATTACGTTTCTCGCTTATGTTTTGATGCTTATAATCGCTATGAGGCGTTTTATCTTTAGCGTGGTTCGCGCCGATCATTTCCAACGTGTCCGCTCGGATTCGGAGAAATGATATTAAGTCGCTAAGTCTATTTTTTCGCGTGAACCTAAACACGTGGCTCCGATGTGGTTTTCCCATTCGCGTTCCGTAGACGAATCCAGCTTATTTACCACCTGGTGGAAAAAAAAATATTAATATGTCCCAATTGACAGTGGGTTCATTTAGTGAACTTAAAGCGCGCAGATTACGTAAAATAGTATCAATTAATTTCCTTATTTGCGATGGCGATTCTTTTTTTAATGACGGAATATTATGCAATGCTGCAAAAGGCTTTTTAATAATTCCCATGCGTGAACGTAGTTGGCAGGGTTAAATTCCGAAGCTGCTATCACCTGTAACGCGCTTCCACCAAGGGCTGACCGCAAATAATGGAATTTTTGAATCTCGTCTAGGTCGGAACGATTGTGGATGTGGATAGCCAGTGATCATAGGCTCCATCGAAGGCAGGTAATTTTATGTCGGGTAATTTAATATTGACACGTGGTTCTGATGCAATTGGAAGTCGACTTTTAATTTCCGCGTTTTTAATTAAACAATTCGCACTTGCTATTGCCGTAAAATATATTGCTTCTAATGTTTCTATATACTGTAGATTCGCGTCTGTTTCTGATTCCGGCAGGAGCAGTTCGATTTCATTTTCTACGTTGTCGAATTTATCGTATAATTCACTCACGGCCTGCACTCGTAAAGTTAGCTCCGCTGCTTGTAAGCCTATTAAGTGAGCTCCCGCGAACGATTCTACATAATTTTTAAATTGGGTTAATCGACCCGTAATGTTACCCCTTCGTTTTTTTAACTCGGAAAGAACTTCGTCTACTGCCTTAACCGACATTTTAACGGGATATGGATGAGCGTTTTGTGGTGTGGTGTGATGTGGTTACTCACATGCAAATAATATCACCTGGACCACGTGGCTGACACACTCGCGTGAACTGAAATGAAGCACAGCTTTAACACAAATCGAAATCTAATGAATCTAATGAATGGGACGGGGGACCGACGGGACGAGAACAGAGACCTGACCGTTACGTTTCTTACGCCTTCGCCTTTTTTCTCTTCTTCTGAAATTATTGCTGGGTCACTGGACCAGCTGTGATGATCGCTGCACTCGGTCGATCTGTGATGATCGCTGCACTCGGTCGATCGTCTTCACAGCCAGCTATCGTCTTCAGCGCCCGGCTCCAGTCCGAGTTGAAGGTCCGCAAACTTTCCACGTGGTCGTGGCAACGTGGATGTGGAGTACTCTTCCGGCTGGTATGATTCTAATGCTGATCCATCTCGTGGGACCAAAATTAATGGTAATCCTGCTCGAATGACCAAAATGTTGGTCATCCGTCTCGTAAGGACCAAAATGTTGAGGATTAGGTCTGTTCCCGTTGTGAAATGAAGCGCCTGGTATGTTTTTATATATATATTGAAATTAATTTACAGAGTACAGAGTTTTGGGTTACACCGCCATGGCTATGGCGGGGGGTCTGTACTGGATGGTGGATGTGAGGGAAAAAGGAATGATTCTATACAGCGTGGCGATTAGGTTATCACATTAAATTGTACAGCTGATATAACAAGTTGTAATCAGTCCGTTAAAATAATAAAATAAATAATTTCACTAAAATTAAGAAAATGCATTTTTCAAACAAAATAAATGGCGATATAATTGGTAAAAAATGAAACGTCCTTTAGAATATTAGTTTACTGACCTGTAAAAGCGGCAACGCCGCGGCACCGGCGCCGGCGCGCGGCGGCTCACGCGCCGTACCTACGCGAGGTACGAATACCTACTTGTGGATGTAGGCACGCACGCGACGTGCGATGGTAAATCAACATTTAAACAACATACTTCATGAATTCATGATATTGTTTTATGAAATAATCACAAATTAACTTCTCAAAATAATCACAACAATAATCTCCACTTAAATGTTCAATTATTTATGCATTTTAAATTTTCAGATTTTCAAAATGTCCACCTTGCTTTCGTACACAAAAATAACATCGTCTTACGATATTATTTCGGACCCTTCCGAGAAGGTCACCATTCGCGGCTAGAATTTTTAAATTGTCGAAGGCCCGAATTATTCGATTTTTTAAATCGTCCACAGTCGTCACTTCAGTAGCGTATACCTCATTCTTGACATGTCCCCATAAAAAAAAATCGAGTGGTGTAAGGTCCGGTGACCGAGCTGGCCATCGAGAAGGTCCGAATCTGCCAATCCATTGCTCTCCGAACATGGCAGTGAGGCGCTGCCTGGCAGCCACAACTGAATAAGCAGGGGCCCCGTCCAGCTGGTACCATAAACGGCGATATGCACCCACCGATAACTCTTCAGCGTACTCCGACACTGGACCTTCGAGCAATTCCAAAAACTTGGGTCCATTCAGGTTACCATCGATAAACACGGGACCAATTATTTGGTTTCCGTGTATTGCAGCCCAAACATTTACGACAAACCTGTACTGGTGTGCGGACTCTCGGATCAGGTGCGGGTTTCTTCGACACCAGTATCTTATGTTCTGCCGATTCCAAATCCCGTTGCGCGTGAACGTACTTTCGTCAGTCCACATTATGTCGGACAAAAAGTTAGGGTCATTCTCTACTTTGCTCAGTAACCACAGGCAGTAAGCTTCCCGGACTGGCTTATCTCTTCCTAATAAAGCCTGCACCTTTTGAGGTTTGAATGGCCGCTGCTTGTCTCTCTTTAAAATGTTATGTACAGTGCGGTGGTGGACTCGAAATTGGCGAGCTGCTCTACGAAGACTTCCAGTGGGATTACGAGCGAAATAATTTAGAATTTGCTCTTCCTGGCCCACGGCTACTCGATGAGGAATTTCTGTATTATGTGGAACTAAAGATTGGTTGTCACGTAATCTTTGGACTGCCCGTGTAAAAATCCGTGAATCTGTAGGACATACACGTGTGTTATGATACCTATCTCGGTATGTTCGTAAAGCCAGCGCTGCGTTTTGCCGGCATTCTCCATAAATCAAAATCATATCGGTGTACTCCGAAGATGTGAAATTGATTCGAGGCATTTTTTGCAAACAATCACACAAGGAAAATAACAATTAATATTATTTAAGCGTCCGATTTCGCATGAACTGTCACATACCACTTTCACTAATCTAACTAATAATAATACTGTCCTATTATTAAACTATCCTACTCCTATTCCAAAAAAAAAACACAAAACAAACGTCCACAAAATAAAAACAAGAAGAAAACCTACGAAGGGCGCGCGCGCGTATAAACTCGTCAACTATCCCTCAAGGATTTTGGCGGCGGACTATGTGACTCATCCGTCGCACGCGCCTGACATAAGAATCATGCCTACAAGCACGCCCGCCCGTAGCATTTCGCGCATAGAGATTTTAACCTTAAGTCGTCAATCGTAAGAATATTTTTGCATTTCTTTTCATACCTTCTATGCGGTCCCTTTTCATCTTTTAATTTTGCACACAAAAAACGCCTTAAACTAAGTAGCCATAAGAAGGCTGTAAGGATATTTTTCGCTTCGCTCGCAATAGTTTGTACAAAGGTAGTTTAGTGCTTGTAGGTAATTCGGAATGGCAACGTTTGAAGTTTTGAACTATCTTCACCAGCCACGGGTCTTTGACCTACTTTTACTAGTCAGCTGATTATGTTTGTGCAATACAGGATGTTGTGAAATATTAAAATGGAAAAAAAGGTCCCACGGCTAAAATACTGTTTATTATTAAATTATTTTAATTGAATATGATAAAATACCTAATACAGATTACGTGGCTTAAATTAATGTGATAACCTAATCGCCACGCTGTATAAGTCAATGCTTTTATAGCCGTTTAGACGAACGTGCCGATAGACGAACCAAGCGGCGCCGATGTCTGCCACTGGTCTGCAGGGGGCGGCACTGTTGCGCTTACGCACCGAGTGCAGCACCTCGTCGGTAGGTGGCGCTAGCGGTAGGCGTGAACATAAAGTATAAAAAGTTTAGAACTTTATAGATTTCAATATTTAAGTGTTTTTTTTCAAACGAAGTTTATAATATAATTTTACTGTTGAATTCTCAACCAAAGATCCTGCAATTACCTACCTCATAAATTAATTATCAGTAAGATTTTTATTGATTTTATTTTTATTTACAAAAATGTATGTGCGTCAACGTCATATAAATAAAATTAATGCCAAGCGTTAGTTACAAAGGTAGGTAACGGAGGAATTTCCATTACTTCATCGTGTCTACTAGAAGCATGGGTGCTTACCACTTGAAAATGTTCTTTCATAATATAGTCACAAAAAAATTCATAAGCCTTTCGAGGACTAATGAATGATCTCATGCTACCAGTGTCAATCATCATTCTTGCATCTATTTCTTCTAAGTAAATGTAGGGTAGTTTTAAATTTTGATCACAATTTAGTTCTAGGACTTCTTGTCCTTCGACGAGGCTTTTTCCTGAAAATCCACCTTACGACTGTCATTTGTTGGTTCTAATGTGTCATCGGGTACTTTAGAATCGTACGTGCAACTGTCGCTACCATAGTAATAGTTATAGTCATTTGAGGACTCATAGTCATTTGTTAGATTATAATAGTAAAATTCATCATAATAGGGATCGTATTCATATATATAATCGTTCATAGTAAGTTCGTTTAAATTAAAACCGTGTTGCTGCTTAGGTTGGGCTGTTCTCATAGAAACATATATAACCGCATAGCCCATATTATGTGAGTACTATGTAATAGAAAGCTATCCTTCGTTGGAAACCTACGTCATTTTTTTTTTTTGACTTGAATTTGCCCTGGCGGTTAAGTGTATGTCATGCTCACTCAAATGTCTCGCTGATGGTGGCACGTGTGTCGGATCAGTTAGTTCCCTTCAAAATGGTTGAGTTGAATGGTGCTGATACATGCGTCATGTTCGTGAACGGGCGCTGTCAGTTGTGACTGGTCATCTCTTGGTTGCCACGGCTTATTTGAATTAATTATTTTATTTTTTGAATTGTTCTTTTCCTTGTTTTTACTATGGACACTTTTAACGTGCACATCTTGCTACATCGCTCTCACATAATGTACCATCTAAACATGAATGATGTAACCAAGGTTTTGTAAAAATATTCTGATTTAAAAGAGTGTCCATGGAGTTTCTTGCCCGTTCTTCTCCATAGAGATCTACGTTAGGGAATGGGCAACTACAGTACTTCCACAGTTTTTATGCCTTGTGACTGGGACTATAGCTAAATTTCATTGTTGTCTTTGTTTCGACAGTTCAAAAGTGCCTGTAACGGGCCTACTTGAAATAAATGCTTTGATTTTGATTTTGATTTTGACACGTCAATATCCTGATTTTGGGGTTTTAATACCTGGGGAAGATTCGATCCAGTCTGTTGTGGTGGTTTGTAACCGAATTGTTGCGGTGATTTGTATCCAAACTGTACGGGTGCTCTATAACCAAATGGTTGCGGTTGCCTATAGCCAAACGGTTGAGGTGGCCTATAGCCAAACGGTTGAGGTGGCCTATAGCCATATGGTTGAGGTGGCCTATAGCCAAACGGTTGAGGTGGCCTATAGCCATATGGTTGAGGTGGCCTATAGCCAAACGGTTGAGGTGGCCTATAGCCAAATTGTTGAGCTGGCCTATAACCAAACGGTTGCATTTACAAGACCTTGAACTTGATCCCGAAATTTGACTATTAACATGAATGCGGTTACGCATATTATATTGTTCTAAGAAACTTACTTCTTCTAGTACGATACTCAAAGCTGCTTCTAAGGTTGAAGGCGATTTAGGCCTAACGATACGCACCATATTCTCGGGAAGGTTGTACAAAAATACATTTAGAGCCGTATTGTTGCAGATAACTGACTTAGCACGTCTTAATTCCATATCATCATTTGTATTCACTTTCGACATTAATAACGAGCGAACATTTTGGATTCTATTACAAAAATCTAAAAAGTTTTCACCGGATTTATTTTTTAAAGATTCTAATTCTATATTAATACACGCTTCGCTACGAGGGTCTCCGAAATGTTGAATCAGCAATTATTTGAATGCCGACCATGTAACAATATCTTCACGTTCCGATAAGAGCGCAGCTGCATCATCTCTCAATCTACTCGTTAAAACATTAAAATCATAAAGATTTTGTTCTACACTGCCCTTAAATAATCGATCAACTACGTACTGACATTTTCTCAAATAAAGGTTTAACTGTCTTTTATCACCGTTATACAGTGGGATTAAGTCTACAATTTCTTTTGGTATTGGTTCAATTGAAACTGATGTGGGCATCGCGTCGTCATGATTACAGAGTAATTAATTGTTCAGAGGCTGCAGCTCGCTTTAACCAATCTGCTCGACAAGATTTTGACACATGACACATCAGCTGAATCGGGGGGGGGGGGGGGGGTGATGCGAATTGTCATGAAATTCAAGAATTTTCGTGAAGATTCAGCATTCGATTTTATGATGATAAATATGTCACGGCAGCTGTTTTACACGATAAGTTTGTGTTAAATATCTTCAATACCGTGTTGAGGTTGGCAAAACGGCGTCAGTCTATTGCCAAATATGTGTAAAATACATATTACGGCATGCTTCCAAAAAATAGGTTACTTAGATGCGCTGGAAATAATGGACATAGACAAGTTTCTCGTTTGCTAAAAAACTCGAAAAGGAAAAATAAATACAGTAACATTCTATCTGCGTTCTTATTTTTGCTATTATTCGTACATAATTTCATAAAAAAACACGATCAAAGTCTTGACAAATATTACTAAAAAACTATGTTGCAAGTGTTGCAAAATGACACTTCTTAGTGCTGACCGTAAACCCAAGTTCTGTCATTACGATTAAAAAGTGGTATTCAGCCTAATCGATACTCGCAATGAAATCGAGTTTAGAAAAAAAAGAGTTGAGACTGAATTCTTGGTATAATTTCGAATAATAATTAATCCTTTAATTTTATCTTTTTTAAAAATTTCATTTAGTAATTATTCGATGCTTTTGGTTGACTTCAAGAGAAGGAGATTTATAAATAATAAAATAAAATAAAAACTTGCTTCTATTATATTCATTTTGATGATTATCTTTCTTTCCGTTGAACTAGCAGCGTGAAATTTGGCAAGAAATAAGTCTCACAGTTCAAAAAAAGAAAAATCTGAAAATGGATCGATTTTCAATTTAACTGTAAGCACGGACAGAACCTATGGCTAAATACGCGTCGATTTTTTTGTTTCAAAATTTAAATTAAGAATACGCTCGCAATTCACAATTTTAAAGTATTTTAATTTACTACATCATTTATTGTGAATTTGGTTTTCTAATATCTGGCGGTTGGACTGGAAGCCGACCCCAACATAGTTGGGTAAAGGCTAGGCAGATGATGATGAATGTCTGGCGGTTGGATATAGAATGCCCAGGATCTCGGTAGGCATAATAAAAATTTAGATTGATCCGTCAAAGATACATTATATTACTTATTCTACAAAATTGTGTATAGTACGGTTGGGTTATTGTGTTAGGTTGGGACAAACTTTTCTTTTGTTTAGATTATTCTTTCCCACTGCTGGGCAAAGTCCTCCCCATACCTTTTCAAATCTCTCGGTGTTTTGCCTTCTCTGGCCAATCAGTCAAGAACGAGTGAGTCCAAATCATCACACCAGTGTTTCTTGGGCCTGCCTCGGTGACGACGACCGACAAACTTATTGTCCTATATTTCGCAATCAGCAGTGCATAGGCCGTATCCTAAATAAGCATTAGTTCGTTTTTTCAAAGCGGTTCACTGTCCTCTCTAAAACCTCTTTTTACTACTGCAAAGTTCTGGGTCATCATAGGCCGTGGGCCGTGTCACTTGAGTGAGGACGTGAACAGCTATAAGACAGAACCCTCAGGGCAAGAGTCCTACTCGCATTTCTAGAAGTTTTCTTAAAAATACAATTTTATAGTTTTTGGGGTTGCCACTAAACCAAGCTTATCTACGCATAAAAAAATAATGACGATTAAAAGTATTGGTCGGAGAAGGGAAAAGATAAAGAAAATTGGAAAGCCATGGGCAGGTTTGCCCAGCAGTGGGAGACAACTGTCTGATAAAAAAAAGTATTTGTAAATAGTGAATACCTAATAACCAATCCATCTAACCATAACCCAATTTTGTAGACTAAATATAATTTATCTTGGTGGGAACCAAACAAACACTATGGCCTACCAAGATCCTTGGCGTTCTATATTCAACCAACCAATGGAAAAAAAATCACAATAAATTATCTAGTAACTATAAATACAATATAAATTGGAACAGCGAGTGCATTCCTAATTTAAATTTTGACATGGAAACAAAATCGGCGCGAATGTCATCGGTGGAAGCCATAGATTAATCTGTTCTGTTTATTGTTGGGTCGGTTTTAATACCTACAATGCACGAAAATCTATTAAATTTACCATTATAAAAGCTTTAAAAAACACATACACATACATTTTTATTATATTTAACGCTTAAAACAAAATTATTTTAATTTCTATCTATCGATTTCTTAAATTCCTTACATTTAATTACTCGATTTAATCGGAATTTACAAAACAAGAATCGATTGAAATAATCGCTTTCACACACCAAAAAATTAAAAAAAAAATGGTCGTCAATTTCGAACACAAATTGAGTAGTGGTAATGAATATTACGTGTTATTGGTCCTGAATTAGTAAATTACGCTAAGATTTGAGCATTTTCATGTTGTTTATAATATTTGAAATTATATTTGTCACATTTGTTATCGAATCTTTATGCGTTTGTGTGATATAATGTGAAAAATAAAAATGTATACACAAACTATTGGCGCGAAATTTCGACTTTAGATACCCACTGCTTATTTAAATTGAACTATGGATGAATTCGTCACATAATTAAATGACGAGTTAATTATTATCAATAAAGTGGAGTTTGGATGTCCGAAAACCACAATTTTTATGATTTTTAGCCCCGGCCAGCACTGCTGTCAAAATGGCGATGACCGTATTTACGCACTTGGATTTTGTAAGGTGAAATTAAGAAACTTGCACGCTAAATATAGAAGTTTTAATGGCGTTGACATACGAGTTTTTTATCCAACTCTCTTAATTAACGCACACTCATAGTATTTGATTATCAGAATATTAAATATTTACATAAATAATGAGGATGACGTATGACTTAAGTGCTAGCCCCTTTCGGGGCCGATACCGAGCCAGCGGAGGTTTGTATGTCAAGCCCCCGAAGGGGCTCGTACCGAACTTTATGGTTAAAACAATCCTATTAAAATTCACACACACACTTAAAATACAACAAACACACAACTAAAGCACTATTATAATTGGCAATACATTTGAAATTAGAATGTATAAAACTTCTATTAAAATAATAAAGAATTTGTAAAAATAGTTTTTCTTAAAAGTTACCTTACATACTACTTGCAATGAATTTAAAGTTAATACAGTTTATTTTACTCAATTCAATTAATCAAGATTAGAATATTATATAAAAAAAATGTGAACTCTCTAACATTGACACTACTCTATGTTTGATGTTCTGAGAATTGAACAGAGATAAGACCATATAATTTGATACAGAGTTATCAACTAAAGACTAAACACTGTTATAATGAGCAAGTTTTGATCTCGAAAATAACATTTAAAACTTATGAAAAATATAGGAGGAATAGGGGAACAAAGGATTGGCGAAAAGATTTACTCACCAACCGCCCACGACTCCCATACTCGATGATTTCTGCACTCACGCGATTCAAAGAATATTTCTTTGGTTCGAAGGATTTCCTCTGCTTTCGAAGTTTTGCCTAATTTTTCTCTGGTCGAATTTGGACGACGGAAAAACGCGAAAATTACGGATTTCAAGGAGGCAATCCTACCGGCTACGCCACTTTTGGTTTCGGAGCGTGAGAAACCTTTATTACAATAACTTAACCACTCAAGATTTTGACTGAGGATAAAAAATGAGAACACGTACGGCCGATTTGGAGGCGAGTTTAATTCTAATTATAAATCATACATGGATCATCCGGTCGACATAGACCGCTGAGCTTGCAATACGCTAATCTAGAGCAGACGGATGAGGTGCATGTATAACTAAGTAATATTATATACCATATTGTTTGTGATTTAATGACCTTTCAAATGATATAATATGTGAATTCTGAATCGATCAAAAATTGGATGATGAAATCAATAGTTATATGTTGTAAGGTCGGAATGCTGTCCGAAAAATCTATACATTTATGAAAACGTGATGAAGCTCCTAAATTGCTAGTTTGTACATAAGGCATTGTGGATTAACTATATAGCGTGATTATTTACGATCAATTTGGTACCAATAACATACCATTTAGTTAAACTTTCCGAGGTGTGTTATCTTTTGTTTACGTTACGTCATGGCCTCCAAGCACTTGTTTTGACTAAATGTTTAGTCCGCGCGAAGTTACTATTATTTTTAATTAAAAACTTTGTTTGAAGCATAGTAACTATTATGATGTCATTTGGTGCACACTGAGTTAGGCTATAACTTAGGTTAAAAAAAACATAGGGTTACCGCTTTAGTTTTTGAAATAATACAAGTTTTATTTAAGTATTTTTTTTTATAATGGCCATTAGTGCTTTCTCAAAAACCTATAATTTTATAAAAACGTGATTTGTCTATTAAATTGCTTGTTTTTACTTAAGCAATTGTGTATTAAACTGAAAGCGTGTTTATTTACGAACAATTTGGTAGCAATACCATACCATTTAGTTATGATATTGAAGTCAGGATATGATTTGTTTACATTGACGCGTAGTTAGGTATAGGTTTTGACTAGAAAATACTAGAAATTTGGTCGACACGATGTTGCTATTAAATTGTATTTCAAAACTTTGTTTATTTGAGTGATAACTATTATGATGTCATTTGATGCGTACTGAGTTAGGCTATAATTTAGGTTCAAAAAAATATAGGGTCACCGCTTTAGATTGTGAAATAATCCAAGTTCTATTTTTATCGGCTTATAAAAACAAAATGGAGTCACCCACAGTTATCAAAACACTTGTGAAGTGTACCCGGGTCTACGCTCTTCAAACAACCGTCATTAGTTACAATCACTTCATAGAATTTTTTTGTTTACGTTTCGAGTGCGCGCGACCCGACACCCCGCTGCGTGGTGACGTCAGTAATATTCAGTAATATTTAAGTAGTTCAGCAACCTAGTAAATGTTTAATGTAATACGTACTTAGTATGTTGTAGGTACACATGTCTGCAAATAGATTTCCATATTGATTTACGGTAAAAAAAAGAAAAATAGTCTTTAATAGTTTTAATTTTATGGCAGTGTGATGGATGATGAAAGTACACAGATTGTTCAAAAAGTGGTTTTTAACCAGTAATAATAATAATAATAATGTGGCAACCCATTATATCAATCACTTAGGTTTTATCATCGAAATTTTTATTTTAATATAAATAAACATTTGAATACAAAGATGTTACAGTTCACATACAGTTCTTTAAAAACATTTCAAATAGACCTTTTTTAATGAAGGAAATACAATAAATTTGGAAAATCACAAAGCAAAAAAATTAAATATGAAAATGACGTCTGTCAACGGCGTCAACAATAAAATACGGAACAAATTAACAAGACGATGATCATAACCAAAGTATGATAACAAGAGCTGCATCCCGACGTGCACGCCTACCAACCCCGGACTAGTCGCTCAGCTCCGCCTCGCCGCCGCCGCCGGAATCCAGCCCCGTCGTGAGTGCTGTGACACCGGCCGTGGCAGTTGCGTCGAGCTCGAGCGATGAGTATTTCTCGCCGCCGACGACGCCAACACCTGTGCGTCGGCAGGGGAGAGGCCGGCCACCGAAGAGCTTGGGACTTAGGGGCCAACAGGCCCCGAGCCAGGTCCCCGCTACCGGTGGTTGTGTGCAGCGCATGAGATGGACTAAGTCCATAAACGAAAATGTCATGCGCGCATATTATGGGTCTACAGAGGGGGGAACTAACCTCTCTGTGTACCGTGTTAGGATGCTGTCTTTGTTTCAGGATCTTGAACCAACCGTTAACGTCTCGGCCCAACGACTGTCAGATCAGGTGCGGGTCATCCAACGCAATCACATGTTGGACGATGCCGCACTTGATAGGCTGCGCTCAGAGGTACTGAGCAACCGTATCGTCTTGACTTCGTCACAAACCGCGGTGCAAGCGTCAGCTATTGATGCAACCCCACCGCGGTCCAACCCTGCTGGTGTAGAGGAAGATGATAGGGTTGCCATGTAAGAGTTGCCAAGTAGCCAGTGCAAGGACCGATTGAGGAGCGCACTGGAGGACGCACTCCGTGAGTATCGATCCACTCCTACCGAACTTAGGCCCCGATTAACACGGTTACCCATGCATAAGAAAAATAGAGCGCTGGTGTGTGCCTTGGACTCGCAACTCAAGAATATATTCGAGAGTAGCGAGGACCTCGTTGATACGCACTCGATTCTGTACTGTGGGGCTGTTGCGGCATGTCGTCTGGCTAATGTAAAATTCCCAAATTGTGACTTAGCTAGTCGACCAAAACCAGTCATACCAGCCTGGCAGCGCAGGATCGAGCACCGTATCGACCAGGCCAGGGTACTCATCGGCAAACTATACTGCTTCAGGGAGGGCAATACACGACCACGTGTGATGCGCTTTGTGAGGCGGGCCTTCTCGGGGACTGAAATCAGTCCTCAAGAATACATGTCCCGTGTCACAGAGCGCATCGACTTCCTGAAACAGAAAGTTTATGCATGGGCGAACCGTATTCGGGCGGTATAAGCGGCGGGTTAATTGATACTCGCAGAATCGCATATTCCAGAGCGATGAGAGGTGGGTATACAGAACATGGGAGCGACCCGAGCAAAATATGACAGACGTGTGCTGCCCAGATGATACCGTCACGAGTTCTTTTTGGCGCAGCATCTGGTCGGTGTCCGTCTGCCATACTGAGGCTGACTGGATGCGTGATGTCGAGCGAATGTGTGAACCTATTTCAGAAATGGAGCCAGTTTCAATAACACCAATAGATGTAGCCAGAGCAGTTCGTCCGTTACCAAATTGGAAGTCACCGGGACCGGACGGACTGCACAACTTCTGGCTCAAATGGCTTAGTAGTTCACACACTTGCCTGGCATCCCAATTCCAGTCATTCTTAGAGTCTAGGTCGCTACCGCAGTTTTTAACTACAGGCGTAACCCACCTGCTCCATAAGTCAGGTAATCCCGCGGAGTCCAAGAATTATAGACCGATCACGTGTTTGTCGACGGTCTATAAGCTTCTTACATCCATTTTGAGAGTGAAAATTAATACACACATTGACAAAAACTCCATTATGTCTGCCTCTCAAAATGGATGTAAGAACGGGTCCCGCGGTACTAAGGAGCTACTCCTCATCGACATGGCCATTAGCCAACAGGTTCGTCAATCCCGCAAGGATCTTTCGACATGTTGGATAGATTATAAGACGGCCTACGACTCGGTGCCACATACATGGCTCATGAGGGTGCTAGAGTTGTACAAGATAGATGCAACTCTACGCGCCTTCCTTGAGTCGTGTATGGGGCAATGGAGGACGGTTCTTCGATATCCAGGATGTCGACAGATCCAGGGGAACGATGAGCCTGTATGGATTAAACGGAGAATATTCCAGGGCGACAGTCTGAGTCCACTTTGGTTCTGTCTAGCCCTGAATCCTCTAAGCACATTGTTAGAGGATTCAGGTCTAGGTTACCGGTTGAGGAGAGGTGGTCAGGTCATATCTCACCTTCTTTACATGGATGATCTGAAACTCTTTGCCCCCAACAAATTGCAACTGATGGAGCTACTGAAAGTAACTGAAACTTTTAGTAGCGCCATCAGGATGGAATTTGGTGTGGACAAATGTGCAGTCATGTATGTAAAGCGAGGGGAGATTATGGAATCCGAGGGAATTCAGCTCTCGGATTCCATACACCTCAGATCCCTCTCCTCATCCGAAAGTTATAAGTATTTGGGTATGTCGGAAGCGTTAGGCATTAACGTAACTGACATGAAGCAATCGTTGAGGGAGCGCTTCTTTGGACGCCTGAAGAACGTATTAAATAGCCTTCTTTCAGGCGGAAACAAGGTGCGTGCCTTCAACGGTTGGGTCATGCCGGTTTTAATGTACTCTTTCGGCATACTCAAATGGACTCAGACCGAACTCGATGCCCTGGATAGGAGAGTTCGTACACTGCTGACCGCAAACCGGATGCATCACCCACGATCATCGGTGATGAGGCTGTAAATCTCGCGGAAGTGTGGGGGTCGTGGCTTTTTAAACGCGAAGACCCTCCACAACCGCGAGGTGTGCAGTCTCAGAGAATATTTTTTAAAAGCCGAAGTGGGTATGCACCGAGATGTGGTCGCAGTGGATTCACCCCGCTGTCCATGGCTAAAGAGAACTGGGAACTGAAAAACCTGTGGTACTTACTAATGAGGACCGCAAGGAAGTATGGCAAGGCAAGGAGCTTCACGGGCGCTTCTACCGGGCTCTTCATGGGCCGGATGTAGATTTCCTAGCGTCCGTGTCCTGGCTACGTTTCGGCGACCTTTTTGGGGAAACTGAGGGTTTTGTCTGTGCGATTATGGATGAAGTTATGTTAACGAACAACTACCGGAAACATATTATGAAGGACGGGACGGTTGACATGTGTCGGGCATGCCACCGTCCGGGTGAGTCCATCAGACATTTATTATTTCTGGTTGTTCTCGTCTAGCTAACGGCGAGTACTTGCACAGGCACAACCAAGTAGCCAGGATTATTCACCAGCAACTTGCCTTGAAATATAAACTTGTGGAATCTGAGGTACCGTACTACAATATTAGTATGTGCCCGACCCAGTTCTCGAGAAAGACCATGTCACGCTATACTGGGATCAGTCTATCATTACTGACAGGGCTATTGTGGCCAATAAGCCTGACATTGTGGTGATAGACCGATCAGCGCGCCGCGTAATGATAGTCGATGTTACCATCCCGCATGACGAGAACCTCGTGAAAGCTGAGAAAGAGAAATAAATAAAATATCTCGACTTGGCACACGAGGTTGTCGACATGTGGAATGTGAACTCGGCTATCATTGTGCCGATTGTCGTGACGGCCAATGGCCTTATGGCCAAGATCCTCGTTGACCATCTATCGAGGCTCTCCTTAGGTGGTTGGATCAAGGGCCTGATTCAGAAGGCAGTACTCCTCGATACGGCTCGCATTGTGAGGAGGTTCCTATCTCTGGAGCCCTAACCACCGGTAGCTTGGACCCTGCTCCCGACACCGGCGGACAACTATTTTTTATATTTTTTTTAATGTTTTTTTATATTGTTTTATATTTAAATATTTAAAAATGTAAATTATGTGTAAGAAAAATGAATAAAGAGATAATAATAATAATAAGTATTCCTGATATTATAATATCATTATCATCTGCCTAGCCTTTTCCCAACTATGTTGGAGTCGGCTTCCATTCTAACCGGATGCAGCTGTATACCAGTATTTCACATGGAGCGACTGCCTATAACGTCCAAAACTCGGTTAGTATTTTTTTTTTTGGAGGGTGGGAAATCATCAAATGACCCCTCTCGCTCTGGGCGGAGCGGAAGGGAGTGTCAGACTCTTACTGACTAAAAACTACCCATGTTCCTTCTTTGGCCCTTTATGTTCCAGGGCCGCGGTATCTCTTTCGAAAAGTCCCGCAGCCCTGGCAGGCATCGGCCCTTGCGGGCCCCTCCCGTTTGCTAACATCTCTTTGAGGACAGCTGACATCTCGTCGACACGGCCTGCCCGTCGTCATACGACGGACGGACGGCGAGCTAGCCCATTACTCGCCGTCCACAGGCCCGCGCCTACGGTGGCCGAGAGCCATCACGGCGTGGCCCCCGACGCCCGGTGCTTCTCCTCCCGCGGCGGCTGGGACGTGAGGCTCTCTCCCTCTCACGTTCCGCCGCCTCCTTCGCTAGCATGACTGCTTTGCAGAAGGAGGCGACGGCTTCCCATTCCCTCTCGCCCCGGACCATGGCTTGAACCAGGGCCGGACGCGAGAGGTCGCCGCTGCCAATCGCCGCTACGAGGACACGGCGGTGCTCCGCCCAAGCGGAGCAGACCTCCACGGTGTGCTCCACCGTGTCCTCCGGGCGATTCTCGCAATGAAAGCACCCGGGCGTTTCCTCCCCCCCGATTCGGTGCAGGTACCTCCCGAAACATCCGTGTCCGGTGAAGACCTGCGTCAGGCGGAAGGTGAGGGCGCCGTGGCGCCTCTCAAGCCACTCCTCAAAGAGGGGACTTATCGCCACTATCGTGGCGTGCCCTGCACGGGGTTGCGATAGTCGCTCTCTCCATGTCGCCATGAGATGGCGCCGGAAGTCTGTCCGCTGCGCGACAATTTGCCGCGGTAGCGGAGTTACCCCCAGCGCTGTGCCTCCACGCGCCACTCGTGCAGGCGCGCGAGGACTGTGGCCTCCAGATCCCATGGCGGCAATCCGGCAATCCGGAGGCTCGCCGCCTCGCGGGAGATCGTGTGGTACCCATGGATGAGCCTTACGGCTACCATCTTTTGGGGCGCGCTCAGGTAGTGCTTGGCACGCAACCTCAACGAACGCGCCCACACCGGGGCCCCGTAAAGGGCCATGGACCGCAAGTTCCCCGCGTAGAGCCTCCGGCAGGAGGCATTTGGCCCCCTCAGGTTGGGCAGGAGCCGCTTGAAGGCAGCCCCGGCCTTTTCCAGTCTGGGAGCCAAACGTCGGAAATGCTCCACGCAGTTCCATCAGCTGTCGAGGACGAGTTCGAGGTACCTCAACGTCGACTCGACGCCGACGGGAACCCCTCCTACCGTCATTATGGATCCCGACGGTGGCGCGCTCCGAGGCCCGTGAAAGTACATGGCCTCGGACTTGTGCAATGCCACCTCGAGACCCAATTGCCGGATCCTCTCAATGACTATCGCAACCCCGCGTGTCATCAATTCGGCCGCCGCTTCGTGCGACCTCCCCTGCGCCAGCACCGAAGTGTCGTCAGCGTAACAAACTACGCTGACGCCGCTAGGGAGGTCGGCGCGCAGCACCCAGTCGTAACCGATGTTCCACAAGGGCGGCCCCAGAACCGATCCCTGTGGAACACCGCACGACATCTCTCGCCGGTTCCATTCGCCGCTGTGACCAGGGTAGATGACGGACCTGTCCGTCAAGTAGTCCCCGACCACACGACGGAGGTAGGTCGGCACCCGGTGATACCGGAGTGCCTCCCTAATGCAGCTCCAGGGCATGGAGTTGAAGGCGTTGGCGATGTCGAGAGACACCGCCAAGACGACTCCACCCCTGGACACCGCATCCCCCGTCGTGAGGGCTCTCACGCGCATGATGGCGTCCAGCGTCGAGCGCCTCTTGCGGAAACCAAACTGGTTGTCCGCAAGATCCGGCCCCATCCCCGCAAGGTGCCCGGCGAGGCGGTTTGCAATTACTCTTTCGAAGAGCTTGCCCACCTTGTCGAGCACCACAATGGGCCGGTATGCGGACGGAGAGTCCGCAGGGCGCCCCGGCTTCCAGATGAGGACCAGCTTCCCTGTCTTCCAACGAAGCGGGAACTGGCCTCTCTCCAAGCATGCGCTTAGGAGCCCCTCCAGTCGGGGCCCGAGAGCCTCCAAGGCCAGGACCCAGGCTTTGCCAGGTAAGCCATCGGGTCCCGGGGCGGTATTTCTGGCCTTAAGCCGGTTTACCGCCACTCTCAGGTCTACCCCGGTCACCTCCGGAGTGTCGTCATCGTCTTCGCTGCTCTGTATCCCTCATACAGCTCCGCCTCAATGGCTGCCGCATCCGGAGGTCGGATGCGGCAGCCATTGGTCTACATAGGTTAAATTTTCCTTTACGGGCCGTTAATTTAAGAGTCGGGGTGGGGGGGACTACCCCCATTTCCATTCCCACACCACGGAACCCCATAGTTATGTAGATATCCATGGTTAAAGTTTTAAGGTTAGGTTAGCTTAAAACACTAATTTCCATCAATTTGAACTCGTAATTTCCGAACATTTATGGGGTGGGGGTGGCAGGTGCCTAACCCCCTGTACCAACCCCACCCCACGGAGTCTCATGGTTACGGAGATATCCATGGTTAAAGTTTTCGGACGTTTCGGAGTTTCCGAACCTCGGGGTGCCCCTGACGTTGACCGTCTAGGGTTAGCGTTTCCGTCAGCAGGTCGACGGATCCCCGCTGCGCGGGGCCTATTTCTGTCTGCAGGGTTTACAGGAACCTAACTAACCGAACCTCGGGGTGTCCCTGACATCGACCATCAAATCGCGTCACTGATAAATCGCGTCGCTTCACATTCCGTTCCAGTGTAAAAAAAAATCGTTATTTTTTATGTAAAAAAAGTCAATGTAATTGCATAGTACAGCGCGTTTTTAGTGCACATTAATTACGTATAAAATTTACATTTGTTTTTTAAATTTAATTTTAATTTACTATGTGAAAATATAATTATATTTAAAGACATAATATGATAAAATTGAAAGAAACACACCTCCACCGTCAACGGAACGTAAAACGTCAAATTTGACATCTACCATGACAATATATCTGTCAAAATTGCGTGTTATTTTTCAATTTATATGGAAAGTTTAAAAAATTATATCTCGTAAGCCGTGAGTTTCCGCAACTTAATTTGTTAAAAGATTTCTGTTTATGAGTATTATCTACAAAAAAAAAATGAACTTCCAACTCGACGGCACATAAAGGAAAGTCTATCCTCTACATATATTATGTCACGGTGCGTATGCGCAGACCAAATGTCACTGGCGCGACTGCTTTTTAGGAAGTTACCCGTAAAGGATCCGTGGAAACAATGTAAGAGTGCTATTTGTGAACTTTCTAAAACCTAGGCACCCAAAGATCCAACGCGACGGATCGAGGGTTAAATAAATCACAGTAAAGTTAATTTAATGTTAAAAGATTAAATTAGCCACGATTGACCGGATGTTGAATGTGTAAATTTGTGGCTAATATACACATATATGTATATGTATACACTTTCACCGTCCGCAAAGCAGACACAATAGCTAAACAATCGCCCTGAACCATATATGGTTCATGGGACAGGAAATGGGTTAATATCCACTGATTATCAAGCTTTGAGTGTCAGAATGGTTACTTGTTATTGTAGGCAAAAGGGTTTTTATCAAGAAAAGGCACAAAGACAAGACTATTCATTTATTTCGATTAGGCTTGTCAGATATTTATAGGTAACGTTAATTACCTATCAAGCTACGTCCATTCGCAAACCTAGGTCTTCGTGGAGAAGAATGGACAAAAAACTCCACGGTAACATCTTTTAAAGTATTAAGCCAGATCAATTATATGTTGTCCTGGACCCTTCTCAAATTATAGCAATTTATCAGTGAAGATAAACAATAATCAATATAAACCAGGTTAAACTTTCCTTTATGGGCCGTCGATTTAAGGGTCGTGGTGGGGGGGAGGGTTGGGGAGGGGGGGACAACCCCCATTTTCAACCCCACACTGCGGAAACCCATAGTTATGGAGATATTCATGGTTAAAGTTTTGAGGTTATGTTAGGTCAAAACACTAATTTCCATCAATTTGAACTCTAATTTCCAAAGATTTATGGGGTGGGAAGCGTGCTTAGCGTTTCCGTCAGCAGGTCGACGGATCCCCGCTGCGCGGGGCTCCTATTTCTGTCCTGCAGGGTTTACAGGAACCTAACTAACCGAACCTCGGGGTGCCCCTGACGTCGACCTGTCAAATCGCGTCGCGCGTTCCGTTCCAGTGTAAAAAAAATTCGTTATTTTGTATGTAAAAAAGGCAATCTAATTACATAGTACAGCGCGTTTTTAGTGCACATTAATTACGTATCAAATTTACATTTGTTTTTTCAATTTAATTTTAATTTACTATGTGAAAATATAATTATATTTAAAGACATAATGTGATAAAATTGAAAGAAAGACACCTCCAACGTCAACGGAACGTAAAACGTCAAATTTGACATCTACTATAACAATATATCTGTCAAAATGGCGTGTTTTCTTTCAATTTATTGGAAAGTTTAAAAAATTATATCTCGTAAACCGTGAGTTTCCGCAACTTAGGAATTTGTAAAAAGCTTTCTGTTTATGAGTACTATCTACAAAAAAAAAATGAACTTCCAACTCGACGGCCCATAAAGGAAAGTCTATCCATAAACCATATTATAACACATAATTCTAGCACATAATTATCAGTAATATTCATAGTATATTATCAAATAACTTACATTAACATTGTAGAAACTTAGGGTAATGCAAATAGGTTCCAGCTTTACACATTTGGTATCTTCATTACAATGTCACTTTCAAACCTAATACTATACACATGGCACACACAATATATCTCTCAGGGTATGTCTTAACCCTTAGAACACTTGCAGCATAAAAAACCCCGAATTGGCGGCAACCTCTATTTTTATACACGTCAAATGTCAAATACTCAGTACATCCTTCCCGCCATAATAAACCAATGGCAAATGGTCACAATTATTTATAGCTAAATAACTAATATTATAGATAATAATTAACAAATCCTCTGTAAGGGAACTATTTTAAAACTTCATTAGATAATTTAGCCAACTAGTAAGTATTTATTTGTAATCTATATGTTTAATCGGATAAAATATGAACATCAACTGATAGTTCAGAGAATTGATTGAAACAACTTGATATATTGAAAATGCAACATAAAATCTGGGACACATTATAAATATCACTTAAATATTACTAATTAATCTTAAAGTTAATAAATATTTAACTTGATTATCCAAATATAACAACAGTCTTTCGTTTGGATACTAAGCCTTTTAAGCCACAATAAAAACTATTTCTATAAAATACATCGTAGTATACCTTTAGGAAAAGGTATATTACGTTTATTTTAAATAAGACCCTTTATGTTCTCCAATATTAAATTACGATGATTATAAATTTAGTAATATTTTTGAAATGCAACGTCGCCATACCTCAATGTTATTTTACGTTTGACAGCCGACGTTGCTGGATCATATTATTATTAATGTAGTCATTACTGAGAGTTTTTAAACAGTCAGATATTCTCATATACATAGGGGTATGCTTAACACATACATACACATACCTACACAACAACACACAAACATGTAAACAAGGTTATGTTTATTGTAGGGATGTTTTTATTCGTGTTCAACTAAAGAAAGACGTGAATTATCGTATTAATAAACTGAAATTCTATGTATAACCTATCACGGCCAGACTGACCTGTACTTCGCTCTCGAAGTACCTAACTATTTATATTTATGTCATTGACCTTGGCATATTAGTTCTATCACTTGCTGCACATGAATTTCAAACTAATATCAGGGCAATGACCCAGCAATTCATACAATAGCCTCTGGCCTTGACATACCAGTCCTATCACCTGCTGCACATGAATTTCAGACTGATATCAGGGCAGTGACCGACCAGCAGTTCATATAATAGCCTCTGGCCTTGACATACCAGTCCTATCACCTGCTGCACATGAATTTCAGACTGATATCAGGGCAGTGACCGACCAGCAGTTCCTATAATAGCCTCTGGCCTTGACATACCAGTCCTATCACCTGCTGCGCATGAGTTTCAGACTGATATCAGGGCAGTGACCGACCAGCAGTTCCTATAATAGCCTCTGGCCTTGACATACCAGTCCTATCACCTGCTGCGCATGAATTTCAGACTGATATCAGGGCAGTGACCGACCAGCAGTAATGTAAAAACCGTTTTGTTTTAAACTTATAGCATTTCATAATTTCAAACATCCAACGTCAATTGAACACGAATTTATTATAAACAATGAGTATTTGCTTTAAGTGATCAATTTACAATTATTCGTAAGTACCAATATTATATATGACATCACATTACTTAAGAAAAAACAACAATCATCAAAAGGATAATAATTAAATAATCGCATAGACTAGAGTCTAACAATACTAACAAAAATTTACCAAACAAATAATCTATCGTGTCTAATGAATGATGGATAACTGGCAACTTGGGCAGACGAAATATTTGCGTCTACACCGATAAGTAAATCGCAAAGGGGCAAAGCCTGTGGATTTTTGTACAGTTGTGTTAATTGATTGTTGTACTTTCCACAGAACGTTCGGCCAATCTGACTGTTCATTCAGAACAGAATCTTCAGCTTTTTAACTTGTGATTAAAAGCCAAAGTCTAATATAGGGAACTATCAGTAATCTTTGACTTTGTCATAAAAATTTATAAACAATACGATGTCTTAGTTTATCGCATCAAAAGAATGTATTGGTTTACGGTCCTTCTACGAAGTGGTCAATATCCTGTTCGATCCATATATGTCCTTTTTAAATATAGCTACATTTTATCGATAGGGTGTATTTTGCTTTATTTAATGTTTTCTATCATCACATATTTTAATTACCACATTATATCTTTTATTTATTATGATTTTACGAGTTTCTTGTGGAACAAATCACGCCCTGTAGACTGTTCGCGACATAGGTTGTCGGATCCAGACATGTTTTAAAAATACCTTCACTTATTGAAGTAGCTTATGTGAACCTATCATATTGCAAATATAATTATGTAAAAATTAGTGTAATTAATTAAATTTACGACGTTTATATATTTCAAGTAACAAAAGATTCTACAGTGTTCGCAAAAAACTAATCACTCCAGTGGACAAACATGAAAAAATCTGTTTTTTTTTTTAAATATTTTGTAAAACAACACTATTTAGTTTTGTTAGCAACACTGAAACAAGTAGGTATCATGGTTTGTCTGTTATTGCCAGCCATAAGACGTTATTTCCTAGTTTCTAATAAGATTTGAGTCATTCTACAAAGTGTAAAAGTTGGTGCGTCACTTCTAAAGTCGCCAAAAACAGTACCTAAGTTCTTAATTTAAAATTATTGTTTTTCTTTGGTCTTGTTAATTAGCGGTAAAATGATAGAACGTAATGGAAGCAATGTTTTATAACCTCAAAGATTCCTTTCGGCATGGACTAAAGTGTTTGTTCATCACTTCTGTCGACAACCGGCGAAAGCAAAGAAACATCAAATGGAAATATGATGATTGAGAGTCCAGATAGGTCCTCTGATAGATTATATGGATATTTTCTAAATGATTGTTTATCCTACGTAACTGATTTATTTCTTATTATATTCTTTTTTTTTTTTTTGATAATAATGTTTCCAGAAGTGAAATCACATCTGTATGACATAGTATGTTTTTCTTTTTTGAAACCGTTGGTTATTTTCATGATAATCATACCTTAGCAAGTGAGAAGACACTTAATTTTTTGAGTTTATAACGTTGATTTATTTTCGTTATTTTTGCATTGTTGTCTATTTTGTCGATAATGGCGTCACATCTGTCGACAGGCAAAAATCTTAACAGTGCCACAAATGCTATCAATCAATCAATTAATCAATCAAAGCATTTATTTCAAGTAGGCCCGTTACAGGCACTTTTGAACTGTCGAAACAAAGACAACAATGAAATTTAGCTACAGTCCCAGTCACAAGGCATAAAAACTGTGAAAGTACTGTAGTTGCCCATTCCCTAACGTAGATCTCTATGGAGAAGAACGGGCAAGAAACTCCATGGACACTCTTTTAAATCAGAATATTTTTACAAAACCTTGGTTACATCATTCATGTTTAGATGGTACATTATGTGAGAGCGATGTAGCAAGATGTGCACGTTAAAAGTGTCCATAGTAAAAACAAGGAAAAGAACAATTCAAAAAATAAAATAATTAATTCAAATAAGCCGTGGCAACCAAGAGATGACCAGTCACAACTGACAGCGCCCGTTCACGAACATGACGCATGTATCAGCACCATTCAACTCAACCATTTTGAAGGGAACTAACTGATCCGACACACGCGCCACCATCAGCGAGACATTTGAGTGAGCATGACATACACTTAACCGCCAGGGCAAATTCAAGTCAAAAAAAAAAATGACGTAGGTTTCCAACGAAGGATAGCTTTCTATTACATAGTACTCACATAATATGGGCTATGCGGTTATATAATACCAAAAGAAATTGAATCTATACAATGCAAAGATAGTTGTACAATCTTCAGCAGCTCCAACAATACTATTTAATGCTATCCATTAATCAGTTTATGCGCCCCTGTCCATGTGGAGCAGGACCGGCATTGAGCCAAGCATTTTTATCAGAGATATAATCGTCCAACTTGTAATATGCTTGCTTACATAGTGTGCGTTTAATGCATGATTTAAATTTCGTCTCATTCAGTTCAAGAATACTTTGTGGAATTTTATTATAGCATCTTAAACAGTACCCCATGAAAGATGAGTCTACTTTAGCGAGTCTGAAGCCCGGCGGAACTAATTGGTCTCTAGTTCTCGTACTGTAATTGTGTCTGTCACCTCTTTTATTAAAAAGATGTAGATTTTTTCTAACGTACATTATGTTTTCGTAGATGTATTGACAATGTACCGTCATGATTTTGATTTCCTTAAACAGTTCCCTTAGAGAATCGCGCCTACGAAGATTATATATGGCTCTGATGGCTCTTTTTTGCAGAATAAATATAGACTCAATGTCTGCAGCCCGTCCCCATAACAGAATGCCATAAGACATTATACTATGAAAGTAACTAAAATAGACCAGTCTAGCGGTATCTACATCAGAAAATTGACGGATTTTTCTAACAGCATATGCTGCTGAACTTAGGCGCCCCGCAAGACATTTCAAATGAGAACCCCATTGTAGCCTTGAATCAAGCGTAAGCCCCAGGAAAACGGTTTTATCTACGAATTCAAGTTTCTCTTTATTCAATACTATATCACACTCGTTACTTTTAACATTTGGTAAAGCAAATCTTATGCATTTCGTTTTTTTTTCATTTAATACTAAATTGTTTGCTGTGAACCAATTATGGACCTGAAGTAGGGCATTATTTACGTCATCTAGATTTTGGGCCCGTCTATTTATCTTAAAAATTAGAGAAGTGTCATCAGCAAATAACACCATATTTTGAGGTTGGTTTTTCAATAAATAGGGTAGATCGTTTATATATACTAGAAAGAGGAAAGGACCCAATATTGAGCCTTGCGGAACCCCCATTTTTACTTTTAAACCCTGTGAATTAACACCATTTATTTGAACATAATATGTTCAAATTATTTAAGTGATAGACAACAATATTATTATTGTCTATCACTTAAATAAGATTTTACCAAACCAAGTGCAAGTTTACCTAGTCCGTAATGCTCAAGTTTCAAAAGCAATGTGTCGTGATTTACGCAATCAAATGCTTTGGAGAGGTCACAAAATATTCCTATTGCGTCTTGGGATGCTTCCCACGCAGAAAATATGTGCTTTAATAAGGTTACACTGGCGTCAGTTGTACAACGTCCCTTAGTGAAACCAAACTGTTGGTCGTGTAAGATTCTGTTGGTGTTAAAATGATTGAGCATTTGATTAAGCATTACTTTTTCAAACACCTTGCTAAAAACTGGCAACACGGATACAGGTCTCTAATTATTAGTATCTTTACTATCCCCGGATTTGAAAAGAGGTATGACTTTACTGTATTTCACACAAATTAAAAATTAAAGCTAAGTATGGTGCTACAGTCTCAACTATGGATGTACAAACTTTGATAGACATTCCCCAAAGATCTTCGGTCAGTTTGACTTTTATTTGCCGGAAAGCTTTAATAACTATCATAGGGTTTATGTGTTTAAATTTAAATTCAGCCGGGCAGCCAGACACATTCGCCTTTAATAAACCAATTGCTACTTCAGGAGAGGAATTAAGAGATTCCGTAGTTTTTAACGGTATATCGGTAAAAAAATTCACAAATTCTTGAGCTACTTCCTGATTAGAGCTTTTAGGACCACATGCTGTATCTAAGGTGTAGCTAGTGTTACGTATTTTCTTCCTGTTAGTCTCGTTATTTATGACTTTCCAAACTGTCTTTATTTTATTTTCTGCTGTTTTGATCTTGTTGCTAATGTGCAGGGCTTTGGCAACCTTGCATGTATTTCTAAAAATGTTTGAATACTTAGCAACATACTTATTAAAAGTTTCAGTGTTTATATAAGATTTAAGGTCATAAAGCTCAAATAGTCTTTCCCTACTTTTTTCTGATACCTCTAGTTGCCCAATCACTAAATATAAATTTAGGGCAAATACTTTTTGTCTTCTTTTCAAAAGTTTTGTTGTATTCAGTGTGAACTATTGAAAAGAAATGATCATACAATTGATTTATATTAATATCGTCCATATGATGGCTCATAACACTTAACTTGTTCTGCAGGGAAATATTATACCTATTTAATTTGCTAGTAGTTATAGGTCTAAATTTAATCTGAACATTTTGCAATGGTGTGTTACACCTAAAAGTTACAGTTTGTCCGCTGTGGTCAGACGGCAGGCAATTTACTATGGCTTTATCTAAGTAATCGCAATCGCAGAAAACATTATCTATACAAGTAGCAGAAGATGGAGTGACTCTAGTAGGTTCTATAAAAATGTTGGTCAAGTCAAATGACTTAAAAAGATTTAATAACCGACTGCTATTTGAATTGTCTTCTAAAATATTGATATTGAAATCACCACAAATAATTGTAGATTTATTACTGGCTGCAAGTTTTGCCAGGACATCTTCCATTATTGATTCAAATAAGGAAAAGTTTTGATAGTTTGGGGGTCTGTACACACACACAATTACATGCTTATCTAGCTCAATACAGGACAGTTCGACGCAATGTTTAACCGAGAGACCTACTATGTCAATACGTTGTTTATATTTAACACAATTTTTCAAAAGTATTAGGGAACCTCCACGCAGCATAGATTTACGGTTAAAGCAGCTACCAACCGTATAGTTCTCATAATTAATCAGCATTTGGTAATCTTTTAGCCAATGTTCGGTAAAACAAATAATGTCAAACATATTTTTTTCTAAAAACAATTCAATTTCTAATAATTTGGAAGAAATGCCTTGGATATTTTGGTGGAATAATTTTAAGGTGTTCTGCTGAGGCCCTTTTTTACTAACTAATTGAGTGCAAGAAGATACCTTGTTGTTGATAGGTTTAACAATATTGTTAAAGGTACCTTCTTTTGTCTCACTACCTAGTTTAAATTAATATTAATATCTGGAGTGAGCCCCGAGACTCCACTACCAGTGGATTCTACTTGAGAATCATCTATAATTACGCATGGATCCTCCGATTTACAGTTATTATAAAAATTTTTATTAGTATGATTACTAATAGTCGCGGTGTTAATAATATAACTAAACTTAGACATACTATTTATGTCTGTGTGAATATTATAAGCTAATAGTCTAGCTATTTTGTGTCTACATCTAATAGGTAGATACACCTTACCTCGTGTCGACTTAAGTTTATCAACAATAGTGTTGATATCCAGATATATAAGTCTGTCACTATAGTGACCTACTAAGAAATGTACATGCTTATTTAACATATGTATATAATTGTTTTTTCTACTACTTAAATTTTTAAAATATGGAAAAGCACACAATATGATCTTACTACAGCTTAACTTTAACAACTCTGATACATAGTCGGTGATGTCTTCCTTTTTAATATTTGAACTATTTCCAACACATATAGTAATGGTGGTATTAGGATTACAAACATTATTTATTACCGAAGTCATGACCTGTTTGTAGGTTGACCCGGGCGTGCAATAATTTTGGGTACAATAACTAAGGTTATTACTGATTAATTTTCCTAGCCCTCTACCTATACCATCAGAGAACATAACTGAATGATAACAATTTTTACTATCAGGTGATACAAAATGACTAATCTCAGGCTGTACTACTTGTGACTCATGAAATGTAATGACAGGGATTGCATCTGGGTTGATGGTGCAGTCCTGAGCGCTCATAGCTTGGGACGGGTCCTCCGTTGCCTCAGGCTGGAGGGCATCAAGACTGGGTTCACTCCTACAAGTACAATGAGTGTTGTTGAGAGTCAGCAAGTCCACTTTGTCTACTAACTCATTAGTGGCTAGAATATGCTCCTTAATTTGGTTGCTAGACATATCATATTTATTATATAATGATTTTAGTGACTTATTCAGTGCCTCAATTTCAGATTGTAAGCGCTGAGTGTCTATTTCATAAATATTTATACTATCTTCCAATTTAATCTGATAGTTATTTAATCTATTCACAAGATAAACACGTTCTTTCCTTAATTGAATATTTTTGGAATAGTGCTTTTGTTGTTTCTTGTATTTATTAAATTTTTTAATGATTTTATTCAATCTTGCATATTTCTTAATTTTATTTTTACTAGTTTTATGGTACGAATTATGTTTCAGTAAGGAGTCCTCTGTGAGGTCTATTGTTATTATGGAATTAGGGTTGCAATTTGTATTTACTAATTCATTGTACAAGTGTTCAGTTTCTATAGCCTGAGTATGATCCTGTTCCTGTTTCAAATTTAAAAGTTTTACATTAGCATAATTTAATTCATCCTCTAGGTCCCTAACTTTACACAAAGCCTCCTCATACAAGTTGCTACAGTTGTTAAACCCATCCGTAATCACCCTTAGCTGATCCCGTTCATTGACAACATTCAAGTAATCCTGATGAAGGTCTACTAGCTCCCGTTTTAAGCTGGAGTTTTTGCTATTGACGTTATTGACCTCCTCCTCACTGTCCTCTATCTCCTGTAACAGTTGTTGACATTGGAGTTTTGAGTCCTTCAGTTCTTGGAGGGCCGTTCTCAATTTTAACTCCATATCCTGAGCAGTAGCCTTACGTGTCATCACAGGCATGATTTCTGGATTGGGTACTGAAAATTGGAAATACGGAAACGGTGAGAACTAATAGAATAGATCAATGTTAGAAAATTTAGAAATTAAAGAAATGAGATAGGCTGCTATATTAGCTTGACAAAATTGATATTATCTAACTGAAAGTTCAATTTATTACTATAATAAGATTTTCTTATCTAAGAATTTAACTTTTTTTTTATAAGTGGGTAGATTGCCTAGAATGAAAACTTAGAATTTTAAAGTACTTTTACTTCAAGACGTTAATAAAATAACTATCACGAACGTTATAATTAATTAATATTGAAAAGACTGATGTAAACAAAGTTTAAATAGTTAAAGTTTTACTTTTTACGAACTGACATTTGACAATAAAGCGATTTTGAAACAATACTGGGTACCTACTAAATTCACAAAAAAGAATTATTATTATTTAAATACGATTGTGTGCTATTATAATATAAAAGTAAACAAATACTCCCCGTATATATCCGTATAATTCCGTAGTTAGACCGTCAGCTGTTGTTGTTTATAGGTTACCGGTAATGTCGTATAACCGAATACTTTATGAACTATCAGGAAAACAATTTTCCTAGGTATTTACACATTTAAAATACGTTATCACATTTAATTACACCATAATACAACCTAATTTCTAATTAAAATTAATTTTTAAACACGGAACAAAAACTTGACATGTCAATCTTATCGGGCAGTGTTGCCATGCCAAAAAAAATTTGTTACTGAGGCTTTGGAAATAACAAAAGAGCCAATTGAAATTAACAATTTTCAGCTATCTATAAAAATCAGAGCCTTCATTTGCGATTCTCCTGCTCGAGCATTTATAAAAGGTAAGTTTTATTTTTATACTAGCTTCCGCCCGCGACTTCGTCCGCGTGGAATAGTTACTTTGGGCTAACATGACTGCCCGGCTTTGCACATTGTGCGCGCAGTACCCGATCATTATTTTGCTGTGATTTTATTTTAAAACTGCGACAGCTCCTAAGATATTCACTTAAATCGAAAGATGTAAAGGGCAATTTTGTTTTAAATGAAATACTTGTGATGAGTAACGTATTTATTTGGATAAGGATTAATATCATGTTTATAAAAACACCTCCGTAAATAATGCATTATTTTAGAACAAATTTGGTTAGCATAAAAAAGGTTATAGTGAGCTAACCTTAAAAGATAGACATATGCTGTCGCGGACTTTTTTTTAGAACTTTTAAAGAGGAATAATTCTGTAATACATGATTTTTGCGAAACTTTAACCGTTTACGCAGCGCACGCAGCGGAAGCTCTCAATAGGAAAAAATATCTCCCGATTTTGAAACATTCTTCATTAGTGCTCCGCTCCTATTGGTCGTAGCGTGATGATATATAGCCTATAGCCTTCCTCGATAAATGGGCTATCTAACACTGAAAGAATTGTTCAAATCGGGACAGCAGTTCCTGAGATTAGCGCGTTCAAACAAACAAACAAACAAACTCTTCAGCTTTATAATATTATATATAGTATAGATTTATAATATTATATAGTATAGATTTATTTAGCTAAATTGTTGCAAGTATCTACATAGAGGAATGGATCCAACTCATAAAATCATACGTCATCATAAGTAGGTTCACAGTAAGTAGGTACGGTTTAGCCCATGTTCAACCCCTAAATGTTGTCCACGTTCAACCTCTGGGGGGTCGAACATGGACTTCTATTTTTGAATGTTTTTAATCCACGTTCAAACCATTTAGGTAGTATAAAAAAAAAACTGATTTGATTTATTTGCCACTTTCCATAAACTATCTACTCTATAGTTATTCTTGTAAAAAAAAGCGAATTTAAATAAATAATTGGACTGGGTACCTAAGTAAAATACGATCATGGTCCGCTAATGTGATCTATGAAACGGTTTTATTTATGATAATTTTTATTTCAGGTATTGCAAACTTCAACAGTCAAAACGGGTGTCCAAAATGCACAACGATTGGTGAATATTCGTACGTGTCGCACTGTAATATTTTTCCCAGACACAATTGTCCACAAAGAACCGATTACGGATTTAGGAATAAAGAGTACGGATCGCATCATAAAGAAGATAGCGCTTTATAAAAATTACCAATAGATATGATCTTAGATTTTCCCGTTTCGGATTCGCTACATCTGATTGATCTTGGCATTATGAAGAGATGTTTATTAGGCTGGCGGGACGGTTCTTTCAGTGGTTACAAAACTAACTGGCGGGCGGCTGATATTATGAGCATAACATATTGGTTGCAGCAATGCAAGTTGCCTGCAGAAATACACCGAGCTGTAAGAGGCCTTGACACTGTTGCTTTCTGGAAAGCTTCAGAGTTTAGAACTTTCTTATATTACCTCGGTATAGTAGTATTACAAAAACATTTGCAGCCTGATGCATACGATCACTTTCTTGTCCTGTTTTGTGCTGTAACTATTTGTTCTTCAGAATCGTACGGACATTTATTAAGTATAGCTCAAGAGTTATTTGATACTTACATTGAATACTACAGAGACATTTATGGAGAAGCACATATGACAAGCAATGTGCACAATTTGTGCCATGTTGTAGAGGAAGTGAGAAGATTTGGTGTTTTGTCTTCTTTTAATGCTTATCCTTTTGAAAATACTCTACATCATATCAAGAGACTGCTAAGAACAGGACATAAACCATTACAACAGGCTGCAAAAAGGATAATTGAAAAAACCTGTATGGAAATTGATACTCACGGAACCTCTTTAAATACTCCAAGACCCAGAAAAAAACTAAAAACATACGAAAACTTTGATTATTCTTTATTAAACTTAGAGGTAATTAACAAAACAATAATTCTGTTTCATGATGGTATTGATTTGCAAAATTTTTCTTTAATCAATAATGCCTCAGATTGTTGGTTTTTCACTGAAAATAATGATATAGTGAAATTAAGATGTGTAGTTGCTTACAATAATAACTATTACTTGTTGGGAACAGCTCTAAAAAATAAAAAACTTTTTTTTTGAAAGACCGATCTTATCGACACATTTGAACATTTTCCTGACTGACTTACAGTATGTAGATAACTCCTTACTTTACAGTATCAATGAAATTAAATGTAAGTTAGTATCTATTAGCTATGACTTAAACAAATCAGTCTTCATACCTTTGATTCATACAATTAAATAATATTATTTTTATCAAAAATAAAGTAGTGTTAATGAATTCCTTTTTTTGTTTTATTTTACCTACAAGAAGAAAGAATCTTAAAAAAAGTAGCTACATGCTTACTGTGCTTGATTTTGTACAGATACGTTTACAGGAATCATGTCCTGAAACTGCTCACATCGAGAGGTAGGTAATTTAAATTGAAATATCAAACAAATTATTAATTTGAACTATTTTAGAACCAATTTAGCTTAATAATAATCAAATCACTTACAAATAAGTAACAACATAGTATGGTAAAAGTTTAAATTCAATAATTGAAACAAAACGCTTACAAAATACACCTGCTAAAACAACTTTTCACAAGGAACATAGACCAAACTATACTATTATATGTACACCGCCATAATTATGAAAAAAGGCCATAACTATTTCAAAGAGTAGGTACCTTAATAAAAATAAACATGTTTAGTTACTAATCATGACATGTTCAAATGTAGTAATTATCGCCTTTCTACTTAAGATGGCACTTTCTACTTAAGGGTCATGTAAGAATTATTATCGCCTTTCTACTTAAGATGGCACTTTCTACTTAAGGGTCATGTAAGTACTTACTTAAAAGTATCACCACACATGCTGTTTTTAACATTTTAAACATTATCAAAATTAAAAAAAAAACAAAAAAAAAAACAAAGATTAGAGTAAATCTAGTGAGTGGTAAGGTAATTCGTTTTCTTGAATAGCAACTGCTTATTCTTCGTTGTGGACAAAGATCTGTTGTACACCGACACTTTTTAGAGCTGTTCTCTCTCTTCACCTGGTTTGGTCTTCGCCTAAATTTTCATGTTCACCTTCCTTTGCTGCTTGTTCCCTTTCTTCATTAATGTTCTCTGGTTGTTCTTCAATTGCTACTTGTTCACTTTCTTCATTAAGGTTCTCCTGTCGTTCTTCGTTCACTGCTTGTTCACTTTCTCCATTATTATTTTCTTGCCAAGATCCTGGTACTTTATTTTGAAGGGAGGGTGCAGTAGTAATTTTTTTGGGCCTATGTTTTGTAGCTGACATTATTTTAGGATTTATTCTCTGCTTTGCGTTCTTAATTATAGTTTTAAAAAATTTATCGCAGTCTTGCTCTGTAAAATATTTGTCTGCTTTCCTTACCAAAGTCAAAAAACATTTTCTAGTATTATAAAAATACTTCAGAGGTATCTTATCATTTATGCGAGAAGTTCCAGTCCATGAACATAACAGAAGCAGATCCCTAGTAAAAAAGTAATCAATTAATTTGTAGCAACAATCCAGTCCTTTTGCTTTTCCCGATGTGCCACAAATAAAAATCATAGCACATACTATTGCCGAAAAATTCTGTTCGTTTTTCAAAAATTCTTCAAGATCTTCAAGCTCTTGGCGGCTATTCACAGGTTTAATGACAGGACTTACATTAGAAACAGTATCAGTTGATGGTGTAGTTTTTGATGATAAGTTAATCACATGGGCTAATAACGTGTCAACTGTTGCTTCCGGCGTATATAACTAGGTACTATTTTTCACATTGTCTATAAATAAAACAGAAATATCTTTTACTTACCTCTTGAATTGATTAATAAAATTGCTTTGTTAGGTACTGCATAAAACGGTCTTCCGTTCACAACACATCAAATTACCTGTTCACTAATGAACGTCTAGAAATACTGTGAGAAGATAAAAAGGAATACAGAGACGACAGTCACTAGGTAATCTTAAACCATTCATAAATCTGTTTATTCTATCACTAGATTAGTATGTAGCAAGTGAAATTATTCTTATCATGAGCTAGAGCCATACTACAGAAAATTATCTAGAGTGTTTGTTCTATTAAATTCGTTTTCTAGTTAATTTTATCTTAACGCCATTTTTATTGCCTATTTTTGTTTCAAATGATTTTCGTTACATATTTTAATGCTTGTTTTTTTATGGTTTTATCATTCAATTATGTCAAATTAATTTATCATGTTTTAAATTACTATATTTTAAATAAAATGAGTATTTTAAACATTAAAACGCAATTTAAAAAATTTGCATATGCCAAATTAATATTCATATTTGGTAAAAAAATATTAAATCTTGCATTTACAGCGGGCGCTCTTATTTTAAGAGAGTTTTACATAATATTCGACGATAGAATTTCAATTGCACATAGATTTGCTACTAGCTATAACACAAATAATATAAGAAATAAGAAGTAATAAATTTATTACGCCATGATACAATAATAAGTTTAAATAACTCTTGTAAGTTCTGCGCCATTATCTGTCGTTGTCTATTACAAATCAAATCTAACTTAAAGTTGTTAGTCTTGAGTTAATTTGGTTTTAAAACTTACGAGTAAAGAGTTCTATAAAGGTCTCAACTTTATCTATAAACTATCTACTAGTAAAACTTGTGGTCTATAAACAGTTTAGTGAGACACTAGATGAATCTCTACAGACGATTTGAAAATGTACAACTCTTAACTCTATCTATTCATGTTTTCTTAACTCATTCTTATGAGAGCGGATAAGGTTGTGCCCACTTTTACTAAACTGTGTCTATAAGCGTTCTTGAAGATTACTTGGGGATATTTTACTCTTAAGGTTGACAATAAAATTAAATTCTATTAGATATCTAACAGTCAGTTTTTAGAGACGATTGTGTTACTTGGGTAGTGTTTTCTAGCGAACATATTCAACAAGAATACTTGATAGTTTAGAGAAAACGCTGAAACTATTTTTCATCAACATAGTTATTGAAAAAAAAAATTTGTGGTCGTAAATATTTTGCCCAAATCTATGTTATTTTAAAGAAATGGTTGAAACTAAATTATAATAAAGTTATTTAAAAAACATATATTATTTAATCAATACTTTATTTTATTTAAATTTACATCGTGGCTGTATAGAAAGTTGGAACATGGATCAATAGAAATGTGAAAATAGAACTAGTTTTTTTTTAATAATTTGACAGCTGTCAGTTGAAAGCGATTCTCCCTAAGGATGAAAAGTATTACTTTCATGCCGCCCCTCAGGCAACTTCAGACCTACTTTCAGAGTATGAGTAATGAAAAGTTTATTTAATGTTAAAAGTTTAAATTATTCACGATTTTATTGTAATGACGATGTAGAATGCAAATGAATGATTGTGTTTCTAACTAAAAGTATTTAAATCGATTCAGTAGGCACTACTTATAAGTTTATAAAACTGCTGCACAAGTACCGTGGTAGACAAGTCTAGTTGCAATAGTCGTTCATTAAAGCTGTTAGGATCTCACCAAGTAAGTTGTAGCCGTTCATTTTATATTTACAAAAGTCATTTCAGCAAATTCAGAACCAGTTTTTGAATTACTTTTTTTTTCTACTTCTATTGGAATCGCGTTGAAACTATTCAGTCTTCTAAAAGTCACAGAACAATAATGCTAAAAACACCGTATTTTTAAATAAGTTTGAAGATGAATCCCTTTGTGCATTTTTCGTGTAAAAATATATTATATATTATAATAGGTACTTAAGGTTATCACAAATCCATTGTATTGTTTAAATTTATTTTTATTAATCGTAGTAAATACGTCCTTTTTCAACCTAAATTGTAAATTGTCTCTGTAACGGCTGAATAGTTCGGCAAGAATTTTACACCGAAAAATACGAAATGATGTATTTAACAATTTGTATTGTTTTTTTTTTCTTATTCTTTTAATATTTTTAAATAATAAATAAAAACCCGAAACTTCGCGGGAAGCGCGGGGCAAGGCACTTGTCACGCATACTCGGTACCGCGATATGTTAGTGTCTTGATGACTCTTGTCACGGTCGCGTGTTATTTTTCCCAAATAAAATTCAAAAGTGCACGTAAATAAAATAGGTGGTCATTGTGATTTTAATGGTGGTGTACAAAGTTTGAAACTTTTAAGAGAGAAACGGTTTAAAGTAGAATGTTTGATGTGTTAAAATAATCTAACTTGACTAAGATTTTGTAACAATATTTTGAGTGTTCATGGAGTTTCTTGCCCATTCATTTATTTAAACTTCATGTACAAGTGTGGTACATAGGCGGACTTAATGCCACAAGGCATTCTCTACCAGTCAACCTTTGTGTCAAATAGGACAGCACTGTAGTAGAGTACAAAAAAAAATATTATAAAATTGCCATTTTGTTAACAGAAATTGATACACATAAATGGGTACATAGTAATACATATAAGGTGCTATAAAACTATCTGCCACGGCTTTAATGGGGGTTAATCTACTAGGTACGCAATAATACGCCAAGTGTTTTAAAAGTGCAATAACTTACCAGCTACCGCATTCTTTTTCTTCAAAAAACGGACGTAAATAAGATGATAAACTTCCCATCACACTTAAAACAGGTTTTGGACTGTCAAGTTAGTGTAAGAATCGCAATTTTTTTCTTATTATTTTTAAACAATAGGTCCTTGGATTAATATCAAATAAAGATAAATTACAGTAACTTGGCGTGTTTAAAAGTTAATCATCTTTTACAACAATTGCACCGTATTTACAGTTATTTACACACTGCCTACCTACTTATCTACAAAACTGTTGCACGAAAAAATCCACCGAAAGCCGCCTTCGCGTTGCACACAAATGTAGGCACGCTTACGTACAGTCAGTAACAGAAGTCGTTGAACATAATTTGTTTCCAATATTTCCTAATCACTATTATTTAACACAAGTTATTGACTAAAGTAAATTACAAAACAACTTGTTATAATTGAACTACAAAAGTCGCTGAACTCAGTTAAACCATTAATTGCTTTACATCACTACCGACAAAACTGTATGATCTGTAGTAAATACAAAAGTCGCTGAGCGTAGCTAATTTCTTACATTTCATGTTCGTTAAACACGTTTGCTTCTAGGCAAATTGTTTATAATATTTTTTTTTTATGTATTCTCGGGCATAACTCCGTCATTTATTGACGGATTTGCTAAATTATTTTTTTGTTCGAAAGGATTTTATTTCGAAATGGTCCCATTTAAATTTGGTGAAGGTCTGATGCTGATGTTCGGAGATATACGGAACTCTTCAATATTAAACAGCAAATCTGTCGTGATTGCTGCAATCGCTTGGATGTTTGTTGTTTACACAATATCGTAACCTAATATAACGCCTGTATACTCTGAGGGTGTACGCAGATGTGTACAGTACACTAAGATTTCGACAGTTAGGTATGTTAAGTTCCATTTTATTGAAGATAAGTCTATTACCATGAAATGTATTATAATTGTTAACAATGTAAAATAAACGCATAAAAAATATTTGCATTGGATATTGCTACTAAAAATGAAAAAAATATAGAAACTGTTTTGCAAAAAATAAAACCGACTTCAAAAACACAAAAAAGTGAAAAATAATTTTAGCTTCAGAAATCGGTGACTTTTGGTTGTTTGATTCAGTTTTTTGTCACCTGACTTGTGAAGCTAAAATTATTTTTCACTTTTTTGTGTTTTTGAAGTCGGTCTTATTTTTTGCAAAAAAGTTCTTTTTCAAAATCAAAACTTTGCAAAATAAATACTGCTACTAGTTCAGAATATACAGGGTTATTTGTAAAACACCAGTGACCTCTTAAGAGGTCATTGTACTCATCATTATGAACAACTTTTACTATGGGACCAAACCTGAAATCGCGAAAAAAAAATCAGCTGTTCCCTGGGCCATTATTTTTTTTTCCAGGGCCCATAATCAGTCCCTCAAGAACAGAGCCTATTACATTAAAAAAAAACTATGATTACTAAAATAAAATCGCTATTGGTAGAAACGTAACAATAATATCCCTCTAAGAAGACATAAACATTAGTGAAAAATGTTATAATTTGACGTAAATGACGGTAACTCAGTCGCTTTTCTCGGTAACGCAGTCGTATCTCATACAAAGTCAGGCTGTCCCAGCAAGCAACTCGCTTCAAATACATTGACATTACATTAAAACTCTTCACGGCACTATTAAATTAAAATATCTACGGAAATTAAGGTAAATATGAACTTTATTAACAGGCTAATAAGTTTATCTTTTCTTTAACCGTGTATTATTTACAAAATATTTCTTGTATTGTCTCTGTTGAAGTAAGAAAACGTAAGTACTCTGTGTTACCAAGCAAAAGTGAGTCTTAATTTCGACTTTTTTCGTGCATTTTCGACTAAGTTCGTTTGATTTAATGTGAATTGCTGGCGGGGTGAGGCGGGTGTTCGTGGCCTAGACGCTGGCCGCGTCAGTCGAGCTCGAGTCATCCGGAGAGGCGCGTGTGTTTATTGTGCGGCCGCTGAGTTACCGACGGCAAACGGTGGGTTTTTTAAATATTTGATTGTTTTTTTATTGCGTTTTGTAATAGAATAAGTAAATATTTGCATGCACTCAAAAATAATTAGGTATTTATTATCATATGACCCAAATGTTAGAATACACGTTATTTTTACAACTGCGTTACCACTACACTGCGTTACCACGAGAAGTAACGCAGTTGTAGGTGCAGTAACGCAGTTGCAAAGTAAACAGTTTTCGAAGTGTATTTATCTATTTTACAGTTCACTTAATTAATTATTGAGTTATTTTGTTACAGTATATTATTTTCAATATAATGGCGTTAACACCGGCAGAAAAACAACGGCGTTTTAGGGAAAATTGAAACAGGACCCTGTGAAAAATACTGAGGCTAAAAGAAAACATTTTCTGAGTTATCTCCTGTCTTGACGCGCTTGTTTCGCCTATCTCTAAAAACCGGAGTGGTGCCGGAGTCCTGGAAGCTTGCTAATGTGCAGCCAGTGCCCAAAAAGGGTAACCGTGCCGATCCTGCTGACTATAGACCAATCGCCATAACCTCCATACTGTGCAAAGTGATGGAAAGGGTACTTAACAATAAGCTGCTAACATACCTCGAAGACAATGAGCTCCTCAGTGGCCACCAGTATGGCTTCCGTCGTGGTCGTTCAACTGGGGATCTTCTTGTGTATGTTACGCATTACTGGGGCGAGGCCATTGAGAAACACGGCGAAGCCCTTGCTGTATCGCTTGATATCTCAAAGGCCTTTGACAGGGTCTGGCACGTTAGTCTGTTGGCTAAGCTTCCTGTATTCGGCATCTCTGCTGACTTTTGCAACTGGATTTCCGACTTCCTGAGTGGCCGTTCGATCAGAGTGGTCATAGATGGCTGCTCATCGGATCATAAGGCCATTGATGCCGGTGTTCCTCAGGGGTCTGTTCTTTCTGCAACTTTATTTCTGCTACACATCAACGACCTGCTACAGCTTGGTGCAATCGGGTACGCTGATGACAGCACAGTCGCAGAAAGATACCTGTCCAGTGCAAGAGCCAGCAGAGAGGAAACTGCTACTCATAGAGAGGCCATGGTGGAGCGAATGAAGCTGACCCTAAATCTCGTTTCCAAGTGGGGCGACGACAATCTGGTCAGATTCAATGCTCTGAAAACACAGGCATGTATTTTCACTGCTAAAAAGAGCCAGTTCCAGTTGTCTCCAGCTTTCCGAGGTACAGTTGTACCAGTCACCGACCGCCTACAGCTTTTGGGCATGGAGTTGACATCGGATCTCAACTTCGGCTCAACCATCGAGTCGAAAGCTCAGACCGCAGCTAAGAAGCTGGGCATCCTGAATAAGGTGAGGCGATACTTCACATCTGGACAGCTTTTAAGTTTATATAAAGCACAGGTCCGTTCCTGTATGGAGTATTGCAGTCACTTGTGGGATGGTTCAGCAAAATACCAGCTCGCTGCACTTGATTCGGTGGAACGCAGAGCTAAAAGACTCATAGGCGACGAGACTTTGATAGCTTCGCTTCACAGCCTAGCTCATCGGCGTAATGTCGCCTGCTTGTCGGTCTTCTACAGACTGTACTTCGGAGAGTGTGCACAGGAGCTCCACGATCTGATTCCACCATCACCCTTTTACCACCGGACTAGCAGACGTACTGCGGCGTACCATCCACACTTGGTTGATATCCCGACAAGTCGTACTCGGCGCTTCTCCTCCACGTTTATCATGCGCACAGCCAAGGTGTGGAACTCTCTGCCGGCATCTGTGTTCCCTCCCACATATAACCCGTCTGCCTTCAAAGCAAGAGTGAACAGGCATCTTCTGGGCACGCTCGTTTCATCATAGACCTCATCCATCGCTTTCCACCAGGCGTGATCGAGGTCAAGAGCAGGCCCATTTTGTAATAAAAAAAAAAAAAAATATGAATTTGATCTTCCATTAAATATATTTGAGAAATAAGACTGATGAGACAAAGATTTTATGTTTAAAAATGTTAATTTGAGAGGATATTTCGTTTTGTTTTTGTTTTAAGGAGAAGTTTTATTTTATTTCAATTACCTATTATTATTGTTATTGTTTTTAGAGCGTTTCTATTAGTTAAAGCGAAAAAAAAACACCTAGTGCTGTGATAAGATTACCACTGTGTTACTTATCCAACTACTGCGTTACTTTTTTGTCCCTCTTTTTCTGAATACGTTAAGAGCTATAAAGCTTTTAATATAATTTTGAACCACCACAAATTTTATATTTTTTTGTTTATCTACCATTTTTCAACCTGTGCTATAAAGATTGAGTTTAAATTGCTATTATTAAGGCATATTTTGAGAAATTACAGTAGCTTAAATTAAAATAACGTGACGCATTGGTAAACTTAATTAGAAAATAAGATATTAGACTGAGATGATTGTGATTTTACACTATAAGATTATTGTAATTCTTGTCTAAGTTTATGTTTGATAGGTTTTTAAAATTGAGGTAAAAGTTCCTACAATAAAACTGATTATTCTAAGTAAGTAACACAGTTGTTGTTTTTCTACACCTTTCCTTGTATTAATATCAAACAAAACAATAAATAGTAAAAAAACATCGCTGCTAATGCCTGTACTGTTTACTTTAAATATTGATAAAACTAAATTAACCTAAAAAATAAAAAAAATAACTAATTGGTTTTACAATTATTTTTACGACATAGTTACTCAATTTGGGCCCTGGAAAAAAATAATGGCCCCCCTACATTTATGATCGATTAACTCGTCAAAATGTAGGGAACAGCTGATTTTTTTTTCGCGATTTCAGGTTTGGTCCCATAGTAAAAGTTGTTCATAATGATGAGTACAATGACCTCTTAAGAGGTTACTAGTGTTTTACAAATAACCCTGTAAATTAAATATAATTTAAATAATAATAATAATATTGTCTCGAGTCTAACCACCGGTAGTTTGGACCCTGCTCCTGACACCGGCGGACTACTATATTTTAAATTTTTAATTAATGTTTTATATCATTTTTGTTGATATAAATATTTAAAAATGTAATCAGTGTGTAAAAAAATTGAATAAACGAAATATTTATATATGGTGAAATTAAAAACTAGGACAACATTTATTTATTTCTAGTATAAAACTGATCACGGCGATAAGGTTTTATATTGCTCGTTTGGTTTGGGCACAGTAAAACAACGTGTGGAGACTTTGAAAGTTCGGGATCCTGACATTCCCCGAACAAAAGAAAATATTATAAAAAATCACGCATTAAGCATCTGGGAAGACTTCAGGGGACGAGATACATGCCACAATATGGTGAATTCAATTCGTGAACGTCTCCAAGCGGTCGTCGATGCTAATGGAGGGCACACACGATTTTGTTAATGTTTTAACTATCAATGATAATTAACGAATTATATTTTTTATATTATATTTACTTATTTTGCTTTGCTTATACCTTCTTCTCTATATAGGACGTGGTATTTTAATAACACAAAGCCTTAAAACAGTAGTAGCCTTAGCCTTAGTAGGGCTCATCATTACGAACAACTTTTTGTATGGGAGCAACATGAATGAAATCGCAAAAAAACAGCTTTTCATACAAAATTTCTGTCGGAAGTTTTATAAGAAATTACTGCCCAAATTTGTGGGATTGTATGAAATGACTGACTTATTTTCTCGATTTCCTTGTTGCTTCCATAGAAAAAGTCGTAAGTAATGATGAGCCGTATAATTAATGACTAATTAATGACAAAGAGAAAAATTGATTTGATGCCTGTTTTATTAATTGAATAAGATGATCTCAAACTAACATCACCAATTTGTAGGCTTCCTATAAAATAACAGCATATACCTAAAAATAAATCAGAACGATGTTAAAAAAGTAATGGTGTATTCTGTAGTATCTTGTATTCAATTATGAGATTCAAGAACTCACGCATTATCAAGTTAAGGCGAGGTGGGCGCACATTTGAGTTTTTTAAAACCATCTGAGACAAATAATATAGTGTTTAAAAATTAAAAAAAAATATATGTTATAGTTAAGGATCTTATCTAGTCACAGTCGCATTCAGTTGCAAGACCTGATGAACTTCACTCGATAGAAAAAAATCGCAAAGTTACCCCTTTTTGTAACTTTTTTTCAATATTATGACTAAATTACTGATGTTTTACATTTAATTTTTATACTAAATTAAAGAAACTAATTAGTTCTAGACAAAGTGACAGAGTTTGACTTAATAACATTATTTTCTTAATTACTATGTTTTAAAATGAATTAAAAGCGTTCGCGGCGGCTCGGACAGGCCCGATTAGTCGCGCGCTGACGCTTATCGACGACGGGCCTGTGTCAGTTTTTTCCGCGACAATTTCACGTACCATACCGTCTGTTTTTGACCAAGTTTATTATAATTGTTGCAAGTTATAATGGGCAATAAACAACGCAAGCGAAAAAAGTCGTGTAAAGCAATAAAAGTAACAAATAAAAAGAATGCACTCCAAAGATATGTCACAGTACAAATATATACAGTATTGTGACTCGGCCCTGTCTTTGAAATAATTACCTACAGCCGAGTGGTACGTACGCGATAGGGCTGCGCCGGGCCTATAGTAAATATTTTAATTTCATCTACTTAGTTGAGTTTCTTTCTAGTTTTGTGATTGTTAATATTATATTTTTATTTAAAAAAAAAAAAAAATTGTTTGAATGAAATAGGAAGGTTCAATACAAATACACTTATTGCAATTTACACAAAAACACATAAACGAATCAAAATTTTATCTTTACAGTTCTCGAACCTACTAATAGCGAACTGGCTGTTTATTTTCAATTAGTTACTCAAACTGCCCAATTATGATTATTTTATATTCTTATATTTTATAGACAATTATTTCATTTATTAACAAAGCTCTAATTTATCGCTACTAGATAGTAACATATTTTGATCATAGAAAAAATATTTCATAAAAGTTAAGTAATATTACTTATCCAACTGCATATTTCTATGCTGTGTCGCTAGGCAAGGTCACGCGAGTTCACGAACGCGCTGTGTCCACGAGAAGTATTTTGCGCGCAGCCTACAGCGCTAAATGCCTACTTTTGCAGGAATACCTCGCCTTAAAAAACTCGCACGCATAACATGTTTAGCGACTTATGGCAAAATTATAGTTACTGACTTATGCTGTAATGATGTTTAGTGACTTATAAAATATTAATGCTTAGCGTTTTTGTAACATTGAAATGATAACCTTATTTTGAACTCTATTCCTGGTAAGTGTTTGATGGTCCGTTTTATTGTTCAGGTGTGTTTTGTAAATTAGTATGTGTTCATGGAGTTTTGTTGCTGACTGTACATGTCTCTTCACTTTATGTTTCACTTTTTACTTGCCTAAATGTGCGTTTGATGCTTCTTTTTAGTTCTTCCACACTTCTTATGTCATGTTCGGTTTGACCGTACACAAGGTCCTTTACACGACCCCACAAAAAAAAAGTCTAGAGGGGTTAAATCCGGCGAGCGAGGAGGCCACGGCACTGGCCAAACCCAGTACATACAACAAACCGTTAGTCCATAGGTCCCACATTTCGACAACCTCGTGTGCTAAATCAAGATACTTGATTTTTTTATCATTCTCAGCTTTCACAAAATTCTCGTCATGAGGGACAGTGATGTCAACAATCATTGCACGGCGCTCTCGACGATCTATCACCACAATATCAGGTTTATTTGCTAAAATATTCCTGTCCGTGATGATAGATTGATCCCAATACAATGTGGCATGACCGTTCTCGAGAACTGGGTTGACAAACGTCCAGAAATCTTACCAAAAAAAAAATATCTCCAAATATCTTCTAAAGTATAGCTCACAGAAAGTCGAAATTTTGGATTTGTAAGGTACATAATAGTATCACGTTCCTAACGCTATTGTATGATATAAAAGAGTAGTATTTAAAAAAAAGCCCGCTGGCTGGACGTTTGTCTAAATAACGAATATCTTTTAAAGTATAGCTCGCAGAAAGTCGAAATTTTGGATTTGTAAGGTACTTAATAGTTGGTAACTTCGAGCACTATTAGGTGATCTGAAAGTATATTAACAAAAAAAATTACGAGTATCATAAGGGGCCCGCTAGCTAGACACTTCATGGAAACGTCATTAAATCAAAAACTGTCGAGGTACAAAATATATCTTATTTACTTTCTTTAGGTACAAAATACTGTCTTTATGAAAGCTATTATCTGTTGATAAATCTCGTTGGGGCCTGCTAGATAGACTCACACGGTATCGCCCGCTTGTCAGGTAACATTCGTGTGTCAAAATAAAAAAAAAAAAACTTTTTGCAAAAAATAAAACCGACTTCAAAAACACAAAAAAAAAGTGAAAAATAATTTTAGCTTCAGAAGTCGGTGATTTGTTTGATTCAGTTTTTTATCACCGACTTCTGAAGCTAAAATTATTTTTCACTTTTTTTTTGTGTTTTTGAAGTCGGTTTTATTTTTTGCAAAAAGTTTATTTATTTTTTCATTTTTATTAGTTGCAATATCTTATACAAATATATTCTATGCTTTTATTTTACATTGTTAACAATACATTTCATGGCACCAATCACGGCAGATTTGCTGTCTATTATTGAAGAGTTCCATTGTATATCTCCGAAGATCAGCATCAGATCTTCACCAAATTTAAATGGGACCACTTCGTAATAAACCCCTTTCGAACAAAAAAAGATTTTTTGCAGATCCGTCCATATATGACGGAGTTATGCCCGAACATACATAAAAAAAAAAAAATACAGACATCCGAATTGATTTTGAAGTCGATTAAAAATGTTCAGGATCAAAATTTTTGCATGAAAATATTCCCAATGTCCGCTCTATAAGTCACAACTTCTTCTCCTCTCACAATCTCTTTGGCACAACTAAACCGTAGTCACACTGAAAATATGACGTAACAACAGCAACGTTAGATAAGATGCGATTCTTCCCTGACAGTGACACGATTTAAAAAAATAATTCTTATGTAATGATAAGTTGGTTTTCAGTTTCTGGGATCTAAGACGGTTCCTTGTCAATTCTTTTTACCTTATCAGCCTGCTCCACCATGATGCCGACTCCTACAGAGCTAGCTCAGCACCAACTCCTCCCAATGTCTGAGGGTGAGGCTGCAATGGCACCGACGCCGGTCGCCGACGGCGAGAGGGTCGTGATATCCGGCATGTCGGGGCTCTTCCCCTCCTCGCACCACGTCAAGGACTTGTCGGACATTCTGTACAATAAGGTGAGAGTTTGAAGATTCGTGGCTAACTGTGGGATAACTGCCTAACACACTCACAACCCAGTTTAGTAAGTTCAAAAATGTTCTTTGGGTTACGTTATAAATAGCGGGGCTTACAAATTTTTCAAACAAAACTGGCTACGATTTTTTTCAAAGTCTTCGGATTGTTATAGGTAGTGTGGTGAGAAGTCACGTATGTTGTACATCAGCATGTCACGTATTATTCAGGGTTAAGTTAAGGCTTAATGTTAGCACGTAGTCACGTACTATCTATGTATATTTAAACCACCTATTAAAGGAGAGAGGACAGTTGAGGACTGTAGCTGAGTACAGTTGAGTCTATGTTCACAATTGACTCTCAAAGTAATACACATCATGTAGTTTACTTAACCACTCCACGTCCCCACATCGCATGGCGACCCTGCCAGTCGGCTGGACGGCGTTATAGTTCTCCGTGCGAGGGATTCGTAGCAGCAGAAGTTGACTAGACTTCGGTGAGTTTCGCGTCACATCGGGTCACGGGCCATGGGGAGCACAACATCAAAGGAAGAAGTGGTCGTCGCTCAGGTGGCGGCGGGTGGTTCGAATACCGCAGCGATTACACAGGAGCAGGTGACGGCCATCCAAACGGTGCTGTTATTTATTGCTGTATGTGTGGCACTTGTCATCGTTGGTGTGGCAGTCCGGATATATAGAAGGTGTCACCACAGTTGGATCGAGGACCAGCTGAACCAGCGGGAGGTTCGCAAGGCTGTGCAGATGGCCTAACCAGATATGGACGAAGTAACGTTCCCTCGTCAAGAAGTAAGTGATTAAGTGATTCTATACGTGACATGCTGATGTACAACATACGTGACTTCTCACCACAGTAGTGGGTGACATAATTAGGGTGTTGGATGACCCCACAATACTGATTTTTGGAGAAAAAATTACCAAAGGTGCAGAGTGAAACTAATGATGAAACGATTGGTCACGTTTGGTCATTAGTTTCACTCAGCACCTTTGGTAAATGTTTAGACAATAATAAATATGGTAAAATCTACCAGTGGAACAGTAGGCTACATAAACCTTATCTTACAGGTTAACCCAGTGACTGCAGAGAAGGTACGTTGGACAGGCAGCCACCCCGAGATGTCTCAGCATTTGGGCGCAGTGCCAGATCTACATCAGTTTGACGCCCAGTTTTTCAAGGTTTATTACCGCCTCGCGCAATTAATGGATCCCATGTCCCGGAAAATCCTCGAACAGGCATATAATGCTATTTATGACGCAGGTGAGATAATTTCTGGGATGTTGCTGCTAGCTAGCTTGACTACACAAACTTTCAACCCCTATTTCACTCGCTTAGAGATTGAATTTTCCAAAATCCACCATCATCTTCCTGCCCTTGTCCAATGTTATTGGGGGTCAGCGCAACACGTTTTTTTCTTCCATTCTCCCCTGTCAATCGTCACGCTATCATTTACTCCTTTTTCCTTCATATCATTCCTCACACAATCCATCCAGCTTTTCTTTTGTCTTCCTCTCTCTCTTTATATTCATTACTTTTCTAGTCACATGCAATTCGTCTCTCCTAATTACATGCCCATACCAAGACAGTCCATCCCCCGTCGTCGTTCGGTAACTGGTGCAACTTTCAAACTTTCTATAATATACTTATTCCAAGGGAGGGAAAATTATTGTGTGTGGAGATACAAATATAGATATTTTAAAGCAATCTAAGGAAAGTAGACATTATAATTACTTGTTAAATACATATAACATAAAACATGCTATATTAACTCCAACTCGAGTAACAAAAAAGACACAAACTTGTATTGATCACATCGCAGCCACTATCGAGAAAGGTACAGCAGTAGTACACCATTTGAGTTTATCGGATCACTTAGCCCAGTCCTATGCCTGGTTTATTGTAAAGCGAAAGCAGCCTGTTTTGAAATGGTGGTATGAACTCAAACGAGATTTTAGTGATGAACATAAGAATAAGTTTTTAAAATCAATGTCGTGCTTGTCTTTTAACGATGTATTTGAGGAAACCTCAACGAACGAGGCATTCGGTAAATTTTTCGACACATTCTTACTTTTTTATAAGCTATGTTTTCCTACTGTTCGCGTAAAAGTTACTAATAAAGCACTAAGTAAATTAAATTGGCTTACTAAAGGAATTAAAGTAAGTTGTAAAAATAAAAGTAAATTCCACTATAAACAGAAACACAAAAATAATGAACCCCACAAAAACCAGTACAAAAACTATTGTAATATATTGAAAACGTGCATTTTGACGTCACGGAAATATAATAATACAAAGTACATGAATAAAGCTCAAAATAAGTGTAAAGCAGCGTGGAATCTGATAAAACGACATACTAACACAGATTTAAAGAACACATGTATCTCAATAATTACAGTTAACAACAACGATTATGTGAGTCCCGAGACTCTATTGCAGAGCATTTTAATAATATTTAAAAAAAACTCGGTTACCAGGAATAGCCCAGACAGTACACATTGAGTCAATCGGAAACTCTATATTTCCCTATCCACTGGACGGCAGTGATTTAAAAAAAAATGTTATGTCTCTAAATGATTCGAAAGCAAGTGGTTATGATGAAATTCACACTGATATTGTAAAATTATCTGTAAATATGATTCTAGAACCTCTTTTATATGCTGTTAACCTCTCACTAGAGCAGGGAATATTTCCTGATATATTAAAGAAATCAATAGTGAGACCATTGTTTAAAAAGGGAAACAAAACACAAATGGACTATTACAGGCCCGTTGCACTAATACCAATATTTTCCGAAATTTTTGAGATAGCATTTTGAAATAAATTATTAAACTTCGTTGAAAAACACCAATTTATAAAGGACGAACAAAATGGTTTTCGCAGGAATAGAAGCACGTCTTTAGCAGCCTTTCAATTAATAAAATCAATTACGGAGTCTATTGATACTAAAATTCCAGTTTCAGTACTTTTTATGGACATGAGTAAGGCCTTTGATCATGTCAGTCATGAACGGTTGTTAGAAAAAGTTTCCAGATACGGAGTAAGAGGAAAAGCATACGACTGGCTGAAGTCATATCTAACTGATCGAGTACAGGCAGTAGAAGTATCAAGTTATAATGATCAATCCAAAACGCGAGAGTTATTTCAGTCTTCGTTTTTGTTAAATAGTTACGGCGTTCCTCAAGGCAATATTTTAAGGCCGCCACTATTTTTGCTCTACATTAATGATTTCGTAAATATCTTGAGTCATAAATGTGTCCTATTTGCTGACGATACCACTATTATATTAATAAGCACCAGGAAAAGTACCTATGAGCAGGAAATAAACACGGCTCTCCGAACGTCCATAGAATGGCTAGAAGCGAACAATTTAAAGGTCAATATTAGCAAAACAAAATTTATGCAATTTCATACTTACCGAACAAAACCGTTAAACCTAAATATAACATATAAAGGTAACGTCCTGACAGAAACTGATACAGTGAAATTTCTTGGAATATCCTTAGATAAATTTTGCTTCTGAAAAAGTCATGTCAATGATGTTTGCGGTAAAATTAATAGTTTTGTCTACCCTCTGAGGCGTATTAGCTGCCAGATATCTAGAAACGCTGCAATAACCACATATCACGGCTATAGATATATCCTCCATTTTGCGGTATGGCATCGTTCTTTGGGGTCGCTGTGTGGAAATTCATCAAGCATTTATAATGTAAAAAAAGTGTTTAAGGGCTAATTTGGGTTGAAATAAATTGAGTCTTGTCGCCCATTCTTTAGAAAGTATAAGATCCTTACTTTACCGTGCATCTATATCTTGGAATCTTGTATATTTGTTTTCAAGCATAAGAGTCTTTTTCACCAAGTGACAAGCTACTATGCCCCCCGATCTCATAATACTAACAAGTTATATAAACCCAAGACGAATCTCACACTGACATCGAACAATAGTTATAACATGTGTATAAAATTATATGTATAATAAAATTCCAAGTACTATAAGGTCTCTCCCATTTTTTAAATTTAAGCGTATCCTTACGAAAATATTGATTGATAAATGCTTTTATAGTGTAATTGAGTTTCTAGATTATAAGTTGTAAGTCCCGCATTGTAGTAAGTGTCCCATTATTAATATAATTAATAGTTTTTCTCGGCTTCTGTAACGATCGCTGCGTTGACCACGGCGTCAATGGTTTCTTTTTCGCTGTTGCAACTCTCGATGTGAGGGAGTCTCTGTACTGGAGCCTTCAGGTTGCTCTGTTGATTCTCTCTGTTGTTCTGTGGATCGTTTATTATCTGGGTCCATTTACACCAACCTTTTATGTATTATTTTCTCTAATATTTTTGACATAGAAGGCAGTAAAGAAATAGGTCTAGCTCTTTGCTACCTGATTTATAGACACGAACAATTACAGCTTTGTTGAGACACTCTGGAAAATGACCTGAAGATAAACAAATGCGGAAAATATAAGTCAGTGGTGGTACCAAAATGTCCTTAATTTTTTAATAATTTTATTTGATACTAGCTGTTGCCCGCGACTTCGTTCGCGTGGAAATTTTGGTATGTATGTGAGATACTGCCTCGTTGGTCGATTGGTCGCAAGTGTGACTACTAACCATGAGGTCCTGTGTTAAAAAAAATGTTTATTTTAATTACATACAGCTATTATAACGCACATGATTTAGAGATCACCTTTTGAGCAAGGCGATGCTTGTGTGACTCCGCTCTTCCACTTAACATTAAACAATGTATACAATTGAAAAAAATACTAATAATAAATAATAGTGTTATTGGGTTATTCCATCAGGAATTTCTCAATAGCAGCCACGGAATCTGGATTTGTACCCAGTTGGTGGAAATAGGCTCGGCTCCTATCACATGGGAGTTCAACTTAACTGGCGAAATGTACCCACATTTCGCCAGTTATTTTGATTAGGTACGATTAGGTACACTTCTGCCTAAACCTTTGGGGATTACATGGCGTGATGTGTGAGAACTGACTGGCTGATCAAAATGTTATAATGTGGGTGATGGCAACAAAAAAAAGTCCCAAACAAAATTAAATGGCGACTGTATGGCTTTAAAACCGTTTATTTTAGCGCTATACAACTTTATTTTTAAAGTGAACCATCACACGCTTTGTTGAGCACTATTTATTCTAATACCGTTTTGTATACAACATTAAATGACTTATTATTTTCCGCAAGCACGTGCAAATTTTGGGCACTGAACAACCAACACATAATAATTGACCGTCTGAAAAGCATGGAGTGCACAATTGAATGCTGGTCACTTTTATGGTTTGGCCCTGGGATCTGTTGATCGTCATTGTAAAAACCAATTTTAAGGGAAATTGTAACCTCTTTAATTGAAATGGCAAGTTATTTGAAATGTGGGCATGCGGGGAATTAAAACGCTCTGTCCTTTAGCAGCTCCGTTTTTATAATGTTACTGCTCAGCTCTGTGATACGAAGCCTGGTGCCGTTGCACAGTCTGATTGCATCAAGGTTTCACATAACCAGAACTGGAACGTCAACCTTAAGCTCCAGCTGATGGGACACCTCGCCTTTTAACTCTACGGAGTTGAGAAATTCAACGGGGTATGCCGTACTATCGTCATTAGCCATCACAGTGTCTAGTGTGTCAGTGTTCTGTCGTCATAAGATGGTCGGACGGCGAGCTAGCCCATTACTCACCGTCCACAGGGTCTAAAGTGGCCGAACGACGCCACCCATCAGCGCCTGGTTGCCGCGGATGTCCTGCAAGCTGCGGTTCAACGCTTTTAATGCATGCTTCTGTGATATTGTTTACTTGTCCCATAGGCTTAACTTCCACTGCTGCAAAAAGACTCCCCCGTTTTCGGTAATGTTGCATGTTGGGGTATCTTCGCTTGCAAAATTCAGCGGCAATTTGAAAATTGAATGTGCGGTCCGGCCACCCTTAAGCATAGTTGCATCAATGCCCGACGAAGCCACAACCACAGTTATGTGACTGAACGGTTTGCGCAGTGGCTGAGCAATTGACTGCGGCGCTGCACACACACAATGTCGTGGATTTTATCAAATTTGAATTTTGTTTTAATTTTTAGAGATTTTTTTTCGTAATGGTTTGTATGTACGTAGTACTTATGACTTCCATGCAAAGAGTAAACACAAAAGGAAAATAAAACCAAATTCATTTTCAGCCATTCCGACTTCTTTCCTTCTTACTTTTTTTTCTAAATACTTTCAATGTACAGAAACGCCACGTCTACAGATTTATTATATGTAATAATATAGATATAATACTCGTAAATCTGTAGACGTGGCGTTTCTGTACATTGAAAATATTTAGAAAAAAAAGTAGTAGCGGTGTTAAAGGAGCACAAACAGAACCCATTTCTACCATTTTTAGAATTTTTGTCTGTTTGTCTGTGCGCGCATCACGTAAAAACCCCTCATTATATTCAAAATCGAAATATTGAAACATAAGAAGCATTGTTCCGAGTAACATTTAGCGTTTATTTCATCAAAATCGACCAACAGACGCAAACGATATTAATGTATAAAATTTAGTTAGTAACCTCATACGCGATTTCTATGATAAATTTTATTATTTACGTAAATAGATTTTAGTCGAAGTATAATCGGAATGGCTGAAAAAAAAATTTGGTTTTATTTTCCCTTTTGTGTTTACTCTTTGCATGGAAGTAATACATAATAAAACCATACAAGATTCAAGATGGCTATTTAATGAGTTAATGAAATTGTCAGCACAGGTAGCTGTGCTGACAATTTCATTTTTATTTTAAATTTCTGTCGACTATCATCATGTATCTCTATCTATCGTGCCTCTTCCTTTCGTCTCTCCTAAAATATGCTTTGCTACAGTCCTAATACACCCAGCCATTTCATTCTAACAGTCATTTATACTTCGGTCGTTCATAATTCCCATCTCTAGCATTTTATCCACCACCCGCTCTTTAAACTCTTTTGCACAATCATACTTCTCTAATATAAATAATTTTATTCTAGGGTACCCTAGTATAAAAACTTCCAAAATCCATTCTATTATTGTAAAATCCGGAAGTATTCCTATTTCTCTGTGTTACCTTATCAATCCTCAATGTTTGAACAGATTTCGATGTATGCAGGTAGACCATGACCTGAGTTAGGACATGAATGTACTACAGGAAGACGTTTCTCGACTTTGCATTCCGATAGTACCTTCCCGTGGCATACGTCTCGAGATCCACGCGAGCGAAATTTCTGGCAAATATTGTTCTAATCATTTTTTTACTTAATTGTGAACGTTCACAGGAGTAAATCCCGAGCACTTGTCTGGGAAAAAAATTGGTGTGTTCGTCGGGACCTGTGTCTCCGAATCTGAAAAAGGAAACTTATTTGACTGGTCTAAATCCGGCTTGGGTATAACTGGGTAAGAAACGATTCACTTTAGACATTACATATCGACTTTATTTGATACAGCCACATTCGCTAATTTGTTTAAAAAAGTCCTATGTAGTAAAGGTAAGGAAAAAACCGGGTACAAAACAAACTAAAAACCTAGATGCAGTGGTATGTGCTTGTTTTCCAGGTTTTTTCTAGCGTGACCGTGGGAATCAAATCCAGGAGTCACTCTTGCTACCACAGTATAGACTGCACATCGGCGGTAATACTTTTACTTTGACTTAGCCTAGCGTAGTACGGAGTTTCGATATCTTATAACAGAATAGTTACTGCTATCGTAAGGCCTACAGTACCATTAGATTATTCGATCTTAATATACATAATTATGTTCAGCTAGCCCATTTGTAGGTTTGTTATTGGTCATAATTTATTTTGCTTTGTAGATGCTGTAAGTCCATGTTTGCCAACCGCATTTCCTATTGGCTGAACGTGAGGGGTCCTTCGATGACGATCGACGAGTCGTGCTGCAGTTCCACCGCGGCACTGGAGCAGGCGTTCTACGCTATGAGTTACGGTGAATGCGAGGCGGCAGTCGTAGGAGGATGCAACTTGTGTCTCCATCCACAATCCTCGGTGCATTACGGAAGGTAAAGCATTGATAAAAAAAACATTTTCGTTATGTAATATGTATAACGCATTTTCGAGCGGCTGAGAAACCACGTGTTGCTGTTTATTCGTTATTAATTGTTAGTCTTCCATTATGGGCGTGTACGTGCAGTTTGTTGGAAAATAATACATGCAGAATAAATAACTCACACAAAAATTTCAATGGAACTTAATCAAAACAATTAAAGATTACAATAATAATTACTGATTAAATCAAATAGCAATAATTTATTAAACTTGGGTTTCAAGCCAACGGATTTTTGCGTTTGCACCGAGTGACAGTTCCATCAAAAAGCGCTGTCACCGCCGCTATGACACTCACAACCCCATTCGGTGCTATCGGCTCTAATATAAATTATAACCACCGTATAAAAATATTTGATTACAATTTATAAAACTGTTACAATAAATCAACGAACTAAGTTCTCATGAGTTCTCATGAATACTTGGACTCTCTTGCTTTTTATGGTTATCTGCCTGCCCATGTTCTTCCAACCAGAAGTGATAACTGTCTAGACTACACGATACTAAGAACAAAGCGTCCCACTCGTACATTCGTCTATAGTTATAAATAATAATAATAAATAATAAATATTTAAATATTTATTTCCATCAAGTAGGTACAACAATTTCTTAATCTAGTAACAATTTGAAATCTTAGTTTAGAGGTTGTACGCTGTCACATAGAATTATGGAATTCTCTAACTCCTAAACTAAGTCAAGCTTGTATTATAGGAGTTAGTGAGCCGTTTGACTTCGACACAACCTTGAACATATGTGACTATAAAACAAACAAAGTTATTGCATAAAAAAGAGAAAAAAAAATAACAAAAACCTACTGTAAAGTTATAAAAAATTAAATCAATAAATATCCACTACTTAAACACAAAAACAATATCTAGGCACCTATTATACCTAATTACTTTTTAACTATTAAAAGTAATTCTGTCTGATCATAAGTCAAAGTTAATAACCAGTTGTTCAACTTATGCTTTACCTCACGTTTGGTTAAATGATATATTGCCAGAATTTTATTCACCTCATTATACAGTCTTGAGCTAGCGACCTCATATTGGCGGCTTGCAAAAGCTGTTCTGCAGCTAACACCGGGGCATACAACTGCACCGGAGCGCTTTTTATTTGTTTTTTCATTTAGAGGTAGCCGGAAGTGTCGTCGGAGAATGGTATTTCGTATGTATAGCTGTCTCACGGTCAGTACGCGGCATTCAGCATATAGTTTGGTGGTTGGATAAAATCGAGGCTTATGATGAATCATCTTCAAGACTGCTCGCTGCGATCTTTCCAGCATAAGAAATAGGGTTTTATAGGTACCACCCCATATAGGTATGCAGTAGGTTAGTATAGATTGGCAGAGGGCAGTATATACCATGTAGATTGTAGATACATCTGCAGTAGATCTGAGCCTCTTAAAAATATACATAAGCCTTCGAATACGGTTAGTGAGAGCCGCCACCAGCCTGTGGACGCCAATCAAGTCGCTCGTCCAACACTATTCCAAGGTATTTGATGCTGGCTACATTGTTACATAAATTTGCTACAGCATCCTCCGTCGATAGACCTTTTCTAAATCCGAATTGATTGACCGAGATGATTTTTGTTTTATCTAAATAACTTATTAAGCAAGTATTTCGGACGCGTTCTAAAATTTTAGACATTGACGTTAGAACCGAAATGGGCCTGTAGTTATTTACTAGGTCTCTGTTTCCACTCTTATATACCGGTGTAACAAGTGCTTTCTTAAAAGCCCTTGGAAATATACCTGTGGCTATAGACAGGTTACATATGTGAGCGATTGGTGAACTGATTGGTTTACTTGAGAGTTTAATAACTTTTGATGGTATATTGTCCCAACCAGTGGCGCAATCATTTTTCAGGGACATGATGATGGTTTCAATTTGCTCATTGGTAACTAAAATGATGCCCATAGAGTCACTGGGTGACTGAGTCGTTTGGAGAGGGGCACTTAATTTCTAAAAAAAATGTGTTGCAAAAATTACGATATCTTTTATACGTAATAGAAAGAGTGTTATTATCCGGATTTTTCTTTAGGTTAAGATGCATTTTGTCACGGTTTAGGATGCAGCGCAAAAGACCAGGAGTAATCCATGGTTTTAATATTGTAGTTTTATTATTATTTTTAACAGTTTTCGTATTTTGAGTGATAATGTTTTGCAATTTAGAAATTAAATAGTCAGTAGCCAGATTTACGTCAGTTTCATCCATGACAGCGCTAAAGTCACATTTATCGATATCGTTTTTAATTTTTTCGTGGTCAAGGTGGGAAATTGTTTTATTTTTAAGCGATTTAGAGCGGATTTTTTGTCCAAGGCACAGAACTACTGGTTGATGATCCGTTATATAAGTCTCTAAAACAATTGTTGTAGCTGGTAATAGTGTTTTTAATAGTATATGATCCAGACAGTTTTCATCCCTTGTAGGAAGTGTATGTCCCGGTAAGAAACCTAGTGATGAAGTAAAGGTAAGGAAATCGTCAGTATTTTTATCTTTGCTATGAGTTTTAATATCCACATTTAAATCACCTATGATGACCATGTTAGAGTGCGACCTGAGAGCGTTCACTGTACTGTCTAAACTATTATAAAATCTGCTAAGATCGTAGTACGACGGTGACCGATAAATGGCAATAATTGACGTGTTTCCTATGTTGCAGACCAAACAGTTTGCATCTAATATGGGTGGTTCAGAAACTGTGCACTGAATACCTGCTTTTGTGTAAATAACAACGCCATCATTTTGAATTGGATTATTGGTAGTAGCATAGGACATATAACCATCCAACATAGGAACGTGGTCAGAAGATTTAAGCCAACATTCAGTAAGAATAATTACATCAAATTGGAAAGATATCATAGATAGAACCGATACAAACTGATCGAGGTTTTTGTTTATGCTTCTAATGTTGATGTGTATCACCTTTAGGTTATCACCAGGATTTTTTATAATTTTAGTACATTGATCGGGCTTACATGTATAGGAATTGGCCACATTAATTTCGTCAAGATCACTTGATATTGTGAGTATATTGTTAGCCATTTTTATAAAGGTCCACAATCACCGACCATTTCTCCACTTTATTATGCATCTAAAACCAAGACTTGAGAATAGCAGCTTGCTCTACAATTACGAAGATAGACAGACAGATAGATAGACTATGAGGGGCTTGATGAAAGTATAAGGCAATTAGATCTTAAGCTTGTTTACGACGAAAGAGACGCTAATAGTGTTACTGATAAACTCATAAAACTTAATAGTTCTGCCATTTCATATTTCATTTAATTTAATTTATTTATTTCATAAACAATTTTTACATTTTATCGAAAACTCATTAAAAACTCATTAAACATTAACACAACACGGTTTATAAGGTTTACAGTTCAAAAATAAAACAAAATTCACTTATCCAAATGAAATTCGCTACAAATGTTAATATTTAAAAATGAATCATTACAATAAAAATAAATCAAACATGATTTATTTTTACACTAAGTCGTTACTACTACACAAAAAACGGAAAACAAGATAAGAGGTTAACAAAAGTTAACACGCATCTAGGAATCTACAAGGCCTACACTGTTTACACATTCACAAACAATCGTTGTAAAGAATCTATACAAAGGCAAGAAAATATTATAAAAGACTAAATTAAACATGTGACACAAATATTGTCATCAGTGCTGCAACTGCATTCTGAATAAAAGGTGATTAAATACATGAGATGACAATGAGAACTACTGTAAAAAAAAAATCTGATTAAAAGGAAAAGAAAAAAAAATGAGATTGAGAATAGTTGAGACATCCACATATTTGTGCCGTTTATGAGCTACCAGGGAAGTCGCATGTGCAGAAGGAACTAAAGCCAAACCTCTGTATTTTCAACGTAGTTATAATGAAACAACGCTTGTTAAGTTTGAACAACGACTAATTTAATAAACAAAAATATGATCAATGCCATAGACAAAAGCCATAGAGATAGCATAAACAAGTTAAACAGTGTTGTCACTACATGGCAGTAGGTATGTTGCAATTTAATTTGATACTAAATCACAATACTACCCCTTATCAAAATAAACTAGTCATTCCTATCAGATCATAACATTAATAACCAGGTGTTACAAAAATCAATGGACACTTTGTAAACCTAAAGTTTTTATAAAAAGATTATGTTTTACACTATTAAGGTTTTTGGTAAATAAGTTTGCAGGCATTTTTGCTGTCTCCAAATAATGTAACTTAACAATATTATTATTAACACATTCACGACAGAAAAGGTTACGCACATCAATGTGTTTTGTTCGATTATGAAATATATTATTCCCGGACTGCTTAAGAGCGCCTTGGTTGTCATTATATAAATATAACTATAGTGCACAAAACACCTGTAATTCAGTAAATGGCGTAAGTTAACTGCCTCTGTGCATGCCTCTGTAATACTCATGTACTCAGCCTCAGTACTTGAAAGAGCTACCGTTTTCTATTTTTTTGAAGCCCATGAGACTGCACCACCAGCCAGAGTAGAACACAGGCCAGTATATGATTTCCTATCCAGAACATTGTTTCCCCAATCTGCATCAACAAAACCCTCTAATTTAGAATTGCCATTCTTAGTGTACATTAAATAATAATGCTTAATCTTACTCAGATATCTTAATATTCTTTTTGCATATAACTAATGTTCAGAGTTGTAGCATTTATTAAACTGGCTCACAAAATCAACAGCAAAAGTTATGTCTGGTCTTGTTAATACAGCTAAATACATAAGACTGTCAATAAGCTGTTGATAAGGAAACTGAGAATCACATTTTCTCATTTTTATTTAGTATAGCTTCCATAGGAGTGTCAGCTGATTTACAGTCCAGCATATTAAACTTCTTAAGCAATCGGTTCATATAATTTTCTTGGCATGATTTTATAGTTCCATTAGCTTTATCAATACTTACATCCATACCAAGACATTGCTTAACTTCTCCTAAATCGTTAAGTTTGAAATTTGAAGCTAAAACATTCTTTAAGTTTTATGTATCAGAATAATAAAAAAATCATCAACATTTATGAGGTTTTACAAACATTTTTAGTTTTAGTATATAAGCACGGTTCAAGTGACAATCATGAACCTTTCTGTACCAGGCCCTCGATGACTGTTTTAGGCCATATTAATTTTAGAATCTTTCCATCACTAATTCAATTTGGATAACAATCGGGTCTCTGCATACAAATAGTCTCATCGAGGTCCCCATTCAGAAAAGCCGTAGTTATGTCAAGATGGGTCACATTTAAATTCAATTGTACAGCCAACGCAAACTAAAGTCTAAGAGTAGTGTGTCTCACCACAGGTGAAAATGTTTCAGTATAGTCCACACCCTTCTTTTGCATATATCCCTTGGCCACTAGTCTCGCACGAAATCTAACATTATTCTCACTGTTTTATTTCTTTTTAAGTACCCATTTCCACTTCACTACATCGCTGTTAGGTGGAGCATCAACAAGCTCCCACTTTTGAATATTTTTGAATAGTTTCTAACACAAGTGTGAAAAGCTTGATCTGAAGTCAGAGATTTTTTGTGATATAAATTATATAGAATATCTCTGTTTTTTGTTATTCCCGCAGTGGCCCATTCACTAAATTTAGATTTGGAATTAACTTTAACTGTTTTTACAGGACACTTTTTATTGAATTCTTGGGAAACTGTAGAAAATATTGTGCCGTAATTTATATTGGGGTCTTTAGAATCAAAACGCGTTAGAAAGATTGCAAAGAACATTATTTTTAAACAATTTTTATTTATTTTTAGTAAGAGTTCTTAATCGAATTGTTTTGGCTAAGTTTAACTTTTGTCTAACTCAAAAGATACAAGTTGACCAGTATGGTCTGACCTAACACCTCTAATTAAGGACGAATCTTTTACTTCACATTTAGTAAATACATTATCTATGCAAGAAGCTGAAGTTGCTGTTATTCTAGTTGCTTCATTAAATAAATATTTTAAATTGAATGATTTGAACGATGAGATGAGCTTACATTTTTCTGGTGAATTGACTAACTGATCAATATTTAAGTCACCACAAACAAAAACTATTTTATTATCTCTGAAAAGTTTACTTAGTATTTCTTCCATTGTGATTAAAAACAATGACAAGTTTGATGTTGGTGGTCTATAGACACATAGGAAAGTATACCCTCCAACCTCTGCACATACTACCTCACATAAGCGATCAACGCAGTAAGCCGTGATATCCTTCCTTTCCTTATATCTAAGACAGCTATTATAAAGTATTAGAGTACCACCACCCACTGTGTACGCACTCATCAAGTGTATACTAGCATTTTTCTTTCAGAAATGACTTCAGCTGGTACTTAAACTGATTTATATTATATATTGACTTTAATTCTACGGGTAGTTTATTAAATAATTTAATTTATTGATAGCATGCAACATGTCTGACTACTTTCAAATAATACGATTAGGTATCAAAAAAAATCCCCCTAAAAAGGATTTTAAAGCCCTGGATTAAGTAAATCTGGCTTATTGAGAAGCATTAGGAATAGGTATGCGCTTCATAAAAAAGTAAAATAATCTCCAGAGAATGAAATAATTAAAATTACTTCAAGGAGATACAAAAATTTTTGTGTTAGTATTCTAAAGAAAGCAGAAAGACTGTATGATTCTCAAGAATTAGCTAAGGCAGAGAATAACTCAAAAACCTTATGGGATACGATCAAACTTGTAACCAATACAAAAACTAAAACCTTAGCTACACAATTACTTTCATTGTCACTCTCGCCCACACAATCATGTAATAGTGTTAATTCATATTTTGTTTATGTCGGCGAAAAACTTGCTAATGACATTATAAGAGATAGAGACAATCAATCATAAGGCTCTGCCACAAGACATAAGTAATCCCTCGACGGCTTCTACTTTTGTTTTAGACCGTGTAGATCCCGAAGAAATTATTACTATCATTAAGCGGTCTAATGCTGCTTCTGCTTGGGATGGCATCACGCCTTACTTTCTCAAAAAATACGCAAATACCCTGGCGCCTATAATAAGACATATTTTTAATCTATGCTTCGATATCTTTCCTACATCGCTTAAAAGGGCAATAATTCACCAAGTTTTTAAGGGACCCCGGGGACGGGAAGGTGCCCAGTAATTATCGACCAATAGCTGTTCTGGGTGCCATGTCAAAGGTACTCGAACGCCTCATCAATAAAAGACTGGTTAATTACCTTGAACATTGTCATCTAATATCTTCGCTACAATTTGGCTTTCGGAAAGATAAATCCACCACAGACGCAGTGCAAGATTTGCTTAACAATATAGTGCATAACTTAGACAAAAATAAAAGGGTGTTAACTATGTTTATAGATCTTGCGAAAACTTTTGCACCGTTCCAATTTCTATGCTGTTATTAAAACTGGAAAGGATTGGTGTAAGGAGCTTCGGTTAGATCTTTTCCGAAACTATCTCTCGGATCGCGCCCAAGTGTTTAGTATAAATACCCATAAAAGCGAAAAGCTTCACATCTATTATGGAGTACCCCAAGGAAGCATATTAGGTCCGACACTTTATCTAGTTTTTATAAACGACCTCTGCAACCTGAACATTACAAATGCTAAGTTAGTAACTTTTACAGATGACACTGCTATAACTTTTGTAGCTGATACCTGGTTGTAACTTGAGCAAATTGCAGTCTGGGTTCAACAAAACCCTAAATTGGCTCTATTCTCACTCAATAACATTCAGTACCTCCAATACTCAGTAAAGATTTCCTGTATCTATTAATGTTCACAAATACAGATGACTACAAGAAAATGCCTCTTGCCTCTGCCCATCCCTAAATGTAGTTGATCATATCAAATACTTAGGAGTAAAAATCTTAATTTTAAAAATCAAATTAACCCATTTCCTGTCCCATGAACCACATATGGTTCAGGGCGATTGTTTAGCTATTGTGTCTGCTTTGCGGACGGTGAAAGTGTTAACCAACTTACCAGTAGAGTCCAGAAGTTAATTTATATATTTAAAACCCTCCGAAGTACATGTAGATCTATCGCGAACCCAAATATTATACGTGTAGTTTATTTTTCCCTGTGCTTATCTATTGTTACATACTGTATTACATGCTGGGGTGGTGCTGCGAAAACTATAATAAAACCACTCGAGATCGCACATAGAGTGGTACTGAAAGTAGCTAATTCAAGACCTTTCATGTTCCTTACTGATCTATTGTATAGTAGTTGTAATGTACATGCATGTTCGACAACATTTCATCCTTCAAACAATTCTAATACAGCACCGTAAAACCTCTTTAAAACAGTAACAAAGTGTAGGAAAGGCTTAATTTGCACTCTACCACGAGAACACACATCATTTGCAAGTAGATTTTGTAACTGCTTGGACCCGACCTTGTACAATCGGGGGGCACGGCAGTGCCCCCGCCAAGTCGAGCGCGAAGCAAACTGCCGTACCATCCTTTACTGGAACCATTTCGCCGCATTTTCAGGCCCCTATTTGAGAACCTCTTCATAAGACCAGAACGCAGAAACTTTCGTCATTCAGTAAGCTATAATTACATACTTAAAATCCAAAATTTCAAGTCTGTAGGTCATTTAGTTCCGAAGTTAAGCAAAAGCAAAGTTTTGCATTTATGAAACTCACTCACTCACTCATGATCATCAAAATAGAACTAGTACTTCCCATAAACTCAGAGAGCTGAAATTTGGTACAGAGTTAGGGTTTAATGGCCACATAAAGGGAAAACTATAAAAACTAGGATAATCGAAGATCTGGAGTACCTGGTGACACTGATTAGAAAACACTAGAGCCCAACGAAACTATAAATAAATAGATCGGCATTACCGCCTTTTCAAAAAATATTCAACTTGGTGGGCCGCTTCATTTGATGTCAAAAATGGATTGAATTTATAAGTTTATCAATTGGAAATTACTTTGTGTTGTTATTAATAAAAACTTCTGCCTACCGCTACTAGATGGCGCTGTGCATTTTCGTCTCATTTCTGAATCGCGGTGTTAAGACTACACATTTATAAGATATTCTAATAAAAGAAATCAACATACCCACGTCACTACAAAAAGAAGTGAAATCCCACCAAAAACATTCTGTAAAAAACTAGCCAAGTCTCGATGAAGCTGCTTGTTTATCTCTAAAAAAAGTATTGAAATCTAGACAAAGTCGTGCCAAGTGTAAAGTTCCATACTGCGATTTCTTTATTATTATAGTTAATGTTGTGTGACTTGGCCGTTAAAGTTACACAAGGGGTGGAAAATTGCCACTTGGAAAACGTTGATTTAATAACCAGTCAATTGTAGGCTTGATAAAGCTGCATATTTCAATAATACTTATTTATAGTCTAAAACAAACAGTATAAAAAAATATTTTCAGTACAGACGGACTTCTAGTCATTGATATATGTCTGTCTGCATGTCTATTCGATGTTAGATCGGTGGTCGATTTGACGCTCGAAAAAGAAGAGAGAAGAAGTCAGCATTATCCGAATGAATGCGTTGCACAATCAACAACAGCCTTAAATGAGACTAGCGTCCAATTACCAATAACAGTATGGGCTATTATCTCGCTTATCAAACATAGGTAGGTACAACAGAATGTTATATCTGTGTAAAAAAAATGACTTTTATCCACTAGCGTATAAAGAATGTTCAACGGCCAAGTCACACAACATTAACTATTATAATAATAAAGAAATCGCAGTATGGAACTTTACACTTGGCCCGACTTTGTCTAGATTTCAATACTTTTTTTAGAGATAAACAAGCAGCTTCATCGAGACTTGGCTAGTTTTTTACAGAATGTTTTTGGTGGGTAAATTTAACAAAATCTGCTTGATCTACGGATTATCTAACTTTAGGTGTAAAAAGATTCTACGTTCATTTCTTCAAAATAAAAGCTAAGAGTAAACAGTAAATTATCTCAGTAAGTGACAGTGACAGATCAAATATTACGTCACTCGACTTCAATCAAAACAAACACACACTCTCTCTTTTAGTCCATCACACAAATACTCGTACACACACATACCACTTACACACATACAATCACTTACACACACACGCACGTATTCAATTATAACAATAATTAAAAAAAATATACTAGTTTATTGTAACTTTTTGCAACAGACAGGGACTGTTATTCCTTAATACAGGTTATTGTAACCTAGCTAGGAAAACAGAACTTCACCCACCAGATTCTGATTACGATGGTACAAACTTATTTTTATAACTTTGTGTATGCCTCATGTACTACAATATCCTTTTTTATGAAATAAAATTCATATTATTTACTAATTAAAATTTAAAATTAACCTAAAACGTATTAGTAGGCCTTGCATGTCGATCGTTAAAAAAATGTATAAAAAAGTAAAGCAAACAGGATCATGCTTGATTCTTAACGGTATTTTTTGGAAAATGTAATGAAAAGACTAGCAGGACAAAAAATGTATTCTAATAAGACACAAGTTAACAGTTAAAACACAAAAGTATAAGTAATAGTTATAAAGTATAAGTTTAAGTAACAAAATTACAACAATATTCTAGTGAACAAAATCAAGGAGAATAATTAGTAAGTGGGCGCCGCCGATTAAGGGAATGAGTCCTTCGCCACGATGCGCGTTGACTTATATAGGCTCGTTCATATGGTCCGGGCTCTCTGGAGGGGTGTAGGTCGAGGACGCAGCTATTGGAGACGCAGCTATTGGAGACGCAGCTAACAGTATATTATTAGATTAGTGATGTTAACCCATATATGCCCAGAACTTTTTATAACACCGATTTTTATAATTTTTACATATGTTGTTTATTGATGACCACAAACAAGGTCTGTGATAGTGATTTGTAATTTTCTTTTCTGAAAGTTGTTTTTTTTCAGTGGGTCGAAAATGACCCTTTGGGCAGATAAGGTCGTACACCAGTATGGAGAAAGAATAATCAAAATAAAACAGTATTATATGCTTTTCAGTCTTTATTATTAGTTTAGATAAGTAAGATAGGAACTATTAGGTAAGTAATTAAATTCGGTGAGTAAGGAACACAGGACAAAACATCAGTAATGAATGAAATGCTGCATAGCATTTGTCATTGACGTCACATTTGCGGCACATTTTGACCGTTTTAGTTTTACACAGCGCACATCTTCTTCTGACCTGACTTGTGAGAATAATATGTTCAGCAGATTTTTTCCTAACAGAGAGAGGAGTAGTCTTTGCCTTCTTCTATGGTCCAGGCTGAGCTCTGGTACTCGCATATTTCTGGAGTAAAGACCTTGCAATAGATCGGCGAAATTCCAATGTGTCTACGTTTGTCCCTAATAATCTGGCGTCAAAGAAGCATTGTTGACGGCGACGTCAACTAGCCACATCAAAATGGGAATATACCATTTCTTACCTCTAATGGCAATCCTGTAAACTCCAATATTAGCATCTAGTCTATCTACACCTAGTTTATCTATAAATCGGTTGTACTAATGTACAACGTTTGGTTGATCAATGTCAATTTTCTATTTGGCAGCAACTGAAAATAGGCGTGCCTTTTGACCAGGGTGTACTCCAAATTCATTTGACAACAGTGTAACTACGCTGTCACAATACACAGAAAACTGTGTGTCTGGGTATTCATTCTTTATTCGTCAATTTGGTAACATGTGCTCCCAGGCCCGTATCTTTCGCTTCAGATCGTCCCTCATACAAGTCGACTTGCAAACAGTACCCTAAACGAGTTGCTGCAACCCATGCTTTGAATCCAAAACGATTACGATTAGCAATGATCGTCGATTCTTCAACTCGGGACAGGACGAGAATTTCGTAACCTGTGTGTACTGGATACGGATGCCGTAGAATTGGCTTCGAAAATTGGGGAACTACTAGTAGGACAGACTAAAACGTTATCGATGGTGTTGTCATCATTATTGTCTTCTTCGCCTTGTAGTACTACCATCTCAGCTGGAGCAAGTAACTGAAATCAGTTCAAGCGATTTATATTGTCACAGTCCTCCTCACCTGAGTCACCGTCCGATATAGTACCCTCACAACAGTGACCAATGTATACATCGAAGCCCTGGACACCTTCCTCGTAGTCAAGTGACTCTAGGGCTTCAGCCATTTCGTTTGTAGAGAGCACATGCAAGGACCTGAAAAATGAAAAATATGATTATAAATCATGGTATGTGCCCACGGAGTCGTTACCGACCCACGAAAATGTGTCGATTGATTGCAATTACAATAAAATATTTTATAATCAATATTTACATCTAAATCTCTAAAACACATATTCAGTTTACTATAAAAACAATTTTCAAAGTAAAACAACATAATATACACAAATTACTTACATTTTTATGCGCTTGGTTGCAATATTTCTCTTGAAATGAACTTGTACAATCTTGCACCGGCACTTGTCATGTGAAATGATTGTAAAGTAGGTATTATGTAAAACTATAATTCAAAATAGCTCTTTTGACTATCAAAAGAAGTCGCTATAATAAAAATTCATTCATAAGTTCGCGGTCAGGGTGCATTGGAAGTAATCTACTACTTTCGGGTCATTAGCGACCCCCTGGGCATATATGGGTTAAAAATGGCCTATTTTTTCTATATAGAAACTTATTTCCTAGAATAGAGTTATTTCTTAAGAGAATTTAAATGTTTGGAATTGTACGAGCGTGTTTTATTTATTTCCAGGATCATAAGACAAGCCATGGATGGTAAAACCAAGTCTTTTGATCAAAATGCCAATGGTTGTGTCAAGTCAGAAGCTATTAACGTATTGTTTCTGCAGAAAGCTAAAGATGCGCTGAGGTAAGTTTTATATGGATTTTTTCCAAGAAATAAAAGTCAGGGTCTGTTTTTTCGAGGCCGCTGACCTCAGGGATCGTGCTAACTTGGAACGGGAGCGGAGGGCTTTATCCAAAAGATCTAATATGCTAGCCCGCAGGTTCGCACGTTGCTCAGATGGCATGAAAATAGCTCTTTTCCGAGCTTACACCTGTAGCCTGTGGGCAAATTGCAAGCAAAAAAGCGACAACACCCTCCGCGTTCAATTTAACAACGCAGAAAGCTACCACTCAGAAAGAGTGGTTTTGCCTCGCTACTGCAGCGCTTCAGGTATGTTCGCATGGGCGCGCACGGACTACTTCCATGCGACCATGCGGAAGCCCTGCGCGTCCTTTGTGCGCAGAGTGCAGGTCAGCTCCAATACTGTTCTAAGTATGATAGCTAGTAGGTTGGACTGTCCTTATGTGCGACACTGCTGTGATAGACAAATTACTTATAGTGTCACTCGTAAGAGACTATAATGTTGTAATGAATTGATTATGATTTATGATTGAATGTGATTTATTGTTATTAATAATTAATTTGTGTTGATTTGAATTTATTTATATGTGGTTTTGTGTTTTGCTAATAATTCAATAATGTTTCCAATATGGGTTACGTACCTGAAATAAATGAATTTGAAAGCATTAGTGTCATCACTTTCTTTTGGGAGCACTATCTCTTTTTCGCAACGGAATGTGCGGCTCCTATTTCTATTAAAGCAAATATAAACTTATTTACAGTATATATGAAGGCGCATCCACCTACTTGTTGCGATAAGTTTTCTCTTCAAGACTAGTCTCATTTGTCGTGTAATATTCAGGGTCTACGCAGATTTATTGCTCGCTAAGACGGAGTTTACCGGTCTGCTAACAGAAGAAACGGGCCCTCAGTACGGATATCTAAGGAATCCTGACAAGACTGTCAATTTCTTGAAAAAATTCTATGAGGAAGCGAGAATTCCACCAAGTGCTGTGGAATATGTGGAAGCTTTTGGTTCAGGTATCTATTTCTTTAATGATTGACTCAATAATTTATGAAGCTGCTTCAGACCACGTCTGTCTATTCCAAAGGGGTAACTGAGTGTACATTATTACATCTTCATTTCTCCAGTTATTTAAGTTCTGCGTTTAATGGCCATTCTTGTGCATAGTCTGGAAGGTATAGGCGTAAGAGGAAACACGTTAGCATTACTAATAAAATATCTACAGGATCGTAGGCAAAAGGTTAAGATAGGATAGTTAAGTAAGGAGTCTTACGTGACCAACGGCGTTCCGCAAGGTAGCGAACTGGGCCCGACTCTATTCTTAATAATATATATAAACCATCTCTGCAAAATGTTGCTAGATAATGGTTGCGTTTTCTCATATGCAAACGATACTGCTATTGTTTTTAGTGATACATGGGAATCTGTATATCAAGCTCCTGTAAAGAGTCTTTCCAAGATTGCTAACTGGTTGAACTCACACTTTCTTACACTAAATATTTCTAAGACAAAATATACTGCATTTACAATTTACAACAGCACTCAACCTGGACCTAACGTAATTCTCAAAATCCACACTTGTCATAATTATCTCGTACAAACTGCTCTTGTAAAAATATTCCCTCACCATCAGGAAAGAAAACGGAAATAAGACTTCTGCTGCATCAGTATAATTCATTAAGACCTGTCTTTTGGCATACATAATAATATGCCAAAAGACAGCTGGTCTTAACACAAACTCTGCTGCTCTATATAATAAAATAAATAAAATAATTAACATCTATCCCATGAGTAGCAAAGACTTCAAAAAGGCAATAGTTCAATGGCTAAAAGTGAAGACCTATGATGACACTGAATTGTTGCAGCAAGCATCGTCAATATGAAGTTAAGAGATGCACATACGCGCACACCCACATACACACACTCACACACACTATTTTAGGATATATCTTTAAGTAAATTTTTCTATTATTTGGGATAGTTCAAGTCTTGTCTTGTTTAGTTTTAGATTTAGTTCAAATTTTTTGTTTGAATTCTATTTTCTCTTTGTACACCACTTTTACCATTACAAAATTTGTCATTGAAGAGATTTACTGTAAACGTTGTACAAGTTTGTGTGTGTAAGTGCAATTAGCCTTTTATTTATTTATTTAATAGCAAGTGAGTTTATTGCTATAGACTAAGTACTTTTCTTACAAATCTAATAACTCTTTTCCCCACTTTCGGATTGGACTCAAGACTACGAGATCAGCAGTCGCGCAGTAGACTAAAGGGACAAAGATCAAGACAACATTTAACATTTTTAGAGGTACCGATTTTCATAATTTCGTTATAGGTACGCCTGAGGCTGACAAAACAGAACTAGAGACCATTGAAAGGGTGTTCTGCAAAGGAAAAGAAGACACGCTTTTCGTTGGCAGCGTCATTTCCAACATTGGATATAGCGAGGCCGCTTCGGGTATATCCGCGATAACCAAGGTAATTTTTGTATTGGGGTCACACTGGATTATCTGCATCAACGTGGCGTATTACCACACCATCAATGTAAAACAAATGAAGTAAAACAATATTCATAATCATTCCAGTCACATTCTAAAGTACATAAAACTGGGTGTAAAAATTCCCATAACGAAGCCGAAAGGCATTGGTTCTCCCCGTCATTGCGATATGTATTTTTTTGTACTGGATCATACCTAGAAAGGAACCTTTAAGTTTCGGAGATATTGGAGGTGAAAGTTCGAATTTTTTCAAAGTGTTTTTTTTTTAATACTAGTTTTTAATGCAATAAATTTACTTTAATTACCTCCATGACCCGATTTGGGTGTGCTACATTGGTTTTACCGTAAAACGTAATTTTCCACACCGAAAAAAAAGTCTTACACTAGCAATAGTTTTTTGCGTAGGGTTACTAAGTATGATGCACATAATACTTAGTTGACGGCTTCGTGATGGGTCCGTTTACACCCTGTGTTCCGTTACCATAACGAAACGTGTTATACAGAAGCGAGGTCCACGTACGCCTGTGCACACAGCAATAACGAGACGCCGATATTTCCGGCTGTCATGCGTACGTACTGATCAAAACCTAGAGTGACTTGTCTCTGGCCGCCCTGACTGGCCAATTTTCAAAAGTCAAAATTGGGACGGAGCGCGCAACCGTTAGAACCACCGAATCCGCCATCGTAAGAACATTGTTCTATCACTTCGTGTCCTACCTCCGATCAACGCGCACCTTTTTGTTTTTTTTTGGTGGGTGGGAAATCATCAAATGACCCCCCCCCGCCCTGGGCGGAGCGGAAGGGAGTGTCAGACTCTTACTGACTAAAAACCACCCATGTTCCTTCATTGGCCCTTTATGTGCCAGGGCCGCGGTATCTCTTTCGAACAGTCCCGCAGCCCTGGCAGGCACCGGCCCTTGCTGGCCCCTCCCGTTGCTGACAACTCTTTGAGGCGCGCGTGGAACACGAACGCGCCGTCGACACGGCCTGCCCGTCGTCATACGACGGACGGACGGCGAGCTAGCCCATTACTCACCGTCCACAGGCCCGTGCCTACGGTGGCCGAGAGCCATCACGGCGTGGCCCCCGACGCCCGGTGCTTCTCCTCCCGCGGCGGCTGGGACGTGAGGCTCTCTCCCTCTCACGTTCCGCCGCCTCCTTCGCTAGCATGACTGCTTCGCAGAAGGAGGCGACGGCTTCCCATTCCCTCTCGCCCCGGACCATGGCTTGAACCAGGGCCGGGCGCGAGAGGTCGCCGCCGCCAATCGCCGCTACGAGGACACGGCGGTGCTCCTCCCAAGCGGAGCAGACCTCGACGGTGTGCTCCACCGTGTCCTCCGGTCGATCCTCGCAATAGTAGCACCCGGGCGTTTCCTCCCGCCCGATTCGGTGCAGGTACCTCCCGAAACATCCGTGTCCGGTGAGGACCTGCGTCAGGCGGAAGGTGAGGGCACCGTGGCGCCTCTCAAGCCACTCCTCAAAGAGGGGACTTATCGCCACTATCGTGGCGTGCCCTGCACGGGGTTGCGATAGTGCAATGCCACCTCGAGACCCAATTGCCGGATCCTCTCAACGACTATCACAACCCCGCGTGTCATCAATTCGGCCGCCGCCTCGTGCGACCTCCCCTGCGCCAGCACCAGCGTGTCGTCAGCGTAGCAAACTACGCTGACGCCGCTAGGGAGGTCGGCACGCAGCACCCAGTCTTAGCCGATGTTCCACAAGGGCGGCCCCAGAACCGATCCCTGTGGAACACCGCACGACATCTCTCGCCGGGTCCATTCTCCGTTGTGACCGGGATCAACGCGCACCTCGAGTGAACTTTGATTAAGCCATTAGATTCATCGTCATCCGACACCATCGTCATCATCATCATCAGGAACGGCAGCTGGGAGGTTAACGAGTGCAGGTCGCAGTCTAAAGTACGTACGCTGCACAAATCTTTACTGCTGTTTGCACAGAACTATTGTGAACCTCATCTTAACGTATTCGTAAGACCGCTTAAACGGTCTCCCCAGAGTAACAGAAAGCCATCAAACCCATTTCGGCTGATGCGCATGCTACACCCTGTATTTTCGGGAGCGAACTCATTTGTTTTCAAATAATCCCTCATAAAGCAAATGAATTGCCTCGTGGTGGAATCACGTCCTGATATTGTTGGAATTTCGAAGTGACATTCAGAGATGTATTGGTTCGATTATCCTATTCGGATATTTCTCATCTTCAACAGGTGTTGCTCGGCTATCACACCGGTCAGTTGGCCGCCAACCTGCACTGCAGTACTCCACGGCAGGACGTGGCTGCACTGCGCGAGGGGCGCATGCGTGTCGTCACTGAGCATCAACCCTTCCGCCGCACTTACGTCGCCGTCAACGGCATGTCCGTCACCGGCGTCAACTCACACGTGCTGCTGCATGGACATTATAAACCCAAGGTACAAACGGAGATAACATAAAAATATAAAAAGCAAGAATTACCTTTTTTGTTTATCATGATCCTCACTGCTGGGTTTAATCCATCCTCTTTGTCAAATTCTTAACGTAAAGTATTTTAATTTTTTCCAGGATCTGTCCCGCTACAACAGTAGTATCGCACATCTTGTGACTATATCTGCGAGACAAGACACTTCTGTACAGAAAATATTTGAGAACTTGAAGTCACGCGCCATAGATCCTGAGGAATTGGCTTTGTTGCACAACATCCATCAGACAAACATTCGAGGACATTTAGGCAGAGGATTCATCATTTTAAGTAAATTTCATGATAATATCTTAAAGTACCTTCATGATCATCGTAAGCATTTAACGCCACCTACTCAACTCTTGACCACTGTTCTTATGCAGCTGCTTTAATTGATCGTCCCTTCAACTCTCGTAACCTGACTCGGTTATAATTATTAGCATTTCCTTTATTCATATTTGTACAAATTTGATAAAAAAAATATAAAATACATTTAAAAATATAAAAAATTATAGCCCACCGGTATCGGGAACAGCGTCCAAAATACCGGCTCAGACCGGTCAGGGCTCCACAGACAAGAACCTCCTAACAATAAGAGCCGTGTCCAGAAGTACCGCTTTCTGAATCAACCCCTTGATCCAGCTGCCTAACGAGAGTCTCCTGAAATATTGGTCGAGGCTCTTGGCAATTGAGCCACTAGCGACTATTGGCACAATGTTCGCTGAGTCCACATCCCACATGTCAACAACCTCGCGAGCCAAGTCAAGATACTTGATTTGCTTATCTTTCTCGGCTTTCACGAGGTTATCGTCATGCGGGACCGTAATGTCAACAATCATTGCGCGCCGCTCTGATCGATCCACTACCACTATATCAGGCTTATTAGCTACAATAGTCCTGTCGCTGCAATGCGAAAGTTTGGATGGATAAATGTTTGTTACTCAATCACGCCAGAACGGCTGAACAGACCTGGATGAAATTTGGAACAGCTATAGATTATAGTCTGTTATAGCACATATAATACTTATTATCCCAGAAGTAAGATCCCGTGGGCAATTCTCGAACTCCACGCAAGCGAAGCCGCGGGCATAAGCTAGTCAGATATAAAGATAATACTTTACAATTGATATTAACATAATTATTGCTTTCACTGCCTTATTGGTGTAGTAGTTGCAAGCGCGTCTGCTGAGCATAAGATCTTGGGTTCGGTTCCCGGGTCGGGCAAAGTGTTATTGGGTTTTTCCATTACGAATTTCTTAGAAGCAGCCACGGAGTCTGGATTTGTGCCCGGTTGATGGCAATAGGATCGCCCGCTGTTACATGGGGCTTGAACATAACTGGCGAAATTGTGGGTGTACTATTAGGGACACCTCTGCCTAAACCTTGGGAGTTACAGGCGTGATGTTATGTTATGTTATTATTTTCAAGTGAACTGCGTTTCCCATAACTATCTGTTTTGCTTTTTTTATTCTAGAAACTGACAAAGAAGAAAATACTGTCAGTGTTTGGGAAGAATCTGCGAACTTCGACGACGCGCGGCGGCCGCTGTGGTTCGTGTACAGCGGGATGGGCTCGCAGTGGGCGGGTATGGGTGCGCAACTCATGCGCATACCGATTTTTGCAGCTGCCATCGAACGGTAGCTATTTGAATATTTTCTTACGGCCCGAAGTTTCATTAGAAATCTAAATCTGAGTATATGTTTTAAAGATATCTTGATATTATATTATTATTTTTAGCCAACATTTTTTGTATTACAATACAAGTGTTATTTTCAGGTGCCGACAAACTTTGGAATCAAAAGGCATCGATATAGTCCATATAATTACTTCGCCCGAAAAGACTATATTCGACAACATTCTTCACTCGTTCGTGGGAATAGCTGCTATTCAAATAGGACTGACTGATGTGCTTCGGGAACTTGGACTGGTGCCTGAAGGCATTATCGGTAAAACTATTATTTCTGTTTTAAGTACACAAAACAACAACAACAAAACAACTCAAGCAAGAGTATGCGTATATACTCTCGCTTGAGTTATTTACATAGTCAAATAGATAGATGGTGTACTTTATCGCACACCAGAATTGAAACACAACTCTTTCACTTTCTCTATTGTTCAAATGAAATCTAGCTTCAATAATGATCCCTTCTCTTCTTCAGGACACAGTGTAGGCGAGTTGGGCTGCGCGTACGCCGACGGTTGTTTGACGGCAGAGGAGATGATTTTGTCGGCGTACAGCCGCGGTCTGGTGTCGTTGCAGACTCCATTTATTCGAGGATCCATGGCTGCTATCGGTGTGGGATATGAAAAGGTATTTTTTAATCCCCATGGTTCAACTGCCGACGATAAGCAGGGAGTTAGTAGCTATGAAATGTGTTGTTTATTAGTGTGTACCACCAACTAGTGAAGAGAGTGTTCTCACGGATAGTGCTACACAGCCTGCGATGAACTATTCATGTAGGTACCTCTATTGGACTCTACACATCAAAGCCGCCGACATGTCGGTGGCATGTCAACTGACATTATGTGTGGAGTTCATTTTACTGATCTTTCTTACTTTTACTTAACTGTGCTTATGTTCATTGGGACCTATCTAAAAAACACGTTATACCTTATTTCGTAGATTTCAAAAATGTGTCCTCCTGAGATTGAAGTGGCTTGTCACAACGGACCTGAATCTAGCACCATTTCGGGACCTGCGGATATCATGAAGGAATTTGTCGCAGAGTTGACTGCTAAGGGCATTTTCGCTAAGGAAGTACCATGTTCCAACATCGCTTATCATTCACGTTACATTGCTGATGCAGGTGAGCATATATCCCTTATTTTATCATGAGTGGAGTCGTATGTCTTTTATTTCATTAATTATAATTTTAATAACAGGTCCCAGTTTGCTGAAATATTTGAGCGAAGTAATCAAGACTCCGAGGGCTCGAAGTGCACGCTGGGTGTCTACTTCCGTACCATTTGATAGATGGGAAGAGCCTCTGGCTAAGTTCTCGTCTGCGGAGTACCATACTAACAATCTTCTGGTAATAACTCACGATTCACCTTAATACCCAATTACACAGTAGAAATAGTCCACTACAGAAGAAAAATGCTAAATCATAGGGGCTCGCTCTTGTCTGTTATATGCATGTTAAGGATGAAAGTTAAAACTATGCTTCGGACTTCTGTTTTTTGTTCAAATCAGAAAAAATCGAATATCTTCACCCACGTTTAGTAAATTCTGTATTAAAAGTTGCAGTGGAAGAGTTTTGAATTTTTTTCAAAAACACCAATGTCAACATTCGGCATTTCGAATTTTCTTATGTACATAATAGAACCCAGTGCTGTTTGAGGAAACTTTGAAACACATACCGTCAAACGCGGTGCTAGTGGAGGTTGCTCCTCATGGTCTACTGCAAGCCATCCTGAAGCGGTCTCTACCGGCCGACTGCAGGAACATAGCGCTTACCAGAAGAGGGCACTTGGACAACACATATCTGCTGCTTCAAGCAGTTGGCAAGTACGTTGTACGACTTGTTTTAAATTATATGTTTTTCGATTTTGCTACTGCTTTTGTTCGTGTGAATTCGGGATTCTTGCCATGATTTTTTTGCTGTTTCGTTGAAATACTTACTTCTGATAAGTATTTTATAATTTTTTGATTCATTTTATTATTTGTGACATTTAAGGATTTTTATGAATATTTATTCTATTATTATTTGATTATTGTGAATGTGACGTCACATTGGTCAGGTGTGTGGTCTATGTGGTTGTTAGTTTTTCCCTTTGTTTTTCACAATTGTCTGGCAGTTTGAGCGCTTTAAGCGACCTACATGTTTTGTCGAGCTCCTTCAGTTATTAGTCGAGCTACACGATAACTGACAAATATGTATGGTTCTTTCTTCAAAAGACCATCTCAGACACAAATCTGCTTAGTCCTCACGTGAGTTGACCAAGATTATGTTACTTTAAAATAGACCTCTGAGTTTGTTTCGGCTGTTCCTTCTCAGAGTTGTCTGGTACGAAACACTGGCTATTTAAAAATATTACGTGTGAAAGTGTTAATTGTTTTTTATTTAAACCTATTTGCAAAATAAACATCATTTATGATGTTGAACACAGAAAATGAAAGGTAAATTAGTATTGTAAGTGTTTTGCAATTTCTGTAGTATATTCATGACATTTAATTGCTGTTTCTAGATTATACATGGAGGGCTTCCACCCGAAAGTCCAAATACTTTACCCAAAAGTAGAGATGCCGGTATCCACTGGGACACCATTCCTTTCCCATCTGGTAGAGTGGGCCCATGGAGAAAGATGGTGAGCAAAATTATTTCCTTTTCTAACCATGAAAAATCCTATTTCTTTTTAAAATGGGGGTTTCATGAACTTTAAAAAGTCTTCGGCTTCTTTTTTAAATACCCTCTAAATTATTGATGTTTTTTTTAGGACCGTATGTCTGTACGAAGCTGCCAACAGAAGGAGGGGTGCAGCTTGCACCTACACCATTTCATTGCACGAAAAGGAAAATGAATATCTGGAAGGACACGTTATTAGAGGTACCTATCTATTTAATTTCAATTTGCAACTTTTTGTAGCGATGCTGTCGCGCGTTTCGCAAATGCGTCGTATTTGCAACGAGCGACAGAAGAGTCAGAGAAACAGTCGCATCTGCATGATGCAACTATTTCTGATGACTTCGGAGTAATAAAGATTGGAGAACGGGTAACGCGTTTGCATCGCGACTGAAACGCAACAGCATCGCGATACCCATGCAATCGCGAAAGTACACAGCCAGTGACAACATCGCGACTCTATCGTGATCGTTTTATGTTTGACCACCAGGGTCCTTAATAAATCATTGTCAGCTATTAACGAATAGTGCTACCACCTGTATAGCTTCACCTCTCTCTCTCTCTCTGGCACTGGAATAATGATGCTCTAACATACAATCATATGATATTTATAGGTACATTTCCCAATTATCTGAATTAGGAAATGAAGAAGGATCGTTCAAAATGTATGTAACTTTAACAGTGTTGTCCCAGTTTGGATTAAATTATCATTTAAACACATTGACTGAAATGAATCGTATGACCGTTTTATAGATGAGTTTTTATTATTATATCACTTATGCTTTCCAGTTAAAACTGTCACTATATATACCAATAAAAAAACGAAATGGTTGTCTCGCGGAATTAAACTGTGTAGTAAAAAAACAGAGACAACTACTTTGGGCATATAAGCTAAATCCTAATATGGAAAATAAAGTTACTTTAAAAAAATATTCCGTACTTTACAGGAGAATCATAAAACTAACCCAGAAAGCCCAAAATAATTATCACATAAATACTTCGCAAAATAAGTCGAAAGCGGCTTGGCAAGTAATAAATAAATCAAAACATAGTTTACCACAAGAACCAATTCTATCTATTAAACATAATAACATGACATTTTCTCACCCCCTTGATATTGCTAATGAATTTAATCGGTATTTTATTGAAGGTATTGAAAATAATATTCAAACAAATAATAATACACCATCTAATAAGCATCATCTGCGAGATAATCTTACATCACAATCCCTATTCATGCTACTAAATAACTAATAAAAATAATTACCAGTCTTTTTTTTTTATTTGATTAAAGGGCTTTGTCGCTTAGCGACCACATCGCCCATTACCAGTCTTAAAAATACAAATACCGTTGGATATGATAACATTTATCAACCAAGGTGATTAAAGAAGTAAAGTATTTAATAGCACCACTACTTTCGCATATAATAAATTTGTGTATCTCTGATGGTATATTCCCGACTAGTCTAAAAAAAGTAATAATTAAACCACTTTTCAAAAAAGATAATAGGACTGATTTAAAAAATTACAGACCAATTGCGAAATTCCTATGTTTTCAAAAATAATTAAGAAAGTAATATATCACTGCATCTATGCCTATTTTGAAAAATTCAAACTGTTCTGCAATGAACAAAAAGGATTCAGAAAGAATATTAATATGGCTCTATTCGATTTACTATCAAGTGTCTTGACGTCAGTCGATAAAAGAAATTCGGTATGTGCTTTATACACAGATATGACGAAAGCATTTGATTTTGTAAATCAAAAAATTTTACTAGAAAAATTATTTATTGTTATTAGAGGCAATATCCTTAATCTCATAGAATCCTACCTAAGTAATAGATTTCAATGCACAGAAATCTCTAGAATTTGCCCAGTAACTAAATTAGAAAAAACATAATTATACCTCTGAAGCAAAGCAAATAAAATACGGTGTACCTCAGGGCAGCTTTCTGGGACCCCCGTTATTTTTTTATGTATATTAATGATTTACCGAAAGTGACAGGGCAAGAAATGGTACTATTTGCTGATGATAGCACGGCTATTATAAAATGCAATAATCCAAATAATTACCAACTTGACATTAATAATACTCTTAATAAAATAATTAATTGGCTTAATGATAACAATCTAGTGATTAATCTCCATAAAACCAAAGTTATGCACTTCCATCAGCGACTTGAAAATGCTCCAGTCGATGTCACCTATGGTAATTCTAGAATAGAAGAAGCCAAAAATGCAAAATTTTTAGGTATTACCATAGACAACAAATTGACTTGGAAACCACACCTAGAAGAAGTTTGCAAGTGATTAAGCAAGTCAGCATATCTTATATTTCAACTGTCAAAAAAAGTGAATATGGAGACACTATTAATGGCGTATCACGGACTAGTATCACATCGTACATCGGTTTTTGCGATATGGTGTATTTTTTTGGGGACAGTCCGAACCGAGAACTCGTAATTAAGATGCAAAAGAGATGCATATGGTCGATGTGTGGATTAAAAAAGACAGACAGTTGCATTCCATATTTAAAAAAAAATAAGATTTTACCTCTCCCGGCTTTGTACATCTTCGAGACTTCATTATTCATAAAAAATAATTCACATTTGTTTCAAAAACTGGCTACAGTAAAGAAAATGCCAGTACGCACTCAATGCCTAAACACACTGAGCCATGTGAAATGTAAAACAGCATTGATGAAGAAAAGTTTTTTTGGTATTGCTCCTCAAGTTTATAATAAAATACCCGACGCAATTAAATGCTTGCCAGTAAATAAATTTAAAAGTACCCTACACCAGCTGCTACTTCACAAATGCTATTATACATTGGACGAATTCTTGAATGACAATTTTTAATTATCCCAAATTGTAAAATTAATATTAAATAACCCTAAAATTATTGTGACCCTAACTCTCTATTGTAAATCTAACATTGACTGTACAAATTATTCCATATGTGACATTTAAATTTTTGACATACTAATTTAGCTTTTGCATGATAAATATATATCCTTTTTATTTTCTTGTCACAATTCGCATGCTACCATATTTGTACGCCTCTTGGCATAACATAGCGCCCTAAGAACTTTAAGAACTGTATTTACTACCTATGTTACACAAATAAAATGATTTGATTTGATTTGAATGATTTATCTTACTTTGATTCTCCAGAAAAAACTGTATATCCATTCGCATCAACCCTGGTGGCTGTCTGGGACACCTTGGCTATGACCCTGGGTTTTCCGAAGAAGCAACTATCCGTGGAGTTCCGTGACATTCATTTGTACGCACAACCTGTGATGCACACACATAGTCAACTGAAGCTAAGAGTATCATTGCAAAGAGGAACTGGATGTTTTGAGGTATGTGCTGAAACTTGTATGATATTACTTAAGTGATGTCCAATCCCCTCTTGAAATGAAAGGAACTGTTTAGAGCATGCCATGAGTGACCGCGAAGTGACTTGCGGAGACGGGTGGGACACGTGACACGTGCGCGTAGCGCGTTACACTTCTTATGTTTATGAGAATATCTGACTGTTTAAAGACTCTCAGTAATTACTACATTAATAAAATAATAATGATCCAGCAACTTCGGCTGTCAAACGTAAAATAACATTGACGTATGGCGACGTTGCATTACAAAAATATTACTAAATTTATAATCATCGTAAATAAATATCTTGAGAACAGAAAGGTTCTAATTTAAAATAAACCTGATATACATTTTTATACTACGATGTATTTTATAGAAATAGTTTTTATTGTGGCTTAAAAGGCTTAGTATCCAAACGAAAGACATTTGTTATATTTGAATAATCAAGTTAAATGTTTATTTACTTTAAAATGAATTAGTAATAATTAAGTGATATTTATAATGTGTCCCAGATCTTATCTTGCAATTTCAATATATCAAGTTGTTTCAATCAATTCTCTGAACTATCAGTTGATGTTCATATTTTATCCGATTAAACAAATAGATTACAAGTAAATACTTACTAGTTTGGTAAATTATCTAATGAAGATTTAAAATAGTTCCCTTAAAGAGGATTTGTTAATTGTTGTCTATGTTATTAGTTATTTAGCTATAATATGTGACCATTTGCCATTGGTTTATTATGGCGGGTAGGATGTACTGAGTATTTGACGTTTGACGTGTATAAAAATAGAGGTTGTCGCCAATTCGGGGCTTTTTTGCTGCAAGTGTTCTAAGGGTTAAGACCTACCCTGAGTGGTGTATTGTATGTGCCATGTGTATAGTATTACGTTTGAAAGTGACATGGTAATGAAGATACCAAATGTGTAAAGCTGGAACCAATTTGTATTACCTTAAGGATCTACAAGTTATGTAAGTTATTGAATATTATACTATGAATATTACTGATAACTATGTGTAGAAATATGTGTCATAATATGGTTTATATTGCTTATTGTTTACCTATACGGATAAATTGCTATAATTGAAAATGGTACAGGCCAACGTATAATGGTTCTGGCATAATACTTTAAAAGTTGTTACCGTGGAGTTTCTTGTCCATTCTTCTCCACGAAGACCTAGGTTTGCGAATGGACGTAGCTTGATAGGTAATTAACGTTGCCTATAAATATGTGACAAGCCTAATCGAAATAAATGAATAGTCTAGTCTTATCTTTCTGTGCCTTTTCTTGATAGAAACCCTTTACCCTACACACCTTTTTAGAGATACTTTTAGACACAGTAAATAACAAGTAACCATTCTGACACTCGAAGCTTGATAATCAGTGGATATTAATACATATATATACATAATACATGTGTGTAGCATCCAAAATATAACATCAGAAGCGGGATAGTGCTCAGGCTTACTAATATGATTTCTAATGGTTTTCAATTTGAAATTTTCATGATCAATGTTGGAGCTATTGGTGTGATGCTGAAAGATGAGACGTCTGCGGATCGCCAGCTCGATTCAAAAAGGACGATAACTACATGCTGCTGACTCTGACAGTGGAACTGAAAAGCTGCTGAAAAAGTTTCGAAGCCATGTCATGGATAAAATGGAGCAGCAGTACGAAATATCTAATGTCGGTAAGGCCTTTAGAGGCTCTGCTTTAATATGTTACCTGAAAAGTTAGAAATGAAAAATCCTACAGGAAAAATCCTACTGTAAATTATTAACGTAAACTATTTAACAAATTATTGTTTAAAAGTTAAGCTTCAGTTAAAACCTTTTTATGTCTGGTACTTGCATAAAAAATATTTTAATGTGTAATTTACAGAAAAATAAGTTCCATCTTTAAACAAGTTAATGAGATGATGAAATTGAAGTTTGTTAAATATTCAAGATTGGTTTCAGACTATTTATTTGAAGCTTGGCTTAGTGGTTTAAATGATAATGGCAATATTGATTTTCTTGATAATTCTATCACTAAAATGAGACTAAGAATAGGATGTAAGTATAAACGTTACGTAGTACGACGCTTGATACTCGCAAATATGAGTTGGAGAATAATATACAAGTTATTTATATTGGAAAATTTCTATCTAATGTTAAATCATGTTGAGATAAATTACAAAACTTAATGACTATTTAGTACTTGAATTAATCAAATGGGGAAACAAATATTCTTTTGATGCGATAAACTAAGACATCATATTGTTTGTAAATTATTATGTCAAATGTTACTGATAGTTCCCTTATTTTACTTTGGTCAGTGGGTAGCCTTAGGGCTTTGGCTTAAAAACAATTACTAAAAAAAAAACACAATAAAAATATTGAATTGAATTGAATTGAGTTGAAGAAAAAAAGTTAAGAAGCTGAAGATTCTGTTGATGAACAGTCAGATTGGCCGAACGTTCTGTGGACAGTATAACAATCAATTAACACAACTGTACAACAATCCACAGGCTTTGCCCCTTTGCGATTACTTATCGGCGTAGACGCAAATATTCCGTTTGCCCAAGCTCGTTTAGACGACGTACCTGACGAAAATGATAGACAAAATCCAAATAACTTAGAGGCTGACCGAGAAATAGCTAGACTACGCCTATTAAAAATAATAGAAAAATTTAAAAAAGGTTTCGACGCCAATCGTCGTAACAACGTAAAGTAGATTTGGTGTATGTCTCACAGAATCCAATTTATTTATTAGTGTGATTTTTGGTGCATTTTACATGACATCTTAATAATAAATAGTTTCTCAAAAATCTACCTCAGAGATGTACACTCTTTCACATAATCAGTAATTATTATAAAAAAAAAGAATAATGAAATCAACAAAATAATTAAAACAAAACAAAACATAACTTAAGACAGAAAATACAAGCAAAATATAACAATTGAGTATACATAAACAATAAATGGAAATCAAGATAGTATTACAATGTCAAAATTAAATAAATATCCATGTCAAAAATTAAATAGATGTAAAGGTCAAACAATAACTATTTGGTCATTTCATTTTCATCATTTAATTATAGGCGTTATGATAAATTAGCACCTAAATTTAAAGCGCCTTATAAAAATCTTCTATCCTTCCTAATGATCGTATGATCTACGAGGTCTAGGTAATTAATGAAATATTTCAGTAGCCAAAGAAAAAAAAAATAATTTGATTCTGGTCAAGTGAATTAATTAATGAAAATGTAAGTGTCGAAAATGATATGGCACATTAAGACTAAGCAAAAAAAAAAGTAAAAATCCGCTGGGCGATCGTTTACTTGGTGCTTGTCTATCTCACCAGCAGCGGGTGGATGGGACTTGCATGACGAGGTAACCGATAAAACTTGTTTCCGCTGGTCGGTCATTTGCTTGGTGCAAGTATATCCCACTAGCAGCGGGTGGAGGGGACTTGACACGTCTAGGCATTTGGCAAAACAAGAGTAAATTGCAATTTTAGAAAAGACGAGGTAACCGATAAAATTTGTGTCCGCTGGTCGGTCATTTGCTTGGTGCAAGTCTATCCCACTAGCAGCGGGTGGAGGGGACTTGACACGTCTAGGCATTTGGCAAAACAAAAGTAAATTTTAATTGTAGAAAAAGGGTATCTAATGTACTTCGAGAGCGAAGTACTTGTCAGTCTGGCCGTGATAGCATATCCTTATGTTTATGAGAATATCTGACTGTTTAAAGACTCTCAGTAATTACTACATTAATAAAATAATAATGATCCAGCAACTTCGGCTGTCAAACGTAAAATAACATTGACGTATGGCGACGTTGCATTACAAAAATATTACTAAATTTATAATCATCGTAAATAAATATCTTGAGAACAGAAAGGTTCTAATTTAAAATAAACCTGATATACATTTTTATACTACGATGTATTTTATAGAAATAGTTTTTATTGTGGCTTAAAAGGCTTAGTATCCAAACGAAAGACATTTGTTATATTTGAATAATCAAGTTAAATGTTTATTTACTTTAAAATGAATTAGTAATAATTAAGTGATATTTATAATGTGTCCCAGATCTTATCTTGCAATTTCAATATATCAAGTTGTTTCAATCAATTCTCTGAACTATCAGTTGATGTTCATATTTTATCCGATTAAACAAATAGATTACAAGTAAATACTTACTAGTTTGGTAAATTATCTAATGAAGATTTAAAATAGTTCCCTTAAAGAGGATTTGTTAATTGTTGTCTATGTTATTAGTTATTTAGCTATAATATGTGACCATTTGCCATTGGTTTATTATGGCGGGTAGGATGTACTGAGTATTTGACGTTTGACGTGTATAAAAATAGAGGTTGTCGCCAATTCGGGGCTTTTTTGCTGCAAGTGTTCTAAGGGTTAAGACCTACCCTGAGTGGTGTATTGTATGTGCCATGTGTATAGTATTACGTTTGAAAGTGACATGGTAATGACGATACCAAATGTGTAAAGCTGGAACCAATTTGTATTACCTTAAGGATCTACAAGTTATGTAAGTTATTGAATATTATACTATGAATATTACTGATAACTATGTGTAGAAATATGTGTCATAATATGGTTTATATTGCTTATTGTTTACCTATACGGATAAATTGCTATAATTGAAAATGGTACAGGCCAACGTATAATGGTTCTGGCATAATACTTTAAAAGTTGTTACCGTGGAGTTTCTTGTCCATTCTTCTCCACGAAGACCTAGGTTTGCGAATGGACGTAGCTTGATAGGTAATTAACGTTGCCTATAAATATGTGACAAGCCTAATCGAAATAAATGAATAGTCTAGTCTTGTCTTTCTATGCCTTTTCTTGATAGAAACCCTTTACCCTACACACCTTTTTAGAGATACTTTTAGACACAGTAAATAACAAGTAACCATTCTGACACTCGAAGCTTGATAATCAGTGGATATTAATACATATATACATAATACATGTGTGTAGCATCCAAAATATAACACACGCAACTAGCGTTACAAGTCACGAGAATGGAGCCTCAAGGGGCTCAACTAACACTATATAGGCACATGAGGTGTTTCAGCTTTGTCTGTGCGATAGCAACATGTAACGCCACTTGTTTTGTAAATGTATATTCACGCTATGATCACTCACCATCACGTGACTTATTTATTGGCAAACTATACTATATAACGTCAGTTTTGCCTTTATTTCCAGTATGAAAACAAAACTATAATAAGCATTACATTTTACAGGTATTTGACGATCAAATTAAAGTAGCGACAGGCACGATCGAGGTTTTTCAACCAGACGTTAACAAAGTAGAAATAGAATTTAACGAAAGTCAAGACATGAACCTCACCGCTGAAGATATTTATGACTTGTTGCGTGAACGAGAATACTCGTACAGGTAAGACAACCATATAATTTAAATGACTTTTATCGTAAATAAAAGTGAAGTGGTGGGCTGTGAAGTCAGATCAAACATTCTGAGTTACAGAATCCGGATCTTGATAGATCCGAGGCAGAGAAAAAGATCGCATTTCATCCTTTTTCTTCATTCAAAATAATACATTGCTAGGCCATGTGGAAGAAAACTTTGAAAGTGTAGGGTTAGAGAGCCGAGTCCATGATGCGTGTGCATCGTGTACCCTAGTGAGCTTTTACGAGATTTCCAATAATTATGTCTTTTTAATCTATATAATATCGAGATAAATTAAATGATAATTTTCGTCCGTAGTGGCCAATTCCGCACTATCGAAACCGCCAGCGCTTCTCTGAATGAAGCTTCGCTGGTGTGGCGCGACAACTGGGTCACGTTCCTCGACGGCTTGCTGCAGCTGCACATGCTGCGACAACCGCACGACGGAGTCACCCTGCCCACTCACATCAGGAGAATCGGTGTGGATGTGGAGAAGCATCTCAACATGAAGACCGTTTCAGAGGACAAAGTTTTGTATAAGGCTGAAGTTTTAGAACAATTTGATTTCGTAAGGTAAACTAAAACATTTTCTAACTCAATATGACCATTCCGCAAACTACAAATTACTTTTATATTCGATTGTCTTTTATTTTCGATATTTTCAGATGTGGAGGACTAACGATAGAAAACACCAGATACCGTAATTTACCAACTGTTAATAAAAGGAACACGGCGTTACAGGCATTGAAATTCGTTTCTAATTTCCAAGTAGACCAACAAGTAACGGTAACTATTTGCTTTGAAAAAAAAATAGAACAGTCATAAAGATAACTAATGGCTCATAAGAAGACGCTTAATATAAATGTATGAAGAAGGCATACTGTGCAAATAAACTGGGGCATGGGCAGAAAATTGATTATGATTTGATTGACAAATAAAGTGATAGTGGAATAAATAAGTGACATTTTAATTACCAGGTTTCAACATCTCTGCAAGTTTTCCTGCAAATGGTTGCCGAAAATGTAAACAAAGAGTCAATCAAGGTTGTTGGTATCAAAAATAACCAAATGTGTGGTTCTGTCTTCGATGAAATAAAGAACGTTGTAGCTAATGATAATAGTGTCAACATTAGTTACGAAGAATTTAATCTAGCAGACTTGAAGTCGACAAAAAATTGTGGCAGCTCACTGAAGAGTGCGGACGTTGTCATCGTCCGTAATATATCAACCGACGACAACGTAAGAAATAATGTTTTTGCTATTGTTTGTAACTGATTTGGCAAGAAAAGTAATCTATTTAGTAAATCTCTTTATATATTGACAGATGTGTCAAATGCTACATTTTACACTCCGAAGAGACTCCTTTATAGTGAGCGAAGAAGACAATGTGTACGGAGGTCGCATCCGGCCGTCGTCTCTGTATCGTCAACTGTCGGCTCACAGCAACGCTAGCTCTCGCCTGGACCTGGTGCGCTGGCGGCCGAGTAACGTGGCTGTGCCCACCACCGCCATCACAGTGCGCGCGCATCTCGACTTCTCCCTCCTCACCACCGCCCGCGCCAACCTATCCCCCCGCCATCGTCTGCTCATCATTGCCCCCTACCCTGCCCCCTCCGCCCTCAAAGAGTTAGTACAATTTTGGAGGAAAGACGAACAACGTAACAATGTTTACCTAGTAACTGTCAATAATGATGAAGGCAACAATTTCTTCTTGGACGATCTACCGGATATCGATCTAGCGTACACCGTTCTGGATCATGTGAGTGTAAATAATTGTTGATTTTAGAATAGACGAAGTGTTTTTTGTCAAATTAAGTTATTGGATAAGTTTGGTTTTGCAGTGAGTCGTCATCGTTTACTGTATGATGTTCACAATAACTTTTATATCTAGGGTAAGTGGGGAGGAGAGTATTACGTACCAGCACAGGAAAGCGCGACAGTGAGCAGCAAGGTGACGTTACAATCCGCACAAGTCGGGGATTTGAACTCTTTGGAGTGGGTCGATGCTCCGGAGACATGCAGCTCTGGAGTACCGGTCACGGTGCGTGCAATTATTGTGAAAACTAGTAATCATTATTATTTACTTACGTAAGTTTATGTACACATATTTACAGATGTATAGAAAAGAACAGAAAAATACGAGCAAAATCAATATTTTATTTGTAAATATATTTTTTCCACCCATTATGTAATCTTATTATCTATTTGTTTGCTTAAAAGTTTGGTTTAGATTTATAATAAAGTACATCTTACATGTTTAAAATTATTCAAAAATACAAGGAGTAAACGGACCCTTCACGAAGCCATGAACTAAGCATCCTGAACATTAAACATTTTTACTGGGGAACGACTTTTTTTGGGCTGAAAAATCACGCTTTACGGTAGGACTCAATTAGTACTCAAAAATTGTGCTAATCAATGCATTGAATAGTACAGGAAGGTATTTAAATTAAAGTTATTTATAACATTAAAAACTCGTGAAAATGTTTAAACTTGGACCTCCAATATCTCCGTAACAAGAATGTTTCTAGGCATGGTCTATAACAAAAAGATAAAAAAACACTGACGGGGTGAACAAGTACCTCTCAGGTTCGTTAAGGGTATCATTTCACCCATTACTTGCTATGAAACTATTTTATAGTATTTTATTTTTTTCAGGTCCATTACGCCGGGTTATCCAACACCGATATTAAAAAAGCAATCGGAAAAATATCATCAAACCATGGTGGAGAAAACAATTATGGCATGGACTTCAGTGGGATAACAGAGAGGTTATAAATATTTTAATACAGGTGATGGCAAAATGCTGAAATCAATTGAAGATAAAAATTGTTTTTTCAAAAACTACAACCACATCAGAAAACAACACCTAGAATTGCCGTGTTCGGAAATCGTTGACTTTTATTTGTGTATTCTCTTTTCTGCTACCGACTTCCGAAGCTAATGTCATTAGCACTTTTTGTGTTTTTCCTGATTCGGTTGTCTTTTTCCCAATTTTTTTTTTAACTTTTAGTTGTAATACCTTATATAATGATGACTATGTTTTAATGTTACATTGTTGACAATACATGCCATTGTAATAAGCTTATCCCCAATATAATGGAACTTAAGTGTAACTGGGGGTGTGCTGTACACATCAGCGTTACCCATCAAAGCATATAGGTGAGATTGCGATTGCAGCAATCGCGACAGATTTGTTGTCTGTTATTGAAGAGTCCCATTGTCTATCTGAGAAGGTCAGCATCAGATCTTCACCAAATTTAAACGGGACCAACACCGACGACTATTCTACATGCAAACAGAATCATCGAAATCAGTTTACAATAGGCACAGATATCGCTGAACACTCATACAAATAAAACCGGATAAGTACGAGTCTGACTCGCGCACCGAGGGTTCCGTAAAATTTTTTTGTTGATGGTTTATCCATCACGGAAATCTGGTCTCAAAGATTCAAGTTCATAATCTCTTAAGAAAAGATAAGTCAGATTAAATAACAAGGGCAGGGTTGCTGTTAATTAAAGCCCCATTAACTTGGTGATATTTTTATTGGCAACTTGCTTGAATAATTCTTACATAATTTAAATCAGGTGTCAACCCTAAGTGGAGGGATGGAAGTAACTGCGGGGCTTTCGCCTTTCAGACCTCCCCTAGCTGTCTAATTCCTGAAGACTACTACTCTATCGAAGCAGGAACTAGGTTTACTTGGGATCAGAGCTAGCTGCGTGGCTACCGAGCTCAGAACCTCTGGCTAGTGAATGATAATTTGTTTTTTTTTTTTTTGGTAGGACAACTCGCAGTTCAACCTCTGAGGTTGGCTACTGCTTAACCGTACAATCCTGTGGATGCCTTGAATGTAAGGCCTCCAGCCAGATAATTTGTTCGAAGACAGCTCTGCTTATAAAGCAGTTTCGATTTACATGTGTGCATACAATCGGCGTGTGGTCCTATGTAGATGTAGTGCAGATTACTCCCGCGTGGCGCTGGTTCAGATTGTTACACACGACAATTGTAGATGGCATCACTTGTCTTTAAGTGTTGCTGTCTTCTATGTTATTGATCCGCTCATCATAGTGCTTTGGATAAGTAACACTAGATGTCGCTGTATGTTTGTTACACAAGTTTAATTTTGGAGTAAAAATAATACTGCCCCATAAACCGTTATTAGAAATAACGGTCAGGGATAAGATAAGATAATTTTTATTTGTCCAAAACACTTTAGTTTAGACATGATTCTTAATGACATTTATTTTGTTTTAAACGTAAGAAAAAGGTATTTTTATGTGGTGATTTTAATATAGATATTTTGAAGGATAATTACGCCTCTCGCAGTCTCATTCCAACACGACTATGTAGCGGAACATGCATTGACAACATCAAAGACAATATAAGGGGAAGTAAATGCGTAACGATCGAATTGGCGTTGTTAGATCATACAGCGCAACTACTACAATGAATTTGTGGCTCGAGAAAGTGTCTTAACCTGTTTTTTATGATGTAGAGGAGTATCTTGCTAGCCATGTGGAATAATTGCTAACGTCCTATAGTTGCTGCAGTCCTTGGTAGAGGCTTTTTAATGAAGTCGAACAAACACGGACTCTGTCCACTCTTCAGGCCACCTCCTGGTCTTCCAGATATAATTGCAGATGCTTAGAATCTGCTTCACACCTTTGGAATCTAGATTTTTGAGTAACTCGGCGGGAATTTCATCTTTACCTGGAGATTTTCTATCCTTGAGACATCAAAGGGCATATTCGACCTCTGACTGCTGAATTTCGTGTTCTTGCGGTGTAAAATACGTCTGCGCGCCGTTTGTGATAGTTTGACCAGTGTCATAAAGTATTGTGCAGTACTGTTACCAGCGTCCCAGAACCTAATTTTTTTCACTGAGGATGTTACCTTTTTTTTCGGATAGAAAATCATCAAATGACTCCTCCCGCTCTGGGCGGAGCGGAAGGAAGTGTCCACCCATGTTCCTTCTTTTGCCCTTTATTTTCTAGGGCCGCGGTATCTCTTTCGAACAGTCCCGCAGCCCTGGCAGGCATCGGCCCTTGTAGGCCCCTCATGTTTGCTGACATCTCTTTGAGGCGCGCGTGGAACACGAACGCACCGTCGACACGGCTTGTCGTCATACGACGGATGGACGGCGAGCTAGCCCATTACTCACCGTCCACAGGCCCGCGCCTACGGTGGCCGACGATGCCCGGTGCTTCTCCCGCGGCGGCTGGGACGTGAGGTTCTATCCCTCTCACGTTCCACCACCTCCTTCGCTAGCATGACTGCTTTGGAGAAGGAGGTGACGGCTTCCCATTCCCTCTCGCCCCAGACCATGGCTGGAACCAGGGCCGGACGCGAGAGGTCGCCGCCGCCAATCGCCGCTACGAGGACACGGCGGTGCTCCGCCCAAGCGGAGCAGACCTCCACGGTGTGCTCCATCGTGTCCTCCGGGCGTTTCCTCCCGCCTGATTTGGTGCAGGTACCTCCCGAAACAACCGTGTCCGGTGAGGACCTGCGTCAGGCGGAAGGTGAGGGCGCCGTGACGCCTCTCTAGCCACTCCTCAAAGAGCGGACTTATCACCGATATCGTGGCGTGTCCTGCACGGGGTTGCGACAGTCACTCTCTCCATGTCGCCATGAGATCGCGCCGGATGTTTGCCGCTGCGCGACAATTTGCCGCGGCAGCGGAGTTTCCCCCCAGCGCTGTGCCTCCGCGCGCCACTCATGCAGGCGCTCGAGGACTATGGTGATGAGGATGTTACCTGCTTCATCGACATCTGCTGCTTCATTACATATTCGAAACGCTTAAAAAACAGAATTCGTCTGACCAAGAAATCCCAAAATAACAACCACATTAACAATTCGTATAATAAATGTAAAGCTACATGTCAAATAATAAATAAGTGCAAAAATAATAAACCGGTTGAAGGAATACCAAGACTTAGAATACACGACGAAGACATAACTGACCCACAAAGTATCTCTCAAATTTTTAATGACTATTTTATTGACGAAATTGAATCTGACATTATTATTAGTAATCATAATTTAAAATTTGACATGCATCTTGACTCATTATTATTAATACCCACAGTTCTACTATTTTTTTTTCGGATGGGAAATCATCAAATGACTCCTCCCGCTCTGGGCGGAGCGGAAGGGAGTGTCAGACTTTTACTCACACACACCACACACACACACACACACACACACACACCCCCACAGTTCTCCCTGACATTATAAAATTAACAAATTCATTAAACAATACTAATAGCTTTGGTTATGATGACATAACAACGAATGTTATAAAATCTGTTTCAACCATTATAGCACCAGTACTTAGTTATTATAATAAATATGTGTTTAGAATCGGGTGTTTCCGAATAGGTTGAAATTATAAAACCACTGTATAAAAAAGGTAGCAAACACGATCCAGCCAACTACCGGCCTATTGCCATACTGCCCGTATCCTCTAAAATTGTAGAAAAAGTAATAAACAACACATTATAACCATTCTTTGAGTGTAACAATCTTTTTGCTAATGACATTACATTAATGACATGCCCAGAGAAACACATCACCCGATGGTTTTATTTGCTGACGGCACGACGCACGGTCGTTTTTAGTGGTAATAATGATGTGACGATACTTGAAGGTGAGATAAACCATTGTCTTCATGTTCTAATAGAATGGATGGGCGTGAATAATTTAAAAAATCCTCTCAGTCTGGTGGGGTACTGCCCGACAGTTGTTGTCGGGTTCTTCTATATAAGGTGCTATAAAAATATCTGCCACGGCTTTAATGGGAGGTAGTATTGTGTTTATAGATAACAATAGTGAAGAACTTTCGTACCCCGGAACAGTTTATTCAATTTGAGAAAATAAGGAAGTTAAATTAACATTGACTCTACTCTGCATAACGTGGTTCACAAATTACGCGCGATGTGTCGCTTCGTCAATGAAAACAAATGCTATCTCTTTCCATCTGTTCTGTGAATGAAAACTGATATCAGCTGACTAGTTCGTCACTACCTAATCTACTAGGTACGCAATAATACGCCAAGTGTTTTAAAAGTGCAATTACTTACCAGCTACCGCATTCTTCCAAAAAACTGACGTAAATAAGATGATAAACTTCCCATCACACTTAAAACAGGTTTTGGACTGTCAAGTTAGTGTAAGTGTATTTTTAAACAATAGGTAGGTACTTAGATTAACATTAAATAACGAAAAATTACAGTAACTTGGCGTGTTTAAAAGTTAATCACCTTATTTACAACAATTGCACCGTATTTACAGTTATTTACACACTGCCTACCTACTTATATACAAAACTGTTGCACAAGTCCACACAAAACACACACAAATGTAGGCACGCTTACGTACATGTCTCTTCACTTTATTCAGTGTGTCCGTTTCACTTTTTACTTGCCTAAATGCGCGTTTGATGCGTCTTTTTAGTTCTTCCACACCTCTTACGTCATGTCCGGTTTGGCCGTACACAAGGTCCTTTACACGACCCCACAAAAAAAAGTCTCTAGAGGGGTTAAATCTGGCGAGCGAGGAGGCCACGGCGCTGGCCCTCCTCGGCCTATCCACCTTTCACCGCCGTACCACACACCATTTAAAAAATCCCGTACGCTGATGGCGAAATGAGTTGGTGCTCCATCATGTTTAAAGTGCAGCCCTCTTATGTCTTCAAGAGGAATACGTTCCAACATTCTTCTCACACGGGTTCGTTTGTCGCTCACGTCGAAGACTCGAGCAGCATCCCTGGTGCTCGCAAGAGGATGACGCCGGAGTAGTATAACACTTCCTCTTCGAGTTCGGCAGAGTATGGAGGCCTGCCTGCGTCAACCGGAGGCGGGTCAAAGCGGCCGTGTTCTCTAAATCTGTACACGGCATCCAGAATGGTATGGTGACTCACTCGCACACCAAACCTCTGCTGGTATAAGTTTACTGCATGCGCAGTTATGGAGTTATACCATTTCAAGATATTCTTGATTGACCAGGGTAGTGTGGGTGAGAGAGGGGGCGCGCGGGGCTGCGCCTTGACGACCGAGTGGCCGCCCCGCGCACGGTGGCATTGTTTGATAAGAATGGCAACAGTGTATGAACGTCGCCGGCGTTTTTGAATTGAATTCGGTGCGGTGCGGCAACAGCTTATTAAGTCTACGGGATGGTTTTATACTAATAAACCAATTCAAATTATACGTACTTTAAAATTAACACTAGAAACGGGATATTTACCATGTCCACTGTTTGTTTTGAGTTCCCGATATTTCGGCGCTGTTGCAAGCACCATGATCACGGACAAACTGAAGTTATTGCGGGTGGGTGTTTATGAGCAGACAAATCGGTCTACCCTCTTTCTTGTTCGTTTTTTGCACTCAGTACCGCTACCACTGTCACTCGCAACTCGATTCTGTTCCCGACACACGAAACTCACTGTGTCCGATCGCGAACTTTTTTCAGCACTTTTTCGGTTTTTGCACAACTGAACTACTGGATTCCATGCTCTCGACAGTTGAAACCCATCCTCCCGGTTGAAGTTCCTATATTTGGTGATCTCGATAGCTTCTCTCACCAGTCGAGGAATATAGTGGCGTTCTGTCGAGATGATCTGAGGGCTACGTAGCTCAACGAAGAGGTGATCGGAAGTGTAGAGGAAGTGATAAGACGGAACATGATACCGGCGAGTGATGCCGATGTGCTGAGACAGGACACCGCGGTAGCGTTACGTCACGCTAAACTTCCATCATCGAATATCACTGCTGAAGAATTAGCCGCACTACGTGACCTCCGCAAGGATGAGGACGTACTTGTACTTAAAGCGGACAAAGGTAATGCTACTGTAGTCATGAACGTTACTGAATACGATAGTAAGATGCGCAGTTTATTGAGTGATGTGAACACCTACAAGGAAGTAAGCTACAACCCGACGGCACGAACGAACCGCAGTACACGCAAAATAATAAAGGAGTATCAACATATTATCACAGATGATACAGCTAAGTACTTGCTCCGTCCTAGAAATATACAGCCCCCAAAACTATATGGTTTACCAAAAGTGCACAAGCAGAATGTTCCGCTACGGCCCATAGTCAGTCAGATTGACTCGCCCACATACTACCTAGCGAAACATGTAGCTTCGGTTCTTCAGCCATTAGTTGGACATTCAGCATCCTATGTGAAAGACTCTCGACATTTCATTGACATCTTGCAATCCATCAATCTCCAAACAAATGACGTAATGGTCAGCTTCGATGTTGAGTCCCTATTTACCAATATACCAGTGGCGGACTGCATGGAAGTAGTTAAGGTAAAATTGCAAGAAAATAACATCCCTGTAGAATATGTGAAATTACTACACCACTGTTTATCTACGAGTTATTTCATATACCGAGGTCAATACTACCTGCAGATTGATGGTGTAGCCATGGGTAGTCCAGTGGCTCCAGTGGTAGCCAACATTTGGATGGAACATTTTGAAGAGTTGGCGGCCTCCACTGCATCTACACCTATAAAACTGTGGAGAAGGTATGTTGATGACGTCTTTGGGATCATTGAAGGAGACCAACAAGAGGTGGAACTTTGCTTGGCACACCTTAATAGTATTCACGGTAAAATAAAATTCACCTACGAGATGGAAAATGAGAGAACCATTCCATTCCTGGACGTAAAGATAGCGGTCCGTACTGACGGTTCTATAAGCCACTCAGTCTATAGGAAATTGACTCACACGGATCGATACCTACACGCTGATTCTCACCACCATCCCAGACACCTGAACTCTGTAGTGACTTCACTCACCAACCGCGCATACGATCTATGCGACGAGAAACATTTAAGTGCTGAGCTGGCACACGTGCAGAGGGTCCTACAGAGAAACGGATATACAGGGAAGCCCGCACAACGTAAACAAAAAACTGGTTGTAAGCACCGGAAGTGCGAGGTTGAGAGGCAGCCAGCATTTTTGACGTACGTGAGGGGAGTGACAGATAAGGTTGCGAACATTCTTCGGAAATATGCTGTAAAGACTGTCTTCACTCCTTTCAGAAAAGTGTCTCAGATGCTGCGTTCGCCGAAGGACAACTTTCCGCTGGAAAAGCCCGGTGTTTATAAAGTAGACTGCAGTTGCGGTAAGTCGTATATCGGTCAGACGAAACGGACGGTAGCTTGTCGCATATCAGGGCGGTGAAAAACAATGACACCCAAAAATCGGCCATAGCTCAACATCTTTTGGAGTCAGGATCGAACCACTGGATTGAGCTACATAGCCCTCAGATCATCTCGACAGAACGCCACTATATTCCTAGACTGGTGAGAGAAGCTATCGAGATCACCAAATATAGGAACTTCAACCGGGAGGATGGGTTTCAACTGTCGAGAGCATGGAATCCAGTAGTTCAGTTGTGCAAAAACCGAAAAAGTGCTGAAAAAAGTTCGCGATCGGACACAGTGAGTTTCGTGTGTCGGGAACAGAATCGAGTTACGAGTGACAGTGGTAGCGGTACTGAGTGCAAAAAACGAACAAGACAGAGGGTAGACCGATTTGTCTGCTCATAAACACCCACCCGCAATAACTTCAGTTTATCCGTGATCATGGTGCTTGCAACAGCGCCGAAATATCGGGAACTCAAAACAAACAGTGGACATGGTAAATATCCCGTTTCTAGTGTTAATTTTAATGTTAGTGACCATGACAGTTTAAAAACTTTTATACGTACTTTTTTTGTATGAAAAAAAATATGACAAATAATCAATAATTTATCTTTACTATTGTAATCTATAAACGCAATACTGTCTCCCTTTGCAGACGTGGCAGATATTTTTATAGCACCATATATAGACTTAAGTCACGGATAATTTTACTTGCGCGATATAGAATTTAGATGCATTTCGATGTTTAGTCATAAATGGCGCTGTAGTACTTTTTGTAGTCCCGTTACAACCTCATTACACACTGGCCAGGCTGGTTAGAGCATGCCACGAGTAACCACGGCGTGTCATGCGACGCGACAATACTCACGCCGCGAACGAAATAAATCACACACGCGTGTTGCTTGAAACTAGTCGCGTCGTATAACTTGTGGCCTGAGGTCATCATATTTTATTGTATTTGATGTGATTGTACAAGATTCGAGAAAAAAATATTTTAAAAGAGCTGGGATACTTACGTGTTATATTACAGTGGCACGCGGGTGATGGGCCTGGTGCGCGGTGGCGCCTGCAGTGGCGTGGTGCGCGTGCAGCCGGAGCTGCTGTGGCCGGTGCCGGCGCACTGGAGTCTCGAGGACGCCGCCACCGTGCCGCTCGCCTACGCACACGCACTCTACTGTCTCGTGAGTATACACTTAGGCTGCTAGGAACAATCATTTCGACGTTCGTTCTTAATCTTCTTCTGCGTACTGCTAGGGGAGCATCCTTAATATCCCGACAACTGGCAAGTCGCACTCAGCGCTTCTCCGCCACATTTGTTATACAGTGTGGAACTCTATAAGTTCCCTACAACTTATAACTATCATTGAACGGTCCTCTTCTGGCACGATCATCCCTTTGTAGACCTAATTCGTTCCATAATCCCATCAGGCGAGATCAATGTAAAGATTAAACCTTTTAATAATTAAAGAATCACATTAAATCCCGATTCGTTTTAGGGCATCAAATATGGCAAGGAACTGACACCTGATGTCTCTGTGTTAGTCCATGGAGGGGCTGGAGCTTTGGGCCAGGCTGTGTTGTCCATACTCCTTGCTCACGGCTGTGAAGTGTACACGACCGTTAGTGACATTCGGAAAAAAAGTTTCTTACTTAAATTATTCCCGGAATTGAAAGGTATGAAAGTGATATTCAACTATTTGTGTATAAATACATAATTATCCTGATTAGTCTAAGTAAAACTATAATTATTTATCACTAGCTGTGCCCGCGACTTCGTTCGCGTGGATGTCGGAACTTAACAATGTATTTTTCACACCACCTGCTCGAAAATGTCAAATTATATGTCAAGCAACCTTAACCTAAAGTGAGTCACTAGTGGCCGGGGGCACAGCCGGTCAATAATGTTGTACTGGATTTCATTATGACCCGCTGGTCAATAATGTGATTTGAATTTGGAATCTCACATGCCCAGCTAAATTGGCAGTATAGTACTAACAAACACCCTTTGGTGCCCGAAAGAGGAAAGCTGTTCTCGATACCCTTACTACGCGTGGATGATATTTTCGATTTCCTACAAAATCATAACGACTGCTTCTTCATATCGTTGCCATGTTTTCGAAGACATAATATTGTAAGAATAAATAGATAACTACGAACCATTGTTTAAAAGGAATGGAATAACATTAAAACTGGCATTAATAATAACAAATACCGTACCGCGCCGTAATACCGTAATAGTAATTAGCTGTAACATTAGTTAATTTATTTTAAGTAAACTGCGCTAAGATTGCTGTGGATTTTGTGAATAAATAAATAAATCATAAAACCTATCTATACTACAGTCGATTTATCACATTTTATCGAAAATACTCTATTTTCACGAGCGTCTCCAATGACGTTCTAAATTAAAAATGCATACAGCCAATCATCCAAAACCATTCTACCAGCCCTGTATAAAGCTTAGTTTATACAAACGCCACTTCCATGAGAGTGATATCAATAGACACACACAACAAAACCGTAGAAGAGACTTTTTTTTTTGAAAATCGAATTGATCGTGTCTTGGCTACTTATTGGTAGACGCAATAAAGGTGCGAACTTTTGGCATTTTAACTTTAAATTTATCAACAAAGTATCATAAAATGTCGAGTGATGAAAGTGAGTGTACTCCTGAATTCATTACAACCGAAGCTAATAATATTTCCAACGATTTACTGCCGGAAAAGTCAAAGGAAACTTATATAAAAGCCTACGACAATTTCCAAAAATGGAAAAGTACGAAAGGCGTCAAGTCCATTTCGGAACCAGTTCTATTAGTGTATTTTCAGCATTTATCTTGTACTCAGAAGTCAAGTAGCCTATGGTGTACTTATTCAATGCTTAGGTCAACAAATAAGCATGAAACACAATACAGATATCAAGACATACGCTAAGCTATTAGCATTTCATGCCATCAATCAAAGAAATCGAAAATTTTCAAACCTATGAATGTTGAAACTTTTTTAAATGAAGCTCCTGATCATAGTTATCTTGCCGCAAAAGTAAGTACATCATTTTATTTATAACTAAATAAAATACAACATGGTAGCAAATAGCAACAAGAACGCTTATGATACTTTCTGAATTTACGTATGTTGTTAGTAAAATTTTTTTTTTTTTTTGTTACAGGTGGCTTTAATTATTGTAGTGAATGGGGCTTGTCGTTGTCAAGAAATGGTAAACATGAAGGTCCAAGATATAGAAAAACACTCAGAAGAGTTGTTATTGATTACGTTGCCAGACACTAAAACCAAAAGGGAAAGGTCATTTGTTATCCGCGGAGCATATGTAAAGATTGTGAAAAAGTAATGCACCCGTCAAGTGATTGGGAAGAACAAAATAAGTACCATGCCAAAGGAAATTGCCAAATACTTAGGATTACCAAATATCGAGCTCTATATTGGTCATTGTTTTCGTCGAACGTCGGCTAAACTGTTGGTGGATGCGGGAGCAGATATAACCCAAATAAAACGCCATGGTGGCTGGAAATCGGATACAGTAGCGGAGGGCTACAATTCTGTACAAAACAAAAGTAAAATAAGCTGTTAAATTGGTAACTGCATCACTTTAAAAACGTCATCTGATTCTTTTTCACAAACAACCTTCAACATCACACCATCACATTCCATCTTTCCCTGAGCCTTATGCACCACCTTCACCAACTTTCACCATCCAAAATGCTCCTCTGCAAATACAAGATTCTGAAGCATTGACGAGCAATACTCAAATAAATTCCACATCAACATCTATAAACGTACCAAATAAAATCTTAACTTTATCTTTGCACAACTGGACTAATGTCTCAAATGTTACCATTAACTTCAATTAATATGTAAGTGAATATAACTTACTAGTTCTAAATATGTTATTCTTACTGTTTGTTTATTTAAATAAATACTTTGTTTTTCGTACTATGGCTATTATTTTCTCACAGTAGGTGTAAAAAGTAGAGTATCCTCCTCTGGGCTAAAGGTGTCTTTGCCTTGGGCTAGCTTGAATCCCTCGCTGCATGAATCCTGAAGGATTCTTGTATTAACTCCCTCGTTTCGCTCGTGAGTTGAACTCTTAACTCCCTCGCTGCGCTCGGGAGTTAAATCCCGAATCCTTCATTGCGTTCGAGATTCAATATGACGCCCGTGACATAAGACACAACTTTAGCCCCTCGGTGCATAATCTATTATTTTTTGTTGGAGGATACCGATATGAATCATTTTTTTTTCATTTATGCTTGTGCTTTTTTATAAACAACATTAGCTGTGGAACCATCTGAAGCGTACACAAAATTACTGGGGTTGTTTACGCGTGAAAGAGCTACGTATAGTTGACTATGGGAAAAGCATCCAATACTTAGCTCCATCCCCGCAACGAATAATGTCTGGCCCTGAGCTTTATTAATCGTCATGGCATAACAGAGACTGACTGAGAATTGCACTCGTTTGAAAGAGAAAGGAAAGTTGTTAGGAATTATAGGTATTCTTGGAATAAAAACAATATCACCGGCGCCGCAACCGGTTAATATTTCAGTTTCGATTATGTGTTGCTGCAGATTTGTGACTTTGAGCCGAGTGCCGTTACAAAGTCATCTTCTTCCATAACTGTATTTATAGTATTTGAATCAATATTTTTTAATTAGTTGCCGCAGCTTGGTCATTGCGCGGAGTCAAAATAGCTCGCTGATATAGCCAAGAACCGGCTTGATTTCCCATGTTTGTGGAATCACCGTACACCGAAGAAATTAGCTCCTGTTGTGATGTAACGCAAGAACAGAGGTTATCAACCAAAATAACTTTTCCATCTTCTTGTACGGGGTATGTGCCATCGCCTATTTGTAACAATAAATTGGAAAAGTCCTGTGCATTTTCGCAGCCTCCTAACTGTGCACGCATATTTACACTCAGGTGTGTAGATGACATATTGCGCCATAAAACAGAATTCTTCAGACAGGCAGCAATTTCATCGGCTCTCGTTCTTCGGGGTACTATCGGGAGTGGCTGCCGAAAATCATCGCAGAACAGCACCGTAATGCCTCCTATCGGCCGGTCATTTTGAAATATCATGTCCTGTAAAGTGCTATTCACTGCTTCTACAGCTTTGCGGTTTGCCATTGTGCACTCGTCCCAAATAATTAAAACACAATCGTGTAAAACCCTTGCTTTATCGCTATTTCGCGATATGTTGCAAACTGGGCTTTCCGTATGGTCTAAGTCGATAGGAATCTTAAATGTTGTGTGTGCCGTTTTTCCTCTAGGCAATAATGTGGCTGCTATCCCTTATGAGGCGACAGCAAGGGCAATTTTATTTTGGTTCCTTATTCGAGCCTAAATAAAATTGGTTAGGAAAGTTTTACCTGTTCCGCCCGGTGCGTCTTAAAACAGGATTTCACCCGAGGCGTTTTCTACACTGCAGCATACCCTATCAAACGTCTGGCGCTGTTTCTCTGTCAAATTTGTGCAGCCATTTTGTAAAATTTCTGCGAGTTCCAGGGGATTATAACTGTAGGGGTTTCTGATCACGCCTACACTTGGATGATAAATGATATATGACTGCTGACCAGGATATAGGTAGAAGATCGCGTAATAAATGATAAACGACACAATCTCCTGCGATAAGTATTTAATTGATACTTATTGACAGAAATGATAAAGTGCAGTGATACATAATACTAGAGTTACAATATAAATACCACATAAAAGTGCTGACGCGCGCCGCGACGCTAATTATGTATATAAAACAAAATTAAACCTGTACAGTTGTCTGTACATGCTGCCAGGGCGCAAAAGAGAAAATAAATTATTTACATAAATTGAACCCATTAACTTTCACATAAAGGAATGTCAAACTTAATTGACTGCAAGTTAGGAGTTGATGTGCTCTCGGTGATCTTCCGTGGGGTAGGCTGCGGATTGGTGATAGTTTGAAGTCCTGGTAGTTCCAGTCTTGACTCCAACGTCGGCTGCTGTCTCCGCCTTCGCCAAATCCACATGACGACTAAGATAAAGCCCGTCAGGATCACTCCGCCCACCAGCAAGTAGAGCACGCTGTATTGATGCACGTCGTGGACACTGATTGTTTGTGTCGACTGTTTCATAAGATAGTCTATTTCAGATCTCAACTGATTCCACGTAGTGTGATGATCCTCTGGTACAAAGGGCTCAACAGAAGGGATGCTTGTGTTGACTATTTCATTGACTACAGACATCTGTGGAAGCTGCATCTCTTCTGTATAGTAGTCAACGTGATTAATGAAGTTCTTATGAGAGTAAATCTTGAAAGACTCTCCTTTAAGTGTGCATCCTGGACAAAGGCTGATTATCCCATTGCCTGATAAAGTCTTTACTTACGTGCTTCGTGTGCTAAATATGCGTATAGTGCATTGCTGACAACATTGATACAGCCACTCGTTCGGGCGTCGTAAGTTGACCCACTTATTTTCGCACTTTGATTGTTTGTATATACAGGCCGGTGTTATTATATCATAAATTTTAACATCACAGATGGATTGTTTTTCTCGAATTTGATAGATTTTTTTTATTTGGCTTATCAATGGAACATAATATCTTCTCTGGATTTGCATGAAGGCACTGTTGTAGGTCATTTTCTGTGAAGAATATAACCAAGTCCTTTCTCAAATTAAATGCCAAACATGGGTAAGTCGATATAATTTGATAGTTTTTTCCGGATTCTTCTCTTTGTAGGGAAATAACCTTATCCAGTTCATATTTTTCTGTAGTAATCAGAGGAATCTTGATTTCCATTATGAGATAGTCGTTATACAGGATGACATCGAATACATGCGACAAATTTAAATATACAATAATACGTGTTGTCAAGAAACTGTATAAAATATCATATGTAAAATTAAAAAAAATATTTGACTATGAACGGCAACGTCTAATAACATGAGTACTCCACGACGCGCGACAATTATTAAGCACTGCGATGAGTCGGACGAGATTTTTTGATACTTTAATTTTTCTTATTTATTTTGCATATTAATTTTGCTGGAATAACGATAATTCGTACTTAAATAAAGATAATAACATCAATGGACCTTTTGATAACGATAATCGCGTATTTTTTTTAACGATTTAGATTGTAGAAAAAACAGTTTATATTTACTATGTTACTGTAACTGAAGCTCCTATTTCATTTTGTCGCATTAATTCAAAGTCACCCTGTATACTTGAGCGAACACTCGCAGTAATTTATAAAGACTTCTGATACTTGATTTGTCTAGTGGCACATTGAGATCATCCTGTACCTCGCGTGTAATGATGTTTATCTGTGCTTCCAACTCTTCAGGCGGGAGCAGGTGATTGTCTATGCACCCATGATAGATATCGGTGATCACATCGATGAGGCCTTGCTGCATACGTCGTAAGGTTGATAGAACGGCATATGCTGATAGTGCTGATGATGTTAAATAAAGGTCGTGCGTTGTGTCCGATTGCACGATGTTTACTTCTTTTAATAAATCCTTCATTTGTTTATCCATAGAAGTAAATTGTTGATTCATTATGGCCTCGTTTCTCCTAATAATGCTTTATTCCGATTCAATTATTAGAGTTTGATTTTTGATAAGGCCTTGTAGATGATTTTCGTTCAGTGATATTTGTTCAATATCTCGTTTATATTGCTCTGCAAACTTGTCGTCTAAAACCCCAAACAAGTAACTAGCCAGGTTGCCAACCCCATTTACTAGTCCTCTCTTATATCGTTTGTTTCGCAGTAAAGAATTATAATGTTGAAGTTCAACTCATGTTGCAGTTGTAAAATGATAACTCCGTACGGCATTCCTGATTGTGGTAGGCACGTACGCTGACACAGTTGATTTAAATGTTGAACATATGTTTCCAAGTCAGTGAATGCAGACCAATATGTAGACCATGTTGTAGTAGACTACTAACTTCCATTCGTCCTTGATGTGTTCGAGTTCCGATACCTTGTCGAAAAGCATATTCCTTTGACTGTCCAGTGATGTGATATTGTATGATATAGTTGATTGCTGTATGCTCGGTGATATTATCATCATTAACAGAAGAAGTGCTGATGTTAATAATGTTTTCATGCTGAATTTTGACCGATTGCGATGCCCGTGGGATGTTCCTTGATTCCCGTCCAAAGAGGGTGTTCGCATGGTACTGTTTTCTTGTACTGGCAAAGGAATAAGTTTGTTGACCGGACGTTTGATAATATTGTTGGCAGTCTTTAGCGTTACAACTCTTACACACCCATCTGGACCAGGATGCAGTGCTTGAACTCGCGCCATCGCCCACTTGCCAGGTGGTATGTTGTCTTCTTTGATAAGAACCACGTCATCTAGTTTAAGATTTTCCTTAGTAGTACGCCATTTTGTTCTTGACTGAAGCTGTTGAAGGTACTCCGTGGACCACTTTTTCCAAAACTGTTTGTTTATTGCTTGAATCAATTGCCAACGTACAGTCAGACTCATATGATCAGGATCAGTCTGAGATCGTGATAACAAGGATTCACCTATAAGGAAATGCCCAGGGGTGAGATATCATAGATATCGTCTGGGTTTTCAGTGAGCGCGCAGAGAGGCCTTGAATTGAGACAGGCTTCAATTTGACACAGCAGCGTGGTGAACTCTTCATAGGTTAATTTTTGATGACCATGCACACGCTTTAGATGATATTTCAAACTTTTCACCGCCGCTTCCCATAGACCTCCTGCATTTGGCCAGACGGGAGCATTGAAGTGCCAATGTATCTCCATGTTTTTGAGGTCACTGATAGCATTTGGGTTGATTGAGGCAATGATCTCCCTGTACCCTTTTTTTTTTTCTTTTTTTTTGGGGGGGGTGGGAAATCATCAAATGACTCCTCCCGCTCTGGGCGGAGCGGAAGGGAGTGTCAGACTCTTACTGACTAAAAACCACCCATGTTCCTTCATTGGCCCTTTGTGTTCCAGGGCCGCGGTATCTCTTTCGAACAGTCCCGCAGCCCTGGCAGGCACCGGCCCTTGCGGGCCCCTCCCGTTTGCTGACAACTCTTTGAGGCGCGCGTGGAACACAAACGCGCCGTCGACACGGCCTGCCCGTCGTCATACGACGGACGGACGGCGAGCTAGCCCATTACTCGCCGTCCACAGGCCCGCGCCTACGGTGGCCGAGAGCCATCACGGCGTGGCCCCCGACGCCCGGTGCTTCTCCCGCGGCGGCTGGGACGTGAGGAGGTTCTCTCCCTCTGAAGGGCTCTGAATCGCATACTGCTGCCATCTGAGGCTCTGATAATCAATGCTACAGTAGTCAAAAGGACTTCTTCATTTCCGCTTGCAACGTAGTTAACATTGTGGCTATTTCGCGATGTTGAAGCGGAGTCCGATGACGAAGCAGAGTGCTGAGTTTGAGGTTTGTCTGTTTGTTCTAGTGGATCACGTCGCATGGTCGAAAGATGCATAATCGAATTATGATCACCGTTGTATTCTTTGCACATTTTTGTAGAAATGCACATTTTGTCATAATGCTTGTAAAGGCAATTACGGCAAATATTATGTTGTGAAATTGTCCTCATTTTCGCGTCCGCTGATTGCTTGCATTGATACAAATTATGAGGCTGCTTACAGACTGGGCAAAATCTCTTATTGTTTGTAGCGTTTGATTGATATTTCTTGTAATGGGATGATTCCCTGAAGAGTTGTTATAGGGCAAGCCCTATAACAACTCTTCACTGTCGGGTGACTTGAGCTCGACTTGTAAGAATCTGATGTTGCCGGCTTCTCCTTGTTGCCTACAGGCTCTCGGGCCATAAATTTATTTTCAAGGAAATGCAGGAACTCAAAGTATATGATGTGAGATCTCGAGGCGACACACGCGACTCCATGTAGTCAGTACGGGTTTCGTCGTCCAGCTTCTTTAATAAAAGATGAACTAAAATCGGGTCCCAGGTAGCGATGTCAATGCCTAGGTTCCGAATGCTGTTGATACACTGTGTCGTAGTATCGTGTAGCTTCTTAAAAGCTTGATATGATGATTGCTTGGTGATCGGCGGTTGATTCAGAAGAATATCCATCTGAGTTGTAAATAAAATCTGTGGATTGTTATAACGATGAGTGAGGATATCCCATGCCGTTTCGTAATTTTTTGCAGATATATTAAGATGCTGGATTAAACCTTCTGCCTCACCCTTGACCTTTCCTTTCAGATGTTGCATTTTCTGCGCTTTAGAAATACTTTTGTTATTATGTATTGCTTCGACGAAGAGATCGAAGAAGGTCGGCCACTGCGTATATTTCCCGAAAAATGTAGGGACTTCTAATTTGGGTGTGGCCTGCTCAAGGTGAGCAGTGGAGTTTAATTTTCTGTTCAACTCCCTTTTGATGGTAAGGTAGCTCTCTTCAATCTGAAGAAACTTGGTTTCATATTCATCGTTGCTTCCTTTTAGTTGGTTATCGAGACGTAGGTGAGTAGTGTCAATAACCTTCCACAGATGCTGAAGATTGTTTAGTTCATCCTGAAGTTCCCATTTTCCCTCTAAGTCTTCAATGCTGATTCGATTCATAAGTCGTTCCAATGCTCTAATATTGGTGTCCTGCTGACTCAGCAGGTCATCCCCTTGAGAAGAATACTCTTCCAAAGTGGGTAATGAAATTTAGGCTCCTTATAAATGATGATACCATTTCCTTGGTTTTGATATAATAATCCCTCATGTACTCATAAATCTTTTTTGAGAAATATTCATCATCTTCAAAATCCAACAGCTTGATGTGGTTTTCTTCAAACTCCTTCCAGCATTTATCCAGCGCGGCTAAACGACTGTGAAGGTATTCAGGTGTCTTCCTGCTCGAACTGTCCTTCCGGAAATTGGTATGTATTCTCTCAATTTCCTTGGTGAGGAGGCTCTGGCGTTCGAACATTGATTGTATGCCTTCTATGATAAATGATAAAAATTAAATGATAAATACCTGAAGTACCGCTGATACTGATATATGATATTTTCCTCTGATGCCGAGGATAAAGTGATAGATTCTTGATTGATATTTTTGCTTAGTGCTTCTATAATCTCCAGCACGATATGTGCGCCTTCTCAATCCTACTGGTGAGACCCGCTTGTGGGAGGCCAGCGGACCGATTCGCTATCGTACCGGAAATCTTCAGAACACAAATCTTGATAGTGATACACTGATAACTGGATCCGTAGGTCGCTAGTTCAGATCCGGCTCGAAGGACCAAAAAATGTAGGGGTTTCTGATCACGCCTACACTTGGATGATAAATGATATATGACTGCTGACCAGGATATAGGTAGAAGATCGCGTAATAAATGATAAACGACACAATCTCATGCGATAAGTATTTAATTGATACTTATTGACAGAAATGATAAAGTGCAGCGATACATAATACTAGAGTTACAATATAAATACCATATAAAAGTGCTGACGCGCGCCGCGACGCTAATTATGTATATAAAACAAAATTAAACCTGTACAGTTGTCTGCACAATAACTAATTTCTGACACGTACTCTCTGTTTATACGTTCCCCATCGATTGTCGGTGCGGGCAAACCGTATTGACTGAACGGGTTCCCTCCTATACTTATAACTATCTCTTGAATAACCAATAAGGACCTGTTGTTACAAATTTCACGTACCCTGTAATTGTAATTTATCCATCAGTATTTAGATGACCATGTCTCAAAAAATCTTCAGCAAACTTGTCATTGTACTTTTGCCATAACTATTTAGCATCCGATAACCCACCAAAGGTCAATAAGATGGCAAACAATGTCGCAAGCGATGTGGACAATCGCGGACGCATGCTTCTGCTAGAGCGTCATCCCAATGCTGATCTCCATCTAATAAATGGCGTGCGTGGCCAGCGGCCTGGTATGTGGGATGTTCAATATCATCCACTTTACGGAGCTCAGCAAAAGACGTAGGTCCTCGCACTACATGGAGAAGAAGGCGTAAATAGTAACATTCTGAATTATTCAGGTGTACCGTGTACACCCGTCCAATCACGTGTTCTTTAAAAACGCCAGTCTCGCCTTCCACATCTTCTCCACGTCTTCTACGATTCCAAACACTTTGCTGCTTGTTATACGTGTAATAAGATGGAACCTCATTATATAAAATGGATTTCGCGAAATTGTCTGTTTCGCAAAGGCAAAAAATACGCCAAACTGCTTCCGAAGAGCTAACAATACTGCTCGCAGTTGATCTTTAGATATAGTCCAGTCAGTTTTAATGTTTTACTTCGAAAACACTATTATAATTTTATTAATTTACATTTTTTATAAGGTGTGAACTGATTACGATGAAACAAAAAACTTGCCATGCCCATCACAGAATTCCTGGCATGCGGAAAAGACGGAATCCCAGGCGTCAGACTGCGACCCGTCGCTCTGTTCATGAACAGAGATACAGAAAAGCTAGGCATAAGCTTCTGCATAGGCTCGAGCCGAGCTACAGCCCGTATTCCCATCTCACCAGGCCTTGCCGCCTTGATCAACGGAAGCACCACCAAACCGAGCATGAAAGGCAGTAATTATGCCGCACGGCCACAGGTGGAAGTAGCCACTCACCGATGCCGTTTAATGCGATTCAAAGGAAAGACGATTGCATTAGTCGAGTGGCGAGAGGAAGCCCGCCTGTCCTCGCAGTGAACTCGGGCACCACAGACCACGTGAAGAGCGCTTTCCTCGAGTACGTAGCAATCGTGAGGGCGACCAGAGAGGTCAATCTTATGACATGCAGGAAGATCCTGCAGACCTTCCAAAGGAATACCGAAGGACTGCAAGGTGCACTACTCGAGGAGGCAGAGGCAGCCGTGTACGACAACGCCAGATCCCAAGTCATCAAAGGGGCAATGGTGGGGTCGTACATGGCAGCCTATAGCGCGAACAACGGGTTTGTGGCCCTGGACGAGGAGGAAACGGAGCGCGTGGGAAAACCAATATTCAGAACACCAAACGACAACCCGATAGTGGTTACCGCCAAATGTACCAAGATCATGCTGGACGATAGGATCCTTGACGTGGCACAGTCCATTTCAGGGATCCCGGATAACACAGCATCGCAGGAGCATTGGACGGTACCCAGTATCAGGTGGGTAAACGGAGTCCCGGGTTGCGGCAAGACAACCTGGGTGGTGAAACACTTCGATGCGGAGAAAAAGACGTTGTAGCCACCACGACGACCGAAGCTGCTATAGATCTCAGAGAGAAGATTGCGCACCGCTTAGGAGACCGAGTAAAGACAAAGGTGCGCACTATGGCCTCAATCTTAGCCAACGGGTTCAAGAAGGAAGAGAAATGCTACCGCCTAACGGTAGACGAGGCTCTTATGAACCATTTTGGGGCCATAGTTATGGCAGTGAAGTTGTCCGGAGCAAGCGAGGTTGTCCTCATCGGAGACGTAAACCAGCTACCATTTTTGGACAGAGACAACCTTTTTGAGTTAAGGTATACCCGTCCAAACCTGGTGGCTGGTATCACCCAGGAGCTGCTTTGCACACACCGCAACCCGATGGATGTGGCATTTGCACTGAGCGAGATATACTCCGGTATATACTCCTCCAAGTCATCGCTGTCGCGGGTACATTCACTGGGTGTCAAGGGGTACACAGGAGCGCAAATACCGAGAACTGCCCAACACACCCTGTTCCTGGTTCATACTCAAGAGGAGAAAGCTTCTCTCGTCAGCCAGGGATACGGGTCCGGCGAGGGGACGCGCACCCTCACCATCCACGAGGCCCAGGGCCTGACCTTCGACCTGACTCCAAATCTACGACAGCATCTGCCACGCGGTAGTGGCGGTGTCGAGACATACAGTCAGTTGCGTCTATTACACCAACGACGCCGATGACGCCACGGGCCGCTTTGCAAAGAGAGCGATGGATGCGCCTACTAAAACGGTCGTCGAGTACAACCTGAAGACGGCCATGCAGCATCGAGACGCGGTTGTTGTGGAAGCTTTGCTCAGGCTAGCGAAGTCCCTGGTCAGTCGACCCACGTAAAGGATAATCCCCATCCAAACCCCAAAACCCAACCCAAACCCGAACAACCCTAACCCAATCTAATCAAAACACAGATTATGTAAAACTGCATGGCAGAGTGAGTCTGTCATACTCACGAAAAAGCTTTGCCGATGGTGGCGCTGCGCATCCGGTCGTTAAGTTCCCTAAAAAATGGTTGAGCTAAGCGACGCGGATGTGCAGGTCATGTCCGTGAACGGATGCTGTCGGTTGGAGCTGGTCGGCTCACATTGCCATGCAGTTATTAGCCCTATCTTAACAATAATGTAGTGTAACCTTAGTTTACTAACTTGTAAGTAGTATACAGAGTTGATACGGCAGAGGGGCATTAAATTACACTACGTATACTATACGTGTTTAGTATTAATTCGATACGGTATAAAAATAAAAAGCGCCAAAAAAGAGAAAATATTTTTTTCAAAGAAACTAAATAGCTTACAAATCAGAATAAAACGTAACCATCCTGTGTAAAAAAAATCGACTGACCTTAGATGCGTAGGTAACAGAGCGGCAGCGTCGCGCACGCGCCGAGCGCGGTGTGTGTTATCTCGTGTTGAGGCGGGCGTTTTGAAGTACGCGCACAAAAACAAACACACGACATTTTTAAATTCTCGATGTGTCCTCCATTCACATTAATGCACAAATTATACCGACGGAGAATATTGTTATTTATTTTTCTAATTAAATCACTGTCCGTCGCCAAGCACTGTAATTTGTGAAATGCTAAAATAATCCTATTTTTTAGTTCAACAATTGTATTTACCTCTGAGGCATACACTTCACCCTTAATGTACCCCCACAAAAAGAAATCCATGGGAGTGAGGTCCGGATATCGCGGTGGCCACCGAACAGGTCCGAATCGACCAATCCATTGCTGCCCAAACATTTCTGTGAGCCGCTCCCTGGAAGAATGTGGAGGCGCACCGTCCAGCTGGTACCACAACTTGCGATGACCGGCTAAAGGCAGTCGATCAGTGTACTCGGCCACAGGACCACTTAATAATTCTAAAAATTTCGCCGCTGTAAGGGTGCCGTCAATAAATACATGGCCGATAATATTATTGTTATGTATACCAGCCCACACATTGAGAGAAAATCTGTACTGGTGTTCAGATTCACGAAACACGTGTGAATTTTCCACACTCCAGTACCGGAGGTTTTGCCGATTCCAGATGCCGTTCCGAGTAAAAGTACTCTCATCGGTCCATAATACACTATTTAAGAAATGACGGTCTTCGGTTGTTTTATTTAGTAGCCATTGGCAGTAACTGTTCCTGACCGGCAAGTCTCTCGATAACAAAGCTTGCACCTTTCGATATTTAAAAGGTTTGCGTTTGTTACGTTTTAGAACCTTGTGGATGGTTCTATGGCAACATCTAAACTGTTGGGCGGCTCTGTGGAGACTCGTCGTCGGGTTGCGGGAAAAATGGTCTAAAATTCGTTCTTCCCAAGCAGCGGGTATTTGCCGCGGTGGCACTCCCTCCTGTTGCGGAACTATTGGTTTATTGTCCCGTAATCTTTGTACCGCCAATTGTATGGTGCGGGCGTTCCTAGGGCAATTGCGGCGGTCACCATACCTTTCTCTGTATGTTCGCAGAGCTAAAGCTGCGTTTCCACGGCATTCGCCGTAAATTAAAATCATGTCAGTGTATTCTGACGCTGTGTAAGTTACACGAGGCATTGTTGAATACCTTAATTACACACACACACACAACCAAAGTTTAATTACGTGTCCTATCACAATAAAAAACAGTCAATCACACAAAAAAAGTTACGTGTCCTGTCACAATAACAAAACGAAATCACTGTGAGCGCGCGAATTCCACAAAACATCCGTTCGGAACAAACAGCCGCGGCGCACTGGCGCCGGCGCTCGCGCCGCTCCCCACTTCCGATCGCAAAGATTTAGGATGCAACAAACTACCCTATTTTTCTCTTTTACGCGTGGGATGTTTTGCTATGATTGTCACTCTCGTAATGAAAGTGCAAGTGTGTGTGTATTTATTGCTTGCTTGTTTGCAATGCCAATTTATTTTTAGTGAATTGGTTGTACTTGTGACATGCGTCAGAGCGGCAACAACGTATCGTAAATTTATCGTTGTAAGGTGCATGACCTATGCTTAGACATAATCAGCTGTTAGGAAAGATACATCGTGTTCAAATGTTGCAAAAACTTAAAAAATCATTTGCGGCTAAACTACCGCTCCTATTTAATTGATTTTTAGTACAGAGCTTGAAAATGGTACCTAGTATAGGCAGTTCAAAGGAAAGCCCCTCTGTCGTATCAACTTTGTATATAGTAAATATGAAAAAAAAAAAAAAACTTTTGCATGAGCATGTATATTAGTATAAAAAAAAAGATAAAGTTATTCTAATAAGTTTAGTATAATGTAAGTGTCCAATGTAGGAGCACGAATGTAATATTAAGTAGTAAACTATGCAAACAAAAGAAAACAATTTCAAACAAGGGCGCGGACCACCATGTCTGCGGTAGATAAATCTTAAAAAAAAAAAAAAAAAAAAAACTTAATGTTACTTCAATTTACACACATAATAATATTGTTTTGTATAAAAGTTACGTGAAGTTGTGAGACCCAGTGCACATAACCCTAATTTTACTTCTGGAACACTTTAAATTCAAATATCTTTGGTAGACTGAACCGATTGCAATGAAACAAAAACTAAATGTTACTTCAAGTTACGCTGAGTATAAAAGTTATTTACAATGCTTTCGTACATTTTACGTGATGCCCGAACAAATAAACAGACAAAAATTCGAAAAATGCTGGAAATGGGTTCTATTGGTTGTCCTTTAACACCCTGGCTATTTTTTTTCGATTTTTTTTTTTGATGTACAAATACGACTTTTCTACAGTTTTATTTTATGAATAGTTTTATTTGTTTCCAGCTGATCATATCGGGAATTCTCGGAATGAAAGTTTCCTAGATATGATTCGTAACGCAACTAAAGGGAATGGCTGTTCAGTTGTTATAAGCTCAGTTAGAGGAGCTTTGAAGAAGGTATGTACCGCGTTATATTTATTATTAGTCGTCATAATGAGGTTATTAACAGTAGCTACATTGGAGTGTTTCCTTTTTTTAGAATACACTTGACTGTGTTGGTGTCGCGGGCACATGTTTTGACGTTTCTCAACTTCACAATAATGACGAAGAATTTGAATATGGAATGTACAACCTCACTAGAGAAAGAAATTATGCTACTGTCGATTTCTCAACAATATTTGAAACTCCCGAGACAATGAAAGTAAGTATAATTATAAAAAGTAATTCATTCATTTTTCAAGGTCTTTAATAATACTAATGTTTAACTATTTTTTACAAATCGAGATTCATTTCGTTACGTATGCTATACATAATAGATCGCCATTCGTCATCTGTATAGCCTTTTCCAAACTATATTGGGGTCGGCCTCCAGTCTAACCGGATGCAGCTAAATACGAGTATTTTACATGGAGCGACTGCCTATCTGACCTCCTCAACCCAGGTAGTACTGGGTAATACGAAACCCTTTGATAAGACTGGTCGTCTGACTTTCTGGCCACTGACTACCTGAAACGACTGTCAAAGATCTTCTTGTCAAAAGACAGCCGGGACCAACGGCTTAACGTGCTTTCCGAGGATTCAGGATCCCTGAAAATTTATCCGACTGATTCATTGTTTGTAGAGACTCTAAAGAGTGTAAAAAAACCCTTAACGATGCCGAAAGGCACTTATTTTCCCCGTCATTGCAATCATTTTTAGGGTTGCGTAGCCAAACGGCAAAAAACGGAAATCTTATGGATTCGTCATGTCTGTCCGTCCGTATGTCACAGCCACTTTTTTCAGAAACTTTAAGAACTACACTGTTGAAACTTGGGTAGATGTATTCTGTGAACCACATTAAGATTTTCACACAATTATAGAACTAGACCTAGCCCTTAATAAGAGGGTCCGTACATTGTTGACGGTATATGCATCATCCAAGTTCTTCGGTTATGAGACTGTATATCCCGCAGAGGTGTGGGGGTCGAGGCTTTTTAAACGCTAAGACTCAATCGCGAGATATGCAGTCTCAGGGAATATTTCCTAGAAACCGACGTGGGGATGCATCGAGATGTGGTCGCGGTGGACAAGGGCCTCAACCCGCTCTCCTTGGCTAAAGAGAACTGGCGCAATCCTCCAACGCGGGTGATGCATTCGAAATGCCGTCAACAATGTACGGACTCTCCTATTCAGGGCATCTAGTTCTGTTTGAGTCCATTTGTGTATGCTGAAAGTGTATATCAAAACCGGCATGACTCAACCGTTGAAGGCCTTATTTCCGCCTGTTATAAGACTATTAAATACTTTTTTCAGGCGGCCAAAGAAGCGCTCCTTCAACGATTGCTTCATGTCAGCAACATTGACGCCCAGCGCTTCCGACATACCCCAATACTTATAGATTTCGGTTGCTGAGAGAGATCTAAGATTTATGGAATCCGAGAGCTGGGTTCCCACAGACTCCACAATCTCCCCTCGCTTTACATGCATGACCGCACATTTGTCCACACCGAATTCCATCTTGATGGCGCTACTGAAAGTTTCAGTTACCTTCAGTAGCTCCATCAGTTGCAAATCGTTGGGGGCAAAGAGTTTCAGGTCACCCATGTAAAGGAGCAGAGATATAACTTGACCACCTCTCCTCAGCCGATAGCCATGACCTGAATCCTCCAGCAGCGTGCTAAGAGGATTCAAGGCCAAGCAGAACCAAAGTGGACTCAAACTCTCGCCCTGAAATATACCTCGCTTTATCCTTATCGGCTCGCTATTCCTCTGGATTTGCCGACATCCTGAATAGCGAAGGACTGTCCTCCATTGCCCCATACATGACATAATGAGCCTGTTGACTAATAGCCATATCAATAAGGAGTAGCTCCTTTGTGTGATGTATGTACGGGCGGAACAACGTAATAAAACACGGACACTCGGTTAGATCGTATATTGCGGACTGCCAGCGGCAGCCGGCGCCTGACCTACCTATCTTACATATTTATTCATATACCTACATTACACTTAGTACCACGGGACCCGTTCCTACATCCATTTTGAGAAGCGGACATGATAGAATTGTCATCAACGTGTTTGCTAATTTTAGCTCTCAAAATGGATGTAAGAAGTTTTTGGGTTCCGCAGTACTACCTGATTTATGGAGCAGGTCGGTAATTCCTGTCGTCAAGAACTGGGGCAGCGACCCTGACTCTAAGATTGATTGAAACTAAAATGCCAAGCAAGCGTGCGATCTTTGGAACCACTTGATCCAGAAGTTGTGCAGTCCGTCCGGTCCTGGAGATTTCCAGTTAGGCAACGGACGGACTGCACCAGCTACTTCTTGGGGGCTGATGATGATTGCCCCCATTTCTGATATTGAATCACACGCTTGTTCAACCTCCCGGATCCAATCGCCCTCAGTGTGACTGACAGGCACCGACCAAATGCTGCGCCAGAACGAACACATGGCATCATCATCAGGCAGGTGCGCGTCAGCCACACCTTGGTCCGGTCGCTTCCAAGCCCTATAAACCCACCTTTCATCTATTTGGAATGTGCGATTCTGAGTGTATCGATCCACCCGCCGCTTGTACCTACGAATACGGTTTGCCCATGCATACACTTTCTGCTTCAGGAAGTCGATGCGCTCTGTGAGACGGGACATGTAGTCTTGATTTCATTTTTGTAGACATGACATACGTCATTCTTGATCACATTTTTTTCTGTTGTGTTTATTGTTATAAAAAGGCTGCATTTTATTATAATAAGAAATGGAAAACTGAAAATATATAAAAAAGGAGATTAATTAGGTTTTAGTCTAGTTATTAACGAAAATTATGGAAAGAAATTTCACGACGTCTGTTGACATTTAGTGTTGCCAGCTTTTCATATTATTGTTATTATTATTCCTTTATTTATTTTTTCACACATTAATTACATTTTTAAATATTTGAATTTCAAATAATATAAAAAAAAAACATTTAAAAATATTAAAAATAGTAGCCCACCGGCATCGGGAACAGGGTCCGAGCTACCGGTGGTCAGGGCTCTTGAGAGAGGAACCTCCTAACAATACGCGCTGTTTACAGAAGAACTGCCTTCTGAATCAATTATTATTATTATACCACTGTCTAGGCGTATCAATCCGTCACATTATCTCCGTGTTCTTGTCTGGCTAACGGAGAGTACTTGCATAGACACTACCTTGTAGCCAGGATTATCCATCAGCAACTTGGTCTAAAATGCAACCTTGTGGAATTGGCAGTGCCGTACTATAGGTATGTGTTCTCGAAAATGGCAGTATCACATTGTACTGGGATCAATCCATCATCACTGACAGGACTATTGTAGCCAATAAGCCTAATATAGTGGTATTGGAGCGATCAGAGTAGCGCGCAATGATTATTGACATAACGGTCCCGCATGACGAGAACCTCGCGAAAGACGAGAAAGATAAGCAAATCATGTATCTTGACTTGGCTCGCGAGGTTGTCGACATGTGGGATGTGAGCTCAGCGGTCATTGTGCCGATAGCCGTATCAGCACATGGCTTAAATTCCAAGGGCCTCGACCAATACCTGAAAAAAAAAAAAAAAAGGAGGCTCTCGTTAGGCAGCTTGATCAAGGGCTTGATTCAGAAAGCGGTACAGAGGAATCCTTCCTATAGGTTCCTTTCTATGGAGCCCTGACCGCCGCCGGTAGCTTGCCGGTGGGCTACAATTTTTTACATTTTTTTGAGATGTTTTTATACGAGGGCGGCACTGAAAATTTCGGGAATCAAGGAAGTGACACAACATTACTATTTAAAAATGTATTTATTGCTTTTCGAAGTATTCTCCGCGAAATTTGACACATTTTTCTTCACGAGGAACCAATCATTGAAGCAACCATTCCATTCGGAAGTTGGGGTCTCCAAAATGGCCGTTTTGTAGGCGTCCACAGCTTCTTCAAGTGATGAAAATCTCTGACCACGCAATTTATTCTTTATTTTAGGGAAAGTATAGAAATCATTAGGGCTTAGGTCAGGGCTCTACGGCGGATGGTCTAATAATTCTATGTTTTCTTGCTCTGAAAACTGTTTTGTTCTGAGCGCGGTGTGAGAACTCGCATTGTCGTGATGGAGGATGATGCGGCGGTTGCATTTCTCTTTACGGAGTTCAGAAACGACCTGTGGCAAACGAATGCTAGCATACCATTCTGCATTAACCGTTCTTTGTCCCTCAAGAGGAATAGTCGCAAAATGGCCGGTTTTTGAGACAAACGTGGCCACCATTTTTTTTGCAACACTCCGTGAACGAACAATTTTTTTTGGCTTTAACTCATTTTCGAACACCCAAACTCGTGATTGGTTTTTTGTTTCGGGTTCGTACGCGTATATCCAGGATTCGTCACCTGATACGATGTTGTATACAGCATTTGAGGATCCTGCGTGGAATGTTTCGAGAGTTCTGACGCACCAAGTCACGCGAGCCGCTTTTTGCTCTTCACAGAGCGAATGCGGTATCCATAGGGAAAACAACTTTTTTACACCTAACGGTTCATGCAAGATTATTTGTATTTGACTCATGCCAATGTCTAAAGTTGCCTGAATTTCGCGGTATGTCACATGTCGATCTTCCTCAATCAGCTTACACACAGCATCAACGTTTTCTTGGGTGACTGCAGTTTTTGGACGACCTTGACGGGGATCATCACTGAGCTTGACACGTCCACGTTGAAATTCAACAAACCAGCGATAAATTGTGGTTTTGGATGGGGCTTCATCACCAAATGCAGAAATCATCCGGTCAACACACTGTTTTTGTGTTAAACCACTTTGAAAGTCATAATAAATCATCGCTCTTGAATTTTCTCGAGTCAATTCCATTTTCTCAACGACTAAACAAGTTTGACAAAACCTTGTGACAAGACCGAGAATCTTTTTTTAAATAAATAAATGGTATTCGATTTTTAAAACCAAGGAGTTTTCAATTAAAAAGATTTTAATATGACAGGAACAGTGGAAATATTCCATTCCCGATACTTTTAGTGCAGCCTAGGTATATTGCTTTTTATTTTAAGGAATATTTAAAAATGTATGAAATTTGTATATTATATAAATAAAGGAATAAATAAATTCATTAATTTTATTATTTAATTAATTACTTAAATTAAATTAAACTAATTGTCGTGCGGCATGTTTCATGTGATGTCGATATTGGCTCTTTTCTTTGTTCAATATGGAACGCAGAGTATCTGTTTCATACAGATTTTCGCAATTATTAGTCTAATAAAATATATTTATTTATTATGTAGGTTAGATGTTTTTGGTCCTGGGGCCATTTCCAACGATGTCCTTCACCTAAAATTTTTAATATAAACTCTTTTAGGAACGGAAAATTTAAACGTTTATGTAATGTTTTGATTTGGTGTGTTGTATGATAATTTAAAACTTGTTAAAGATAAGCTGAAGTTTATTAAACTTGGTTTCTGTTAGACTAGACCAGACAGGTGCTCCGTAAGTTAAGCAAGGATGTAGAATAAATAAGCAGTTTAGTTAAGGGGCTGATATTGGATTTGCTATTTAAAACGGATTTCAATGAATTTAGTGATTTTGCGCCTTTCCTGATAGTAAGTTCGGTGTGTTTGCTCCAGTTGAGTGTCTTGTCTAATATAATGCCTAAATATTTCACCGATTTACGCCACGTTATTGGAAAGTCGACAATTTTAACGGGTCTGGTGGGTAGTGTTCGTTTTCTGGTAAACAGTATTCCTTCAGCTTCTTCAGAATTCAGTTTCCAAGTCTTAAAATATTGACTGAGTAATCATAATGAGTCTTGCAGCCGGCAAATAATTATGTCATCGTCTTTGTCGTGAATGTTGCTGTGTCATCAGCATAGATAGCAAGTTGTGTGAGAGCCTATTTAGGTATTTAGAACAAGCATAAAAAGGTGAACGCCTCGTGGGTTCATCTTTTTATCGAGCCCTAAGGCACACCGGCTGGGATGGTTTTACGAGTAGAATTATGCAGATAGCAAGACGTGTAGCACTGATAAACGTCGCCACGCTGCCGTCACACCGTGGAAATAAGGCTCGGGATCATAGATCTGGTATATCATTAAAACATTTGCTCGAATCCACAGGAGTTACAGATGATGTTGAGCGACGGTATTACCCGTGGGTATGTGCGTCCTCTGTCGCATGTGTCGTACGCGCCGCACGACGCGACACGCGCCTTCCGACTGCTCGCGGCCAGCAGGCATCGCGGCAGGGTGCTGCTGAAGATGGATGGCCATTCAACGCAAGCGCAGCCCAGGTGAAGAGACATCCTTTCTTGTGGTGCAATTACAATCTTTTTAGTTAAAGTAGCCCTTTCTCTTTCTCTTTTTCCCTCAGTTCACACGCACATCAAATCCTTTTGGTTAAAGTGGCCCTTTATCTATTTTCAAATTATGATTATTTTACTTACAGAATATCTTGCAATCCTAACCTCACCCAAGTGGTAATATTGAGTGAAAATAGTTTTGGACTCCAAATGGTTGACAAACTAGTTGCTCGCGGTGCGAGGAAATTACACTTTCATAGCAAAGCGCATACAACTGCAAAGTTCCAATTTAAATTACGGTAAGCAAATGATTTCAATCAATATTGTTAATGCCAATAATCCCAATGACTTTGATGATCATGATATTATAGCCGAACCTAATAAGTAGTACTTTTTGATTTTTCAGGATTTGGCAGAAGTTCGGTGTACAAATCCAAATATCGTCTCAGAACTTGAACAATGAAACCGACATAGAGGAATTACTCGAGGATGCCACTAAATTGGGTTCTGTTCAAGGCATATATGTCACAACCAATCATGATCAAATGTATCAAGAAACTTTAGTTGCTCTCCTCGATGCGGTTTCGAGAAGATTTTGCCCAGGTTTAAGGTAACAGTATTATTTGTTCGTATAATTATGTTTTTTTATTTGTACATTTAGAAATAATTTATCTTTCTTTATTTTTTTAGATGCTTTGCGGTGGTAAATGTTGGTGAGACCATGTTTGGAAAACCGACGTGTCTTTCTCGTGTTCAAAATAAATTACCAGCTAAATTGATAACTCTGCCTCAACTAAAGAATGTAAGTAATACTGGCATCACAAAAACGTTCCTCATTGATTAAGAAAAGTACCGTTTTATAAGCTTTGCAAATACTATATAACACTTTACACCAGACAGATTTTAGTTTCAGACAAAATCCTACTAATATTATAAATGTGAAAGTTTGTGAAGATGTATGAATGTCTGAATGTTACTCTTTCAAAAACTACTGCCTGGATTTGGATAAAATTTGGCACACAGATAGTTTATAACCTGGACACTAAGGATACTTTTTATCCCGGTAGATCAATCCCGTGGGACAGTTACATAAGCTAATATAATATAATTTAGTTAGGCAGTGTACAATCAAAAAGGCCCTGCTTCAGAGCCTTGTGCCATAGTGTAATTAATTTAGTACCTACAATGTGTCAACAAAATTGTAATAATTTACTCTTTTGTTGACACATTGTAGGTATTCATCTACTGAAATAAGAACTAACGACGACATGTACGTTTAAGTAATTTTAGCTGAGTTTCTTAAGATGTGTGTCAAGTTGAACCTATTCGAATGATAAAGTTCTCTGAGCACTTATTTTTACCTTAGATGTCTAGAAGTTATTATTTGAGTTGATCATCTGAAATAGACGGACCCTCGGTCCTTAACAATGAAACAACAAAAAATTGACGCAACAACAAATAACAACTTAATTAAAATCCATCAGGAGTCAAGTTCTGCTGACACAATAGACGCAGTGGAGCGTGCACTCTGCGGTGTGGACACCTTGGTGCTTGTACAGAGAACGCATAAGCGAAACTCCAATTTGCTGAAGCAACTTGCTGAATTGGCTGGTCAGGAATATTCATTGTTTAATGTTTTATTGTACGACAGAAATAACCGATTAACCAATTGGTTCCTAGTAAAAAAAAACATTGCGGATTACGAAATATATCGTAACAGTTTATAATAGTATAAGATAGTTTAGTTTTGTGATTTATGTTTGTTTCCCAGATGTAAGTTTGACATGGGAAACGCCAAAAACTACTACTTTAGAAGAACTTGGAATTCAAGATAATAAATTACTCCTGGTTGCTAGTCATTTAAGAATTCACCATAATGTTGAGTTCACAGAACAAGAGATACTACTGCTAACAGTTGAAACGTAAGTTCTTTATTTTCTCATTTGGAGGCGGGGCGCCCTACAGACACTCCCTCCGCGGGCAAGCTCTTTGAAAGAGTCATTGCAAACCGCCTTGCCGAGCACCTTGCCGGGATGGGGCCGGATCTTGCAGAACAACAATTTGGTTTCCGCAAGGGGCGCTCGACGGTGGACGCCATCATGTGCGTGAGAGCCCTCACGACGGGGGATGCATTTTCCCGGGGTGGGGTCGTCTTGGCGGTTTCTCTCGACATCGCCAACGCCTTCACAACACATGCACAAATGCCCTGGAGCTGTATTAGGGAGGCACTCCGGTATCACCGGGTGCCGCCCTACTCTCGTCTTGTAGTCGGGGACAAGCTGCCAGATAGGGCCGTCATCTAACACGGTCAAAGTGAGAGAATAGAACCGGCGAGGGATATCGTTTGGTGTTCCACAGGGAACGGTTCTGGGGCCGCCCATGTGGAACATCGGTTACGACTGGTTGCGTGCTGCGCGGCGACCTCCCTGCGGCGTCAGCGTAGTTTGCTGTGCTGGCGACACGTTGTCGTTTGAGCTGGCACAAGGGAGGCTGCATGAGGCAGCGGCTGAAGTTATGAGTCACAGGGTTGCGATAGTCGTGGAGAAGATCTGGCAATTGCGTCTCGAGGTGGCATCGCACAAGTCCAAAGCCATGTGCTTTCAAAAGCCATGGAATCTAAAGGCAATAGTCCTCGCGTGCCTGCACCAGTAGCGCGCGGAGGTGCTACACCGGGGGGAAACTCTGCTGCCGCGGCAAATCACCGCTCAACGGACAGACCTCCGGCGCGATCTCATGGCGCAACCCCGTGCAGGGCACGCCACAATAGTGGTGATAAGTCCTCTTTTTGAGGAGTGGTTAGATAGGCACCACGGCGCCCTTACCTTCCACCTGACGCAGGTCCTCATCGGTGGCGGAACGTGAGAGGGATAGAACCTCACATCTCAGCCGCCGCAGGAGACGCCCTGGGCGTCGCGGGGTGGTGAGGGCCACTTGGTCGTGGTCGTGCGTCCACAGGCCACCGTAGGCGCGGGCCTGTGGACGGTGAGTAATGGGCTAACTCGCTGTCCGTCCGTCTTATGACGACAGGCCGTGTCGACGTCGCGTACGTGTTCCACGCGCGCCTTAATGAGATGTCAGCAAACAGGAAAGGGCCCGCAAGGGTCGATGCCTGCTCGGGCTCCGGGACTGTTCCAAAGAGATTCTGCGGCCTTGGAACACAAGGGCTAAGAAGGAACATGGATGGCTGATACTCCCTTCCGCTACGCTTAGTGCGGGAGGGGTCATTTGATAATTTCCGGTCCGAAAAAACCAGTTCTTTGTTTTACATGTAACTATAAAAGTATTATTAATAATATATAAACCTAGTATATCGGCCCAGTGCGGGGCAAATGCCTCCCTTCCTTCCCTCACTATAAAAAAACACGCCAATAACATGAAATTAACGGGTTTCTTTGACCAACAGAATACTGAATTTGGATAAAACAGAAAAAGCATTTGAAGATGTTAAAGGCATAGCAACGTTTATATCTTACGTGGACACGGACGAACTACTGGCGACTTTAGAAATAGTATGCATGCCTACAATCACTAGTGACCTTTTGGTAAACATTATTCATTCGTATTTCTATGTTATAGGTACATAATAATATGCATTCTTTAAACCGCTTACTGAGTGATTACATAATTTTTAACATAATTGGTCTAGTGGTCGCAATTGCCACTGCTAAGCATAAAGTCCTCAGGACTTTCTAAAGTGTCAAAGGTCCAAAGTGTTGTTGGGACATCTGTAATTTCTCAGTAGCAGTCACGGAGTCTTGATTTGTGCCCAGTTGATGGCAAAAGGTTCGCCCCCTCTCCAAGGGATTTAAGCTTAGCTGGCGAAATGTCGGTGTACTATTAGATACATCTCTACCTAACCTTTCAGGGATTACAGGCATCATGTTATTTTATGTTATTTCATGCATGTATTATGTATAATTATGTAAATAACTTAGAGTGGGAGTAGTATCGCTATCATCTCCAAAATTTCATCCCAATATCTATTATAAGTACTTACTCATCTTTTTCAGCCATATCGTTTTAAAACACTATTCATCGTGTTCTAATTAGTTTTAAAATATTTCAGCGTGAAGACGAATTTGACACAAGCCAGACGTATCTATGTATAGTGCCGGGCATGGAGGGTCACCACGAACGGTTCCGCGTGCTGTGCGAGCGCCTCAAGCTGCCAGCGCTGGTGCTGCAGCCGGGCCTCGACCACCCAAAGGAGACCGTGCGGCAAACTGCACAGAGACACGTTGACGTATGAACTTACGAATTAATATGAACTAATTCTGAAAATTCGATGAGTATCGACTACAAAATAACTTAAAAAACCTTACTTTCCCATATGTTAAGGTGCTGCTGAACAAGACTGGATTGAAAAATACTTTCTATTTATTGGGTTATGAAAGTGGCGTTCTGGTGGCGTTGGAAATGGCAGCTATACTCGAAGATCATGGTGAGCAATATTGGTTAACTTAGGTACTTCTAATGTATTTATTATTGACAAAACTTTGAAGTTCAATTCCATTTTTAAGGTTTAACCGGTACTGTATATTGCCTTGGATGTGCACCGGATGAGGTTAAAACTGTGATTGAACAAAATATCGAAGAATACAAGACAAAAGAGCAACTAGAAAATGAGGTTATCAAGCATATGTATAAGTTAATGGTGGTTGACGACGTTGCGGACCTGGAGGGAGCACTTAAAGATGCAGCTTCGTGGCCAGAGAAGGTGGACGCGGGCGTGCAGACTCTGTTAGGTCGTGTGCCGCACTCGGTGCAGTACTTGCGCGCGCTCATAGAAGCCGTATTGGCGCGTATCGAACGCGCGCGCAGCTACGTGCCACAGGCGCGCGCGCTGCGCTCTAAGCTGGTGTTGCTGCGCGCCGCGACTGCGCACGTGACGTCACCTGCGCAGGTGCTGCAGCGACACTCGCAGCTGCCGGTCGCCGTACATCAGCTTACCGCACCCATGGCACACGCAACTAGTGACATAAGCTGTGCGTCTGTAATTCATGAGTATTTAGATCAAACGATTTTAGATTTGTTCAACGAGAAAAATATTTGCCAATCGTATCTACTTAACCCGAATACTTTTATGAAGCCGACTGACGCAGACTAGGCTGTATTTGCAACTAAACTATATATATAAATAATCTTGCATTATGTAGCAAATAAGGCCTCAAGCGATATGTTTTTTTACAAGTTTGTATGTAACTTGCAATGTTTGTTTGTTGGTTTAGGTTTAATCTTTCAACTGAATTTTAACAAAGTTAACCCCAACCGATTGAGCTGAAATTTTGCAAACCTACACGTTTAGTTAGGATGACAATGCAGGGTTAGTTAAGTGACGTCTTTCTAAATCCAATGTGGCGGACTCTCAAAGATGGCGGTCAATTTATTTTTTATGCACCCCCATGCTTTGTGTATCAATCACATGGGTTTTCTGAGTAGACTACAACACAAAATGACTTCACACCTACATCTATAATCTTGTTGTTGTTTCAAAGCTGAGGACATGCATCTTTTTGCATTATTTTACAGGCTAGCCGCTTTGGCTCCGGTAAGCCACTATTGCAAAATGAGTCCAATCTCTTACGAATATTCCATTTTAATGGGAAATAAGAGAATACATTGTATGGAAGAAACGTAACACCCTGAATGCGGTTTTGTATATGCCATTCGTAACTATATTTAAAATAGTATATTTTACCAAACTTTCAAAACAATTGCAAATTTCATTCAATATAATTTTTATTTTATCTACAAGTTTGCCAAACCCAAATAAATTAAAACGAAAATGTATTGGGGTTCTCTTCTTCTTCTTCTTCTATTAATATTAAGCATTAATATAAGTTTTTAAACTGTCATGGTCACTAACATTAAAATTAACACTAGAAACGGGATATTTACCATGTCACTGTTTGTTGTTGTGACATGGTAAATATCCCGTTTCTAGTGTTAATTTTAAGCATTAATGTATTTTAGTTGATCGATACTGTGTACTTTGCTCTGATTGGTCCAATAGCATGCTGAATGTTGACCTATTGTTAGAGTGGGGAACATTCGGCTTGTGGTTGACATTTTTGGACAGAGCAGTCGTTCTTGAGGCGTTGAACAGTAATCATACCTTGTGAATCCGTAGTTCTGTTGTGTTATTTTTGGTTAGATATAAGATATTAGTGATTGTTACATAATTTATTAAACATATTACTTTTGAATACCCGAGTATTTGCTTTCATCACATTTCTGAAGTGGGATTTGCCTACAAAAAGTGTTAATTGAGTGATTCCAGGGCCGCGGTATTTCTTTCGAACAGTCCCGCAGCCCTGGCAGGCATCGGCCCTTGTGGGCCCCTCATGATTGCTGACATCTCTTTGAGGCGCGCGTGGAACACGAACGCGCCTTTGAAGGTCATGTGTGCCTAAAGTGAAGCTAAGTGTGTTATGAATTTAGCCAAGTGTGCCAATGAATTTAAGCTAAGTTTGCTTATGAATTTAGCCAAGTGAGCTAATGAATTTAAGCCAAGTGTGCTTATGAATTTAGCCAAGTATGCTTATGAATTTAGCCAAGTGAGCTAGTGAATTTAAGCCAAGTGTGCTTATGAATTTAGCTAAGTGTACTAATGAATTTAAGCCAAGTGTGCTTATGAATTTAGCCAAGTGTGCTAATGAATTTAAGCTAAGTGTGCTTATGAATTTAGCCAAGCGCCCCTAAGGCTACCCACTGACCCTAATGAATTTAAGCCAAGTGTGCTTATGAATTTAGCCAAGTGTGCTATGAATTGTTGGTCAGGTTTGCCAAGTGAAAATATAGTGAACATCAAGCGTGTAAGTAGAGCATGAATTTAAATTTTAACGAAAATAAGATTTGATTTAAATAAAATAGTATCGGGCCATGTGTGCTTTGAAATGCAAGATAAATAGATATGTAGAAAACATTTGATTTTTTTTTCCATAGGGGTTGTTTATTCTGATAAAATATTCTGTAAATATCCCGAAGTTTAAGGAAATGTAGAAATAGGATAGAATGAGCTTAAAGTTTTTTTTTATTTTTGCTGAATAATGAGACCACGTTCTTGTTAGGTTATTATTACAAAAGTGAAAGTTTATAGTAAACATTTTTAACCATTTGTGTTATGTTATTTCCGAGGTTATGGAATCCGATCGAGGCAATACTTCAGACAAAGAGCCGCCAGTTCAGCCAAGCAGGGTATTACGAACAAAAGTGGTAATTTCTGTATCACAATGGACAATGGAGACAAAAGGACGAAACGTGCAAAGAATTGATCAAGGAGGAAACGCAGGAGGTCTGATTCGACCTCCTCGTCTTCAAGCTGATCAACTGATACTCTGACTACATCACCAAGACGCAAATAGCAGAAAACGACGTCAGGTTTTACAAAAAGAGAGGTACTGAATCGTTTGGTTGTTTTTCAACAAAGAACTCGTAAACGATCTTGTAGCTTAAACAATAATAATTTGAATAATGTAATTCCGGAGTTCGACCCTTCTAGTAAATCTCAGAGTATTGAAAGCTGGTTTAGGAAGGTTTAATGAATGTGCTGTAATATATGAATGGGACGAGAAGCAGACCATACATTTTGCTCTACAAAAACTTTCTGTGTTTGCCAAAAAATGATTTGAAGCCCTACAGAGTGTAGTTTTTATTTGGACGGATTGGCAAGCCAAACTTAAAAGAGTTTTTCCGAGTGAGCAAAATTATAGTCGGCTTCTGGAAGGAATGTTAGCTCGTACGACTCGTAATAATGAAAATTTAACTGAATATTTTTATGACAAATTAATGCTTCTACACAGATGTGACATAAGTGGCAAAAGAGCCGTTGATTGCATACCTCACGGTATATATGATAAATATTAGAAATGGAGCCCAAGCTTTAAATTGTCGTGAGCCGAAAGACTTATTGCATTTTCTCGGTTCCCAGCGTATTCAATTCAATTCAATTCAATTCATTTCTTTATTGCATATCACATGTGTTTTACAAGATCTTAACAATAAATAATTTCACAGGATAAAATGGAAAGATAGAATAGAGAAATAAAAAGTCAATAAAATAAAATTATAGTCCAATACATCATGTCATTAATTAATAGGCAAAATACAATCATGAGAAAATAATAATCAAATACAAAATGTCAATAAAATAAAAACAAAATTCAATAAACAAGTCGGTGGTAAAAGTCAATCCATTTTTAAGTCATCATAAAAAAAAAATCATTCAATGAATAATAGCAATTGTCAATTAATAGGTTTCTGACTCGTTTTATAAATATTTTGTCATTTTCTTCCATTCTTATGTTAATAGGAATTTTGTTATATATTTTAATTGATGTAACGTGAGGGCTAGTGCTGTGTAATTTTAGCTTTGATTGGGGTATTACGAGCGTGTTTTCGAATCGTGAACGCGGTGCATATCGGCGAGGCTGGTCAGACATTTTAATAAAGAAGTTTGGATACTGTCTCACAAATTTACAAATTTTCAGAATATAAATCGATGTCAGAGTTAGAATGCCCAGTTTGTTAAAATGTGGTCTACAACTTTCGTCGTTTTCAATATGAACCAATATCCTAACACATTTTTTCTGTAAGATTAACAACTCGTTGATATCAACACTATTTCCTCAAAGATATATCAAATTTAATCGAATCTTATCTTTGTGATAGGGCAATAAATAAATAACGATAATTAGTAGAAGTTGAAACAAAAACGAAGTAACATATAAATCTAGCCAGAGAACGGTGAATTATGGAGTACCGCAAGGTAGTATACTCGGGCCGCCCTTATTTATTGTTTATATTAACTTTCCGACAGCATCATCATATCCTATGACAATGTTTGCAGATGACAGCACTTTTCTTTTTAATAGTGACGAGATAAGCACATTAGAGGCTGAGATTAATTCTATCTTACTATCAGTTGTGAATTGGCTGCAAAATAATAATTTGGTTATAAATCTTGATAAAACAGTATTAAAGAAATTTCATCAAAGGATAAATTACAACCTACCTGGACTTAAATATTAAATACAAGGACAAAATTATTGAAGCAAATGTGACTAAATTCCTTTGACTAAACATAGAAAACACTTTAAAATGGAATTCACATATTGACAAAGTATGCAGTAAGCTAAACCAATATTCCTATGCTTTGCACATGTTAAGTAAAACGGCCAATCGAGTAACAGTCCTAACGGCGTATTAGGGTCTAGCTAATTGATAAGACGTATTACTCTATCGAAGAATTTTTAAATGATAAAATATGACATTACTAGCCTTTTATTATAATTGAACATTGACAAATAGGTACATGTCAAAATAAATTATTATTGATGAATTAAATTATTAATAATACATTTAATTGACATTATTTACAAAATTATAAAATATGACATTACGAGCCTTTTATATAATTTACCATTGACATACATGTAAAAATAAATTCTAATTGATTAATTATTCATTAATAGTACGCTGAATTCACATTATTTATTCGAACTCGATTTTGTGCTACAGATTCAGACATATTACTAAAAAACTAATATTTGTACACCAATTTCATTGGTAGGACACAGGGCTCAAATAAAATGTTTACATACGACCTTTATTATAATACCTGTGTTCTTCGCAAATAGATTGATTTGATTTGATTTAAAGCATTATATCATACTTAAACCAAGCGTATGCAAAAGCGTAGTAAGTGGATAGGGCAGTTTTTATATCTGTTGATTTTTTAAGCTCGCGTAGTGCATACATAGATGGCTTTGATTTAATTTTTGTATGTGTGCTTTCCACGTTATATGAATATCTAGGTCCAGACCTAATATGGTAAACGTATCTACACATTCCACTCTGATACCATCAAACGTAAAATTGATAGCTAGGGGTTTTTTTTTTATAAGGCCTAAATTGCAATATTTTGGTTTTTATGAAGTTTACTTCTAGGTAATGGTCTTTCATCCAATTTTGTATAGTAATGATGATATTGTTTAAAGTGTCGTGTTGGCGTTGAGTCATTACAAGAAGTCATTATCAATATGTCATCAGCGAATAGTACGCACGATTCCGTCATTTTGGGGAGATCGTTGATATAAATCAAGAATAATAAACACCTCGCAACACTACCTTGAGGAATTGAATTTTTAACACAAAGCGCATTTGCATTTTCCTTAGAAACTGTTCCCACAAGTAAAGAGTCCTGACCATGCTTCAACATCAATATCATACGATAGCACAATCATTTGTTTTAATTGTCGTAGTAAAGGACACCCTTACTTAAGTGCACTAAACCCCTTGTAAAGTGTCACAGGGTAGGGCATTATAACGAAAATTGTAAACATACACCGTTGACCGTATTAGACCCTGGATAAATGTGCATTCCCTGTACCATAAAATTTCATCAAGTGATTTTAATAGTTCATCTTCTAGTGGTGGAAGTAGCAATGATAACAATAAATCATGCCCCAGCAAATCTGAGGTCAATGAATAGCCGAATGTAAAGATTTCTTGTAACAGGTTGATTAATTTAACTATCATCAGAATTGTAAAAACGTGCGTCAGGAGATCGCACGATGTCGGATGGCCGAATGTAAAGATTTTGAAAAATAATATTAAATAATTATAGTTCTTTCCACAAGCGACGGATGGCGGTAGTGGGCGCACGAATTTAATACATCCGTTTTAGCTATTATTTCTAGTTGAATATAGGTGATTAAGTTTGTTTATGTTTTATAATTACTAAATTGTTATTATTTAAATTAAACCATTTATTTACTATTAATATTAGGCATTAATGTATTTTAGTTGATCGATACTGTGTACTTTGCTCTGATTGGTCCAATACCTAGCATGCTGAATGTTGACCTATTGTTAGAGTGGGGAACATTCGGCTTGTGGTTGACATTTTTGGACAGAGCAGTCGTTCTTGAGGCGTTGAACAGTAATCATACCTTGTGAATCCGTAGTTCTGTTGTGTTATTTTTGGTTAGATATAAGATATTAGTGATTGTTACATAATTTATTAAACATATTACTTTTGAATACCCGAGTATTTGATTTCATCACACGTTTATGTATTGAAATATTTTAATTAAAATAAATACTATCTTGACTTCCTTGCCTTTTTTTTAAAAATCCTTTTGATGTATTTAGTTTAATGCGAAGAATATCAACCAGCTGGACCTTTCTTTCAATCTTACTTCTTACTACTATTATAAATGCGAAAGTTACGATGGATGTTTGTTACTCAATCACGCCAGAACGGCTGAACGGATCTAGATGACATTTGGAACAGTGATAGATTATAGTCTGGAATAACACATAGGCTATATATATTATCACGCTATTAACTTAGAGATCTCTCTAAGTTAATAGCGTGATAATATATAGAATAAGAAAGAATATTGTTGTAATGCTCTTTCAGCATTACAACCATATTCTTGGCTACTGTGTGACAATTCTTGGCTACGGTTTGACAATTGACAACTGTCATAGCATATATTAGAATAGAACGGCTATTTCAAACGATTTTTCACAGGTATAAGAGGCCTATTGGTTCAGCGACCGCCCTGTAAACCAGGGTTCGCAAGTTCGAATCGCAGCCAACATTCACTTTTTGTGATTTTTTTTAATGCTATTAGATTTTTAAAAATAAGAAACATGGTTCGCGAGTTCGATCCCCAACCAATTTTCACTTTTTGTAAGTTTTAGGTATTTTGTTTTATTTTTATGCTTTAAGTTTTTTAAATCATTACAAAATAGATTAATGTATACTTTTTGTTTTTTTTTTACCATTCAAAAGACAGGTAATCATAAATTAATGAATGAAAATTGACCAATTTACACTGTACAAAAAAAATCTCTAAAAAGTTTAAAAATTAAAACAAAACAATGTTATTAAATATGTTCCGTGCGGGAATCAAATTCGCGACACGTAATGATGATAGTACTGCCTATTCCGTTGAATTTCTAAACTCCCTGGAGTTAACGGGCGTGCCGTCCCATCAGCTGGAACTTAAATTTTTGGCATTCCAGTTCTGGTGATGCGAAACCTTGATGCAACCAGACTGTGCAACGGCACCAGGTTTCGTATCACAGAGCTGAGCTGCTAAAGGAGAGAGCGTTTTAAGTCCCCGATTACCCATTATTCCAAATAACTTACCATTTCAATTTGAGAGGTTACAATTTCCCTTAAAATTGGCTTTTACAATGACGATCAACAGATTCCAGGGCCAAACCATAAAAGTGACAGGCATTCAATTGTGCACTCCATGCTTCTCACACGGTCAATTTTATTTGTTCAGTGCCCAAAACTTGCACGTGCTTGCGGAAAATAATAAGTCATTTAATGTTGTATACAGAACGGTATTAGAATAAATAGTGCCCAACAAGGCGTTTGATGGTTTACTTTGAAAAAAAGGTTGTTTAGCGCCAAAATAAACGGTTATAAGCCATATCGTCACCTCATTTAATTTTGTTTCGGATCTCTGCGCCCAGAATTACAGTACCCAAAAGGACGCATTTTGAAGTCATCGGGTGAAGTCATCACCCACATTATCACATTTTGATCAGCCAGTCAGTTCTCACATATAACATAACATCAAGCCTGATATCCCCAACGGGTTAGGCAGAGGTGTACCTTATCGTACACCCACATTTTGCCGTTCGTTATGTTGAAGTCCCATGTGACAGGGGGCGAGCCTAATCAATTCTATTCCACCAACCGGGCACAAATCCAGATTCCGTGGCTGCTATTGAGAAATTCCTGATGGAATACCCCAATATCACTATTATAAGGGAAGACTAACATAAAGTTTTGAAAACACTATAAAAGGCGTGAGCATACCGCCACCGCTCTCACGGTTTCAAGTCTTCGTGTCGTCAGAGGCCGACCGCTGTGCGGACGAGCTCAGGGCGGCCGGCAATCACCTCCCTACGATCCAGGCCATATTTAAAAGGTATCCAAGGATCGAATCCGCCCTCCGCGCCCTCAATGACTAAAATCATAATGTATAACACAAAATTAGCGAGTACTCGTCCCCGTTCCCTAAAAGTAGGTTTTTTCAATGCCAATGGCATTAGAAGTCAGCGTGATGAGATCGCCGCTTTCCTTCGCGACCATCAAGTTGACTTCTTTCTCGTACAAGAGACCTTCCTTAAGCCCTGTCACCGTGACCCTAAAATTGCCAACTTCCGCATAGTTCGCAACGATCGGTCACGTTGTCACAAGGGAGGCACGCTTATATATTATCGTAAGGAACTGCACTGTGTTCCTATCGACCCCCCTACCATGGAATCACTATTAGAGGTTTCAGTCTGTCGGCTGGCCATGACCGGTCATCAACCGGTTCATATTATCTCGGCCTACATGCCCCCAGTTAACTGTTCGGAGGACAACTCCCTATTAGTCAAAGACCTCACTACCCTATTCGGCCTGAGCGATTCCGTTATCATAGCGGGCGACCTCAATGCCAAACACCCTGCGTGGAATAGCATCAGGACCAACTCGAGAGGGCGGGTCCTATTCGATTTAGGAGAATCACTCCACTTTGACCCCATTGCTCCTATGGAGCACACTCATTACCCCCCCTCGCCCAGCGATCGTTCCGATGTGCTCGATATAGCGCTGCTCAAGAACATCAACCTCAAGTTGCATCTGATTGAGACGCTACATGAGCTCGACTCCGATCACCGTCCAGTGCTCATGCACCTCATCCCACGCTCGGGAATTTCAGACCCCAGCCAACCCCCTCCCACGGTTGTGATTACAGACTGGAAGAAAGTAAGCGAAAAGCTGAACTCTGACATGTCTCCACTCCTGGACGGTATCCCTGACCACATTGCCTCAGTCGCAGACACTACTGCCGCCATCGACACGTTTACAGAGCACGTTCAATCCGTATTGACGGATTGTTCGCGGGAGGTCCCAGCGATGAGTGATCACCGCTGGAGACTGCCCGCCGATATACGTGATCTGATAAACGAGAAGAATGCGGCTATACGTGCCTATAGCAACTTTCCTTGCGATGCGAACAAGGCTCACATGCGCAACTTGCAGCGTGCTGTCAAGAAGCGCACGAGTGAGCATCGATCAAATCAATGGGACAAGGAGCTTAGCGAACTCGAGCCCACCCATTTAGCTTTCTGGCAACTGCAAAGAAAGTTGCGTGCCACCGAGGAGGCCTCGACGCCCCCCCTCAACCGTCCTGACAAGAGCGTCGCTTTTGACGACTCTGAAAAAGCTGAGTGTCTAGCCGACAGCCTGGAAGCTCAGTGCACCCCTAGCTCTCAACCAGTAGACAGACGACACCTCGCCAAGGTGGATGCCGAAGTCGAACGTAGAGCCTCCCTTCCTCCTGTAGAAGACCCTGATGACCCCTTGCTTCCTGTTTCCCCTGAGGAAGTGAAGGATATCATAGATAAGCTTCAGCCTAGGAAAGCCCCTGGCGCCGATGGCTTCACCAATAGGGTGTTTAAGATACTCCCTGGTCAACTCATTGTCTTGCTGGCAGCCATCTTCAATGGCGCTTTAAGCAATAATATCTTCCCAAAAGCATGGAAAGAGGCCACTGTCATAGGTATCCCCAAACCGGGGAAACCTAAAGCCGAGCCTTCGAGCTACCGGCCGATTAGTTTACTCAGTGCACTCGGCAAAATCTACGAGAGGCTTATTTATAAGCGTCTCAAAGACTACGCCGAGTCCAAGAGCCTCATCCCAAACGAGCAATTCGGTTTTAGAACTGAACACTCGTGCGTCCAACAAGTGCACCGCATCGTAGAGCACGTAAGCGCTGGGTTCCAGCGTGGCTCGATGACAGGTGTACTTTACTTCGATATAGCGAAAGCTTTTGACAAAGTCTGGCACAACGGCTTAATATATAAGCTGTACCAACTCGGAGTGCCGGACCGTCTCGTGCTCATCTTACGAGACTTTTTGTCAAATCGTACATTTCGTTACAGAGTCGGGAATACTCTCTCTTCCCCACACCCCATCCGTGCAGGAGTCCCCCAGGGCTCCGTAGTGTCCCCACTTATTTTCACGCTGTACACCAGCGACATTCCTAGAGGTAAAACGACCCGCATAGCCCTATTCGCCGACGACACGGCCATTTATTACTCCGGGCAAGACCCTGATTTCATCGCCCGCAACCTTCAGAGAGCAGCCAATGTGCTTGGCGCTTGGTTCCGCAAGTGGAGGATTGAGGTGAACCCCGACAAAAGTCAGGCGGTTCTCTACCTCAAATCTTGGTTAAAATGTCCCCCTCCCAGACCCATCACCATGTTCGGCAAGCCTATCCCTTGGGAGAAGCAAGCCAAGTATCTCGGAGTCATACTCGACCACCACCTGTCCTTCGCGGCACACATAAAAGCAGCCCGGAACCGGGCTGCCTTTGCTATTAGTAGACTCCACTACCTAATCACTGCAAAGAGCAAGTTGTCACTCAAGTGCAAGTTGCGTCTTTACACAGCAGTTGTCCGCCCCATTATGACGTACGCTTGCGTCGTCTTTGCCCATTCCCATCCCCGTCACATACACAGGTTGCAGACCTTACAGAACCGGTTCCTCCGGAAAATCACTGGTGCCCCCCCCTACGTCCGTAATGACAGTCTCCATCTAGACCTTAGATTGCCTACCATAGTTCAGTTCATGAAGCGTCTTTCCAAGCGCTTCTTTGACGGTGCTGTCAAGCACAAAAATCCCCTGATCGTATCGGCCGCCCGCTACAATCCATCCCGTATAAGTAGAGTTCGCCGTCCTCGGCATACCCTTGTCACCCCCGATGACCCTATTACCCTCCTTCAAGAAAGTAGTAGGGAAACAAGTACTCTTAGAAAATACAAAACCAGACCGCCGTCATTCCGACCTCGCCGCCGAGGTCCGTCGCGACGTCCCAGTAACGCTCCCCCCCGTCTCTTGTCAGAGCCAGCCCGCGACGCTGAGCCAGTAGCTTTAAACCAGCCCCTAAATAATGGAAATCCGATCCAGCCTGTCCCCTTGCTGCCCTCCCCCAGCGACGCCCTAAGCCGAGGCCCGTACCCCACAGGGGGTGCCCTTAGCGTGTGGTCGCTTAGTATATAAGCTTACTTTAAGCCCCTGGCTGGAGGCCTTACATTCAAGGCATCCACAGGACTAGCCCGGTTAAGCAGTAGCCAACCTCCTAGGTTGAACTGCGAGATGCCCTATCAAAAAAAAAAAAAAAAAAAAAAAAAAAAAAAAAGCCACCGCTCTCATTTGTCGGGTGTCACTCGGAGCAGTAACATCGTTCAAGGGCAGTGAGATATATTTTCTTTTATTATTTATCGTTAAATTTTAATTAGAAGTGTCCTATTTATTTCAATTAATGTTATTTTGTTTCTCGAAGTAATTAAATTGAGTTATTGTGATTATCAACTAAATATAAACGTGATTTGTGAACAGTGTTGTTTTTTTTTTAATAATAACCAATCCTGGTTCCTAAAATCAGAAGTGTGATAAAGGACCTAAAAGCTCACTCTTTTTTGGTAAACAATCGAGAAACAAAATAACCTAACCTATAAGTATTGTCGTGCTTAGTGTTGACGTGTTTTTATTGTGTTTTTGTTGTGTTATACTGTGCGTGTTTCGGGGCTGGATATGCCTAGACAATCTCATGACCGTAGATCGCGAAGTAGGTCACGTAATCGTTCGCGAAGCCCACGAGGTAGGTCTACAAGTAATGAGTCTATGCGTAAGTCACGTCAAGCTCGTAGACTGCATCGAAGTTCTCGCCGCGAACGTAGTGATTCAAAGGATAGCTCGTTCTATCGTCATCATAACACTCGTAGCCGTCGCCGTTCAGCTTCTCGGTCAGGATCGACACATTCACATGGAACTCCCCCGCGTCCTAGGCGCCTATCTGGGTTTCCTAACAATAACAACACGTTGCAAAACACTTTGAGTGACATCATGACGAGACTTAGCGCTATCAAACGCTCAAATACTCCTGATAATTCGTTACAAATTGATAATCGAACCACGGTAAATACCGAAAACTTGATTTATGAGGTAACCCCGCGTCCCAATAGCCTAGTAGACTTGAACGATGTTTCGCAACGAGCTCACGCGGACAATTCAGAGGGCTTTCCAACGACCACTCACACCCCTGATCCAATCGCTCGCGGTTCAGAGGTCCCGTCTACTGTAACCATGCTCGCGGATGCCATCAAATCCTTGCAACCTAGTAGGTCACGTAACTACTACGTTTCAAATTTCGATCCAAGCGTACACGACATTGACGTGTGGTGTGAGGAAGTGGATCGGGCAGTGTCCGCGAACGGTTGGAGCGATTACGAGTGCCTTTCGAGGGTAGCCTCTTGCCTTAAAGGTGACGCTAAAGTATGGTTGAACGAGTGGGTCACTAACGACCGCACTTGGTCTACTTTTAAGACCGAGTTTAAGCCTCTCTGCCCTCGGAAGTTGGACTACGCCAATATCCTTTTCGAAACGATGAATACGACATCCGACAAATACACAACGTACGCCGAATATGCTCGGCGTACCCTGTTACGTTTACGCATAGTTAAAGGTTTAACCGATGAGTTGCGCACCCTCATAGTTATACGTGGCATCGATAACCCACAAGTTAGGGCCGCGGCGGCAAACGCAAATCTGACAGTGGAAGACCTAGTTTCGTTTCTTTCGATATACGTCAAACCCAAACGCGCCAAACCTGGGTTTAGCGACAGTTCATCTAAGGAACGCACACCTCCGGGTTCTTCTTCCGACCAGGGGCCTAAGTGTTTTGTCTGTGGAGAGCGTGGCCATCTGAGTCGTAGATGTAACAAAAGACCTCGCTCGGACCCTACCACTGAGACCCCTGCTAAAACCGAAACACGGACTTCCACTGCCAAGTCCGATGCACAGACCTCTAACACTAAGGGACCCGGGACCCAGTGCACATTTTGCAAAAAGAAGGGTCACACCGAAGAGACTTGCTTTGCCAAAAATCGTTCGAACCCTAGAAATTAGCGAAATGTTAACTTGTGCACAAATAACCAAACTGAAAGTAGAGATGTAGTTACAGCTGTGGTCCAAGGCATCCCTATGGATGCGCTCATAGATAGTGGGGCCCAAAACGTATCGTTGATATCTTCCGATGTACTAAAGCATCTCTCTTGCGAGGTAAAACCCACTCACTGCGTCCTAAGGGGTATTAGTGAACGGGAAATTACAGCTACCACGTTCATAACAGTAACCATTGAGCTAAGCGATATATCGTTAGAGGCCGATTTACTTTTAAATATTAAAATGCTAATTACACAACTTTTTGTTTTTGTGACATTTCTTGTTTTGCCCCTGTACCCTTCAATTGGAACTGACATCCTCAACCGCGAGGGCGTCATGTATGTGCGTACAAAAGACAAGCAATATATAACTCGAACTAGTGGCGCTCGCGCTTGTGCCAACGTAGTTCAGACTCTTGATCAGACACTAGTTAACACCCCATTACAGGGAGCCTTACGCGATTCTCTGATGTTAGTTGTTCAATCTTTTTCGGATTTTCTTATTTCCGGTACTGCTACAAGTACGGTCACCACTGGCGAGATGGTAATCAAACTTACCAGTACCACTCGCGTGGTATATCGCCCGTACAAGCTTTGGTCAGTGGGTAGCCTTCTTTCTTTTGACTAGAAGCTTAAGGTTCGTGAGATAATCAATGACCTATTGGACAAAGACATCATCAGAGAGTCGCGCTCGGAGTATGCCAGCCCCATAATTCTCGTCAAAAAGAAAGACGGATCTGACCGAATGTGTGTCGACTACCGGGCGTTAAACCGCATCACCGAAGTTGAATATTTGGGTAGGGTGGTGAGTTTTAGTCAGGTAAGGCCGAGCTCACGTAAGGTTGAAACACTTAAAAATTCTCCGGTGCCAGGGAACGTCAGACAGGTCCGACAGTTATTAGGACTTGCCGGATATTTCCGGAGGTATATTAAAGACTACCCAAGCAGCCTCCCAACACATGGTGCCATGGAAGGGAGAATGGTACCCTGAAACTTGTGCTGTTTTCTTCGAGAGTGAGTAATACTGCAGTTCTATTAAAACATTCTGTTTCAGATATGCGCTAATGCATGCGTGTATCGTCAGTTATAGAGGCGTGTCTTCTGGCATGTACAGCCTTCTGGTGAGGTGTGTCCTCCATCCATGGCGTTAGTCGCCCAACAATGAGGTGTGTCCTCCATCTATGGCGTTAGTCGCCCAACAATGAGGTGTGTCCTCCATCTATGGCGTTAGTCGCCCAACAATGAGGTGTGTCCTCCACCAATGGCGTTAGTCGCCCAACAATGAGGTGTGTCCTCCATCTATGGCGTTAGTCGCCCAACAATGAGGTGTGTCCTCCACCAATGGCGTTAGTCGCCCAACAATGAGGTGTGTCCTCCACCAATGGCGTTAGTCGCCCAACAATGAGGTGTGTCCTCCACCAATGGCGTTAGTCGCCCAACAATGAGGTGTGTCCTCCACCAATGGCGTTAGTCGCCCAACAATGAGGTGTGTCCTCCATCTATGGCGTTAGTCGCCCAACAATGAGGTGTGTCCTCCACCAATGATGTTAGTCGCTCAACAATGAAGTGTCCTCCGCCAAGGACGTTAGTCGCCCAACACTGGCCTAAATCGCCTCCAACAGTATCCGCCTCTGTGGTTAAGTATGCAGCAAAAGTATAGGATTGTTGGGACGCCAGCGATGTTATATTTTTGCTTTAAGTTATCTATCACACTGAATTAGCCCATGATCCTTTACACGTGTAAGTTGTGAAATAATCATAATTTTTCAGATGATGAAACCGATTACATGAACGGCGATTCAGGTCAACCCGGCGGCAGTAACGAACATGCGTCAGTTGGACTGTGATTGGGTTGGGTTGTGGTTGTGTGTGATTTTGACGAAGCAGAGATCGTGGGACACCAGGACCATCCAAGCGAAGGTGAACCACAAAATATACCGGTCGAGGACGACTCGGCGTCAGGAGAGGCCGTATAAGGGAAGACTAACATAAAGTTTTGAAAACACTATAAAAGGCGTGAGCATACCGCCACCGCTCTCATTTGTCGGGTGTCACTCGGAGCAGCAACATCGTTCAAGGGCAGTGAGATATATTTTCTTTTATTATTTATCGTTAAATTTGAATTAGAAGTGTCCTATTTATTTCAATTAATGTTATTTTGTTTCTCGAAGTAATTAAATTGAGTTATTGTGATTATCAACTAAATATAAACGTGATTTGTGAACAGTGTTGTTTTTTTTTTAATAATAACCAATCCTGGTTCCTAAAACTATTATTTTTAGTATTTTTTCAATTGTATTTACATTGTTTAATGTTAAGTGGAAGAGCGAAGCTAACCTAACCTAACACAACCATCTTCTTGCTTAAAAGGTGGTCTCCAAATCATGTGCGTTATAACTTTATGTAATTTAAATAAATATTTTTTTTTAACACTGCCCGCCCGGCAATCGGTCCCAGGACCTCATGCTTAGTAGTTGCACTTGCGACCACTCGACCAACGAGGCAGTCTCATACATACACACCTAAATAGCCACGCGAACGAAGTAGCGGGTAGCAGCTAGTTTACTATAGATTTAAAAAAGGTTAATACTTAATAGCACTAGTTATTAGAATCCCTGTGGATACAATGCATGTCATTAGAGTCTATCTCATGTTCCCCATTTCCCTGGTTCATTGCCGCTTTCTGCACGAGACCTGGTCTATGTCTGTCTTTGATTTGCACCACGGCTTTCACGATAGTTATGATGACTCTTCCGCTTAAGAGACAAGTGATTAGAAAATGTTGAACAAATATCGATGGCCCCGCCGAATAAACGTGCAAAAGTTCTTACACGATTTTTTTTTTCATTTTTGGTTTCTTTTGCCTACCCTGCACCTACTTAAATTTTTTAAATGATTTTAGACTCAAAATACACCTATTATAATAGTGAATTAATTTCTTTATTCTAGAGAAATAATTAATTTCAAAAATACATGAGGGACAGTGATGTCAACAATCATTGAATCGCTCGCGGCGATCTATCACCACAATATCAGGTTTATTTGATGACCGTTCTCGAGAACTGGGTCGGGCACATACTTGTAGTATGGTACTTCAGAACCCACAAGGCAAGTTGCTGGTGGATAATCCTAGCTACTAGATTGTGTCTGTGCAAGTACTCACCGTTAGCAAGACACAACCGGAAACAATTATGTCGGATCGATTTACCGGAACGGTGGCATGCCCGACAGATGTCAAGTCCATCAGGCTCATGTAGGGCCTGGAAAAAGCGTCCGTGTAGCTCCTTGCTCTGCCATACCTCCCTACAGTCATTAGTATCCAATATCACAGGTTTGCGCCAATTCTCGTTAGCTAAGGAGACCGGGGTGCGGCCCTTGTCCACTGAGACCACATCTCGGTGCATACCCACGTCAGTTTCGAGAAAGTATTCTCTGAGACTGCATACCTCACGGTTGTGAAAGGTCTGAGCATTTAAGAAACCACGAGCTCCGCACTTCTGCGGGATATACGGTCTCATCACCGATGACCCTGGGTGATGCATCCGGTTTGCGGTCAATAGTGTGCGGACCCTCCTATCCAGGGCGTCAAGTTCCATCTGAGTCCATTTGAGTATGCCGTAAGAATACATCAAAACCGGCATGACCCAACCATTAAAGGCGCGCCCTTATTTCCGCCTGATAAAAGACTGTTTAACTCTTTATTCAGGCGACCAAAGATGCGCTCCTTCAATGATTGTTTCATTGCAGCAGCAGATCTCGGTTGAGGAGAGGAATCTAAGGAATATGGAATCCGAGAGTTGAGTTCCCACGGATTCCATAATCTCCCCTCGCTTTACATGCATGATGGCGCTACTAAAAGTTTCAGTCACTTTTAGCAGCTCCATCAGTTGCAAATTGCTGGAAGCAAATATTTTCAAAACGTCCATGTTAAGGAGGTGAGATATAACCTGGCCACCTCTCTTCAACCGGTAGCCTACACCTGAATCCTCCAGCAGTGTGCCCAGAGGATTCAAGGCCAAGCAAAACCAAGGCGGACTTAACCCTAGATAGATAACCTACGTCGAATCGACGTAATCGATTTTGAAAAATCGATATAACTCGTTTGTTTTTCGCGTCATCAAACTGGTCCTTCCTGCCAACTCAGTCGGCCGTCGCAGCTTGCAGGACACACCCATATCGCTCCGGTAAGTGCAACAGTTTCGTAAATATTTACCTACCGTACGTCGAAGTGACGTAGGTTATTTTTAAGAAAAAAAAAAAAAAAAAAAAAATAATTTTTATCTTTATAAAAAATGATATTTACTTATGTTTGTTATATTATAGAGAGTACAAAAAGTTGATTTTGAAAAGTTTAAATAGTAAATTATAAGACTGACGGAGAGATTCTTAAATGTTTAAGTTTTAGTACCATGTTTTGTTCTTTATTTCTTAAAAAAATAAGCATATGAGTAAACTCTAATGTTTTTAATTTACTCAGCCCACAATTATATACATTAAGACATAATATCACATTCATAAACCTAGTATATACTTAATCCAAAATATGCTCACTCAAACATTCGCACGTCGAATCGACGTATGGTTATCTTTAGTGTAGAGTGAAATATGGTTATCTAGGGTTAAACTGTCACCCTGAAATATTCCTAGCTCAATCCTGATCGGTTCATCAAAATCAAAATCAAAACATTTATTTCAAGTAGGCCAGTTACAAGCACTTTTGAATTGTCGAAACAAAGACAACAATGAAATGTAGCTACAGTCCCAGTCACAAGGCATAAAAACTGTGAAAGTATTGTAGGTGCCCATTCCCTAACGTAGATCTCTATGGAGAAGAACGGGCAAGAAACTCCATGGACACTCTTTTAAATCAGAATATTTTACAAAACCTTGGTTACATCATTCATGTTGAGATGGTACATTATGTGAGAGCGATGTAGCAAGATGTGCACGTTAAAAGTGTCCATAGTAAAAACAAAGAAAAGAACAATTCAAAAATAAAGTAATTAATTCAAATAAGCCGTGGCAACCAAGAGATGACCAGTCACAACTGACAGCGCCCGTTCACGAACATGACGCATGTATCAGCACCATCCAACTCAACCATTTTGAAGGGAACTAAATGATCCGACACACGCGCCACCATCAGCGAGACATTTGAGTGAGCATGACTATACACTTAACCGCCAGGGCACATTCAAGTCAAAAAAAAAGACGTAGGTTTCCAGCGAATGATAGCTTTCTAGTACATAGTACTCACATAATATGGGCTATGCGGTTATATGTATAATACCAAAAGAAATTGAATTTATACTATACAAAGATAGTTGTTCAATCTTCAGCAGCTCCAACAATACTATTTAATGCTATCCATTAATCCATTTCTGCGCCCCTGTCCATGTGAAGCAGGACTAGCATTGAGCCAAGCATTTTTATCAGAGATATAATCGTCCAACTTGTAATATGCTTGCTTACATAGTGTGCGTTTAATGCATGTTATAAATTGTGTCTCATTCAGTTCAAGAATACTTTGTGGAATTTTATTATAGCATCTCAAACAGTACCCCATGAAAGATGAGACAACTTTAGCGAGTCTGAAGCCCGGCTGAACTAATTGATCTCTAGTTCTAGTAGGTACTGTAATTGTGTCTGTCACCTCTTTTATTAAAAAGATGTAGATTTTTTCTAACGTACATTATGTTTTCATAGATGTATTGACAATGTACCGTCATGATGTTGATTTCCTTAAACAGTTCCCTTAGAGAATCGCGCCTACGAAGATTATATATGGCTCTGATGGCTCTTTTTTGCAGAATAAATATAGACTCAATGTCTGCAGCCCGTCCCCATAACAGAATGCCATAAGACATTATACTATGAAAGTAACTAAAATAGACCAGTCTAGCGGTATCCACATCAGTAAATTGACGGATTTTTCTAACAGCATATGCTGCTGAACTTAAGCGCCCCGCAAGAGATGTCAAATGAGAACCCCATTGTAGCCTTGAATCAAGCGTAAGCCCCAGGAAAACGGTTTTATCGACGAATTCAAGTTTCTCTTTATTCAATACTACATCACACTCGTTACTTTTAACATTTGGTAAAGCAAATCTTATGCATTTCGTTTTTTTTTCATTTATTACTAAATTGTTTGCTGTGAACCAATTATGGACCTGAAGTAGGGCATTATTTACGTCATCTAGATTTTGGGCCCGTCTATTTATCTTGAAAATTAGGGAAGTGTCATCAGCAAATAACACCATATTTTGAGGTTGGTTTTTCAATAAATAGGGTAGATCATTTATATATACTAGAAAGAGGAAAGGACCCAATATTGACCCTTGCGGAACCCCCATTTTTACTTTTAAACCCTGTGAATTAACGGTGTGTCGGGTCATTTAGTTCCCTTCAATATGGTTGAGTTGAATGGCGCTGATCCATGCGTCATGTTCGTGAACGGGCGCTGTCAGTTGGGACTGGTCATCTCTTAACTGCCACGGTTTATTTTAATTACTTTATTTTTAAATTGTTGGTTTAATCTTTTACTCTGGACGCTCTTAATGTGCACGTCTTTGTACATCGTTCTCACATTATATGTATATTCTCAACATGAATGATGTAACCAAGATTTTGTAACAATATTTTGATTTAAAAGAGTGTCCATGGAGTTTCTTGCCCATTCTTCTCCATAGAGATCTACGATTTGGAATGTGCAACTACAGTACTTTCAGAAGTTCTAATGCCTTGTGTCTGTGACTGTAGCTTAGCTTTTTTGTTTTTGAGTTTCAAAAGTACCTGTAATGGTCTAATTGAAAATAAATGCTTTGACTTTGACCCCGGATTTGAAAAGAGGTATGACTTTACTGTATTTCATTAAATCAGGGAAAACTCCTTGGTCTACACACAAATTAAAAATTAAAGCTAAGTAAGGTGCTATAGTCTCAACTATGGATGAACAAACTTTGATAGACATCCCCCAAAGATCTTCGGTCAGTTTGACTTTTATTTGCCGGAAAGCTTTAATAACTATCATAGGGTTTATGTGTTTAAATTTAAATTCAGCCGGGCAGCCAGACACATTCGCCTTTAATAAACCAATTGAGACTTCCGGAGAGGAATTAAGAGCCTCCGTAGTTTTTAACGGTATATCGGTAAAGAAATTCACAAATTCTTGAGCTACTTCCTGAGTAGAGCTTTTAGGACCACATTCTGTATCTAATGTGTAGCTAGTGTTACGTATTTTCTTCCTGTTAGTTTCGTTATTTATGACTTTCCAAACTGTCTTTATTTTATTTTCTGCTGTTTTGATCTTGTTGCTAATGTGCAGGGCTTTGGCAACCTTGCATGTATTTCTAAAAATGCTTGAATACTTAGCAACATACTTGTTAAAAGTTTCAGTGTTTATATAAGATTTAAGGTCATAAAGCTCAAATAGTCTTTCCCTACTTTTTCTGATACCTTTAGTTGCCCAATCGCTAAATATAAATTTAGGGCAAATACTTTTTGTCTTCTTTTCAAAAGTTTTGTTGAATTGAGTGTGAACTATTGAAAAGAAATGATCATGCAATTGATTTATATTCATATCGTCCATATGATGGCTCATAACACTTAACTTGTTCTGCAGGGAAATATTATACCTATTTAATTTGCTAGTAGTTATAGGTCTAAATTTAATCTGAACTTTTTGCAATGGTCTGTTACACCTAAAAGTTACACTTTGACCGCTGTGGTCAGACAGCAGGCAATTTACTATGGCTTTATCTAAGTAATCACAATCGCAGAAAACATTTATCTATACAAGTAGCAGAAGATGGAGTGACTCTAGTAGGTTCTATAAAAATGTTGGTCAAGTCAAATGACTTAAAAAGATTTAATAACCGACTGCTATTTGAATTTTCTTCTAAAATATTGATATTGAAATCACCACAAATAATTGTAGATTTATTACTGGCTGCAAGTATTGCCAGGACATCTTCCATTATTGATATTTTTTAAGGTGTTCTGCTGAGGCCCTTTTTTATTAACGCGCAATTGAGTGCAAGAAGATACCTTGCTGTCGATAGGTTTAACAATATTGTTAAAGGTACCTTCTTTTGTCTCACTACCTAGTTTAAATTAATATTAATATCTGGAGTGAGCCCCGAGACTTCCCTACGACCAGTGGATTCTACTTGAGAATCATCTATAGTTACGCATGGATCCTCCGATTTACAGTTATTATAAAAATGTATATTAGTATAATTACTAATAGTCGCAGTGTTAATAATATACCTAAACTTCGACATACTATTTATGTCTGTGTGAATATTATAAGCTAATAGCCTAGCTATTTTGTGTCTACATCTAGATACACCTTACCCCGTGTCGACTTAAGTTTATCAACAATAGTGTTGATATCCAGATATATAAGTCTGTCACTATAGTGACCTACTAAAAAGTGTACATGTTTATTTAACATATGTATATAATTGTTTTTTCTACTACTTAATTTTTTTAAATATGGAAAAGCACACAATATGATTTTACTACAACTTAACTTTAACAACTCTGACACATAGTTGGTGATGTATTCCTTTTTTAGGGTTCCGTACCCAAAGGGTAAAACGGGACCCTATTACTAAGACTTCGCTGTCTGTCTGTCTGTCTGTCTGTCTCCAGGCTGTATCTCATAAACCGTGATAGCTAGAAAGCTGAAATTTTCACAAATGATGTATTACTATTGCCGCTATAACAACAAATACTAAAAATTGAAAAAAAAATATTAAGGGGGGCTCCCATACAACAGATATGATTTTTTGCCGTTTTTATAGATAATGGTACGGAACCCTTCGTGCGCGAGTCCGACTCGCACTTGGCCGGTTTTTTAATATTTGAACTATTTCCAACACATATAGTAATGGTGGTATTAGGATCACAAACATTTTTTAGTACCGATGCCATGACCTGTTTGTAGGTTGACCCTGGCATGCAATAATTTTGGGTACAATAACTCAGGTTATTACTGATTAATTTACCTAGCCCTCTACCTATACTATCAGAGAACATAACTGAATGATAACAATTTTTACTATCAGGTGATACAAAATGACTAATCTCAGGCTGTACTACTTGCGACTCATGAAATTGTAATGACAGGGATTGCATCTTGGTTGATGTTACAGTCCTGAGCGCTCACAGCTTGGGACGGGTCCTCCGTTACCTCAGGCTGGAGGGCATCAAGACTGGGTTCACTCCTACAAGTACAATGAGTGTTGCTGAGAGTCAGCAAGTCCACTTTGTCTACCAACTCATTAGTGGCTAGAATATGCTCCTTAATTTGGTTTTTAGACATATCATATTTATTATATAAAGATTTTAGTGACTTATTCAGTGCCTCAATTTCTGATTGTAAGCGCTGAGTGTCTATTTCATAAATATTTATACTATCTTCCAATTTAATCTGATAGTTATTTAATATATTAACAAGATAAACGCGTTCTTTCCGTAATTGGATATTTCTGAAATAGTGCTTTTGTTTTTTCTTGTATTTATTTCATTTTTTAATGATTTTATTAAATCTTGCATATTTCTTAATTTTGTTTTTACTAATTTTATGGTAGGAATTATGTTTCAGTAAGGAGTCCTCTGTAAGGTCTATTGTTATTATGGAATTAGGGTTGCAATTTGTATTTACTAATTCATTGTACAAGTGTTCAGTTTCTATAGCCTGAGTATGATCCTGTTCCTGTTTCAAATTTAAAAGTTTTACATTAGCATAATTTAATTCATCCTCTAGGTCCCTAACTTTACACAAAGCCTCCTCATACAAGTTGCTACAGTTGTTAAACCCATCCGTAATCACCCTTAGCTGATCCCGTTCATTGACAACATTCAAGTAATCCTAATGAAGGTCTACTAGCTCCCGTTTTAAGCAGGAGTTTTTGCTATTTACATTATTGACCTCCTCCTCACTGTCGTCTATCTCCTGTAACAGTTGTTGACATTGGAGTTTTGAGTCCTTAAGTTCTTGGAGGGCTGTTCTCAATTTTAACTCCATATCCTGAGCAGTAGCCTTACGGGTCATCACAGGCATGGTTTCTGGATTGGGTACTGAAAATTGGAAATACGGAAACGGTGAGAACTAATAGAATAGATCAAGGTTAGAGAATTTAGAAATGAAAGGGGAAAAAACGGGAAAAGTTTGCGTTACTCAAAGAAATTAGGTAGGCTGCGATATTAGCTTGACAAAATTGATATTATCTAACTGAATATTCAACTTTATTGCTATAACTTCATATGTGATGACGTAATATTGCGCGTCATCGGTTAATAGTGGGGCCATCGTGGGTGGTCCCGCGCGTTTACGGCGCCTCTGATTAAAACGACGAAATCTCCAAAGTTAAGATAGTTAGCTCTATACCAGTTATATCATTGGAATCGTTATTAAATTAGCTAACAAGTTATGGATTAGCATAGTTTTACCTTGTAAGTTTCTTGTGTAAAGGTCATTGTAATTCATAAAATAAACCATTATTTCAAAAAGTTATTATTTTATTACCACGAATACACATTATTTCACATAAATCAAACAAAGAACAGACCTCTTCATACATTTTGTTCATCTCACAAGCTTAACAATCACATTACGTCATTTACGAGTGCCGCGTTCGAAACAAAAGAATGCATTTGTTTACAATTCTATTCTGAGAACGCTAGACGCCTAGTGGCTTGGGTTACATTTTAATAATAATGTTTGGTTCACATACTTCTCGACCTGAGACGCATAAGGTCGAATTTCGAGATTGGAGCAAAATAACTTTAATAGACAGCTGAAACCGGTATCTCGCGCTCTTTCTAAGCATATAACAATCATAATTCTATCTCTTTTTGTTCTGATAGATATACAAGTTCATAAGGTCGTATCTGTCGAGTTTTTGAATTTATATCGTGGATTAAGGCTTGTTATCAACTACAGTCTAGTGTTTATGCTTAAAATTTTGGTATAATTCGAAGGTCGAATATTGACTTGAGCATTTATGCTTTTAAATTATTTTACGCGTAAGGGAGGGCCTATTTTGTCATTCGACTTTATTCTACAAGGATTGTTGCTAAAAATAATACGGATTGTCAGATAGAACTTTATGCCTCTTGAAATTAAATAATCAGATGACGTACCTCGAGATATACTGTTATGCCTCAAAAATTTTATTTGTTTGGTTAAGGTCTACAAACATAATTAGTCCTTATGCCTTTAAAAAGTGCTACTTTATCGTTGTACAGAAATGCATAATATGTGAAAAAGAAACACTATTCCATTGACTTCGTGACCGCACACCGACGCGATAGAGTGGCTTCGGACACTATCGCCGATCACTCGGCCGTTTTCGGCGCCTCAGTGGCTTGACCTATCAGCGCACTGTACCGAGCGCGTGCCACGTGCGTTTGTTTTGTTTACATGAATAGAAGTTATTTTTGATTGTACCGCATTTTAATGAAAGTGATAATATTGCTGATGCTACTATGAATGAAGATACAGTTAACTCTAACGGAATTCTGGTCGCAGATATGAATGGGAATGTTTATATACCAGGTGATAGACAATTAATAAGACATAATGAAGACATACAGCAGGTCGATAAAGCAGTCCCTTCAAAATCTAACACAAGAAATAAAGTTAAAAACGTGACTAAATGGAAAAGAGTTGCTGCTAAAATTGCAAGGCTGAAAGGTTCTCCCTATCACTCAACTGTAGCTAAAAAAAATCCTGAAATAGAGGGTCGTGAGCTGAAACCTCCATGCATGTGTAAGTTTAAATGTTATGAGAAAGTACCTAGTGAAACAAGAATGCAAATATTCAACGAATTTTGGAAAAAATGTACCAGTTGGGATCAACGTCGCCAGTTTATAGTCTCTCATGTCACAAAGAAAATAAAACGCATGATGAGGACAGATGGGAACTTAAACACTGACCGAAGAAAGTTTTCCTACGAATATAGACTTATTGTCAATTCTAAGAGCGAAAAAATATGCCGGAATATGTTTCTTAACACGCTATCTATAGGAGAAAAGTTTGTTAAGGTGAGTTTGGAGAAACAGCTCGATGGAGGGTTGGTAGCTCCAGATCAGAGGGGAAAGCATATTCCTGGTAATAAATCATCAGACGTGGTAGTCCAATCAGTGTTAGATCACATTAACTTATATCCATGTTATGAGAGTCATTATTCACGACAAAAGAGCGGACGAAAATTTTTAGGACCGGACTTGAATATCCCTACTATGTATAAACAATATAAGGAGATGATGGAATCTAAAGAGATTCTTCCGAATTTGGTAGCCAAAGAATGGCTATACCGAAATATTTTTAACACCAAGTTCAATTTAAGCTTCAAACTACCGTCAGTCGACACTTGTGATGATTGCGATGCATTTGAGAGAAAGCTAACAGATGTTGTGGATGAAGAGCTGAAAAATAATATAGAAAAAGAAAAAGAAATTCATGTCAAGAATGCTGAAGAAAGATATAACTTGAAGAGAAATGACAAAAAAGAAGCAGAATCAAGTTCAGGTGAAAAAAAAGTATTGATGTTTGATTTGCAGAAGTGTTTGGCCACACCGAATTTAACTAATAGTAGGGTGAATTTCCCAAATGACTTTTTTTTTGTCTTCGGTGAAATTAGTATTTGAAAAAAGGAATATTGTTCTAAATTATTTTTTTTTTATCTATTTTAGTATTCAATAGGTAGTTATTGGGTTGTGGCAAAAAAAAATAATTTGCGTAGGTCTATTATTAAAGGTAGAAATAAATACATAAACCTCTATTTTTTTCAAATCGGTGCTGTCCCTCTACTTTTTTTACAAATAAAAAAGCTTATAAACTAATAAACATAATTAAGTTAAGTATATAACTTATTCTATTTCATAGAATATTAGTTTTGTTATTAATAAATAGCATATTTTATTACATAATTAACGATTATTATTACCGAGAGGCACAAACGTACTTGTCCTGCAAAATGTTCTCATATCGCTGGACAAAAGTAATTTAAACCTAACTTAACATCAACGAGTCCGAAAGTGTCCCCACCCCAATTTTATTTCCCTCGTTAGTGTCTGCTAGTGCGCAGTCAGGACGTAAGTGTGTCAAATCGCTTCATATTCCCGCCAATAACGTTAGTACGCCATTTCAGTTGCTCCCGGACAATTATTTTATATTATCGGTGGTTGCATTTTTCTAGTGTAATGAGTAGTTTTAATATTGTTGTTTGTTTCTAACAGAGGTAGTAAGTGAATTAACTTGATTGACTGTTATTGAATTTATCCTAGATATTATGCATCTTTTCAAATTTTCTAAAAAGTGTGTTATTTCTCACGTCACTGTTCTCATATCGCTGTAATCGGTGGTCTTTATTACCACCGATGTGATAATTTACACCGAAATGATAAGAAAAAATCAATCGGTGTCTTATTTCTAATATCGGTGTTTTGATTCATGATCAACGCACAGTTTTGTCACATTGGTGGATTGCTTTATCATATCGGTAGATCATATTATCATCTCGGTGAGTCGTTTTACCATATTGGTAGATCCCATGTCATTTCGCTTAGTGAAACAATGGAACATACAAACACATACATTATATACATACATACAAACATTCATACATACATACTTACCTACATAGACTGCCAAAATCATTACCACGATACCACTGGGTAGTAGAAGATGTATAAATGTATCATTAGGGGAGGTCTGTATTCGGTAATGTACGTCTATAGGCTGAGATGATGATGGTGAAGTGGAGCAATTGAACGCATTAATAAAGACAATGATAATAAAAACAAACATTCTTTTTTTATTATCATTGGAAGCATCCACAGCTTTTAGAAAAAGTAGACCAAATGATTAGGAAAACTCTAACTTCAATACTTAATGTGGCCCTGGACGACCGAGCTTGGCAGCAAGCCGCACTTCCCATTCGTTTGGGTGGTCTCGGCGTCCGCAAAATTTCAAGTATAAGTTTACCAGCTTTCCTCTCCTCGGTCTACGGTACCGAAAAATTAACCAGGGATATTCTGACTTCCTCACTGGTAGATTTTGAGGTGCCGTATTTGACTGATGCGTTGAACGCCTGGAAAATGGCTTGTCCCAATACGGATGTGCCCGACAACCTGTCCTCCCAGAGACAGTGGGACGTGCCGCTCTGCAGTATTGTACGGAATAACCTTTTAAACACGTCAATCAATACTGTGGAGCGTGCCCGTCTGCTGGCCGTGGGGGAATAGGAGTCGGGCTTGTGGCTTCAGGCACTTCCATCTTTCACTATTGGCACTATGATGGATGACGCATCGTTCCGGGTCGCTACGAGTCTACGCTTAGGCGCACCTTGTGTTGCTCCGCATCGGTGTCATTGCGGTGAAGCTGTCGACAGCCTCGGACACCATGGCCTGTCCTGCTAAAGGAGCGCAGGTCGCATTGCACGGCACGCCAGCATTAACGACATGATTCGTCGAGCTCTTGCCAGCGCCGGCGTACCAGCGGTTTTAGAACCAAACGGCTTAGTACGTGACGATGGGAAGAGACCAGACGGCATGACGTTGGTGCCTTGGAAGGTGGGTAGGCCTTTAGTGTGGGACGCAACTTGTGTCGACACCCTTGTGCCATCTCACGTTTCAAGCACGGCGGGCTGTGCGGGCGCTGCTGCTGCGGCTGCTGAGATCCTCAAGCGGCGCAAATACTGTAACCTTATTGGTAACTACAGTTTTGAGCCGTTTGGGGTCGAAACGCTCGGGTCATGGGGCCCGAGTGCGCGTATCCTTTTCAAGGAAATCTCTCGCCGACTGGTCGACACTTCGCGTGACCAAAGGGCTGGCTCTTTCCTTGGGCAAAGAATTAGCATTGCCATTCAACGTGGCAATGCTGCCAGTCTTCTGGGCACGTTTCCAGATGACGAGACGTTTCCTATTGTCGTCGTTGTATATATATAGGTAGGTACTTTATTTTAGTCTTCTTTTTATATTTATTTTAGTTCTATTTGTAGTCTGTATATAATGTACATAACATAAATAAATAAAAATGTATTAAGTCTTTCTTTTTTTAATTCTAAGTACCTATATTAAATATAATAAAAAAAGAAAGTAAATATAATAAAATAGATACATAATATCAAAAAAAAAATATTTTAATTGGATTTCTAAGAACTCAGTTCTCTTTGGATGTGATCTACCTACTTACATAAGACCCTCAGTTCAGGTCTTCAGTTCTAAGTTGCCCTTGTAAAAATATATAGGTACCTACTATTTCCTTTTTGATGTTCAAAGGTGGATAGATTATCATATCGCTGGATATTTACATCATTTCGGTGGATAAACTTATCATATCGATGTACAGAAAAAATAATCGGTTCCGGTTTGTCATATCGGTGGAAACCAGAATTCAAACTGAATTTTCTCCTTAGTCTTAAAAGATACGTTGATGATATTTAATTTGGGGGTATTTGATATCCTAAAGATTACATAAAACCTGAAAAATAGTTAGTTCACCGATATGATAAAAAAATGGCATTTGTTGAAATTCACCCAGTAAATCTTTTTATCTACGAAAGCTTTGGACACTAAATTTGACAATATTTGATTCTACAGCAAATAGAGCTCCAAACATTTTATGGTCTGAAAATATAGGTGGTAGAGGAGGAAACGAAATATCTTCTTGTCTGATTAGATGGGTTGAAGAAAATATTGAAAGTCTTACTAATGTGAGGGAATTAACTCTGTGGTCTGATAACTGTGCGGGCCAAAACCGAAATTTGATGGTAGTGATGGCTTACATGTGGATATTGCACAAACATCCCCAGCTGAAAATAATAAACCACAAATTTATGCTGAAGGGTCATACACACATGGAAGTCGATCAAATACATTCACAAATTGAGAAAAAGAAAAAACAACTGAAAACAATGCAGATTGCGATACCCCGAGACTGGTCTCAGTTTATTCGAACTTGTGGAGGAAGGAGAATTTTCAACGTCTATGATATGCAACTCCATAATTTTAAAGACGTTACGTCTTTATATAAAAAAAAACCGGCCAAGTGCGAGTCGGACTCGCGCACGAAGGGTTCCGTACCATTATCTATAAAAACGGCAAAAAAATCATATCTGTTGTATGGGAGCCCCCCTTAATATTTTTTTTTTAATTTTTAGTATTTGTTGTTATAGCGGCAATAGTAATACATCATTTGTGAAAATTTCAGCTTTCTAGCTATCACGGTTTATGAGATACAGCCTGGAGACAGACAGACAGACAGACAGACAGACAGACAGACAGCGAAGTCTTAGTAATAGGGTCCCGTTTACCCTTTGGGTACGGAACCCTAAAAATGGTCCTTTTGTTTCCAGAAAGAAGAATAAAAATGGTAAAGATCTAAAATATCAGAATGTGTTTGGCTTCAGATTAAACAAGAACAGCCCGGAATATTATTCTATAAAAATACATTTGCAGAAGATTTTACCGAAATATCTTTCATCCGAAATGCTTCTAAGCGAATTCAGTTCCCTCAACATTTACCTAGTCTATGTCAAACTGAAAAGTCCATATCAACAGCAAAATACAATGATTTGATGAGTCTTTTACAATGGATTCCACAAGAATCCGTAAATATTATAAAAATTTAAAACATTCCGAGAGTCAGCCAGATTTTCCTGAAGTTGATTAAATTTTTAATAATAATTAATTTTACTAATTTTTTTACATAATAAGGCTTATTATGCTATTCTTTTTTAGTTAAAAAAATTAGTTTGAAAGTCATTATGTTTTAGCTTTGATTATTTTTTAATTTCATTTTATTGATTCCGACATTATGTATTTCATAATAGTTGATTTAAAAGCTACGTACCTGAATATTTCAGAAGATCGGACTTAACTAATTTCTATTTTTTTGTCAAACATAATGTTACATGTTAAAAAAAAAACTTACAATACGCATTGAATTTACCAAAAATTTGCAGGCATAAAGTTGGATCAGTAAATAAAATTAAAAGGATTGGTCTTTTAATAACTCTGTACAAGCATAAGGTTGGATGACACCGAAAAAGTAGTTTTATATTAGACGATAATATACAAGTTTAAATTACTCACTCATACGCATATTGCATATTTTATTTTTGCACGAATTCGTGACGGTCCTGATTGAGGCACAATTTCTTGGGTTCGGAAAAGTTCTGATTTTATTGTTTTTTAGGGTAACGTAGTAGACACAAAACCATTTCTAAAATGCTCTCTCTGTATACACCGTGGTTTTTAGGCGTCTTACAACGGCAGCCCACTTCATGTATCCAATGACTTAAACATTCATAAAATTTATGATTTGAATAATTTAAAAATAGGAAGATTATTCATTATTATGACCCATGACGTAGTTGAACCACCCTGTTTCGAGCGATGATCTACTCGACTCGTGCACTGGGTAGGTATGTTCTACGGTATGTCACGTAAACATTATTAACAGGCTACCCACTGACCAAGTGTTTAGTTTAGAAGTATCGGATACCCAATCGAAACACTTGAAAACGGGCGCAAAAAACACCCACTCAAACTTTGGATCGCTGTTTAAATTCTGTTGCTTAAATTTGAAATCCAAATGAACATTCCACATTTTGAAGATATTTACAAATCGTTGGGCACATAAAAAAGACACGCTGCCTAACAAAAACATTACACAAATCAACAATCAAAACGATCAATTTCACAAAAAAATCACGAATAAAACACAAGTACTTGATCAAGGATGATACAAAATATGGATACGGCCAATACTGTACATGTAAACAAGAAAAAATTTATTTTAATCAAAAATTTATTACGTACTTGTACATAATATTATTATTGTTTTGTCTTTAGCGTATTTCTGTTATGTACATAATAAATAAAATGGGTATAAAAAAAATGTATAAAGAAAAAGTGGCGCAGCATTGCAATAGACGAGAATCTTTTGGAAAAAAACCGACTACCGAATTCATTCAGACGTGTTTAATTGATACCCTCCTTTTTTTGAAGTCGGTTAAAAACACGCATAAAATAAGTCTGATAATGATCACTAGGTAATAAAAAAAAATGTCAACAAAAAATGTCGTATCCATAATTTCTACGATCCAGGAAAATGTACAAAGATGGCGAACTTGCGTCACTGATCGCTGCGCGTAATTCAAATTTCAATGTTAAAAAACTAAAAATACGCTTTTATTCAAATTAAACGCCTAATATCAATAATACGATACATAAAAACATACGTAATAGCCATAGTTTGCATTTCTAAATAGTAATATCGCCAAAATACCGCGAAATGTTCGTCAACGGTTTGTAACGGTTTTTGATGTTTGTTGAAATGGCTATTTCTGCCCGAAATCTTTATCAATTACACTGTCGAAGTAATCAAAAATGGTTATTACTTACCCAGGCATCTCTAACACAACACAACACAACACAACACAAAACACTTCCACTCATATTTTATCGTGTCGAACGACTAGCCGTCGCGCGCGCGTAATTTCGACTGGCGGAGCGGCGCGCGCACCGATTTGGCTAAGGTCAAAACGCATCGTTCGTTCAATTTAAATACTTGCACAGAGACAATATATTATCTTTCTTGTTCTTTCTCCTAGACTCGGTGAAAGTTTGAGCAAGATAGATGCAGTTTTTAGAAGTAAATTATTGACATAACTGATGACAGTGACAAAAAGCCCGGAGCGGGCTATGCCACATTGAGGCAATATTTGTAAATAGCCCGGAGCGGGCGTCGCCACATCGCAAAGATTTTCTTATCTTAGATTTTTACTTTTTTATAAGTGGGTAGATTGCCTAGAATGAAACTTAGAATATTAAGGTACTTATTACTTCAAGACGTTAATAAAATAACTATCACGAACGTTATATTTAATTAATATTGAAAAGACTTAAGTAAACAAAGTTTAAATAGTTAAAGTTTTACTTTTTACGAACTGACATTTGTCAACAAAGCGATTTTGAAACAATACTGGGTAGGTACTAAATGAGAAAAAAAAAACTATAATACAATGAGCGTGAACGTGTTATATAGTTAAAGGGACGATTGTGTGCTATTATAATATATTATAAAAGTAAACAAATACTCTCCGTATATATCCTTATAATTCCGTTAACCGTCAGCTGTTGTTGTTTATAGGTTACCGGTAATATCGTGTAACCGAATACTTTATGAACTAACATACAAAACGTAAAATATTCCACTGGATTTGCCGACATCCTGGATAGCGAAGGACTGTCCTCCATTGCCCCATACATGACATCAGGAAGGTGCGCAGAGTTGCATCAATTTTATACAACTGTAGCACCCTCATGAGCCATGTATGAGGCACCGAATCATAGGCCTTCTTATAGTCTATCCAACATGTAGACAGATCCTTTCGGGAGCGGCGAACCTGTTGGCTAATGGCCATATCAATGAGGAGCAGCTCCTTAGTACCGCGGGACCCGTTCCTGCATCCATTCTGAGAGGCATACATGATAGAATTACTCTCAATATGTTGGTTGATTTTAGCTCTCAAAATGGATGTAAGAACTTTATAGACCGTTGGTAGACAAGTGATTGGTCTATAATTTTTGGGCTCCGCAGTACTACCTGATTTATGGAGCAGGTGGGTAATTCCTGTCGTCAAGAACTGGGGCAGCGACCCTGACTCTAAGGCTGATTGAAACTGGGATGCCAAGCAAGCGTGCGATCTTGTGAACCACTTGATCCAGAAGTTGTGCAGTCCGTCCGGCCCTGGAGATTTCCAGTTAGGCAACGGACGGACTGCACGAGCTACGTCTTGGGGGCTGATGATGATTGCCCCCATTTCTGGAATTGGATCACACGCTTGTTCAACCTTCCGGATCCAATCGCCCTCAGTGTGACTGACAGGCACCGACCAAATGCTGCGCCAGAACGAACACATGGCATCATCATCCGGCAGGTGCGCGTCAGTCACACCTTGGTCCGGTCGCTCCCAAGCCCTATAAACCCACCTTTCATCTCTTTGGAATGTGCGATTCTGAGTGTATCGATCCACCCGCCGCTTATACCTGCGAATACGGTTTGCCCATGCATACACTTTCTGCTTCAGGAGGTCGATGCGCTCTGTAACACGGGACATGTAGTCTCGAGGACTGATATCAGTCCCCGAGAACGCCCGCCTCACAAAACGCATCACTCTAGGGCGAGTATTGCCCTCTCTGAAGCAGATTAGTTTGCCGATGAGTGCTCTGGCCCCATCAATACGTCGTTCAATCTTGTACTGCCATGCTGGTACGGCCGGTTTAGGTCGTGTAGCTCTGTCATCAGAAAATTTAACATGAGCTACACGACATGCCGCTACAGCCGCACAATACAAGATTGAGTGAGCGTCGGTGAGGTCTCCACAGTTGTCAAAATAGTTTGACAACTGCGAATCCAGAACAGCCACCAGCACCCTATTTTTGTTATGCATGGGCAAACGAGGTAAGCGTGGTCTGAGGTCGGGTTGCATGAACCGATATTCTCGAATCGCACCCTCCAAAGCACTCCTCATATCCTCACTGCACTGGGTACTTACATTAGTAACCATGTCATTACTCACGTCGTTATCGCGATTTGGGATTGCGGTAAATTGTGGTGGAACCACAGCCTGCGACGGCGTGGCAATGACATGGCTACTCTGCATTTTAGTCCGCAAGCGATCAAGCGCGGCATCATCCAACATACGATTACGCTGAATGACTCGCACCTGATCCGACTGTCGTTGCGCCGACACGTTGACAGCTGGCTCAAGCACCTGGAACAGAGAGAGCATCCGAACACGATACGCGGTCAGGTTGTTTCCCCCCTCTGTAGCCCCATAGTATGCGCGCATGACATTTGCATTGATGGATTGCGTCCATCGCATGCGCTGCACACTCCCGCTGGGAGCTGGGACCCTATCAGAGACCGGTGGGCCTCGAGGTCCTAAACCGTCCGGCGGCCGGCGTCCTCCCCGTCGACGAGCAGGTGGTGGCGTCGTGGGCGGAGAGAAATACTCATCGCTCGAGCTCGACGCAACTGCCACGGCCGCTGAGCGACGGGTCCGGAGGAGGAAGGCGTGCGCGTTGTGCAGCTGATCTCGTCAACATTATCTTGATACCATATTTTCTTCTATTTCATTTTTGTTGATATGACATACGTCATTCTTGATCACAGATTTTTTCTTTTGTGTTTATTGTTACAAAAAAAAAGCTTCATTTTATTAAAGTAATAAATGGAAATCTTAATATTTAAAAAAATTGAGATAAATCAAGTTTTTGGTGGGTTTTAGATATACAAAATAGATGAATTCTTCCATGAGTTATTACAGCCTGTATACATGTAGAAGAAGACAGATTGTCAATTACAAAAATACAAAAATACAAAATAGTTTATTGAGTTAAATAAAAACATTACATGTTAATGTATTTGGAGCCCCCTTTTAGGCAAACAATGCCTGTATTAGGGTTGGACCACATCTGGCAGCACGGAATCGCATTTGTTCCGCCTGTGCTACCACGTGCTGCAGTATGCTGCCGCATGCGAACGCGCGCTGTCGCATTCTGCAGACAAAAAAAGCGATCGCACGCGTCAGCATGCTGCAGCATGGGAGGCATACTGCCACGTTCTTTCATGATCAGTTTAGTTTCAAGCGCGAGATGGATAGGACCACGGAAGAGAGAGCAATGATTCTAGCGTGTATTTTGCAAGAAATGCAAAATCAAAATAATAAAAAGAAACGCATTCGCAAAATAAAACGGAGATACTGGGTTCATCCTTTTTGGAAGCAGAGAGCGGTTCATGGACAATATGTTACGCATTTTCCGGATTTAGTAACATATCCAGATAGTTTCGTAGATTATTATGGAATGACTTTAAATGATTTTAATGAATTAGTATTTTGCCATTGTACGATAGAGTGAGACAGCATGCGATAGCAAGTGATCGGCGGTGAAAGGATGCGTTAGCATGCTATCGCGCGCTTCAGGGTTCCGGAATCTCCCTGCCGACCATTGCATTTTGTCCGTGATGCCGATCGCCTCGAGGATTCCGCCGCGTGCTATCGCATTATGCTTTCTGTCTCGGTCTAGCAAATGGCAGTTCTAAGCGACAGAAAGAGAAAGGGCGACGGAAAAAGGCGATTCCGTGCTGCCAGAATCCTTAGAAGGCTCCGCTCTTTCTACATCGTTGTCGTACACTTATAATAACACGAGTTAATACACTTCTCATCAAAAAAATCGAAACACCTCGCAGTTTATGATTTGATAAGGATTATCAGAAAAATGTGTATATTTAGGAATAAATGTAAAATGTCATTTAATAGTGAGTAGTATGAGGTTTTTAAATCCTAATGTTATTGTTCTAAATTCAAATTAAGTCTTCATAGGTTTCGTTTTTTGTATAATGAGTAATTTTTACCCTGTATGGAATATGAAGGAAATGGGTAAAACAACACGCGTAAATGAAAAAAAAATGTAAGAAACGTTTATTTAATAACTTGTATTCCCTCCGCGAGCTCTTATTACTGCTTCCATACGGTTCTTCATCGATCGGATGAGAGTCACGATCACATGTTGTGGTATATTATCCCATTCCTCTTGGATTGCATTTTGCAGCTGGCTAAGTGTTTCTGGGGCTGGATCTCTTGCTCGAATTCGTCTCTTTAATTCATCCCATAGATGTTCAATGGGATTCATGTCCGGGCTTCTTGCTGGCCATACCATAATGGAGATACCGACTTCGGTAAGATAATCTCGTACGACGCCCGCGGTGTGAGCTCTAGCATTGTCGTGCATGAATATGAAGTCGTTGCCAGTAAAATGTGCATAGGGCATCACATGAGGTTCAAGACACTGTTCGATGTACCGATGAGAGTTTAGTGCAGGCAGCCGTGGCCCAGACACAAAGGCAAGTTCTGTCTTACCGTCGGCGCTGATTCCTCCCCAAACCGTCCACGAACCGCCACCATAGCTGACCTTTTCTTCAATGCAGCATTGTGCAAAGCGTTCTCCATCTCTTCTGTAGACCTTGTTCCTTCCGTCGTTACCATACAGCATAATTTTACACTCATCAGAAAACAGTACTTTGCTCCACTGAAGGTATGACCAAGTTAGGTGCTCGCGTGCAAAGTTAAGGCGCGCTCTTCGATGGTCTGCAGTTAATTTCGGCCCATTCGCTGGCTTATGCGGTGCCAATCCGCGTTCCTTCAACCTTCTTCTTATTGTAGAGTCACTTACAGCTACTCTTCGTACAACGCGAAGCTGCTGCTGCAGTTGAAAAGCGTTAAGGCGTCGATTTCGTAAAGAAGTTGTTACAATAAATCGATCATCTCGCTCAGAAGTGACCCGATTCCTGCCAGATCCTGAACGGCGCGTGAACGAACCAGTCTCCCGATAGCGTTTGTAGACTCTATGAACAGATGATAAGCTTAGATGCAATCTTGCAGCCACAACACGCTGACTAAGTCCAGAATCCAGCAATGCCACCACTTGGGCGGCTTCTGCGGGCGAAGTATCCATATGTTTTAGAAAAAAAAGTTTTTTCAGACGTCCCAAAGTCACAGTAAATGAAATAAGAAACAAAAAGTTTAAAGACAAGCGCTAATTTTTAGTTTTTAAACGAGAAACGTACTCCAACCCTAAATACACATTTGTCTCAAAACAGTGATTAATTTCATTTATAGGATAAACAAATGAAATTTTAATTTCGAATTTTGATTTTTTTCTTCTTACTGTAATGACCAAACTGCCAGCTACACAATAATGTTTTTTTTTTCATGGAATTAATTCTCTTTTGTAAAAAATTAGGACAAAAACAATAAAAACGAAAGTGTTTCGATTTTTTTGATGAGAAGTGTATTATAGTGTACTGTGACCTTAAGGGTAATTATGCAATGTGGTACATATCTCTGTGTTACTAGCTTTTAAATACTACTCTTAAGATAGTAAAAAATATTAGTAAAGTTGCAATTTAAATTAATAACAGTAAAAGTAAAAATTGTAAAAGTAAACAGTAAAAAGTAAAATAAAACTTAAAACTTACTTAAAACTTATTCCCAGTCAGTGCAAGTGATGTAAAGTGTGAAGTGTGGTGTGGTAAGTTGTGCGGTGTTATGTGTGGTATGTGGTGAGGCGCGGGACGTGGTGTTATGTGTGGCGTGGTGCGTGGATTGTTGTGAGGTGTGTGATGTGTGGTATGTTTTGTGTGGTGTTATGTGTGGCGTGGTGCGTGGATTGTTGTGAGGTGTGTGATGTGTGGTATGTTTTGTGTTGTGTTATGGTGTGGTGTGGTGTTGTGTGGTGTGGCGTGTGTGAGTGGTGTGTGTGATGAGGTGTAGTGTTAAGATATGGTAGATATATGTGGTATATTTCGGCTACCCAACATGTTCCAGGAGTGCCTCGGTTTCCTCATAGGTAAGTGGTTTTATCCAGTCTATTATACCTTTTTTACAGTCATGGTAACTTTTATTATATATATAAATGTGTTTGTTAATTTTGTTATACAGCTGAGAAGAGCGTTTATTAAATTGTTTGCATGCAAATCTAGTTTTACTTTGGGGAACTTGGAGAACTACATCTTTTCTTCTTTTAGATTTTTCCTCATCGTTATATGGTAGGGTTCTATGTTTTTTTAGTACGGTTTGGGTTATGTACAGTTTCCTTACAGAAAGTAAATTACTTATTTGGTATAAGCTTGTGGTGGAGAATCTTTTATTTTTAAAATACATTATTTTTATTAATGCACGCTGCGCTCGTTCTATGTTTATAAATTTTGTTTTTGCTGTACCGCCCCAAATTGGTATACAATATAATAGTACAGACTGGGCCAGTGCCACATATATTTCATTTAAGAGATTTCTGGGACGGGTCGTACAGCTCTCTATTTTGGTTGGAACAATATGCCTGAGGGTTTTAAAGATCCAACTGAGTTTCCTTATCCTCCCAGAAATCTGCTCAAGTTGAGGGTACCAGGACAATGACTGATCCACCACAACTCCAAGATATTTAGTTTTAGATACCTTCTCAATGCATGGGCAATTACAGTTTACAGTAGACGTGTCTCCACATATGTGTACCTTTAAATCCAACTCGTCAATAGGCTGTGTTCGGTTACTGATACTAAAGCATATGTAGTTAGTTTTATTAGTATTTAGGGAAAGTAAGTTACTTTTTAGCCATTCAGCTACCCGAGCCATTCCTGCCTCTGCTCTTAGTTTGACTTCGTGCCAGGATGAACCAGAGAACACAATTGATGTATCATCTGCGTACGAGAATACTCTAGCATTTTCTATTTCCATATTACAGAGATCGTTAATGTACAGGAGAAAGAGGGTAGGCCCTAAAACACTACCCTGTGGGACGCCGTATGATACATCCACCTCGTCACTGGAGTACTGTCCTATTTTTACTCTTTGTTTTCTGTTGGAGAGGTAGTTTTCGAGTAAACTGAGTGCCTTCCCTCTTATTCCAGCTTTTTCCAGCTTGTTCACAAGGATTGGGACAGAGACGGTGTCGAATGCTTTTTTGAGGTCTAAGAAAACAGACAGGCATCTGTTTCCTTTGTCAAGGTGCTCAGCTACAAGAGAACTTAGCGCAGTTACTGCATCTTCAGTACATACACCTTGCCTAAATCCAAACTGTGAGTTAGATAAAAGATTGAATTTTTTGAAATAATTGGTTAGTCTTATATTTATAATTTTTTCAAGCACTTTTGATATCGACGGTAAAACGGAAATAGGCCTGTAGTTGCTGACATCGTCACTGTCCCCACCCTTGTAAACTGGGGTTATAACGGACTGTTTTAGTGGAGCAGGGAAGACACCCTTTTGAAAACAGAGATTAGTAAGGTGAGTTATAATGGGGACAGCTTCCTTTCCTATGTATTTTAAGAATTTAGTTGATACATTATCCCAGCCAGGCGCACTGTCCGATTTCAGATTCATTAGAATAGCATCCACTTCAGAATCGTCCGTATCTAACAGCACGAAGGTGTTAAGTTGTGATCCTAATGCATTCGTTCGGTTATTATTAGGGATATTATTTAATTCAGGATTAATTTTTTGGGCAAGCTGTTTTCCAATATTAGCAAAATAAGCATTAACACAGTTTATTGACTCTAAAGGGGTTGTTTTTATGTTTAATAATTCTACGTTTTGATTTTTTAATGTATTTGAGTATGTGATGGTTTTTATATTTTTCCAGAGTAATTTGTTGTTGGATACTGATTGTGCAAGTAAATTTCTTTCATATTTTCTTTTTATTTTTTTTATAAGATTATTGCAGTGGTTCCGGTATCTAGTATAAGTTATTTTAAGAATTTCGTTATGAGGGTCATTGCGACTTTGTTTTTGCAATTTATTTCGGTTTTTTATACAGCGAAGTATCCCCGAGGTAATCCACGGCTTTATGATACGTTGATTGCTTGGGATATTCCTTATATTAGTGTTGTCATTTACAATGTTGGTTAGTATATTAATAAAACTATTGATTAATAAATTTGGGTCATTACAAAATAACAAGTTTGATAAATTCCTTTCCTGTAAATCTTTTAAAGCTTGTTCAAAATTTAGTGTAGTGGAAATTCTGTTTACGATTCGGATATTTTTTAACTTCGATACAGAGATAAATGTTGTATAGTGATCAGTCACCGTAGTGTGCAGGATAGCGATAGATGCCGAGAACCTCTTGTGTATTTTAATCATGAAATGGTCAAGACAGCTTTGTTCCCTTGTGGGCAAAGTGTGCCCAGGAAGTATACCAAAAAACGATAACATATTTAAGTAGTTAACTCTACTCCTGTGCTCCTGGGATGACTCGGTCTCTTTATGTTTGAGGTTAATGTTTATATCACCAGCTATTATAATGTTTTTTTGTGGTGTTAATGTGTTTAACTGTGTGCTGAGGGAGTCAATAAAGCTGTCGGTATTTGCGTTAGAGGGAGATCGGTAGACACAAAAAACAATATTACCCAATATGTCTAATCGTAGACACGATGCTTGAGCCAACAGAATTTCGTCAACTTTGGGGTTTAAAGAACCCTTAACATATACAACTACGCCGTCATTCTGGTTTAACTGACGAGTCGTCATATACGAGTGGTAGTTGTTTATTTGCGGAATTGCTTTATTAGCATGCAATCTACATTCCGTTAGGATTAGAACGTCTGGTTCAAATTTAAGGGTGGATATGTTGTTAAAGAAAATTATGGAGATAAATTACAAGACGTCTGTTGACATTTGGTGTTGCCAGCTTATTATTATTCCCTTTATTCATATTTTTTCAAACTAGATACATTTTTAAATATTAATTTAAAAAAATAAATAAAAAAACATTTAAAAATATAAAAAATTGTAACCCACCGGTATCGGGAACAGGGGCCAAGCTGCCGGCAGTCAGGGCTCCAGAGAGAGGAACCTCCTAACAATACGAGCCGTGTCCAGAAGTACCGCTTTCTGAATCAAGCCCTTGATCCAGCTGCCTTACGAGAGCCTCCTGAGATGTTGGTCGAGGCTCTTGGCAATTAAGCCATGGGCTGACACGACTATCGGCACAATGATCGCTGAGTCCACATCCCACACATGTCGACAACCTCGCGAGCCAAGTCAAGATACTTGATTTGCTTATCTTTCTCGGCTTTCACGAGGTTCTCGTCATGCGGGACCGTAATGTCAACAATCATTGCGCGCCGCTCTGATCGATCCATCACCACTATATCAGGCTTATTGGCTACAATAGTCCTGTCAGTGATGATGGATTGATCCCAGTACAATGTGATATTGCCATTTTCGAGAACTGGGTCGGGCACATACCTATAGTACGGAACTTCCGATTCAAAAAGATTGCATTTTAGAGCAAGTTGCTGATGGATAATCCTGGCTACAAGGTTGTGTCTATGCAAGTACTCTCCGTTAGCCAGACGAGAACACCTGGAGATAATGTGACGGATTGATTCGCATGGACGGTGGCATGCCCGACATATGTCAACCGTGCCGTCCTTCACAATAAATCTCCGGTAGTTATTCGTCATCATAACTTCATCCATAATTGCACAGACAAAACCTTCAGTTTCCCCGAAGAGGTCCCCGGAACGTAGCCAGGCTACGGACGCTGATAGGTCTACATCGGGCCCATGCAGGGCCCGGAAAAAGCGTCCGTGAAGCTCCTTACTCTGCCATACCTCCCTGCGGTCGTTAGTATCAAGTACTACAGGTTTGCGCCAGTTCTCTTTAGCCAAGGAGAGCGGGGTGAGGCCCTTGTCCACCGCGACCACATCTCGATGCATCCCCACGTCGTTTTAGGAAATATTAACTGAGACTGCATATCTCGCGATTATGGAGAGTCTTAGCGTTTAAAAAGCCTCGACCCCCACATCTTCGCGGGATATACAGTCTCATGACCGAAGAACGCGGGTGATGCATTCGAAATGCCGTCGACAATGTTATTATTATTATTTATTATTTCTTTTATTAAGGAAGGCTTGCCCGAATGTAGCTGAATACTAACATAGAGCATGGAGCAACTACCTACTTATGAGGCCAACACCACCCAGTTACTGGATAATGCAAAAATAATGGTAATACTGGTTGAAATAAACAGAACACAGTCAAGATGTCCATAGGTGGCGATGAACGCTCACCACCAAGTGGGCGGGTTGGGGACTCGACCCATTGGGATTTAATTTCATTCAAATTAATTAAAAGGTGCGAAATAAAACGTAAGTATCAAAATAATTTTGTTACATACTTTATTATATACATCTGTGTTTGTACTATATTATGATTACTTTACTGTTTTAAGGAAAAACATTATCATTGTTTTAAAGAGAACCATTAACACAGTTTATCAATTTTTCAATATCAAGAGTGACGAATCCGGCTGCGCGGAGGGCAACCTTCAATCGCTGCAGCAACCACTTTCTCCACTGTTTGGAAAATGCAGCAGTTGTTTTTATTACACAGAAATTGAAAATCTTTTAGATGAGCTTTGGTTCTTTGAGGAGATCGATCATACTAGATGCCTTAGTACGAGGCGTCGCTTATCATGCTGCTACCACTGATAAGGCCAAACAGGAGGGTGCTTGCAGCACTGCATCATTGTATAGTCCCATCCCTCCCCTGTTCCGAGGAACAAACGAAACTTTTAGAGTCTTATCATACTAGAAATCGTTTTTTTTTATAGCGCACCAGGTTTTTTGCATTGCAGCATCGCCATTTCGTGTTCCTCCATTAATGACGTTACTAATTATATCATTTGTATCAGTAAGGAAACTGACAGTTTTTATAATATTTGATTCTATGTAATTAATTTAATATTAAAGTAACTTGTCTTATTTAAATCTATGTAAAATAAAAATAAAGACTCCTGAAGAACCGTCATTGCGATTTTTCAGAAAAAAAAACTTTCAGACGATTGATTTTCTTCGCATTAGACTAAAAACATCGGGGGCTTTTTTTTTTAAATAAAATGCAATTTTCAATCAAAACTTCGTTTAATTTTCTGTAAATATTGACTTATCACACAATGTCGATGAATAAAATTTTACGAGGCTTTAGTTTGATCAATCATAAAAGACAAAGGATTAAGTAGGTATGCTTCGCAAATATTTTTTTCTTTAAATGATTCTAGAATCGTTTGATCTAAATACTCATTAATCACAGACGCACAGCTTAAGTCATTAGTTGCGTGTGCCATGGGTGCGGTAAGCTGATATATGGCGACCGGGCGTTGTGAATGTTGCTGCAGAGCTTGTGCGGGTGACGTCACATGCACCGACGCTGCGCGCAGCAGCACCAACTGAGAGCGTAGCGCACGCGCCGGCGGCACGTAGCTGCGCGCGCACTCGATACGGGCCAGCGCGGCTTCTATGAGCGCGCGCGAGTACTGCACCGAGTGCGGCACACGACCTAACAGAGTCCGCACGCACGCGTCTACCTTCTCTGGCCACGAAACTGCATCTTTAAGTGCTCCCTCCAAGTCTGCAACGTCGTCACCCACCAACAACTTATACATATGTTTGATCACCTCATTTTCCAACTGATCTTTTATCTTGTATTCTGCGATATTTTGTTCAATCATAGTTCGGACCTCGTCCGGTGCACCTCCAAGGCAATATACAGTGCCGGTTAAACCTAAAAATTGGAAATGAACGTCATTTCTGACACCAATGTATATTTTTTAAATACGGTAGTAAATCTTATTGCTCACCATTATCCTCGAGTATAGCTGCCATTTCCAACGCTACCAAAACACCAGTTTCATAACCCAATAAGTAGAAAGTGTTTTTCATTCCAGTCTTGTTCAGAAGCACCTAAAATTATGAAAAAGTAAGGATAGTTTTGTACTTGGTACCCATATTTTTTTTAGAATTTGTTATTTTTAACTTATGAGATCATACATTAACGTATCTTTGTGCAGTCTGCCGCACGGTCTCCTTTGGGTGGTCGAGGCCCGGCTGCAGCACCAGCGCTGGCAGCTTGAGGCGCTCGCACAGTACGCGGAACCGCTCGTGGTGACCCTCCATGCCCGGCACTATGCATAGATACGTCTGGCTTGCGTCAAATTCGTCTTCACGCTGAAATATTAAAAATAATATTAGACCACTATGTGTTAGATGATGCTGATGGGCTGAAAAGATGATGAACCAACTACTAAGATGATGGCATTTTAGGATGTATTGAAGATTTCAACCATACTGCTCCGACTACAAGTTATTAGGGATCAGGACGGTAGGTCGATAATATAATATCAAATATGCCACCTTGAAAATATAAACCAATCATCAAGCTATTTAAATTTTGCTTGTGTATGATTAACTGTTACCCGTGACTTCATTCGCGTGAAAATTTTGGTGTGTATACTGTATGTGTGTAAGATTGCCTCATTGGTCGAGTGGTCGCAAGCGCGACTACTAAGCATGAGGTCCTGGGATCGATAAATACACAAGTTTATTTCAATTACATAAAGTTATAACACACATGATTTGGAGATCACCTTTTAAGCAAGCTTTTCTTTCACTTAACATTAAACAATGTATGCAATTGAACAAAAACCGGCCAAAAGCGAGTTGGACTCGCACACCGAGGGTTCCGTATAAACTTGTAGGTATTTTGTTATTAAACGACATGTTTACGGTTTTTAGATACACGGGATTAGATTACTTGTGCTATATGACAATGCTTCTTGCCAAATTTCATGATTCTAGGTCAACGGAAAGTACCCTATAAATTTTGATTCCTTTGAGAATGTCGAAATATACCTTTTTTGCGGCATAAACAGCCGTATCATTTTTTACGTTAACTTAGAAGTTGATTTTTTCACAGCTTCAAGGGACTGTAGACTTGAAGTATATAAATAAACCTTTTAGAGATTTTTTCGTTCTGTGTAACTTGGTCAATTTTTATTAATGAATTTATGATTACCTGTTTTTAACCACTCTGCTCGACAAGATTTTGACACATGACGCATCAGTTGAATCGGGGGGTCTGATGCGAATTGTCATGAAATTCAAGAATTTTCGTGAACATTCAGCATTCGATTTTGTGATGATAAATAATTATGTCACGGCAGCTGTTTCACACGATAAGTTTGTGTTAAATATATTCAATACCGTGTTGAGGTTGGTAAAACGGCGTCAGTCTATTGCCAAATATGTGTAAAATACATATTACGGCACTCTTCCAAAAAATAGGTAACTTAGATGCGCTGGAAATAATGTACATAGGCAAGTTTCTCGTTTGCTAACAAACTTGAAAAGGAAAAATAAATACAGTAACATTCTATCTGCGTTCTTATTTTTGCTATTATTCATACATAATTTCATAAAAAAACACGATCAAAGTCTTGACAAATATTACTAAAAAACTATGTTGCAAGTGTTGCAAAATGACATTTCTTAGTGCTGACCGTAAACCCAAGTTCTATCATTACGATTAAAAAGTGGCATTCAGCCTAATCGATACTCGCAATAAAATCGAGTTTAGAAAAAAAAAGAGTTGAGACTGAATTCTTGGTATAATTTCGAATAATAATTAATCATTTAATTTTATCTTTTTTAATAATTTCATTTAGTTATTATTCGATGCTTTTGGTTGACTTCAAGAGAAGGAGATTTATAAATAATAAAATAAAAACTTGGTTCTTTGTAATCATTTTGATGATTATCATTTGGCAAGAAATAAGTCTCACAGTCTGTTCAAACAAAGAAAAATCTGAAAATGGATCGATTTTCAATTTAACTGTAAGCACGGACAGAACCTATGGCTAAATACGCGTCGATTTTTTTGTTTCGAAATATAAATTAAGAATACGCTCGCAATTCACAATTTTAAAGTATTTTAATTTACTACATCATTTATTGTGAATTTGGTTTTCTAATATCTGGCGGTTGGACTGGAAGCCGACCCCAAAATAGTTGGGTAAAGGCTAGGCAGATGATGATGAATATCTGGCGGTTGGATATAGAATGCCCAGGATCTCGGTAGGCATAATAAAAAAATAGTTTGTTCCGTCAAAGATACATTATATTACTTATTCTACAAAATTGTGTATAGTACGGTTGGTTGGGTTATTGTGTTAGGTTGGAACAAACTTTTCTTTTGTTTAGATTATTCTTACCCACTGCTGGGCAAAGGCCTCCCCATACCTTTTCAACTCTCTCGATGTTTTGCCTTCTCTGGCCAATCAGTCAAGAACGAGTGAATCCAAATCATCACGCCAGTGTTTCTTGGGCCTGCCTCGGTGACGACGACCGACAAACTTATTGTCCTATATTTCGCAATCAGCAGTGCATAGGCCATATCCTAAATAAACATTAGTTTATTTTTTCAAAACGGTTCACTGTTCACTCTAAAACCTCTTTTTACAACTGCAAAGTTCAGGTTATCATAGGCCGTGGGCCGTGTTACTTGAGTGAGGCCGTGAACAGCTACAAGACAGAACCCTCAGGGCAAGAGTCCTACTCGCATTTCTAGAAGTTTTCTTAAAAATACAATTTTATAGTTTTTGGGGTTGCTACTAAACCAAGCTTATCTGCGTATAAAAAATAATGACGATTAAAAGTATTGGTCGGAGAGGGCAAAAGATAAAGAAAATTGGAAAGCCATGGGGAGTTTTGCCCAGCAGTGGGAGAGAACTGTCTGATAAAAAAAAGTATATGTAAATAGTGAATACCTAATAACCAATCCATCTAACCATAACCCAATTTTCTAGACTAAATATAATTTATCTTGGTGGGAACCAAACAAACACTATGGCCTACCAAGATCCTTGATCCTCGTTCTACATTCAACCAACCAATAAAAAAAAATCACAATAGATTATCTAGTAACTATAAATACAATATAAATTGGAACAGCGAGTGCATTCCTAATTTAAATTTTGACATGGAAACAAAATCGGCGCGAATTTAGCCATAGATTAATCTGTTCTGTTTATTGTTGGGTCGGTTTTAATACCTACAATGCAAGAAAATCTATTAAGATTACCATTATAAAAGCTTATAAATATATTATAACATTTTTTATTGTATTTAACGCTTAAAACAAAATTATTTTAATTTCTATCTATCGATTTCTTAAATTCCTTACATTTAATTACTCGATTTATTCGAAATTTAGAAAACAAGAATCGATTGAAATAATCGCTTTCACACAATACAAAAATTAAAAAAAAAATGGTCGTCAATTTCGAATACAAATTGAGTAGTGGTAATGAATATTACGTGTTATTGGTCCTGAATTAGTAAATTACGCTAAGATCTGGGCATTTTCATGTTGTTTATAATATTTGAAATTATATTTGTCACATTTGTTATCGAATCTTTATGCGTTTGTGTGATATAATGTGAAAAATAAAAATGTAAACACGCACTATTGGCGCGAAACTTCGACTTTAGATTCCAAAATTAATCATTACCACTGCTTATTTAAATTGAACTATGGATGAATTCGTCACATAATTAAATTACGAGTTAATTATTTTCAATAAAGTGGAGTTTGGATGTCCGAAAACCACAATTTTTATGATTTTTAGCCTCGGCCAGCACTGCTGTCAAAATGGCGATGACCGTATTTACGCACTTGGATTTTGTAAGGTGAAATTAAGAAACTTGCGCGCTAAATACAGTAGTTTTAATGGCGTTGACATATGAGCTTTTTATCCAACTCTCTTAATTAAACCACACTCATAGTATTTGATTATCAGAATATTAAATATTTACATAAATAATGAGGATGACGTATGACTTAAATGCTAGCCCCTTTCGGGGCAGATACAGAGCCAGCGGAGGTTTGTATGTCAAGCCCCCGAAGGGGCCCGTACCGAACTATATGGTTAAAATAGTTAAAAAAAAGTATAATATCAATCTATTATGGAATAATTTGAAAATCATAATGCATTAAAATAAAACAAAATACCTAGAACTATAAAAGTGAAAACCGGTTTGGGATCGAACTCGCGAACTATGTTTATTATAATTTTCGGAAATCTTACAGCATTAAAAAAAAAACAAATAATCACAAAAAGTGCTTCTAGTGAACAACTTAAAAGTGTAAAGTGTAAGTGTAGTGTGTGTGTGTAGTGTGTGTAAGTGTACTAAAAAGTGGTACTGGCTGCGATTTGAACTTGCGAAAATGCGAACCCTGTTTTACAGGGCAGTCGATGAACTGTCAGGCTACTTACTTTGGTGACAAATGGTCTAAAAATAGCCGTTCTATTCTAATGCATTTGTTATGATGACAGTTGTCAGTTGGCAAACAGTTGAAAAATATGGACATAATGCAATATTTCTCATCCGCACAATCTCTCCTTGTGCCAAATTGCATACAGATCCGTTTAGCTGTTAAGGCGCGATTGAGTAACAAACATCCATCCATCCAAACTTTCGCATTTGTAATAGTACATAGTAAGAAGTAAGGTTTTTGTTGTGTATGCAGTATACTAATAATATTAAGTTTGTACCTACTGCGCGCACGACATGCGTATGTGTGTGTCGGCGCGCACGCGACACTGTATCGATGCAACACAACAATAAACTAGTATGACACTGACTCGCGGTTTGATTGCACGTGCGTTATCCCGCTCCCGATAAATACGTAACAGTGGCGACGAGGATCAATCAATCAGTACGAAATGTTTTCTAGTGGAGTTTTTGGTGCTATTACCAATTTTGACCACCTCACAAACGAGTGGGGTACATATAAGTCACGGCTCACGCAGTGGTTTGTCGCGAATGACATAGACGCGGCGTCGGATAAAGCCAAGGTCAAACGAAAAGCAATACTTCTAAGTGCATTGAGCGACGCAAGTTACAAACTAGCGAGTGACCTGGCGTTGCCGCGGAAGATCGAGGAGGTGGAATATGACGACATTATCCATCTGTTGGACCGCCATTTTACCCCGAAAAGGCTTGGTTTCGCGGAGAGGTTTCACTTCTACTCGGCTACGCAGCGCCAAGGTGAAAGTCATACTCAGTGGGCAGCAAGGATTAGGGGATTGGCGGCACACTGCGGATTTAAAAATCTGGAAGAGGCCCTTCTCGATAAAGGACAATGACCAAAGTTGGTACCAAAAAATCTCGCGCCTCAAAACCAAAATATTATAGTAATTAGTTTCATATTTTTTTACGGCATTACGCGTCGGGGATTTGATTTTTGAACTGGAAATATACTTTTCGAGTTTAAAAGTACGAATATTGTTTTACTCCCTTTATATGACGTTCCGTTTCAACTGAATATAAATGACGTTCCGTTTCAATTGAACAAACCCTTGTCTGTCGAGCGGACTCTAAAATTAATAACAATTAAGTAAGATCAGTACACCAAATCGATTTAGTTTGGTTTATTGCTATTTGCAACAAAATAGATTTTCTCAGCCTAAAGATTTTGATTTATCGATTACATCCCTAAATCCCGACTAGTTTATAGCACTTACTATACTCTATGGTTTATAGTTATCTTATCTGTGGCATCTGACATTTGTACTGTACTGACTGACTATTGGCAATGTAAAGGTCTAAAATAAAATCGAGTTTCAGTCAAGCATACTGTGGATGTTACTTTAACTCGTAATTCTTACTAATATTAGTGTATTACGCTGTTTTTAGAGCAATAATGTAATGTATGTGTGTTAAAATACGTCGTTGGTAGCGTCGAATAAATAGACCTACTTTTTAGGTTAGTTTCGATTTTATAAAATAACTCTGAAACGCGGGTTTTTTTTTCCAAAATAATTTTTGTAGGAGTTAATACGATCAGTGTAGTCTATAAAAAACAAGGTTTGATTTTGATGCAGCATGGTACGGGATTCCATACTTCCATGAGCATTCTCTTTTGTGATGGGAATGGCAGCTGGTCCTGAGCGCGAGAAATTGTTCGCCAAGGATCTGCAGGAACTGACGCTGGTCAAGGCCGTGGAGTTGGCTGAGAACGTGTGCGCATCGCGCAAAGCAGCAACGACCACCCAAACATCGAGCGGCGCGGGTGGCAACAGCATGGCCGCCGCGGCCGCCGTCAGCGCGGCGCCCGACGGCGTGTTCAGTATCTCCAGGAACGAAAAGTGCAGTGTGTGCGGGTATACCAATCACAAGTCAAATCAGTGCCGATTTATAAATTATAAGTGTAAAAAATGTAACCATAAGGGTCATTTAGGTAGAATGTGTGCGGCTAACTCAAAAGTAAATTACGTCACGAAAGATATGGTGGATGTCGGAGACGATGGTAAGTCACATGTACTTAACATTAAGTGCGTGAGAGGTAGACCAATGTCGGAGCTAATACAAGTAAATGGTGTATTTTTGGAGTTTGAAATAGACAGTGGATCTGCCGTCAACGTTATTTCAGATCATACATACCAATCTTATTTCAAGGAAGTGCCATTGTTCGACAACGATAAAAAATTATTTAGTTATACAGGAAGTAAAATTATAACTTTAGGGTTCATTCGGTTGTCCGTGACGTATTTAGATAGCACTCATGTGTTAAAGTTCTACGTAGCGCGCAGCGGCGCCGGCCCGTCGCTCCTAGGCCGCGAGTTCTTACATACTTTTCATTTAGAGTTTGCCCCGGCGGCACCCGTTAATTATATTGATAATCCACTGAATCGTGAAATCAATAAAATTATTTCGCAATTTCCCAAACTTTTCTCTAATAAATTAGGTTGTTTCAACAAAAATAAGGTATCTTTAAAATTAAAACCTGATACTAAGTTGTTATTTTTTAAAGCAAGACCTGTCGCTTTCGCTTTAAGGGAAAAAATAGATGTAGAGCTGAATCGTCTCGTAGATCTTGGGATATTAGAACCTGTGGAATATTCAGAATGCGCCTCTCCCATAGTTCCGGTATTAAAAAAAGACGGGGGTGTTAGGATCTGTGCAGATTATTCCGTAACTATTAATAAGCAATTAATGATTGAAAAATATCCAATACCAACTATCGATGAATTGTTCTCGAAATTACACGGTGGTGAGCAGTTCACCAAATTAGACCTTTCTCGAGCGTACAACCAATTTTTGCTGACAGAAGAGTCACAGGCACTTACATGCATCAACACGCACCGTGGCCTTTTCAAATATACCCGATTAGTGTTTGGACTGGCGAGTGCGCCCGCCGTGTTCCAACGCGCTATGGAAGGGTTGCTCGCAGGATTAGACGGAGTAATCATTTTCTTAGACGATATTTTGATAACAGGTAGTAACACTAATGAGCATATTAACAGGTTAACAGTAGTTTTAAAACGCCTAGAAGATGCAGGATTAACGGTTCAGAAGGATAAATGTGAATATTTTAAAAACGAAATTTGCTACCTTGGTCATATTATCGATAAAAATGGGATACGAAAATCTCCAGATAAAGTCCAGGCCATATTAAAAGCTCCAAAACCGACAAATGTCTCACAGTTACAATCATTTTTAGGGTTAATAAATTATTACAGAAGTTTTGTACCAAACGCTTCGTCGATACTTAACTCATTATATGAATTACTTCATAAAAATAAAAAATGGGAATGGACCCCAATTCACGACGAGGCATTTGAGCAAATTAAGAAACTACTTGCTTCTGATCAGTTGTTAGCCCATTTCGATCCTACCGCAAAACTGATACTAACCGTAGATGCTTCGCCACAAGGGTTAGGCGCTATCCTATCGCAGTTATCACGTACCGACGATCGCGAGAGACCTATCGCATTTGCTTCAAGGACGCTCACGGCTGCGGAAAAAAATTATTCGCAGTTACAGAAGGAGGCTACGGCTATAATTAACGGGGTGAGAAGATTTCACCAGTACTTGTATGGCCGTGTCACACCGTTCATATTACGAACGGATCATAAACCATTGATAACGATTTTTGGTCCGCATCGAGGAATCCCTGAAATATCGGCGAATAGGCTACAACGCTATGCGCTGTTTTTATCAGCGTACAATTATGCCATCGAATATATTCGTAGCGGTGATAACAGTGCAGATTTTTTATCTCGAGCGACGATAATGGATGACAACCGGGTGCAGGACGAAGCGCGGGGGGAAAACCGCGACTGTGAGGAGCGCGCTGCTTACGTTAATTTTGTTGTTGAAGGTAGTCTACCTATTACGCTAAAAGAATTACGTGACGAAACCTATAGTGATGAGATTTTAAAAAAAGTTAAAAACTATGTAATAAAGGGTTGGCCGCGTAAAGTTCACGACCCCGAATTGCGAGCGTATTTTGACTGTCGTTCCCAATTGGCATTGGAAAATGAATGCTTAATGCGTGGTCATAAAGTAGTTATTCCGTATACGCTTAGAGAAAAAATGTGTGCAGAACTACACGATTCGCATTTCGGGGTTGTAAAAATGAAGGCAGCCGCACGCGAAAAAGTTTGGTTTCCGGGAATCGACGCGGCGCTTGAACGGTTGGCGGCCGCGTGCAACGTGTGCGCACAGCTGCGTCCCTCGCCGCACCGCGCGCCCCCCTCGCCGTGGCCTTTTCCGCCGCACGCCTTCTATAGAATTCATTTGGATTTTCTTGGACCGTTTCATAACCAAATGTTTTTAGTTATAGTAGATGCTTTTTCTAAGTGGGTCGAATGTTATTCAGTCAGTACAACATCTTACGGAACAAAAACCGTTATAAGTAGATTATGTGATTTTATGTCTAGGGTAGGTATACCGCACACGTTGGTGACGGACAATGGAACTTCTTTCACGTCTAGGGAGTTTGAGAATTTTTGCAGTTTAAACGGTATTCAACATGTTTTATCACCGGTATACCACCCGTCAAGTAACGGACAAGCCGAAAGTTATGTCAAAATAATTAAAAAAGGTCTCAAGAGTATCATAATACAATTTGACACTAAAATACCTCTACAGGAAAAAATCGCGAAATTTTTATTTGATTATAGAAACTCCAAAAATAGTACCACAGGTAAATCTCCAGCAGAAGTACTTTATGGTCGTCCTCTACGCTCGCGGCTGGACTTAATTAATCCACTTCAAGTTGCTTCGACATGCACCGATCTTTCGCTGACCGTAAGGAAAAATCAGTCTTTACAGAGTAAGAACAAGGGAGGAAAGGAAAGACCAAAATTTAATTTAGATGACGTTGTTTGGATAAAACGATTCTGTGGAAACGATAAATTTTGTTGGATACAAGGAAAAATTAAAGAAGAGATTGGGAATGTCATGTATTCGGTGTATATTCCGGAGCTGAATTGCAAAGTAATTCGTCACATAGACCAGATTCGGCGTTTTCAAGCCAAAAGTATTTCAGAGGTCCAGGACAAAAACAATGATTGCCATTTGGACATAGATGCCGATGATAGCAGCGTATCATCACATTCTGAATCTGCAGGCGTAGTGGGTGAGAACGGCGATTCCGTAGGCACCGAACCCCCAACACCCGCCGAAGAAGTTCATGAGGAAGGGACGGGCGTTGAATCAGTAGCCTCACATTCGCCCTCGACACCAGAATCGCAATTCACAGAAGAAGGCGCTGAGAATAATTCGGAATCAGACTCTCAAAATCGAAGATCCAAACGACGTCTACAGCCGGTTAATTATAAGCCATATTTCTAAACTAGGTGGGAAGGGAATGTTGTGTATGCAGTATACTAATAATATTAAGTTTGTACCTACTGCGCGCACGACATGCGTATGTGTGTGTCGGCGCGCAAACGACACTGTATCGATGCAACACAACAATAAACTAGTATGACACTGACTCGCGGTTTGATTGCACGTGCGTTATCCCGCTCCCGATAAATACGTAACAGTTTTAAAGCGAATAAATAAAACAAGTATTTACCAAAACGTCACCACTAGTGATTGTAGGCATGCATACTATTTCTGAAGTCGCCAGTAGTTCGTCCGTGTCCACGTAAGATATAAATGTCGCTAAACCTTTAATATCTTCAAAGGCGTTTTCCGTTTTATTCAAATTCAGGATTCTGGTGATTTAAATTATACAAATACCGTTAATTCTATAATGTACACGAGCTTTATTTATATATATATATATTTTAAAGAACCTACGTTTCAACCGTTAGCTGTGGTATCTCTTGTTCGGAAAAATCAACATTATGGTGGATTCGCAAATGACAAGCAATCAGTAGTAGTTTATCCTCTTGAATTCCGATTTCGCGCAAAGTAATCGTTTTTGGTGTTCTCTTTGTCAAAGATATATCTGGAAACGAAACATAAATGTTAAAAATGAACAGTTTTGAAAAAATATGCAATATTTTTCTTTTTATCACAGCAACATAAGCCACATATCTGTAGAATGCTGGTGTACAAGAAAATATTAAAAAAAACAATACTACTGACCTGCCAATTCAGCAATTTGTGTTAACAAATCGGGTTGTTGCCTATGTATTTCCTGCACAACCACCAAGGTGTCCACACCGCAGAGTGCACGCTCCACCACATGCACTGCATCACCAGCACTCAACTCCTAATGAAAATTAACTTAGTTAGCGTCTGTTTCTTCTCATGATGATTTACTTAGTTGTCGTCAATTTATTTGCTTAATTTACTCAAATAATAATAAGAAGAAGACATCAAAGATAAAATTTAAATGCATAATTATATTGGTCTTTTTATAGCAATTGAAGAGGTTCTACTCAACATTCTTCCTAGTTAATTCTGATATAATCATGATACAAACATGGCACTTTACGTCATTACTTATTTGCAATAGAAGAATAAAATGTGTTAAAAGTAGATACAATTAGGTAATTGCACTGGTTTTTTCAAACAGTGACGTGTACCGCAAGGCTCTGTTTTGGGGCAATTGTTGTTTTACATAATTAAATGAACACCATGGCTGATCATGGAATGAACTTTATTAGTATACTAGCTGTTGCCCGCGACTTCGTTCGCGTGGAAATTTTGGTATATATGTGAGAGACTGCCTCGTTAGTCGAGTGGTCGTACGTGTGAACACTAAGCATGTCCTGGGATCGATGCACGGGTCGGGCTAGGTTAAAAAAAATGTTTATTTTAATTACATAAAGCTATGACGCACATGATTTAGAGATCACCTTTTGAGCAAGGCGATGCTTGTGTGACTCCGCTCTTCCACTTAACATTAAACAATGTGTGCAATTGAAAAAAATACTATAAATAATAGTGTTATTGGGTTATTCCATCAGGAATTTCTCATTAGTCGCGCGCGCGCACCCGACAGCGTCAGGCCTATTTTAATATACGGAACGTTGATTCGTCTGTTGTAATAAAATGACGAACGTTGCAAAGTGCAATGTGTGTAATATCATCATTGATGAAATGTTGTCATATATTCAAAATAAGGTGTCAATCATGGACGAAGAATCACTAGTGCGGATCTGCAAGGCTTCATTCACAAGTGATGAAATCAAGAACTCGAATTCACTCCTGTTTGAGTCCATCCCAACGGACATAAGAAAAATATTGCGAAAAAACAAAGGGAAGGAGGAGCGCGATGTAACGGATATCATAAATCTATTTAAATCGACAGAGCCCGACATTATTCCAATTTTTGTGGCAAGACAACTGGATAAATTACCGCCAATTCTGATAGATCACTTGGATTGTTCTAAATTGTTAAAGGACATACAAGTGTTGAAAGCCGAAGTTGAAGGTATAAAGTCGACCTATGCTACCCTGGAAAGTGTTAACAAATTAAAAACGGACGTTCTTTGCGTAAAAAACGACTCCCAGTCGCCGGCATCGGTGTTCAAAGTAAGTCTTACAGGACTTTCGCATGATTGTCATAATCTGAGTGACGAGTTTGATGTGAACAACAAGAATACTGAATCTTTGAATAATCGATCACCATTGTCACAATATAGATATGTGGGGGTAGTTGACGAGAAACAAACCGATCATGACGCAAGTGAGCGGCAACGGTCGGCAGAACGCGGGTTGGCGAGTGCGGGTGGCGATTGCCGGTCGTCGCTGCCGCGTCATAAGGCGAGTGCGGGCGCTGACTGCGGCGCGGAGAGGGAACGCCTGTCTATGAGTCAAGAAACGAGTGCGCGGACCGGTTCTGTGCCTAGCGCTGCGATGACGTCAGACGCACCTAGTAAGCCTGTGCAGATAGCGGATCAGCTGACTGCCACTGGTAAGGACGGGCATAGCTTTGCCACTGGACAGCATGGATTACGGCGGCCGGTGTATGTATGCGGAACTACGACCAAAACAAACAATGATAATAGCGAAGGATGGCAGAGAGTAATGCATCGTAAAAGGTCAGCGAAATATCGTTTCTTAGGCAAGTCAGGTGTAGCCAGAGATTTGGAGTGTACATTTCGTGGGGCAGATAGAAAAATTCCAATGTTTATTACAAATGTGCATAAGACGACAATAGAAAGTGACATAATAAAACATATTTACAATAAGACACAGGAAACTGTGTCTTTAGAGAAAATAAATATGAAATATGAAAGGGGACACAAAGCATACAAGTTTTTTATATCAGAGGCCAATCTACCAAGGTACATGGACGAAACTTTATGGCCTGCAGGTGTCTTATTTCGGCGGTTTGTAAACTTCAAACACAGGACAAGAAACGGTGTATATCTTACCGAGGCCGACGGTCCAAACAAACCAAATAATGGATAGTGGCCCTTATCGCTTTGCTACTTTTAACTGCAAAAATGTAAAACGTTCCATCGGTGACGTCAGAGATCTGTGTCGTTCGTGCGACGTGGTTTGTCTCCAGGAAACTTGGTTGATGCCGCACGACATACCCTTTATCAGCACGATCGACAGCGGTTTTGGGTACACTGCGACGTCTGCGGTTGATACATCGGCGGGGATATTGCGCGGGCGTCCCTATGGCGGCGTAGCGTTGCTATGGAGATATAGTGCATTTCAACAGGTGTCAGTGTTACAGTGCGATAGCGCCCGTATTTGTGCCATTCAAATCACAACGAGTGTCAGAAAAGTGATCGTAATGAGTGTTTACTTACCAACTAATTCTGCTGATAATTTACAAGATTTTACTGATTGTTTGAGTGAGATAAGTGCCATTATTGACGAATATGGAATCGAATCTGTTTTTATTTTAGGCGACTTTAATGCGGATCCGGGTGAGTTGTTTTTCAGTGAACTTATGCATATTTGTAGCGACCAACAATGGTCATGTATAGACATAGATATGCTAGGGTTAGACTCGGGTACTTTTACTTTTGTAAGTGATGTGCACGGGACTAGCAGCTGGCTGGACCACTGTTTAGCTACTCACTCGGCTCAGCAGGCTGTTGTTGATGTATATGTTAAGTATGACACTCTGTGGTCTGATCATTTCCCACTTGTGGTTCTGTGTAATTTAAAATTACTGTCCCCTAAGGTCACGTCTCAAGTTACGAATGTAAATAAAGATGTAGTGTGGGGTATAAAAAGTGAGGAACAAGTTTCTATGTATGCCAAAGAGTGTCATAAGCGACTTAAAGTAATTGACTTCCCTCCTGAGTGTGTGAGCTGTGCTGATTGTTTTTGTAGTGACCGTGGTCACAGGCTTGTTCTGGATACGCTTTACTCCGACATTGTGACTGCCCTCCGTGACGCGGCAGTGGCGAGTCGGGGAAGCGCGGGGAAGAGCGGGGTTGGCCCGCGCATAGCCGGGTGGAACAAACATGTCAGCGAGGCTCACAGGGTGGCCAAATCTAAGTTCCTCGATTGGGTGTTATGTGGTAGGCCTAAGTCAGGTTTTTTATACAAAGAAATGTGCGATAGCAGAAGAGTGTTCAAGTCTCGATTAAAATGGTGCCAAAAACATCAGGACCAAATAAGAATGGACGCTCTAGCTGTGAAACATTGCAAGGGGGATTTCCGCGGTTTCTGGAAGGGCACCAAAAAAGAAAACTTACGCCCTGGCCTTCCTGTGAGCATCGATGGTGTGAATGACCCGAAGGAGATTGCGAATCTTTTTAAGAACCATTTTTCGGTGAAGTCTCCATTGGGTGCAGCGGTGGAAGTGCTCAATGCTGACGTAAACAGTCGGACAGGGACTGCCTTCCGGGCGAAGGACGTAACTGCAGCCATAAGGCTTATCTCGAGGGGGAAGTCCCCGGGTCATGATGGGCTCAGCATTGAGCACTTGCAGCACGCTGGTCCGCACATTGCTAGGGTCTTGGCTATGTTTTACTCGCTGTGCGTGAGCCATTCCTACCTACCTGCCGACTTTATGAAAACAGTGGTAGTACCTGTAGTGAAGAATAAAACGGGTGACCTTACGGATAAGAGTAACTACAGGCCTATTTCTCTTGCCACTGTAACTGCTAAAGTGTTTGACGGTTTGCTTAACGCACAGTTAAATAGATCGGTAACTCTGCACGATAACCAGTTCGGGTTTCGTCCCCGGCTGTCCACTGAAAGTGCTATATTGTGTCTTAAGCATACCGTCAAATACTACACGGGTCGGAAAACGCCCGTGTACGCGTGCTTCCTCGATTTGTCCAAGGCTTTTGACCTTGTAGCGTATGACCTGCTGTGGAGCAAGCTGAGGAGCATAAATTTGCCACTGGAACTCATCAGAATGTTCCAGTACTGGTATGCGCACCAGTCTAATAGTGTTAGGTGGGCGGGGGCAATGTCGGATGCGTATCAGCTCGAATGCGGAGTCAGACAGGGTGGCTTAACATCTCCTACCCTGTTTAATCTGTATGTTAACGGGCTGATCGTGGCGCTCAGCAGTGAGCATGTCGGTTGTCACATTGACGGTACATGTGTCAATAATCTAAGTTATGCTGACGACATGGTGCTGATGAGCGCTTCGGTTTGCGGTTTGAGGAAGCTGTTACAGATATGCGAGGAATATGCTTGTGATCACGGTTTATTATATAATGTAAAGAAAAGCCAGTGTATGATCTTTGAGACTGCCAGTGCAAAATGTCCGCAAAGCATACCGCCGATCAGACTCAATGGGGTTCCTTTGCAAAGGGTGGAAAAATTTACATACTTGGGACATGTTTTGACTGTCGACCTCAAGGATCACGCAGACATGGAACGGGAGCGGAGGGCGTTGTCTGTTAGAGCGAACATGATTGCCCGCAGATTTGCTCGATGCTCTAATGAGGTTAAGGCTACACTCTTTAGAGCGTACTGTACATCGCTTTACTCGTGCAGTCTGTGGGCCCACTACTCTAACAAAAGTTACGACGCCCTCCGCATCCAGTACAATAACGCGTTCAGGGCGGTGATGGGGCTGCCCCGATACTGCAGCGCATCGGGTATGTTTGCAGAGGCTCGCACTGACTGCTTCCACGCGACCATGCGCAAGCGCGCCGCGTCCTTGGTGCGCAGGGTACGGGGTAGCCCCAACATCGTACTGGTGATGATTGCTGGAAGACTGGACTGCCCCTTCATCCGACATTGTTCCGACAGACATGTTGCTGTACCAGTGTCGGAGAGAAGGTATTAGTTATGTTTTGATGTTGTTTTGTATTTTTTTTTGTGATTATTAGCTCTGATTTATTTTGATTTCATTTAATAAGTTTTATGTAGTTCTTAATTGATTCAATGTGATTAGTCTGATTTTATTTTTTATTTGGTTTTATTTGATTTCATTTAATTCTATCTTGATTTTCTTATTTATGTCTTGGGTGATTTTTATCAATTTATGTGTGGCAATGGGTGTAATATACCTGAAATAAATGAAATTATTATTATTATTAGCAGCCACGGAATCTGGATTTGGTGGAAATAGGCTCGGCCCCTATCACATGGGAGTTCAACATAACTGGCGAAATGTGGGTGTACAATTAGGTACACTTCTGCCTAAACATTTGGGGATTACATGGCGTGAGGTGTGAGAACTGACTGGCTGATCAAAATGTAATAATGTGGGTGATAACTACAAAAATTAGTATATAATTTTGTAATGAACACCTGCATGTTACCCATGTATCACAAATATACGATTTGATTTTAAATAATGATCCTTGAATCTAAATTGTGCGTTTGGTAAAAAAAATATTTGCTAATCTTACAAAATTGCACGGATTCGATGAAAAACATTACGATGGTCTGCTATATTGCTACTTACATTCTTTAGTTGAGGCAGTGTTATCAATTTAGCTGGTAATTTACTTTGAACACGAGAAAGACACGTTGATTTTCCGATCATAGTCTCACCAACATTTATTACCGCAAAGTATCTGAAAAATAAGAAAACCATCAGAAAGATTAAATGAATGTAGATTTACAGAAAAAGATTATAATCATATACAAGCTTATCTTTCAAAGAAAGTAACACAATATAACTACGCTGTTACCTTAAATCTGGGCAAAATCTTTTCGAAACTGTATCCAAGTGAGCAAATAAGATTTCTTCCACCATTCGATCATCATTTGTAGTGGTATATATGCCTTGAATGGAGCCTAATTTTGTAGCATCCTTGATTAATTCTAATACATCACTTTCCTTGTCTAAGTTGTGAAACGATATTTGGATTTGCACACCCATCTTCTGCCAGTTCCTGAATAATCAAAAAAGTACTGTATTGTTAGGACGGGTTAGAACACAACATCACCATGGTCGTGGTCTTCATCGCGGTCATTAGAATCATATTGAAATTAGAAAGTACTGTATTAAATCATTTTGCTTACCGTAACTTAAATTGGAACTTTGCAGTTGTATGCGCTTTGCTATGAACATGTAATTTCCTCGCACCACGAGCAACTAGTTTGTCGACCATCTGGAGTCCAAAACTATTTTCATTCAATACTACAACTTGAGTGTGGTTTGGATTGCAAGATATTCTGAAAGAAAAATAATAATATTGTGAATTGCTATATGAGCCACCTTAACCAAAACGATTTGTGATTTTAATAATTGGCTTGGCTCAATAAAAAATCAAAACAAAAAAATCTCTCTTCACCTGGGCTGAATTTGGGTTGAATAGCCTTCCATCTTCAGTAGTACTCTGCCGCGGTGCCTGCTGGCCGCGAGCAGTCGGAAGGCGCGCGCAGCGTCGTGCGGCGCATACGACACTCGCGATAGAGGACGCACGTACCCGCGGGCAATACCCTCGCTCAACATCGCCTGTATTTCCTGTGGATTCAAGTAAATGTTTTACCGACAACAGATCCATGGTTTATTTAGAACCGCCCAAGCTCAGGATTTTAAAAGTTACAACTTCTTCAGTCCGGTTTTGTTTTTTTTTTCTATTTCGCGCTAATCAGCAGCGCCTTTGTCCTATATTTCTGTGTTTTATTAGATAATAGAACTTGGTGAGAACTACGTAGTTAAGTTTCTCACTCCAATTAGATGAATCTGTCCAAGAGAGTTGTGACGCTATGTCTTTTCAACCTCTTAAAATGCAGGCCACCCACCATCACCACTCTGTTTTTAGAGCAAGTTCATTGTTGTGTTTTAAGAGTCTATTCTAGTATTTGTTGCTGTATTGTGTCATATCTTGTTTGACTGTAGCCTGCCTGATGCCACAGAATTAGTAAGTACGTAATAAATTGTAGCGTACAGTCGAATCACTAAAATATTTTGAAAGGCGAAATATGAGCCACTAAGTACTCATACTTCGGCTACAAACTTACATATTTTCTTTAAACCAACACGCGCGGTTCGTACTTTATATCCTGTGAAAAAACTTTTTGCACAGAGGCTCTTTTTTTCTGAAGTAAATTAGGAGCCCTATGCTTCGAGGCCTTAATAGGCAATTATAGCATACACAGGTTGCAAAAAGGGCACTTATATCTGAATTTATTCGAGGCAAGACGTACAAATTTTCAAGTTTGCTGCGCTCGCTCTTGCAGCCTTCTTTCCCTGGAATCTTAACTTTGTCTTAAGTCGATCAAGTGACTCCTCGATGAAGGATTGAAACAATTCTAACCTGTCCAAGGCAGAGTGTCAAAAAAAAAACCAGCTGACTTCGCGCGCTCTTGCAGCCTACTTCTTTTTCAAACTTGAATTTGTCTGTAACATGTCTAGAAAAAGACTAACTTGTCTGGAGTAGAGAGCTTAAACAAGTATGGAAAATGTAACCAATCCGGGGTGCTAACATTTTTGAAGTGGCTATTGTATTTTAGATGCTTAGAAGAACTACAGCTATATCCGTAAATAGTAAACTTAACCCTTACAAATCGGTTTTTATACACAACCTTCTACCCGCCCCCCCCCCCTGGCTCAAAAGCAAGCGACACCCTTGAATCAGTTCTTTGTTTTACTGTTTAATTGTGATATCATATTTGTATTTATCGTATGATCATCAAGATTGATATCTATGGTATCCTATCTTTTACCGTAAAATATTCATGAATGACCTCCAAGTGCGGACATCATCAGGCTATATAATTATACTAGTTGCTTTTAAAAATGGTCAAGGCATTAATAAGTAATGGTACCTATTTACTATAAATAGAATACGTTCCGTGTCCGAGTGGCTGACATCACATACAACCTTACAACAGACGACAGAAATTTCAAAGGAAGAAATACCGCAAGTTCTATATGACCTTATAATAATGCTACTCAACATATTCGTGTAATGTAATGTAATGTGGCTTTTCTTGAAGTACTTACTTGTATTTCCTCGGGAGCTTCAAATATTGTTGAGAAATCGACAGTAGCATACGCTCTTGCTCTAGTGAGGTTGTACATTCCATATTCAAATTCTTCGTCTAGATTGTGAAGTTGAGAAACATCAAAACATGCGCCCAGAGCACAAACACAGTCAAGTGTATTCTAAAAAATAGGAAATTCTCCAATGTAGATGTTGTTAATGACCTAATTATGATTAGGTTATGCTTATCTATACAAATAAATAAAATTGAAGTGTCTGTTTTCGTGTTTATTTGCGTCGTTTTTTTTAAGTCGCGAGCGAAGTGGTTGTGACAAATAAACATTTTTTTAAATTTTGTCTGTTTGTTTGTTATTCCGGCTAATCTCCGAAACGGCTGGACCGAATACTGGGACTTTTGACGGGCCTTTTACTGTTTGATAGTTGATGTATATGTTACGGTAAGTATGATTAGTTGAAAATTATTAATAACTAGCGGCCCGCCCGGCTTCGCACGGGTGGACATTTATTTTCCTCTAATTCACCCCCCCACCTAATTTTTCTTCACCTCTTTATAATATTAGTGTGGATTATCTATAATTATTATTAATTACTGAAAGTTGAGGTAAAAGTAAGAAATTAAACACATGTGTCGGTGATTAATAACAATGTAAGCTTAGTGCCGATAAATGTAATAATAGACGCTTAGCGTTTTTCGGAGTCCATGATTGTATAATTTTTATCTGGGATATTATTAATCGGGCGAATAATATACTGAATGGGCGACTATTATACCAAGTAAGTAACTATTTATGGGAAATTATTAATCGGGCGAATAATTCAGCCACAGTTCAATCACTGTTCAGCCAGTTTTAATTATATGACTTCATAAATAAAACAATTGAACATTTTGTTTAGTTAGGGTTTATTATTAAGAAAAAAATATATTTTACAATATCATAAGGCTTTTGGGGAATAAGGTGGTTAGTGTACTAACCACCGTGGCTGTGGGCGTGAAAAATAATCAAAACAGGAATGAGAAAGAAAATGTTACTACAGCCTAAATATAATGAATAACTTATTTCCTGAGAAAATGTAAAAAACATGCTTTATCTTTACGAATGCAAAGAGGGACTTTACAGGTGCTACTTTGCCATACAGTACGTGCTGGACTTTTAGTGCTGAATTTCTCGCATCTTCGTGAAGTAAATCGTTCTGGCTGAAATTATGATATGTAAGAGTCATGTAAATCAGGGGCAGAAGACGAGTATTTTTATAGGTAGGCTTTTTGTATTCCCATCTCCAAATTCAGAGAAAGAAATATTTCTATTTCTTCAGGCGTAGTAGGAGTATAAGGTTTCCTTTTTGCGTAGCATACAGATTTGTTTGAAAGCAAATTATCTCAAATAGATCCTCTGACCAAAACAAGCGAAATAGCTGTGTAGATGTGACACTATCTAAATCTTTTGTATGATTTGGAATACCTCCACCTCCTGTTTAGTCTGCCAGTTTGGTTCCGCTACAACAGTTTCATTGGACGACGCTGAAACACTCGTAGTAGGGACATGACTATCTGAAGTATGGCAAAATTTGATAAAGGTACGTCGTCATCCGAGGCAGATTCATCATTCAGTCCTGTCTGTAGCTCTGGGGGTATGTCGCCGAGCACATCACAGTTTGCAGTCCATCATTGTATACTTCATTTGGTTCCGGACTACACTCACTCTCACCATCTACTGAAGGAATGTCTTCTAAAAGAACGTCGTGAATGTTACGTTCATTCGGCACACGCGACATTCTGAAAAATCTAATATATAAAATTCTCGTGTCACAGTTTTCGTTGCCATACTCCTCCGAAACGGCTTGACCGATTTTGATGAAATTTTGTGAGCATATTGAGTCGGTCTGAGAATCGGCTAACATCTATTTTTCATACCTCTAAGTCATAAGGGGGTAGGTAGGTAGGGTAGGTAAGTAGGTTAGGTAGGTAGGATAGGTAGGTAGGGTAGGATAGGTAGGTAGGTAGGGTAGGTAGGTAGGTAGGTAGGTTGGTAGGTAGGGTAGGTAGATAGGTAGGGTAGGTAGGTAGGTAGTGTAAGGTAGGGTAGGTAGCTAGGGTGGGTAGGTGGGGTAGGTAAGTAGGATAGGTAGGTGGGGTAGGTAGGTAGGTTAGGTAGGGTAGGAAGGGTAGGTAGCTAGGGTATGGTAAAAAAAGTGCATTGCAACGCATGCCGGGCACAGCTAGTAACATATAAATTCATCTATCTATTTCATCTACAAAACGAATAAAATAATACCAACTATGGCCACAGTGGTTAGTAAACTAAACACCATTTATTAGCATTACCACCACCTCCACGCACCACCACCACTACCACCACACTACCACACCTCCATTTTACCACCACCATTTTTTAAATTTATTTATTTAGGAGGTTATTTACAAAAAAACTATAAAAGGTACAGTTTATTTTTTATAATAAATCAATTGAAATAATTCTAAATAACAGATAATTTATACCGAATTCATAACATAATAAACACTCTTACCTTTATTATCGAATTTTAAAATATTCCGTGAAAAAAAATACTGCACAAATTTTTCAAATTGTTGAATAAACATAACCGTCGCACCTCACCGCCAAAGTTTCGCAACACACGGTCAACACTTTAAAAAACATATTAATAGTCCAGCGCTTCGTCGATACATGGCGTGGAAATATACTTTAAACAAGCGAGAATAAAGTTATTAGAACAATGACCACCAAACCAGAAACAGTTGGACGACTAATATACTGAATGGGTGACTTTTATGCCAAGTAAGTAACTATTTATCCGGCCATTGCGGCAAGGAGAACATAGGAAGCAAGAGCGAGTGAAGCTAGCTCGGGATCGTGGCACCCCGAATCGGACTGATTAGATTCCAAAGGGATGGCGGGGTCTAGTGAGCGGCTCGCTCACTAGACCCCGCCATCCGTTTAGTGAACGAACTAAGAACCCGGCATCCCCTTCGTGTTAGGTTACTTTAAACTCTTTAAACGCAGCGGGGCAACGTCGACTATGACTTATCTACAATCTAGTGGTTAATAAGCTTTAGTTTTTTTCTGAATCTTTGAGTTATCACACTGATCGTATTGAAGAACTAGTAACTCAAATATTTGTACTCTCAAGTCACCGTTTTAAACATTAGGTTTAGTATTCTCCCACTGTTTGTCGCCCACTCAGTATTTCAGTTGCCCATATTCAGTATTTTTGACACCTTCAATTTGAATTTATTTTCGCTCGTTTAAGTACCTACTACCCAATTTGTGTTTTCAAGTTGCCGTTTGAAACATTTGTATTCGCGCACTGTTTGTCACCCACTAAGTATTTCAGTAGCCCTTATTAAGTATTTTTGGTAATTTGAATTCATTTTCACTCGTTTACTATCTGTTCTTGTTTGATTTATGTAAAACCAAAGAATAAAGAATTTTGCATGTAAGTTTCTTTTAGTTTTGTATTTGAAAGTACTGTGGTATTATTAATAAATTCCTGCTGGACCAATAACTTCGAGTCTTATTTTATTTTATTACTTTTACCGACGAGAGTACTGAATTATTAATAACAGCTGCTAAAAGTGATGAATTTCAATTTTATATTAACATTAACCAAATCATGAGGTTATAAGTAATCATTTTTAAATAATCACACTTAACGTAACGTACAGACGCCAGCACATCAAGCTACTACAATCTGTCAAATTTCTTTAATAGATTTTCAACTTTATCTCTTAAAGCATTAGGTTCAAGGTTGGTCGGGAAAATCTGATAGTTTCGGGTAGGTTGACCTGCTGGCGTCTGTACAATAAGGAGTAACTACTTTTATATTAGAAAAAGAGTTCGGCTTTCGTGTAAGAAAAAGAAATCATTAAAATTGTTATCTAACAAAATCCGATTCGAATATGGAGGTAATAGCTACATATAATAATATAATATATCGAGGTCATACCGTCTTCAAGGTTCCCCTAACTGAGCTTATAACAAATTTACAACCCTCCCCTTTTTTGGCATTACGAATCATATCTACGAAACTTTGATCTCGAGAATTGCCGACATGATCAGCTGAAAACAAATAAAAGATTAATAATTATAGTTTCATTTAGATTTATCATGTATGTATGTATAAATAGTTGGATATAACTTGTTTACCTTTCAACTCCGGGAATAGTTTAAGTAAGAAACGTTTTTTTTTAATGTCACTAACGGTCGTGAATACTTCACAGCCGTGAGCAAGAAGTATGGATAACACAGCTTGCCCCAAAGCTCCAGCCCCTCCATGTACTAACACAGAGACATCAGGAGTCAGCTCCTTGCCATATTTGATTCCCTATAACAAAACAGGATTGTTAAATTCTTTTACTAGTCGTCCTCTTGATCTAGATTCTAGCCGATTGTTTGATGATTACACTCTCTCAATGCTGTGGTTATTAGTAGGAAATACAGACTCGGGTACAGAGTTCCATTCTGATTGTGCACGTAATAAATGCGAAGAAGAAGTGCTGAGTACGACTTGTCCGTTGTCAACATATCAAGCAAACGCGGAAGAGTCCTTGCAGACCTATCGGTCTTCTACATTCAGAGGACCAGTATTGCAAGAGAGGTGGTGGAATCAGTGAAACAATGAACTACGAAATGATTGTTGCTAGAATCAAAGTGTAAACTCACGAGACAGTAGAATGCGTGTGCGTAGGCGAGCGGCACGGTGGCGGCGTCCTCGAGGCTCCAGTGCGCCGGCACCGGCCACAGCAGCTCCGGCTGCGCGCGCACCACGCTGCTGCAGGCACCGTTTCGGACCAGGCCCATCACGCGCTCGCCGCTGTAACATAACATGTATCAGATTCTTTATAACTTTTTAACAATGTTTAAGTCACAGATCTGGCCATAATATAAGACTTGGCACCTCTCCACAGCCGACAATAGGTGAAAAGCAAGAAGAGCTTCCAACTAAAAATTAGTTGTTTGTTTCTGTAAAGCACTAACTGATAGAGAAAGACCCATCACCGGCGGCGCCGCGGCAGTGTTAACAGCCAGCGATCACCTATTGATACAAATGTGTATCTCTTTAACTGACACGAGACCTATATCACCTACTGCACGTTTCTTGAGTGAGAAAATAAATAATGGCGAGTCGCGTCCTCGTCGGTGTTAAAACATATGCCTAATGAACAAAGTCTTTTCATAATTATTTCTCTCTTTTAAACTTTTTCACACCAGCTGTATTAAAAATTTCATTACCTCTCTGTTGTTCCACTGAAATCCATGCCATAGTTGTATTCTTCACTATGTTTTTTTCCAGTTGCTTTCATAATGTCCGTGTTTGATATTCCGGCGTAATGGACCTGAAAAAGTTCAAGCAATTTTTTTAAATTATTTTTTTTTATAAATTATTTGGCTTTAGGTGCGCTTGGTGTCTCCTCCAAGATCTGCTGTTTAAAGCAATTATGATATTGTTTGAAGAAGTTTCTTTAGAAATTTGCACTACATTTGTATACGTATTTTTCTGTTTCGTTCCTCTGTTAATAAACGTGTACAAACTGTTAAATAAGTCAGTAATAATGTACAACAGTATTCACAATAATTGTACGTACCGTGACTGGTACTCCAGAGCTACATGTCTCCGCAGCATCGACCCACTCCAAAGAATTTAAATCCCCGACTTGTGCGGATTGTAACGTCACCTTGCTGCTCACTGTCGCGCTCTCCCGTGCTGGTACGTAATATTCTCCTCCCCACTTACCCTACAATTAAAATTTATTGTGAACATCATACAGTGTAAGATGATTGAATTGATTGAAAAACTTAATTTGACAAAAAAACACTTCGTCTATTTCAATATCAACAATGTTTACACTCACATGATCCAGAACGGTGAACGCTAGATCGATATCCGGTAGATCGTCCAAGAAGAAATTGTTGCCTTCTTCATTATTGACAGTTACTAGGTAAACATTGTTACGTTGTTCATCTTTCCTCCAACATTGTACTAACTGTTTGAGGGCGGAGGGGACAGGGTAGGGGGCAATGATGAGAAGGCGATGGCGGGGGGATAGATTGGAGCGGGCGGCGGTGAGGAGGGAGAAGTCGAAATGCTCGCGCACTGTGATGGTGGTGGTGGGCAGGGCCACGTTACTCGGCCGCCAGCGCACCAGATCCAGGCGAGAGCTAGCGTTGCTGTGAGCCGACAGTTGACGATACAGAGATGACGGCCGGACGCTACTTCCAAACACATCGTCTTCTTCGCTCACTATGAAGGAGTCTTGTCGTACCATTCTATGTAGCATTTGGCACATCTGTAAATATTTAAGAACAATGTAGTTTCCTTGCCAAATCACCATGACACAAACGAAGCAAAAATGGATTCTTACATTGTCGTCGGTTGATAGATTACGGACGATAGCAAGGTCCGCAGTCTTTAGTGAGCTATCACTATTCTTTGTTATGTTCAAGTCTCCTAGATTAAATTCTTCGTAACTAACGTTGACACCATAAACATTGGCTCCAATGTTCTTCATTTCATCAAACACGGAACCTTTCATTTGGTTGTTTGTGATACCAACAACTTTAATTAAGTCTTTAGTAACATTTTCGGCAACCATTTGCAGGAAAATGTGAAGACTTGTGTATGTTGAAACCTGTAAATAAAAATGTCATTTTTTACATTCATCATTTTATTTATAATTCAAATCGTGATCACCTTTCTGACCTTAATCATTTTATTTGCGCAGCATATCTTCATCTTTCATACATTTCTATCAACTATCATCTCAGGAGCCACTCGCAGTCTTCCCACACAATCCTTATATATATATTTCATAATCCTAGTAACGATAAAATTTTAAAAGACTAAATTATAGTCACACTTACTTGTGGGTGTACTTGGAAATAAGGAACGAATTTCAATGCCTGTAACGCCATGTTCCTTTTATTAACAGCTGGTAAATTACGGTATTTGATGTTTTCTATCGTTAGTCCTCCACATCTGAAAATGGCGAAAAAGGAAATCAAATACCTACCTAAAGCGTAGTTTACCAAATGGTTAAATTGTGTTAAAAAATTTTAGTTTACCTTACAAAATCATATTGTTCTAACACTTCAGCCTTATACAGAACTTTGTCCTTTGAAATGATCTTCATGTTGAGATGCTTCTCCACATCCACACCGATTCTGCTGATGTGAGTGGGCAGGGTGACTACGTCGTGCGGTTGTCGCAGCATGTGTAGCTGCAGCAAGCCGTCGAGGAACGTGACCCAGTTGTTGCGCCACACCAGCGAAGCTTCGTTCAGAGAAGCGCTGGCGGCTTCGATAGTACGGAATTGGCCACTATGGAGGAAAATTATAATTTGATTTGTCTCGTGTGTGTTAATGGATCCTTCACGGAGACGCCAACCAAGTATTCTGTACATCAAACTAAGTAACTCTACGCTAAAATTATTGCTGGGAAATGACTTTTTTTTGGATGAAAAATCAGGTTTATGGTAAAACCGGGGCTGCGGGACTGTTCGAAAGAGATACCACGGCCCTAGAACACAAAAGGCAAAGAAGGAACATGGATGGGTTTTAGTATAGTACAAGTATGACACTCCCTTCCGCTCCGCCCAGAGCGGGTGGGGTCATTTGATGAGTTCCCATCCGAAAAAAAACCGGCCAAGTGCGAGTCAGACTCGCGCACCGAGGGTTCCGTACAAAAATTTAAGATTTTCGGAATTTTTCCTATATGTGTACTTTATAACGTTGCTTCATGCCAAATTTCAAGATTCCAGGTCGTCTGGAAGTATCCTTTAGGTTTTGATTCCCTTGCGAGTAGTTGCGAGTTTCAAAATATGCGGCTTTAATTGCTGTATCTTTTGATTGCGTTGACGTAGAAGTTTGATTTTGTTACAGCTTAAAGATATTATAGACTTGAGTATTTGTTAAGAATTTCAATATAATACCACTACGCGTTCATGAGTAAAGGGGTAATAAGTTTAAAATTATTAAAAATATTTTTATTATATGATGTAACTAAAAATTTATGCTTTTCGCAATTTTTCCTTTATCTGTGTTATAAGACGTTGCTTCGTACCAAATTTCAAGATTCTGAGTTCACGGGAAGTACCCTGTAGGTTTTGATTCCCTTGCGAGTAGTGGCGAGTTTCAAAATATGCGGTTTTAATTCCTGTTTCTTTTGATTGCGTTGACATAGAAGTTTGATTTTGTTACAGCTTAAAGGTATTATAGATTTGAGTATTTGATATGAATTTCAATATAATACCACTACGCGTTCATGAGGAAAGGGGTAGTAAGTTAAAAATTATTAAAAATATTTTTATTATATGATATAACTAAAAATGTATACTTTTCGCAATTTTTCCTATATCTCTGCTATAAGACGTTGCTTCATACCAAATTTCAAGATTCTGAGTTCACGGGAAGTACCCTGTAGGTTTTGATTCCCTTGCGAGTGTCGAAAATTTGCGGCATAAACGGGAGTATCTTTTGATCGCGTTGACTTAGAAGTTTGATTTTTTCACAGCTCCAAGAAACCATAGACTTGAATATTTGATATGAATTTCAGCTTGATACCTCTACGCGTTCCTGAGAAAAAAGGTCTTGACAGACAGACAGACAGACAGACAGACAGACAGACGGACAACAAAGTGATCCTATAAGGGTTCCGTTTTTACCTTTTGAGGTACGGAACCCTAAAAAAGGTTAAAACTCAATGTTACGCACTCAAAACGTTGCGCTGATGATTGCATTGAAAAGTTAAGGGGTCGTGGAGGTATTTAAAGCAAAGTAATGATAATAAAAAAAATAAAAAAAGAACTTAATGATAACTATTTATAAAAAAAAGTTGTAACTATGACCTCCAACATCTCCGTAACTAGAAGGTCCCAGGTATTGTCAAGAAAAAATAGTGATCGCAATGACGGGGAGAATAAGTGCCTTTCGGCTTCGTTAAGGGGTCTTTTAAACCTATTATAGATTTAATAGACCTACTGGAAATCTCGTAAGAGCATGCTATGGTACACTTGAGTCATGGACTCGGCTCTCTAAGCCCACACTTTGAAAGTTGTCTTCCATTTGGCCTAGCAAGGTGTTATTTTGAATGAAGATTTTTCTTCATACATTCTTTTGAATGAAATGTGACCTTTTTTCTGCCTCGGATCTATCAAGATCTGGATTCTATTACTCAGACTGATCTGATTTCATAGCCCACAACTTCATTTCTATTTACATTTTAAATCATTTAAATTATTTAGCTGTCTTACCTGTACGAGTATTCTCGCTGACGCAACAAGTCATAAATATCTTCGGCGGTGAGGTTCATGTCTTGAGTTTCGTTAAATTCTATTTCTACTTTGTTAATGTCCGGTTTAAAAACCGCGATCTTGCCTGTCGCTACTTTAATTTGATCGTCATGTACCTGTAAAATGTAATTCTTAGTATCGTTTTGCTTTCATGCTGGAAAGAAAGATATGGGTAGGTACTGATGTTGTATAGTACAGTTTGCCAATAAGTAAGTCACGTGTTGGTGAGTGATCATAGCGTAAATAGGCATATAAACAAGAGGCATTACATGTTGCTATCACACAGACAAGGCTGATATGCCTCATGTGCGTAAAATGTGTACAGCCCCTTGAGGCTCCGATCACGTGACTTGCAACACGACTTGCGTGTAACGCGCTACGCGCACGCTTCACGTATCCCGCCCGTTTCCATAAGTTGCTTCGCAGTCACTCGTGGCATGCTCTAAACAATTTAATTCCTTTCGTTTCAAGAGGGGTTTGAATATAATTGAAGTAATATCATCTCTGGGGTGGCGCAGGTAAGGCCGGATTTATTGAAGCCGAAAGAGTACAAAGAACATGAAAGTATGTTCAAGAAATCTTTACCAGTCTCTATAAGGAAGTCCAGACCAGACTTCACAGAGATAATCTCAAAACGTGCATTTAAGATAGCCATTACGCAAGCAAACTCTCATGGCAAGATGTTCTTCAAACTATTTATATCCACGCATATATAACGAAGCCGTAAAGAAGTGCAACATAATTAGTGTCTGACCGAAACATGTTTTTTTTTTTGACAATAGTTTCGGCTAAAACCGAAACTTTAATAAACGTGATTAAAACGTTGAATGAAATGTCAGTGGGCCGTTCTTTCCAGATATTATGAATAATTAAATATCTCGCTGGCCTAATATTATAGGGTTCTACGTTTCACTTTTATCGAATTGAAATTTCAACATTGTCATAGTGAGACTGGGTCTAAATTAAACTACCCTAAAAAGTGAAAATGTAACATTAACTGTAATGCTGAAGCAGCGACTTGTTAATTGTAGATGGTATAAAATAAAACAAGTTTATTAACAAAATTCAAATTTACTTAGGTATTACTATAGCAATCTTGTCGTTCTCTAAAACATTTTAAATGTTACTTGTACTTTTTATTAAAGATATTTATAAACTATAATTTATTACCTACTTTAAGTAGTACATTACAATTTTTACTTCTATTAATTATTGTTTTTTTTTTATAAGATTACGTATTATTCAGCACTTTGTGTCGTAATTATTGAGATCTTACACTTTTATTTTTCTAAATCTAAATCACCTTTGTATGATTAACACATTTTTAACTTTTTTATACAACTGACACAATTTTACTTCTTTCGGATTGCAATTGCTTGACATCTAGACACTGAAGGTGAATTTATTGTAACAGGTCTAAATTTACATTTACAGAGATACTTATAAAAACTGAAAAAACAAAAAATACCGCTTAAACAATTTACTTTAGTACTTTGGTTAGTGACTTCTCTTTTGCCATTTGTGCGATGTTGAATCTTCTTTTTTGAGGAACCTACAAAAATCTGCCATCATAACTAGATCCCACCATCCTAGGTATCTTATTTCTAGTGTTCGCTAATCTTAATGGAACCTCTGTCTTTGTTCACCACTCACCGCACCAAGATTTTCAGGAGAAAGTCTAAATGAGAGTGTAGAAAATGGATTTTGGGCGACATTCTGCATCCAAAGTTTCGTGGGGGATAGGTCGCGATGCCGCTGGCAAATTTGAATATATTATTTATGTTTATCCTTCTTGGAGTATCTAGAGATATCATTTACATGATTAGAAGGCTATGGCCACAACAAAGGAACTCCAAAAGGCATTCTCTATTGTTTACCTTTCGTCCACTTCAAAAGTCCCATGTAACAAGAAATACGACACATTTGAGGTGCCCACGAACCGACCACTTGAAATAAAACTGATATTAGACCTGTCACAACACTTTGATGATTTGATGTGTGAAAGGTGAGGGTAGTGAAAACAAAAATATATAATTACTGTTTTGGTTGACAAACCCCTGTTCCCTTGTGATTTAATAAAAAAAATAGCAATTTTTCAATAATGCACCATCATAGGTGACACATAATAAATCGACAACTATATACGAGTACCTATACCTATTAAGTTTGTATTACTAACACTAGTTATTAGTTGTTATATGTACTTACCACTAACAAATTGGATCCTAGTTATCTTAAATAAATGTTTATTATTATTATTTCCTTTACTTATCTATTTACACATTTTACATATTTTTAAATATTTCTCAAAACAACATAAAAAAAACATTTAAAACTATAAAAAATAGTGGTCTGCCGGAGTCGGGAGCAGGGTCCAAGCTACCGGTGGTTAGGGCTCCAGAGACAGGAACCTCCTCACAATGCGAGCCGTATCGAGGAGTACTGCCTTCTGAATCAGGCCCTTGATCCAACCGCCTAAGGAGAGCCTCGATACATGGTCATCGAGGCTCTTGGCCATAAGGCCATTGGCCGTCACGACAATCGGCACAATGATAGCCGAGTTCACATTCCACATGTCGACAACCTCGTGTGCCAAGTCGAGATATTTTATTTGTTTCTCTTTCTCAGCTTTCACGAGGTTCTCGTCATGCGGGATGGTAACATCGACTATCATTACGCGGCGCGCTGATCGGTCTATCACCACTATGTCAGGCTTATTGGCGACAATAGTCCTGTCAGTAATGATAGACTGATCCCAGTACAGCGTGACATGGTCTTTCTCGAGAACTGGGTCGGGCACATACTAATTGTAGTACGGTACCTCAGATTCCACAAGTTTATATTTCAAGGCAAGTTGCTGGTGAATAATCCTGGCTACTTGGTTGTGCCTGTGCAAGTACTCGCCGTTAGCTAGACGAGAACAACCAGAAATAATATGTCTGATGGACTCACCCGGACGGTGGCATGCCCGACACACGTCAACCGTCCCGTCCTTCATAATATATTTCCGGTAGTTGTTCGTTAACATAACTTCATCCATAATCGCACAGACAAAACCCTCAGTTTCTCCAAAGAGGTCGCCGAAACGTAGCCAGGACACGGACGCTAGGAAATCTACATCCGGCCCATGAAGAGCCCGGTAGAAGCACCCGTGACGCTCCTTGCCTTGCCATACTTCCTTACGGTCATCATTAGTAAGTACCACAGGTTTGCGCCAGTTCTCTTTAGCCATGGACAGCGGGGTGAGTCCCTTGTCCACTGCGACCACATCTCGGTGCATACCCACTTCGGCTTTTAAAAAATATTCTCCGAGACTGCACAGCTCGCGGTTGTGGAAGGTCTTCGCGTTTAAAATCAAAATCAAAATCAAAATCAAAGCATTTATTTCAAGTAGGCCCGTTACAGGCACTTTTGAACTGTCGAAACAAAGACAACAATGAAATTTAGCTACAGTCCCAGTCACAAGGCATAAAAACTGTGAAAGTACTGTAGTTACCCATTCCCTAACGTAGATCTCTATGGAGAAGAACGGGCAAGAAACTCCATGGACACTCTTTTAAATCAGAATATTTTTACAAAACCTTGGTTACATCATTCATGTTTAGATGGTACATTATGTGAGAGCGATGTAGCAAGATGTGCACGTTAAAAGTGTCCATAGTAAAAACAAGGAAAAGAACAATTCAAAAAATAAAATAATTAATTCAAATAAGCCGTGGCAACCAAGAGATGACCAGTCACAACTGACAGCGCCCGTTCACGAACATGACGCATGTATCAGCACCATTCAACTCAACCATTTTGAAGGGAACTAACTGATCCGACACACGCGCCACCATCAGCGAGACATTTGAGTGAGCATGACATACACTTAACCGCCAGGGCAAATTCAAGTCAAAAAAAAAAAAAATGACGTAGGTTTCCAACGAAGGATAGCTTTCTATTACATAGTACTCACATAATATGGGCTATGCGGTTATATAATACCAAAAGAAATTGAATCTATACAATGCAAAGATAGTTGTACAATCTTCAGCAGCTCCAACAATACTATTTAATGCTATCCATTAATCAGTTTATGCGCCCCTGTCCATGTGGAGCAGGACCGGCATTGAGCCAAGCATTTTTATCAGAGATATAATCGTCCAACTTGTAATATGCTTGCTTACATAGTGTGCGTTTAATGCATGATTTAAATTTCGTCTCATTCAGTTCAAGAATACTTTGTGGAATTTTATTATAGCATCTTAAACAGTACCCCATGAAAGATGAGTCTACTTTAGCGAGTCTGAAGCCCGGCTGAACTAATTGGTCTCTAGTTCTCGTACTGTAATTGTGTCTGTCACCTCTTTTATTAAAAAGATGTAGATTTTTTCTAACGTACATTATGTTTTCGTAGATGTATTGACAATGTACCGTCATGATTTTGATTTCCTTAAACAGTTCCCTTAGAGAATCGCGCCTACGAAGATTATATATGGCTCTGATGGCTCTTTTTTGCAGAATAAATATAGACTCAATGTCTGCAGCCCGTCCCCATAACAGAATGCCATAAGACATTATACTATGAAAGTAACTAAAATAGACCAGTCTAGCGGTATCTACATCAGAAAATTGACGGATTTTTCTAACAGCATATGCTGCTGAACTTAGGCGCCCCGCAAGAGATTTCAAATGAGAACCCCATTGTAGCCTTGAATCAAGCGTAAGCCCCAGGAAAACGGTTTTATCTACGAATTCAAGTTTCTCTTTATTCAATACTATATCACACTCGTTACTTTTAACATTTGGTAAAGCAAATCTTATGCATTTCGTTTTTTTTTCATTTAATACTAAATTGTTTGCTGTGAACCAATTATGGACCTGAAGTAGGGCATTATTTACGTCATCTAGATTTTGGGCCCGTCTATTTATCTTAAAAATTAGAGAAGTGTCATCAGCAAATAACACCATATTTTGAGGTTGGTTTTTTAATAAATAGGGTAGATCGTTTATATATACTAGAAAGAGGAAAGGACCCAATATTGAGCCTTGCGGAACCCCCATTTTTACTTTTAAACCCTGTGAATTAACACCATTTATTTGAACATATTGTTGTCTATCATTTAAATAAGATTTTACCAAACTAAGTGCAAGTTTACCTAGTCCGTAATGCTCAAGTTTCAAAAGCAATGTGTCGTGATTTACGCAATCAAATGCTTTGGAGAGGTCACAAAATATTCCTATTGCGTCTTGGGATGCTTCCCACGCAGAAAATATGTGCTTTAATAAGGTTACACCGGCGTCAGTTGTACAACGTCCCTTAGTGAAACCAAACTGTTGGTCGTGTAAGATTCTGTTGGTGTTAAAATGATTGAGCATTTGATTAAGCATTACTTTTTCAAACACCTTGTTAAAAACTGGCAACACGGATACAGGTCTCTAATTATTAGTATCTTTACTATCCCCGGATTTGAAAAGAGGTATGACTTTACTGTATTTCATTAAATCAGGGAAAACTCCTTGGTCTACACACAAATTAAAAATTAAAGCTAAGTATGGTGCTACAGTCTCAACTATGGATGTACAAACTTTGATAGACATTCCCCAAAGATCTTCGGTCAGTTTGACTTTTATTTGCCGGAAAGCTTTAATAACTATCATAGGGTTTATGTGTTTAAATTTAAATTCAGCCGGGCAGCCAGACACATTCGCCTTTAATAAACCAATTGCTACTTCAGGAGAGGAATTAAGAGACTCCGTAGTTTTTAACGGTATATCGGTAAAAAAATTCACAAATTCTTGAGCTACTTCCTGATTAGAGCTTTTAGGCTTTTAGGCTTTTAAAAAGCCACGACCCCCACACTTCCGCGAGATGTACAGCCTCATCACCGATGATCGTGGGTGATGCATCCGGTTTGCGGTCAGCAGTGTACGAACTCTCCTATCCAGGGCATCGAGTTCGGTCTGAGTACATTTGAGTATGCCGAAAGAGTATATTAAAACCGGCATGACCCAACCGTTGAAGGCACGCACCTTGTTTCCGCCTGAAAGAAGGCTATTTAAAACCTTCTTCAGGCGTCCAAAGAAGCGCTCCCTCAACGAATGCTTCATGTCTGTTACGTTAATGCCTAACGCTTCCGACATACCCAAATACTTATAACTTTCGGATGAGGAGAGGGATCTGAGGTGTATGGAATCCGAGAGCTGAGTTCCCTCGGATTCCATAACCTCCCCTCGCTTTACCTACATGACTGCACATTTGTCCACAACAAATTCCATCCTGATGGCGCTACTAAAAGTTTCAGTTACTTTCAGTAGCTCCATCAGTTGCAATTTCTTGGGGGCAAAGAGTTTCAGATCATCCATGTAAAGAAGGTGAGATATGACCTGACCACCTCTCCTCAACCGGTAGCCTAGACCTGAATCCTCGAACATTGTGCTTAGAGGATTCAGGGCTAGACAGAACCAAAGTGGACTCAGACTGTCGCCCTGGAATATTCCCCGTTTAATCCATACAGGCTTATCGTTCCCCTGGATCTGTCGACATCCTGGATATCGAAGGACCGTCCTCCATTGCCCCATACACGACTCAAGGAAGGCGCGTAGAGTTGCATCTATCTTGTACAACTCTAGCACCCTCATGAGCCATGTATGTGGCACCGAGTCGTAGGCCTTCTTATAATCTATCCAACATGTCGAAAGATCCTTACGGGATCGACGAACCTGTTGGCTAATGGCCATGTCGATGAGGAGTAGCTCCTCTGTCTGCATATGCTCGATAGTTGACTGGTAGTGTGTATCCCGAAGATTTTCTTGTTTGTTGTGAACATTTTGGATTTCAGAAACCCATGTCCCATTTTCGCGGTTCTCTTGCTCATGGTGCGTATTCTCGTTGTGCCTTGCCAGCTATTTCATCTGTGGAAATGTTAACTTCGTCGGTAGATATGTATTTAGATTTGAATCTTGGTCCAGTAAAGTCAGTGTAAAAGTGTTTGCAATTTTCGGTCCTGTGATGATATCAGAGGGATTGATTGAGATCCATGCGTTGTCGACTGATAATTCAAGGTCGCATCGTAAAATAATTTCAATACATTTGTTAGGTATTTTATGCGGTCCCATTCGTCTGAAGATAGCGTTTCAATCTTGCCATGTTCCACACTATACAAGTTCACTGCGCTTTTTTACTCTAGCAGTCTCTCTAATATCATGAAAGTACTGTTCCATCTCACCTCGATGTCCTGCACCAAAACGTGTTTCGGCGTTCCACATTGATTTTGGCATTCCCTCAATTTTCTGGTGGCTGGCTCACTTTGGTGAAAGTGGCCAACAATCTTTCAACACTTCTTCATGTTTCTTGGGCTTTGGGATCAACAAAAAGTGAATTCTTAATAACTAGTTGTAGACAGTGCGATACACACCAGATTGATTTGTAATTACTGCGCATAGCGCTGTTCAGATTTGGTGCATTGTCACTCAGGACAAGAAATATTTTTCCTTGTAGGCTCCATTTTGTAACCATTTCAGAAAATTTCTGTTCAATATATTCACCCGTATGACTTTGTTCTAGCACACATGAACCTAAAATAACGACTTTCCACTGGCCTGGCAATAAAACGACTCATTCTACTACCGACCCAGGTCTCCGGGGGGGGGGGAGAGATGTAGCGGCACTACAAAAAGTACTCAGCAACATAGAACAAAAAGTACTAGAACGAAGAACCCGACAACAACAGCCCACCAGACAATAACACCCGTCTGGTCGGAGGATCCTCCCTTTTCTATGGGGGTTGAAGAGCTTTACACCCTGTTCTTCATACCCCCAAAAATTAAACAAAATATGTCAAATTAACGTTTTAATTAGATCTTGAGAAAAATGTGCTTATTGCCGACTATTCTTCTTTTAGAAAAATGCTATTATACAACTACTACGTCTGTCTCCCGTATTCATCATGAAACCAGCTTGATCGTATAATATCGAAATGATCAATACCAAGACTAACCGTAAGCGTACAAGATCGTCAAAATTCCTACTCAAATTGTTCTTATCTGACTTCCAAAATTTGATACAAACAATGAAATGAAATTACGTTACACGTCAATATTAATAGAAATGCATTAAGTTATTCTTTCACCCATTTTAATACGTAGGTACCTACAATCATTATTAGTTATTGTTACATAAACTAAGACGAATTCTAAAGCGAATTATAAGTGCGGAAGTTTACTTATTTCATTAAACGTAATGAAATAAGTAATCTGTTTGTAAATTATGAAAATAAGCGTTAAGAATTACACTATGATATGACAGATTCATAATAAAAACAAAATGAAATAATATAAAAATAAAAATAAAATTCATTTATTTCAGGCACGAGCCCATACAAAAGACAAATTTCCAAAAGACAAAGACAAAAAATTAAAATAATAATATAAATAAATAATAAAACATTCAAATAATTCCCGGACCTAATTTCACAATAAAAATTAAGTAAAGAAAATGAAAATAAAGAAAATGAAATAAAATTACATTATAAATAATAATATTAATTAAAAATTAAATTAAAATCGTTAGCAAGAATGTTGACAGCCATATACAAAAAAACAATTAGCTTCATTTAAGGTTCTCAATATACCATTGTCAGAATCATGTACACGGCTCATAAAGGAGGCCCTCGCTTTACACAATACAGCATGGAAACCGTCTACTCTGTTCTCTGCAAACATGCCGGACGCACTACACCTCCAAGGTAGCCCAAATATACACCTAAATGCGGTGTTACATTGCACACGTAAGGTGTTATAAGCGCGTTGTGTGTGCTTGTACCAGAGGTGGCCAGTGTAAAGCGACCGACAGTACGCATTGAACAGAGTACCCTTCACTTGTTTGGTGCATTTAGCGAAACGCCGAGCAATCATGTTGCTTTTCGCTGGCGACATTCTCCTCTGTCTTTCTAAGTCCTCATCGTCTCGCAGTCTATCCGTTACGATATGACCAAGATATTTAAAACTTTTAATTTGGTGTTACTTAATGAAATATCAGGCATAGGTAATGGGCTGTTATCGTATCTAAATACCATCAATTCCGTTTTCTTTATATTGTATTTGACACCATGCTTACTAGCGTACACTTCACAGATGCTCAGTAGCTTCTGCAACGCCTTGACAGAGGGGCTAAGCAAAACCATATCTTCAGCGTAACTGAGATTATTTACTGAAACATTGTCGATAGAACAGCCGACACCGGCTCTGCTCAGCTCCTCGATCAAGTCGTTAATATATAAATTAAATATGGGGATGTCAAACCACCCTGTCTCACCCCGGAATTGAGGGTAGAATCACCGGATAGACTTTCTCCCCACTTTACAGCGTTTGATTGACCCTCGTACCAATATTTCATGACATTAATCACTTCAGGTGGTATACCTGCATTGTACATCTTATTCCACAGGACATTATAATTTACAGAATCAAAAGCACGGCTTAAATCAAGAAAACAGGCATAAATATTTGTTTTTCTATCTAAATAGTACTGGACAGTTTTCTTTAACGAGAATATGGCGGTATCGGTCGAAAGATTCGAACGAAAACCAAATTGTGCATCGTGTAACTTTATGTTTTTCGATATATGTGGGTGGACTAACCTTTCAAATACATATTTTAGACAACACAGTTGCTAATGAAATAGGTCGATAATTATTAGTATCCGATATGTCGCCTTTTTTATCTTTGACGAGTGGCACTACTACAGTTTTCATAAAACTCCTCGGCAAGTAACTGTGACTCAAAAATAAGTTGTACAGCACAGATAGTTTTTCAGCCAACTGACGACCTCCTAGAACAATATGATCCAGCGTCAGACCATCATTCCCCGGCGATTTACCGCGTTTCATTCCACGCACACATTTCCACACCATATCAGGTGTTACAGCGACACTCAGCTGATTAACCGCCGGCGCACAATAGCCGACACCTGCATCACACGGTTCACTAGCAAAACCTGTTTTGAATTGCCCGACAAACTCCTCCGCGATTTGTTTTGGTTCCTCAAAAACTATAATATAGCGAAATACTTAATAGGAATTACTTACCATTATTCGGGGAACAAACACAAGCGTCACTTCACTGAGCAAAGTGTGAATCACTCGCAGCCGGTCAGCGAGCGACGCCGAATTGCCAGCCGTGCCGATCGCACCCGACGTTAGCCAAACTCGACCCGAAAGTCCAATGTTATAAGTTTAGGCGCGGCCGAAAGGTTCGGCTGTTCTTTGGCCGAAACCGAAACTTCAGTCGGACACTAAACATAATACAGCTCAAAATATCCCTGCGTAAAAAGATCATAAACAACTGGCTCCTAACACTCTCCTACGACGAAACAGAAAGGATTATCTACAAATAGCTACATAAAAAGTGAGACCAACACAAACTGAAAGCACTCCTGATCTCACTAAGGTACACAAACGCACACACGCAACAAACTAATCTTGTTTGTATGAGTATTTTAACTATATTTTTTATTTTATTCACTTGACGGCGCTTTAATATTTAAATTAGTGTAAGTTAGATTTCATAGATGTCGCTGTTAGTTAAAGAGTGTCGTGAACATGAGTTATCTGTGTCTGCTACGTCACATCCAATCACACGACACTCAGACACAACACAGAGCGCTAGTGCGCAGTGACGCGACGATTTACTGGCAGTATGATTTGAGACTCGGTCGGGATCACACAAGCGTGCTACGCGTTCGGTGGAATGTCTTTTTTGTACTACCTATTTTGTTATTTATTTTATCTGTAATTACGTGGTGATTATTTTAAAAGGAAAATAAATTTGGAATAAAAGTTATTGTGCTATAACTAGTGCCTCTCTTTTGTTCCCCCAACAATCCACGCCTATCTACAAAGTGCAACTTAATAATTTAGATTATGGATCTAATTAATATCGCTGATTAGGGCCTAGTTCCTTCACACTGTTAATAGTATTTTGCTTATTTTTACTTTAATTCATTAACTTCACTTTTAGTTTTACTTTGTTAATAATCACCGTGTACAACCTTTTTGGATATAACGAAAATATACAACCCTGATCCCCGAGATATAGACTATCGTCTAGTTTAGGGATCACCGTTCAAATTACTTGATTGTTAATAAATAATTTGAATCACAGAAGTTTCAGCACATACCTCAAAACATCCAGTTCCTCTTTGCAATGCTACTCTAAGCTTCAGTTGACTCTGTGTGTCCATCACAGGTTGTGCATACAAGTGAACGTCACGGAACTCCACGGATAGCTGCTTCTTTGGAACACCCAGGGTCATAGCCAGGGTGTCCCAGACAGCCACCAGGGTTGATGCGAATGGATACACCGTTTTTTCTAGAAATAAAAACACATTTACTCAATGTTGCATTAATAAACAGTATCATTATCAAAAGAACAACGATCGTCGAAAAATGTATGGTAGAGCGTCATTGTTCCTGTGACTGAATGAGATTGAGCTAGGTACATAATCAAGTAGGAGGGTATACAGTGCTTTAGAATAACAGTCAATGATAGCTTAATACCCTTTGACATGCCTACGCCGTTCTGTTTTTTTATTTAACTATCGTGAATTTATTAGGTTGTAGATTACTCAAAAAACAAAAATGGCATTTACAATTGGCATGAAATAAGCATGCTGTTCACGCCTACCGCTAGCGCCACCTACCGACGAGGTGCTGCATTCGTTGCGTGAGCGCAGCGGAGCTGCCCCCTGCCGACCAGTGGCAGAGATCGACGCGCTCCTGATTCGTCCACCGACCGCCACGCTTGATTGGCGCATCTCCATTCACTCTTTCGTCTCTCATTCATTCTTAGGAAGCTATAAAAGCATTGTTTTGTATAGACTCAGCCCTTTTTCCTTCACACCTATCATCCAGTACAGAACCCTCGCCGTGGCCACGGCGGTGTGACCCAAAAACTCTGTACCTAGTAATAATTTCAATGTAGATGTAGAAACATCACGGGCGTTTAATTGAAATAAACGGGAACAGACCTAATCCTCAACACATGCTATAGTATAGTAGGTACCTCTAATGACGTGTCCTTTCAGATGTTCATTTTCCTTGTCGTGCAATGATATGGTATATGTGCAAGCTGCAGCCTTCCTTCTACTAGCATTATCGTAGTAAGGCACACCCCTGAAAAAAAACATCAAATATAAATATACAATGAGGGATCTCTCGTGTGTATTAGCGATTTAATTTATTACATGACGTAAAAATAGTATTCGAGTGGTCTGTGACCCAGTTACTGAATCGCATTTTTGTGCTAAGTTTGTGATTTACTTTGGTGAATAACAACTAGTTATGAGAAATATCTAAGAACTAGATATGTCAAATATTGAAAACAACACTCGGACTATTCCACCTCCTAGCAGCCCTGCGACCAAATTTCAAACGCCTTCCCATGCGGCAGAAGAAATATTAGAAGCAGTGGAAACCAGCGATATTAGTAACTGGTTGACCTCAATCGATAATTTGACATCTATATTTAATGATATATTATTTTATATTGACCTCCGTTTAATTGTTTTTTTTTTTTATTACATGTCATCGAATTGAAATTGAATTATATTTAACTTTTACTAATTATTTGATAATTTGTTATAGGTTTGTAATTTTTAATATTGTTTTAATTAATTGTCATTTTATTTTTGCATTGCACAGCTAGAGTAATTTAAAATTCCAGTTCTTCTTATAAAATAACTTCATAAGATAATGATTGCACGGAACACGTACTGATAAATTGTTTTTAAATTAATACATTCATTTGTTCATATTTGTCCGCTTCACGGCAAAACATAAACAAACAAATAATGAATCTAACGAACAATATTGTAACATCTGACACACCGTGTAACTACATATGTTTACAAATAAAAGTTTCTTATTGTTATCGACAAATGCCTGAATGAATTCTGACTCATTGCTCAGGAAGGTAGGACATGGCGTTTCACAAATGGCAGTTTACTACCAGGACTTGAAGCTCAATGCCAAACATTTCAAAATTCTGGTCAAGTGTTGAAAGAAAAATGGGACCTCACAAATTGCCTTGAAGGTTTCCAGCAAACACTTCAAGCAAGCATTCAAGAAAACTGCATCAACCCAACTATGGCAGAAAAAGTTTCGTTTGGTGACATGGTTATTACCAATAACAATAATTAGTTGCGCCCAAATAACCTCAGCTCTATTACAATTTATCCGACAGATACATTAAAATCTAGTGACGACACAAAAACTCTGGTCCAAAAAATAATATGCCCGGAACAAATGAAATTGCACGTTCGAGGATTACGCAAAACAAAGAATGGGGGCGTTATAATGGCTTTTTTCCGGTTCGTCACTGTACCGATTCGTCATCGATGCTCAAGTATCGTCAAGTGAACTAGCTATACAATTCATTTTTATTATAAGGTAGGTAGGTACGGAACATTTACAAAAGTTTATAAACTGGACAACATATTATTATTTTCATCCCCAAAGACACTGACAAAATTGATGCTTAAACATTTCGGCTTCACCACGGAGACAAAAGACGACATTGAAAAACTTAGACAATCGTCACAGATAAGTAGTTCCGGCCTGAAAATGGAAGAACCCCATAAGAGAAGACCAAGAATTGCTGTTATGGGAGTTCCGACAGTTTTAAGTGATCACGAAATCTATGATTGTATTAATGAGCAGAACTTAGCCGACAAACTGCCTAATTTACCTCGCGACTCTTTTATGGCTTCTATAAAATTAAGTCGCAAGTCGGGTACAAAGGAAGGACCTACGTGTAACTTTATTCGTAAAGTTACTGCCAGCTTATATTATGAAAGGCACCTACAAACCAAAACCGAGTGTACATTAATTGGACATCCTGCCCAGTGAGGGACTTTACACTTGTGACCAGGTACTTTAAATGTCAACAGTATGGACATGCTGCAAAGACTTGTCGGGAGGCTATCTATACCTGTGGACTATTTCCTATTTCTTGTTTACATGAATGATCTCCCTTACATGATGGCTAAATTATCGGATATAATTCTATTTGCTGATGACACTTCGCTAATTTTTAAAATAGATAGAATGGATACGGATGTCTTACATGCCAACGAAAGTCTGTTCTCTTGAAATGGTTCGCAGCTAACAATCTTTTACTGAATGCGAACAAAACAAAATGTCTAAAGTTCTCTTTACCAAATGTACCACAACGGGATATAAATTTAAATCTTAAGGCAAAAAAACTTGATGTTATAGCGGAAACTGTATTCCTAGGGATTACTATCGATTCAAAATTGCAGTGGGGACCGCACATTAGACCTATTTCGGGTAGGTTAAGCTCAGCTGCATATGCAGTATGGAAAATAAGGCAGTTGGCAGTTAGCAGATGCAGCTACAGCTAGGTTAATATACTATTCTTATTTCCACACTACCTATTATGTCTTATGGCATTCTGATGTCGGTATCGGCGGCAGACGTTGACTCAATAGTTTTTGGTCCACGCGAGTACCTCAGAGAAAAATTTAAAGAAATTCAAATTCAAATTCAAATATGTTTATTTGTGACACATAGGTAAATATAAGTACATACGTGGTGTTATAAAAAAGTTATGTCTCACTATGTGCTGCCTTGTAAGGCGTACAAGATCGATGCCGACTCTCGACGACTCTGCCTTCCCTTTATATCTTAGAATGTATTTTATATGTCCGCAAAAACCGAGGGCATTTCAAAATTAAAAGCGACTTCCATAATATTAAAACACGCAGTAAACACGAAATTGTAATACCCAAATTCAGGGTAACAAAAACTAGCAGTCTTTTCTTATAAACAGTACACGTTTTTATAGCAAATTACCTAAGTCAGTTATAGAACAGACCGATGGAAAGTTCAAAAACTACATTAAACGTGTCCTTATTAAAAAGGATATTACAAAATCAAGGACTACGTTGAAGATAAAGAGGTTGTGCTTTAGTTCCTTCTGCATGCGCAGAAGGAACTAACTAACTAACGGCTTCCCTAGTAGCTCATAAACGGCACAAATATGTGGATGTGTCTGACTAAATTCTCAATCTCATTTTTTGTTCTTTTCCTTTTAATCAGATTTTTTTACAATAGTTCTCAAATCATTTAAACATCTTTTGTTCAGAATAGTTGCAGCACTGATGACAATATTATTGTCACATGTTTAATTTAGTCTTTTATAATATTTTCTTGCCTTTGTATAGATTTTTTTTAACGATTATTTGTGAATTAGTGAATAGTGTAGGCCTTGTAGATTCCTAGATATGTGTTAACTTTTGTTAACCTCTTATCTTGTGTTCTGTTTTTTTTTGTGTAGTAAGCAACGACTTATTGTCGGGCCTATGCTGTCGTCCCATACTTAAGTACTAATGCTGTAACATGATAATATTGTAAAATCAAATCATTTTAAAAGAGTAACCATGGAGTTTCTTGCCGGTTCTTCTCCTTAGGAAACGACCAACCCGAAAAGTGCACCTTTTAGTCGACGTTTTATAAGTGCCCATGTAGGCCTATATGAAATAAAATATTTTGATTTTGATTTTTGGACATTGTGGATGGTCATCAGTCTAAGGAGTGCAATAAAAATGCTGAACTGCCACAGTGTGCAACATTATTGCGTTTTAAAAAACCGAGCAACCACAAAACAGGCTATTAAGAATGCCCCGCTAAGAATATAGCTGTGGCAAGTTATGACAATTCCATTGATTACAATAACGCGTGAGAGCGCCGACTTTATTTAAGTTCTTTTAGTAATTTGTGTTACAGTTTACTTAAAAATATATGGGTATAATTTAGACGGTCACCAAAAATATTTTTAAGACTCTAAGCCTAGGCACCAAATAACATAAACAACTCCAAAAAAAAATCAATTGACTTTATTAAAAGGGCCCTAAAGTATATAATATTATGATCCAAAATAAATGAAATAACATCAGAAAAATCGCAAAACTTGCACAAATATTATTTTTGGTTCCTAAAATGGATCAACGGTCACCAAATTCTATCCAACTCAAAGATTAATATTACTACCAAAAATCTTACTCCAAAATAGTAAGACGTCATCCAAAATACATTATTTGATCCCAGACTACTTTAATGTACGAGTAAGACTAAAATTACAATTGCTTCCCTTTATTTCTTAACCCCACACTCCGCACCCCGCACCCTGCAGAACCGCCACAAGAACGTTTAGTCAAATGATTTGTTATGACAAAAAATTTAAGGCAAAAATTTTGGAATGAAGACATAACACAAATTGATTTAATATATCGTAATTGAAATTTAACAGATGCTGACAGAAACCCTAACCCTAGACGGTCGACGTCAGGGGCACCCCGAGGTTCGGTTAGTTAGGTTCCTGTAAACCTTGCAGACAGAAATAGGAGCCCCGCGCAGCGGGGATCCGTCGACCTGCTGACGGAAACGCTAACCCCAGTATATTTAGTGAATTTCATATAACAATAAGTAAGCGACGCACGTTTGGGAACCCCAGTATATTAATTGGTATTTGGGAAATATTCTAGCGATCGTTAGCTTTTTTAGCCTAGCAAAAATTACCAAATTAGAACTCATGGTATTACATAATTGGTAACATCTAAGTAGTGACAATATATAATATTTAGTCTAAAGTGTATTTTAAAGGCGTCCATATATTTTTATGGCAGTCAATAATACGAAAAAATGGATTTATTTCATAATATTTTAGGAAACGTTATTTGGTGACCATTTATCCATTTTGGTAACCGTTTAGATTTTTTTTGGTAGAAAAATAGGTACTTTTTTGGGCGGTGTTTAAACACAAGCCAAAATATATTGACCTATAAGTACCTATTAATTGTCGCACTTAAAATAATATTGCTTTTTAGTACCTATTCACAAATTAATTAAGAAGTTTTGTGTTATACTTAATTGTAAAAATAATAGAACGTTGCAGAGAAGTTGGCTAAATAAACTGTTTTTCTTACTATGAAAATATAATAATTATGTATAATATTTATAGATTATAATTATTATTTACTAGTTATCTGTTTATGGAATCTTAGATAATATTTAGACATAAGCACTTGAGTGAGATACCTGAGATACAGGTTTATTCCTAGTTCAGGTAGAATCCAATTATTGTATTCCTATTGTTTTTAAGGCCATAATTATTATAAATATGTTTGTATTTCAATAAACAATCAACAATTTCAAATTTTTACTAATAATAAACTGATGGACGCCACTGACGGTTCCATCCTCGACTGGATTCGATTCATATTGCCATCATCATCTGCTTAGCCTTTTCCCAACTATGTTGGGGTCGGCTTCCAGTCTAACCGGATGCAGCTGAATACCAGTATTTTACATGGAGCGACTGCCTATCTGACCTCCACAACCCAGTTAGCACTAGGTAATACGGTACCCCTTGGTAAGACTGGTTGTCAGACTTTCGGGTCACTGACTACCTGTAACGACTGTCAAAGATCTACAAATGACAGCCGGGACCAACGGCTTAACGTGCTTTCCGAGGCACGGAGGAAACTCGGTGTGTAATGGGTGGTCACCCATCCACGGACCAACCTAGGTAAGCACGGCTTAACCTAAAGATCGACCCGAGCGGCTGTTCTTATTTAGCCACGAACTCCTCGATTCATATTGCCATCGACAGGTTAAAAACAGGTGGTAACTTAAAAACATAACTTGACGTAGGAAGACTCCCGCAACTCCCCACTGAAGCCCCCACTATAGAGGATATTCTAAACCTATAAGCAGTGTTAATCAGAGTTCAAAAAAATAATTTGAGTTACCAGCGATCTCCATGGGCCCACTCTACCAGGTGGGAAAGGAATGGTGTCCCAGTGGATACCGGCATCTCTACTTTTGGGTAAAGTATTTGGACTTTCGGGTGGTAGCCCTCTATGTACAACCTGGAAACAGAAACAGTTGTTAAACAACGCAAGAAAGTGACTGATCTTACGGTTTGCTCTTTCGTGTTTATAAGTACGGTGCTTAGTCCAAGTACGCATGTTTGATTTTAAACTCTCGATTTCGAGCTGAGCAATGAGAATACACCAAAACGTGGATGTGCTATTAGATTGTTAACTTACGGCGGTAAGCAATGCGTTGAAGAAAACACCCGTGCGAGCGACAGCTAACTCCATAGTCACGATCCCATCGTGCATGGAACAGGCAAATCGGAACGGGACGAAGATAGAATTTACGGGAGTAAAGAGCGTAGTACAAAAATAATACGAAACACAATAATGAATAAAAGCCACGTACTTGCCAACTGCTTCAAGCAGCACATATGTGTTGTCCGAGTGCCCTCTTCTGGTAAGCGATATGTTTTTGCAGTCGGTTGGTAGAGAACGCTTCAGGATGGCTTGCAATAGACCATGAGGAGCAACCTCCACCAGCACCGCGTTTGACGGTATGTGTTTCAAATTTTCCTCAAACAGCACTGGGTTCTGGGGAAAAGGGAATACCATTATGGACGTAGGAAAATTAAATTCCACAATCAAACCAAAGAATCAAAACAGACAAGTCGGAAAAATTGTTTCGGCTTTCATATATACTCGTATCATGCAGGTATACAGGATAACTCTTTTGTTCTAAATCTAAATGGCAAGATTTCCTATTGCCTATAGTGGATTCTTACCAGAAGATTGTTAGTGTGATACTCCGCAGACGAAAACTTAGCCAGAGGCTCCTCCCATCTACCAAATGGTACGGAAGTAGAGATCCAGCGTGCACTTCGAGCTCTCGGGGTCTTGATAACTTCGTTCAAATATTTCAGCAAACTGGGACCTGTTATTAAAAATTATAATTAATAAAATAGTAAACATTTATTTCAGAATCACTTCCATATTTGTGTTAGTACACAGTGTTAGTAAGATTTAATTCTTAGCTGCGTGAGGCACGCCGATCCTGGGGAATGTCTACTTGACTGCGTGTCGGCGTGCAGTCGTATCCACCGCCCCAAGATCGGAGAGTCCCACATATCAGCCAACGCGCAACGTTTTAAGGATGGTGTTGGGACTGGCGCGAACACGGCGTAGCAGAGATGCGCATGATGGCTATCAATGCACGTGTTAGAATACCCTTATGTGTATGAGAATATCTGACTGTTTAACAACTCTCAGTAATGGCTACATTAATAACAATCGATAATCCAGCAACGTCGGCTGTCAAACATAACATAACATTGACGTATGGCGACGTTGCTTTTCAAAAATATAACTAGATTTATAATCATCGTAAATTAATATCTTGATAACAGAAAGGTTATAATTTCAAATTAACCTAATATACATTTTCCTAAAGGTATTTTATACTACGATGTATTTTATAGAAATAGTTTTTATTGTGGCTTAACCCTTAACTGCATGATTTTTTATTTTGGGCCGAGAAAAATCCCAGGGGTCCTAAATGAGGTGTACATTAAAGGAAAAATAATGAAAAAAATCAAACTACAGTTTTTTGTGTAAATTTTTTATTTTTATTTATTGATGTAATATTACATCATCATGCAAAATCGTCTTAAATTATCATACTAAGGAGTAGTATGGAAATCTGTGAAACAGTTGTTAGTTCCGTTCAAACATAGAGGGATATTGCATTTTGAGCATGCCCATTGGGTTGTGCCTTTACATTGAGGAAGTTTACAGCGTAAACGCTTTGAAAATATGGGCCAGTGCGCAACACCATCTGAACGCACGTCCTTACAAGGAAGCGGATGAGCTGGTCCTCTTCGTTTCTTAGCTTGTTCTTCTAAGCAGCTGTTGCTTGGCCGACCTCTTTTGCTACCGTTGCTTGTTCCCACATTGCACAGGGCATCTGCCAATACATTTCGGAACTCTCCTAGATTTGGCAGTTGCTTTTTGGGGGTACCTTTTGCAGTCATGTTTTTCTTGAAGAGAACCCACGAGTTGATGACGGCGAGGTCTAGCAAATGGTAAAATAGTCTCATATACCATTTTTTACTTTTGACTCTTATACGATACCGTCCCAAGTAACTGTCCATGAGGTCAACTCCCCCCATGTGCATATTATATTCTTGTACCACTTTAGGGCATGGGACGTCAATTTTCTGTTTCAGTTTTTTATCGAACCGTTGCACTTTACCTGCTGGTTCTGCACCAACATACGTAGATAATAAAGTTACTACCTTATTATCCTTCCAAACAGTAGCTGAGAAGTCCACGCCATCGTGATGAGCCACTTTTTCTTCGTAGGTTCCTCGGGGGACGGAAGTTTTCATGAGCGTCTTTTTATCCGGAAGTCGACAGTTAGGTAAACGGTTTTGCTGGACAGTGCCGACACAGTGGATACCCTGCTTGGACAAGTAGTAGGCCAAAGGCAAAGAGGTGTAGAAGTTGTCAAAATATATGACGTGATTTTGCTTCCGCGGTACTACTCTGACCAGACGCAAGACCACATTGTTTGTGATCCCTAAATCAGGTTCGTCAGCTGGCTTGTCTTTGGTATTGTCTTGTCCAGAATAGACTTCAAACCGGTAGGCATAACCCATCAGGCTGCATAGTACAAATAGTTTGTAACCCCACTTGTGAGGTTTATTGGGAAGGTATTGTTTGAGGAAGTGAGATATTTTTGTTGCACACATTTGCTCGTCTATGGAGAGGCGCTGGTCTACAGGTATCGATGAAAAAGTCTTGTTCAGGTGGTCTATTACCGGACGTATCTTATGGAGGCGGTCGTGATCTGGGTGTTCCTTCGGTAAATGATGCTCATTATTATTGAAATGCAAGACTGACCTGATTGCCTCAAATCTGTTTATCGACATCGTGGCTTTTATCGGCGGGTATCCAAACTTGTCGTGCCAGTATGACCGCACGCTTTGAAAATGCTGCACAGACATGAATAACAAAGATCCAATATACTTTTTGAGGTCTGTAACAGTGATAGTAATGGGATTGGCAACATTTTCTTGCACTGAATATAAGTTAGACTCATCTACTATCTTTTGTAGGAAATCTGGTGTAAAATAGTGCAGAAAACATTTGTAGGGTGTATCTAAGTTGGCTATTTCAGTATCTAGTGTAGATGTGGGCTCATGTACAATTTTGCGCTCATCGAACGTCATGCTACCAGTTTTCCATATAATCTGACGCTTATCGAAGCTATTGAAGATACATGCACCTGAACTTGGCCCTGGATCAGCATCTTGAACTAAGGGAGGGTCATCTTCGTCATGTGGAATAGGATCCTCACATTCGGGGACCAAATCTTCCATATCATCTGAGATCAAGTCCTGTACGAGTTGCTGAGCATTGGCATAAAAATTCTCTTCATCGTCATCGTCATCTTCTAGGCCGTCTTCTGAGACGTTGCCGTCTTCCAACTCCTTCAATATCCTTTCAATGTCATCATCTCTCACCTGGCTTCGTGACATTGTGCTAAAAGAATATACATGCATGAAAAAAAAAAACCACCACCAAGTGTGAAACGTTTCGCAATAGCTTCATACCATTGAAATCGTGATTATATAGTGAAAAAATACCCGTAAGTAACAATAAAACGTACATAATACATTCATTACAGTTATATTATAGCAAAACAGACGAAAATAAGGTCAGGAAAAAAAATCATACTTATTTCATACTAATAATATTTTATGCTTATTTCCATGATGATGTATAACTACATCATAAACAAAAATGATTATTTTCAGCAAGTTACAATGCTATTTACAAAATGCTAATACAATACCATTTCTACATACCTGTGTGATGCCGGAAACTATTTTTGTTTATTATAATTCAGATTTTTTGCCAAAAAAACATTCACTGCAACTGTGTCGAAAACCGAGATTTGCAATTTGGCGCCAAAAAACTTGTCACGTCAATGTCATGTAAGAAAAAAAATGTCTATGGCGATAAGGTGCGTTTATACGTATCAATTAGACCTTTGACAATACTTAAAAAAAAAAGCAAGTAGGTGGGGTTGCTAGATAAAAATATATTCGACGAAAAGTAAACTTATGTAATATTACATCATTATGCAGGTAAGGGTTAAAAGGCTTAGTATCCAAACGAAAGAAAGTTGTTATATTTGAATAATCAAGTTAAATGTTTATTTACTTTAAAATGAATTAGTAATAATGAAGTGATATTTATAATGTGTCCCAGATCTTATGTTGCAATTCCTATATATCAAGTTGTTTCAATCAATTCTCTGAACTATCAGTTGATGTTCATATTTTATCCGATTAAACAAATAGATTACAAATAAATACTTACTAGTTTGCTAAATTATCTAATGAAGTTTTAAAATAGTTCCCTTACAGAGGATTTGTTAGTTGTTGTCTATGTTATTAGTTATTTAGCTATAATATGTGACCATTTGCCATTGGTTTATTATGGCGGGTAGGATGTACTGAGTATTTGACGTTTGACGTGTATAAAAATAGAGGTTGTCGCCAATTCGGGGCTTTTATACTGCAACTGTTCTAAGGACAAGACATACACCGAGAGGTATAATATTGTGTGTGCCATGTGTATAGAATTATTACGTTTGAAGTGACATATTAATGGAGATACCAAATGTGTAAAGCTGGAACCTATTTGCATTACCCTAAGTCTCTACAATGTTTATGTAAGTTATTTGATATTATACTATGAATATTACTGATAATTATGTGCTAGAATTATGTGTTATAATATGGTTTATATTGCTTATTGTTTATCTTCTTACTGATAAATTGCTTTAATTTGAGAAGGGTCCAGGACAACATATAATTGTTTTGGCATAATACTTTAAAAGTTGTTACCGTGGAGTTTCTTGTCCATTCTTCTCCACGAAGACCTAGGTTTGCGAATGGACGTAGCTTGATAGGTAATTAACGTTACCTATAAATATCTGACAAGCCTAATCGAAATAAATGAATAGTCTAGTCTTGTCTTTCTGTGTCTTTTCTTGATAGAAACCCTTTTCCCTACACACCTTTTTAGAGATACTTTTAGACACAGTAAATAACAAGTAACCATTCTGACACTCAAAGCTTGATAATCAGTGGATATTAATACATATATATATACATATACGTGTGTGTCATCCAATTTATAACACACGCGTCAGCAAACATGCCGGACGCGCTGCAAAATCGCGGCAGCCCATCAACACCCGGAACGTGTTGTTATATTGTGTGCTCAGGCCACTATTTGCCCTTTGCGTGATGTTCGCCCACAGGCTGCACGTGTAAAAGGATTAGCAGTAGGCTTTGAAAGGCGTCACCTTAACCTGAGCCGTACAACACGCAAACTTATGGACCAACATCCCACATCGAACAGCCAGTGACCTGCGCTCACGTTCTACATCATTAATGATATAAAAGACAAAGGACTCCACTCATGTGTAAAAATAAGAGTGATATATGCTCACCAGCACCAGCTATGTAACGTGAATGATAGGCGATGTTGGAGCACGGTACTTCCTTAGCGAAAATACCCTTAGCAGTCAACTCGGCGACGAACTCCTTCATGATATCCGCAGGTCCCGAAATGGTGCTAGATTCAGGTCCGTTGTGACAAGCCACTTCAATCTCAGGAGGACACATTTTTGAAATCTACGAAATTAGTACGGCGTGATTATTTGATGGGGTACAGTAAATTAAAGCATAGCTAAGTTGCACCGCCGCATTAAAAAAAAGAAAGATCAAATCTGACCGGTGTCAGTAAAATAGACTCTATTCATTTGTGTGGTGGCGACTTTGGTGTGTAGAGTCCAAAAGAGATTTTTTGTTATGAATAATTGAACGCGGACTATCCGTGAGAACTATCTCTTCACTAGTTGGTGGTACACACTAACAAATAATACATTTCTTAGTTACTAACTCCCTGTTTATCGTCGGTAGTTGACTCATGGGATTTAAAAAATACCTTTTCATATCCCACACCGATAGCAGCCATGGATCCTCGAATAAACGGAGTCTGCAGCGACACCAGACCGCGGCTGTACGCCGACAGAATCATCTCCTCTGCCGTCAAACAACCGTCGGCGTACGCGCAGCCCAACTCGCCTACACTGTGACCTGTACAAGAAAATGGATCATTACTAGAGCTACGTTTCACTAGAACAAACAAAAGAAAAAGAGAAATAGCTGTGTATCAATTTTGGTATGTGAATATTTTATTTTATATGAACTCTTTTCTTTTAAATTTACGTACATACTAATATTTGATAATATAATTTCGTTTTCATTAAGAGAAAAGTGCACAAAATGATAGCGAAATTCAAATTACCTAGTTGAACGCACCGCTATTGGTCAAACGAATTGTGACGTCAAAGTCTTTCATAACAAATGTTAGCTAGTGCCTAGTTGTTGAATGCTTGCGATTAAGTTCAGTTTTATTGTGATTTTGAGCAGGTATTGAAGTGAAATTACATTAATTTGTTTTGTAAAAGAGTAGTAGAAAGATTCACACAAAAATGGCTGATATCGGTTACGTCAAGGCCCAATCGGAAATTTCATGTTTATGATGGCCAAGTATTTCTCATCAAATTCGGATTTTACGTCTACTGAAATAAAAGGAGTGAAAACAGCAATGTAATAACATAATACCTATTATGTTTATTCGATCTTCCACGCCTTTTGATATTTACCTATAAGTCGAGAAAAATAGCACACTTAACCTTAAAATGTGAATGAGAATATAAGGTTATGATTATTTCATGGAAAAAGACATTATCTAAAGCCAAGTTGATGAATATATCATGTCTCTTTTCATGATTTTACACCACTTTCTCCTTATGTTCACACCTCTCGGTAGGAACAAGAAAAAAAACTTTAATTGGTGCATTTCTATTTGTGTTTTTACACAAGGGCACGAAACAATACTGAAAAGTAGGTTTATTGTCCTGTTGCATTTTTTATTGAAATTAAACACAAAATATTAATAGATTACAGCCTAAAACACTTCTGCGCCTATTCACTAGTTGTTTGTTGTTATAAACTTTGACGTCACGACAAGCGCGCCAAATTACGGTCGTTTAAAAAGCAGGCAGGCAGGTAGGCAGGTATCAGGCTACTATTCTAAAACTTTTTTGAACCAAACGTTGGTGCTGGTTTTTTTACATGTATACAGGGTTATTTGTAAAACACCAGTAACCTCTTAAGAGGTCATTATTGTACTCATCATTATGAACAACTTTTACTATTGGACCAAACCTGAAATCGCGAAAAAAAAATCAGCTGTTCCCTACATTTTGACGAGTTAATCGATCATAAATGTAGGGAACAGCTGATTTTTTTTCGCGATTTCAGGTTTGGTCCCATAGTAAAAGTTGTTCATAATGATGAGTACAATGACCTTAAGAGGTTACTGGTGTTTTGCAAATAACCCTGTATAATGATGAAAATTATCATTTATAAATATAAAAGAAATACATGCATATTCCCCATTGTGGGATAAAGTACATTATATATCTATTCGACTATTTAAATAACTCAAGCGAGAGTATATAGCCATACCCTCGCTTGAGTTGCATGGTTGTTGTTGTTTTGTGTACTTGTTACAGAAATGATAGTTTTACCAATAATGCCATCAGGCACCAGACCAAGTTCCCGAAGCACATCAGTCAATCCTATTTGAATAGCAGCTATTCCCACGAACGAGTGAAGAATGTTATCGAATGTAGTCTTGTCGGGCGAAGTAATTATATGGACTATATCGATGCCTTTTGGTTTCAAAGTTTGTCGGCACCTGAAAGTAACAGTTTTTAATAATACAGAAAATGTTGAATAGAAATAAGAATACAGTATCATGTATCTTCAAACCATTTACTCAGGTTTAGATTTCTAATGAAACCTCAGGCTGTAAAAAATATTCAAATAGCTACCGTTCGATGGCAGCAGCAAAGATCGGTATGCGCATGAGTTGCGCACCCATACCCGCCCACTGCGAGCCCATCCCGCTGTACACGAACCACAACGGCCGCCGCGCGTCGTCGAAGTACGCAGATTCTTCACATAGACTGACAGTCTTTTCTTCTTCGTTCGTTCCTAGAATGAAGAAGGAAAACAGATAGTTAAGGGAAACGCAGTTCACTTAAAACCAGTAAAAATAACCGAGCCAAGTTGGACAGGTGAAGGGATGATTAATTAAAGCTGCTGGATAAGACTGGCCGAGAATTGATTAGGTCGTGTGAAATGCTTACGATGATGAAGAGGTACTTTAAGATATTATCATGAAATTTACTTAAAATGATGAATCCTCTGCCTAAATGTCCTCGAATGTTTGTCTGATGGATGTTGTGCAACAAAGCCAATTCCTCAGGATCTATGGCGCGTGACTTCAAGTTCTCAAATATTTTCCGTACAGAAGTGTCTTGTCTCGCAGATATAGTCACAAGATGTGCGATACTACTGTTGTAGCGGGACATATCCTGGAAAAAATGAAAATATTTTACGTTAAGAATTTGACAAAGAGGATTGGATTGATTAAACCCAGCAGTGAGGATCATGATAAACAAAAAAGGTAATTCTTGCTTTTATCTTTTTATATTATCTCCGTTTGTACCTTGGGTGTATAATGTCCATGCAGCAGCACGTGTGAATTGACGCCGGTGACGGACATGCCGTTGACGGCGACGTAAGTGCGGCGGAAGGGCTGATGCTCGGTGACGACGCGCATGCGCCCCTCGCGCAGTGCAGCCACGTCCTGTCGCGGAGTACTGCAGTGAAGGTTGGCGGCCAGCTGACCGGTGTGGTAGCCGAGTAACACCTATTGAGGATGAGAAATATCTGAATAGCTAGATAATGGAACCAATACATCTATGAATGTCGCTTCGAAATTCCAAGAATGTCAGGACGTGAATCCACCATGAGCCAATTCATTTGTTTTATGAAGGAGTAGCTGTTGGCGGTGACCTTCGTTCGCGTGAAATTATTATAAAATATTACTTCCCTTTTTGAATCGGATTTTGTTACCAATTTCAAGGGTTTCATTTGTTTGCGTGGCAAGGAAGAAGAAGCTTGGAGAAGCTTATTGTGGCTGGTAACGTGGAAGAAAAAAGAGGCCGTGGAAGATCACCAACCCGATGGACAGATGTCGTGAAGGAAGTCTGCAGAGGGAATTTCCAGGTATCTGTCCGCATGGCCGAAAACCGTCCAGCATGGAGAGCGTTGGTGGAGAAGGCACCGACCTGATGTGGTCACGACCCTCAGTCATGAGGAAACGAGAAAGAAATTTTTTTTTTGCACTACACCCTAATGGGCATTGACCAAAAAAATTAACCTGTATATTAGCCGAGTGCAATTAGATAAAAAATACCCAAAAGGTGAAACGAAGTTTATAGTGTTCGGATTTTCATGGGACTTTTATAATGAGTTCCTAGAGGAGTGGAGAAAAAAGTTTCACCGCTCGCAGTTTTTTTTTTTATTTTTTGACTTTCCTTTGAAATTTTTTTTTTTTGTTAATGAGTTACTTCAAATTCAACGAATTCATATCGTGCCGTTCATTAAACGCCACTATAGTCTGTTTCTTTGTTCATTGTTGTCGATGTAATGCATATTTTTCATATTTTTTTTCAATTATTTCTAAAATATGGAATTTTAATACTAAGATTTCTTTTGAAATTGGAAGCTGATGCTTTTTCATAAGCCACTGGAAGTATTCAAAAAAACTAGTTTTACGAGTGAAGTGACTAAACATTAATTCACAATTATCAGGAAATCGTCTATATATAAAATTTAAAAAAGGTCATTTCTCTCGAAATATTTCTATGACGGTCATCATAAATATTATCCTGAAAATATCTGTATTACATCTGCTATCCACGAAAACATAACACAAATCATTTATTTGCATTAAACATGGTATACAATGATGTTGAATAAAGATAAAATAGTTGAAACAATTTTAGAAAAGATAGAAAATAGCTTACTAAACACTTCCTAAATACTTAACTAATAAGCATATTTACCACAATAAACAGCCAGTGTTCTTCCTCCTCACTCCTACTTGATCTATGCTGTGCCCGACAGAGTCCATAACTGTGATTAGTATATTTATTTCTTTACCAACTTTATACATTATGGTACGCAATAAAGAATTGAGAATTGAGAGTTGAGAATTGAGAATTTATAGCAACGTGCAAAATTTTAGTTTAGCAAAATGTTACAAGGCATCAACATTTTTTTTTCATAAATTCTTTTAGACCATAGAAATAATATTCATTTATCGACTTGTGCAATATATTCTTTAATAATCTTGAATTTAATATTTTAAATTGCCTTGGTATCTTAATGTAATACGTACGCACATTGCTAGGCAGCCGTTCTTGTTATATTTGGCAAGTCTTGGCTAATCATTCAATACTAACATAAATGGATCTCGACTGTTCCGAGGATTCACATCGTTTCCTGTCTTAAATAGTTCTTTATTCCTAACTACGAACACACATATTTCATAAATATACAGAGATGGCAACAGTAACAAACCAAAGTTTTTAAACATTGGTCGATATGAGTCATCAGGCTGAAGTCCACATATTCACATCGGTACTATTACCCCACATTACAAGACCATAGCGCAGTAGTGATTCTACATACGCGTGGTATGAGATAACGACAGTTTTCCTGTTCGTTACATTTTTAACCTGTTTCAGTGCGTATCATCATCTGCCTAGCCTTTTCCCAACTATGTTGGGGTCGGCTTCCAGTCTAACCGGATGCAGCTGAATACCAGTATTTTACATGGAGCGACTGCCTATCTGACCTCCACAACCCAGCTAGCACTGGGTAACACGATACCCTTTGGTAAGACTGGTTGTCAGACTTTCGAGCCACTGACTACCTTAACGACTGTCAAAGATCTACAAATGACAGCCGGGACCAACGGCTTGACTTGATTTCCGAGGCTAGGAGGAATCCCGGTATGTAATGGGTGATCACCCATCCACGGACCAACCTAGGCAAGCGCGGCTTAACCCTAAGGTAGACCCGTGCGACTTATTATTTAGCCATGAGCTAATTAATATTAGTGCTTACATTATCTACGTGTTCTTTCCAGTTTATATACTTATCTATTACTACGCCTAAAAACCTTGTTCGTGTTACCTTTTTGATTTTATTTATATTAAGTTTGATATTGTTTTATTATTATTCGATTTATTATATTGAATGTAAACGGAGTTGTCTAAATTTATTTTGAAACGGTTCATGTCAAGCCAATGCAGCAATGTATTTATTGTATTATCAATGTTGAACTAATGATCCGCAATGGTATTCTTCTTTTTACCAGATATCACTATCGTCCGCAAATAATATGCATTTATGTTTAGTTATTTTTATGATACCATTTATGTATCTAAAACCAATATTGGGCCTAGAACGCTTCGGAATACCACATTTATTATGTCGATATTCCGATGAGTAAGGTATCATTTATTTATTTATTTTACTATTTATGTACACACAGTAGACAGCACAGGAAAATAATATTATAATACATGAGTACAAAGGTACTGCTTATTTCTCAAGAAATTTCTGCCAGCAGACCTGCAAAAGGAGAAATGAAAAAGAAATGTAGACAATAGTGTGTGAGAAAAGGAAGAGAAAAATGTGTTTATGTGCCTTATCTAACTTAGCCTAAAATATTAAGTATAAATACACATGAGTAAATATTAATATATACTTATATAAATACATAATACTAAGATATATAAACTAATAAAAATATATAAATGTATATAATAAATTATAATTGAGAGGAAAGGTAATGCTCTTTCACTCTGGTTTTGAATAATTTAATGGTGTTCATATCGCGAATGCTAGGCGGAAGTGAGTTCCACAACCTTACAGCATGGACGGAGAAGGAGTATGAGTAGTAGCTGGATTTATGAGGATGGGATTTAAGAAGGGATCTAAGGTGCGATCTACACGGTGCGTCAGTAGGGCGGGCATAAGAAAAGCGCTCACGCAGGTAAGAAGGATAGGACGGGTTGTGTAGGATATTGAAGAGGAGACATAGGATCCTAGTGTTCCTGCGAAGGCGGATTGGGAGCCACTTGAGTTCTTTGCGAAGGTGAGAAACGTGGTCATATTTACGGAGGCCAAAAATAAAGCGAATACATAAATTTTGCAAGCGCTCAAGCTTATTTAATAGCTCCTCAGTAGCATCCAGGTAGCAGGCATCGGCATAATCTATTATCGGCTGAATAAGTGTTTGAGCCAAAGAAATTTTAGTCTTCAAAGACAAGAGACTCTGAAGGCATTTCAGCGAATGAAGAGAGAAGTGTACCTTACGGCTAACCTCTTTGACTTGAGCTCGCCACGACAGATTAGAATCAATAATTACACCCAGATCTTTGGCGGTATCTGTATAATCGATGCGAACACCATCAAGGTACAACGGCATCAAAGATGCAACAACGGCCGCACCACGAACAAATCGGCTGCCTATGATCATGGCCTGTGATTTAGTTGGGTTAATTTGCAATCCAAATGACTTAGCCCAGGCGCTTATACAAGCCAGGTCATGATTCATAGCAGCAATGGCGGAATCCGCATCAGCCACAGTAAAATGCTGGTAGAGCTGCAAGTCATCTGCATAAAGATGGAAATTGGAAGAGATTACACTGGTAACCATGTTTATGAAAATTGAAAAAAGAAGAGGAGAGAGAACGCTACCTTGAGGAACACCCTCAGTGAGGCTACACCAATCAGAGAAAGTCTCATTAAGGCGAACACACTGAGAACGACCCCGAAGATAAGAATTGAACCTAGCTAAAGCAGAAGAAGAGAAATTTAAAGATTTGAGTATACCTAACAAAATGTCGAAATCCACTGAGTTGAAGGCACTACTGAAGTCAAGAAGTACAAGAACGGTAAGTGACTTACTCTCCATTGCCCAGCGGATATCGTCAGCTACTTTCAAAAGTGCAGTGACAGTACTATTTAAGTATCATTATCTTTTTCTTTCTTGATTATATTGATAATGACATATTGCTGTATGTTACTTAAATAGGACGATATCCACTGAAGTGCACGTCCCCTGATCACGATAGTTTCTAACTTATCTAGTAATATATTATGTCGTGTGACACTAGATCGAAGGCTTTCGATAAATCAAAAAAGAGGACAGTAGTAAAATGATCATTACTATTATTTGTAAAATATTGCTTTCATATGTAAGAAAATGGCTAATGGCGTGGATTTCTTTTTTTGGACACAGACACATATAACAAAAACTAAAAAACATGTTTGGAGGTACTCGATAAATGTTAAACATTGCTGATGAAAGTGGAATGGAGGCCCCTAGTAAATTTACATAAATCATCGTAATAATAATGTAACCATTTCTCACGATTTCTATTTATGATTAGTTTAATACTTGGTTGTCTACGCGCAATTTAATATCGATACCGATAAAGCTCCAAAATAGCGATAGAGGCCTTTTGGTAAGGTTTTCTTTTTCAGCAGTAACTAATGTTTAACAAGAAGGTCTAATATTTTTGTAGTTATTATGCCTTATCAGATAGCTAATATAATGAGGATTTGGACAATAATTTGCACATTGAGTTTCATAAAAACATTTCGAAAAGAAATTGCCTTCAACATTTACGAATTAATTTTAAGTCACTACACTCATGAAAGTGGTCTTCTTGACTATTTTCTAGTCCAGTTATCTGTAAAAAAGCATTAGGTACCAATTTCTAAAGAAATTTATCTTAGTCTTAAAATTCTATATTTTAGAAATAATTGAAGAAAATAGGAAATTTAAAAAAATACTTGAAATATGCATAACATCGATAATGAATAAAGAAACAGACCAAATTGGCGTTAATGGATGCAGGCAGGTCACACTATTCGTTGAATTTGAAGTTATTCATAAAACGAAAAAAAATATTCAAAAGGATATTCAACAAAAAAAAAAGTAGCGATGTGCGAATTTTTTTTTAACTCTTCTCATTCTTCTAGGAACTCAATAAAAAAGTCCCACGAAAATCCGAGCACTATAAACTTCGTTCCACCCTATTGTCTTAGTGGAATAGCACTCGACTATAATTGTAAATAAATTAAAAATATAGTATTTCAAGAAACTAATTTGAGTATTTTTGAAATTCATAATTATTTAATTGTAAAGTTTTACGGCTGATGACTTCATCATTGGAAAAGATTCCTTTGCCCATTCAACGATTTAATACTTGAGTGAGACTCTAATCACAGTTTATTATTTTCTGTAATTTAGAATCTTAGAATCTGACTGGAACGATATTGTTTTCTTCATTTGTTTTACATAGATCGCATGGTAATAAGCCACGATGATGATGATCATCAGGTGTGACCCCAATACAAACATTACCTTGGTTATCGCGGAAATACCCGAAGCAGCCTCGCTATATCCAATGTTGGAAATGACGCTGCCAACTAAAAGCGTGTCTTCTTTTCCTTTGCAGAACACCCTTTCAATGGTCTCTAGTTCTGTTTTGTCAGCCTCAGGCACACCTATAACGAAATTGTGCAAATCGGTAACTACGAGTACATAAGTTTGTAAATATTTTTACTTCATCTTTGTCCTGAGTCCGATCCCCAAGTCGGGTAAAGAGATATTATATTTGTAAGAGATGTGCTTAGTTACTGTTTATAGGAATAAACTCGCTTCCTATACACGTGGGATTTAAATAACCCCTTTGGGATATACCGACGAAAGCAATTTCACAAATTACTAGCTTATTCCCGCAGCTTTGCTCGCGTTAATTTAGAATTTGACAATTAATTCATCGCCCATAAAAAAATCAATCATGATTCGAAAGACACGTGGCGCTATCTATTATCATAAGAATGGTACTGTTGTTTTTCTCGGAAACAGTACTTTTTTGCGGGATGAAGAGCCTTTGTCCGTTTCTGTAATCCTGACCACGTATACGCAAAATTTCAGGATGATCGGTTCAAAGGTTTGCGTGAAAAAAAAAACAAACTTGCTTTCGCATTTATAATATTAGTTAGGATTGAGTAAATCATAAAAGATCCATTATACCTGAACCAAAAGCTTCCACGTATTCTACAGTATGTGGGGAAATTCTCGCTTCCTCATAGAATTTTTTCAAGAAGTCGACAGTCCTGTCAGAATTCCTTAAGTATCCGTACTGAGGGCCAGTTTCTTCTGTTAGCAGACCGGTAAACTCCGTCTTAGCGAGCAATAAATCTGCGTAGATCCTGTATATTACATGACAAATGAAACTAGTCTTGAAGAGAAAACTTTGCTCAACAAGTAGGTGCATGCACCAACATTTATATAATTTACTGCAAATAAGTTTATATTTGCTTCACAATAGAAATAGGAGCCTCACAATGCGTTGCGAAAACCATATGGTGCTCCCAAAAGAAAGTGATGGCACTGATACTTTATAAAATAGCCCCTATTGTTTTTTTTCGAATGGGAAATCATCAAATGACTGGCAGCTCCGGCAGGCATCGGCCTTTGCCCTTTCTGTTTGCTGACATCTTCTTTGAGGACGTGGAACACGAACGCACCGTCGACAAGGCTTGTCGTCATAAGACGGACGGACGGCGCGCTAGACCATTACTCACCGTCCACAGGCCCGCGCCTACGGTGGCCGGCAGCCACCACGTGGCCCCCGACGCCAGGGGCGTCTACCGTGGCGGCTGGGACGTGAGGTTCTCTCCCTCTCACATTCCGCCACCTCCTTCGTAGAGGAAAGGTGACGGCTTCCCATTCCCTCTCGCTCCGGACCATGGAATGAACCAGGGCCGAACGTAAGAGGTCGCCGATAAAACAGCCCCTGACTTTTATTTCTTGTAAAGAGATCCTTATAAAACTCACCTCAATGCATCCTTAGCCTTCTGCAGAAACAATACGTTAATGGCTTCCGACTTGATACAACCGTTGGCATTTTGATCAAAAGACTTGGTTTTACCATCCATGGCTTGTCTTATGATCCTGGAAATGAATAAAACACGATCGTATAATTTCTAACATCTGAATGCTATTAGAAATAATTCTAAATTGGAAATCAGTTTAGAAATAGAAAAATTGGGCCGTTATTTAAAATAAATTTGGTTTGATGATTCATTAAGATTCAAGAACGATTTTGTTAGCTTTTCTTCTTTGTTTTTTTTAAAGATTTTTTGAACGCTCGGCATGCAAGGCCTACTATAAACTCTATATCTGTATTTATTTCAAAGATAATTAAATTATTTACAAACGACAAAACTTTAATAGTAATATGTACAAGTAGAAAAGGGTTACAGGGTGTCCAAAAATTCGTCCGCATTGCTTTCAACAGGATAAGTGCCCAGAAGGTTGGCAGCATTGCCACGTTGGATGGCAATGCTGATTTTTTGGACAAAAAAAAGGCCCACCCTCTGGTCACGTGAAAAGTCGACCAACCGTTTGGCGATTTCCCAAAATACTAGGTGGGCACTCGGACCCCACGGCCCTAGTGTTTCAACCCCAAACGGCTCAAACGCATAACTACCAATTAAATTATTGTATTTCCGCCGTTTGAGGTTTTCAGCACCTGCAGTAGCCACCCCAGAGCAGCCCACTGTGCTAGGAAGATGGGATGGCGCAAGGGAGTCGACGAAAGTCGCGTCCCACACCAAAGGCCTACCCAACTTCCATGGCATTATGGTCATACCATCTGGTCTCTTCCCATCGACGCGTGCCAAGCCATTGGGTTCTAAGACAGCTGGCACCCCGGTGGTGGTAAGAGCACGACGGATGAGATCATCAATGCTAGCGTGTCACGCAATCCGACCTGCACTCTTACTGCAAGAAAGGCCATGGTGTCCGAGGCAGTCGACTGCTTCACCACATTGACAGCGATGTAGAGCCCCACAAGGAGCGATCGCAAACACGTAGCGAGCCGGAAGGTTGTGTCACCTAACATAGTGCCTCCTCTATTAGGTGATGGTAGTGCCTGAAGCCAGAGGCCCGACTCCCACTCACCCACAGCCAGTAGGCGGGCACGCTCAGCAGTATTGGTAGACGTATTAATAAGTTTATTCCGTACCAAAGTTTGTTACGTTAAATATATAACGAAAATGTTTTTTTTTTATCAGTGCTTTACCTTCCGTAATGTACCGAGGACTGTGGATGCAAACACAAGTAGCATCCTCCAACGACGGCTGCCTCGCATTCACCACGACTCATAGCGAGGTACGCCTGCTCCAGCGCCGCGGTGGAACTGCAGCACGACTCGTCGATCGCTATCGAAGGACCCTTCGTGTTCAACCAATAGGAAATGCGGTTGGCGAACATAGACTTACAGCATCTACAAAACAAAATAAATTGTGCCCAATAACAAATCTACAAATGGGCTAGGTGAAGGCTTCTTATAGGGTGACGACTTCCCATTCCCTCTCGCTCCGGACCATGGATTAAACCAGGGCCGGTCGCGAGAGGTTGCCGCCGTCAATCCCGGCTACGAGGACACGGCGGTGCTCCGCCCAAGCGGAGCAGACCTCCACGGTGTGCTCCACCGTGTCCACCGGGCGATCGGCACAATGGTTCACGAGTGACTCCTGAATTTGATTCCCACGGCCACGCTAAAAAAAATCAGGAAAACAATCACATAGTATTGCATCTGGGTTTTTCGTTTGTTTTGCCCCCAGTTTTTTCCTACACTCTACATTGAATTTTTTTTTAACAAACTGACGAATGTGTCTGTACGGAATAAAGTCTGTATGTAATGACTTAAGTGAATCGTTTCTTACCCAGCTATACCCAAGCTTGTCCTAGAGCTGATATCATAGCAGGTTGCTTTTTCAGCTTCGGAAAAACAGGAGCCTACGAACACACCTATTTTTTTCCCAGATAAGTGCTCGGGATTTACTCCTGTGGACGTCAAAAATTAAATAAAAAATATTAACCGGTAACCTTATTAAATACAAGTTCTTGCCAGAAGCTACGCGCGCGCGGATCTCGGGACGTATGCCACGGGAATGTACTTCTGGGATACAAAGTATACGAAACTTCTGTCACGGTCTATCTGTGTACATCTCAATCTGTTAAAACATTAAGGAGTGATAAGGTAACACAGACAGACAGGGCTACTTTCGGATTTGTAATAATAGTATGGATTTTATGTAGGATTTTGAAAAATTCAACCAGTAAGCGGATGAAATAGTGGTTGAAAGTTTGTATAGTTAAGCTAGCAAGTAGCAACAGCCCTGAAATTATAATATCTCACCTGCGTCATAAATAGCATTAAAGGCTTGTTCGAGGATTTTCCGGGACATGGGATCCATGCTGTTTCCGAGATGATAATTCACCTTGAAGAACTGGGCGTCAAACCGATCTAGCTCTGGCACTGTGCCCATATGCTGACACGCCTCGGGGTGGTTGCCTGTCCACCGAACCTTCTCTGCTGTCACTGGGTTAACCTGAAGGATAAGATTTATGTGAGCTACTGTTCAACTGGTGGGTTTTACCATATCTATGTATTACTGTCTATTACTGTCATCGTTTGGACATCAGTATAAGTCAGCACCTTTGGCAAATTAATTCGTTCACCAAAAATCAGTCATGTGGGGCCATCCAACACCCAAATTATGTCACACACTTTCTATCACAATCCAAACGATTTTTGAATTCCACTATTCGTAAAGTAACTCAAAGATCATTGTTGAACTGACGAAATTGGGTTGAGTGTTTTAGGAAGTTACCGCACAGTTAACCACGAATCTCCAAGCCCTTACCTTGTTGTACAGAATGTCCGACAAGTCCTTGACGTGGTACGAGGAGGGGAAGAGCCCCGACATTCCGGAGATCACGACCCTCTCGCCGTCGGCGACCGGCATCGGCGCCAGTGCAGCCTCGCCCTCAGGCGTTGGGCGGGGTTGAGGTGGAGCTAGCTCTTGCGGGGTAGGCGTCATAGTGGAGCAGGCTGATAAAGTGAAGAGAGTTGACAAGGAACGGCCCCAAAAACTAAAAACCAATTAATCATTAAATAAAAATTATTTTTTAAAATCGTGTCACTGTCCACTAGCGGGGTACCAACAAGTGGGTCATAGGGAATAATCGCATCTAAAATACGTTGGTACATCGCATTGTCACTGCGACTATTGAACGCGGTTTAAATGGTGCTGACTGCCTTTTATTTTTGGGATGGGAAATCCACCCTGTTCTGCCGCGGTATCTCTTTCGAACAGTCTCGTAGCCCTGGCAGGCATCGTCCCTTGCGGGCCCCTCCTGTTTGCTGACATCTCTTTGAGACGGATGGCGAGCTAGCCCATTACTTACCGTCCACAGGCCCGCGCCCACGGTGGCCGAGAGCCACCCCGTGGCCCCCGACGCCCGAGCGTCTCCCGTGGCGGCTGGGACGTGAGGTTCTCTCCCTCTCACGTTCCACCAACTCCTTCGCTAGCATGACTGCTTCGCATAGGGTGACGACTTCCCACTCGCTCTGGACCATGGATTGAACCAGGGCCGGACGCGAGAGGTTGCCGCTGTCAATCCCCGCTACGAGGACACGGCGGTGCTCCGCCCAAGCGGAGCAGACCTCCACGGTGTGCTCCACCGTGTCCTCCGGGTGATCCTCGCAATGATAACACCCGGGCGTTTCCTCCCGCCCGATTCGGTGCAGGTACCTTCCGAAACAACCGTGTCTGGTGAGGACCTGCGTCAGGCGGAAGGTGAGGGCGCCGTGGCGCCTCTCTAAGAGGGGACTTATCGCCACTATTGTGGCGTGCCCTTGGTGCTGACTGCCTTCAGTGTTCTTGGTGAAATTCGATCTATTCTATTCTATTCTTATTCTTTATTGCACACAAAATTAAAAGATATACACACAACATTACAATATGTAGTATGTACAACGGCACGGCATCGGAAACGGCAACGGATCTAGTTTGTGTTTTCGTGCTTAAGCATTATTGTTCTGTGACTTCTAGAAGACTGAATAGTTTCAACGCGATTCCAATATAAATAGAAAAAAAAAAAAAAGTAATTCAAAAACTGGTTTTGAATTGCCGATATGACTTTTGTAAATATAAAATGAACGGCTACAACTTACTTGGTGCAGATCGAGATCCTAACAGCTTTATTGAAGGACTAGTGTAACAAGACTTGCTGCTAGCTAGCAGCAGTTTTATGAACTGGTAAGAAGTGCCAATAGAATCGATTTAAATACTTTTAGTTAGAAACACAATCATTAATTTGCATTCAATATCGGTTAATCATGGATAATTTAAACTCTGAACATTCGATTAACTTGACTGTGATTTACTTAACCCTCGATCCGTCGCGTGGGATCTTTGGATGCCCGGGTTTTAGAAAGTTCACAAATAGCACTCTTACAATGTTTCCCCGGATCCTTTACGGGTAACTTCCATTGACATTTAGTCTGCGTATATGCACCGTTTTTTTTTTTTGGGATTGGAAATCATCAAATGACTCCTCCCGCTCTGGGCGGAGCGGAAGGGAATGTCAGACTTTTACTGACTGAAACCCATCCATGTTCCTTCTTTTGCCCTTTATGTTCCAGGGCCGCGGTATCTCTTTCAAACAGTCCCGCAGCCCTGGCAGGCATCGGCCCTTGCGGGCCCCTCTTGTTGGCTGACATCTCTTTTATGCGCGCGTGGAACACGAACGCGCCGCCGACACGGCCTGTCGTCATAAGACGAACGGACGGCGAGCTAGCCCATTACTCACCGTCTACAGACCCGCGCCTACGGTTCTCTGCGCATACGCACCGTGACTTAATCTATGAAAAAAAAAAAAAGCGTTTATTCGTGGCGATATCCTAAATATTACGAAACATGTAAACGTGTGTTTCTACGCGAGACTCTGAGGGATCCCAGGCTACGACTGGCGTGAGTAAAATGTTGCTATTCATTTCTTTTATATTTTAGATGTTTTTTTTTTATTGTTTCTATTTGTTCAAAATCAGTAGTAATAATAGTAAAATGGACAATATAGACAGTGTCAACGAATTCTAAAGTGATTGAAAAGATTGGTAGTGAAGAAGATGACGAAGAGACCGATGATTTATCCAGTCAGTGCCACCTGATTATTATTAGATGATACCTTGAGAAAGCGCTATATTCACTGTCTAAGTCGAACATATTAGAAATTCCACTATCAACATTTGTTCAAGTCATACGAGAGATTCATCAAAGTAATAACTTACTAAATATTTTTTGCTGTTTGATTTCTATTTTATTTCAGTTTTTATTTTTTGTTGATATCAATAATTATAAGAAGGTACTTACCTTCTTTTTTATTGTTATGTAACTGATTAGATTTTGTAAAAGTTAAGTTAATCTTACGACGAACACAAAAACAATCTATCTATATATATATATAATAATGAAACCCGTTTTCCTTGGTCACGGCATCACGCGTGAATGGCTGGACCGATTTCACTAATTCTTTTTTTGTTGTATTTGTTATTATTAGGAGAAGGTTCTTACGGAAAAAAATATTAAGAAAATCTCTCAGAAATATTGAAAAATATACATTTAATTTTGCATATAAAAACGCGCGTAACGAATGTCAATGTCATTCACAGCCATAGACTATATTGAAAGAGCATTGTTTGTTCGGAAACGTGGTTACTTAATTAAATTCGAGCGTCATTTGTTCGGAAACGTGGTTACTTAATTAAATTCGAGCATCATTTATTTTGTTCGGAAACGTGGTTACTTAATTAAATTCTAATTAATTTTTGAAAATAATTCGCCACGGAATAGTTATGTATAGATAAATATTATTAAATGTTCCGATTTTAAGACGTTACTAAGTTTACCTTAGTAACGTAGGATATAGGTAGGTAGGGTAGGTAGGTAGGTAGGGTAGGTAGGTAGGTAGGGTAGGTAGGTAGGTAGGTAGGTAGGGTAGGTTAGGTAGGGTAGGTAGGTAGGTAGGGTAGGTAGGGTAGGTAGGTAGGTAGGATAGGTAGGTAGGTAGCTAGGGTAGGGAGGTAGGGTAGGTAGGTAGGTAGGGTAGGTAGATAGGGTAGATAGGTAGGGTTAGGGTAGTGAAAGTAGTAGGTAGGAAAACATGCATTGCAACGCATGCCGGGCACAGCTAGTTACAAATAAAATTATTGGTCCTCGTTGTTGTGTAAGTTTTAAGAGACCGATTCACATTTTTTTTTATAGATGCGGCCCTATTACTCAACTATAAAATGTATGTTCTAATGTCAATTAATAACTGTTTTTGTTTGGGGTATTAAAAGACTCCACGCATCTGGACACGTCACAGAAAAAGCAAGACGGATGGAGGGTTATGTACTATTTTGTCGACAAAAGAACTGTATTAGCAATATTCAAAGTAGTTGTGTGAAAACATTATTGCAAAAGTAAATTCTATCTATCTATAAAATATAGAATTTGTATGTATTTTTATTTATACACATATAAATATTATATATATTGGACATTGTTGATTGCACTCATCGCATACAGACGTGCACATCAAAGCAGTATAAAAATAAATAAATTAACGGATGCAATAATTTCTGACCCAGTTTAAGCGTATTAGCGTGATATACAAATCAGCGTAGTAAGTGGTTTTACTCAAAATAATGGACTAACTAAAGTCTAAATAGTTATTATAAACGGAAAAATGGACAGCAGCCCCTTTAATCGAAGTGGGATGACGCCACGCAGCCCTCCGTCGACACCAACACCGAGACCACCTCAACAACGAAAGCAGTACCAAGAAGAAGCCGTTGAACCAATCTCTACTCCGGAGATTCAAAATTGGTTGGGGACCATTGAGCAGTACCTGAATGAGGTTGTGTTATTGCTTCTGAGGGAAAACTTAATTCCGACCAGAAGCAAAGAATTACCAATCTTTGCCGAAAAGTTGGACATGGTGTTTCGCAATTGGCTGTTCAATATCGAGTCGATGAAATCAAGAGCCCTACAAACACATACCGCCCTGAAAACCATGACCGAAGCTCGAGACCTAGCGGACTGTCTTACAGAGATGAACCGCACGATTCAGGAGTCCTGTGCTAAGCAGCAACCTGCAACTTCTACATCATTTGCTGATATGGTGAAGAAGGGGTCCAGCAGTTTATTCGCCCTAATAATCTCAATGCGACAACACAAATACCAGTGATGAAACAAAGAACATGGTACAAAAAATCTTATGCCCTGGTGAAATGAAGCTGAAAGTACGAGGCGTACGTAAAATAGGAAAAGGAGGACTTATCATCAGCACTGAGACTAAGGATGACCTAGACAAGCTCAAAAAAACAGTCCAAATCGCTTCGTCAGGCCTTACCGTCGACGAACCTCGGAAGCGCAAACCTCACATTATTGTAATGGAGTTCCCGCATCAATGGCTGAAGATGAGGTTTATAAATGCATTTACTACCAAAACATAACGGATCAACTACCTATGACCCTAGATACATTTCTGACCTCATTAAACTTAGCCACAAATCTGGTAGGAAAGATGTTGAGAGCTGTAATTATATTCTAGAATTTTCAGGTGTTATTCGCAAGGCCCTCATCACACAGGACAGATTATTTATAAATTGGACGTCTTGCCCGGTACGAGACTTCACATTAGTAACGAGATGTAGTATGGTCATGCATCTAAGACATGCAAGAACGCTGTCCTGGCTTGTGGCCATTGCGGTGAAGAAGGACACTCAAGCCAAGACTGCGCTAAAAAAGCTGAAGATCCAAAATGTGCTACATGCATGCGCTTTAAAAACAAGCCAACCACAAGACGGGAAACAGTTTGTCCGGCTAAACTGGCTGCCGAATACAGGTACATTAACTCGATTGACTATGAAGGCGCCTAAGAGCGCCACTTATTTGTTTAAATCCTAGACGTAATTTATTGTTGTTATTTTTAAATAGAATGGATGTTAACTTAATTACCGACATAGATAACTCATTTTTAACTAAGTCAAAGGCATGTGAGGTTGAAGACTGCAATCAATATCTTTCCAAGTATCAAAACTCACTAACCATACTAACCCAAAACATACGAAGTATTTATAAGAACATCGATAGCTTTAACATTTTTCTTCATAGACTTAACTTTAATTGCGATATTATGGTTCTAACAGAATGCTGGCTCAAAGCACCATGAAAATCTCCCGGCAAACCAGGATATAAATTATTGGACACTAAAATTAATAATAATCAAAACGATGGTGTCGTTGTTTTTGCTAAGGAAACATTAAAGGTCAAAGTCGAAGAACCTGATGCACAAGATTGTATTAGTAACTGCCTTATCATCAAAATTGGTACAGCCACAGCGATAATTGCTTTGTATAGATCCCATTCCGCAAGAAGCTTAACCTCTTTCCACAGTTCCCTAAACCAAATATTTCAAGCACTTAGCCCATTTAAGAATGTAATACTAACAGGAGATATTAACATTAATATTGGCTCTGAAAACTACGACGCAGGGACTCAAGATTACGTTAACATCTGCTCATACCATGGTTTTCTGCCTGCTCACACATTGCCTACTCATCAAAGCGGTTCATGCCTCGACCATGTGATGATCAAAACCACTTATTCATTTATTACGCTTGTTACTAACTCAACAATAACCGATCACCATTCTGTCTTACTAGCCGTAAATTTAACGCTGCTTAGGCAAAATTGCCCCCAGACAAAGACTAAATTAAACGTAAACAAACTCGAATATGATTTATGCAACATTGATTATAGTCTGGTTTACAATACTGCTGACGCTAATTCGGCTTTATCGTACTTAATAAAACATATCCAACAAGCAATATTGCGTAATACGACAGCTGTGACAGTAAATAATCGTCTTCGTAATATTAAACCTTGGATTACTCCTGGACTAATCCGATGTATAAGGCACAGAGATAAACTTCACCAGAGAACTAAGAAATACCCTGATAATTTAATAATTCTAAACACCTATAAAAGATACAGGAATTTCTGCAACAATCTCCTAAAGAAGCTTAAAAATAATTACGATAAATTGAATAAAATAAAGCAGGCAACAATAGCAAGCAAATTTGGAAGCATATTAAAAACGTCACCTACATGAATAAACAACATGAATCAAATTCGAGGTTACTGCTTACTAATCCTTCACCTCTCTTATCCGCTAACAAAGTAATTAACTTTGGGAAAACTCTGGCCGAACAGATACCGAAACATTGCGCCCAACCATCTTTTAAAAAATTTTATAACAGTTGTAACCTGAAATCATTTGCTTTGCTGGATATTGACGAAAACGAAATATCCCGAATCATTTCGGGCCTTAGAGATGACTGTGCAGTTGGATGGGATAATATAGGTGAATGCTTCAACCAGCCCGCGAAATTCAAAATTTCTTGCGTTTTTTGCAATTTGCAGGCCAGTGCTAGGTTGTATGTTGATTAAAATATTATTCGCGGCTGTAAGACGTATGTAGTTACAGAATTATAATCATCAAAATCACCAATACAACCCTCCAAGTTCATAAAGGCGTAGGAACAAAAAAACAACAGAAAAAGTCATTTCTACAGCTTTATGAACTTAGAGCGTTTTATTGATGATTTTGATGATTATAATTCTGTAACTACATATGTCTTACAGACGCGAATAATATTTTAATCAACATACAACCGAGCACTGGCCTGCAAATTGCAGAAAACCCAAGAAATTTTGAATTTCGCGGGCTGGTTGGAGCATTCCCCTTAAACTCTTTAAGCATATATTGACACCTCCCTTAACGCATATATTTCGAATCTGTCTTTCCAAAGGAATTTTCCCTAACTGTCTAAAAAAGGCTGTTGTAATCCCTATAATTATATAAATCTGGAGACCGGGACTTGGTGAATAACTATAGGCCCATATCATTACTTCTTCTTATCACTACTTCTCAAAAAGACTTGAGAAAATTATAAACAACAGACTAGTTAACTACCTAGAAAAAAACAACATCTTGTCACCTGCGCAATTTGGCTTCAGAGCCAAATTATCCACAGCCGATGCGGTGCATAGCCTGACCGATTATGTCACAGAAGAGCTTGGCAAAGGGAACCAGGTCCTGGGAGTCTTCCTTGATTTAGCGAAAGCCTTTGATACTGTCTCTGTTTCTGTGCTTCTAAGAAAATTAGAGGCAATGGGAATAAGGGGAACGCCGTTGACTTTACTTACTGACTACTTAGAAGACCGATACCAATGTGTTAGGATTGACAACTTTACTAGCGATGAGCAGAAAAATACTGGATTTGGTGTTCCCCAAGGGAGTATTTTGGGCCCTACCCTATTCTTGGTTTATATTAACGACTTGTGTAATCTAAATATCAAGCACGGCAAAATCATTTCATTTGCTGACGACACGGCGCTAATATTTTCTGCTAAAAACAGCAGCGAACTATTTGAAAACGCTCAACTTGGTTTCAATACTGTGACTAATTGGCTTCAAAGCAATTTACTAACACTAAATGCTGACAAGACAAAATACATTCACTTCTCCATGCGAAAGCCTCAACTTAACACTGCTAACTTCCATTTATATGCCCATAAATGTGATAACCTGTCAGTCAACATGTGCAACTGTCCTCTTATCCTCAAAACCTGTAACATTAAATACCTCGGTGTTATAATAGACGACACAGTCACTCTCTTTTAAGTATCATATTGAAAGTCTGGTTAAAAGAGTGCGCAAATTGATATACGTATTTAAAAAAATACGAACTTTTGCAGATTCAAAATTGATCACACAAGTTTATTTCGCCCCATGTCAATCCATAATTCATTACTGTATCATTTCATGGGGTGGCGCATCAAAAACTACCCTTCCACTTGAAAGAGCTCAAAGAGCAATTTTAAAGGTAGCAAACTTCCATCCCTTTTACTTTCCCACAGATCAGCTGTATAAATCCTGCAACGTGCTGACTGTGCGCCAGCTATTCATTATGCACTTAGTTTTAAAACAGCACACCATGCTCACGTACCATGCTGACAATACTAACAAGAGACTGAATGATAATTATAGTATGCATTTCTAATGCAACCTCAAAACATGTATTTGTGGAAAGATTCTTTTCATTTTTAGGCCCATTTCTGTACAATAGATTATATAGAAAACTAAGTATATTTAAGTTAAATTATTTTAGCTGTAAAAAGTCTATAATTACTTTTCTACAACTCTTATCTTATGCACAGACAGAAGACTTACTTGTTGTCTGCAAGTAAACTGCTGACACGCTGTTTTTTATTTTTATTTGATGGAAGTTTTAATTTTAGTACTTTACTTTTCATTGAATGTTAATTTATTTATTTTAAGTAGATATTTATGCACCTTGTGGCCGGAAACACAGGTTCAACCTAGTTCAGGCAATAATCAACTGTGCTCTATTTTATTTGTTAAGATATTTCTCATTACTCTTATTTTCATAAATAAACGATTATTATTATTATTTTTGGGATGTGCTTTTGCTTCTCAGCTTACTGGTACTTCCAACTACATTTACGGGTCGAAACCAAAGTAAATGCAGCGTGAGGTCTGTTATGTTGAGGGTGTGTTGTGATGAGGACCTACTTTATTTTCATCTATTTGCATAAACTTTCTGACAGTTCGACATGTATTTAAAATTGCAGCTTTTTGCAGGGTGATATAGAGCGTTTCTTTAAGATTTAGTAATTTGAGGCTATGAAGTAAATGATTCGGGATAACACCTGTTGTAGAGAGGACTATTGGGACCACATAAACTTTTTCCTGGCGCCAAATTCTTGTTACTTCCTGTTTGAGTTCTCCGTATTTACTAAATTTTTCGGTGATTGTTTTTTGTATGTTGTGTGTGTTGGGAACTGCGATATCTATTAAGTAAGTGACTGTATTAATTTTATCTTGTAGTATTATATATCCCGTCTATTATAGTGAATTGTCCTGTCGGTGAGAATGGCGCGGTCGTAGTAGAGTTTATGAGTATCATTTTCGAGGGTAACTTGTGGTGTGTAATTATAGTATGGAGTGTTTGTGTCTTGTATGAGTGAGTATTGGACTGCCAATCTTTGGTGAATAAAATTTGCCACCTGATTGTGCCTGTGTGTGTAGTCGGTCTGCGTGAGGGTTGTGCAAGCTCCTGTTATGTGCTGGATGGTTTCTGGTTGCGTGTGACATTTGCGACATTTATCATTTGTTACTGAAGGGTTTTTTGATAACTAATGTTCTATAGTTTTTGGTGTTAATAATCTGGTCTTGTACAGCTATGATAAATCCTTCAGTTTCTGGGAATAAATTACCTATCTTGAGCCATTTATTTGAGGCAACTTTTTTGATGTGTGATTGTTCTAGGTCATGAGGATGTCGGCCATGAAGAACTTTTTTCTTCCAGTCATCAAGTTTTTGTGTCTGCGGGTCTTCGGCAGCAATGTTTGGGGTATCTAATGGTTCATTTAAGTTAAGTAGAGTGTAATTGTGATCATTTTGGACTATGGCCTTATGGATATTACTATAATAATAATAATAATCTGTGGCCCGGGTGTCAATGTGACATAACGTTTTTTTCAGCCGATTTTAATTTTGTAAAATTTTTGCCAATTTAATTGAAATATAATATGTGTTGGACAGTAAAAATAGAAGGAAAAAAAAAAGAAAAATTATATACAATAATCGGATCATCATGAAATAAATGTAAATATAATTATATACCCACATCAATTTGAATGTCTTTGACATTTGAATGTCTTTGACGAAACTATGCTGAAACTATGAAGAAACTATGCTGACTAGAAGCCGGGCCAAACTAGGGGCACACCCACCATCTCCGGACTCGTCGCTCAGCTCCGCCTCGCAGCCGCCGGGACGCGCCTCAACCGTGAGTGCTGTGTCTTCGGTCGCTGCAGTTGCGTCGAGCTCGAGCGACGAGTTTTTCTCCCCGTCATCATCACCACCACGACGACGAGGAAGAGGACGGCCACCAGCGGGCTTGGGACCTCGAGGCCAACCGGCCCCGAACAGGGTCCCCGCTGCCGGTGGAAATGTGTCGCGCATGCGATGGACTCAGTCCATTAATGAGAATGTCATGCGCGCATATTATGGGGCTACTGAGGGGGGAAGCAACTTGACTGCGTACTGTGGTCGGATGCTCTCTCTGTTTCAGGTGCTTGAGCCAGGTGTCAGCGTGTCGGCGCAACGACTGTCGGATCAGGTGCGGGTCATCCAGCGTAATCATATGTTGGATGACACCGTACTTGATCGACTACGCTCCGAATCACGGACTAACCTAGTTACGCCTGCTTCACCTATGATCGCGGTACAGCTGCAGAATGTTACCAGTGCTTCGCCGCGATCCGACCGCGGTGGTGAAGAGGATGATGATGAAGTTATATCCGTGAGTACCCAGTGCAACGCACAATTGAGGAGTGCTTTGGAGGGTGCATTCCGGGAGTACCGTTCCACACCGCCTGAACTTAGACCACGACTACCTCGTTTGCCTATGCACAAGAAGAACAAGGCGCTGGTGTGTGCTCTAGATTCGCAGCTGTCGAACTGCTTTGACAGCAGCAAAGATCTCGCCGATACTCACTCAATATTGTACTGTGGAGCTGTAGCGGCATGTCGTGTAGCTCACGTCAAATTTCCTAACAATGACAGAGCTACACGACCAAAATTAGCTGTTCCAGCTTGGCAGTGCAGGATTGAGCGGCGTATCGGTGAGGCTACAGCACTCATCGGCAAGTTAATCTGCTTCAGGGAGGGCAATACTCGCCCTAGAGTGATGCGCTTTGTGAGGCGGGCGTTCTCGGGAACTGATATTCGTTTTCGGGACTACTTGGCCCGCGTCACGGAGCGTATCGACTTCCTGAAGCAGAAGATCTGTGCATGGGCAAGCCGTAGTCGTCGGTACAAGCGGCGAGTGGAACGATACACTCAGAATCGCACATTCCAAAGCGATGAAAGGTGGGTATATAGGGCTTGGGAACGACCGGACCAAGGTGTGACTGACACGCGCCTGCCGGATGATGACGCCATGTGTTCATTTTGGCGCAGCATTTGGTCGGTGCCTGTCAGTCACACTGAGGGCGATTGGATCCGGGAGGTTGAACAAGCGTGTGATCCAATACCAGAAATGGGGGCAATTATCATCAGCCCCCAAGACGTAGCTCGTGCAGTCCGTCCTTTGCCTAACTGGAAATCTCCAGAGCTGGATGGACTGCACAACTTCTGGATCAAGTGGTTTCAGAGATCGCACTATTATACGAGAGTTCGGATTCTTGTTTTTAAAAAAAACTATTTAATTAAACTGGAAATAGAATTTATTACTTTAAAGAACTTGAACTTAGAATTAGTAAAATAATAGGAAATAGAATGATTTAGGACTTCCGACCCGTACCGAGATTCAGACCGAACTGACTTGCAAGCCCATGAATATGGCGTCTAAGTTATTAAATGCTGACCAGGCAAGTCTGGAGAGCGGTCAGCCATTCTACTGTCATTGACAAGGTATAACAGCCCCCCCCAAAAGACTGAAATTCGGGGATAAGCCGAAATTCAGGAAGTTATACAATTTCTCGTAATCTAGGTAATGGAATTGAAGAGTTTTCAGGTTCATTATTTATATTATGGTTATTGACATCGTTATCGGTATGGGTCGTCGGTTTGATACAAGAGATATAGAACTTAGATCTATGCTTAGAAATAATCTTATATAACTTAAATGCTATAAAACACAATACAATTATTAAAATGCACACAGTTAATATAGAATAATGTATCCCATATTTTATTAAAATAGGTTCTTCATTTATAATTTTGTTTAAATCTGAAAATAACTTATCATTTTGTTTATTTGTAGTTAGATCATCCAGATTGATGTTTTGTAGTAAAATAGGGGATATGTTGTTATTTAAACTAGTAGTCTTATTATCTAGTTTACAACAAGAATCATTTATAATGTTAAAGTCTAATCTAGGAATCGGAATGTCTATATTGATTTCGTCCTTAGATGATATAAGTCTCGCACTTTTGGTGTAAACAGTACACTGATTTGGGACTTGTAATATACCGGTACCGGACACTATGATTTCGCGTAATTCAGAGTTATCACAGTCCATTGACACTTTACTTGAACGAGATTGCACGAAAATCCACTGATTGTTCGTAAGTGATTTCCAAATGTCCAATTCACCGACAATTGTTTTGGTTTCACATCGCGTAGGGATAGCACTAATCGTTGTTGTTAATAATTCGCTTTCACACGTAGGGTTGCTGCTTGTCAACAGTATCGTAGGTATTTCACACAGAAAGAACTCAGAGTTTATTTTCTTACATTTATCTAGGTTATCTAGATTACAGAAGTTTAACTTATCCTTAGAAATAGCAATATACGAACTAGAAGGTAATATTAAACTAAAAGTATTTGGATTATCTGACCCGTGAGGGGTCGGTAATGCTAAATTACGATACAAGTTAAATTCGTCATTAGTAACTAAAGGAATTTGTAAAACGAATACAAGTTTGTTTTTATAATAGTAACATGCAACATCAGATATGCTTAATATTAAATGGATATTGTCTAGACTTAGCGCTACAGGAATTCCAGTATCTCTAGGTAGGTACCGGTCGTTATCAACGAGTTCGTTGTAAAGTTGCGCCGGACTTATTATGTTGGGATGCAGGATGTTTAGACTGCTCAACATAATCGCATTTGTTATGTCTTCAAGCTGAAACGACAATGCTAGCAGAGAGCTTTCAAGGCTAGCAAGTAAAGATTGGACTTTTGTTTCGGATATTAGAATTTTAGAAGTTTCCGTGATATTACTTATTTGTAATATGAGTTGACTTAAAGTATTTTTAAGTGAATCTTCATTATCTTTTAATTTATTAATGTTTTGTTTGTAAGATTCCAGAGTAGAAGTAGTAATTAAAATGTTTTCTTTCATTAGTTCCGCGAGCTTTTTCTCATGGTTTTGAATGGATTCAATTGCGGAATCGTACTTTAATGCGTCATCTTCATCTAGAGTGCCGAAAACGTGTTTAAAAACGGTGCCTATTCCGCCGAACCATGCTGAACGTTTATTACGTTTTGACAATAAATGTGAGATAGAATCGAACTCGCGTTTAATATCGTTGTATCGAACTGTGAGTGGGGATAGTATGTTTTCACATTGAAGGTTGCTATATTTTTGACATGTTTTCCTAACTATGCCTAAGATATCATTGAGGTTAGTAAGATGAGGATTGATAAGGGAAATGTTTACATGACTAATAATATTTAATTTTCCTTTGATGACCTTAAGTTTTCCTAGGCTATCGAAGTATATGCCGGAACTAGAAGGAAATGGCTTGATAAAGTCTTGATGCGCATTGACCGAAGCGCTGAAATAGAATGAATAGAGTGAGTAAGGCTACGTTAATGGCTTATTATAATTACTAGCTAATACCTACATACTAATAATTTATTTATCTCTAATCTTAATAATTAATTAAGCGATTTCTAACAGTAATGCAGTGTCTGCAGTTACCGCGGGTTTCATTTGATCGAAATGGTGAGCCACATGACGCCTATTGATAAGAAGCGTAGCTGTGTTATTATCATGAACTTTGATGATTCTGTATGGTCCTTTCCAAATAGGCGATAACGCTTTTTTGAGCCTCAGGTGGGCTTTTAGATAGACGTAGTCACCGACCTTGTACTGTGGTGGTGATTTAGTGTGGGAATCGTAATAGGATTTAGAAGATTCCTTTGATTTTAGTATATTTCCAAGAGCTTTTTCTCTGGTATGTTTAAATTTATGTTGTAACATTTTAATATAATCTGAATATGTTGTACTAGGTTCATGTTCATAAATAGAATTAGGAATAAAGGGTTTGTGACCGAATATTAACTCGTAAGGGGTAAACTTTGTAGTTGAATGTTCTGTTGTGTTATAAGTTAACATAGCGGTATATACATAAGTAGGCCAATTATCTTGATTTTCATTTACGAAGGATTTTAAGTATTCCTTGAGCGTTGAATGACTGCGTTCTAAAGCTCCTTGTGTTTGAGGATGATAGGGTGATGACCATAATTGTTTGATTTTAAGGAATTGGCAAGTAGTTTTAAATAAGTCGGACGTGAAGTTAGTACCTTGATCAGTCAAAATAGATTTAGGAATTCCAAATAGGGATATAAAGTGGATAAGACAATCGCTAGATTCTTCAGCGGTTGTACTACGTATAGGATAAGCGATAGAATATTTAGTTAGGTCATCTTGTAAGGTGAGAATATACTTTAGTTTTGCGGAGCCAGATTCGGGTAAAGGTCCTACTATGTCTAATGCCACCCTCTGAAACGGAGCTGTGGATGTAGTAGTGATCTCCATTGGAGCTTTATTTAATTTTCTCAGTGCTTTATTTTCCTGACATAATTTACATTTCTTGACATAGTCTTCTATATCACTTCGCATGCCCTTCCAATAGAATTGTTCCCGGATTCTGTTGTACATTCGTGTCGACCCCAAGTGCCCAGCTGTAGGAATGTCATGGTTTTCACGCATGATTTTGGGTCTCTCGCTTAGAGTAGGGTATATTGTTTTATTTAGGTAAAAATGGATTTGGATTTTTGTATTGTTAAAGATGTGAGTTAGGATATTATAAATTTTTGTGTAGGAATGGTGATCAAATGGGCTTTTGAAGTCGGAGATAGCAATATCTGTTGTTTGTTCAGATTTCAGGATTTCATTTCTTACTTGTTTCAAAGTATCATAGATAGCAGGATAAGATGATTCGTCAAAGTGGTGAACTTTTGTAAAGATGAAGTAAACAGTCTTGTTCTCATATTCAGTTTTTAGGAAATGGTATAATTCTTTTTCAGAATTAAGGATTTCGTCATAGTTGTCGGAATTTAGGAGAATTTCGGAGATGTATGGATTTGACTCGTCTAAATCTATAGACGTAGGAATTAGTATTATTTTGCAGGTTGTCTTTAGGAGATTTTCGTTGTGTTCTTTTAGAATTGTGTTGCAGATATTTCCTTTATTTGGAATTGATTTTAGAAACTGAGAATAACTGTTGTTATTTAAATTTGATTGCTCGTTTGGCGAAGGAATTTGTAATGAGTCAAAGTCGAGGTTGAGGTCAGCACTGTCAGGGCTAAGGTCAAGATAGGGTAAGTTCGGCCCTAGATCTATGAGTTCTGGAGATAGCGTTGGTTCAACTTGTGGTATTGGATCTTGTAATATGTTAGAGTCGTTGTTTATTTCTTGATTTAGTAGGTCGTTATTCTCGAAGGAGAACGGAATGGGAGATGGTAGGATTATGTGAGGGTCCTCTAGGTCATCGAGGTCATTGAGTTCAGTGTCAACATCTAGTAGTAGAGGGTCAGAGGTTGATGGTGGTTTACCATGAATAGGGTTGACTGGATATCGAGACAATGCGTCAGCGTTGGTATTAATTTTCCCTTTCTTGTAAATAATATCATAATCAAATTCCTCTAATTTGAGTCGCCAGCGTACTAGTCTAGAACCGGGATCCTTACAATTAAAAAGCCATTGCAAGGGTTTGTGATCTGTGACTATGCTGAATCGATTTCCGTAAAGATAGGGGCGAAAGGCTTTAGTTCCAAAGATAATGGCTAAGCATTCTTTTTCAGTAACGCTATAGTTACATTCGGCTTTATTGAGTGTCCGAGACGCGTAAGAAATTGGGCGGTCCTTACCTATCGGACCTTGCGATAATATAGCAGAAACAGCGAAATTGGAAGCGTCACAGGTAAGAATAAAGGGTTTAGTAAAATCAGGATATGCTAGTACTGGCGACGTCACTAATTTATTTTGTAAATTTTCGAAAGCAAGTTGTTGTTCATTGTTCCAATTGAATGGTGTATCCTTTTTCAATAGGGTTGTTAATGGTTTTGCGAGTTTAGAAAAGTCAGGTATGAAACGTCTGTAGTAAGATACGAGTCCAAGAAAAGATTTCACATCTTTTGGGCATTTTGGTATTGGGAAATCGGTGATACATTTGACTTTCCTAGGATTTGGTTGTACGCCGTCTTTGTTAATTAGGTGACCAAGATAAGCGACTTCTTTACATAGAAACTCGCATTTATCTGGTTGGAGCTTCAGGTTATAGTCCCTGAGCCTGTTGAAAACAGCGGATAGATTTTGGATGTGACTTGGTAAGTCAGGGGAATATACTACAATGTCATCTAAATAAACAAAGCATCGTGATCCTTGAAGTCCACATAAACATGTGTTCATTAGTTTTTGGAAGGTTGAAGGGGCATTTTTTAGCCCAAATGGCATTCTCGTAAATTGAAAATGACCTTGAGGTATGGAAAAGGCAGTTTTAGGAGCATCTTGCTTGGATATTGGAATTTGATGAAACCCTGAAGCCAAATCAAGAGTTGTGAAATATTGGCTTTTCCCTAATTGATCTAGAATTTCTGTTATTTGCGGTATAGGATATGTTTCTCCAATAGTAACGTCGTTGAGTTTTCTATAGTCAATAACGACTCTCCATTTTCGTTGTCCCGAAGCGTCCAGCTTTTTGGGCACAACCCAAATGGGTGAGGACCAAGGTGAATTTGAAGGTGTTATTATGTTTTGCTCTAACATTTTATTAATTTGATTTTCGACTTCCTTTTTATGGCATTCAGGAAATCTATAAGATTTCGTTTGGATAGGGATATCTGTATTCGTTCTGATATTATGTTCAGCAATTGTAGTATAAGTCAGCTGATCGTCTGGAAGATGGAAGATATCGGAAAAATCTGTGCAGACTTGTAATAGGACATTAGATTCTTCTTCATTGAGATGAGAAATCCTAAGATGCTTGAGAACTTTGTTAGTTCTGATAGAGGCATTAGTATGAGGCAATGATTCATGACGACTCAAACAAGGTTGAGTGTCTAGAGGTTCTAGTGTTAGATTAAGGTTAGATTGGATCACGACGTTCTCTTCAGAGATGTTAACAACTGTAATGTTAATGCGATTATTTTCTTTCACGTTAACGATGCAATTGGCGACTAATAATGAATCAGAGATGTGTTGGTCTATTATCATACCTTCTCCTATATTTGGATTGCTTACTGTGCATTCAATTACAGTTTCCGTGCGTGGTGGAATGTTATATAAAGGTTCAGCGAATTTTAACTTTATGTGGTCTTCGTCTATCTGTAAAGTTTCCTGACAATAGTCGATTTGACAACCAAGGTTTTTCAAGAGGTCGTTACCTATGATGCCATCGAAACTTAGGCTAATATTTTCGACAACATGAAATTCATGGGCATAAGGTTTGTCGTTTTTTTTGAATATTTGCATTTTGAAGCTGCCTAGAGTTGAAGTTGTTTCATTTCCAGGATCAATTCCTTTGAGGATTATTGTATCATTACTCAACTTTGGGACTTTGGACATAGAATCTAATTTTAGCAGGCTTATGCAGGAACCTGTGTCAATTAGGAAGGATAAGGGCCTATCTGCGACGGAGGTATGGATTAGTACGTGAGGTAAGTATCTTTTTTCAGTATTTTTATTTACTTTATAAATTTTCATATTTGTGTTTTGTTTCAGGTTTGGCGAGTTTTTTGAGGATGAAGTATAAGGTCCTGCAACGAGAATAGAATCGGGTGATTTTGTTTTTGGATTTGATAGTTTACAGGGCTTAGTAAGTGATTTGGCAGAAATAGTGGATTCAGTGGATTCAGTCATTGGTTTCACAGAAGCAGTGGATTTCATGAGTGATTCAGAAGGTCTAGTACGTGATTCAGGGAATTTAAGAGTTGGTTTCATAGAAACAGTGGATTTAGTAAGTGAAACAGAGGATTTTGTATGTGATTCAGAGGATTTTGAATGTGATTCAGTGGATTTAGTAATTTGTTTCGTAGAAACAGTGGATTTAGTACGTGATTCAGGGGATACAGTGAGACTAGAGGCATCGTCTTTGACATAGTAGGCCGAATTTCCCGTGCGACACCGGGCGGGAAATTTTACTCGTTTAAATTGGTTTGGTCGAGTTCGTCGGTCCCTTCTTCTTTGTCCTGATTTACGTTAAAAACCTTGCGAGCTGGCTTATAACTTGGAGCATGTGTAGGGTTAGGTTGACGACCATCTGAAGTCGAAGCAGAAGATTGATTCCTACTATTGTTGTATTGTCTTTTGCGACAATTTTCAATAGTGTGACCTATGTTTTTGCAGTAGCGGCATACCATGTCGTTGGTATTTACTACTTTTGATTGATCGGATTGGTGATTTCGCGGAGTTGGAGAACGTGGTGATTGGAAGTCACGACGGGAGTTTGTATGTTTGTATTTATCATTATTAGAGTAAGTATTGGGTGTTGATCTTTTATAGATGCTAGAGATGATTTTTTCTTCTTCGACTGCGAAACTTATAGCCGAATTTAACGAGTCTGGATTGCGACATCTAACGACTTGTGATACCCGTGGCAAGAGACCTATTATAAAAGTGTGAAGTGCAAGATCTTGCATCGCGGCTACTCGTCCTGCTAATTCCATTTTCTTTTTCGTCGGAATGGAAATGTTTATTTCCGTAAGGAGTTTCGCTAAGCATGTCTCAATTTTTAAAGCGAATTGGTTAACTGTTTCAGCAGAGTTCTGCTTACAGTCCTGGAGTTCAGTGAGTAGGTGAGCGTAGTGCTTCCTTTCCCCAAACTGTTGTTTTAAGAACTCGATGAATTGTTCAAAGGATTCGAACTCTTTGACACTGCATGTAGTTTCAGCTTTATCTGTTAACTGACTTAGTATGAATTTGAATAAAATAGGTTTTTGGGTTTTTGTAGCTGTGTTAAAAGCGCTCTGGCAATTAGCGATGAAGGGATTAAGTTTTTCCCTGGAGCCATCAAATGGCTTAATGAATTTAAATAGAATACCGAGTTCTATTTTTTCTTCGAGTTCGACCTTCGGACTCTTAGAGCCACTGGAACTTTCCTCTTTTGCATCAAGATATTGTTTGGAAGTCATGATTGAAGATTATACAACAAAATAAAATATAAGCTAGTTAATTCTAAGAAATTGTCTGCACCTTATGCTACTTTGTACAAGTGACTCGGTGATAAAGACGCGTAATCGAAACGCGTAGTCTAAACAAATTATAAAGTAGCCGTACAGTAAGGTTTAAAGTTACAATGTATTATGAACAATATACAATACGAATGAGTACATAAACGTGAGATATGTAGATAGAAATAGTGACTCTGAGTTAATTCTGGTATTCGTCCTAGGATATAGCAGTGATTGAAGTAAGTATTTTATAGATCACTCACAAGAACGCCGTCATTATGAGGATATTCAGGATCATCGTGACCGCTTCTCCAGCGGTAACCAGCAGAAGAGCGGAGCAGAGCAGTTGTAGCAGACCTCTGTACCAACAGAGGGTGGAATCCGGTCTCGGTTGCAGGTTGCAACACACAAGACAGGGTGTCGATCAGGCACTTTGCACAGATTGCACTCAAACGACACAAATTTGATTTAGTAAGGCACTTGATTTTCAACGCTTTAATATTATGGTATAGGTTGAACACTTGGTTTCACTGACACTTTCAGGTAAAGTATTTTTCAGAGACGTATTCGGGTAGGGGATTTTCGTATCCCACCGCTGCCACCAAATATTATACGAGAGTTCGGATTCTTGTTTTTAAAAAAAACTATTTAATTAAACTGGAAATAGAATTTATTACTTTAAAGAACTTGAACTTAGAATTAGTAAAATAATAGGAAATAGAATGATTTAGGACTTCCGACCCGTACCGAGATTCAGACCGAACTGACTTGCAAGCCCATGAATATGGCGTCTAAGTTATTAAATGCTGACCAGGCAAGTCTGGAGAGCGGTCAGCCATTCTACTGTCATTGACAAGGTATAACAGCACGCTCGCTTGGCGTCCCAGCTTCAATCAGCCTTAGAGTCAGGGTCGCTGCCCCAGTTCTTGACGACTGGAATTACCCACCTGCTCCATAAATCAGGAAGTAGTGCGGAACTCAAAAATTATAGACCAATCACTTGTCTACCAACAGTCTATAAAGTTCTTACATCCATTTTGAGAGCTAAAATCAATCAACATATTGAAAGTAATTGTATCATGTCTGCCTCTCAGAATGGATGTAGGAACGGGTCCCGCGGTACTAAGGAGCTGCTCCTCATAGATATGGCCATTAGCCAACAGGTTCGCCGCTCCCGAAGGGATCTGTCTACATGTTGGATAGATTATAAGAAGGCCTATGATTCTGTGCCTCATACATGGCTCATGAGGGTGCTGGAGTTGTATAAAGTTGATGCAACTCTACGTACCTTCCTGATGTCATGTATGGGGCATTGGAGAACGGTCCTTCGCTATCCAGAATGTCGACAGATCCAGGGGAACAGCGAACCGATAAGGATAGAGCGCGGTATATTCCAGGGTGATAGTCTTAGTCCATTGTGGTTTTGTCTAGCCTTGAACCCTCTCAGCACGCTGCTGGAAGGTTCAGGTCTAGGCTATCGGTTGAGGAGAGGTGGTCAGGTCATATCTCACCTTCTTAACATGGATGATCTGAAACTCATTGCCCCCAACAATTTGCAACTGATGAAGCTACTGAAGGTAACAGAAACTTTCAGTAGCGCCATCAGGATGGAATTTGGTGTGGACAAATGTGCAGTCATGCATGTCAAGCGAGGGGAGATTATGGAATCCGTGGGAACTCAACTCTCGGATTCCATACACCTTAGATCCCTCTCCTCAACAGAAACCTATAAGTATTTGGGTATGTCGGAAGCATTAGGTATCAATACTGCCGACATGAAACAATCGTTGAGGGAACGCTTCTTTGGCCGCCTGAATAAGGTTCTTGGCAGTCTTCTGTCAGGCGGAAACAAGGTGCGCGCCTTCAACGGTTGGGTCATGCCAGTTTTGATGTATTCTTTCGGCATACTCAAATGGACTCAGACGGAACTTGATGCCCTGGATAGGAGGGTCCGCTCACTGCTGACCGCAAATCGGATGCATCACCCACGGTCGTCGGTGATGAGACTGTATATCCCGCGGAAGTGCGGGGCTCGTGGCTTCTTAGATGCTAAGACCCTGCACAACCGTGAGGTATGCAGTCTCAGGGAATACTTCCTAGAAGCCGACGTGGGTATGCACCGAGATGTGGTCTCAGTGGATAAAGGCCTTACACCGCTCTCCCTGGCTAACGAGAACTGGCGCAAGCCTAGAGTATTAGACACTAATGACCGCATGGAGGTATGGCAGAGCAAGGAGCTGCACGGGCGCTTTTACCGGGCCCTACATGGGCCCGATGTAGACTTCTTAGCGTCCGTATCTTGGCTGCGTTTCGGTGACCTCTTCGGGGAAACCGAAGGTTTTGTCTGTGCAATAATGGACGAAGTTATGATGACGAATAACTACCGGAAATACATTGTGAAGGATGGCACGGTTGACATATGTCGGGCATGCCACCAATGGCCAATGGCTTAATAGCCAAGAGCCTCGACCACCATCTGAGGAGGCTCTCGCTGGGCAGCTGGATCAAGCGCTTGATTCAGAAGGCAGTTCTTCTGGACACGGCGCGTATTGTTAGGAGGTTCCTCTCTCAAGAGCCCTGACCACCGGTAGCTCGAACCCTGTTCCCGATGCCGGTGGGCTACTATTTTTTATATTTTTAAATGTTTTTTATATTATTTTATATTCTAATATTTAAAAATGTACTTAGTAAGTCTAAAAATAAATAAAGGAAATAATAATAATAATAATAAGTCAGGACAGTCCTTCGCTATCCAGGATGTCGGCAAATCCAGAGGAATAGCGAGCCGATAAGGATCGAGCGAGGTATATTTCAGGGCGATAGTTTGAGTCCACTTTGGTTCTGCTTGGCCTTGAATCCCCTTAGCACGCTGCTGGAGGATTCAAGTCTAGGCTATCAGTTGAGGAGAGGTGGTCAAGTTATATCTCACCTCCTTTACATGGATGACCTGAAACTCTTTGCCCCCAACGATTTGCAACTGATGGAGCTACTGAAGGTAACTGAGACTTTCAGTAGCGCCATCAGGATGGAATTTGGTGTGGACAAATGTGCGGTTATGCATGTAAAGCGAGGGGAGATTGTGGAGTCTGTGGGAACCCAGCTCTCGGATTCCATAAATCTTAGATCCCTCTCAGCAACCGAAACCTATAAGTATTTGGGTATGTCGGAAGCGCTGGGCATCAATGTTGCTGACATGAAACAATCGTTGAAGGAACGCTTCTTTGGCCGCCTGAAAAAAGTATTTAATAGTCTTTTATCAGGCGGAAATAAGGTACGTGCTTTCAACGGTTGGGTCATGCCGGTTTTGATGTACTCTTTCGGCATACTCAAATGGACTCAAACAGAACTAGACGCCCTGGATAGGAAGGTTCGTACATTGTTGACGACATATCGAATGCATCACCCGCGTTCTTCGGTTATGAGACTGTATATCCCGCGGAGGTGTGGGGGTCGAGGTTTTTTAAACGCCAAGACTCTCCACAATCGTGAGATATGCAGTCTCAGGGAATATTTCCTAGAAACCGACGTGGGGATGCATCGAAATGTAGTCGCGGTGGACAAGGGCCTCACCCCGCTCTCCTTGGCTAAAGAGAACTGGCGCAAACCTGTAGTACTTGATACTAACGACCGCAGGGAGGTATGGCAGAGTAAGGAGCTTCACGGGCGCTTTTTCCGGGCCCTGCATGGGCCCGATGTAGACCTATCAGCGTCCGTAGCTTGGCTACGTTCCGGGGACCTCTTCGGGGAAACTGAAGGTTTTGTCTGTGCAATTATGGATGAAGTTATGATGACGAATAACTACTGGAGATTTATTGTGAAGGACGGCACGGTTGACATATGTCGGGCATGCCACCGTCCAGGCGAATCGTTCGTTCTAATGGAGAGTACTTGCATAGACACAACCTTGTAGCCAGGATTATCCATCAGCAACTTGCTCTAAAATACAACCTTGTGGAATCGGAAGTTCCGTACTATAGGTATGTGCCTGACCCAGTTCTCGAAAATGGCAATATCACACTGTACTGGGATCAATCCATCATCACTGACAGGACTATTTTGTAGCCAATAAGCCTGATATAGTGGTGGTGGATCGATCAGAGCGGCGCGCAATGATTGTTGACATTACGGTCCCGCATGACGAGAACCTCGTGAAAGCCGAGAAAGATAAGCAAATCAAGTATCTTGACTTGGCTCGCGAGGTTGTCGACATGTGGGATGTGGACTCGGCGATCATTGTGCCGATAGTCGTGTCAGCCCATGGCTTAATTGCTAAGAGCCTCGACCAACATCTCAGGAGGCTCTCGTTAGGCAGCTGGATCAAGGGCTTGATTCAGAAAGCGGAACTCCTGGACACGGCTCGTATTGTTAGGAGGTTCCTCTCTCTGGAGCCCTGACTGCCGGTAGCTTGGACCCTGTTCCCGATACCGGTGGGCTACTATTTTTTATATTTTTAAATGTTTTTTTATATTGTTTTATATTTAAATATTTAAAAATGTATTAAAATTGTGAAAAAATGAATAAAGGGAATAATAATAAGTTTATTTCTAGAACTTCAATAAACATTACATCAATGTGGTCTCAACTCCTGAACTAGGACAGCCTGTATGACAGGGGTTGAGGTTTTATCCGGTTACATAGATCTGAATGTGGAAGCTTAGACAGTGCTTACTGTAACTGTATAAATTGAACTAAAAAAAAAAAACAAAAAATGTCTACTGTTAAAACTTACGTAATATAAAAACTTAAGATTGATTGAAAAAACTAACTGAAAAACAAAAGGAAAACAAGATAAAATAAAATAAATTAAAGGCACATATTACATGGAATAGAGGTAGTATATGCGCGGTGAGATGTGAGTTGGTGTGTGTGTTTGTGTGTGTGTTATGTGTATTTATATCACTAGGTTATAGTACTGATGAGGGTTTCTGTGTCATCGAAGCTATAGTTTTCCAGCCAAAGTAATATTTCCTTTTTTATCTGGAAATTACTGACATGCTTAATTAATTTAAACTGGCTGATTTTGAAGTAGAGGCGTGGCGCTAAGCTGTTATAATGCTTTCTGGCAAACTTGCTCCTGGCCCGTGGTACAGGATATCTGTCTGTCCTTTTGTTGTTTTTTGGCAAGAAGGGGACCGTAAGTCGGTGATATCTCCGTAGGCACTCGTAAATAAATATTTTTCTTACGCTCAGCACTCGAGCTTGCTCATACACCAATCTGGTTGGGGTTCTGAAGTTAAGGGACAGTAGGACCTTTAGAACTGCACGCTGGGAACGCTCTATTTCTATCATATGGGATTTGCCAGCGCCACCCCATGCACAAATACCATAGCCCAAGACGCAGTGACACAAAGCTTTGTACGTTTGTATTAGAAGTTTCTGGCTAGCAACATGTCTCAAGGTTTTGAATATACATATAAGTTTGCGAGTTTTTTTGCAGTGACTGAGATATGTGGACTCCAAGTTTTCATCGATTGTAACACCGAGGTATTTTATGTTGTTCACTCTCCCAAGCCTAGGGCAAGCACAAGTAGCTTGGTAACATGAACCTCTATTACACGGGAAGGTGTGACTGGGCACATTAAAGTTTGGACTGGGGCTGCCTGACTTTGACATACTAAAGCAAAGGTATTTTGTTTTACTGGCGTTTATGGATAGAAGGCTGTCTTCAAGCCAGGCAGTTACTCTAGCAAGCCCTCGTTCGCTTACCTGTGCCAAGTTTTCCCAAGAAGTGTCATGGAACAGGAGCACTGTGTCATCAGCAAACATTGTTATTTCGGCTTGATGTATTGGAAGGTCACAGAGCCGATTAATATATACCAGGAAAAGTGTTGGGGCTATAGTACTTCCCTGGGAAACACCGTAAGTGCAAAGAGCTTCGTCACTCATCTGCCCATCAATGCGGACTCTTTGGTGCCGGCCAGACAGGTAACTTTTGAACCACTCCTGGGGTACACCTCTTACGCCGACGCTTTCCAAACGACTCAATAAGATGGGAATTGACACAGTGTTGAACGCTTTTTGAAGATCGAGGAAGATGCCGACGCACTTGTCTCCTCTATCCAGGCAGTTCGTTATTGCCGTGGTAAGCCTTAGAACAGCGTCATTTGTAGAACGTCCAGCTCTGAACCCGTATTGTTTATCCGATAGTAGGTTGTTCTTTTCTAGGTATTCTACGAGTCGCCTGTTTGCCAGTTGTTCCATGACTTTTGCGAGAGTGCTCAAGAGAGATATTGGTCTGTAGTTGGTCACTTTGGATTTATCGCCGGCCTTAAAGATGGGAGATACAACGGCTTTTTTAAAGGCTGTTGGAAAGATACCCTGGAAGGGCGTAGCAAGTTTATGCTTATATTTTTTTAATATGGCTACATGCACGCTATCCCACCCAGGAGCACTTCCATTCTTAAGTCCAGTGACCACCTGAATAACCTCTATCTCATCTGTTGGTCCAAGTGTCATCGAGTTCAGAGAGCTATTTGACCTCGCGCTGAGATCCACCAGTGTATCTTCGGTCATGTTTAGCTTTGTAAGCGTTTTGCTGGCCAGTTCTTTCCCGATTGACGTAAAATATCTATTAACCTCGTTTAAAGAATTGTGTGTGCTATCTTCTAATTGCAACAGTTCCGTGGCACTTTTCGCGTCATTCTTCACATAGCACATTTCTTTGATGGTATTCCATGTTCCTTTGATATTGTTTTGGTTTTTTTCCAATTCCGTTTGATAGTATGAGTGCTTTAGAGTTTGGATAATTTTGTTGCAAGTGTTTCTGTACTTTGTGTATTCCTTTCTTAAATCTTCGCTGTTTCGGGTCTTTTTTTGTTTAAGATGCATTTTATCTCTTTTCCGTATACATTTAACGATGCCTGGGGTCATCCAGGGTTTTAGTGGTTGTTTCTTTTTAGAAATTAATTTTGTAGAAGAATTCTTAGTGATCATGTCATGTAACACTTTGATAATGTAGTCTGTTGCGTCGTTTCCGTTTGGAATGTCGAAAAAGAGGTCCCATTTGATGTTGTCAAAGTCAGTATCCAATTGCTTGTAGTCGATTATTGTTTTGCAGTGTTTAACACAGTTTCTCATAGTGTTCAACTTCTTCATGTATAACAGAACTGGACTGTGATCTGTAAGCGGCTCAAACACGAAAGTTTTGACACTATTTCGTGTTTTAATCATCAAGTGGTCAAGACAATTATCCAGCCTCGTTGGCTTATCAATTCCTTGCCTTAGACCGTGTGAGGCTAGCATGTTCAAGTAATCCGAGGTGTAGCCACTTGAGATTTCTGACAGCGTATTTAAGTTTATGTCCCCAGCAAAGATAATATTTTCACAGTGTGTATTGAGGAGTAAATCGTTTAGGGAATTAATGTAGTTGTTTGGATTCGTGAAGCAGGGAGGTCTATACGAGGCAATCACTGTCACTTTGTTGATTTCGACTACCAAACAGTTACCGTCCACAATCAAATACTCCTGGACTTTTACGTTGCCGAGGTTCTCTTTCACATAAACAATGTTGATATGTTAGGAAAACAACCGTTCAACTTAAAGCAGACTTTTTATTAAATTAGACGTTACCTTAGCAATCACATTAACACAATAGACAAGACAAACCAAAAAGCATAGAGACACAATACCAACTTAACAAAATAGAAAAGTATTACATTGCTACCAACACCCCCTCTCAATGTAATACACTCTTACAGTGGCATATTTATTTAATTTATTCATACAAACCACAGCTTTTAATAAATCTGTTCACGCCCACCGCCAGCGCCACCTACCGACCAGTGGCAGAGATCGGCGCGTTCCTGATTCGTCCACCGGCCGCCACGCTCTGATTGGCGGATCTCCATTCACTCGTTCATCATAAGTTCATTCTCAACCAGCTATAAAAGCATTGTTTTATATAGACTCAGTCCTTTTTTCCCTTCACCTATCATCCAATACAGACGCCATGCCGGGCCACGGCGGTGTGACCCAAAACTCTGTACTTAGCAATATTTCAATATAGATGTAAAACCATAACGGGCGCTTCATTTAAATAAAACCGGGAACAGACCTCATCCTAAACATTTTGGTCCTTACGAGACGGATCCTCAACATTTTGGTCATTCGAGCCGAATAATCAACCAAACACCAGCCGGAAGAGGACTCCACATCCACGTTGTCACGAACACGTGGCAAGTTTGCGGACCTTCGACTCGGACTGGAGCCGGGCACTGAAGACGATAGCTGGCTGTGAAGACAGATCGACCGAGTGCAGCGATCAGCAATCAGCGATCGACCGAGTGCAGCGATCATCACAGCTAGTCCAGTGACCCAGCATCAATAGAAGAGGAAAAGGCGTAAGATAACGTAACGGTCAGGTCTCTGTTCCCGTCCCGTCCGTTCCCCGTCCCATTCATTAGATTTCGATTTGTGTTAAAGCTGTGCTTCTTTTCAGTTCGCGAGTGCGGCAGCCACGTGGTCCAGGTGATATTTGCATGTGAGTAACCACACCACACCACACCACAAAACACTCATCCATATTCCGTCAAAATGTCGGTCAAAGCAGTAGACGAAGTTCTTTCCGAGTTAAAGAAACGACGGGGTAACATTAAGGGTCGATTAACCCAATTTAAAAATCACGTAGAATCATTCGCGGGCGCTCAATTAACAGCCTTACAATCAGCCGAGCTAACTTTGCGTGTACAAGCCGCCACCGAATTGTTCGATAAATTCGACAACGTCGAAAATGAGATCGAAGTGCTCCTACCTGAATCAGAAATAGACGCGAATCTACAATATATAGACACATTAGAAGCAATATATTTTACGGCAATAGCAAGTGCGAATTGTTTACTTAAAAACGCGGAGACTAAAAGTCGACTTCCGGTTGCATCAGAGCCACGTGTCAACATAAAATTACCAGACATAAAGTTACCTGCCTTTGATGGAGCCTATGATAACTGGCTGGAATTTAAGCATTCGTACTTAACCATGATCCACAATCGTTCCGATCTAGACGAAATTCAAAAATTCCACTATTTGCGGTCAGCCCTGGGTGGCAGCGCGCTACAAGTTATAGCAGCTTTGGAGTTTAGCCCTGTCAACTACGTTCACGCATGGGAATTATTGGAAAGCCGTTATCACAACGAGAGGTTATTAATTAACAATCATTTAAAAGCATTGCATAATATTCCGTCATTAAAACAGGAATCGCCATCGCAAATAAGGAAATTAATTGATACCATTTTACGTAATCTGCGCGCTTTAAGATCACTAAATGAACCCACTGACAATTGGGACACATTAATAATTTACCAGGTGGTAAATAAGCTGGATTCGTCTACGGAACGCGAATGGGAAAGCCACATCGGAGCCTCGTGTCTAGGTTCACGCGAAAAAATAAAACTTGGCGACTTGTTATCATTTCTCCGAAGCCGAGCGGACACGTTGGAGATGATCGGCGCGAACCACGCTAAAGATAAAACGCCTCATAATAACGATTCCAGGCATCAAACCACAAGTGAAAAACGTAATTCGCACCGCGTACATAGCTACACTTCTATTAAACCAACGCGCTATAATAGGAACCGTGTTGATACTAGTAATAAATGGGATTTACCCAAGTGTCTATTATGCATAGAACACTCATTGCACTCGTGTTTAGCCTTCCTTAACATGTCCGTGAGAGACAGAATTAAATTAATTAAAGACAACAAGATGTGTGCAAATTGCCTGCGAACGGGTCACGCGTTAAATCAATGCAAGTTCCGGTCATGTAAGCAGTGTTCGAACAAACACAACAGTTTACTACATTTAGACGAAATAGATAACGGCGCTGGTGTGCAATCGGTTGAACACGCACACAGCTTAGCGACATCAACGTTGCATTCCAGCGAACCAAGTGAAACTGTTGTGTGTGGGTCGAATACCGTCGAGTTCAAATTAATAAATACGGTTTTGCTATCTACGGCTTTAATTGAGGTGGCTGACAATAATAACGTTTATCATACAGCTCGCGCGCTACTAGACAACGGAAGTCAGAACTGCTTCATAACCGAAAAATTAGCAAAGAAGATAAATGCGTTATATATACAGTCCACTATTCAGATCTCGGGGGTAGGACAATCGGTATCGCAATCACAGCATTCTTGTGACGTCACAATACGAGCAAAATTAAGCGATTTTTATACCAAGCTTCGATGTTTAATCCTGCCATGTATAACATCTAGTTTGCCTACAATGAACATCGAAGCCGGTAATATACGTATACCTGAGTTCTTACAATTAGCAGATCCGACGTTTAACGTTAGTTCAGATATCGACTTGTTGATTGGCGCGGATAGATTTTGGGATCTTCTAGAAACGGACAAGATACGTCTGGCGAGTGGTCCATTCCTACAAAATTCGAAATTAGGATGGTTGCTGTCCGGTCCAGTATTCGTGAAGAATCCAAAGCCTGCTCACGTTCATTGCCACTTCAGTCAGGAAATTGATAAACAACTCCGGCTGTCTTGGGAACTCGAAAACATTCCTTCATCATCATGCATACCCCTAACAGATGATGAACACACATGCGAAGAAGTATTTAATAATACAACAAAACGCGTTGAAAACGGTAGATTTAATAATACAACAAAACGCGTTGAAAACGATAGATTTTCGGTTCGTATACCGCAGAGAGAAACACCAGCGTTGGGTGATTCTTATAAATATATATTAGAGCGTAAACTCAATCGTTCACCAGAACTTAAACTTTTGTACTCTAAATTTATGCGTGAATATAATGATTTAGGTCATATGTCCAAGTTAGAGACTTGTAGTTCAACTACAAAACTACGCGTTATCTTCGATGCTAGTGCCGTCACTAGCTCGAATAAATCGTTAAATGATATTCAGTATCCGGAACCCGCGTTACAAAACGATATTATCTCGATTTTGTTACGATTCAGAAAATATAAATACGTAGCTTGTGCAGACGTGGAGAAAATGTTTCGTCAAGTTCTTCTCCAGCCTGACCAAAGGTCACTGCAATTAATATTGTGGCGGGATAACCCTTCAGATCCGTTATATACATATTATCATAAATTTAAAGAAAAGAAAAAAAATAAATAACGTGAGAACAAATTTAAACACAAACAAACCTGCTTACCCAATATTCGAATCTCGGATTCGCAGTTTATCTGACGTATTTACTGATATCATTACTTTTACATTAGTAGTATAAAAAATAATTAAGTTTGTGGGTACTCCTAGAAATTTCAGTTGCGATACTATGTGCCAACTACCTCCACTACGCGAAAAGAGTACGCGTCATTCACTAGACTTGTGCGAATAGATAGTTACGTACGTACTTAGATTATTGTTATATTAGAGTCGGTCGACAAACGGGTTTCTTATCAGCTGACGAGTTGAACGCCGCAAAGAATGTTAATTATACTCGTACAAAGAAATTCCTTTCCGGATGTTTTAAATAACTTAGTCGCTCAAACTCCTGTCAAACGAAGTTGTAAACAATATAATAGAATTTCAAGTCTAAATGTTTTTATTGATGAACATAAAATAATTCGGGTTCGGCGGAAGATTATGTCACTCGTCTGATTTTACCTACGATAAGAAACATCCGATCCTACTATGTAGTAAACATCCTTTTACAATTTGTTTGTTTAAACACGAGCATGTACGATTATTACATGCCGGGCCTCAACTTCTGTTAGCTACCATGCGTGAATGTTGGTGGCCATTAAATGCCAGAAATCTCGCTAGAAAAACAGTACACGAATGTGTGACATGCACACGTAATCGTGGTAAAACATTGGCGCCTATTATGGGCCTGAGCGCTTAGAACCTGGCTACCCGTTTATGCGAACCGGTGTGGATTATGCGGGGCCAGTTTTCATATTATCCAGAAAAGGCAGAGGTGCTAAACTCACTAAGGCATACATTTGTCTTTTTGTTTGTTTTACGACTAGGGCCATGCATTTGGAACTCGTCACTAGTTTATCCACAAACGACTATATTTTAGCATTAAAACGTTTTATTAGTAGGCGAGGTACGCCTCGCACTATATTTTCTGATAACGGTAGAAATTTCGTGGGCGCGGAAAAGGAGTTTCCTTCATTCTTAGAAAGGGAATCGGAAGCCATCATTAACTACGCTTCCAATAATAGCATTGAATTCCGATTTATTCCTCCTTATTCCCCACATTTTGGCGGTCTATGGGAGAGCGGAGTGAGGTCATGCAAGTATCACCTGAGACGCATAGTAGGTAACGCGCGACTAACTTACGAGGAATTTTCCACGGCTTTGACACAGATCGAAGCTGTCTTAAATTCCCGTCCAATTTCACCTCTTTCCTCAGACCCTTCTGACCTTACTCCCCTCACTCCCTCACACTTCCTCATTGGCCGACCGTTAACGTCGCCCCCTTCAAGGAATGTTCCAGACCAGCCATGTTCGAGTCTGACACGCTACGAACGCATCGAGCAGCTGCGGCAGCACTTCTGGCGGCGCTGGTCCACAGAATACATCTCGGAGCTACAACTGCGAACTAAATGGAAGACCAGGCAGGATGACATCGCCTTGGGCAGCCTTGTCCTAATCAAGGACGACCAGTTACCACCATTAAGGTGGCGGCTCGGTCGTGTTTTACGTATATTTCCAGGGGGAGACGGCGTAGCTCGAGTAGCTGACATCCACACAGCTGCTGGGACGATCAGACGTGCCTTCTCCAAGATCTGCCCGCTGCCTCCACAACCGGTGAATGACGACGCCTGACTCAGTGCCGGGAACCATTTTTGGAACCGTGTGGTTCCAAGGCGGGCGGTATGTTCACGCCCACCGCCAGCGCCACCTACCGACCAGTGGCAGAGATCGGCGCGTTCCTGATTCGTCCACCGGCCGCCACGCTCTGATTGGCGGATCTCCATTCACTCGTTCATCATAAGTTCATTCTCAACCAGCTATAAAAGCATTGTTTTATATAGACTCAGTCCTTTTTTCCCTTCACCTATCATCCAATACAGACGCCATGCCGGGCCACGGCGGTGTGACCCAAAACTCTGTACTTAGCAATATTTCAATATAGATGTAAAACCATAACGGGCGCTTCATTTAAATAAAACCGGGAACAGACCTCATCCTAAACAAATCTTAACAATAAATTTTTATTTAATGCCTTTGTAAACATATCTGCGGTTTGGTCTTCAGTTTTAATATATTTTAACATTACTTTGCCACTTTTAATCAACTCTTTTATGAAATGAAATCTGATGTCAATATGTTTTAATCTCTTGACACTTTCAGTATTCGCTACCATTATGGCACTCTGATTATCACAAAATATTGTGACAGGACACACTTTAACAATATTGAAATCTTTAAGCAAATGAATCAACCAACACGCTTCGCTAGTAGCCATACTTATAGCTATATACTCTGACTCGGTAGAAGATAGACTAACGCTGGCCTGTTTTTTAGAGGACCATGAAACTAAACAATCTGCAAACTTAAAACAGTAACCAGTTGTCGACCTTCTATCCTTCAAGTCACCTCCCCAGTTTGCATCACAATATCCCACTAATAAGTTGCTATTACATTTGTAAACAAGTTTGTAATTTATTGTATGTTTAACATATCTTAGCACTCTTTTTAAGGCAGTTAATAAAATATTATTTGCATTATTTTGATATCTGCTCAAAATTGACACAGCAACACACAAATCAGGCCTTGTTCCTAACACAGCATAAGACAAGCAACCTATAATTCTTCTACATTTATTTTCAATGTTTTTATCAATCACAGAATCATTGTTATCTTCTAATATTTTAGTATTAAAGTTCAGATCCATTGGTGTACATATTTCTTTACAATTCTGCATATCAAATTTTTGTAATACACTTTCTAAATATTTCTTTTGATCAAGTTCAGTGATCCCTGTGACTAAATCTTGTTTTACATGAATACCTAAGAAATTGGAAACTAAGCCCAAATCCTTCATCTTGAATTCATTATTAAAATAATGACTTAAGGTCACATATCTGCTTTTGGTTATTTCCAAATATTAATAAATCATCTACATACAGTAAAACATATGTTCTTGCATCACCCTCACATTTTGTGTACAGACAATAATCACTTTTTGAGTTTACAAAACCTTGTTTCATAATAACTGAATTAAATTTGTCATTCCAGTACTTGGGTGATTTTTTTAACCCATACAAAGATTTATTTAATTTAACAATATTTTTATCACCGCAATATGCACCTTCAGGCAATTCTAGATACACTGTTTCATCCATTTCTCCATATAGGAAGGCACCTGTAACATCCATTTGACTAATCGGCAAGTTTAACTTTGATGCTACACAAACAAATAACCTGAAAGATGTTAATTTAGCTACTGGTGCATATAAATCACATAGTTCCATTGTATCACACTGCTCAAAACCTCTTGCCACTAGTCTCGCTTTATATTGTACATTACTATTAGAGTTTTTAATTTTAAATACCCACTTACTACTAACAGTCTTATTAGTTATAGGTTCTTCACAAACAGTCCAAGTATTATTTTCCTTGAGAGTATTCAATTCTCTTTGCATTGCTTCTTTCCATTTACTCGCATCTTCCCTATGCATGGCATCTTGGTAATTGTTTGGTTCATTTCCCTCAACATAGACTTGATGACACTTGTAAAATGAAGTCTGTTTCCTAATCCGAGTACTTTTCTCACGTGTCTGTATCTCCCCATTATCATCATCACTGTATTCATCATCACTTGAACATGGTATGTAGACACTGTCACTTTCGCTAGTCATATTAAGGGTCTCCTCTACCTCTTCCTCTTCAGCCTGTGCTTCTTCTTTCTCCAACCTCCTTCCTTGATCTTCAGCCTTCTCTTTGTTTTTAGAATGTTCTTGACTAGTTTCCTCCTTCTCCTCCATTGTAGTGTCCAGCATAACTAATTGCTCCTTCTGTTTTCCTAGAAATATGATATCTCTTTTTACCTCAACAGTGTTCTTATCTGAGAAGAATACCCTGTAGCCTTTGACATTTTCCTCGTAGCCACCCATGACTGCTTTCTCCCCTTTAGGATCCCATTTTCTTCTCTTCTCTTTTGGAACATGGACATACACAGGATTTCCAAAGATTTTAAGGCCCGTTATATCAAATTTTTTGCCTGTCCACGTTTCATATGGGGTCTTTCCAGTTTCATTGCTTTTACTAGTTCTGTTTAGTACATATGCCGCAGTATGAACAGCTTCTGCCCACAGCTTCTTAGGTAAACCTGCTGCACACAACATTGTACGTGCTGATTCTATAAGAGTTCGATTCTCTCGTTCCGCCTTGCCATTTTGTTCGGGAGTATATGGAACCGTGGTTTGATGAGTTATTCCACGTTTCTCAAACAAATTTTTAACTTCTTTGTTCACGAACTCTAATCCATTATCACTTCTAAAACACAATACTTTGTTTTTGGTTACATTTTCAGCCTTGTTCAAAAACTTCTCAATACACTTCTTAACTTCATCTTTGCCTTTAACAAAGTACACTGACCTGTAGTTAGAGAAGTCATCCTTTAGAATTACGAAGTATCTGGATCCTCCCACGGACGGCACCTCCATAGGTCCGCACGTATCTGCATGTATTAACTAACATGGCCTTCTCGTTTTATTTTCACTGGCACTGAAAGGCAAACGATGTATTTTGCCCTCCAAGCAACTCTCACACTCAAAGTTAGAGTCGTTCACTTTAATGTTGTTGTTTTTAAGCACCATTCTCACATACTGTAAGTTTTGATGAGCCAGTTTTTCGTGCCACTCTTTAAGTCCAGATTTCACTTCAGCCGCGTTCGCTATCTCACATTTGTAACGCACGTCCATATAGTACATATCTCCGTTACGACTCGCTACGGCACTCACATTATTTTCTTTGTAGAATTTACACAAGTTATTGTCCATTTTAACAACATAACCTCTCTCTGTAGCACATTTGACAGATAATAAGTTTGTTTTCAATTTCGGAACGAAAAGTACATTATCTATGGTTGTATGTACCCATCTATTGCCATTGTAGACCTGTAACGCCACCTGTCCACACCCGAGCGCACTAATCTCCTCGCCATTACCGACTATCACTGTTTTATTGTTCATCGATGAAAATGTTGCAAATAGGTTACGATCATGGCACATATGTTGGCTAGCGCCTGAGTCCACTAACCACTTAGATTCTTGAACGTTACTATTTGAGTTCATCACCATAAATGCATTACTCGTACTGTCCTTTTCCCGATTCTTCTTGAAGTAGCACTCACTCTTATTATGTCCCATTTTCTTACAATAATAACATTTTTTAACCGGTTATTGTCATGTCCCGAACCCTTGTTTTGGTTACACTCACTTTGATAGTGTCCCAGCTTATTGCACTTATAACACTTTACGTTTTTCTTAGCTACAAACGCTGATGCTGACGAGTTTGGAGGCTCCTTGTCGTTAATACGTTCTTCTTCAATCAGTAATCTCGCGACAAGATTTTCGAGCGTTTGTTTATCGTCAGGCGCGGACTCCCACGCCGACACAAAATGTTTATAAGCATCTGGAAGAGACATTAGCACTTTTGTTATTACGAATTTGTCTGAAATGTCTTCTCCCATCTGTTTGAGCTGGTTTCTTAGTTCTTCTATTTTAGATAAGAACGTTGACATCGCCGTGCCCTCCTCGTACTTGTATTGAAAGAAACGTTGTTGTACGATATGTATACTTGTTTGAGATTTTTGCTCATACACGCTCGCAAGTTTTCGCCACATTTCGGCTGACGTAGTGCATGTTATGATATGCATCATCACGCTTTCTGACATTCTTGTAACAATCCACGATTGAGCTTTCGCGTCTTTCTTTTCCCATACAGCCTTCTCAACGGCGTCCTCTGGTTTCCCACTGCTTCCGTCTGTTACTTCCAGTAAGCCCTGACTCCGCAACAAAACGATGGTTTGGAATTTCCAAATATTCCAATTGGAAGTTCCCTCGAGCTTTATATACGTCTGGAGTTTTAAAGAATTGTCGTCCGCCATCTTCCTGTCTGTTCGTCCCGACCTTGCTACAATCACTCGCAAGTATTTTTCTCGTCCGCCGGTTTCTAACCACACGCGGACAATTTTACCTTTTTGACGAAAAAACAGTTTCTGTTGTTTTACTCTTTTTTTTTTTTTCTTTAGGATTATGTGTCTGGGCCCATAACCTGTTGAATGTTAGTAAAACAACCGTTCAACTTAAAGCAGAATTTTTATTAAATTAGACGTTACCTTACCAATCACATTAACACAATAGACAAGACAAACCAAAAAGCATAGAGACACAATACCAACTTAACAAAATAGAAAAGTATTACATTGCTACCAACAAACAACAACACCATCATTCTGGTTATGACTGTGTTGGGTACTAAATTGCAGGTAATTGTTTATTTGTTCAATTTGCGAACTGCTATCAGTCCAGCATTCTGTTAATACTATGATGTCAATAGCTATGCCAATGTTGGCTAGGAATACAATTAAAGAGTCAAATTTTTTTTTGATACTACGGATGTTTACAGCCAGAACCGTAAAGCCATCCTTATCTAACGCTGGGTTGATAACTGCCTGACTTGTTGAAGGGTCTTCAATTCTAGAGCACTCAATATCACCACTTTTTTCTATGTCGTTAGTAATATTAACGTTGTCAGAGTTGAATTTTGGTTTCTTTTGGTCGATGGAATATCCTCAAGGAGTTAAGAATTACCGTTATCTCATAATGCATTACGGGAGAGAACATGGTTTTACCCAATGGGGAAGTACTGAGATTCAATATTTTAGCTTGCGAATGACTTATGAGTGTGATTGTTAGGGAAGTGTCGAGTATAGTGTGAGTGTGGGAACTGTGATTATGTGTTGTGGCTACCCTTGTTGAAATGAGCTGGAGTGAGTATTTGAAAGAAAAAAAATGGAATGTTGACATAGTATGTACAGATACTGTGACCTGGTATAAACATCTGGTATTATGAAAGTGATACGACAGTAAAGGATTAAACACAGCAAATAGAAAACAGAGACTTAAAACTAGTCACAGTCGTTTTTCCAGATTGGCTAGGGCGTCTTCATTTTGAATACGGCAAGCTGCGTCACCATCTTTCTTCCGTAAGTAGATACATCCGTGATCGGTCCAGCAAAATTTGTACTCATTAACTTTTGCATAGTCGCGTGCAAGGGCGTACAGCCGTTTGGTACTCGTACTTAGATTTTCTGAGATGTAAATAGGTAAAGGAGGACCATCTATGTTGATTTTCTTTGTATTAGGTAGCTCGTTATGTTTCTTTTTATAGGATTTTATTGAACTTATGATATCCTCTTTTTTAAGCACCGAGGTAAGTTCGACGATAATGGTGTTATTAGATGGGCCTTTGGAATTAATACGGAAGATGTCTCTTATTTCTGCTTTAGCGATTGGCGTGCTCATACAATTACCAATGTTTTGTACAATGCTTATGAGGTCATTTTTGGATTCTTCTTGCTTTTTGGGTATGTTGCGGACCTCAATGCTTCCTGAACGTGCGTTCTTTTCTAGGGATTCCACCTTGCTCTCAAGTTGCCTAATATAAGTGAATGTTTCTTTGCGCTCTCTGTCCATTTCAGTTATTTTGGCCTTTACTTCGTCATACATTGCCGACATGAATTGAACATTCTTATTAAGTTCTTCATTCTGGGTTTTAATGTCGGATATAGTAGCATGTAGAGAGAGCAGCTTTTGTTCCTGTTCTGAACTTGTTTTAGAGAGCAAGTCCTTCATTTCGTCTAGTTTTACGAATACTTTGTCTATGCCGCCGTCTACCCATTTACGTTTTAAACTCTGTGACTTTTGTGATTTTTGGCGACAAGTAATATTTTCATCGCATTCGTCATTGACAGGTACTGTGCTAGTACTAGTGTGAGATTTTGTGTGAAAGAATGTTTTTAATCTACAAACTTGTTTCCGCCATAGGTGCTGGATGTCTATTAGGCCTCTCCCTCCGTTTTGTCTTTTTATGGTTAGTCTCTCTATGGCAGATTTAGGATGTAAGTTATTATGTTATGTAAGAGTAGTGCGTGTAGTTCGTTCTAATTGTTCTGTGTCTGTTTTTGTCCATTTAATGACTCCGAATGAATATGTTAATATGGGGATAGCAATTGTATTTAAGGCCTTAATGAGATTTTTGCCAGACAGTTGGTTTTTACATACAGCGTTAAGTCTCCTCTTGAACTCTACAGTAAGCGTTTCTTTAATTCTAACGTGGTCTAGTCCTTTCAATTGTGTGTACCCTAAATATTTGTATAAATCGGGCGGTTCCATCGCTGTTATGGTGTCTGTGTTATTTACTACATAGTTGCCGGGTCGTATCCTGCCTCTTATGATGTGAAGTGTTTTACATTTATCCAGACCAAATTGCATATTTATATCTTGGCTGAACTCTGCTGTAGCTTCTACTTGTTTCTTCATATCTTTTTCAGTTTGTGCATATAGTTTAATATCGTCCATGTAAATAAGATGTGAAATTGTTGTTTGTTCTTGTGTTGTAGTGTGTTTGAGACCATATCCGGCAGGGCAGCTCTGCAGCAGATGAGACAGAGGGTTTAGTGCGAGACAAAACCACAGGGGACTCAGAGAGTCACCTTGATACATACCTTTCTTGATATTTATTTCTCGCGTAGTAACATTATTGTGATTACAATTTATATAAAGTGTGGTTTTCCACTGTGACATTATGTTGCCTAGGAAGTCTATTATTTTTGAATTTATTCTGTAAATTTTTAGTATCTGTATCAACCAAGAGTGAGGAACACTGTCAAAGGCTTTTTTATAGTCGATATAGGTGCAATGAAGATTTCTATTTTTTGTAGTGGCATGTTTATGAATAGTAGAGTCTATTATTAACTGTTCTTTGCATCCCATGTGGCCCCGTCTGCATCCCTTCTCCTCCTCCGCCATTATGTTGTGGTGTTCAACGTGTGTGTTAATATATATTGTTGGTAAGCATGTGATTGCATTATTATTATTATTTCGTTTTTCATTTTTAAACATACTCGTTACATTTTTAAATATTTAATTATAAAACAATATAAAAAAACATTTAAAAATACAAAAAATAGGAGTCCGCCGGTGTCGGGAGCAGGGTCCAAGCTACCGGTGGTTAGGGCTCCAGAGACAGGAACCTCCTCACAGTGCGAGCCGTATCGAGGAGTACTGCCTTCTGAATCAGGCCCTTGATCCAACTGCCTAAGGAGAGCCTCGATAGATGGTCATCGAGGCTCTTGGCCATAAGGCCATTGGCCGTCACGACAATCGGCACAATGATAGCCGAGTTCACATTCCACATGTCGACAACCTCGTGTGCAAAGTCGAGAAATTTTATTTGTTTCTCTTTCTCAGCTTTCACGAGGTTCATGTCATGCGGGATGATAACATCGACTATCATTACGCGGCCTATCACCTGGTCAGTCTATCCTGATCGGTCTATCACCACAATGTCAGGCTTATTGGCGACAATAGTCCTGTCAGTAATGATAGACTGATCCCAGTACAGCGTGACATGGTCTTTCTCGAGAACTGGGTCGGGCACATACTTGTAGTACGGTACCTCAGATTCCACAAGTTTATATTTCAAGGCAAGTTGCTGGTGAATAATCCTGGCTACTTGGTTGTGCCTGTGCAAGTACTCGCCGTTAGCTAGACGAGAACAACCAGAAATAATATGTCTGATGGACTCACCCGGACGGTGGCATGCCCGACACACGTCAACCGTCAACCGTTTCATAATATATTTCCGGTAGTTGTTCGTTAACATAACTTCATCCATAATCGCACAGACAAAACCCTCAGTTTCCCAAAAGAGGTCGCCGAAACGTAGCCAGTACACGGACGCTAGGAAATCTACATCCGGCCCGTGAAGAGCCCGGTAGAAGCACCCGTGAAGCCTTGCCTTGCCATACTTCCTTGCGGTCATCATTAGTAAGTACCACAGGTTTGCGCCAGTTCTCTTTAGCCATGGACAGCGGGGTGAGTCCCTTGTCCACTGCGACCACATCTCGGTGCATACCCACTTCTGCTATTAAAAAATATTCTCTGAGACTGCACACCTCGCGGTTGTGGAGGGTCTTCGCGTTTAAAAAGCCACGACCCCCACACTTCCGCGAGATGTACAGCCTCATCACCGATGATCGTGGGTGATGCATCCGGTTTGCGGTCAGCAGTGTACGAACTCTCCTATCCAGGGCATCGAGTTCGGTCTGAGTCCATTTGAGTATGCCGAAAGAGTACATTAAAACCGGCATGACCCAACCGTTGAAAGCACACCTTGCGCACCTTGTTTCCGCCTGAAAGAAGGCTATTTAATACCTTCTTCAGGCGTCCAAAGAAGCGTTCCCTCAACGGTTGCTTCATGTCAGTTACATTAATGCCTAACGCTTCCGACATACCCAAATACTTATAACTTTCGGATGAGGAGAGGGATCTGAGGTGTATGGAATCCGAGAGCTGAATTCCCTCGGATTCCTTAATCTCCCCTCGCTTTACATACATGACTGCACATTTGTCCACACCAAATTCCATCCCTACGAATATGGTTTGCCCATGCATACACTTTCTGCTTCAGGAAGTCGATGCGCTCTGTGACACGGGACATGTAGTCTCGAGGACTGATATCAGTCCCTGAGAACGCCCGTCTCACAAAACGCATCACTCTAGGGCGAGTATTGCCCTCCTTGAAGCAGATCAGTTTGCCGATGAGTGCTCTGGCCCCATCAATACGTCGTTCAATCCTGTACTACCATGCTGGTACGGCTGGTTTAGGTCGTGTAGCTCTGTCATCAGAAAATTTAACATGAGCTACACGACATGCCGCTACAGCCGCACAATACTGGATTGAGTGAGCATCGGTGAGGTCTTCGCAGTTGTCAAAATAGTTTGACAACTGCGAATCCAGAACAGCCACCAGCACCCTATTTTTGTTATGCATGGGCAAACGAGGTAAGCGTGGTCTGAGGTCGGGTTGCATGAACCGATATTCCCGAATCGCACCCTCCAAAGCACTCCTCATATCCTCACTGCACTGGGTACTTACATTAGTAACCCTGTCATTACTCACGTCGTTATCGCGATTTGGTATTGCGGTAAATTGTGGTGGAACCACAACCTGCGACGGCGTGGCAATGACATGGCTACTCTGCATTTCAGTCCGCAAGCGATCAAGTGCGGTATCATCCAACATACGATTACGCTGAATGACTCGCACCTGATCCGATAGTCGTTGCGCCGACACGTTGACAGCTGGCTCAAGCACCTGGAACAGAGAGAGCATCCGAACACGATACGCGGTCAGGTTGTTTCCCCCCTCTGTAGCCCAATAGTATGCGCGCATGACATTTTCATTGATGGATTGCGTTCATCGCATGCGCTGCACGCTCCCGCCGGGAGCTGGGACCCTACCAGAGACCGGTGGGCCTCGAGGTCCTAAACCGTCCGGCGGCCGGTGTCCTCCCCGTCGACGAGCAGGTGGTGGCGACGTGGGCGGAGAGAAATACTCGTCGCTCGAGCTCGACGCAACTGCTACGGCCGGTGTCACAGCACTCACGACGGGGCTGGAGTCCGGCGGCGGCGAGGCGGAGCTGAGCGACGGGTCCGGAGGCGGTAGGCGTGCGCGTTGTGCAGCTGCACGAGTCAACATTATTGTTTTAACTTGATTCGCATTATCTAAAATTGAGTTTTCACTATTTCGTATATGACATATGTCATTTGAAGTAACAGTTTTCTTCTATATTTATGGATAAAACATGGGTTCATCTTTCTGTTTGTTATTATTTAAAAACTATTATATTTAAAGAAATGGATACGTGGTGTCGTCGACACGGCCTGTCGTCATACGACGGACGGACGGCGAGCTAGCCCATTACTCACCGTCCACAGACCCGCGCCTACGGTGGCCGAGAGCCACCACGTGGCCCCCGACGCCCGGTGCTTCTCCCGCGGCAGCTGGGACGTGAGGTTCTCTCCCTCTCACGTTCCGCCACCTCCTTCGCTAGCATGACTGCTTCGCAGAAGGAGGTTACGGCTTCCCATTCCCTCTCGCCCCGGACTATGGCTTGAACCAGGGCCGGACGCGAGAGGTCGCCGCCGGCAATCGCCGCTACGAGGACACGGCGGTGCCGGTGCTCCGCCCAAGTGGAGCAGACCTCCGCGGTGGACTCCACCGTGTCCTCCGGGCGATCCTCACAATGATATTACCAATCACCCTGTCAACACTAAAAATAAAAAATCTTCATATTTGCCTTTTTTGTTATTTAGTGTTGTAATATGATAATTATTAGCTTTATAGAATTTTATGTCTATTGATGACTGGCAGTTTTGAAGTTTATGGTTTTTATAGTATTAAGAAGTTATGATTCAAATATAGAATGATGATTGATTTTTGAAGAAGTACAGAGAAAATTTGTAGCAGTTGAAGTTTTAGTGATGACAGGAAATGTTTAGGTGAATTTTGTGTGGATGAGTTAATATTTTAGAAATGGTTTAAATATATAATCAAGAACAGTTTTTGTAATGTTTTATTAAAAGAGAAGGATTCCCAAGAAACAATAATTTCCACCTTACAACCTGTGAACCTGTGAACGGTGAGTAATGGGCTAGCTCGCCGTCCGTCCGTCGTATGACGACAGGCCGTGTCGACGGCGCGTTCGTGTTCCACGCGCGCCTCAAAGAGATGTCAGCAAACGGGAGGGGCCCGCAAGGGCCGATGCCTGCCAGGGCTGCGGGACTGTTCGAAAGAGATACCGCGGCCCTGGAACATAAAGGGCCAATGAAGGAACATGGGTGGTTTTTAGTCAGTAAGAGTCTGACACTCCCTTCCGCTCCGCCCAGAGCGGGGGGGGTCATTTGATGATTTCCCACCCACCAAAAAAGAAAAAAAAAAAAAAAAGGGTACATATCCTATCTTTCCGGCGTTTACTACGTTTTTTATTTTCTATAATTCTGTATGGGGTTTTGCGGTGCTGCAGAATGACTGTCTGTAGTATGAAGTGTTGCCGAACATTTAGTACTTTACAGTCATTGTATAGTTGATGGGTTGGATACAGAATAGGCCGAAAAGTGCCTACTTTTAAAGTGGCCCTATGTACACAAGAACAAAGTGACTTCTCCTTAACAGACGCTAAGTAAACGCAATGGACGTGCTCTTAGATATAATTTTACTTTTAGCAAATTAAGTTAGAGAATCTATTCTAAATTACCTAAGGTTACGATAATAAGTGTTGAATGTTTTGTAATAAGTAATGAACTAATGAATGATGGAAACCGGCATTTAAATACATTAATATTGAAGAATTGTATACTCTAACATTAAATACATTGTAAAATTTTGCATGTCAAATACAATTTGACTCTGTATTAGGAAGCTCAACTTAGGGGCTATCTCCACGAGCGAGAGAATCGCGACGGATCCGCGCTTCTATCGTCGGGTCGTCTCCACGAACGAGCGATTATTCCGCCAGCGTATCGTCGCGACTCGTAACGGAATCGCCGCGTACCTGCGACGACTCGTAACGGAATCGCCGTGTTTCCGCGACGAGGCGTTGTGCAATAGTTTTGTCGTTCTGCGGCGAGCGCGCGGCGATACGCCGACGTTACGGGCGCACATGGCCACTCGTCGCATCGCCGTGTGGAGACGCGTTCATATAGATTGTATAGAAATACGTGGCACGACGATATTATCGCCGCGATTCACTCGCTCGTGGAGACAGCCCCTTACTTTTAGATCAAAATGTACCAAACCTTAGAATGATAGAGACAGGTCATAATGTAAGGATCTAGTGTCTTATATTATATTATGAAGATAAAGATAGACAGATTCGTCCTGCATCAGAGGCATATTGTTACCTGCTCCGAACCCCTCAATATACTCCACGGAAAAAGGTGACACTCCAGCGTCCTCATAGAACCCACTCAATAAATCTGATAGCTTTGAGGGATCTCTGTAGGATCCAAATTCCTCATTGTTTGCATTGCCCTGCTTGCAACCATAGTCAGATTTGACGTGATATATTTCAGCGTACACTCTGGAATAATGCATTTGTTTATTGTACCGGTACTTAGTGCTTGACCCCAAAGACGGTCTATGATTTTAAAAGGGGTTTAGGCATCTATTGGAAGTAATACTCGTAAGACGTAGAAATGAAAGATAGAACCAGTGTCTAACGTGGAGTCTCATAAATTCTTCAAATCTCTTTCTAAGGTTTTCCTTTAATTTGAATCTAGATGGCTGGTTCGAGGTGGTTTATAAAAAAAGTACCTGGAATGATATGGGTAAGTAAGGTTTGCAAAGTAGTGGGATACCAAGGGCTATTAAACAAAATGGACTTGAAATAGCATTATGGTGAAGTCGGTCGAGCGTACCAAGACGTGAACCGAACATACATTTACTTAACCAACAACCCGTCTAAGACTAACCTTCTTGCGTCATTATACTTATACCATTGACTGACCATCCGCATTCACGTCGTAACATTTAGTCTTGCCATCGAGGTTCAGTGGTATCATTCTGCAAATAATTGTGTGATGTGGTAAGTTATTTCTCAAGTTAAACTGCTTACAATATTCGTATATAATACGAATTTGAAGGTCATTTACAAGTTTCCACAGATAAACACTTAAAGCACTTGAAACAAAAAAGACAACCAAAAAAAGGTACATACCAAGTACGAGTACCTACTATAACATAAAAAGTAAAATATTGAAATATTGACTGAAATAAATAAAAACTAAAAAGAAAAAAACTAGCCCAGTAGTTACTAGTTGGAAACATGTAGGTATTCGGCAATGAGTTACGTCAATAGAAACATTTATTATTCAGTATTTGGATTACTAAAAGGTTAGGCTAGGTGACGTTAGGTTGAGGACATCCGTGTGGATTTTCCACTCCGGAAACAAAAAAAAAAAGGTGACGTTAGGTCAGTGTTTTGAATGAACGGCCTTGTGTGCTTGTTTAATCGAATGCAAAGTAGAATTATAATTTGGGGAGCCCAGAGGGTTTTCTAGCGAACATATTCAACAAGAATACTTGATAGTTTAGAGAAAACGCTGAAACTATTTTTCATCAACATAGTTAATAGTTATTGAAAAAACAAATTAGTGATCCCATACATACACACCCACACCTTCATGATACACGCTTATAAAAAATTTAATTAGATGACATTTGATTGACTTTTCTTGCAATTTCTAAAAAATAAACACTTAGAAAGGTCTCCTTCTCCATCAAGCTCATGCGCATTCCAAATAATTTATTAATAGGGCCATACTATTGTTTGCTATATAAAGTACATAAGATATCCCATAAAACATGACAAAATTCGATTTTTCTGAAAACTCAGTGAACATTTAGTGAAAACTTACAGCATCTGCGTTAGATTAGCTTTTTTATGCACAGGGTATCAAGTTTTCATACTGAATATGCTTGCTGAAAAACCCTCTGGGTTAATGTAAGGTACCAATAGTCTTTGATACAGTCGCCGTCAGATATACTGTAGCAGACAAGGTGACCAAATACTTCTGAACAATTTAAAATGTCATTAAGTTCCATACACTACAAATTACCATTAATACATATCTGAACATTCATTACTTCATTAATATCTGAGCAGATGCTTGTCAATAATTTCTACATAAACAACTAACCAAAAATGTCTGAACACTTACAACGTCAAGTGTATCTACGCAGACAAACACTGAGCTTACCTAATTCGTTACTGCGTGACATTATAAAGGACGAATGAAAAACGACTATCGACTTGACTATGGTGGTTAGTCTAGTCATTTGGTAGTTTTACCTGGAAAGTTTTTAAACTGGTGATTTTATTGAGGTCGACGTGCTCTCATCGAATTTTCACATTGTCCCCAGAGTTCTACCGCAAAGGCATAAATGACTGGCGCGTTCGTTGAGGCTGCGTGCCAAGCACTACCTGAACGCGCCCCAAAAGGTGGTAGCCGTAAGGCTGATCCGTGGGTATCGCACGATCCCCCGCGAGGCGGCGAGCCTCCTTGCCGGATTGCCGTCATGGGATCTGAAGGCCATAGGCCTCGCGCGCCTGCACGAGTGGCGCGCGGAGGCACAGCGCCGGGGGGAAACTCCGCTGCCGCGGCAAATTGTCGCGCAGCGGACAGACCTCCGGCGTGATCTCATGGCGACATATAGAGAGCGACTATCGCAACCCCGTGCAGGGCACGCCACGATAGTGGCGATAAGTCCCCTCTTTGAGGAGTGGCTAGAGAGGCGCCACGGTGCCCTCACCTTCCGCCTGACGCAGGTCCTCACCGGACACGGATGTTTCGGGAGGTACCTGCACCGAATCGGGCGGGAGGAAACGCCCGGGTGCTACCATTGCGAGGATCGCCCGGAGGACACGGTGGAGTACACCGTCAAGGTCTCCTCCGCTTGGGCGGAGCACCGCCGTGTCCTCGTAGCGGCGATTGGCGGCGGCGACTTCTCGCGCCCGGCCCTGGCTCGCCGTCCGTCCGTCGTATGACGACAAGCCGTGTCGACCGCGCGTTCGTGTTCCACGCGCGCCTCAAAGAGATGTCAGCAAACGGGAGGCGGGCCCCTCCCGTTTGCTGACATCTCTTTGAGGCGCGCGTGGAACGGCGCAAGAGCCGATACCTGCCAGGGCTGCGGGACTGTTCGAAAGAGATACCGCGGCCCTGGAACATAAAGGGCGAAAGAAGGAACCTGGGTGGTTTTTAGTCAGTAAGAGTCTGACACTCTTTTCCGCTCCGCCCAGAGCGGGAGGAGTCATTTGATGATTTCCCACCCTCCAAAAAAAAAAAAAGGCATAAATGACTATTGACTTTACCAAAAAAAAAATATGGCGGTGCGAGCGGCCAAGATAAAACAATGAGCGACAAAGTGAAAATTCGAAGAGAACACGTCGAACTCATTAAAATAACCAATTTTTAAAACTCCCTGAAAAAAATCCAGGTAACACCCGTTTTGAGCACCAAATGACTGTTCTAGGTATAAATACGATGAAAAGGGAATAAAAATTGTATAGAAAATCATTAGCTACAAAATGTTATAAACTGCCAGGGTCATCATAGTATATAAATTAGCAAAAGAGTTCCTATATTTATATTGTACTAGCTTTTGCCCGCGGCTTCGCCCGCGTGGATGTCGAAAAATGCAAAAGTTACAGGATTAAGCAATGTCTGTCATAAAAATGTATTGTCACCAGAACCAAAGGTGTGTGCAAAATTTCAGCTCAATCGGTTGAAGATATCTGCTTCAAAATTGAGTTGCAAGATTCCACCCGAACAAAAATAGTTACATACCTTCATCCCCCTTTTCAAACCTTCGGGCGTAGAATTTTCAAAAACGCTGAGACACGTATAAATTAATTTTCAATCGTCAGCCTAATCACAAAATTTGAAGATACTAACTTCAAAACTGACGGACTTTCATATAAACTTCCATCCCCTATTTTACCCCTTTAGGGGTAGAATTCCCTGGTTCAAGCCATGGTTCGGGGCGAGAGGGAATGGGAAGCCGTCAACTCCTTCTGCGAAGCAGTCATGCTAGCGAAGGAGGTGGCGGAACGTGAGAGGGAGAGAACCTCACGTCCCAGCCGCCGCGAGAGAAGCACCGGGCGTCGGGGGTCACGTGGTGGCTCTCGGCCACCGTAAGCGCGGGCCTGTGGACGGTGAGTAATGGGCTAGCTCGCCGTCCGTCTGTCTTATGACGACAGGCCGTGTTTACGGCGCGTTCATGTTCCACGCGCGCCTCAAAAAGATGTCAGCAAACCAGAGGGGCCCGCAAGGGCCGATGCCTGCCAGGGCCGGACGCGAGAGGTCGCCTCCGCCAATCGCCGCTACGAAGACACGGCGGTGCTCTGCCCAAGCGGAGCAGACCTCCACGGTGTGCTCCACCGTGTCCTCCGGGCGATCCTCACAATGATAACACCCGGGCGTTTCCTCCTATGATTCTAGGAATTCTACCCTTATAGGGGTAAAATAGGGGATGGAAGTTTATATGAAAGTCCGTCAGTTTTGAAGTTAGGATCTTCTAATTTTGTGATTAGGCTGACGATTGAAAATTAATTTATACGTGTCTCAGCGTTTTTGATAATTCTATCCCTGAAGGGTTAAAAAGGGTAATGAAGGTATGTAACTATGTTTGTTCGGGTGGAATCTTGCAACGGGTACCTACCTATTCGAATATCGAAGATTAAAATACTTACTGTTAAAATATCGATGTTCAAAACATGGAGAATGGGAATTAACGAATCGGACGACCATAAAACCGAAAATTAAAATAACGAAAGTTTATATTATCGAATGGTTAAACATCCTACGTCGAATATATCTAAAATATAAATATCTACAAAAGTTACATCGAAAGATCCAAATATCGAAATACAGATTATCGAATGTCCTAAATATCGAAGTACAAACTATCGAACAAAGTCAATATGTTTTTTTTTTTACTCTTCTGAACATAAAGGGGTTTTTGTACATACGGATATGCCAACCCCATCGTACCTTATGAACTATTTACATTGTATGGAATATTCACTTACTAAATAATAATAATCAAATAAAAGGAAGAAAATAATAGAAGGAGAATCATTGGTTAGAAGTTTTCACCAAGCCACACAACCTCGGTCAATATCGACCGTGGCCACAGGCGTGTTCTGGATAGGCTTTATTCTGACATTGTGACTGCTCTCGGTGATGCGGCGGCTTTGACGAGTCGGGGAAGCGCGAGGGAGGGTGGGGGTGGCCCGCACATAGCGGGATGGAACAAACACGTCAGCGGAGCTCACAGGGAGGCCAGATCTAAGTTTAATGATTGGGTAATGTCTGGTAAGCCTAAGTCTGGTTTACTTTACAAAGAGATGTGCGATTAGTAGAAGAGTATTCAAGTCGCGGTTGAAATGGTGCCAAAATCATCAGGACCTAAAGGGAATAAAGATGGACGCTCTTGCTGTGAAATACAGCAAAGGGGATTTTCGCGGCTTCTGGAATAGTACCTGTAAATTGAATGTACGACCTGGCCTCCCTGTTAGCGTCGATGGTGTGAATGATCCCAAAGAGATAGCGAATCTTTTTAAAGACTATTTCACTGTGAAGTCTCTGTTGGACCCGGTGGCAGCGGTGCCAGGCGCTGACATGAACAGTCAAATAGTGGGAGTTAGTTTTCTGGCAAAAGACGTTTCGAAGACCATAAGAGATATATCAGGAGGCAAGTCCCCGGGACATGATGGTCTCAGCGTTGAGCACCTGAAGCGTGCCGGGCCTCATATCGCTAGGGTTCTGGCTATGTTCTACTCGCTGTGTGTGAGCCATTCCTACCTACCTGCGGATTTCATGAAAACAGTGGTGGTGCCTGTAGTGAAAACTAAAACGGGAGACCTGAGCGAAAAGAGTAACTATCGGCCTATTTCTCTAGCCACTGTTATAGTAAAAGTTTTTGACGGTTTGCTCAACGCACAGTTGAATAAATACGCGTTAATACACGATAACCAGTTCGGATTTCGTCCTCGGCTGTCCACTGAAAGTGCAATATTGTGTCTGAAGCGGACCGTCAAATACTGCACTGATCGCAAGACGCACGTGTATGCGTGCTTCCTCGATCTGTCCAGGGCCTTTGACCTTGTGGGGTATAACCTGCTGTGGGACAAGCTGAAAAGCATAGACTTGCCACAAGAACTCATCAGCTTGTTCCAGTACTGGTATGCGCACCAAACCAATAGTGTCAGATGGTTGGGAGCAATGTCTGATCCGTATCAGCTCGAGTGTGGAGTCAGGCAGGGCCGGATAACATCCCCAACCCTTTTTAATCTATACGTTAACGAACTGATCGCAGCGCTTAGTAGTCAACATGTCGGCTGCCACATTGATGGCGTCTGTGTCAATAACCTCAGTTACGCGGACGACATGGTGCTACTGAGTGCGTCGGTCTGCGGCCTGAAGAAGCTGATAAAGACTTGTGAGGAATACGCGTGTGGCCACGGTTTACTGTACAATGTAAAAAAGAGTCAGTGTATGATTTTTGAGGCCGCCAGTGCGAAATGTCCTGTGAGCATACCACCTGTCAGGCTCTATGGTGTTCCTCTAGAAAGGGTAAGTCAGTTCAAATACCTGGGGCATATTTTAACTGTCGACCTTAAGGATCATGCAGTTCGCCGGCCACAAGCCGAAGCCGCGGTGGTGAGCGTGAAACCATCTGCGACGATAAGCTCGCATGGGACCGCCGGAGCCCCGCAGTGCCGGAGCCGTGACAAAAACCATGCCTGCTGCATGTTACATGCATGCTTGCTTGCATACTGTATGCTGCATGTATGGTGTATGCTGTTTGCATGCCCGTAGATATTATGAAATTAGATGTATTAACTGTTGATATTTTGAACTAAGGCATAATGTAATTCGATATTTTGAATCATTCGAAATTTTAATCATCCTCTCATCCTGCAACCAGAATCGTCTTCTCACGATTGAAATATAAGGTAACGGACACAAAGTCAGAGCAAACAAAGTGCAGTGTCAAACCACTGGGTTTGGGATGTGTGTTGATATATCACCCAGTCAGTCAATCAGTCAGTTTACCATCCTTTCTAAAATCCTAACTAATATTATAAATACGAAAGTAACTCTGTCTGTCTGTGTGTTACACAACCACGCCTTAACTACTGAGCCGATTTAAATGAAATTTGGTACAAAGATAGTCTAGAGCCTGAAAAACGACAAAAGCTACTTTTTAATGCAAAAATAGGGCTGTAAGCGGTTGTTAAAGGGGATGAAAGTTTGCATGGAAATTACGTAATTATTAAGCTAGAAACTTGAATCTTATTTTTTAGGCTTTTGATTAGATATAAATAAATACGACATTCAGTTTGTAAAAATTAAACTCTAAAGAGGGTAAAAATAGGGGATGAAAGTTTTTGTGTGATGACGTCGGCAAAAAAGCTTACGGCCCTGAAAATAAAAATATAAAAGAAATACAGAGAATTACGGAGTCATCTTCTATACAGAGTTGATACGACAGAGGGGCATTAAATTACACTACGTATACTATACGTGTTTAGTATTAATTCGATACGGTATAAAAATAAAAAGCGCCAAAAAAGAGAAAATATTTTTTTCAAAGAAACTAAATAGCTTACAAATCAGAATAAAACGTAACCATCCTGTGTAAAAAAATTCGACTGACCTTAGATGCGTAGGTAACAGAGCGGCAGCGTCGCGCACGCGCCGAGCGCGGTGTGTGTTATCTCATGTTGAGGCGGGCGTTTTGAAGTACGCGCACAAAAACAAACACACTAAATTTTTAAATTCTTGATGTGTACTCCATTCACATTAATGCACAAATTATACCGACGGAGAATATTGTTATTTATTTTTCTAATTAAATCACTGTCCGTCGCCAAGCACTGTAATTTGTGAAATGCTAAAATAATCCTATTTTTTAGTTCAACAATTGTATTTACCTCTGAGGCATACACTTCACCCTTAATGTACCCCCATAAAAAGAAATCCATGGGAGTGAGGTCCGGAGATCGCGGTGGCCACCGAACAGGTCCGAATCGACCAATCCATTGCTGCCCAAACAGTTCTGTGAGCCGCTCCCTGGAAGCCACCACAGAATGTGGAGGCGCACCGTCCAGCTGGTACCACAACTTGCGATGAACGGCTAAAGGCAGTCGATCAGTGTACTCGGCCACAGGACCACTTAATAATTGTAAAAATTTCGCCGCTGTAAGGGTGCCGTCAATAAATACAGGTTTTGCCGATAATATTATTGTTATGTATACCAGCCCACACATTGAGAGAAAATCTGTACTGGTGTTCAGATTCACGAAACACGTGTGGATTTTCCACACTCCAGTACCGGAGGTTTTGCCGATTCCAGATGCCGTTCCGAGTAAAAGTACTCTCATCGGTCCACATTACATTATTTAAGAAATGACGGTCTTCGGTTGTTTTATTTAGTAGCCATTGGCAGTAACTGTTCCTGACCGGCAAGTCTCTCGATAACAAAGCTTGCACCTTTCGATATTTAAAAGGTTTGCGTTTGTTACGTTTTAGAACCTTGTGGATGGCTCTATGGCAACATCTAAACTGTCGGGCGGCTCTGTGGAGACTCGTCGTCGGGTTGCGGGAAAAATGGTCTAAAATTCGTTCTTCCCAAGCAGCGGGTATTTGCCGCGGTGGCACTCCCTCCTGTTGCGGAACTATAGGTTTATTGTACCGTAATCTTTGTACCGCCAATTGTATGGTGCGGGCGTTCCTAGGGCAATTGCGGCGGTCACCATACCTTTCTCTGTATGTTCGCAGAGCTAAAGCTGCGTTTCCACGGCATTCGCCGTAAATTAAAATCATGTCAGTGTATTCTGACGCTGTGTAAGTTACACGAGGCATTGTTGAATATCTTAATTATACACACACACACACACAACCAAAGTTTAATTACGTGTCCTATCACAATAAAAAACAGTCAATCACACAAAAAAAGTTACGTGTCCTATCACAATAAAAAACAATCAATCACACAAAAAAAGTTACGTGTCCTGTCACAATAACAAAACGAAATCACTGTGAGCGCGCGAATTCCACAAAACATCCGTTCGGAACAAACAGCCGCGGCGCACTGGCGCCGGCGCTCGCGCCACTCCCCACTTCCGATCGCAAAGATTTAGGATGCAACAAACTACCCTATTTTTCTCTTTTACGCGCGGGATGTTTTGCTATGATTGTCACTCTCGTAATGAAAGTGCAAGTGTGTGTGTATTTGATGGAACTTCGTGGAGCATTTCCGACGTTTGGCTCCTAGACTGGAAAAGGCAGGGGCTGCCTTCAAGCGGCTCCTGCCCAACCTGAGGGGGCCAAACGCCTCCTGCCGGAGGCTCTATGCGAGGATCTTGCGGTCCATGGCCCTTTGCGGAGCCCCGGTGTGGGCGCGTTCGTTGAGGCTGCGTGCCAAACACTACCTGAACGCGCCCCAAAAGGTGGTAGCCGTAAGGCTGATCCGTGGATACCGCACGATCTCCCGCGCGGCGGCGAGCCTCCTTGCCGGATTGCCGCCATGGGATCTGGAGGCCATAGTCCTCGCGCGCCTGCACGAGTGGCGCGCGGAGGTACAGAGCCGGGGGGTAACTCCGCTGCCGCGGCATATTGTCGCGCAGCGGACAGACCTCCGCCGTGATCTCATGGTGACATGGAGAGAGCGACTATCGCAACCCCGTGCAGGGCACGCCACGATAGTGGCGATAAGTCCCCTCTTTGAGGAGTGGCTTGAGAGGCGCCACGGCGCCCTCACCTTCCGCCTGACGCAAGTCCTCACCGGACACGGATGTTTCGGGAGGTACCTGCACCGAATCGGGGGGGAGGAAACGCCCGGATGCTTTCATTGCGAGGATCGCCCGGAGGACACGGTGGAGCACACTGTGAAGGTCTGCTCCACTTGGGCGGAGCACCACCGTGTCCTCATAGCGGCGGCGACCTCTCGCGTCCGGCCCTGGTTCAAGCCATGGTCCGGGGCGAGAGGGAATGGGAAGCCGTCGCCTCCTTCTGCGAAGCAGTCATGCTAGCGAAGGAGGCGGCGGAACGTGAGAGGGAGATAGCCTCAGCCTCACGTCCCGGCCGCCGCGGGAGGAGAAGCACCGGGCGTCGGGGGCCACGCCGTGATGGCTCTCGGCCACCGTAGGCGCGGGCCTGTGGACGGTGAGTAATGGGCTAGCTCGCCGTCCGTCCGTCGTATGACGACGGGCAGGCCGTGTCGACGGCGCGTTCACATGTTCCACGCGCGCCTCAAAGAGATGTCAACAAACGGGAGGGGCCCGCAAGGGCCGGTGCCTGCCAGGGCTGCGGGACTGTTCGAAAGAGATACCGCGGCCCTGGAATATAAAAGGCCAATGAAGGAACATGGGTGGTTTTTAGTCAGTAAGAGTCTGACACTCCCTTCCGCTCCACCCAGGGCGGGGGGTCATTTGATGATTTACCACCCACCAAAAAAAAAAAAAAAAGGTGTACAATTCCCAGCCATGCTAGCGAAGGAGGCGGCGGAACGTGAGAGGGAGATAGCCTCACGTCCCAGCCGCCGCGGGAGGAGAAGCACAGGGCGTCGGGGGCCACGCCGTGATGACTCTCGGCCACCGTAGGCGCGGGCCTGTGGACGGTGAGTAATGAGCTAGCTCGCCGTCCGTCCGTCGTATGACGACGGGCAGGCCGTGCCGACGGCGCGTTTGTGTTCCACGCGCGCCTCAAAGAGATGTCAGCAAATGGGAGGGGCCCGCAAGGGCCGATGCCTGCCAGGGCTGCGGGACTGTTCGAAAGAGATACCGCGGCCCTGGAACATAAAGGGCCTAAGAAGGAACATGGGTGGTTTTTAGTCAGTAAGAGTCTGACACTCCCTTCCGCTCCGCCCAAAGCGGGAGGGGTCATTTGATGATTTCCCACCCTCCAAAAAAAAAAAGGGGTAGAATTCCCAAAAAACGCTAAGAAACGTACAAATTAATTTTCAAGCGTCAGCCTAAACACAAAATTTGAAGATCCTAACTTTAAAACTGATGGACTTTCAGATAAAATTCCATCCCCTATTTTACCCCTTTAGGGGTAGAATTTCCAAAAACGCTTAGAGACGTATAAATTAATTTTTAAGCGTCAGCCTAATCACAAAATTTGGAGAATCTAACTTCAAAACTGACGGATTTTCATATAAACTTCCATTCCCTATTTTACCCCTTTAGGGGTAGAATTTCCAAAAACGCTTAGACACGTGTAAATTATTTTTTAAGCGTCAGCCGAAACCCAAAGTTTGGAGGTCCTAACATCAAAAATGAAGGACTTTCATATAAACTTCCATCCCCTATTTTACCCCTTTAGGGGTGGAATTCCCAAAAATCCTTTCTTAGTGGATACTTACTATTTACAAAGAACACACCCTCCAAGTTTCATTTCTCTAGGACCAGCGCTTTGGGCTGTGCGTTGATATATCAACAGTCAGTCAGTCAGTTTACCATTTTACACATATATATATATAGATGATACGCAATAAAGAATTGAGAATATTTTTCTGTAGTATACCCACATTTCTGCCGTTACGTTAAAGTGCCATGCAATAGGGGGCAAACCTACGTCCTGGGACATACGTCATCTTCCGGGCACAAAGGACAATGACCAAAGTTGGTACCAAAAAGTCTCGCGCCTCAAAACCAAAATATTATAGTAATTAGTTTCATATTTTTTTACGGCATTACGCGTCGGGGATTTGATTTTTGAACTGGAATTATACTTTTCGAGTTTAAAAGTACGAATATTGTTTTACTCCCTTTATATGACGTTCCGTTTCAACTGAATATAAATGACGTTCCGTTTCAATTGAACAAACCCTTGTCTGTCGAGCGGACTCTAAAATTAATTACAATTAAGTAAGATCAGTACACCAAATCGATTTAGTTTGGTTTATTGCTATTTGCAACAAAATAGATTTTCTCAGCCTAAAGATTTTGATTTATCGATTACATCCCTAAATCCCGACTAGTTTATAGCACTTACTATACTCTCATGGTTTATAGTTATCTTATCTGTGGCATCTGACATTTGTACTGTACTGACTGACTATTGGCAATGTAAAGGTCTAAAATAAAATCGAGTTTCAGTCAAGCATACTGTGGATGTTACTTTAACTCGTAATTCTTACTAATATTAGTGTATTACGCTGTTTTTAGAGCAATAATGTAATGTATGTGTGTTAAAATACGTCGTTGGTAGCGTCGAAAAAATAGACCTACTTTTTAGGTTAGTTTCGATTTTATAAAATAACTCTGAAACGCGGGTTTTTTTTTCAAAAATAATTTTTGTAGGAGTTAATACGATCAGTGTAGTCTATAAAAAACAAGGTTTGATTTTGATGCAGCATGGTACGGGATTCCATACTTCCATGAGCATTCTCTTTTAGACTCCAGCCTGCTACTAGAAATTCCTGCTGGAAAAACCCAACAACTCTGTACAACATGAAAGTCGAACCCAAAACCAGTAGCTCAGCAGTAGCACTTGCGGCCACTGCAATAACGAAACACTCATAATAATATTAGCACCGAAAAATCCATTACATCATTGTTTTGACCTGGTTCAAGTTCTCACCTGGAATCTTAGCGACTTCTTTGAGGACATCTCGTGGCTGATCAATACAGTTAACTACCACAAAGGTTTCACTACCTAGTAAAGCTGATTCAGTGGCTTCAACAGCAGTTTGCCACATTAGCGCCTTGTTCCTTCTTTCAAGCCTAAATCTGCGAACTATAATGATTTTATCATTTTCACAAAGAAACTTTCAGAACAAAATTAATATTTGACATAACTTTTTCAGTTTTAGTTGTATTGATAAATATTGCATTGTTTTCTCATCAAGTATACGTTACGACCTATGGAGTCGTGCTCGCTTATCACTGTAAAATATCTAAAATAATAATTATTTAACTACTAATACTTTTTTTTTTTTTTTTTTTTTTTGGGGGGTGAGAAATCATCAAATGACTCCTCCCGCTCTGGGCAGAACGGAAGGGAGTGTCAGACTCTTACTGACTAAAAAACACCCATGTTCCTTCATTGGCCCTTTATGTTCCAGGGCCGCGGTATCTCTTTCGAACAGTCCCGCAGCCCTGGCAGGCACCGGCCCTTGCGGGCCCCTCCCGTATGCTGACAACTCTTTGAGGCGCGCGTGGAACACGAACGCGCCGTCGACACGGCCTGCCCGTCGTCATACGACGGACGGACGGCGAGCTAGCCCATTACTCGCCGTCCGCAGGCCCGCGCCTACGGTGGCCGAGAGCCATCACGGCGTGGCCCCCGCCGCCCGGTGCTCCTCCCGCGGCGGCTGGGACGTGAGGAGGTTCTCTCCCTCTCACGTTCCGCCGCCTCCTTCGCTAGCATGACTGCTTCGCAGAAGGAGGCGACGGCTTCCCATTCCCTCTCGCCCCGGACCATGGCTTGAACCAGGGCCGGGCGCGAGAGGTCGCCGCCGCCAATCGCCGCTACGAGGACACGGCGGTGCTCCTCCCAAGCGGAGCAGACCTCGACGGTGTGCTCCACCGTGTCCTCCGGTCGATCCTCGCAATAGTAGCACCCGGGCGTTTCCTCCCGCCCGATTCGGTACAGGTACCTCCCGAAACAACCGTGTCCGGTGAGGACCTGCGTCAGGCGGAAGGTGAGGGCGCCGTGGCGCCTCTCAAGCCACTCCTCAAAGAGGGGACTTACCGCCACTATCGTGGCGTGCCCTGAACGGGGTTGCGATAGTCGCTCTCTCCATGTCGCCATGAGATCACGGCGGAGGTCTGTCCGCCGCGCGACAATATGCCGCGGCAGCGGAGTTACCCCCGGCTCTGTACCTCCGCGCGCCACTCGTGCAGGCGCGCGAGGACTATGGCCTCCAGATCCCATGGCGGCAATCCGGCAAGGAGGCTCGCCGCCTCGCGGGAGATCGTGCGGTACCCACGGATCAGCCTTACGGCTACCACCTTTTGGGGCGCGTTCAGGTAGTGCTTTGCACGCAACCTCAACGAACGCGCCCACACCGGGGCCCCGTAAAGGGCCATGGACCGCAAGATCCCCGCATAGAGCCTCCGGCAGGAGGCGTTTGGCCCCCTCAGGTTGGGCAGGAGCCGCTTGAAAGCAGCCCCGGCCTTTTCCAGTCTGGGAGCCAAACGTCGGAAATGCTCAACGAAGTTCCATCGGCTGTCGAGGACGAGTCCGAGGTACCTCAACGTCGACTCGACGCCGACGGGAACCCCTCCTACCGTGAGTATGGATCCCGACGGTGGCGCGCTCCGAGGCCCATGAAAGCACATGGCCTCGGACTTGTGCAATGCCACCTCGAGACCCAATTGCCGGATCCTCTCAACGACTATCGCAACCCCGCGTGTCATCAATTCGGCCGCCGCCTCGTGCGACCTCCCCTGCGCCAGCACCAGCGTGTCGTCAGCGTAGCAGACTACGCTGACGCCGCTAGGGAGGTCGGCACGCAGCACATAGTCGTAGCCGATGTTCCACAAGGGCGGCCCCAGAACCGATCCCTGTGGAACACCGCACGACATCTCTCGCCGGTTCCATTCTCCGTTGTGACCGGGATATATGACATACCTGTCCGTCAGGTAGTCCCCGACCACACGACGAAGGTAGGTCGGCACCCGGTGATACCGGAGTGCCTCCCTAATGCAGCTCCAGGGCATGGAGTTGAAGGCGTTGGCGATGTCGAGAGACACCGCCAAGACCACCCCACCCCTGGACACCGCAGCCCCCGTCGTGAGGGCTCTCACGCGCATGATGGCGTCCACCGTCGAGCGCCCCTTGCGGAAACCAAACTGGTTGTCCGCAAGATCCGGCCCCATCCCCGCAAGGTGCCCGGCGAGGCGGTTTGCAATTACTCTTTCGAAGAGCTTGCCCACCTCGTCGAGCAACACAATGGGCCGGAATGCGGACGGAGAGTCCGCAGGGCGCCCCGGCTTCCGAATGAGGACCAGTTTCCCTGTCTTCCAACGAAGCGGGAACTGGCCTCTCTCCAAGCATGCGCTTAGGAGCCCCTCCAGTCGGGGCCCGAGAGCCTGCAAGGCCAGGACCCAGGCTTTGCCAGGTAAGCCATCGGGTCCCGGGGCGGTATTCCTGGCCTTAAGCCGGTTTACCGCCACTCTCAGGTCTACCCCGGTCACCTCCGGAGTGTCGTCATCGTCGTCGTGGTCCGCTTCCGGCACCGCAAGCGGCGGAGCCATAGGCGGGGGAGGATGTTCCCCTCGCGAAGGGAACAGAGCGCTCACCACGTCCTCCACGAGCTGCGGCCGGAGACTCTGCGTCAGCGGGGGGGCCCAGGTGCGGAGTTTGTTCCGCACCATCTGGTAAGGGCGCCCCCACGGATCTCTGTCGAGAGTCGCCAGCATCTCCTCGCGGGCCAAATCCTTGGCCCGTTGAACAGCCTCTTGGAGGGCGGTCTTCGCTGCTCTGTACCCCTCGTACAGCTCCGCCTCAATGGCTTCCGCATCCGGAGGTCGGATGCGGAGCCTGCGATGCCTGGCGTACAGGTGCCGCGCGGCGACGCACGCCTCGCGCAGAGACGTCAGCTCTGGCGACCACCAGTGCACCTGACGCCGGGCGCTTCCTGGCCGAACTCGGGGCATTGCCACGTCACATATCTCGGACATGGCCTCCTGGAACCACCCCGCCTCGCTGTTGACATCGGCAGGCCTGCCCGGTGGTGTCACCCAGGCCTGCACGATCGAGGCTTCCAGGAGGAGCTCCCGGTCCAGCTGCTTCAGCGCCCATCGCGGACCACTCGGGGCCTGTTGGACCGGCGCGCTTGAGGGGGCAGAGACATCAAACCGGATATACCGGTGGTCGGAATAGGTCTCCACCCCCTCCATTACGCGCCAGTCAAGCACACGCGGTGACAGAGCGGGGCTAGCGAACGATATGTCCACCACCGACTCGCCCCGCATCCGCACACACGTGGGGATAGAACCCCGATTTAGGACGACCAGGCCTGCCTCCAGAGCCCAGTCCTCCACCATCCTTCCCCGCACGTCCGTGCAACGAGAACCCCAAGCCAAGTTCTTGGCATTGAAGTCCCCGAGCACAAGCACGGGGAGGGAATGGCCTCCGATGACGACACTCAACTCCATGAGGGAGTTGTGGAACTCGGCGAGAGTTCGGCTCGGAGAGAAGTAGACTCCCGCTACGACAATCTCCCCGAACCGTGCTGCTACGCACCCCTGACCCTTCCTGACACTCTCAAGGGTCGGGGTACCGGCGGCGGCCGACGAAATTATGGTCACTGAGCCGCTTAGGTCCTCCACCCAGTCTTCCCTGGGTGGGACAAAGTACGGCTCAGCGACCACGGCGACATTAATCGACCACTGCGCCATGCTCTGGAGCAACAGATCCTGAGCGCAGGCGCAGTGGTTGATGTTCGCCTGGAGGAGGCGTAATGGGGCCACTATTGGCACTCCATTTCAGCCCCCTCCCGGGCCCCCTGTGCGGGCCCCGCTGCGGGAGTTGCAGCAGTGGCAGTGGCGGCAGTGGCGGCGGCGGCGGCGACGGTGGCGGTGGCGGCGGCTGCGGCGGTGGCGACGGTGGGGGTGGTGGCGGAGGGCCTTCGCCTTCCCCTGCCCCTGGCTTTGGTGGGTTGGGCGCAGGCCTTGCTCCCAGCCCGGTGTTCGGCCGGCTTGCCAGCTGCCGCACATGCAGCGCAGTGCGGCGTGGCGGAGCAAGCCGCGGCCATGTGACCGGGCTGACTGCAGCGGAAGCACAAGCCGCTGCGGTCCACCTCCGAGGTGCATTGCACCGACACGTGGTGCCCCACGTGGCAGCGGAAGCACCTCAGAGGTCGGGGCTCCAGCAGCTTCACCTGCGCTGAGACCCACCCCACCAGTAGCCTTCGGCCCTCCACAATTTTCCTGGCCGCCGTCACAGGGCAGCTTACCATTGTGGTACGCATACCCGTGTGGTCCGGACGTAGGGTGCCTGCCTTCACCTGCTCAGCAGGGCACCCCCCGGTCCTGGTGACGGCGGCCACCACCTCCTCCTCGGTGACTGAGTCGTCCAGACCCAGGATGCGCAGGTCTGCGCATCTGACGGGCCTGGACACTCGGGCCTCGTCCGCATTCAGGGACGCTCTGAGCTTTTCAGCCAGAGCGTCAGCGGACGAGCCACTGGCCTCACCGGGGATCTCCAGCACTCGCGCCCCTGTCGCGGTGACTTTAAGCCGGAGTCCCCCGGTGATCCCCAGCTCACCGAGGTTCACTGTCGCTTTCGCCTTCGCAAGCACGTCGCGGTAGGTCACGCCCTTCTTTTCCGCGTCCGGCTGTAGTGTGATCACTACAGCTGCGGTCTTCGGGGCGCGGAGCCTAGCCGCGACGCTTCTCGCCTTGGCCTGGCGCTTCCGCTCCGCCTGCCTGGCCTTTTTGGCCGCTTTCCTCCCCTTCTTCCTTTCCCCGACCACCTGCCACCCGGCTTCGGCCGCGGCTGGCTTAGGGGGCGGGGGCGGGGGGAGCGGCCGCTGCTGCCGATGCTGCGGCGGCGGCGGCGGCGGCGGCTGGCCCGCCACTGGCGCCGGCGTTTTCGCCGGCTTTGCCGCCGCCTTGCCCTTCTTCTGGGCCACCGCCTTGCCCGTCTTCTGGGCCACCGCCCCCTTAGCCGGCGCCGGTTTCGCCGGAGCCGGCTTCTCAGGGGCCAACGCAGCCCTGCCGGAGGGCTGGCTGGGCGGCCCCGATCTGGGGGCGGCAGCCGCAGCGGCATATGAGGCCGCCCTCGGACCCGGGGCGGCCTTGTTAGCCGCCAGGGGGGGGCGCAGGACAATGCCCTCCAGGACGGAGAACCGCGCCTGGAAGGCAGCCAGCTCCTGGCGAACCAGGGCAAGCACCTGGTTCTCCACCGCCGCTGGCTGGCTTTGTCCCTGCTGGCCCCCCCTTTGGGGCGCCTCGCGGGAGCCGGACTCGCGCAGCCCGGCCAGGTCTGCTCGGAGCTTCTCGTTCTCCCTTTGGAGAAGCTCCGTAGCGGCCGTCAGGCGGGCGACTTCCTCCCGCAATTTCCCCACCTCGCCCGGGGGAGACCTCGCGTAGGCGGCCTCCGCTGCCGCCAAAATGGAGGCGGAGGCCGCCGGTATGGCCCCAAATTTGGTGGAGGGCTTCACTTTGTGGGCCACAACCCGCAAAGCGGCCTCCACCTCCGCCGCAAACCTGGACTTACGCTCCGCATCGGAGCCGCCAGCTGCACCCGCCTCGTCACCAGAGGTGCCCGAACGGGACACCCCTTGACCGGTCACCCCCGGGTGACTCCCCTCCGCAGCCAGAGCCGCCGCTCTTTCCGCCGCTGAGCGGCCCCGCCCCTTGCCCCGGATCCCACCACGCTTGCTTGTGGGGATCTTCCGGGCCGAGGCCAGCTCGCCCTCGGAGGACGACCCATGGTCGCCATCCGGCCAGGACCGCTTGCGGAAGAACTTGCTGCTCTCCGCAGCAGTCCTGGTCCTCTCGCGCCGGGAGCTCTCTGAGCCTCCCGCGCTCACATCGCTGGATGCGGCGTCGGCCTCCGACCCCGCATCCCTCCTTCCTTCACAATTGCCTTCGGCAATGTTTTTGGTTTTTGTGTTTGTTTTCTTTGTGTCCATACTTGTTCCCACGAGTATGGGGGATCTAAACAGTCCGTCTGGGGTACCCCCTGTACCCAGATAAGCCTGCGGATTTTAACCCGTAACCCGCCAGAGGGTCGGCTGGTACTCTGACGGGGGGACGCACTAGCGACTGATCTACCCGTCAGCCATACATCCCCTCGCGGTGCGGCGCCGCTTGGGATTCGGGGTAACTTTTTATAGAGGTTTTCTACCTCGCGGTCCGGGCGGCCAAGCCAAGACCCTCGGTCCCTATCGAAGCCGCGAGACGTGATCCACGACACTCCGATGATGGGATTACGATATACGACGGGGACAGTGAAGGACGCAGCCCTTCACTGTCTGCCCGGCGGCAGGGTAAGTGCACACCGAGCCCGCCCTTGCTCCTCCACTGCGCCCTCTGCTTTTCAGAGGGTCGCGCGGAGGAACGCCCCATTGGTCCAGTCTGGACCCCACCATGTCAGAATATTGGCCACGACAGTAACATTCCCCGAGGAATAAGAATCTCTTCCCATTCATCGGGGAAGGATACTGCCGCGCCCAGGGTGCACCGTCCACAGCAGCTGCTGTTCCCTCCAGACGTATCGAGAGGGACCGGCAGCCACTGGGCCCACGAGGAGGTTTTCTGACCAAGCACCCCTAACTACTAATACTTCGGTTTAATTAAGTAAAAATGTTGATCTTGTGTGTGTTTTTTTTTTCGGGTGGGAAATCATCAAATGACTCCTCCCGCTCTGGGCGGAGGGGAAGGGAGTGTCAGACTCTAACTGACTAAAAACCACCCATGTTCCTTCTTTTGCCCTTTATGTTCCAGGGCCGCGGTATCTCTTTCGAACAGTCCCGCAGCCCTGGCAGGCATCGGCCTTTGCGGGCCCCTCCCGTTTGCTGACATCTCTTTGAGGCGCGCGTGAAACACGAACGCGCCGTCGACACGGCCTGTCGTCACAAGACGGACGGACGGCGAGCTAACCCATTACTCACCGTCCACAGGCCCGCGCCTACGGTGGCCGAGAGCCATCACGGCGTGGCCCCCGACGCCCGGTGCTTCTCCCGCGGTGGCTGGGACGTGAGGTTCTATCCGTCTCAAGTTCCGCCACCTCCTTCACTAGCATGACTGCTTCGCAGAAGGAGGTGACGGCTTCCCATTCCCTCTCGCCCCGGACCATGGCTTGAACCAAGGCCGGACGCGAGAGGTCGCCGCCGCCAATCGCCTCTACGAGGACACGGCGTTGCTCCGTCCAAGCGGAGCAGACCTCCACGGTGTGCTCCACCGTGTCCTCCGGGCGATCCTCACAATGATAGCACCCGGGCGTTTCCTCCCGCCCGATTCGGTGCAGGTACCTCCCGAAACAACCGTGTCCGGTGAGGACCTGCGTCAGGCGGAAGGTGAGGGCGCCATGGCACCTCTCTAGCCACTCCTCAAAGAGGGGACTTATCGCCACTATCGTGGCGTGCCCTGCACGGGGTTGCGATAGTCGCTCTCTCCATGTCGCCATGAGATCGCGCCGGAAGTCGGTCCGCTGAGCGACAATTTGCCGCGGCAGCGGAGTTTCCCCCCGGCGCTGTGCCTCCGCGCGCCACTCGTGCAGGCGCGCGAGGCCTATGGCCTTCAGATCCCATGGCGGCAATCCGGCAAGGAGGCTCGCCGCCTCGCGGGAGATCGTGCGGTACCCACGGATCATCCTTACGGCTGCCACCTTTTGGGGCGCGTTCAGGTAATGCGCGGCTCGCAGCCTCAACGAACGCGCCCACACCGGGGCCCCGTAAAGGGACATGGACCGCACGATCCCACCGTAGAGCCTCCGGCAGGAGGCGTTTGGACCCCTCAGATTGGGCAGGAGCCGCTTGAAGGCAGCCCCGGCCCGTTCCAGTCTGGGAGCCAAACGTCGGAAGTGCTCCACGAAGTTCCATCGGCTGTCGAGGACAAGTCCGAGGTACCTCAACGTCGACTCGACGCCGATGGGAACCCCTCCTACCGTCAGTATGGATCCCGATGGTGGCGCATTCCGAGGTCCATGAAAGCACATGGCCTCGGACTTGTGCAGTGCCACCTCGAGATTGTCCCATTGCCTGAAAGTAATATTATATAATAGTTTATATTCTGTTAATTTCTGCAGATATATTTCGTTTAAGATATACAGACTCTTTATCGATTATTTACATTATCTTGAATAGTAAATAATTTGACATCACTGGAACATATAGTTCGCTTAACTCCCCGTTGCACCAGTCGGTCAGCAAGATTTATACCAAATCCGTCATTGTCACACAGCAAGACGTGATCTAGACACTCACTCTGTTCGCTCGTCGCATAGGAAGAGAGCAGAAGCGCAAGCAAGAATGACAGTGGCACTAAGGGAACTAGAATTGGCCGAAGCACTTTCCAAGGTCGCTCAAGCCGAACTATATCTTCTAGCAGCAGAGTCAGAAGATGAAGATGGCGTCGGAGAAGAAATGTTCGAGCGATCCCGAGAAGTCGAACAGTGGTTCATAACAACCGGAGACAGACCTCACAAGGATCAGCCAGCCAAGCCAGCTGAAGAAAAGAAGAGCAACATTCAAGAATTAGCTTCAGTCATACTCAAGCTATCCGAGAAGTCACGTGACACCATTCCATCGAACCACCTCGAACTCCCTCACTTCAACGGGGCCTGCGAAGAATGGTTGGCCTTCAAGAGGTCATACGAAAACATGGCAGCTTCCTTCAACAACAACCAGAACTTAGCGCGCCTCAGAATAGCAATCCAAGGAAAAGCAAGAGAAGCCGTCCAAAGCCTGTTGTTCACTGCTGAAGATCCACGTGAAGTAATCAAGGGGCTGGAAGCAAAATTTGGAAGACCTGGAGCACTGGCACTAGCTGAACTGGAAAAGATGAAGAACCTGTCAAAAGTTGGCGAGAACCCGAGCGACATCTGTGTATTCGCAAGCAAAGTAAAGAACGCCGTCAAAACAATCAAAGTCTTGAAGAAACCCCAGTACCTCAGTTCTCCTGAAACACTGAGGATCACAGTAGACAAGATGCCAACATCCATGAAATTCCGTTGGTTTGCCTATACCACCGAAGCAGAAGGGATGAAGATATTCAAGAGCTATCACTCATCGAAGCGTTTTTGGAAACAGAAGCCGACATGTGTGGGGACTTTGCTCCACCTGAAGTGCCTTCGGAGCAAAGGAAGGGAATAAGAAGACCCGTACATATGCTTCAAGAAGCGTCTCAAGAAAAATATAAGAAGTCATGTCCATTTTGTGAAGAAGAACACTTCGCATTAGAATGCAAAAAGTTTAAAGAATCCGACATAAATGAAAAATGGGATATGATCAAGAAGGCTAAAATATGCTTAGTGCCTTCGATTCAAGCACTCAAGAATCAACTATAAAGCTCCGGTCTGCAAACAATGCAAAAGATGGCATCATACCGTCCTGCATTCCGAGAAACCACCAGTGGCGAAGGAGGCGAATAAAGACTACTCGGGAAATACAGCCGAAGAAAAAGTCGCATCGATCCACAACGCCAAAGGAGTCTTCGCCTTTGGCGTTGTGGATCGATGCGACTTTTTAAAAAGGCTTACTTGAAGATCATCCCAGTGGACCTTTATGGTCCGAAAGGTCAAGTCCACGTACTAGCACTGTTGGACGAAGGGTCGACGGTCACTCTGCTAGATGCATCAGTCGCCGAGAAGATTGAAGTCAAAGGGAAGCAAGAAAAACTCACAATCGAAACAGTCGGCGGGAAGGTGTTAAGAAAAGAAAGCTCACAGAAGATCGTTACAAGCGCAGTAATGTCTACATTCGATCCAATGGGTTTTGCAACACCAGTCTTGATACAAGGGAAGAAATTAATTCAAGACATCTGGCGAACAAAAATAGACTGGGACGAGCAGACTACACATGTGCGAGTGTGCGATAATTTCTGAGTTAAAATCAAAAAAACGTCTGTGGAACTTTCCGGAGAGAAAAAGTTAAGAATTTTGTTTTGTCGACATTTAGGGTTAGGAGATTGGCTCTCAGCCAGCGGTTAACAATGTTAGCCACGTTGAGCATGCTGAAACGCTTTGTCCCATGAGCTGTCTCTGAAAATGAGGGCCGTGTCATCTGCAAAGGCAATAATCTTCCCATTTAGAAGTTCAAGGTCACAGAGGTCACTGATATAAATGAGAAACAAGGTAGGTCCGAGAATGCTTCCTTGAAGAACTCCGTAGGAAATGGGAAGATCGCCACTCATCCACTCACCAACTCTCACACACTGAGACCTGTCGCTGAGATAATCCGTGAAGAGTTTAAGTGGTAAATCTCTGATTCCCAGTGTCTCAAGCTTATCTATTAGTCTGGGAACAGAGACAGGGAGTATTAGAACACTGGGGACCGTGTCAAATCTCTGAGCCAAATCAAGAAATATTGCCAAGACTTTATTTTTGTTATCAATATTGTTTACAATAAAGTCCGTAACCTCATGAACTGCATCACTAGTAGCTTTATTGCATCTAAATCCAAATTGAGACTCAGAAAGTAGCTTATTTTTCTCCAAATAGTTTATCAGTCTTTTGTTCATGAGTTTCTCTAGGATTTTGGATAATGTAGGCAATATCGAAATTGGTCTATAGTTATTGACACAGGCTCTGTCACCAGACTTAAATATGGGTGTTATTTGGGATTTTTTGAACTCACGTGGGAAGGAACCGGTCTGAAATTTTATTTTATTTTTATTTTATCAAATAGGAACAACAAACAGCTACATTATGGGATATTACAACATGATAACATAAATAACTTAAATAATAATGTAGCCCACAGCGCTGTTCACAGATTACCATTAATGACTAAACTTTAAATTGCTAGGAGATAAGCTGTTCATGCATGACAGTCAAAATACATCATAAATACGAAAAGAAAAGAAATAAACTAGTATTATACCGACTAATAATGAAGTTCCTAAATTACTGACCAAGAATACTATTCAATCCATGAGCTTAAGTGTATCATACAAAAGGCTACGAAACTTTTGCATGGAGCATGTAAATATGTCAATGTGCTCGAGTTCTTTATTGGAAGATGATGTCATTCGCCGAATTGGTGAACGTTCGCCAGTATTAGATCGGCAGGTACCTATTGCAAATAGTGTACCTGCACGCACCTGGCGTCTATGAACAGTTCTGGGGACCGCATAACACAGTACATTATTCAGATCTATACAGTCAAATTTGCCATTAACAATATTATACAAGGCCATTGCTTCTAATTGTTTGCGTCTGGAGCTGAGCGTCAGAAGTTTGTACCTATTGAGCAACTGGTCATATGGCAGATACGTTCTGTGACATTTATAATACATTGCACGAAGGAATTTGCGTTGTACATTTTCTAACATATCATTATATTTTTTATAATACGGGTTCCAGATGGGCACAGCGTACTCAAGCTGTGGACGGACTAAAGTTTTATATAGACAGAGGTACGAAGAGGTCCGTTTAAAATCATGAGTTGATCTCATTATAAACCCATACATCTTGTATGCTTTATTAATTATTTGTTCGACATGTAAATCTAAGCAGAGTTTACAATCAAGCAAATTGCCCAAATCACGGACCGAATTAACTTTATTCAGTGAGATACTACACAAAGAGTACACAAACCTAATAATGTTTTTATTTTTTGTAAAATTTATATAGTTGCACTTGGGAATGCTTAGAAGAAGCTTACTTGTGTAACAGTAGTCCGTCAGTCTGTCCAAGTCCTCTTGGAGAAGATAGCAATCCTGTACATTTCGAATAGGTCTGTATACTTTAAGGTCATCTGCATATAACAAAAATTTTGAGTTGCGAAAGCAGTTACCAATATCATTTATGAAGATAATGAATAAAAGAGGACCGAGAATAGAGCCTTGGGGGACGCCAAAGGTAACCTGAATAGCATCAGAGTGGTAACCATTGATTACAACCCGTTGACAGCGATTAGTGATGTAAGAGATGAAGCATCGCAACAAGTTACCACGAATACCATTGAAGGCTATTCGGCTTAGCAGTAATTCATGATCCACCTTGTCGAAAGCTTTCCGAAAGTCCGTGTACACCGCATCAATCTGTACACGATTATCCATATTGTCAAATAGATCACAAGAGAAAGCCAATAAATTGGTTGTCGTTGACCGCTTTTTAACAAACCCATGTTGTTGTATGATAACGTGATGAAGAATAGGGTACACTTCGCTATGCACTAGTCTCTCGAAAAGCTTCGACAAGGTAGACAGAATAGAAATTGGTCGGTATTGCTCAACACTACGCTTAGATCCGGCCTTGTGTACAGGTGTGATATTAGCGTGTTTCCATACCGTCGGCATGACCCCTTCAGTGATGCATTTATTATAAATTATAGCTAAGGGTCTACATATAACAGTGGCTGTATTTTTGAGAAAAAACGCAGACAGACCATCTGGACCTGGGCCTTTAGTAGGATCCAGCGATTTCAGTTCTGTCATTATTGTTTCCTCTTTAAAGTGAAGGTCAGAAATAACTATGTCATTAGACATTGTTTCAGAAGGTGGCTCCCATCGAGAAAGGTCAGGTGAAGCAGGCTCATATACGGAAGCAAAGAAATCGGAAAACATATTGCAAATCGATTGAGGATCGTTGGATACAATGTTGTTATATTGTACTTTTGCCGGTATACCGGGTTTGTCTTTGCGATTGGAAACATAGACCCAAAAATCCTTAATATTTGTATGTATGTTATCCTCAATCGACTGTATGTATTTAGAGAAACATTTATCACAATTTTCCTTAAATAATGCTCTGTGCTGAGAAAAAGTTTCGTAGTCTGCAAGGTTGCCATACTTTTTCCATTTGACCCATGACTTTTTTTTTTTCTAAATGTGCTAATTAGAGTTTTTGTAAACCAGACTGGAAAGCCAGCCGTTCTGGATGCTGATAGTGGTGTGTGCTGCTTAATAATTTCATCGATCTTATTGTATAATGTGCTAAGTGCCTCTTCTGGCCCTAGAGGGTTAAGAAGTTCCGCCCAGGCAGTATTCTGAATTTTGCGGTTAATGTGTTCATAGTCGGATTTATAAAAGTTGTATTTTTGTAGTGGTCGCTTTTTCATGGGAAGAGTATCTACATTTAGACTTATATCGCAGACAAAATGTGGGTGATACGTGTCGATTGGAAGTAGAGGCATCATCGCACTCGATACCTTACATGGGTGGTTTGATATCAGTAGATCAAGAATTTTGCCATTGGTATTTGCCACAACATTGTATTGCGAAGCATCAAGTTAACATTAACTTATTTAACTGAGTACAAGTTGTGGACGAGCCCATGCCCAACCCACCGCCGATTAGGGATACCGTTGGACCCGGTATGTTCCAGGTTATCTCTGGGAGATTGTAGTCGCCTACTATGTAGAAATAGTCAACGGAAGGGTCACCGAGCACCTCCTGTAAGATGTCAAAATGTTGTTCATATACAAGGGTAGCCGTTTTTGGAGGTATATAAACGGCACTAATAATATGCCTCTTGGATGGTCGCATACTAGGCACTTCTATAAGGACGTGTTCAACAAGGTTGCGAGATGCCGGAGTTACAGAGATATTACATTCCGAGGACTTGAGTGTCCTCAGCAAGGCAACCAACACTCCGCCGCCATCCATTTTTTTAGTGCTTATGCGATCACGATCACACCTGTACACAATATAGCGCTGATCGATAAACTCGTTATTGCTAATCTCAGGAATCAACCAAGTCTCTGTGAGCACAATGATGTCGTGGTTACCGTTCAGAATGCTCATGTATAGAGTGTGTAATTTTGTACGGATACCTCTGCAGTTTTGGTAATATATAGATAAATGTTTGTTACCCATCACGAGATGTTAAGTATTCTGAATAATAATTACCAGCAATGTAAGTACAAGTAGGTAGCAGGTATCCGTTCGTGCAATGCTCAACACAAAGTCCAGAAGTTAAGAAGATGTAAAAATAATATTTCTCAGTTACATAAATGACACCAATCACACACCAAGACTGAACCCCGACGGTACAACAATATATGTATTTAAAATAGATCTCTCTAAACTGGTTACTTACATTAATATAATTGCATAGTGTTACAGTAATCAAAAATAGCAGCAGAATTAGAATATAAGACAAATTAATATGCTTATTATAGCGACGCGTTAACAAGTCGTATAATATAAATTTTATGAAATAATGAATAATAAAACCGTTATATTCATCCAGGTATAAAAAGCAGGGTATTACCACAAAAATACATAGAAATTCAGACAAACACGAGCACCCTGATACATAACATTCATACACTATAGAATAGCCTTTTGTTGCATAAACAATCAGGATTAAAAAGGCTAAAACAATAAAATAGGAAACAAAACTAAAACTATGCAGGTACAAAAACAAAACGCAACTATAGTGCGTTGGAGGAGGAGCCACCATCACGGTTGTTGTTCGACGGGCTGTTTTTAATCTTGCGAATATCGTCGTCTTTATGTATTGCGAATGCAGTATCACCATCCCGTTCGCGCACCAGAATAGTGGCGTTCCGAATCCAGACATACTTAAAGTTAAGCTGTGTGGCCATTTCCTTAACCTTGCGAAATAAATGTTTCTTCTTGAGTGTCAGATGCTCGTTCATGTAGATAGCCGACGGCGATCCTGTAAAACCCAGTTGGTCTGTTTTAAAGGTTTTGACCTTGCGGAAAGCGGCAAGTAAATTGTCCCGCAGGATACGCGACGACAGCTTTACAACTACGTTTTTTGGCCTGTTTGTTTGCTGGTGAGCATGCGGAACTCTGTGAATAGATATGATATCTCTTTGTGTGATGGGAAAATTAATGGCACTACCGATTGATTCCAAAACGTGAATCAGGTTTTCACTTCGAGTCTCAGGCACATTAAGGATCTCCACATTGCATTGTCTCGCTTGCTGTTCGAGATAATCAAGCTTGGACTCAAGGAGACTAATAGCTTGGCTAGATTGCTCAGCACTATGTTGACTCATATCAGCCATTCGTTTCTTGAGCTCAACCTGCTCCTCTGAATGAAACTGCAATGAGGTTCTGAGTTCAGTTACATCCTGAGACATATCAGATAAATTTTGTTTCAAAGTATTCTGTTCGGCACGAATACTGCTCATTTCATCCCTTATCTCATCCAGGGCGCATCTCAATTCGCTATTCAATTTATGTAAACTCGTATCTATTTCATCGCGCCAGCCGTTCAATGTAGTCTTGATGTCCTCCTTAAAAGTAGCAAGCGTATTGTTTATGTCACTTCTCCACCCCTGCAGTGTAATGTGTAACTCATTTGTAAATGCTTGGAAAGTGTTAGCAGTGTCCTGAGCGACAGACTCATTACCAATTGACGGATTACACGATAAGGCCGGACAGTGTTCTATGATATCGCATGACATATTCAAGCTATCCTCGTGTGTAGGAATTTGCGTGGACCGTACCGGTGTAAGTAAGTTAGACCGAGTACGGCGGGTGATATTATTGCACGACGGGCATTTCCAGGCCGCCTTAAACTCATTTGTCAGAACTTCATATTGACGAGGCTGTATATTTAGGCATTCAGAATGATAACTCCCTTCGCAGGCATTACATTTCAGAAGCCTAGCCCCAATGACAAAGAGTGTGTTACAGCCAGCACAATTCATGTTGAAAGAGGTGCGTTATGACTTTACGAGTATGTAAACAAACCAACTGGCAGCGCCACCTTCCGCCGTATTAAGAAGGATTATCGCGTACTGTCACTCAATCGATGTATCGCTTGCGCATAGATTAACAATACGATGTTAATGAGTAAGCTAACGAGATGTCTTCGCAGTTTTAATGCTTACTCATAGATGGCGTTAGTTTGCAAGCGACCGTTGTAGTATGACAATGCAAAATTGAAGTTTTGCTAGTCACTGAATTGAAGTCTCGTAGCTTGAATTAGGTAATAAATTAATGTTTATACGTAGCACTCACTGATTCAAAGATGATGAAGGGGTAAGGTTTAGGTTTAACGGCACTTGACTGGTTCAATCACTCATATAGTCCACTGTTTATATCTCTGAAGACAAACACAGATCACACGGAGTTAATTTAGTTCACCACAACTCTGTACTTGTTTGAAGACTTGCTTAAACTGATTATGACGAATAAGCACAATATTTACTACTTTTTCTATATTTATAAATTAAACTTTACAGAGAGCAAAAAACTTAGGTCAACACACTTGCAGCGCCACCTAGCGGATGACAAATGGAAATGACAAATTACAAATCGACGGTCCCTACGTACATAAAGTCAAGTCAAAAACCGAGGTTTACAGGAGAGCGTAATTTGTGTTCAACACGACCTAGAAATAATTCTATGACCAATAATAAATATTTTCTTTCTACAATATTTTAACAGTTTTAAGAGCTTTATAATGCTATTTACACATATTTTATTTTTTTACGTTTTCTTGAAAAAACCGATAGATGACCGTTTCTACGCCGATAATAAAATAGAAGTATGTCAGTCATGTCTATGATACCTTTTTATACGCAGGAAACAAAAAAACAGTGTCCGATATAGAATTTAAATAAAATGTTTTATGAAAATGTAGGATTATGTTACTATTTTTAAATCAATACGCTAAACATCCTGAAATGGTCACCCATGGATATAAAAAGTACTTCAATGAAGACATATCACTTTATACGTGGTTTTAGTCATTCGGGGTAGGACAAGTTCTTGTATTGTAAATAAAGACATGTCTTTTTAAATTATCAGGTTTGTGTTTTATTAATTAAACAAGGTTTATAAATTCAACATTATTTATTATTAAAAAACAATCTTCTTAACATCTAAATAATAGGAACCTATAGACTCACTGAAGGAGGAACTAAACATAAAAAATCACTGTTGTCTAATATTAGTGATTAACAATCTTAATTTTAAGCATGTGCCTCAGCCTAATCATGTCTAGCAATGCAATTGGTACCTAGTATTTAATAATCATCACAGTTTTATTAAGTAGGTACCTCAGCTTAATTAACTACCTATCGACTTATTAGTAAAATTTAATAATCATCACAGCATTTTTTGAGTATGTGCCTCATCTTTAACACCTAATTGGTAACATCTAACAATCATCACAGCTTTATTCAGACTGATTCATCTTATTACTAATAAAGCTCCCTTCGTAGTTAAATAACAAAACAAAATGTATAAAAAAGTAAAGATAAATTTAACAATCTTCTTCGTCATTGCCCTGCCCTTCCTCACTATGCTTAAGGTTTCTATACTGCCGTGCTAATTAGAAACGCAGTAAGGAAGGATTTTTGGGAAATTGAGTTTTTCATATATTCGGAATCCTCGTAATGAGCTCTGTATAGTGATGTAATCCTTATTTTGATAGCTGTCCCAGAAGTGGGACTTTTAGTAAGCCAAACTGCAGTATTTTTCTTGCTGAGAAGTAAATTACTAAGCACAACTGCAGTAAGACACATTACTGCTCTTTGCCTTCCAGTATTTTTTTGAACATAATTTATTTCACTAGTAAGAAGCGCAGTAAGGAACACTTGCTGCTGTTATGATTTGTTAGTAATAATGATAAATAATAATGTTTAGTGAATAATTTTAGATAACAAACACGACGAAGATCACGTTATTTTGTGGATGGATAATTGTTCAGCCCAAAAAAAAATTGGGCGATATTGTCTTTCTTAGTTAACATAATTAACAGCAAATTGATTTCCGTACAGTTAAATTTTTCGAACCAGGGCATACATTTATGTCTGCTGACAGTTTTCATCACAGAGTTTAGCAATCTTTACAAAAGAAAGGAAAAGTTTACGGCTTTAAAGATTTTATTTAATGTTTTCTGTTTTAAGATTTATTTGGAATACATTTTTTTAATAAAATAGTTGTATCATTTACTTCTTTTTGATATATTATAGATATAACCAAGTTATTGTGTTTTTTTTACGTATGTAATTGTACACTAATTGAAAAGCTATAACTCTATAAGTCACTCTTTTACTGCAGTTATGGTTTGTAGTCAGTCTAAGCATATCTTTAAGAAAATATTATGTCACTAATAAAACATGCAGTAGGTAATTGTGTATGATTAAGATAGTTTTATTTGTCATTTAACTCCCGTAAATGGCGATAAGTCTGACAAGACCGCGTTCGCACCGAGTGGCACGCATTTTAAAACACCGTACAAAAAGATATGTATAGATGTCCGCATCTACGACACTTATTCGTTGTTTTTATAATACTTGTTCTTTTATACGATTTGTAAAACAAGGATAATAAATAAAATTTAAAAAAAAATCGTATGTCAGTATGTGCGCATAGTTAATCTAAAGCCAATGACAAAATAAAAAAAAATGCCATTTTCGACATGTCTTTATATACGTAGGGACCGTCGAAATATAAGCTAGCGGGGAGAGTAATATAAGTCTATATCGAGATAAAAAACTTGCAGATATATTATCACGTCCAACAGCACAGTTAATTTTCAGATTGAGGATAATGTTGCTTATCTCATTTTCATCTGTTGGGAACATTACGAAAGAGTAAGAACAAGATGATTTGGGAGGCAAAGGTGAGTCGGGCGAAGGTTCCTGAGCTAGATGTTTTTCTGCTAGAGATTTACCCATGTTGGAAAGAATGCATTTATGTTATCAACGCAAAGTTGAGGGTTACTAGGAGATATTCATTCCGAGGCAACTTCCTTTGATCGAGTAGTGTAAGTTATAGTTTTAATAGCGGTCCATAGCTTTTTAGAATTATTTCCAGCCTTATCGATTTCGTTCCTTTCATATTTGTCTTTTAAGCTTTTTTAATAATCCGTTACAAAAATTTCTGTATCTGGTATAGGTTACTTTTAGAATTGTATTATTAGGAGATTATTAGATAGTTTATCCCTATTTCTCATGCATCTCAAGAGACCTGGAGTAATCCATGGCTTTAAGATTTTCTGCTTTTTGGTAACAGTTATAGTTTTAGTGCACAATTCGATAGCAGAATTAATAGAACCAGTGAAAAACGCAACAGCATCATTAACATCAGTCATAGAATAAAGAGGCGCGAAGTCTATATTGAGGATAGCTGAGTCTAAAGAAACATTGTCTATTTGTTTTAGCGTTCTGTCTAGCGGGGATCGACATGTCAATAGAAAGAAGAACAGTGTGGTGATCAGTAAGGGATGTTTCAGCTACAAAGCATGATGCTGGTTTGGTTTTCAGCATAACATGATCGATGCAAGATTCAGTGTGAGTGGGAATAAGGTGAGCTGCTAACATGCCATGCGAAGCCATAAAGTTTAAATAATTTTGTTTTCGAACATCCAATGTTTGTTCAGATATATCGATGATATATCAATGTTTGTTAATATCACCAGTTAAAACAAAGTTTTTAGATTTTGAAATAACGTCATGCAGTAGGTTATGTAAGCTTTGCAAAAATACATCGATATTTCTAACACTGGGGGATTGATAAATAGCAAGGATCTTAGTATGCTTTTCGAGTGTTAATAATAGACTGTTACAGTCCATAAGTGATAGCTCCTCTACACATACATTAATTCCCTTCCTGATATAAACCACCACTGGAGTAGTGGTGGTTTATATCAGGAAGGGAATTAATTCGTTTTGGGATTTATTGTTGCTAGTTCCATAATAATCATAACCATCCATTAACGGAGGATTATGAACACTAAGCAACCAGCACTCGGTTAATATTATCACATCCCAATCGACCCTGGATCTAGCCAAAAGACTAAGTGTTGGTAATTCTCAGAGGTCTTTGAAATAAAATAGCGGACTGTAAATATAGGTAGGTTCGTATATTGAATCTTAAGAACGCGCGCTTCTGGTCCGTGTCATATGTGTAGTGTGTTGGCGGCGCGGCGGTGCGCGGCGGCTCTCGGCTCCTCGAACCCCGATCCCCGCCCGCCGCTGTCGCCCTCCGTTCGTTCCGTAGTGGTTCACGGTGCTACGATTTGTCTCCAACATACTCCCCGGGTTGAAGTAGGCAGGTAGGCTGCTGATTCAACAAGCAGGTTCTGGAAGGGGACAAATGTTATTAAACGCCCTTCGAATAATGGTTCCTCCTTTGATCCTTATATCGGCGACTCGAGCGACTTGATCCTGAGCACCTGGGAAAACGGCCACACAGCGACCCAGGGCCCAACATAAGGGAGGTAGCGCTTTGTCCTTTATAAGGACTAAGGAACCCAATTTCATTTCGCTCGATGAAGTAGGCCACTTCGTTTTTTGCTGCAGAGTGGTGACGTACTCGTTGGAGAATCGTTTCCAGAAGTGTTGTTTGACGAACTCGATTCGTTTGTATCGCTCAAGGCTTGTTATTCTTTCTGTCAGCTGTGGATGTGGAACTGACACAAGTGATCGTCCTATTAGGAAGTGAGCGGGTGTTAAAGGTGTGAAGTCTGTAGGATCAGAGTTTAAGGCGGTTATAGGACGAGAATTAAGGATGGCTTCCACTTGAGTCAGCCAAGTATGCATTTCTTCATACGTGAAATGCGTAAGTTGAAGAAGCCTACGAAGATGATATTTAGTGGAACGGACTGCAGATTCAGCCATACCATTGAAATGGGGGGTGTAGCTCGGAATGAAGAGGAAGTCTATACCCTCTTGGGCGACTTCAGAACTAATTTGGGAACTTGAGTCCTGTAAGAAGCGATGTAACTCGTTACATGTACCTACAAAATTAGTCCCATTGTCGGAGGTTATACTTTGAGGCTTCCCTCGACGAGCCACAAACCGGTTTAAAGCGGCCATGTATCCCTCTTTAGTAAGATCTGTGACGAGTTCTAGATGCACGGCTTTTGTAGCTAAACAGACGAAAATGGACAAGTAAGATTTAATCAGTTGGCAACCTCGACCTTTACGGTTAGCTATCTTAACTGGGCCTGCATAATCCACCGAACAATGTAAAAAAGGGAATTCCAGTGTAGTTCTGGATTCAGGTAACTGCCCCATAATGGGCTGAACATTGCTGGCTTTAAATCTGAAGCATTTTATGCAACCTTTCGTTATGGACTTAGACAGATTCCTTCCTCCTAAAGGCCAAAAAGTTTGACGAATACTGGACAACAATAGCTGAGGTCCAGCATATAAAAGTTTCAAGTGATGCATGTGAAATAAGATTTTCGTTAAATGATGTTTGCTACATAATAATATGGGATGCTTTGTGTCATAGCTATAAGGTGAATTATCAAGTCTACCGCCTACTCTCAAGATATCATTTGAATCTAAGAATGGGGTCAATGATATTAATTTATTTTTCTTTGATAATGCGTCACCTGATTTTAAGATAAGATATTCATTTGGGAACATTTCTAACTGAGCAGTATGTATAATAAAATTAAATGAATTTTGCAATTCTTCACAAGATAGATGATCGTAGAATCTGTTTGTTTTGTTTTTACAGTTATGAATAAATCTGTATATATAGGCTATAACTCTTTGTAAACGTGTAAATTGTGAATATTTAAGAATAAGTTTTGTAAATAGTTTATCATGTTCGTTCTTGCTAACGTCATTATTTATAACAAGACATGGTTGGAGATCCGGTAGGTCCCGTTTCTTGGTTTCATTAGGCATTTGTGGCCAATAACGCTCTGATTCGAGCAAAAACGATGGGCCCGACCACCACAACGAGGCGTCGCTGATAATATCAGCCTTCACCCCGCGAGAAACGAGATCTGCCGGGTTCTCCTTGGACGGCACGTAGCTCCACGCGTGACCGCTGGTGCTTTCCTTGATTTCGTTTACACGATTCCGTACGAATTGATTGAGTTGATTTGAAGGGGTGGATAACCACCCTAATACGATCGTGGAATCGCACCAAAAGCGACACATGTTAATGTTTAATGTAAGTGAATTTTGTACCTTAGTACACAGTGGTTGGGCACCTTATGTGACCCAAATTAATTAATTTAATATTTATTTCTGCTAAACCTAAGTATTGGGTAATTTCTTTAACAAATAATTCACTCGTTCCAAATGGTTCCTATATGTTAGTGCTGTAGCTATTTGGACTCACGCGCCATAAAGATTGGGCTCGTGGATTAGCTAAACCTGGCGACACTAGCGCCGTAGTTTCGGCTAAGACACACCGAGCGCCGACCAATGACATTTAATTCCAAAACTTTTCGTTAAAAATCACGGGCGTCTTCTGATCTTCTCGCGTATTTTTTTGGTGAAAGTCGTTTTTTCTTCGTGATGGACAATGTGAATGTTTCAAGAAACTCATTGTGAATACCCAGCAGTGACCTGACAATCATTGCTACCGTGAAAGTGCTTCACGGTGTGAACTGAGTGGAAAAGCCGGTGCGAAGCGTTCCCGAGCTGGTCTGCAGGTTAGTGGGCCGATAGTTTCAGTGCTGACGTAGAAACCATTTCTCATTCCTTAGTTCACGGGGTGGGATTTCATAGGAATCAACATATTATTGTCAAAACATAACTTTTCATAATTATTATCACCGCGTGTCGGTCAGCTATTTACACGCTGCCACACCACACAGTCTTGCACCTAATAAGGCCCCACACAGCTCAAGACGTGGGATAGTTGTGGGTTTGATCGGTGCAACCTTGTTTTTCGAGACTAAGAGCTGAACACGCTCTTTCCCCGAGTTACACACAGACCGAATGTAGACGCATGCCCCATACGCACTTTGAGAAGCATCTGTGAATATATGGATTTCTATTTTTACACAAAGATCACTAAGAACCCAACGAGGAATTTGTAACTTATTAAGACAGGGTAATGTGTTAGCAAATGAAGACCAGAGTTGTAAAATCTCTGATGAAACTTCTTCATCCCAAGAACATTTATTGACCCATAATTTCTGCATAATCAACTTAGCTTCGACAACGCATGGCCCTACAAGGCCCAATGGGTCGAATATTTGGCTTATAACGGAAAGAATATGACGTTTGGTAACCTTCTCATGAAGTTCAATGTTAATTGAGAACGACAAGGTATCCTGCTGACAAAGCCAATATAAACCTAATGTTTTTGATGCTGTATTTATGTTATCTGATAGATCTAAAACTGTATTTGAATCAATTATTTGGCCTGAGAACAGCTCGTTAAGAATTAATGCGTTATTCGATTTCCATTTGCGAATATTGAATTTTGCTAAGTTTAAGGTGGCAGTAATTTCCTTACATAACTTTATAGCTTCGCTTACAGTACTTGCGCCGCTTAATAAATCGTCACAATAAAAGTCGTGAGCTATACTATATTTGGCGTTATTATCGCTGACTGTGGATGCTAGGCTACTCAAACATTTTGTCGCGAGATATGGCGCTGATGCAGTTCCCTGACAAACTGTATTAAGTGTATAGGTTTTTAAGCGATGCGATGAATCATACCTAAATATAATTTGCTGTAACGAGCGTTGACGGGGTACAATGTTAATAGATCTAAACATTTTTTCAATGTCTGCCGATACTACAAATTTATGCTGGCGGAATCTGAGGAGAATCGATAAGAGATCGTCTTGGACTGTAGGACCGACCATCTGAATTTCATTGAAGGAAATTCCTGAAGTGGTGACGACAGAAGCGTCAAAGACTGTACGCAACTTTGTTGTTGTACTGGACTCCCGAAGTACGCCATGATGAGGAAGGTAGTAGTTGGCATTGTCACTGTATGGAAAAAGAACTTTATTTTCAGTCATGTGACCTAACTGCTCGTATTCTTTCATGAAGTTTAAATATTTCTCCTTGAATAATGGTTCTCGTTCGAATTTTCGCTCAAGTGATAAAAAACGTCGCTTAGCCATCTCAAAAGAATCCCCTAAGAGCTGGGGATCTTGTTTTAGAGGAATGGTGACCACAAAGCGACCGTCATCATTACGAGTTGTGTTGACAGTAAAACTATTCTCACACGCACGTTCCTCTGCGGATTGAGAATGCTCATGAGAAACACTATCTACTTCCCAAAAACAAGTGAGATCAATATCAAGTTGACCTTGTGTAAGAAGACATTGACTAAATGTACTTTTCGGACTTGTGATGTGACCAGTGACTATCCATCCGAACTCCGAACTACGCAACATGGGTAGATGCTTGCCTAAGCTAATCTTTTTGTTACCTAGAATATCCCAGAAGATGTCGGCCCCGATAAGTAGATCGACCTTAGAAGGAATATTATAAGTGGGGTCAGATAGACATAAGCCTGCTGGGATTTGAATATGTCGTGTGTCAATGTATGTGATTGGCACTGCTGTGGTGACGTTGGTAAACACATAACAATCAATGTTATTCCTATAGCTAGAATTCAATGACTCAATTGTGAGATTGCAAGACTGTGTACTATGGGATACATGATTATTAAAACCTGATACCGTGGAGCTCACGTTCCGCCTCGGCAAACCCAGCTTACTGCAGAAAGCTTCGGAAACGATATTTATTCCGCTACCGTTGTCCAAGATCACCCTGGCGGTGTGTTTGTTGCCTTTGCCGTCAACCACTTTCACCAACGCTGTGGAAAGGAAAACACGCGTCGGAGTAGTAACCGGTAGAACATCAGTAGTCAATACAATATCTTTTGAAGACGAAGATAACGAATCACGATGAAGCAGATTGCTCAGATTTTTCCAAGTGCAAAAGAGTGTTGTGCTTTTCATTGCAATATTTGCAGTGTGTTAAAAAACATTTCTTTGCTACGTGACCGAAGCGCAAACAGTTCAAGCAAACCTTGAACTCTTTTACTTTAGAAATCCGAGATTCTACAGGAAGACTTCTAAACGATTCGCAATTGTACCTACAGCTGATGTGACTCATCGTCACACAATGGACATGATTTTCGTTTGAATTTATTATCTTTATTTTTGCTATTAGTGCTATTATTATTTATTACTAAACTTTTCGCTTTTACGGGTTCTGATTTTGTTTTATTATTGTTATTATTCTCTGCTAAAGTTTCTATTATTTCGGCTCTTTTACTTAAAAATGTTATGAACTGTGATAGGGTTGGGGATGAAATCAATGTATTTCTATGTTCTTCCCACTCTCGACCCGTCACACTATCAAGTTTAGTTGACATCATATAAATTATGATTGTGTCCCAAACGGGTTCTTTCAATGTTGTGAGGGCCCTGATGTTCTTGTTAGTTACATCAATAAGATTTTGGATCAACTTACATGATTCTGATCGAATAGGTTCTACGTTAAACAAAGCCTGTAAGTGATTATTAACCAGTAAGCGACTGTTATCAAATCGCTCGCACAATAAGTCCCATGCAATTTTATAGTGGTCACCTTTAAAATCGATGTTTTTAATAATAAAAGCGGCATTTCCTTTAAGCGAAGCCCGTAAATAGTGGAATTTAGTAATGTTATCTATGCAATCACTGTTATGTATAAGAGAAAGGAATGTGTCTTTAAATTCGAGCCAGTCTTGATAGCCGCCGCTGAAATGTGGTAAGTCAATTTTCGGTAGCCTAACCAAATTTCTTACTCGCCCACCTGATTCTGCATCGCTGAACTCCGCCACAGATCCACTGCTCTTTCCTCCGGCAGCAAGCAGGCTCTTGGCCCTGGCCACCAGCGGGTAATAGTCGTTGTCAAACTGCACACGCTCCGCGGGAACTTCTTCGGTTGGTGGCTCGTCAGATAGGATCTCGATATCAGTCTGTAACGTGTCGAATTCCTCGCATAAGGGCTCAAATTTTCGTAAGCGACACTCTAAATCTATGATTTGTAACTGCGTTAAGGCTGTAGAAGTTTCAATTAATTTAATATGATTACCAAAAATAGTAAGCTTTGATTTTATAGCTGAGCGTTTTTTAATTAAAGTTTTAAGTTCAGACATGATCACAAGCAAACCTTAAAGCGTGCTAATGGCAACAGCTGATTTAAAATAGCAAGGCACTCTATGCACAAAGATATTATTATGTAAGCAACAATAAAATTATTGGTAGCTTAGCTCAATGACTGTGCGTATCGATTTAAGTAAACAAGATGATTCATGCGATAGGCATTCAATCATTCAATGCTCGGGTTTTACGACCGCAATTAGCGAAAAAAGTCTCGAATGTTATACTTAACAGCTTAGGTATTATTCTTTGAATAATATTCTATGAATAGTAACGTATGAAGAATGCACAAAGCACTGACTCAAGTTTTAGCAAAATGTGAAGGTACTTATATATGAATAGAATTAAAAATGATATGAGTTTGGCTAGCAAAAAGAAGATGGAATAAGAGGAATAAATAGGAACGAACTCACAAGATGTCTTATCCTTTGTCCAGTGACGAGACGGTTTGTTCGTCCTACAAATGTCCTTCCTTCTTGACCTTCTCGAATTCTCGAAAGTCGTCGCGTAATGGCCGGCGCGTACGACTCGCCAAAGTTTATTGATTTTTGCACGGAATAATCTCCAAATAAGCTTCAAGACGTCCTTAGTATCCTTTTCCACGGTGAGAGGACCATAAGTTGGTAATTCTCAGAGGTCTTTGAAATAAAATAGCGGACTGTAAATATAGGTAGGTTCGTATATTGAATCTTAAGAACGCGCGCTTCTGGTCCGTGTCATATGTGTAGTGTGTTGGCGGCGCGGCGGTGCGCGGCGGCTCTCGGCTCCTCGACCCCCGATCCCCGCTCGCCGCTGTCGCCCTCCGTTCGTTCCGTAGTGGTTCACGGTGCTACGATTTGTCTCCAACACTAAGCATACCAGGCATATTACAATTAATGCTTCTTATATTTTGAATTAACATTTTGAATGATTTTCCAGACGATGAGATTAGTGTTGAGCATTGATCTATGCTACAGGTAGACGCACTAGCCACGGATGTTAAGTCTAAATCGGTTGAAATGTTTTCATGAGTATTTATGTTATCGAATTTTGAATTGCGTTAAATTTCAAACTAAGGGTGTTAACAGAAAATAGATTTACTTGAACGGAATCACGTAGGATATTGCGTACAATTTTGAGTTCAGAGTGTGCAAGTAAGTGTAAGTGTGTGAGTAAGTGTGTATGTGGTGTGGTCGGCGAAACGGTATGAACATGAGAAAAACACATTTGCAGAAAAAATACAATTCAAAGACTAAGACAAACAGGCAGACGGCCGTAATCCTACTAACATGAAGTAACAATATTATATTTCGAATACTTATAAGAAATAGTCATGCTTGGGCAAGTTTGAGAATATCCTCCTCGCTATCTATGCGTATGGTTGGTTGATCATCTCTTTTCTTCATGTAGACTTTTCCGTAAGAATGCCAGCAACCCGCAAAAGAATTTTTTTTAGCATGCTCCCGAGCCAAGTAAAATAGCTTTTTTGCATGTGGCGTAAGGGACTCGGATATGTAAACTGGTTGAATTGGGCCGTCAATCCTGAGATGTGAACTATTAAGCTTATTTTATTTATTGCCCTTGTTGAACAACTTAGCTTTCTGTATCATATTTTCCTGGGTAGTCGCTGATGCAAATTCCACTATATTGGGAGCGGTAGCTTTATTTTTGGTCTTCAGTCTATAAGCATCTCGAATATCAGAGGGGTTAACGGGTTGCTTAAGCACTTCGCTGACATTTTTTATTATTTGTGTCAGGTTTTCCTTAATCTCAGTTGGAGACTGGGGCACATTTCTTAATTCTATAGTGGTGGACTTGGCTTTCCTCTCTAAAAAATCAATTCTCTGTTCGAGCAATTCAACCCGTACTTTATACGTGGAGTTTTCCTTTTGAATTTTAGTCAAGTTTTCCAGGATTTCATCGTATTTGTTGGACATGAAGGAAAGAGATTTCTTCATCTCAGCAGTTTCTTCCATCATCATAGTCATGGCGGAAGTTAGAGAATCAAATGTATTATTTTGCGTCTTAGTGAATGTTTCAAAAAACTCCTTCATTTCCGCCATAAGCAAGTCCCCGTGTTTGCGCTTTGGATTGCGTGAGGTGTTAGGAAGACTCACTGAATCGCTGTCAGAGAGGATTCTATCAGACGCAGTATCACAGTCATGCGCAACTTGCAGTATATCCATGTTTGTTTTGGTTGATTTAGATGGAGTATGTGAAATTGACATGATGGGAAGTATTTTTATTCAAATATATTAGTAAACTCCGGTTTTAACAATGGATTGAAAATAAGGTTCGAAAATTAATTCGTTCTCAAAAAACCAGTATTCAAATTCGGTATTTTATGGTTCACGGTTACTAAAATGTCGTAACAGCGAGAATGTCTTCCTTCAAAACAATTTTATATGCTGGCAACTTCAAGCCGGAACGTCAAAAAAAAAAGTTTTGCCAATCAGCGGGTCTAAAATGGCCACTTTGACAGAATCATATTAGGGTAATTCTCTTTACAACATGAGTCATCCACAAATTATCAAATAACCGTGTGTTTTGGGCAAATGTAAACAAATTTGAAAATGTAGATCGTTGGAAAACTTCCTTACCGAAATTTGATATGTTTCCAGTGTGTTTCCTCTTGGTGTTTTCTTCGCAAAAGCTGTGATGTTTGATGCAGTGACACAGCTGTTTCACTAGTTTGGTAGTTGTTTGTTGTAAAACTCATGTAAAGTAATTTTGAATAAATATTACTGCCGAGCACTAAAAATCGTCAACCAAGGATTCGGAAGCCCTGGCAGAGTGGACTGCCCTTAAGTGGTTCACTGCTGTCAGTTACCTAACATTTAGTTTTTAGGGTTCCGTAGTCAATAAGGAACCCGTGGGATGTCGTTGGATAGGTCTTCAGAAGATATTGCGGGTTTGAAAAAAAAGATTGATTAAAGGATTCGTTTGTGAAATATTAAGTGTACGGGCAACAGCAGCTCCGCACACTGAGATGTAGTAGGTAGGTGGACCAATCACACGGGATGTGTACAGGAAATAAAATCACTGTTTTGTGTCCGTTAATGATTAACAGTTTATTAGGTAAAACATAAACATATATAATACCTAAAGTAGGTGACTTGTGGCGGGCGTAATAGCATAGTCAGCGAATGTACATAAATCGGTGAATTAGCAACCGCTTGTTCAGTTAAAAACTAAAACAATTGATATCGTGTGGCGATGCTCATACATCCTGCCAACTATAAAAGGATAAATAACAAGTACGAGTAAAGTGCGTTTTTTAAGAAGTAAGTAAAGTGTGTACAGAAATCTATTAGAAGGTTCTTCGTTCGCCGCTAACTGATATTGGTGACGTTTCGCGATCCACCTTGTTGCTGTTAGGACGATGGCCGGAAACCTCTTCTAGTGACTGTGTATCTGCCTTTGTTTGTCCTTTCCCAGGAAGATCCCGTTGAGTATGACTTGGTACCATCTCAATCTCTTCCTTATGCGCCGGCGTTGCTGTTCTGCTTCCATGAGGTAGATGGAGGCAGCGGGCTTTTATTTGAAAGTAAACCCATATGCTGAATATCGTTGCACAGGCTATCATACAGCCGTACAGGACGTAGTGATGTTGCTCCGCCTCCACAGAATTCACTATCTGGATGTCCTGTTGTTCTTTAACCAGTACAATTTTTCTCTTAAGAGTCTGTAGTTGTTCTTCATTTGTTTCAATTTCCATGTTTGTTATATTTGTAATTTGACTGTTGCTTCTTAATAGTTCGTTTAGGTTTATCTCTAGTACGTAGATCTCCTCCTCGTTTCCTAAATCGATTGTGCTTTGCATATTGTAGTGCGAATGAATTAGATGTTTATCGCCGCGCATCATGCAACCTGTCGCTAAGGTAATTATGCCTGTATTTTGTAGTGTGTGTGACGTAATTCCAGCTGGACAGAAAATGCGCATAGTGCATTCCTCGCAACACGTAAACAGCCAAGCCCCCTTACTGTGTAGTTTTTGTTAGTCACGTTGTCGGTCATTTGGCTTGACGATAGACAGAGTCGCTGACGTAGTATCACGGGTTAGGTCATGTAGCGTGGTGTGATGTGCGCCGTTGCACACTTTGCACCTTTTTTGCGAGTTGCATTTCTTTCCGTTGTGCGGATGCATGTAGATTTTGCAAATGTTCAATTGCTCAATTGTCCTAATTTTTATGTCAGGACAATTTCTGTCGGAGCTTGTATGTTTTGCCTTGGGATAGCGTCTGTATTTGTTGTACGCATCCCTTAGTACTGTTGTCGTCGAGCTCTCGTTGTTTGGGGACGCGGCGGCATCTGTTTGTTTATTTTTTTTGTTTGTTTTCTTCACCACTTGGTGACTCGCGGGTGCCGCAGTGCAGGTAGGCCATGTTTGCAGTTTATGTTGTATGCTTGAATATTCCGCTTTCACTCTGTCGTATACTTTTGTAGTGTAGTAAATGTCGGTCCGGTCCGTGGTGCCTTGTAGCACGCCATGGTTCATCTCGAACTCGTTCCAGTGCGCCTGGAGGGTATCCAGTCTGCCCCGGATGAATGTTGCAGTTTTACAGTACTAATTTATGTTAGACTCAATTAGTGTGTCCTCCTTCTACCAGCTAAACGTTTGTGTTTGGACGTGTGTAAAAATTAACGGTGGTAGTATATAAACGAAATTAAAAGGAAAACTATCACAGTTAAGTAGGCTTTACAAGTTTACGAGTAATAGTCGACCAACTTATAAAATGTACTTGGATAAAATTTTCCTAAGCACAATGTAAGGGGTGCTCCCATACATTATGCTTAGGAAAATGTTTTTCAACTGCAAATGTAAGTTTGTTTTTTATTCTTACAATAAAAATCATCGTTCGGAGGCAAATCCGCATATTCGGTTTTTCCACTCACGCGATCTTCTTTCGCGTGAAATTATTATAAAAACATATTATTTCCCTTTTCGAATCGGATTTCGTTACCAATTTCAAGGGTTTTAATTTTCTTACACGGAACTATAACTTTATTTTTCTAAAATCAAAGTAGCCTATGTTAGACATTATAACATCAGCTATCTGCCTGTAAAAATCCCGTCAAAATTGGTCCAGCCGTTTCGGAGATTAGCTGGAACAAACAGACAGACAGACAAATAGACCGACAGACAGACAAAAATTTAAGTGAATGTATTTTTGTTATAAGTGCCGTATATATTTTCATATGCATTCAGTAAAAAGCTGTTATTTTGATATTACAAACAGACAGTTCAATTTTATTTATTTTTATAGAGTATAGATGGGTTGTAAGTGGTAGGTACTTATTACTTCCATGCAAAGAGTAAACACATAAGGGAAAATAAAACCAAATTCATTTTCAGCCAATCCGGCTACACTTCCACTAAAACCTATTTACGTAAATAATTAAATTTAAAATCGCGTTTGAGGTTACTAACTAAATTTTAAACATTAATATCTTTTGCGTCTGTTGGTCGATTTTAATGAAATAAACACAAAATTTTACTCAGAACAATGTTTCTTATGTTTCAATATTTCAATTTTGAATACAATGAGGGGTTTTTTACGTGATGCGCGCACAAACGAATAGACAAACTGACAAACAGACAAAAATTTCAAAAATGGTAGAAATGGGTTCTGTTTGTGATCCTTATAATTATGTATAATTTATATTACCAGCGGTCGTGACTCAAAAAAAACCATTAAATCTATTTATATCGTGTTTACAAACTGTATGCCAATGTCGTCTGCGTATTTTGAATATTCATTTAAGTAGACCTTGATAGTAGAATTTTCATAAATATTTTTGGTTTCGAGTGTGTTAACCTGGTTAACATGCGCTAGTTTAGCAGATAATTATTATTGGATAAAAAGTAGTGTCGTATTTAGTGAGACATATATTATGTACTACTAATATTCGTCTCTTTGTGTGTATTTACTACGTGTTTACTGGCATTAAAACAAACAGAAACATCATAAAACCAAAGCTAAAAGTATATGCTCTTTTATTTTAAGCATCTGTTATTGTTAAGATTTCGAATAGATATGAGTCCTAAATTTTGTTATTCTTACTAGACTAAGTATAATATTAATACTTAAACAGAACAGAGCTGTTTCGTATTAAAATTCTAAATATAACATGTTCTAATATCGTCCGCGTAATTGAAGTTATTGACGCAAAACGTTACCTATGTGATATTCGACGTGGCTGTTGCTGAGCTCATCAATCAACTGATTGACATACAGATTAAAGAGTCTTGGAGAGGTCAGCCCCCCTTGCCTCACACACACTCAAGTTTATATTCAATAGAATATGCGTTCCCCTAATTGATAAAGTTTTTCTGTTGTTTATACCAGAAAGAGAATATATTAATGAGTTCAGATATGACCAGAGTCTATTATAATCGATTTGGACGAAAGCCTTCGATAGGTCAAGAAAGCAAGCATAGATGGGTGTTTTTCTATCAACATAATAGGCGACTGTATGTTTTAAAGTCAAAATGGTTGTAAGTGATACAACCATTATTTTAAAAACAAGATAGAGGGTTAATGGAATACTACAGGCTGATTGCACTGATACCAATTATTTCTAAAATCTTTGAAAACTTATCTTTAAAGAATTAATATTCTCTGTAAAGAACAAAAAGGTTTCAGGAAGCAAAAGACCATTAACATGGCTATTTATGACTTTTACAGAATGTTTAACTCACTTCCCTAATAACAGGGTGATGTGGTAATAGATTGACGATTTCAGGTTTCTCAGTTACAGTCAAATGGCCCAGTTCAGCAAATTCAGTAATAAAACTTACATACTGCTCTTTTATGTCAGGTTCCCTTTTAAATCGTTTTTGTAGGGAATCAAGACAATGCTTTGCTCTAGGATATGAATTTCCGAGCAATTGAGGATTATCACGTAAAGGCAACGTGACACAAAATCGCTCATCCTCCATGCGGCGGGTGTGTTGCTCAAAGGGTTCCTTGTAGGCTTGTTCCTCCAAGGTAAGCTTTGGTTTGTCTGGCAGCTCTTCTAGCTCAAGGAACTGTTTCAGTTGATTTCGTATAGTTTGACTGAAATTACAGCATATTTCCCTATTAGGTACTTTCGTTGGACACATGATAGGCCCTACCACCAACCAACCAAACTGGGAGTTTTGTAATACAGGTTTATTGTTTCCGAATTTAATCTGATTAGCAGGACAAATGACATCCCAAAAAACGTCAGCACCCAACAACATATCTACTGTTGATGGATTATAGAATGTAGGATCTGCAAGTGTGATATTTTTTGGTATATCTAGTGTCTCGATGTCAACTTTAGAACTAGGTATGTTGCTTGTTATTTGTGGGATAACAAACAGCTTTATATCTTTACAGTAAGAACTATACTCCGTACGCTGTAACATGGTGCGTATGACAGTTTCAGTAACATTTCATTTCACTCTTGAAAGTTGCCGCGATTTACAAATTATGACTTAGTATTTCAGGTGTACCACATTCGTAATATATTGAATCATTAATAACTGTAGTAAATTAATTTAAACCCAACCAGAATGTTCTAGTCCACAAATAAAATCAAATTGAATGAAAAATTAAGCAAAGTGTTATTCGTATAACGTAACGCCATAGACGTATTTAGTGATGGGATGTACTGCTACGATGGAAAGTCGATATTTTATATAATAAAAAACGTATATTGTGTGTAGGTTAATTTTTTACTGTTAAAAACTATATACCTTCCAGATATGAGTTTAGATGAATGCGCCATACTAAAGCAAAAATGTTGTCACAAAAAAAACATAAACCCGATTTTGATTATTTTATAAAGGTACAAAGATACTTATGTAGCCATAATACATTTATCTTGACAAGTTTATACACGTAGTTACACTGCACAACTGAATAACACACTAATTTTCGTAACAATATTAAAGAGAACTAGATCTAAGCTGCGAGTATCGTTATCGAAAAAATTAATTGCATAATGTCACGTCCCTAGTCATGTGGTACTGACAGACGTCAACGTCATACAGGCACCTGTCATACGCACCATGCTATAACGCACGGAGTATAGTGCATGATTTAACAGTGAGATTACAGCACTCTAGAGCTGAAAATGACATATTATTTATGCCCATTACAGATATTGAATTTATAGTGTCACTGTTTCCACATAGCTTAGCTTTTAGTGATGCAGAGATGAATGATGATTGACTGCCACATTCCAGCAGGCACCGTATTTCATGGCATTTATTGTTTACATGCAATAATTTTACTATTGCTGTTGTAGTAGAACTTGGTTCTCGATACAAGATGATAGTACAATAGGATTACAGGTACTACTAGTACTAGGACTATTTTCTACAGTAACCGGTGTGGACACTTTTGCTTTGTGAAGCAAAGTGTTATGTTTGCGCTTGCAAATTCTACATGGACCATACTTGCACTGATGAGCAAAATGACCACCCCGTAAGCAGTTTATGCAAACTCTTAATTTAGCAACTTCTGCGTTCCTATCCTCTGGTGACATACTATTAAATTTTTCACAATAATAAATTAAATGATCTCCTTCACAAATGCGGCATGCATGAGACTTTGATTTAATTTCTTTGTTGTCACAAGCAGCAGCAACAAACGTTTTATGTTTCTTGACAACGGATTTATCTGACTTATCATTTTCTCTACGAGGCTTGTCACGGACACCAGCATTCACCATTTCCAACACATCAGCCCTACTTCTCAGAAATTCAAAAAAGTCTATTAGTGTGGGTTTGTTTACTAAGATATTTCTATGTTCTTAACATTTAATATTTGTTACTTGATCTAACGTTTGACTGAACATAGAAACAATCAATGTATCCCAATTATCCGTTTTCTCCTCTAAACTGTTCAATGCCCGAATGTGTTTTGAAATGTGATCAATTACAAATCTTAGAGATTTTTCAGACTCCTTTACAGTGGGTATATTAATAATGATTTTAAATGATTATGAACTAATTGTCGTTTGTTGTTGTAACGATCACATATCAATTTCCAGGCAACTGCATAATTATTTGAGGAAATTTCGAGTGATTCTATTACAGAAGCTGCCTGCCCCGTCAATGCGTCGTCGAAGGATGGCATCATAAATTGAATAGCGCTATGGGCCAAATCAATCCAACTTTCATAAAGGCTTTGCATGTTCTTCATGAAGATGCATCCTTTTATATAGTACGAAGATTGCAAGTGGAAGCAAACAAAGAAAATTCCAAAAAAAAAAGAAAAAACAACGCAGTCATAAATGACAAATTTATACAAGAAACTCAAATGGAACTGTTGCACAATGAAATTACTACGGGTCATTTTTTGGAACTGATGCGACATTAAACTGACGTGCTTTTGGTTACGAAATAATACTATTAATGTTTACGTGTTTTTTTTTTTTGTTACTAGATTTTTTGACATAGTACCTATCGTTGTTATTGTTATGTAATCGTAATTAGTTATTAGAGTAAGTATCGTGATTTGAGCTGTGATTATGCCTAATATTTTAAATTATTGTACAAATACCAGATGATTTTTAGACATAAAGTATCTAAAGTATCTAAAGTATCTATCTAGTTTTGTTTGTTATTTGATTATAAAGCTATGATAATAAAGGAGATTTTAGAATATTTATTTTGGCATTTTGATTTGTAACACGGTCCACCTACAATTCGAGCTCGATTGGTCTGACTGTAACTGCCACCAATGGCAGGGGCAGTTGACACAATAAATAATATTAATCCTAACGACCCCCAGTGGTGGCAATTTAGTGGTGGCCGTTGAGACAAATATTATTTGGAATGTTCCAACGTCCGCCACTGATGGCCGTTGGGACAAAAAATAATGCACTGATCTAACGGCCACCACTGGTGCCTGTTTTAGTGGTGGCCGTTGGGAGTATACCCTTTCAAATACTGAAATTTATTAATCTCATTTAAACCAACATTGTTGTGAATAAGCGAGTTGAAGGTATCATGAAATTCTAACCACTTATTGTAATTGCCGTCAAAGATGGGTAGCTTTACAGTAGGCAACTTAACACTCTGTAAATTATTTCCGCAGCAGTGAGTTGATGCTTGACTATTATGAGATTTAACACTCTCATAGGGATCTTTACTTTCCTGATTTTCAATTCTTCTTTTATTATTTCTTGAGCAGAACTAATTACAAAATAGAATAAGTTTTCAGTTACATTCCTCTCTGAACTTTTGCAGGTTCATCAGAGGTTCCTTGAGTCAATTTACTTGAAATTTCATCTTGTAAAATCTCAATTTTATATTGAATTGTATCATACTCATTACATAGTACGCTATTCTGCTCAAACGGACTTTTAACGCATTGACTTGTTGCTTCGAAACGTCTTCAATTTTACGAAAATCTGCTAGTCTGAAGCCGACGCGCTGCCAAGCCACTGGATTCCAAACACCAAGCGCCAATCACCCACGCCACGTGTCGGTACGTGCTTCTAGAATCTTCGAATGTCCTTCAACCAGCCACGCACGCCCTCGCCGCGCGCTTCTCTGCTCCGTAGAATGGCAGTCCAACGAGCCAATTCTTCGCTTCGCTGCGTGATTCTTCTAGATTCTTCTCAATTTCAGCCAGTCACGCCTTCGCCACGTGCTTGTAGCTCCTTCGATGGTACTCGTTCGTCGAGTAGTCGAGTAGATTTGTGCTTCCCGCACAAAAGGTCCTGTCACGGTCGCCAAATTGTTTGAGATAGTATGGATTTTCAATTAAACTTGTACTTGCTGCTACACCTTATTTAATTTGTACAGCTTACAGTTGAACATAGATACAGAGTACTTTAAAATTAGATAGATTTACAGAACAACGTTGGGTTGAGCTCCGCTTGTGGCTACATGTAGACGACTGGTCTCTCTCCGCGGCGGGTCGCGCGTTCGCTCGCTATGGCGGGCGCGCAACCGTAGTGTGTGTGCGTCGTCGGCGGCTGTTGATGTGTGCGTGTGCGTCGTGTGTTGGCGTGGACACCCTTGTCCAAAAAATTATCAGCCCCGAACAAATGAAGCTCCTCGTGAGAGGCCTGCGCAAGACGAAGAATGGTGGTGTTATCATCAGCACCGAGACGAAGGACGACATCGAGAAGCTCAGACAATCGGTGCAGCTAACCAAATCAGGCCTAAGAGTCAACGAGCCCTATAAAAGGAAGCCTAGGGTTGTAATGATAGGATTGCCGTCATCTATGAAGGAAAAGGAGGTTTTTACCTGTGTGTACAACCAATACCTAGCCGAAAAACTTCAGGACTGCAGCCTTGAGACGTTTTTGAGTTTAGTTAAATTAAGTCCTAAGTCAGGTTAGAAAGACACGGACACGTGTAATTACATTGTTGAAGTATCTGCAGTCGTACGCAAAGCCCTGATCTCACAAGACCGAGTTTTCGTAAATTGGTCATCATACCCTGTGAGGGACTTTACTTTGGTCACACGATGCTATAAGTGTCAGCAGTATGGACATGCGGCCAAGTCATGTCGACAGACATCGTATACCGCGCTACTTGCTTGCATTTCAAAAAGCCAGACAAGCATAACACAGGGGCTGCTGACTGCCCGGCGAAAATAATGGCTGAAAAAAGGTACATCAATTCTGTAGATTGTGGAGGCGCCTAAGAGCGCCGTTAATTACTTTTTTTCTGACCTTTTTATTTTATTTTATATTTTTATTTTTAAATACTGTGGGAAACTTAAAGAAAAGACGGAAAATAGAAATTAACTGTTAGCGTATATTGCAAAGTAACGGATAGTGTACAGAGACAAGTAGACGCGCCATAGAGTAGACACGCGCCACAGACTAATATATTTAGTCGACTTGCGTTGTGTTTAGTGTCGTTCCAACATCCTCCCTTAAACACAACCCCATCTTCGACGAACAAAAGGCCAATTTTGAGTGCGAAGTTGCTTTAGTAAGGGCATCGGCGACCATCACGTCTGTTTGTATATACCGAACATCAATCGCTCCATCAAGTACTTTGTCACGAACAAAATGGTGCCTCACGTCGATATGCTTGGTCCTAGAATGATAATTGTCGGAACCTGAAAGTTTTATAGAACTTTGATTATCACTATAAATAATCATAGCCTCGCCTTTTACACGTGGCCAGAAATCTTCTTGAAATTGCTTTAACCATAAAGCTTCCTGCACACATGATGACAAAGACATGTATTCTGCCTCTGTTGTAGACAGAGCAACAGTAGGCTGACGCCTCGAGTTCCAGCTGATTGTTCCTCCCTGAAACAAGAATGTGTACCCGGTACAAGAACGCCGATCATCTTCTGAGCTGGGTCATACATTCTATACCCCTTTGTGTTTTCACAATAGCCCACAAAAATTAATTCATTTGATTTGCGGTCCCATTTCAAACGGTTTTGCTTAGGAACATGTACCATGGCCTTAGAACCAAATATCTTTAAATGAGAAATGTTTGGTTTCTTACCGGACCATTTTTCATGTGGTGTTACCTCACTCAAAACTCTTGATGGTGACCGATTAATAACATAAGCTGCTGTCATAACTGCTTCAGCCCAATATGTTTTCTTTAAATTAGCTTCAAACAGCATACATTTAGCGCGCTCAATCAATGATCTGTTCATGCGCTCGGCCAGCCCGTTCTGCTCCGGGGTGTACGGAACGCTGGTTTGATGCTTGATACCAGAGGTTTCTAGAAAAGCAGAAAAATCTTTATTACAATATTCTCTCCCATTATCACTTCTCAAGACTTTTATTTTCTTTTCTAATTCATTTTCTACCTCTTCTTTGAACTTTTTAAACACAGATTTTATATCCAACTTATTCTTTAGAATATACACATATACTTTTCTTGAAAAATCATCTATGAAGGTTATGAAGTACTTTCCTCCTCCTGCAGAAGGTGTCTCCATCGGACCACAAAGATCTGTGTGTATTATCTCTAGCAATTCATTTGCTCTAGAATTAGACGGTGGAAACGGAAATCTATTTTGTTTAGCTTCACAGCAAGGTTTACATACAGAATCAATCTCTTTATTTGATATTTTTATACCCTCAGCACAAACCTCTAACTTCTTAACATCTGCAATATTCAAGTGACCCATTCTTTTATGCCATGTAATCAAATCTGTATTACTCTCAAATGTAGAAGCATATGCATTATGAGTTGCTATATTGAGTTTGTACATGTTATCAGTCAATTTTGCTGTTGCAATGAGTACTTTATTGACACTATAAATGTTACAGCCTTCACTTGTGAATTCCAGTTTACATCCATTTTTTGTTAATTGACTGACTGATAACAGATTGGCACTCAACTCAGGAATAAATAAAACATTTCTCACCTGGATCTGATGCACGTCATTACATACTTTAGTCTGAATGTTTACTTTACCCAAGTTATGCACGGTGACCGCATCATTATTTGCCACCATTATCTTTTGGATCGGAGGTGACTGTATATCGTACATCCAGTCTGAGCGTCTTGACATATGCATTGTTGCCCCTGAGTCTATATACCAGTCATCTGGATTTAATGAACTGTAAGCTGAAAAAATAGCTGAAAAGTTATTTTGATTAGTATTCTTTTCTCGACATTGGCTTTTATAGTGTCCATATTCATTACAACTATAACAACGTGGGCCTTTTCCTTTTGGTTTTGAGTTATTCTGTGAGGTTATATTTTTCTTTTTGTGCTTCGTGAGGAATGCTGTGGATTCTGATACCTTAACCTCTTGTAACAATTTTGTCTTAACAAAATCTGATGAAATTTTTATGCTTGAACTCTCTAATCCCATAATCATTGGCTTATAATTGTCCGGTAAGCCAGCTAGCATGAGAGTTCCGAGCCATTCATCTCCGACCTCGAAACCAATATTTCGTAATTTATGAGCCGTGCTCATTAATTTATTCACGTACTCCTCGACACTGGCACAATTATCTAACGTTGTATTGATTAGGTCCTTTAATAAGCCAACTTTTCTCGATAGCCCGGAGTCCTCGAAGGCATTTTGAAGGTTTTGCCAAACTTCTCGAGATCCTTCATTTTAAATCTTTTATGCAATTCTTCTTTTATATAATATTGTGACTTCTGATTATTAGTAAATAAAATAAAGTCATCAACATATATTGCCAAAAATATCATGTTGTCCTTGTTTTCAATTTTATAGTAAATACAAAGATCTTGCTTTGATTGCATTAATCCCATTTGTTTTAATGTAAAATCAAGCTTTTTATTCCATTGCCTGCTAGCTTGTTTTAAACCATATAATGACTTCTTTAAACAACACACTTCTTGTTTTCCATTGCTATACATAGGTGGTTGCATCATATAAATCTCCTCCTCTATGTCACCCTGAAGAAAAGCAGATACTGCATCCATTTGCCATATATCCAAATCATATTTCACTGCTAAGGCAAATAAATATCTTAATGATGCATGTCTTACAACCGGTGAAAATACCTCAGTGTAGTCTATTCCAAATCTTTGTGCACATCCTTTTACCACAAGTCGAGCTTTGTATTTAACTATCTGACCATTTTCATTTGTTTTAGTCTTATAAACCCATTTGCATGGTATTGAATGCTTATCTGGTGGTAGACTAGTCAGCTGGGCCCATAACCTGTGGGAAACTTAAAGAAAAGACGGAAAATAGAAATTAACTGTTAGCGTATATTGCAAAGTAACGGATAGTGTACAGAGACAAGTAGACGCGCCATAGAGTAGACACGCGCCACAGACTAATATATTTAGTCGACTTGCGTTGTGTTTAGTGTCGTTCCAACAAATACCACTAAGATAAATAGTTTAATTAATGATTTAGATAATTTTTCTGTATCCGAGTCCAAAGTTTGTGAAGCCGAATCCTGCAAACAATATCTATCCGGCTACAAATCTCCACTAACCATATTAACACAAAATATTCGCAGTGTTTTTAAGAATTTTGATAGCTTTAGTACATTCCAGCAACGGCTAAACATACATTGTGATGTTATTGTTCTAACCGAATGCTGGCTTGCCAAACAATATAACATACCAGTAATTCCGGGATATAATATGTATAGAAGTACCATAAATTACAACCAAAATGATGGCGAGATAGTTTATGCAAGCAATCATCTGGATGTCTCTGTAGAGGAACCTGAGGTGCACGACTGTAACAGATTGTTAGTTAAAATTGGACCAAAATTTGCGATATTAGCATTATATCGACCTCCGTCTTTTAAAAATACTAGCAATTTTACTGACTCTCTGAATGAGACCTTGCAGAATCTGTCATCCATTAAAAACACGATTGTAATTGGAGATATTAATATCAATATTCTTCCAGGAAGTGCTGTTGCTTCTGCTCAGGACTACCTTAACCTATGCGCTTTTCATGGCCTGCTTCCAGCACACAGCTTTCCTACATATCACAGTGGCTCCTGTTTGGATTATATTATTATGCCTAAATCGAATTTCCCTTCCCGATCACAATGCTGCCCTACTAACCCTAAATTGTAAATTACCTAAACAAGACACCCGTTAAATTTCAAAACTGAACATAAATAGAATTGAAGAAGATTTACGCGTCATCGATTTTAATCCAATCTATAATTCCGCAGACCCGCAGTTTTGCATGTTGTTTGTAATTGAAAACTTACTTACTTGTGAGTGACGCGTGAGCAGTTGAGGCGCATGCACGTACGCTTAAACCGTTCTTTACTATCGCGTTGTTTTCGTATACGTATACATGACAATGTTCATTGTGATACTTAAAAATGGATGAAGTGGATAATAACTTGAATTTGCGAGCCTCTAGAGGCGATGAAATAGTGGAGGAGGAATCAGTAATTGAATGTGAACAACAACTTTGTAATATTTTGGCTGCTTATGCGAGGAGGACGAATGAAAAGAGTGAACAACAACTTGATATAACTTCCGTTGAAGAGACGAATAAAGAAAAAAACAGAGAGCAACGACTTGGAGAGAAGAGAGGTAGACTGGATGATGAAGAGATAATAGAAGAAGACGGATTTGTCACAGTAAGAAGAGGACATAAAAAGGCTAATCGACAAAATTCAAATAATGACAAAAGGAACGAGAATAACGACGAGACCGGAAAGGCTTATGTAATCGTATCAATCACAGGAAAAGAAATACTACCGAAACAATTTGGGATGGCAAAACTTTTACGTTCACTAAATATTGAAAATGTAACGAGAATCGTGTATAAAAATGCGTTTAAGGTTATGATTTACTTTAATAACAAGGAAGATGCATCGAAGCTACTCAGTTGTGGAAAGCTAACGGATCTAGGTTACAGAGTACAGATGACAGACCAGGCTAACCTATGTTACGGAATCCTTAAACAAGTAGATTTAGAAATGGAAGAAAAAGAAATTTTAGAAAACGTTACATGTGAGTATGACGTCATATCAATAAGAAGGCTAAGAAGACAATCTGATAATGGGGAGTGGGTATATTCAGAAACAATCAGAATTTGCTTTAAGGGTAACACTTTGCCGCCGTACGTATATAGTTACGGTTGTAGGTTTAAAGTGGAACCATATACTTTCCCAGTGTCCCAATGCTCAGTATGTTGGAGATTTGGTCATCTGTCAAAGTCGTGTCCAAGTAAGAAACAAATATGTCCCAAGTGTGGTAATAATCACCCAAACTGTGAGACAGAAAAATACATTTGTGTGAATTGTAAAGGACCACATATGGCCCTGTTTAAAAAATGCCCCGTTTTCTTAAAAGAAAAGGAAATTAGGAATATTATGACAGAAAACAACTGCAACTATCGGAAAGGCCTTGAAATATACTTAACTACTACAAAACACAAAGAAACAAAAAAATTAAGAGATAAAAACCATTCTAATATTGAAGAAACCACTCAACAATCGGCAACCGACTCGCAAGATGACTCAACGCAAGATAGCTTTCATACTTCCCCTCAGAGATCGTATAGGAATGCGCTTATCACCGAAGCCCTTGTTCATAAGGAAAAGGAGGTACATCAGATGGAGGTAGAAGATTGTCAACAAAAACATTCTCAAACAAAGAGGGTAGTTCATAATATGGATCAAGAAATAATGTCTCAAGAGGTAAACACGTCCACACAACATCCACGCCAACAAAGTAAAAATCTGGAAGATTGTTGCAATAGTCGGCAAACACCAAATCTACATAAGCAAAAGGACCCAGGTTCTGAGGAATTAAAAAAACATTTAGTGTGTACAGTATTTTTAACAGAATCCGAGAAGTATGTTTATCAGACGGTAATTGGTTCGATAAATTTAAAAAACTAGTTAAATATTTTATAGAAATATGTGGTCAGTGGTTTTTTAAGATTTCGAGTGTAGATAATCTATGGAAAAATTTTGTGTCTATGTTTAATAATGGCTAAGAAATCTAATAATATAGTTTTACTCAATATAATACAGTGGAATGCACGAAGTTTGCGACCTAAACGTAATGAATTCGAACTTCTGTTACAACACTATAAAGTACACATTGCGTTAATATCCGAAACATGGTTAGAACCGGAATCACATATAAATATAAGTGGCTATAATATCTTTAGAAATGACAGGATTGACGGATACGGGGGAATAGCTATAATATCACATAAGTCGATTAAAGTACAACAAAATGTTGTTAATATTAATAATTCGGGAATAGAAATAATGTCAATTAAACTTTTGAACTGTAACAAAATTGAAAATATCGTACTAATATACTGTCCATCATCGGTACGTACAAGTATATCCGATTGGGAACAAGTATTTTCATTAGTTCCCCGCAAATGTATTGTAGCAGGAGATTTTAACGGCCATCACACTACTTGGTCGTGTAAGACTGACGCGCGAGGTATACAAATTTATGACTCGGCGTTAGATAACGGCTTCATTTCTCTTAATGACGGTAGTGTGACAAGAATTAGCTCTGTTGATAATATTATTCAACGAACTTCGCCCGATGTGACATTTGTTTCTACCGACTTGTCGCATTTATTAAATTGGAATGTTATGAATGAATATATAGGGAGCGATCATTTGTTTCTGAAGATTTCATACAAATACAGTAGTACCGCATACTCTGTTTATAATACTAAAAAACGGAATTTTAAGTTGGCAAAATGGTCAGAGTATACAAAATGTTTGGAGGATTGTTTGGTTCAACCTGTTGAGACACTAACTGTACAATCCATGTATGACCACTTTATTAAGCAGGTGGAGAGAGCTGCAGATCAGTTCATACCTCTGATTAAGGCATGTGATAAACCAAGTAACGAATTTCCACCCAAGTCTTATTGGACCCCTAAGCTTTCTCATTCTGTTGCACAACGAAGACTAGCATTAAAAAATTTTAGAAGCAACCCTACACCCGATAACCTAACTGTCCTTGAACGAATAGCAGAAACTACAACAAAGACCATACAGCGGGCTAGAACAAGTGATTGGCAAAATTATTGTAGCAGTATTGATGAGCAAACATCCAGCTCCGATATGTGGAAACGTATGGGCTGGGTTAAGGGAATTCACTCCTCACGATCATATGTTTCGAATGAACAAAAACTCGAACTGCTTCACAGTCTTGCTCCTGATTATACGTGTCGACAGCCCTTACACAGTTTTAAATCAAATAATACAGATCTAGATGATAGCTTCTCTGTACAAGAAATGACTCATTGCTTTAAGCGAAAAGACACAGCGCCCGGCAACGACGGCATAACGTATTCGTTAATCTTTCATCTTTCACCAATTAGTAGGCTGTACTTATTAAAATTATATAATAATATCTTTTATACGGGGGATATTCCAAACCAATGGCGCGACATACTGGTGACGCCCATTCCTAAAAATTGCCCTAATAATAGTCCTAAACTACGACCAATTTCTTTAATATCTTGTGTGTGCAAAATTTTCCACTCAATGCTGACGAAACGACTTGAATGGTACATAGAAAAAAATAATTTACTATCTCCTTACACTTCCGGATTTAGAAGAGGGCAGTCTTGTCAGGATTGTTTAGCTAAAGTAGTAAGCCAGATTTATGTTGGATTTTCGCATAAGGCTCCAACTATAGCTTGTTTTTTAGATATTTCGAACGCTTATAATAATGTATTAGTAGACGTATTGATTAATACTTTAGATGAAATAGGAGTTGGACAAAAAATATGTCAATATCTATCTAGCTTTCTAAGCGAAAGGCACCTTATGATGAAGGATGAGACTGATCAGCAGAATTATTTTATTAGGTATACCGATAGAGGTTTAGCACAAGGAGACCCAATTTCCCCCCTTCTTTTTAATGTGGTCACAATGACTTGTTTCCATAAGATTAGAAATGTGAGTATGTGTCAATACGCGGATGATTTTGTTTTATATTGTTCTTTTAGAAATCTTAATGAAAATAAACATGAATTACAGGTAGCACTAAATACATTTTGTAATATTTTGGATGATATGGGATTAGAATTATCGGCAACTAAGTCTAAAGTGTGTATCTTTACTAGGGGGTTCAGAAAATTAGAAATAGATCTAAACATAAATGGAGATAACTTGCAGTTAGTACATAGTTATAAGTATTTGGGAGTGTGGTTAGACAGTTCATTGCGTTGGAGTAAACATATTAATATGATAGCCGAGAAAGTACAAAGGAATCTAAAGTTACTCAAAGTCTTGGCTGGCACTGCATGGGGCCTGCACCCTAAACATTTGAGACATATTTACATAGCTTTGATTAGAAGTCGCATAGATTACTGCAGCTTTTTATATGATGTGAGTGCAAAGTGCCACCTAGACAAACTAAATAAGGTTCAAAACCAGGCTTTGAGAATAATAGGAGGTTTTATCAAGACTACACCTATCCACGTTATGGAAAGTGAGCTCTGTGTAGTCCCACTGTATTTACGGAGAAAATATTTAGGTTATAAGTTCTGTTTAAAATCTAAATCCGTAGAAAATAATAGTATTAATGATTTGTTAGGGCAGCTCCACATTCTTCGACATAACAGTTATTGGAGGAATAAAAAGATTCCTTTGCTGATTTCTTTATCTAATGAAGTAAAAAGTGAAGAAATAGCATCATCACATCCCTTGCTGATGTTTACTTTGAGGACATGGATGACCAACATTAATGTTCATGAAATAATTATATGGGATTTAGATGTAGTGAAATTATCTAAACATAGCTATAATAGTGATTTATTAAAATTTGAAGTCATTAGAGAGTTACATTTGAAGTACAATGAATGGCTTAGCATATTTACAGATGGGTCGAAGAGTGTAGAAGGTCATGGAGCAGCCTTTTATGTGCCTAGTGAACCATTGAATTGCCAAAGTAATTGCTTTAAAATAGACAAGGATGCGTCCATAATGACGTTGGAGCTTATTGCTATCTCTGAAGCACTTACGTTTAGTAACAATATCCAACGTAAAGAAATTGTTATTTGCACAGACAGCAAAAGTTCCTTACAACATTTAGCTCGATGCGCCTCTGGCCACAGAGGTGTATCGCTAGCTTATGTTATTCTATCAAAGATAGATGAATTAGTGCTTAAAGGCGTTACATTGAGGTTGCAATGGATTCCATCGCATATTGGTATACAGGGCAATGAAAGGGCTGACATGCTTGCAAAATATGCAGCTAAATATGGGAAAGGAACTAATGTTATTTTGGATTACTCAGAATTATTACCTAAATTTAAAAATAAGTGTTATGAGGATTGGAAGGAATATTTTGATAAGCGCTCAGTGGATAAAGGAATCTGGTATAAAACCATGCAGAGTCAGCCTTTTCGTGTGCCCTGGTTTATGAACAATAATTTAAGTCGAAAATTAGTTGTTACGGCTCATAGACTCAGATCTGGACACATTCCATGTAATAAGTTTGCGCACTTGATGAAAAAAACGAACTCGCCCAATTGTGTGGAGTGTGGAGTTGTAGAAGACTTACACCACTTATTGATGGACTGTGTCCGATATGAGTCTGGGAGAAATGAATTGTTAAGGGTATTGAGGTTGAACAGACTTGAAGTAGGCACATTTCACAAAATCCTGGCTCAACCAAATGGTGATGATGCGAAGAGTCTGTTTAGGTTCATGGCCCAGATATGACCAATGTGTATTTAGGGTATGATGGGACTGACATACGCATTGCGATTATAAATGTCCCTAAATAAATAAAGGAAAAAAAAAAAAAAAAAAAAAAATTGAAAACTTACGAAATGCAATTCAGAAAAACACAACCGTATCGCAGCTGAGCAACAAAAATCACAACATAAAACCATGGATCACATCAGGTCTTATTCGCTGTATGAAACATAGGGATAAACTGCATATGAAAGCTAAATATAATCCAGACAATGCAGTATTGCAACTTTTGTACAAAAGATATCGAAATTTTTGTAACGATCTCCTTAAAAAAATTAAAAGCAACTACGACAAAGCGGCATTGGAAAAGGCTGAAACAAATAGTAAAAAGATCTGGAAATATATTAAAGACGTAACGTATAACACGAAACAATATCAGTCAACTTCAGGTTTATTACAAGTACACTTGTCACCGGTGGAATCCGCTAACATAGCAAATAATTTCTTTGTTAATGTTGGTAAGTCTCTGGCAGAAAAAAATATGGGTCAATCTCAAAACCTAACGAGCACTCCTTTAACATGCAACACTACTTTAACATTCTTCGCGCTGCTAGATACTGAAAAGACTGAGGTAGAAAGTATAATCATGACCTAGAAAGAAGACTGTGCAGTTGGCTGGGACAACATATCGAATAAAATTATTATACAAATACGTAAAATACGTAACACTAGCTACACATTAGATACGGCATGTGGTCCTAAAAGCTCTAATCAGGAAGTAGCTCAAGAATTTGTGAATTTCTTTACCGATATACCGTTAAAAACTACGGAGGCTCTTAATTCCTCTCCTGAAGTCTCAATTGGTTTATTAAAGGCGAATGTGTCTGGCTGCCCGGCCGAATTTAAATTTAAACACATAAACCCTATGATAGTTATTTAAGCTTTCCGGCAAATAAAAGTCAAACTGACCGAAGATCTTTGGGGAATGTCTATCAAAGTTTGTTCATCCATAGTTGAGACTATAGCACCTTACTTAGGTTTAATTTTTAATTTGTGTGTAGACCAAGGAGTTTTTCCTGATTTAATGAAATACAGTAAAGTCATACCTCTTTCAAATCCGGGGATAGTAAAGATACTAATAATTATAGACCTGTGTCCGTGTTGCCGGTTTTTAGCAAGGTGTTTGAAAAAGTAATGCTTAATCAAATGCTCAATCATTTTAACACCAACCGAATCTTACACGACCAACAGTATGGTTTCACTAAAGGACGTTGTACAACTGACGCCGGTGTAACCTTACTAAAGCACATATTTTCTGCGTAGGAAGCATCCCAAGACGCAATAGGAATTTTTTGTGACCTCTCCAAAGCATTTGATTGCGTAAATCACGACACATTGCTTTTGAAACTTGAGCATTACGGACTAGGTAAACTTGCACTTACTTTGGTTAAATCTTATTTGAGTGATAGACATCAACATGTTCAAATAAATGGTGTTAATTCACAGGGTTTAAAAGTAAAAATGGGGGTTCCGCAAGGGTCAATATTGGGTCCTTTCCTCTTTCTAGTATATATAAATGATCTACCGTATTTATTGAAAAACCAACCTCAAAATATGGTGTTATTTGCTGATGACACTTCCCTAATTTTCAAGATAAATAGACGGGCCCAAAATCTAGATGACGTAAATAATGCCCTACTTCAGGTCCTTAATTGGTTCACAGCAAACAATTTAGTATTAAATGAAAAAAAAAACGAAATGCATAAGATTTGCTTTACCAAATGTTAAAAGTAACGAGTGTGATGTAGTATTGAATAAAGAGAAACTTGAATTCGTAGATAAAACCGTTTTCCTGGGGCTTACGCTTGATTCAAGGCTACAATGGTGTTCTCATTTGACATCTCTTGCGGGGCGCTTAAGTTCAGCAGCATATGCTGTTAGAAAAATCCGTCAATTTACTGAGGTGGATACCGCTAGACTGGTCTATTTTAGTTACTTTCATAGTATAATGTCTTATGGCATTCTGTTATGGGGACGGGCTGCAGACATTGAGTCTATATTTATTCTTCAAAAAAGAGCCATCAGAGCCATATACATATAATCTTCGTAGGCGCGATTCTCTAAGGTAACTGTTTAAGGAAATCAACATCATGACGGTACATTGTCAATACATCTACGAAAACATAATGTACGTTAGAAAAAATCTACATCTTTTTAATAAAAGAGGTGACAGACACAATTACAGTACTAGAACTAGAGATCAATTAGTTCAGCCGGGCTTCAGACTCGCTAAAGTTGACTCATCTTTCATGGGGTACTGTTTGAGATGCAATAATAAAATTCCACAAAGTATTCTTGAACTGAATGAGACACAATTTAAAACATGCATTAAACGCACACTATGTAAGCAAGCATATTACAAGTTGGACGATTATATCTCGGGGACTATATTTTTTGTCACCAAAATTTATATTTTGTCATCAAGTTGTATCACCTAATAAATAGATCTATCACCACGAAATATTTTCGTTCTCAGATAAAAAAAGTGTTCCCAGGTATGAATTATCAAATTAATGTTAATATATGTGTAAAATAAGAGATGGATTACCAATAAATTTGGAGTGCATTAGATGAATATAAACTTCGTTCTTATAATAATAGTTGTATTACTCAAATAATAGCTTTGTGCTCAGAATGGTAGATCTGTCACCAAATAAATCGATTATCGATCCCTGACTGCGACTCCTTTTTATTTCTTATTTTGTCACCAATACAGTTATAGTTACATTTTATTTCATTCAGTTATTAAAATAATAGTATTCGTTACCAATTTAATACATCAATTTATAATTTTAATGAAAATATGTTCAAAGAGAGAGACAAATAGGCAAAAATTTAAAATGAAAAATTAAGTGTTTTATTTACTATTCTGCTAGAAATTTTATTTAAATATATTTATACTACGTTTTCCTAGAACAGTAAAATATGGAAAAAAGAACTCTCTTTATGAAGGGGTCCAATTATAATAATAAATTGCCAAATGAAATCAAAGAGTGGAAAAGTATTAATATTTACAAAAGAAAACTAAAGGACGGTCGACGTCAGGGGCACCCCGAGGTTCGGTTAATTAGGTTCCTGTAAACCCTGCAGACAGAAATAGGAGCCCCGCGCAGCGGGGATCCGTCGACCTGCTGACGGAAACGCTAACCCTAGACGGTCGACGTCAGGGGCACCCCGAGATTCGGTTAGTTAGGTTCCTGTAAACCCTGCAGACAGAAATAGGAGCCCCGCGCAGCGGGGATCCGTCGACCTGCTGACGGAAACGCTAACCCTAGACGGTCGACGTCAGGGGCACCCCGAGGTTCGGAAACTCCGAAAACAGTTAAGTAGTTGGTAGACTCTTGGTTGAAACGATGATGACGACAAAACCCTAAATTTTGTTTGGAACTTTATGAAATTTGCTAGTAACCTAATATATGATTTATTGGTGATCTCTTTAAATAATTTTGCTTAAATACTTATTAGGACAAACCTATTATCACCATGATTTTAGGTGATTTATTGTGGAATTGATTTTATATTGTTTGGTGACTACATTTTGGTGACAAATCTACTATTTTGCGGACAAACTCTATTATTTAAGAAACACAAAACTAATTAAATTGACGATAGCTTAAATGATACCCTTATATCTCTGATAAAAATGCTTGGCTCAATGCTAGTCCTGCTCCACATGGACAGGGGCAGAAATGGATTAATGGATAGCATTAAATAGTATTGTTGGAGCTGCTGAAGATTGTACAACTATCTTTGCATTGTATAAATTCAATTTCTTTTGGCATTATATAACCGCATAGCCCAATTATTATGTGAGTACCATGTACTAGAAAGCTATCATTCGCTGGAAACCTACGTCTTTTTTTGACTTGAATGTGCCCTGGCGGTTAAGTGTATGTCATGCTCACTCAAATGTCTCGCTGATGGTGGCGCGTGTGTCGGATCATTTAGTTCCCTTCAAAATGGTTGAGTTGGATGGTGCTGATACATGCGTCATGTTCGTGAACGGGCGCTGTCAGTTGTGACTGGTCATCTCTTGGTTGCCACGGCTTATTTGAATTAATTACTTTATTTTTGAATTGTTCTTTTCTTTGTTTTTACTATGGACACTTTTAACGTGCACATCTTGCTACATCGCTCTCACATAATGTACCATCTCAACTTGAATGATGTAACCAAGGTTTTGTAAAATATTCTGATTTAAAAGAGTGTCCATGGAGTTTCTTGCCCGTTCTTCTCCATAGAGATCTACGTTAGGGAATGGGCAACAACAGTACTTTCACAGTTTTTATGCCTTGTGACTGGGACTGTAGCTACATTTCATTGTTGTCTTTGTTTCGACAATTCAAAAGTGCCTGTAACTGGCCTACTTGAAATAAATGCTTTGATTTTGATTTTTTGATTAAAAATTCAAGGACATTTTGGTACCACTACGGACTTATATTTTCCGCATTTGTTTATCTTCAGGTCATTTTCCAGAGTGTATCAAAAAAGCTGTAACTCGCTGCATCGCTCGAACTCGACGCAACTGCCACGGCCGGTGTCACAGCACTCACGATGGGGCTGGATTCCGGCGACGGCGAGGCGGAGCTGAGCGACGGGTCCGGAGGCGGAAGGCGTGCGCGTTTTGCAGCTGCACGGGTCAACATTATAGTTTTATCTTGCTCATAATTTTATTGAGTATTCACTTAAATGACATAATATGTCATTGGAAATTACAGTTTTTTTTCTTATGTTTATGGATAAAAGGGTTCATCTTGCTGTTGTATATTAATTAAAAAAATGGATTCGTGGTGTCACAACTGTATAAAAATATGTATAATATTATTTAAATTTCCGAAAATTTGATGATAAAATTTGAGCGACATAATAATAATAATAATAATGATTGTTGACATAACCGTCCCGCATGACGAGAACCTCGTGAAAGCCGAGAAAGATAAGCAAATCAAGTATCTTGACTTGGCTCGCGAGGTTGTCGACATGTGGGATGTGGAGTCAGCGATCATTGTGCCGATAGTCGTGTCAGCCCATGGCTTAATTGCCAAGAGCCTCGACCAACATCTCAGGAGGCTCTCGTTAGGCAGCTGGATCAAGGGCTTGATTCAGAAAGCGGTACTCCTGGACACGGCTCGTATTGTTAGGAGGTTCCTCTCTCTGGAGCCCTGACTGCCGGTAGCTTGGACCCTGTTCCCGATACCGGTGGGCTACTATTTTTTATATTTTTAAATGTTTTTTTTTATTGTTTTATAGTTAAATATTTAAAAATGTAATGAATGTGTAAAAAAATGAATAAAGGATAAATAATGATAGGATTAAACGAACTTACCTGAAGTGAAGTTCAATCCTGATTATATGAAGTACTTAGTCCGAGATAACTGATGTAGTACTGCCTTTCCACACTCTTTATACGCGAATTTAAAAGCAAAAGCAGAAAACAAAAATCTCCACCTAGCAACACTAAACGTGACTGTCAATATTTCAGAGCCCCCAAAGAGGGAAAATTAATTTAATAACGGAAAATTAAATTAATTGAGGGAGGGCGGGATGTTCTATCTCGGACTAAGTACTTCATATAATCAGGATTGAACTTCACTTCAGGTAAGTTCGTTTAATCCTATCATTATATTCGTACTTAGTCCGAGATAACTGATGTAGATGTTCAGAGAAGAACATAACACTTAAAATCACAAAACATTTATTATTCTCAACATAAGGGCCACTTCTGCCTTACAATTACACACTTTAAACTTATAACTAAAATAAAATCAGTTTGAATTATTGAGTACCGCTCTAGCAAACAAGACTTGGTTAGGTTCATTATATAGTGGTCTGTTATAATGAGTAGCAAAGGACGATGACCTTGGAGACCAACCTACTGCTTTAATGATACTGTCTACCGAGAGACCTTCCCTATAGGCACATGAAGTAGCAGCATGGCGCGTTGAGTGCGCGGAAAAACGAGTGATATCTATACCACTGTCCGACATAACTTGCTTCAGCCATCTGCTGATTGACTGACAAGAAGCACGATGGTGCGGTCTTTTAAACGTAATAAACAAATAATCACATGAATTATCATTAATTCTCAATCCTCTAGTTACTTCTATATACTGTGTAAGTGTTTTAACGGGACAAATTTCGGGTTGTGCAGTGAAATAAGGTAAAATTATTTTAGGTTGATGCCTATCAGGAGCTGATGTTTTTAGAATATCTGTAAAAATTATTTCGACACCAGTAGATGTTAAGTTAATATTGTTTAATCTAATGGAATTTATAGTCTGAACCCTTTGGCCAGTAGCCAGTACTAATAGCATTACAGTCTTTTTGGTGATCTTTTCCAAGCTTAAGTCATTCAATGGGTACCAGTGACAAACATATGATAAAACACTCGAAGGGTCCCACACACTGCTATATTTGGGTGTCAAAGGTCGTAATTTATAAACTCCCTTAAACCATCGCTTTATTCTATCATCTGTACCTACGTGATTTCCGATAATAAGAGAAAGTGATGATCGATGACAATTTAAGGTTTGGTAAGAACCACCTCTTTGGAAAACCAGTGTTAGATAGGAAATTATGATAGGTATGGATGCACTGAAAATATTTATGTCATTATCTTTGGTATAACTCCACCACTGCTTTAAGCAGCTATTATATTGCTTTATAGTATTTGAGGATAGGGATGCCATCATTATATCTATTGCGTCCTCTGATATACTTCTTCGTTTAAGTGCTTCCCTGATAAGACGCACGCCCCCAGGAAAAGCTGCTTGCTTAGTGGGTGAGGTTTCCTGAAAGCAGTTAAAAGATTTCCTGAAGGGTTCATGGAAACTATTTCTGACGCTACCATAGACATCAACAACGGGTACCAAGGCTGAGATGGCCACATCGGGAAAACTACAATACCAGTTGCTCCATCTGTCCTAATTTTTTGAACTACTTTTAAAAGTAAACAAAAAGGCGGGAATGCGTAAAAGAAAAACTTTGACCAATTAACAGTAAATGCATCAACATTCCAAGCAGATGGATCCCTATGCCAAGATATATATTTATCACATTTAGCGTTCACACGCGATGCAAAAATATCTATTTCAGGCATCCCTAGTTTCGTAATTATAATATTGAAGGCGTCAGTTGATAATTGCCACTCTGTATCTATATTAACTACTCGGGACTCAAAATCAGCATTAATATTTTCCTTTGATTTTATATATGAAGCGAATATCCATAACTTTCTAGCTTCACACCACTGCCAAATCTGCCTTGCCAAACCATTTAATAGGGGATACTGAACTCCACCTAGTCTGTTAACATAAGAAATTGCTGTGGTGTTATCAATTCGAAGCAGGATTTCACAATTTGTTAAGTCTTGGGCAAAACATTTTAGTGCAAAAAATGCAGCTAATAATTCACGATAATTGATATGAAAACTTAGTTCTTCATCAGACCATTGACCTCTAGCACTCTGACCATTGCAAAATGCACCCCACCCAGTGCCTGACGCATCCGAAAATATTTCCAATTCAAAATTATATTGTTTTATCCTACTATAACCAGCGACTATATTTCTTTTCCACCATAGTAAATCCTGTTTAACTTCTTTACTGATTATTATATTATTGTCATAGTTGCCTCCACAATCTTCAAGGGATAAAATTTTTTCTCTTTCTAAGGTTTTTGTGTACACAAAACCATATGCAACTGCCATACAAACAGAAACTAAATTTCCTAATAGTTTTGCAAACTCTCTAATTGTACAGCTGTCTCTTTTCAAGAACTGCTGAATTAAAACAGATAATCTTTGTTTTTTCTTATCAGTAGGACTAATTGTCAAATCTTGAGAATTAAGATTAAACCCTAAATAATCTCTCACTCTAGAAGGTTTCAGGCAACTCTTTGTGCTATTAATAACAAAACCTAATTTCTCAAGTAAACTTGTGACATAATTAGTATTTTTGAGACATTCCTCATATGAAGATCCAAGACAGATTGCATCATCTAAGTACAGTACAATACGTACACCCTTGTTTCTCAGATGTTCTACAACAGGCTTAAGTAATTTCGTAAAAACAAATGGCGCTGATGCGAGACCAAATGGTAGACAATTAAACTGATATAATTTACCAAAAAACATGAATCTTAAAAAATGTCTGTGATTTACTTGAACCGGCACTAGGAAATAGGCATTTTTCATATCTATTGTAGTCATATAATCCCCCTTTAATAGAAGTTTACACACAGTCCTGACATCTTCTAATTTAAAATGAGAAGTCTCTACGAACTTGTTGAACGCTTTTAGGTTAAGTATGAACCTGTGAGTACCATCATTTTTAGGTACAGTAAAAATACTTGAGAGAAATTGACCACAAACTGGGGAGCAAGGCGATATTGCTCCTAACTCAAGAAGCTTATTAATTTCTTTGGAAAGAATTAACTTCTCGGTTGAATTAAAATTATTATTGCTTGGTGAATAGTCCTGTCTAGGAGTATGTGTAAGAGGGATATGGTAACCTCTTATCCACTGCAATATTACAGGATCCTGAGTAAATGTTTCCCAAATTAAATAAAAATACTGCAGTCTGCCTGCAAATTTTACCTCTACGGGTAGCGGGATCGGCCTCTGGTCATCCCCCGTGAACTCGATGGAGCAGGGGCTGGATGACGGCCCTGCTGTTGGCTTTGTCGTGGAGGGGGTCGTGGCTGGTACCGAAGTTGATGTTGGTATCCTCCTCGAGCTACTACTTTCCCTCGATGAAAGTGACTTAGCTGGCGAGGAGGTGGTTGCCAGTTTTTTGTCTTCTTAGGAGGAGCTAAAATTGAGCTTGCTTTCTTCATAGCTGACACTGATTTCACAGCATCATCTAGCTTACTGTAAAGCCACTCAGACCTCTTGTTATCTTTGAGGTTAAAGTCAAGATTCTTGTCCAATAAGGGACTGATCAGCTTTCTTCTAATATCTGTATATTTGTAATGTAAATTACAGAGCAGTCTTGTGGCATCACTTAAATTCTTGACAATTGTCAAATTATCAAGGTTTGGTTTTGTCATCATGTCAATTGTGTGACATATAGTGGCAATAACATATCCTGTATCCTCTTGTCTCTCTTCAAGCATCTTGTCTCTCAATTTCATTGCAGACGTCAATAAACCTGTAAGCTCTATGTTAAGCTTCGGTGCTTGCATTAATTTTCCATTTTCAGGAAAACAAAGGCCTTTCAACATCTTTTCTTTTTCTTCTGTTTTCATTCCTTCTATCAATATGTTTTCAAATCGTTGTAGAATGTTGATATTGATGGGAGTGCCAAATCTTTTTTCAGTCTCCTTAGGCTCCCCGAGTGCCTCTAAAAATTCCTGTGACAATTCAGGTTCTTCAAGGGATTCCTGTTCAATGCTGTCTATTATCTCAACATTCTCCATGCTCTCTATGTTGTTCTCAATGTTCTCAATATTCTCATTAGAGTCTTGGGCTAAAAATACATTCATACATGATAAAATAAAGAAAAACATTAGGTTAACAACCTATAAGTTTGATGGTAGGTATATATGACAATGCATCAATATCTCCCCTGACTTTCAGAGCTTTGTGAACAATGGAATAAACTATGTTAGATTTTGAACCAAAATTCCAACTTAATTTGCTGACTTTGAACAACATAGATCGTTATGCAAACTTATCCCAACGGGATTACGCAGAGTAGAGCATATTAGATACCAGGACGGTATTTACACCTTGCCAACGGAAAGAAGCATCGCCGTAACACGAGGATGCTTGACGATTCGCTCACCCAACGGGGAGTTCGCATAGTCGCAACGCGATTATGCCTACAATAATTAAACAGGTACTTTGCCAATTGCAACGCAATAGCTACATATTATTGCTTAAAACCCGAAATTGGTGTATCAACTAAGCTTCGATGGTAAAATTGGTGAATTCAAAATAGGTAAGTAGGTACTTACAATCCTCCCGCTGACGCAACTTGTCTTTATACCTCTCGAGTCTCTTTTCCAATCTTCTAATTCTCTTAATCTCCTTGTCTTCTGATTCCTCAGCCTTTCTTTTAGGCATGATCACAATATTACACTATTAATTTATAATTTCAAGATATAATCTCACAGAAATACACAATCGCGTGCGAGCGCGAAAAAACAATTGACAGTCACGTTTAGTGTTGCTAGGTGGAGATTTTTGTTTTCTGCTTTTGCTTTTAAATTCGCGTATAAAGAGTGTGGAAAGGCAGTACTACATCAGTTATCTCGGACTAAGTACGAATATAATAATAAAATTGACTGTGGCTTGAGTGTCAAACTGACGCGATGACGTGACGAAAAATTTTTCTAACCAATTTTAATTTAATTTTTTACCACATTATCTTTATAAAAACTGATTTTAATCACATATAATGAAAAAGAAAAAAAAACCGTACCAGACTAATATAAAAGTGGACTTTAATACATAAAAATGGAAATCAGCAATTCAAAACTTCATATCACCAATTCCGAAATAATATGTCACCGATGCTGACGAGACACCAAGCCAAATTACAAAAGGCACACCCACCATCTCCGGGCTCGTCACTCAGCTCCGCCTCGCAGCCGCCGGGACGCGCCACAACCGTGAACACCGTGTCGCCGGTCGCTGCAGTTGCGTCGAGCTCAAGCGACGAGTTTTTCTCCCCGCCGTCGACTCCATCACCACCACGACGACGAGGAAGAGGACGGCCACCAGCGGGCTTGGGACCTCGAGGCCAACCGGCCCCGAACAGGGTCCCCGCTGCCGGTGGAAATGTGTCGCGCATGCGATGGACTCAGTCCATTAATGAGAACGTCATGCGCGCATATTATGGGGCTACTGAGGGGGGAAGCAACTTGACTGCGTACCGTGGTCGGATGCTCTCTCTGTTTCAGGTGCTTGAGCCAGGTGTCAGCGTGTCGGCGCAACGACTGTCGGATCAGGTGCGGGTCATCCAGCGTAACCATATGTTAGATGACACCGTACTTGATCGACTTCGCTCCGAATCACGGAGTAACCTAGTTACGCCAGCTTCACCTATGATCGCGGTACAGCTACAAAATGTTACCAGTGCTTCGCCGCGATCCGACCGCGGTGGTGAAGAGGATGTTGATGAAGTTATATCCGTGAGTACCCAGTGCAACGCACAATTGAGGAGTGCTTTGGAGGGTGCATTCCGGGAGTACCGTTCCACACCGCCTGAACTTAGACCACGACTACCTCGTTTGCCTATGCACAATAAAAATAAGGCGCTGGTGTGTGCTCTAGATTCGCAGCTGTCAAACTACTTTGACAGCAGCAAAGACCTCGCCGATACTCACTCAATATTGTACTGTGGAGCTGTAGCGGCATGTCGTGTAGCTCAGGTCAAATTTCCTAACAATGACAGAGCTACACGACCAAAATTAGCTGCTCCAGCTTGGCAGTGCAGGATTGAGCGGCGCATCGGTGAGGCTAGAGCACTCATCGGCAAGTTAATCTGCTTCAGGGAGGGCAATACTCGTCCTAGAGTGATGCGCTTTGTGAGGCGGGCGTTCTCGGGGACTGATATTAGTTTTCGAGACTACTTGGCCCGCGTCACAGAGCGTATCGACTTCCTGAAGCAGAAGATCTGTGCATGGGCAAGCCGTATTCGCCGGTACAAGCGGCGAGTGGAACGATACACTCAGAATCGCACTTTCCAAAGCGATGAAAGGTGGGTATATAGGGCTTGGGAACGACCGGACCAAGGTGTGACTGACACGCGTCTGCCGGATGATGACGCCATGTGTTCGTTCTGGCGCAGCATCTGGTCAGTGCCTGTCAGTCACACTGAGGGCGATTGGACACGGGAGGTTGAACGAGCGTGTGATCCAATACCAGAAATGGGGGCAATCACCATCAGCCCCCAAGACGTAGCTCGTGCAGTCCGTCCGTTGCCTAACTGGAAATCTCCAGGGCCGGATGGACTGCACAACTTCTGGATCAAATGGTTTCAGAGATCGCACGCTCGCTTGGCGTCCCAGTTTCAATCAGCCTTAGAGTCAGGGTCGCTGCCCCAGTTCTTGACGACAGGAATTACCCACCTGCTCCATAAATCAGGTAGTACTGCGGAGCCCAAAAATTATAGACCAATCACTTGTCTACCGACAGTCTATAAAGTTCTTACATCCATTTTGAGAGCTAAAATCAACCAACATATAGACAGTAATTGTATCATGTCTGCCTCTCAGAATGGATGTAGGAACGGGTCCCGCGGTACTAAGGAGCTGCTCCTCATAGATATGGCCATTAGCCAGCAGGTTCGCCGCTCCCGAAGGGATCTGTCTACATGTTGGATAGATTATAAGAAGGCCTATGATTCTGTGCCTCATACATGGCTCATGAGGGTGCTGGAGTTGTATAAAGTTGATGCAACTCTGCGTACCTTCCTGATGTCATGTATGGGGCACTGGAGAACGGTCCTTCGCTATCCAGGATGTCGACAGATCCAGGGGAACAGCGAACCGATAAGGATAGAGCGCGGTATATTCCAGGGTGATAGTCTGAGTCCATTGTGGTTTTGTCTAGCCTTGAACCCTCTCAGTACACTGCTGGAAGGTTCAGGCCTAGGCTATCGGTTGAGGAGAGGTGGTCAGGTCATATCTCACCTTCTTTACATGGATGATCTGAAACTCTTTGCCCCCAACAATTTGCAACTGATGAAGCTACTGAAGGTAACAGAAACTTTCAGTAGCGCCATCAGGATGGAATTTGGTGTGGACAAATGTGCAGTCATGCATGTGAAGCGAGGGGTGATTATGGAATCCGTGGGAACTCAACTCTCGGATTCCATACACCTTAGATCCCTCTCCTCAACAGAAACCTACAAGTATTTGGGTATGTCGGAAGCATTAGGTATCAACACTGCCGACATGAAACAATCGTTGAGGGAGCGCTTTTTTGGTCGCCTGAATAAGGTTCTAAACAGTCTTTTGTCAGGCGGAAACAAGGTGCGCGCCTTCAACGGTTGGGTCATGCCGGTTTTGATGTATTCTTTCGGCATACTCAAATGGACTCAGACGGAACTTGATGCCCTGGATAGGAGGGTCCGCTCACTGCTGACCGCAAATCGGATGCATCACCCACGGTCGTCGGTGATGAGACTGTATATCCCGCGGAAGTGCGGGGGTCGTGGCTTCTTAAATGCTAAGACCCTGCACAACCGTGAGGTATGCAGTCTCAGGGAATACTTCCTAGAATCCGACGTGGGTATGCACCGAGATGTGGTCTCAGTGGATAAGGGCCTTACCCCGCTCTCCCTGGCTAACGAGAACTGGCGCAAGCCTAGAGTATTAGACACTAATGACCGCATGGAGGTATGGCAGAGCAAGGAGCTGCACGGGCGCTTTTACCGGGCCCTACATGGGCCCGATGTAGACTTTTTAGCGTCCGTATCTTGGCTGCGTTTCGGTGACCTCTTCGGGGAAACCGAAGGTTTTGTCTGTGCAATAATGGACGAAGTTATGATGACGAATAACTACCGGAAATACATTGTGAAGGATGGTACGGTTGACATATGTCGGGCATGCCACCGTCCAGGAGAATCGATTCGACACATTATTTCTGGGTGTTCTCGTCTAGCTAACGGAGAGTACTTGCATAGACACAACCTCGTTGCCAGGATTATCCACCAGCAACTTGCTTTGAAGTACAACCTTGTGGAATCAGAAGTGCCATACTATAAGTATGCGCCCGACCCAGTTCTCGATGATGGTAATATCACGTTGTACTGGGATCGACCTATCGTCACTGACAGGACTATTGTTGCCAATAAGCCTGACATTGTGGTGATAGATCGATTGGAGCGTCGCGCAATGATTGTTGATATAACGGTCCCGCATGACGAGAACCTCGTGAAAGCAGAGAAAGATAAACAATTCAAATATCTGGATCTGGCTCGCGAGGTTGTCGACATGTGGGACGTGACTACAGCAGTCATTGTGCCGATAGTCGTGTCGGCCAATGGCTTAATAGCCAATAGCCTCGACCAACACCTGAGGAGGCTCTCGCTGGGCAGCTGGATCAAGCGCTTGATTCAGAAGGCAGTTCTTCTGGACACGGCGCGTATTGTTAGGAGGTTCCTCTCTCAAGAGCCCTGACCACCGGTAGTTCGGACCCTGTTCCCGATACCGGTGGGCTACTATTTTTATATTTTTAAATGTTTTTATATTCCAATATTTAAAAATGTAATTAATGTGTAAAAAAAATGAATAAAGAAATAATAATAATAATCAGCTGGCAACACTTACGTCAACCAAACGTCTTTATATGTGATTTACCAAATATTTTTAAATTTAAATAGTTAAAATTATACCGAAAGCAACATCAACAACCATAAACATCATATTTTATTAACAGTTTTAATACAATAATCAAACAAGGAACACGAAAATGGAAGTAATTGTAAAGTGCAGAAAGAAAAACCCACCATTGATCTGACACAATGTGTCAGATGTCAAAAAAAAATTGGTAGAAATGTGATAAAGATCGGAAGATGTTGACGAGATTAGTTGCTCGACGCGCACGCCTATCGCCTCCGGACCCATCGCTCAGCTCCGCCTCGCCGCCGCCGGACTCCAGCCCCGTCGTGAGTGCTGTGACACCGGCCGTGGCAGTTGCATCGAGCTCGAGCGACGAGTATTTCTCTCCGCCCACGACGCCACCACCTGCTCGTCGACGGGGAGGACGCCGGCCGCCGGACGGTTTAGGACCTCGAGGCCCACCGGCCTCTGATAGGGTCCCAGCTCCCGGCGGGAGTGTGCAGCGCATGCGATGGACGCAATCCATCAATGAAAATGTCATGCGCGCATACTATGGGGATACAGAGGGGGGAAACAACCTGACCGCGTACCGTGTTCGGATGCTCTCTCTCTGTTCCAGGTGCTTGAGCCAGCTGTCAACGTGTCGGTGCAACGACTGTCGGATCAGGTGCGAGTCATTCAGCGTAATCGTATGTTGGATGATACCGCACTTGATCGCTTGCGGACTAAGATGCAGAGTAGCCATGTCATTGCCACGCCGTCGCAGGCTGTGGTTCCACCACAATTTACCGCAATCCCAAATCGCGATAACGACGTGAGTAATGACATAGTTACTAATGTAAGTACCCAGTGCAGTGAGGATATGAGGAGTGCTTTGGAGGGTGCGATTCGAGAATATCGGTTCATGCAACCCGACCTCAGACCACGCTTACCTCGTTTGCCCATGCATAACTAAAATAGGGTGCTGGTGGCTGTTCTGGATTCGCAGTTGTCAAACTACTTTGACAACTGCGAAGACCTCACCGATGCTCACTCAATCCTGTATTGTGCGGCTGTAGCGGCATGTCGTGTAGCTCATGTTAAATTTTCTGATGACAGAGCTACACGACCTAAACCAGCCGTACCGGGGTGAATTTCAACAAATGCCATTTTTTTTATCATATCGGTGAACTTTGTCATTTATATTTTTTTGTATATTTTTCAGGTTTTATGTAATCTTTAGGATATCAAATATCCCCAAATTTAATATCATCAACGTATCATTTAAGACTAAGGATAAAATTCAGTTTGAATTCTAGTTTCCACCGTTATGACAAACCGGCACCGATATTTTTTCTGTACATCGATATGATAAGTTTATCCACCGAAGTGATGTACATTTATACAGCGATATGAAAATCTATCCACCTTTGAACATCAAAAATGAAATAGTTAGTAGGTACCTATATATTTTTACAAGGGTGACTTAGAACTGAAGACCTGAACTGAGGGTCTTACGAGTATGTAAGTATATCACATCCAATGAGAACTGAGTTCTTAGAAATCCAATTAAAATATAATTTTTTTGAGATTATGTACCTATTTTATTATATTTACTTTCTTGTTTATTATATTTACTATAGGTATGTACTTAGAATTTAAAAAAAGAATGTTTATTTTTAATATCATTGTCTTTATTAATGCGTTCAATTCCTCCACCTCACCATCATCATCTCAGCCTATAGACGTACATTACCGAATACAGACCCCCCCTAATGATACATTCGTACTCTTTTACTACCCACTGGTATCGTGGTAATGATTTTGGCAGTCTATGTAGGTAAGTATGTACGTATGAATGTTTTATGCATGTATATAATGTATGTGTTGTATGTACGTTCCATTGTTTCTTTGTATACTTAACGAAATGACACGGGATCTACCGATATGATAAAACGACTCAATGAGATGATAAAATGATCTACCGATATGATAAAGCAATCCACCGATGTGACAAAACTGTGCGTTGATCATGAATCAAAACACCGATATTAGATATAAGACACCGATTGATTTTTTCTTATCATTTCGGTGTAAATTATCACATCCGTGGTAATAAAGACCACCGATTACAGCGATATGAGAACAGCGACGTGAGAAATAACACACTTCTTAGAAAATTAGAAAAAATGCATAATATCTAGGATAAATTCAATAACAGTCAATGAAGCTAATTCACTTACTACCTCTGTTAGAACCAAACAACAATAATAAAACTACTCATTACACTAGAAAAATGCAACCACCGATAATATAAAATAATTGTCCGGGAGCAACTGACATGGCGTATTTACGTTATTGGCGGGAATATGTAGCGATTTGACACATGCCCGTCCTGACTGCCCACTAGCACACACTAACGAGGGAAATAAAATTGGGGTGGGGACGCTGTCGGACTCATCGATGTTAAGTTAGGTTTAAATTACTTTTGTCCAGCGATATGAGAACATTTTGCAGGACAAGTACGTTTGTGCCTCTCAGTAAAAATAATCGTTAATAATGTAATAAAATATGCTATATAATAATAAGAAAACTAATATTCTATTAAATAGAATAATTTATATACTTAACTTACTTATTTTTATTAGTGTATGAGCTTTTTTGTTTGTAAAAAAAGTAGAGGGACAGCACCGATTTAAAAAAAATAGAGGTTTATGTATTTATTTCTTACCTTTGTAATAGTCCTGGGGAAATTATATTTTTGCCACAACCCAATAACTACCTATTGAATACTGAAAAAAAAAAATTCAGAACAATATTCCTTTTTTCAAATACTAATTTCAGCGAAGACAAAAAAATAAGTCATTTGGGAAATTCACCCACCGGCATGGCAGTACAGGATTGAACGACGTATTGGTGGGGCCAGAGCACTCATCGGCAAACTGATCTGCTTCAGGGAGGGCAATACTCGCCCTAGAGTGATGCGTTTTGTGAGGCGGGCGTTCTCGGGGACTGATATCAGTCCTCGAGACTACATGTCCCGTGTCACAGAGCGCATCGACTTCCTGAAGCAGAAAATGTATGCATGGGCAAACCGTATTCGTAGGTATAAGCGGCGGGTGGATCGATACACTCAGAATCGCACATTCCAAAGAGATGAAAGGTGGGTTTATAGGGCTTGGGAGCGACCGGACCAAGGTGTGAGTGACGCGCACATGCCGGATGATGATGCCATGTGTTCGTTCTGGCGCAGCATTTGGTCGGTGCCTGTCAGTCACACTGTGACTGTGATTCCAATACAACGTGATATTACCATCATCGAGAACTGGGTCGGGCGCATACTTATAGTATGGCACTTCTGATTCCACAAGTTTGTACTTCAAAGCAAGTTGCTGGTGGATTATTCTGGCAACGAGGTGGCGCTCTATCCTTATCGGTTCGCTGTTCCCCTGGATTTGCCGACATCCTGGATAGCGAAGGACTGTCCTCCATTGCCCCATACATGACATCAGGAAGGTGCGCAGAGTTGTATCAATTTTATACAACTGTAGCACCCTCATGAGCCATGTATGAGGCACCGAATCATAGGCCTTCTTATAGTCTATCCAACATGTCGACAGATCCTTTCGGGAGCGGCGAACCTGTTGGCTAATGGCCATATCAATGAGGAGCAGCTCCTTAGTACCGCGGGACTCGTTCCTACATCCATTCTGAGAGGCAGACATGATAGAATTACTCTCAATATGTTGGTTGATTTTAGCTCTCAAAATGGATGTAAGAACTTTATAGACCGTTGGTAGACAAGTGATTGGTCTATAATTTTTGGACTCCGCAGTACTACCTGATTTATGGAGCAGGTGGGTAATTCCTGTCGTCAAGAACTGGGGCAGCGACCCTGACTCCAAGGCTGATTGAAGCTGGGACGCCAAGCGAACGTGAGATCTCTGAAACCATTTCATCCAGAAGTTGTGCAGTCCGTCCGGCCCTGGAGATTTCCAGTTAGGCAACGGACGGACTGCACGAGCTACGTCTTGGGGGCGGATGGTGATTGTCCCCATTTCTGGTATTGGATCACACGCTCGTTCAACCTCTCGTGTCCAATCGCCCTCAGTGTGACTGACAGGCACCGACCAGATGCTGCGCCAGAACGAACACATGGCGCCATCATCCAGCAGACGCGTGTCAGTCACACCTTGGTCTGGTCGTTCCCAAGCCCTATATCCCCACCTTTCATCGCTTTGGAAAGTGCGATTCTGAGTGTATCGTTCCACTCGCCGCTTGTACAGTCAGCATCAAAAGTTGATGACCACATTTAGATTTTCAAAATCGCTGTACACCGTATTATACCTAAATCGCTCAACATGACAAGCGCCAGAAATGAATGATTATCATAAAAAAGAAAAAGTAGGTGACCATAACTTTTCGAAAGTTGCTAAATAAAGTTAAAGTAAAAAAAAGCTTAACATTCTTCCGGAGGTGGTGGGTGTGTCTCTAGTAATTTGGCCCGACGTCTGGTCAGCATTGGTGATAATATTTTTGACAAACATACATATTGTTTTCCATTTTATTTTCCATTTAGGCTTCAGTATTGTGCAGTTTGGTATCGTTTTCTTTTCCCTTTATCATTATTGTTTAAAATTGGTTAGTTTCCTTTAAATATGGGTTAAATTGATAAAAAACATTCACATTCGTTTATTCATCTTTAAACATACTGTTTACATTTTTAAATATTTAAATATAAAACAATATAAAAAACATTTAAAAATATAAAAAATAGTAGCCCACGCTACCGGCAGTCAGGGCTCCAGAGAGAGGAACCTTTTATATACCTATATATATACCTATATACTTATATACCTTATGGAGCAGGTGGGTAATTCCTGTCGTCAAGAACTGGGGCAGCGACCCTGACTCTAAGGCTGATTGAAACTGGGATGCCAAGCAAGCGTGCGATCTTGTGAACCACTTGATCCAGAAGTTGTGCAGTCCGTCCGGCCCTGGAAATTTCCAGTTAGGCAACGGACGGACTGCACGAGCTACGTCTTGGGGGCTGATGATGATTGCCCCCATTTCTGGAATTGGATCACACGCTTGTTCAACCTTCCGGATCCAATCGCCCTCAGTGTGACTGACAGGCACCGACCAAATGCTGCGCCAGAACGAACACATGGCATCATCATCCGGCAGGTGCGCGTCAGTCACACCTTGGTCCGGTCGCTCCCAATCCCTATAAACCCACCTTTCATCTCTTTGGAATGTGCGATTCTGAGTGTATCGATCCACCCGCCGCTTATACCTACGAATACGGTTTGCCCATGCAAACACTTTCTGCTTCAGGAGGTCGATGCGCTCTGTAACACACATGCGGACATGTAGTCTCGAGGACTGATATCAGTCCCCGAGAACGCCCGCCTCACTCTAGGGCGAGTATTGCCCTCCCTGAAGCAGATTAGTTTGCCGATGAGTGCTCTGGCCCCATCAATACGTCGTTCAATCCTGTACTACCATGCTGGTACGGCCGGTTTAGGTCGTGTCGTGTAGCTCTGTCATCAGAAAATTTAACATGAGCTACACGACATGCCGCTACAGCCGCACAATACAAGATTGAGTGAGCGTCGGTGAGGTCTCCGCAGTTGTCAAAATAGTTTGACAACTGTGAATCCAGAACAGCCACCAGCACCCTATTTTTGTTATGCATGGGCAAACGAGGTAAGCGTGGTCTGAGGTCGGGTTGCATGAACCGATATTCTCGAATCGCACCCTCCAAAGCACTCCTCATATCCTCACTGCACTGGGTACTTACATTAGTAACCATGTCATTACTCACGTCGTTATCGCGATTTGGGATTGCGGTAAATTGTGGTGGAACCACAGCCTGCGACGGCGTGGCAATAACATGGCTACTCTGCATTTCAGTCCGCAAGCGATCAAGCGCGGCATCATCCAACATACGATTACGCTGAATGACTCACACCTGATCCGACAGTCGTTGCGCCGACACGTTGACAGCTGGCTCAAGCACCTGGAACAGAGAGAGCATCCGAACACGGTACGCGGTCAGGTTGTTTCCCCCCTCTGTAACCCCATAGTATGCGCGCATGACATTTGCATTGATGGATTGCGTCCATCGCATGCGCTGCACACTCCCGCCGGGAGCTGGGACCCTATCAGAGACCGGTGGGCCTCGAGGTCCTAAACCGTCCGGTGGCCGGCGTCCTCCCCGTCGACGAGCAGGTGGTGGCGTCGTGGGCGAAGAGAAATACTCATCGCTCGAGCTCGATGCAACTGCCACGGCCGGTGTCACAGCACTCACGACGGGGCTGGAGTCCGGCGGCGGCGAGGCGGAGCTGAGCGACGGGTCCGGAGGTGGAAGGCGTGCGCGTTGTGCAGCTGATCTCGTCAACATTATCTTGATACCATATTTTCTTCTATTTCATTTTTGTTGATATGACATACGTCATTCTTGATCACAAATTTTTTCTTTTGTGTTTATTGTTACAAAAAAAAAGCTTCATTTTATTAAAGTAATAAATGGAAATCTTAATAAATAAATAAATATCCCAGGACATGGAGATGGATTATGGAGATAAATTACAAGACGTCTGTTGACATTTGGTGTTGCCAGCTTATTATTCCCTTTATTCATATTTTTTCAAACTTGATACATTTTTAAATATTAATTTAAAAAAAATACATAAAAAAAACATTTAAAAATATAAAAAATTGTAACCCACCGGTATCGGGAACAGGGTCCAAGCTACCGGCAGTCAGGGCTCCAGAGAGAAGAACCTCCTTACAATACGAGCCGTGTCCAGAAGTACCGCTTTCTGAATCAAGCCCTTGATCCAGCTGCCTAAGGCCTCATTTACGGAGACGCGGGGCGTCTCGCGTCGCGTGTGGCGTGGCGTCTCGCGGCGCGTCGGACGTATTTTCTGTTTACGGTGGGGCGGCGCGTGAAGCGGCACGCATCATCGCACGCGTAAACACAAACTTATAGCAATATACGACCATGTTCATAGAGAAGCGAGACGGGAAGCGTGGCGGTGCCCGGCGAATCCTCTAGCGTGTAGCGAAGCACGCGGCGGGCATCGCGGCGGCGCACGCTCGCCTCGATCAAATCGACTAGTTTTATGTTGGCGAGAGACTGACAGAAGATTCCGCCTCGGACATAGCTTCATCGAGAATTGCCGCTGCGTGCGCCGCCGCGATAAACGCCGCGTGGGACGCGTCGGTGCCATCCGCGGGCTCGGCCACAAAAAACGCCCTAATTCAAACAAACGCGTCTAAAATCGCTTCTCCGTAAACGCACTCATACAACGCCATATATTTGAATTCAGTGCGGGCCGCGCCGCTCAACGCAACGCGCGACGCCCCGCGTCTCCGTAAATGAGGCCTAACGAGAGCCTCCTGAGATGTTGGTCGAGGCTCTTGGCAATTAAGCCATGGGCTGACACGACTATCGGCACAATGATCGCTGAGTCCACATCCCACATGTCGATAACCTCGCGAGCCAAGTCAAGATACTTGATTTGCTTATCTTTGTCGGCTTTCACGAGGTTCTCGTCATGCGGGACCGTAATGTCAACAATCATTGCGCGCCGCTCTGATCGATCCATCACCACTATATCAGGCTTATAATGGCTACAACAGTCCTGTCAGTGATGATGGATTGATCCCAGTACAATGTGATATTGCCATTTTCGAGAACTGGGTCGGGCACATACCTATAGTACGGAACTACCGATTCAACAAGATTGTATTTTAGAGCAAGTTGCTGATGAATAATCCTGGCTACAAGGTTGTGTCTATGCAAGTACTCTCCGTTAGCCAGACGAGAATACCCGGAGATAATGTGACGGATTGATTCGCCTGGACGGTGGCATGCCCGACATAATGTCAACCGTGCCGTCCTTCACAATAAATCTCCGGTAGTTATTCGTCATCATAACTTCATCCATAATTGCACAGACAAAACCTTCAGTTTCCCCGAAGAGGTCCCCGGAACGTAGCCAGGCTACGGACGCTGATAGGTCTACATCGGGCCCATGCAGGGCCCGGAAAAAGCGTCCGTGAAGCTCCTTACTCTGCCATACCTCCCTGCGGTCGTTAGTATCAAGTAGTACAGGTTTGCGCCAGTTCTCTTTAGCCAAGGAGAGCGGGGTGAGGCCCTTGTCCACCGCGACCACATCTCGATGCATCCCCACGTCGGTTTCTATGAAATATTTCCTGAGACTGCATATCTCGCGATTGTGGAGAGTCTTAGCGTTTAAAAAGCCTCGACCCCCACATCTCCGCGGGATATACAGTCTCATGACCGAAGAACGCGGGTGATGCATTCGAAATGCCGTCGACAACGTTATTATTATTATTATTTATTATTTCTTTTATTAAGGAAGGCTTGCCCGAATGTAGCTGAATACTAACATAGAGCATGGAGCAACTACCTCCTTATGAGACCAACACCACCCAGTTACTGGATAATGCAAAAATAATGGTAATACTGGTTGAAATAAACAGAACACAGTCAAGATGTCCATAGGTGGCGATGAACGCTCACCACCAAGTGGGCGGGTTGGGGGGCAACACTGGCCTCTGGTCCGCAGCCCACATTACACGTAGTAGGAACACTAGTGGAAAACTTGGCCGAATGCGTGGGCCAGAACACCATGGGAAAAAAGTATCGAAGTTAAATCGACCCATTGGGATTTAATTTCATTCAAATTAATTAAAAGGTGCGAAATAAAACGTAAGTATCAAAATAATTATGTTACATACTTTATTATATACATCTGTGTTTGTACTACATATATTATGATTACTTTACTGTTTTAAGGAAAAACATCATCATTGTTTTAAAGAGAACCATTAACACAGTTTATCAATTTTTCAATACCAAGAGTGACGAATCCAGCTGCGCGGAGGGCAACCTTCAATCGCTGCAGCAACCACTTTCTCTACTGTTTGGAAAATGCAGCAGTTGTTTTTATTACACAGAAATTGAAAATCTTTTAGATGAGCTTTGGTTCTTTGAGGAGATCGATCATACTAGATGCCTTAGTACGAGGCGTCGCTTATCATGCTGCTACCACTGATAAGGCCAAACAGGAGGGTGCTTGCAGCACTGCATCATTGTATAATCCCATCCCTCCTCTGTTCCGAGGAACAAACGAAACTTTGAGAGTCTTATCATACTAGAAATCGTTATTTTTTTATAGCGCACCAGGTTTTTTGCATCGCCATTTCGTGTTCCTCCATTAATGACGTTACTAATTATATCATTTGTATCAGTAAGGAAACTGAAAGTTTTTATAATATTTGATTCTATGTAATTAATTTAATATTAAAGTAACTTGTCTTATTTAAATCTATGTAAAATAAAAATAAAGACTCCTGAAGAACCGTCATTGCGATTTTTCAGAAAAAAAACTTTCAGACGATTGATTTTCTTCGCATTAGACTAAAAACATCGGGGGCTTTTTTTTAAATAAAATGCAATTTTCAATCAAAACTTCGTTTAATTTTATGTAAATATTGACATATCACACAATGTCGATGAATAAAATTTTACGAGGCTTCACTTTGATTAATCATAAAAGACAAAGGATTAAGTAGGTATGCTTCGCAAATATTTTTTTCTTTAAATGATTCTAGAATCGTTTGATCTAAATACTCATTAATCACAGACGCACAGCTTAAGTCATTAGTTGCGTGTGCCATGGGTGCGGTAAGCTGATATATGGCGACCGGGCGTTGTGAATGTTGCTGCAGAGCTTGTGCGGGTGACGTCACATGCACCGACGCTGCGCGCAGCAGCACCAACTGAGAGCGTAGCGCACGCGCCGGCGGCACGTAGCTGCGCGCGCACTCGATACGGGCCAGCGCGGCTTCTATGAGCGCGCGCGAGTACTGCACCGAGTGCGGCACACGACCTAACAGAGTCCGCACGCACGCGTCTACCTTCTCTTTCCACGAAACTGCATCTTTAAGTGCTCCCTCCAAGTCTGCAACGTCGTCACCCACCAACAACTTATACATATGTTTGATCACCTCATTTTCCAGCTGATCTTTTGTCTTGTATTCTGCGATATTTTGTTCAATCATAGTTCGGACCTCGTCCGGTGCACCTCCAAGGCAATATACAGTGCCGGTTAAACCTAAAAATTGGAAATGAACGTTATTTCTGACACCAATGTATATTTTTTAAATACGGTAGTAAATCTTATTGCTCACCATTATCCTCGAGTATAGCTGCCATTTCCAACGCTACCAAAACACCAGTTTCATAACCCAATAAGAAGAAAGTGTTTTTCATTCCAGTCTTGTTCAGAAGCACCTAAAATTATGAAAAAGTAAGGATAGTTTTGTACTTGGTACCCATATTTTTTTTAGAATTTGCTATTTTTAACTTATGAGATCATACATTAACGTATCTTTGTGCAGTCTGCCGCACGGTCTCCTTTGGGTGGTCGAGGCCCGGCTGCAGCACCAGCGCTGGCAGCTTGAGGCGCTCGCACAGCACGCGGAACCGCTCGTGGTGACCCTCCATGCCCGGCACTATGCATAGATACGTCTGGCTTGCGTCAAATTCGTCTTCACGCTGAAATATTAAAAATAATATTAGACCACTATGTGTGATTTGTGTTAGATGCTGATGGGCTGAAAAGATGATGAACCAACTACTAAGATGATGGCATTTTAGGATGTATTGAAGATTTCAACCATACTGCTCCGACTACAAGTTATTAGGGATCAGGGCGGTAGGTCGATAATATAATATCAAATATGCCACCTTGAAAATATAAACCAATCATCAAGCTATTTAAATTTTGCTTTTGTATACTGTATGTGTAAGACTGCCTCATTGGTCGAGTGGTCGCAAGCGCGACTACTAAGCATGAGGTCCTGGGATCGATAAATACACAAGTTTATTTCAATTACATAAAGTTATAACACACATGATTTGGAGATCACCTTTTAAGCAAGCTTTTCTTTCACTTAACATTAAACAATGTATGCAATTGAACAAAAACCGGCCAAAAGCGAGTTGGACTCGCACACCGAGGGTTCCGTATAAACTTGTAGGTATTTTGTTATTAAACGACATGTTTACGGTTTTTAGATTAGATAGATAGATTTTGCCTTTACTTGTGCTATAAGACAATGCTTCTTGCCAAATTTCATGATTCTAGGTCAACGGGAAGTACCCTATAAATTTTGATTCCTTTGAGAATGTCGAAATATACCTTTTTTGCGGTATAAACAGCCGTATCATTTTTTACGTTAACTTAGAAGTTGATTTTTTCACAGCTTCAAGGGACTGTAGACTTGAAGTATATAAATAAACCTTTTAGAGATTTTTTCGTTCTGTGTAACTTGGTCAATTTTTATTAATTAATTTATGATTACCTGTTTTTAAAATAGTTAAAAAAAAGTATAATATCAATCTATTTTGGAATAATTTGAAAATCATAATGCATTAAAATAAAACAAAATACCTAGAACTATAAAAGTGAAAACCGGTTTGGGATCGAACTCGCGAACTATGTTTATTATTTTCGGAAATCTTACAGCGTTAAAAAAAAAAAACAAATAATCACAAAAAGTGCTACTAGTGAACAACTAAAAAGTGTAAAGTGTAAGTGTAGTGTGTGTGTGTAGTGTGTGTAAGTGTACTAAAAAGTGGTACTGGCTGCGATTTGAACTTGCGAAAATGCGAACCCTGTTTTACAGGGCAGTCGATGAACTGTCAGGCTACTTACTTTGGTGACAAATGGTCTTAAAATAGCCGTTCTATTCTAATGCATTTGTTATGACAGTTGTCATTTGGCAAACAGTTGAAAAATATGGACATAATGCAATATTTCTCACCCGCACAATCTCTCCTTGTGCCAAATTGCATACAGATCCGTTTAGCTGTTAAGGCGCGATTGAGTAACAAACATCCATCCATCCAAACTTTCGCATTTGTAATAGTACATAGTAAGAAGTAAGGTTTTAAAGCGAATAAATAAAACAAGTATTTACCAAAACGTCGCCACTAGTGATTGTAGGCATGCATACTATTTCTGAAGTCGCCAGTAGTTCGTCCGTGTCCACGTAAGATATAAATGTCGCTAAACCTTTAATTTCTTCAAAGGCGTTTTCCGTTTTATTCAAATTCAGGATTCTGGTGATTTAAATTATACAAATACCGTTAATTCTATAATGTACACGAGCTTTATTTATATATATATATATATATATATATATTTAAAGAACCTACGCTTCAACCGTTAGCTGTGGTATCTCTTGTTCGGAAAAATCAACATTATGGTGGATTCGCAAATGACAAGCAATCAGTAGTAGTTTATCCACTTGAATTCCGAGTTCATGCAAAGTAATCGTTTTTGGTGTTCTCTTTGTCAAAGATATATCTGGAAACGAAACATAAATGTTAAAAATGAACAGTTTTGAAAAAATATGCAATATTTTTCTTTTTATCACAGCAACATAAGCCACATATCTGTAGAATGCTGGTGTACAAGAAAATATTAAAAAAAACAATACTACTGACCTGCCAATTCAGCAATTTGTGTTAACAAATCGGGTTGTTGCCTATGTATTTCCTGCACAACCACCAAGGTGTCCACACCGCAGAGTGCACGCTCCACCACATGCACTGCATCACCAGCACTCAACTCCTAATGAAAATTAACTTAGTTAGCGTCTGTTTCTTCTCATGATGATTTACTTAGTTGTCGTCAATTTATTTGCTTAATTTACTCAAATAATAATAAGAAGAAGACATCAAAGATAAAATTTAAATGCATAATTATATTGGTCTTTTTATAGCAATTGAAGAAGTTCTACTCAACATTCTTCCTAGTTAATTCTGATATAATCATAATACAAACATGGCACTTTACGTCATTAGTTATTTGCAATAGAAGATAAAATGTGTAAAAAGTAGATAGAATTAGGTAATTGCACTGGTTTTTTCAAACAGTGACGTGTAACGCAAGGCTCTGTTTTGGGGCAATTGTTGTTTTACATAATTAAATGAACACCATGGCTGATCATGGAATGAACTTTATTAGTATACTAGCTGTTGCCCGCGACTTCGTTCGCGTGGAAATTTTGGTATATATGTGAGAGACTGTCTCGTTAGTCGAGTGGTCGTACGTGCGAACACTAAGCATGTCCTGGGATCGATGCACGGGTCGGGCTAGGTTAAAAAAAATGTTTATTTTAATTACATAAAGCTATGACGCACATGATTTAGAGATCACCTTTTGAGCAAGGCGATGCTTGTGTGACTCCGCTCTTCCACTTAACATTAAACAATGTATGCAATTGAAAAAAATACTATAAATAATAGTGTTATTGGGTTGTTCCATCAGGAATTTCTCATTAGCAGCCACGGAATCTGGATTTGGTGGAAATAGGCTCGGCCCCTATCACATGGGAGTTCAACATAACTGGCGAAATGTGGGTGTACGATTAGGTACACTTCTGCCTAAACATTTGGGGATTACATGGCGTGATGTGTGAGAACTGACTGGCTGATCAAAATGTAATAATGTGGGTGATAACTACAAAAATTAGTATATAATTTTGTAATGAACACCTGCATGTTACTCATGTATCACAAATATACGATTTGATTTTAAATAATGATCCTTGAATCTAAATTGTGCGTTTGGTAAAAAAAATATTTGCTAATCTTACAAAATTGCACGGATTCGATGAAAAACATTACGATGGTCTGCTATATTGCTACTTACATTCTTTAGTTGAGGCAGTATTATCAATTTAGCTGGTAATTTACTTTGAACACGAGAAAGACACGTTGATTTTCCGATCATAGTCTCACCAACATTTATTACCGCAAAGTATCTGAAAAATAAGAAAACAATCAGAAAGATTAAATGAATGTAGATTTACAGAAAAAGATTATAATCATATACAAGCTTATCTTTCAAAGAAATTAACACAATATAACTACGCTGTTACCTTAAATCTGGGCAAAATCTTTTCGAAACTGTATCCAAGTGAGCAAATAAGATTTCTTCCACCATTCGATCATCATTTGTAGTGATATATATGCCTTGAATGGAGCCTAATTTTGTAGCATCCTTGATTAATTCTAATACATCACTTTCCTTGTCTAAGTTGTGAAACGATATTTGGATTTGCACACCCATCTTCTGCCAGTTCCTGAATAATCAAAAAAGTACTGTATTGTTAGGACGGGTTAGAACACAACATCACCATGGTCGTGGTCTTCATCGCGGTCATTAGAATCATGAAATTAGAAAGTACTGTATTAAATCATTTTGCTTACCGTAACTTAAATTGGAACTTTGCAGTTGTATGCGCTTTGCTATGAACATGTAATTTCCTCGCACCACGAGCAACTAGTTTGTCGACCATCTGGAGGCCAAAACTATTTTCATTCAATACTACAACTTGGGTGTGGGTTGGATTGCAAGATATTCTGAAAGAAAAATAATAATATTGTGAATTGCTATATGAGCCACCTTAACCAAAACGATTTGTGATTTTAATAATACGAAACATGAAAGTAAAATCTTGGCTCAATAAAAAATCAAAACAAAAAAATCTCTCTTCACCTGGGCTGAATTTGGGTTGAATAGCCTTCCATCTTCAGTAGTACTCTGCCGCGGTGCCTGCTAGCCGCGAGCAGTCGGAAGGCGCGCGCAGCGTCGTGCGGCGCATACGACACTCGCGATAGAGGACGCACGTACCCGCGGGCAATACCCTCGCTCAACATCGCCTGTATTTCCTGTGGATTCAAGTAAATGTTTTACTGACAACAGATCCATGGTTTATATAGAACCGCCCAAGCTCAGGATTTTAAAAGTTACAACTTCTTCAGTCCGGTTTTGTTTTTTTTTCTATTTCGCGCTAATCAGCAGCGCCTTTGTCCTATATTTCTGTGTTTTATTAGATAATAGAACTTGGTGAGAACTACGTAGTTTAGTTTCTCACTCCAATTAGATGAATCTGTCCAAGAGAGTTGTGACGCTATGTCTTTTCAACCTCTTAAAATGCAGGCCACCCACCATCACCACTCAGTTTTTAGAGCAAGTTCATTGTTGTGTTTTAAGAGTCTCTTCTAGTATTTGTTGCTGTATTGTGTCATATCTTGTTTGACTGTAGCCTGCTTGATACCACAGAATTAGTAAGTACGTAATAAATTGTAGCGTACAGTAGAATCACTAAAATATTTTGAAAGGCGAAATATGAGCCACTAAGTACTCATACTTCCGCTACAAACTTACATATTTTCTTTAAACCAACACGCGCGGTTCGTACTTTATATCCTGTGAAAAAACTTTTTGCACAGAGGCTCTTTTTTCTGAAGTAAATTAGGAGCCCTATGCTTCGAGGCCTTAATAGGCAATTATAGCATACACAGGTTGCAAAAAGGGCAGTTATATCTGAATTTATTCGAGGCAAGACGTACAATTTTCAAGTTTGCTTCGCTCGCTCTTGCAGCCTTCTTTCCCTGGAATCTTAACTTTGTCTTAAGTCGACCAAGTGACTCCTCGATGAAGGATTGAAACAATTCTAACCTGTCCAAGGCAGAGTGTCAAAAAAAATCCAGCTGACTTCGCGCGCTCTTGCAGCCTACTTCTTTTTCAAACTTGAATTTGTCTGTAACATGTCTAGAAAAAGACTAACTTGTCTGGAGTAGAGAGCTTAAACAAGTATGGAAAATGTAACCAATCCGGGGTGCTAACATTTTTGAAGTGGCTATTGTATTTTAGATGCTTAGAAGAACTACAGCTATATCCGTAAATAGTAAACTTAACCCTTACAAATCGGTTTTTATACACAACCTTCTACCCGCCCCCCCCCTGGCTCAAAAGCAAGCGACACCCTTGAATCAGTTCTTTGTTTTACTGTTTAATTGTGATATCATATTTGTATTTATCGTATGATCATCAAGATTGATATCTATGGTATCCTATCTTTTTACCGTAAAATATTCATGAATGACTTCCAAGTGCGGACATCATCAGGCTATATAATTATACTAGTTGCTTTTAAAAATGGTCAAGGCATTAATAAGTAATGGTACCTATATACTATAAATAGAATACGTTCCGTGTCCGAGTGGCTGACATCACATACAACCTTACAACAGACGACAGAAATTTCAAAGGAAGAAATACCGCAAGTTCTATATGACCTTATAATATTGCTACTCAACATATTCGTGTAATGTAATGTAATGTGGCTTTTCTTGAAGTACTTACTTGTATTTCCTCGGGAGCTTCAAATATTGTTGAGAAATCGACAGTAGCATACGCTCTTGCTCTAGTGAGGTTGTACATTCCATATTCAAATTCTTCGTCTAGATTGTGAAGTTGAGAAACATCAAAACATGCGCCCAGAGCACAAACACAGTCAAGTGTATTCTAAAAAATAGGAAACATTCCAATGTAGATGCTGTTACTGACCTTATTATGATTAGGTTATGCTTATCTATACAAATAAATAAAATTGAAGTGTCTGTTTTCGTGTTGATTTGCGTCGTTTTTTTTTAAGTCGCGAGTGAAGTGGTTGTGACAAATAAACATTTTTTTAAATTTTGTCTGTCTGTTTGTTATTCCGGCTAATCTCCGAAACGGCTGGACCGAATACTGGGACTTTTGACGGGACTTTTACTGTTTGATAGTTGATGTATATGTTACGGTAAGTATGATTAGTTGAAAATTATTAATAACTAGCGGCCCGCCCGGCTTCGCACGGGTGGACATTTATTTTCCCCTAATTCACCCCCCCACCTAATTTTTCTTCACCTCTTTATAATATTAGTGTGGATTATCTATAATTATTATTAATTACTGAAAGTCGAGGTAAAAGTAAGAAATTAAACACATGTATCGGTGATTAATAACAATGTAAGCTTAGTGCCGATAAATGTAATAATAGACGCTTAGCGTTTTTCGGAGTCCATGATTGTATAATTTTTATCTGGGATATTATTAATCGGGCGAATAATTCAGCCACAGTTCAATCACTAGGTATTCAGCCAGTTTTAATTATATGACTTCATAAATAAAACAATTGAACATTTTGTTTAGTTAGGGTTTATTATTAAGAAAAAAATATATTTTACAATATCATAAGGCTTTTGGGGAATAAGGTGGTTAGTGTACTAACCACCGTGGCTGTGGGCGTGAAAAATAATCAAAACAGGAATGAGAAAGAAAATGTTACTACAGCCTAACTATAATGAATAACTTATTTCCTGAGAAAATGTAAAAAACATGCTTTATCTTTACGAATGCAAAGAGGGACTTTTAGTGCTGAATTTCTCGCATCTTCGTGAAGTAGATCGTTCTGGCTGAAATGATGATATGTAAGAGTCATGTAAATCAGGGGCAGAAGACGAGTAGTTTTTATAGGTAGGCTTTTTGTATTCCCATCTCCAAATTCAGAGAAAGAAATATTTCTATTTCTTCAAGCGTAGTAGGAGTATAAGGTTTCCTTTTTGCGTAGCATACAGATTTGTTTAAAAGCAAATTATTTCAAATAGATCCTCTGACCAAAACAAGCGAAATAGCTGTGTAGGTGTGACACTATCTAAATCTTTTGTATGATTTGGAATACCTCCACCTCCTGTTTAGTCACTCGGTTCTTCCATTCTGAAATTCTTCTGCCAGTTTGGTTCCGCTACAACAGTTTCATTAGACGACGCTGAAACACTCGTAGTAGGGACATGACTATCTGAAGTATGGCAAAATTTGATAAAGGTACGTCGTCATCCGAGGCAAATTCATCATTCAGTCCTGTCTGTAGCTCTGGGGGTATGTCGCCGAGCACATCACAGTTAGCAGTCCATCATTGTATACTTCATTTGGTTCCGGACTACACTCACTCTCACCCTCTGAAGGAATGTCTTCTAAAAGAACGTCGTGAATGTTACGTTCATTCGGCACACGCGACTTTCTGAAAAATAACATATAAATTCATCTATCTATTTCATCTACAAAACGAATAAAATAATACCAACTATGGCCACAGTGGTTAGTAAACTAAACACCATTTATTAGCATTACCACCACATCCACGCACCACCACCACAGTCACTACCACCACACCACCACACCTCCATTTTACCACCACCATTTTTAAAAATTTATTTATTTAGGAGGTTATTTACAAAAAAACTATAAAAGGTACAGTTTATTTTTTATAATAAATCAATTGAAATAATTCTAAATAACAGAGAAATTATATCGAATTCATAACATAATAAACACTCTTACCTTTATTATCGAATTTTAAAATATTCCGTGAAAAAAAGTACTGCAGAAAATTTTCAATTTGTTGAATAAACGTAACCGTCGCACCTCACCGCCAAAGTTTCGCAACACACGGTTAACAATGACTTTAAAAAACATATTAATAGTCCAGCGCTTCGTCGATACATGGCGTGGAAATATACTTTAAACAAGCGAGAATAAAGTTATTAGAACAATTACCACCAAACCAGAAACAGTTGGACGACTAATATACTGAATGGGTGACTTTTATGCCAAGTAAGTAACTATTTATCCGGCCATTGCGGCAAGGAAAACATAGGAAGCAAGAGCGAGTGAAGCTAGCTCGGGATTGTGGCACCCCGAATCGGACTGATTAGATTCCAAACTCTCCCTCTCTCTTCTGATTGATTAGTGAACGAACTAAGATCCCCTTCGTGTTAGGTTACTTTAAACTCTTTAAACGCTGCGGGGCAACGTCGACTATGACTTATCTACAATCTAGTGGTTAATAAGCTTTAGTTTTTTTCTGAATCTTTGAATTATCACACTGATCGTATTGAAGAACTAGTAACTCAAATATTTGTAGTCTAAAGTCACCGTTTTAAACATTAAGTTTAGAATTCTCCCACTGTTTGTCGCCCACTCAGTATTTCAGTTGCCCATATTCAGTATTTTTGACACCTTCAATTTGAATTTATTTTCGCTCGTTTAAGTACTACCCAATTTGTGTTTTCAAGTTGCCGTTTGAAACATTTGTATTCGCGCACTGTTTGTCACCCACTAAGTATTTCAGTAGCCCTTATTAAGTATTTTTGATACCTTTAATTTGAATTCATTTTCACTCGTTTACTTGTCGTATACTATCATTTTTATTTTATCTGTTCTTGTTTGATTTATGTAAAACCAAAGAATAAAGAATTTTGCATGTAAGTTTCTTTTAGTTTTGTATTTGAAAGTACCGTGGTATTATTAATAAATTCCTGCTGGACCAATAACTTCGAGTCTTATTTTATTTTATTACTTTTACCGACGAGAGTACTGAATTATTAATAACAGCTACTAAAAGTGATGAATTTCAATTTTATATTAACATTAACCAAATCATGAGGTTATAAGTAATAATTTTTAAATAATCACACTTAACGTAACGTACAGACGCCAGCACATCAAGCTACTACAATCTGTCAAATTTCTTCAATAGATTTTCAACTTTATCTCTTAAAGCATTAGGTTCAAGGTTGGTCGTGAAAATCTGATAGGTTCGGGTAGGTTGACCTGCTGGCGTCTGTACAATAAGGAGTAACTACTTTTATATTAGAAAAAGAGTTCGGCTTTCGTGCCAGAAAAAGAAATCATTAAAATTGTTATCTAACAAAATCCGATTCGAATATGGAGGTAATAGCTATAATATAATATATCGAGGTCATACCGTCTTCAAGGTTCCCCTAACTGAGCTTATAACAAATGTACAACCCTCCCCTTTTTTGGCATTACGAATCATATCTACGAAACTTTGATCTCGAGAATTGCCGACATGATCAGCTGAAAACAAATAAAAGATTAATAATAGTTTCATTTAGATTTATCATATATGTATGTATGTATAAATAGTTGGATATCACTTGTTTACCTTTCAACTCCGGGAATAGTTTAAGTAAGAAACGTTTTTTTTTAATGTCACTAACGGTCGTGAATACTTCACAGCCGTGAGCAAGAAGTATGGATAACACAGCTTGTCCCAAAGCTCCAGCCCCTCCATGTACTAACACAGAGACATCAGGAGTCAGCTCCTTGCCATATTTGATTCCCTATAACAAAACAGGATTGGTAAATTCTTTTACTAGTCCTCCTCTTGATCTAGATTCTCGCCGATTGTTTGATGATTACACTGTCTCAATGCTGTGGTTATTAGTAGGAAATACAGACTCGGGTACAGAGTTCCATTCTGATTGTGTACGTAATAAATGCGAAGAAGAAGTGCTGAGTACGACTTGTCCGTTGTCAACATATCAAGCAAACGCGGAAGAGTCCTTGCAGACCTATCGGTCTTCTATATTCAGAGGACCAGTATTGCAAGAGAGGTGGTGGAATCAGTGAAACAATGAACTACGAAATGATTGTTGCTAGAATCCAAGTGTAAACTCACGAGACAGTAGAATGCGTGTGCGTAGGCGAGCGGTACGGTGGCAGCGTCCTCGAGGCTCCAGTGCGCCGGCACCGGCCACAGCAGCTCCGGCTGCGCGCGCACCACGCTGCCGCAGGCACCGTTTCGCACCAGGCCCATCACGCGCTCGCCGCTGTAACATAACATGTATCAGATTCTTTATAACTTTTTAACAATGCTTAAGTCACAGATCTGGCCATAATATAAGGCTTGGCACCTCTCCACAGCCGACAATAGGTGCAAAGCAAGAAGAGCTTCCAACTAAAAATGAGTTGTTTGTTTCTGTAAAGCACTAACTGATGGAGAAAGACCCATCACCGGCGGCGCCGCGGCAGTGTTAACAGCCAGCGATCACCTATTGATACAAATGTGTATCTCTTTAACTGACACGAGACCTATATCACCTACTGCACGTTTCTTGAGTGAGAAAATAAATGATGGCGAGTCGCGTCCTCGTCGGTGTTAAAACATATGCCTAATGAAAAAAGTCTTTTCATAATTATTTCTCTCTTTTAAACTTTTTCACACCAGCTGTATTAAAAATTTCATTACCTCTCTGTTGTTCCACTGAAATCCATGCCATAGTTGTATTCTTCACTATGTTTTTTTCCAGTTGCTTTCATAATGTCCGTGTTTGATATTCCGGCGTAATGGACCTGAAAATGTTCAAGCAATTTTTTTAAATTAATTTTTTTTATAAATTATTTGGCTTTAGGTGCGCTTGGTGTCTCCTCCAAGATCTGCTGTTTAAAGCAATTATGATATTGTTTGAAGAAGTTTCTTTAGAAATTTGCACTACATTTGTATACGTATTTTTCTGTTTTGTTCTTGTCTGTTAATAAACGTGTACAAACTGTTAAAAAAGTCAGTAATAATGTACAACAGTATTCACAATCATTGTACGAACCGTGACTGGTACTCCAGAGCTACATGTCTCCGCAGCATCGACCCACTCCAAAGAATTTAAATCCCCGACTTGTGCGGATTGTAACGTCACCTTGCTGCTCACTGTCGCGCTCTCCTGTGCTGGTACGTAATACTCTCCTCCCCAATTACCCTACAATTAAAATTTATTGTGAATTGATTGAAAAACTTAATTTGACAAAAAAACACTTCGTCTATTTCAATATCAACAATGTTTACACTCACATGATCCAGAACGGTGAACGCTAGATCGATATCCGGTAGATCGTCCAAGAAGAAATTGTTGCCTTCATCATTATTGACAGTTACTAGGTAAACATTGTTACGTTGTTCATCTTTCCTCCAACATTGTACTAACTGTTTGAGGGCGGAGGGGACAGGGTAGGGGGCAATGATGAGAAGGCGATGGCGGGGGGATAGATTGGAGCGGGCGGCGGTGAGGAGGGAGAAGTCGAAATGCTCGCGCACTGTGATTGTGGTGGTGGGCACGGCCACGTTACTCGGCCGCCAGCGCACCAGATCCAGGCGAGAGCTAGCGTTGCTGTGAGCCGACAGTTGACGATACAGAGATGACGGCCGGACGCTACTTCCACACACATCGTCTTCTTCGCTCACTATGAAGGAGTCTTGTCGTACCATTCTATGTAGCATTTGGCACATCTGTAAATATTTAAGAACAATGTAGTTTCCTTGCCAAATCACCATGACACAAACGAAGCAAAAATGGGTTCTTACGTTGTCGTCGGTTGATAGATTACGGACGATAGCAAGGTCTGCAGTCTTTAGTGAGCTATCACTATTCTTTGTTATGTTCAAGACTCCTAGATTTAATTCTTCGTAACTAACGTTGACACCATAAACATTGGCTCCAATGTTCTTCATTTCATCAAACACGGAACCTTTCATTTGGTTGTTTGTGATACCAACAACTTTAATTAAGTCTTTATTAACATTTTCGGCAACCATTTGCAGGAAAATGTGAAGACTTGTGTATGTTGAAACCTGTTAATAAAAATGTCATTTTTTACATTCATCATTTTATTTATAACTAGCTGTGCCCGCGACTTCGTTCGCGTGGATGTCGGAACTTAACAATGTATTTTTTTGTGCGAAGCGCTGTTGGAGGATTCCGATACAAATCATTTTTTTTTTTATTTATGCTAGTGCTTCTTTATAAACAATATTAGCTGTGGAACCATCTGGAGCGTACACAAAAAGGTTATTGGGGTTGTTTACGCGAGAAAGAGCTACGTATAGTTGACCATGGGAAAAGCATCCAATACTTAGGTCCACCCCCGCAACGGATAATGTCTGGCCCTGAGCTTTATTAATCGTCATGGCATAACAGAGACTGACTGGGAATTGCACTCGTTTGAAAGAGAAAGGAAAGTTGTTAGGAATTATAGGTATTCTTGGAATAAAAACAATATCACCAGCGCCGCAACCGGTTAATATTTCAGCTTCGATTATGTTTTGCTGCAGATTTGTGACTTTGAGCCGTGCCGTTACAAAGTTTGGAGGACATCAATTTCTGAGGAGAATTATTGGTAAACCGATTTTTAAAGCTATTTTGTGGGCTGGAAGTCCGGGTGTGTTGAGGTGAACGTCAGATTCGCCGGTCAACAGTCGTATGTAGCTTTGAAATTGTGCCTATAAATTACTTATCAATTACTTATATTAGCTTACCATGATGAGAGAATTGCTTATTTCATAAGTAAAAAGAATTAAAACATTTAAGGTTGACCAGCCATTCTGATATCAGAATGGCTGGTTAATCTCTGTAGAGTAGTAACTATGAGGAATTACTGAAATTTTCATGGGCGAAAGATTGCTTATCAATTGCTTATTTCACAATTTATAAACAAAGGCCCTGTTTATTCACTCTTTACGCTAGCCAGGAGTTTAAAAGCCTCTGCGCCTGTTAAAGTATGGGAGCAAACTGACGTATGTTCGTACTTGTTACTTTATTTTCTGTAATAGCCAAATGGTGCCTAGTTCTATATTATTTGTAATCATATCATCTTCCTGCCCTTGTCAAATGTTATTTGGGGTCGGCGCACCACGCCACGGTATCCTTTAATCCTTTTTTAGCGGTTCCGTACCCAAAGGGTAAAACGGGACCCTATTACTAAGACTCCGCTGTCTGTCTGTCTGTCTCCAGGCTGTATCTCATAAACCGTGATATCTAGAAAGCTGAAATTTTCATAAATGATGTATTACTATTGCCGCTATAACAACAAATAATAAAAAATAAAAAATAAAAATTAAGTGGGGCTCCCATTGTATTGTATAACGGGCTGGTGTCCACAACTCCACGTCAAATGCGCGTATTCTGCGTGCGGGTGGGAAATTCATTCGATCCACCCCAGCTCCCCGAGAAAAGCCAGCAGCGCCTTGATGTCGCTGACCATCTCGCGGAGAGTACCTGGGTTACCGAAGTACTTTGCCCTGTATGATGCAACCTCTGGGCAGTGCAGAAGCACGTGGGCTGCTGTCTCATCTTCCTCCATGCAGGCTCGGCACAGGGGGCTGTCTGTGACTCCTATGGCAAAGAGGTGTTTGTTAAAAGAGCCGTGTCCAGTGATGGCGGCTGTAATTGTGCGCAGCTGTATTTTAGTCAGCCGAAGCGCCTTTTTCGTGAAGCGGCCGTCGATGGTAGGAAGTGCATCCTTGGCCTGCCTACACTCACCATGGTTTAGCCACAGTTTGTGGTGTTGTTCACTGGTTCGTTTCCTTACCAGTGTGCGTAGGTACCCGAAGGGGAGTGGCACTATGGGTTCAGGTCCCATTGCTGCCATGCTCGATCCCCTTCTAGCGAGTTCGTCCGCTGCGTCGTTGCCTCGGGACTCGCTGTGTCCCCTTTATCCATTGAATGGTTATGTTATTGAGATGACCAACCTGGTTCAGACGTTGATGACACTCGTGTATTAACCCAGAGTTGACTGTGTGGTTGTTTAATGCCAGTAGTACAGCCATGCTGTCTGAGAGTATTCGAATTGAGTGGTCCACCACTTCCCTGGCTAAGATGGCTGATGCCGCCAGGGCAATGCCCATGCATTCTGCCTGAAATACTGTGTTATGGACCCCCAATGGTGCGGCTATGTGGATGTTGAGATCCTCCGAGAAGACTCCAGCTCCAGTACCGGTACCTGTCTTAGACCCATCCGTGAAGACCCGTACTTCCGCGGGGCTTAGGCCCTCGCAGCGGTGATCCTCGTGGAGTTGGATTTTGTATTTTTTGTCGAATACGAATTGCTTAGGTATCCGATCGTTAATCGCTTTCGCTAGGGGGAACTCGTTATGAAATCCCTCCAGTATCGCAGTGTGCTGTGTGTACTTCTTACCCCAAAGTTGAAGTGTTTCAAGTCGTACTGCCGCCATCGTCGCTTCCTGCTGTATGAACAGATCGAGCGGGGGGAGCCCTAACATGGCTTCTAGAGCCGCGGTCGGGGTAGTCCGCATGCAGCCTGTAGTCGCCATGCAGGCAAGTCTCTGCATACGTTGCAGTTTGTTGGAGGCTGTAGCTAGTTTAGTGCGGGGCCACCAGACCACTGCCCCGTAAGTAATCATGGGTCGGATCACCGTGGGGCTCCCATACAACAGATATGATTTTTTTGCCGTTTTTATAGATAATGGTACGGAACCCTTCGTGCGCGAGTCCGACTCGCACTTGGCCGGTTTTTCTTTCATATCATTCCTCACACAATCCATCCATCGTTTCCTTGGTCTTCCTCTCCCTCTCCATCCATCAACATTTATATTCATCATATATTTTATTATTCTCACCAGACTCAGTAATTAGAAAAATGTGTTTGCGTCAAATTATTATAAAAATGTTATTTAAGTTACATAAAGTTATAACGCACATGATTTGGAGATCACCTTATAAGCAAGAAGATGCTTGTGTTAGGTGTTGCTTGTGGCTCTTCCACTGAACATTAAACAATGTGTGCAATTGAAAAAATACTATAAATAATAGTGTTATTGGGGTATTCCATCAGGAATTTCTCAATAGCAGTCCCGGAAACTAGATTTGTGCCCGGTTGGTGGAATAGAATTTAATAGGCTCGCCCCCTATCACATGGGACTTCAACATAACGAACAGCGAAATGTGGGTGTACCATAAGGTACACCTCTGCCTAACCCGTCGGGGATTACAGGCGTGATGTTATGTTATGTGTGAGAACTGACTGGCTGATCAAAATGTGATAATATGGGTGATGACTTCAAAATGCGTCCTTTTGGGTACTGTAATTCTGGGCGCAGAGATCCGAAACAAAATTAAATTAGGCGACGATATATGGCTTTAAACCGTTTATTTTGGCCCTATACAACCTTCTCTTCAAAGTAAACCATCACACGCACGGCACTGAACAAACAACATATAATTGACCGTGTGAGAAGCATGGACTGCACAATTGAATGCCTGTCACTTTTATGGTTTGGTCCTGGGATCTGTTAATTGTCATTGTAAAAGCCAGGGAAATTGTAACCTCTTAAATTGAAATGGTAAGTTATTACTACTACTACTACACTACTACTACTACTACTAGTTGAACTAGCGAACCCTGGTTTACGATAGGCTACTTATACCTGTGACAAATCGTTTGAAATAGCCGTTCTATTCTAATGCAAGCAATGACAGTAGTCAGTTGTCAAACAGTAGCCCCCTAAGTAAATAGCGCGATAATATATAGTCTATGTGTTATTCCAGACTATAATCTATCTCTGTTCCAAATTTCATCCAGATCCGTTCAGCCGTTCTGGCGTGATTGAGCCACAAACATCCATCCAAACTTTCGCATTTATAATAGTAGTAAGATAAGAAGTAAGAAGTAAGATAAGATAGTAAGAAGTAAGATAGATGTTATGTTATTTATTTGTACGACTACATAAATAAATAAGAATAATTTTATTAGACGTTTTTCAATAAAAAAAACCCGTTGTCTTTCATTTTTATCTATATTTATATACACTCACATTTTTCTAATTACTGAGTCTGGTGAGAATAATAAAATATATAATGTATATAAATGTTGATGGATGGAGAGGGAGAGGAAGAACAAGGAAATGATGGATGGTTTGTGTGAGGAATGATATGAAAGAAAAAGGATTAAAGGATACCGTGGCGTGGTGCGCCGACCCCAAATAACATTTGACAAGGGCAGGAAGATGATATGATTACAAATAATATAGAACTAGGCACCGTTTGGCTATTACAGAAAATAAAGTAACAAGTACGAACATACGTCATTTTGCTCCCATACTTTAACAGGCGCAGAGGCTTTTAAACTCCTGGCTAGCGTAAAGAGTGAATAAACAGGGTCTTTGTTTATAAATTGTGAAATAAGCAATTGATAAGCAATCTTTCGCCCATGAAAATTTCAGTAATTCCTCATAGTTACTACTCTACAGAGATTAACCAGCCATTCTGATATCAGAATGGCTGGTCAACCTTAAATGTTTTAATTCTTTTTACTTATGAAATAAGCAATTCTCTCATCATGGTAAGCAAATATAAGTAATTGATAAGTAATTTATAGGCACAATTTCAAAGCTACATACGACTGTTGACCGGCGAATCTGACGTTCACGTGTTGAGGGAATCCAAAAATTCTACGGGGTAGTGCGTGGCGTCATCTTCTTCCATAACTGTATTTATAGAGGTGTATTCTCTACTATTCCCGGACACATGAATCAATATTTTTAAATTAATTGCCGTAGCTTGGACATTGCGAGGAGTTAAAATAGCTCGCTGACATAGCCAAGAATCGGCTTGATTTCCCATGTTTGTGGAATCTCCGTACACAGAAGGAATTAGCTCCTGTTGTGATGTAACGCAAGAACAGAGATAATCAACCAAAATAACTTTGCCATCTTCTTGTACGGGGTATGTGCCATCGCCTATTTGTAACAATAAATTGGGAAACTCCTGTGCATTTTCGCAGCCTCGCAACTGTGCACGCATATGTACACTCAGGTGTGTAGATGATATATTGCGCCATAAAACAGAACTCTTCAGACAGGCAGCAATTTCTCCGGCTCTCGTTCCTCGGGGTACTATCGGGAGTGTCTGCCGAAAATCACCGCAGAACAGCACCGTGATGGCTCCCATCGGCCGGTCATTTTGCCTTATGTCCTGTAAAGTTCTATTCACTGCTTCTACAGCTTTGCGGTTTGCCATAGTGCACTCGTCCCAAAAAATTAAAACACAATCGCATAAAACCCTTGCTTTATCGCTATTTCGCGATATGTTGCAAACCGGGCTTTCCGTGCGGTCTAAGTCGATAGGAATTATAAATGTTGTGTCTGCCGTTTTTCCTCCAGGCAATAATGTGGCTGCTATCCCTGAAGAGGCGACAGCAAGGGAAATTTTATTTTGGTTCTGTAGTGGCACTACAAAAAGTACTTCAGCAACATAGAACAAAAAGTACTACAGCGCCATCTATGACGCAGAGGATGAACTAAAACTCGAAATATATATAAATTCTGCATCGCGCAAGTAAAGTTATTTGTGACTTAAGACTATACAGAAGAAACCGACAACAACTGTTGGGCAGTAGCCCACCAGACATAACACCCGTCTGATCGGAGGATCCTCCCTTTTCAATGATGGTTGAAGAGCTTTACACCCTGTTCTCCATACCCCCAAATTGGTGACCCCGAAATGGACGTCAGCGCAGCCTTCGAGCAACGTGACGTCATCAACATCACTTCCTCAAGCTTCCTCAAACTTCCTCAAGTTTTCGAGCAGCGAGTCATATAGCCAGCCAGCTTCAAAATGGGTATTCCTGACCACCAGCATGCAGCGGAAGCACATTCCTGGTCAGCACCCTCAGCCTCATAAAGCTACCTTGGCACTGCACTTTCGGCCGGTTGAGAGCTGTACCTCCCGGTCGATGCGAGCAGTCAGCCACATCGCGGCGCTGTACCACGTCCGACGCAACGGAGCACATGCAGTGCCGACCCCGACTAAACGGGTTCGCACTACCGCCGCAGACAGTTCCGACTCACCGTGAACAATGCGGCAACGACTTTCCACTGGCCTGGCAATCAACGACTCATTCTACTACCGACCCTAGTCTCCGCGGGGGAGTGATGTAGCGGCACTACAAAAAGTACTACAGCGCCATCTATGACGCAGAGGATAAACTAAAAATCTAAATATATCTAAATTCTGCATCGCGCAAGTAAAGTTATTCGTGACTTAAGACTATATAGAAGAACCCGACAACAACTGTAGGGCAGTAGCCCACCAGATATAACACCCGTCTGGTCGGAGGATCCTCCCTTTTCAATGGGGGTTGAAGAGCTTTACACTCTGTTCTTCATACTCCCAAAGTTCCTTATTTGAGCCAAAATAACTTTGGTTAGGAAAGTTTTACCTGTTCCGCCCGGTGCGTCTAAAAACAGGATTTCACCCGAGGCGTTTTCTACACTGCAGCATACCCTATCAAACGTCTGGCACTGATTCTCTGTCTTTGCGCAGCCATTTTGTAAAATTTCTGCGAGTTCCACGGGATGATAACTAATTTCTGATACGTACTCTCTGTTAATACGTTCCCCATCGACTGTCGGTGTGGGCAAACCGTATTGACTGATCGGGTTCCCTGGTATACTTATAACTATCTCTTTAATAGCCAATAAGGACCTGTTGTGACAAATTTCACGTACCCTATAGGTCAGGAATTTCTCCATCAGTATTTAGTTAAACATGCCTCAATCAGAAAATAACGTCACACGCACAATACCATCTATCGAATATCTATATTCAATGCTGCACGCAGTTGATGTCTAGATATAGTCCAGTCTGAGTTCGATAGATGGCGCTGTTTTAATATTTTACTTCGGAAACACTATTATAATTTTATTAGGTAATTTACATTTTTCTTTCTTTCTATTTATAAGGTGTGAACTGATTACGATGAAACAAAAAACTTAATGTTCAATTACTTCACTTTACGCACATATTGTTGTGTATAAAAGTTACGGGAAGTTGTGAGACCAACTGCACATAACCCTAATTTTACTTCTGTAACACTTTAAATTCAAATATCTTTTGATAGACTGAACCGATTGCAATGCAACAAAAACTAAATGTTACTCCAAGTTACGCTCAATCGTTGTGTATAAAAGTTATCTACATTGCTTTTGTACATTTTACGTGATGCCCGAACAAATACACAGACAAACAGACAAAAATTCGAAAAATGCTGGAAATGGGTTCTATTGGTTGTCCTTTAACACCCTGGCTATTATTTTTGGAATTTTTTTCGATGTACAAAAACGACTTTTCTACAGTTTTATTATATGTATAGATTCAAATCATGATCACCTTTCTGACCTTAATCATTTTATTTGCGCAGCATGTCTTCATCTTTCATACATTTCTATCAACTATCATCTCAGGAGCCACTCGCAGTCTTCCCACACAATCCTTATATATATATTTCATAATCCGAGTAACGATAAAATTTTAAAAGACTAAATCATAGTCACACTTACTTGTGGGTGTACTTGGAAATAAGGAACGAATTTCAATGCCTGTAACGCCATGTCCCTTTTATTAACAGCTGGTAAATTACGGTATTTGATGTTTTCTATCGTTAGTCCTCCACATCTGAAAATGGCGAAAAAGGAAATCAAATACCTACCTAAAGCGTAGTTTACCAAATGGTTAAATTGTGTTAAAACATTTTAGTTTACCTTACAAAATCATATTGTTCTAACACTTCAGCCTTATACAGAACTTTGTCCTTTGAAATGATCTTCACGTTGAGATGCTTCTCCACATCCACACCGATTCTGCTGATGTGAGTGGGCAGGGTGACTCCGTCGTGCGGTTGTCGCAGCATGTGTAGCTGCAGCAAGCCGTCGAGGAACGTGACCCAGTTGTCGCGCCACACCAGCGAAGCTTCGTTCAGAGAAGCGCTGGCGGCTTCGATAGTACGGAATTGGCCACTATGGAGGAAAATTATAATTTGATTTGTCTCGTGTGTGTTAATGGATCCTTCACGGAGACGCCAATCAAGCATTCTGTACATCAAACTAAGTAACTCTACGCTAAAATTATTGCTGGGAAATGACTTTTTTTGGATGAAAAATTAGGTTTATGGTAAAACCGGGGCTGCGGGACTGTTCGAAAGAGATACCGCGGCCCTAGAACACAAAAGGCAAAGAAGGAACATGGATGGGTTTTAGTATAGTACAAGTATGACACTCCCTTCCGCTCCGCCCAGAGCGGGTGGGGTCATTTGATGAGTTCCCATCCGAAAAAAAAGGTTAAAACTCAATGTTACGCACTCAAAACGTTGCGCTGATGATTGCATTGAAAAGTTAAGGGATCGTGGAGGTATTTAAAGTAAAGTAATGATAATTATTTAAAAAAAAAAATAACTAACGATAACTATTTATAAAAAAAAAAAATGTGAAAAGGTTGTAATTATGACCTCCAACATCTCCGTAACTAGAAGGTCCCAGGTATTGTCAAGAAAAAAATAGTGATCGCAATGACGGGGAGAATAAGTGCCTATCGGCTTCGTTAAGGGGTCTTTTAAACCTATTATAGATTTAATAGACCTACTGGAAATCTCGTAAGAGCATGCTATGGTACACTTGAGTCATGGACTCGGCTCTCTAAGCCCACACTTTGAAAGTTGTCTTCCATTTGGCCTAGCAATGTGTTATTTTGAATGAAGATTTTTCTTCATACATTCTTTTGAATGACATGTGACCTTTTTCTCTGCCTCGGATCTATCAAGATCTGGATTCTATTACTCAGACTGATCTGATTTCATAGCCCACAACTTCATTTTTATTTACATTATAAGTCATTTAAATTATTTAGCTGTCTTACCTGTACGAGTATTCTCGTTGACGCAACAAGTCATAAATATCTTCGGCGGTGAGGTTCATGTCTTGACTTTCGTTAAATTCTATTTCTACTTTGTTAATGTCTGGTTTAAAAACCGCGATCTTGCCTGTCGCTACTTTAATTTGATCGTCAAGTACCTGTAAAATGTAATTCTTATTATCGTTTTGCTGTCATGCTGGAAAGAAAGATATGGGTAGGTACTGATGTTGTATAGTACAGTTTGCCAATAAGTAAGTCACGTGTTGGTGAGTGATCATAGCGTAAATAAGCATAAAAACAAAAGGCATTACATGTTGCTATCACACAGACAAGGCTGAAATGCCTCACGTGCGTAAAATGTGTACAGCCCCTTGAGGCTCCGATCACGTGACTTGTAACACGACTTGCGTGTAACGCGCTAAGCGCACGCTTCACGTATCCCGCCCGTTTCCGTAAGTTGCTTCGCAGTCACTCGTGGCATGCTCTAAACAATTTTATTCCTTTCGTTTCAAGAGGGGTTTGAACATAATTGAAGTAATATCATCTCCGGGGTGGTGCAGGTAAGGCTGGATTTATTGAAGCCGAAAGAGTACAAAGAACTTGAAAGTATGTTCAAGAAATCTTTACCAGTCTCTATAAGGAAGTCCAGACCAGACTAGACAGAGATAATTTCAAAACGTGCATTTAAGATAACCATTACGCAAGCAAACTCTCATGGCAAGATGTTCTTCAAACTATTTATATCCACGCATATTTAACGAAGCCGTAAAGAAGTGCAACATAATTAGTGTCCGACCGAAACATGTTTTTTTACCGAAACCGAAACCGAAAGTTCGGTTTTGATAATAGTTTCGGCCAAAACCGAAACTTTAATAAACGTGATTAAAACGTTGAATGAAATGTCAGTGGGCCGTTCTTTCCAGATATTATGAATAATTAAATATCTCGCTGGCCTAATATTATAGGGTTCTACGTTTCACTTTTATCGAATTCAAATTTCAACATTGTCATAGTGAGACTGGGTCTAAATTAAACTACCCTAAAAAGTGAAAATGTAACATTAACTGTAATACTGAGGCAGCGACTTGTTAATTGTAGATGGTATAAAATAAAACAAGTTTATTAGCAAAATTCAAATTTACTTATTACTATAGCAATCTTTTCGTTCTACATAACATTTTAAATGTTACTTGTACTTTTTATTAAAGAGATTTATAAACTATAATTTATTAGGTACCTAGTTTAAGTTGTACATTACAATTCTATTAAATATTGTTTTTTTTTATATAAAATTACGTATTATTCAGCACTTTGTGTTGTAATTATTGAGATCTTATACTTTTATTTTTCTAAATCTAAATCACCTTTGTATGATTATCACATTTTAAACTTTTTTATACAACTGACACAATTTTACTTCTTTCGGATTGCAATTGCTTGACATCTAGACACTGAAGGTGAATTTATTGTAACAGGTCTAAATTTACATTTACAGAGATACTTATAAAAACTGAAAAAACAAAAAATACCGTTTAAACAATTTACTTTAGTACTTTGGTTAGTGACTTCTCTTTTGCCATTTGTGCGATGTTGAATCTTCTTTTTTGAGGAACCTACAAAAATCTGCCATCATAACTAGATCCCACCATCCTGGGTATCTTATTTCTATTGTTCGCTCATCTTGATGGAACCTCTGTCTTTGTTCACCACTCACCGCACCAAGATTTTCAGGAGAAAGTCTAAATGAGAGTGTAGAAAATGGATTTTGGGCGACATTCTGCATCCAAAGTTTCGTGGGGGATAGGTCGCGATGCTGCTGGCAAATTTGAATATATTATTTATGTTTATCCTTCTTGGAGTATCTGGAGATATCATTTACATGATTAGAAGGCTATGGCCACAACAAAGGAACTCCAAAAGGCATTCTCTATTGTGTATCTTTCATCCACTTCAAAAGTCCCATGTAACAAGAAATACAACACATTTGAGGTGCCCACGACTTTTCAAGATCTCTAGTCCTAAATCTAAAATAGGAGCAGTAAGCTGCTATTATCACTTCCGTATTTTTTTTAGATCTGTCACTACATAACGTCTGCACACGTAACAAAATTCATTTATGTGGATTTTTACAACATATTTTTGTTCACAAGCCATATATTTATGCGGTACAATAATAGTACTTATTGAATACCACGAACACACAATTAAAATTATCAATTTGTAGCGGCACTACAAAAAGTACTCGGCAACATAGAACAAAAAGTACTATAGCACGATCTATGACGCAGAGAATAAACTAAAACATCGAAATACATCTAAATCCTGCACCTCGCAAGTAAAGTTATTCGCGACTTAAGACTTTATAGAAGAACCCGACAACAACTGTCGGGCAGTAGCCCACCAGACAATAACACCCGTCTGGTCGGAGGATCCTCCCTTTTCTATGGGGGCTGAAGAGCTTTACACCCTGTTCTTCATACCCCCAAACTGGTGACCCCGAAATGGACTTCAGCGCAGCCTTCGAGCAACGTGACGTCATTAACATATCACTTCCTCAAGCTTTCGAGCAGGGAGTCATATAGCCAGCCAGCTTCAAATGGGTATTCCTGACCACCAACATGCAGCGGCCATATCAAACTACCTTGGCACTGCACTTTCGGCCGGTTGAGAGCTCGATCTTCCGGTACACGCGAGCAGTCAGCCACATCGCGGCGCTATACCACGTCCGACGCAAAGGAGCACAAGCAGCACTGGCGCCGACTCAAGGGATTCGCATTACCGCCGCAGACAGTTCTGACTCACTGTGAATAATGCGGCAACGACTTTCCACTGGCCTGGCAATAAAACGACTCATTCTACTACCGACCCAGGTCTCCGGGGGGGGGAGAGATGTAGCGGCACTACAAAAAGTACTCAGCAACATAGAACAAAAAGTACTAGAACGAAGAACCCGACAACAACAGCCCACCAGACAATAACACCCGTCTGGTCGGAGGATCCTCCCTTTTCTATGGGGGTTGAAGAGCTTTACACCCTGTTCTTCATACCCCCAAAAATTAAACAAAATATGTCAAATTAACGTTTTAACTAGATCTTCAGAAAAATGTGCTTATTGCCGACTATTCTTCTTTTAGAAAAGTGCTATTATACAACTACTACGTCTGTCTCCCGTATTCATCATGAAACCAGCTTGATCGTATAATATCGAAATGATCAATACCAAGACTAACCGTAAGCGTACAAGATGGTCAAAATTCCTACTCAAATTGTCCTTATCTGACTTCCAAAATTTGATACAAACAATGAAATGAAATTACGTTACACGTCAATATTAATAGAAATGCTTTAAGTTATTCTTTCACCCATTTTATTTCGTAAGTACCTACAATCATTATTAGTTATTGTTACATAAACTAAGACGAATTCTAAAGCGAATTATAAGTGCGGAAGTTTACTTATTTCATTAAACGTAATGAAATAAGTAATCTGTTTGTAAATTATGAAAATAAGCGTTGAGAATTACACTATGATATGACAGATTCATAATAAAAACAAAATGAAATAATATAAAAAATAAAAATAAAATTCATTTATTTCAGGCACGAGCCCATACTAAAGACAAATTTCCAAAAGACAAAGACAAAAAATTAAAATAATAATATAAATAAATAATAAAAAATTCAAATAATTCCCGGACCTAATTTCACAATAAAAACTAAGTAAAGAAAATGAAAATAAAGAAAATGAAATAAAATTACATTATAAATAATAGTATTAATTAAAAATTAAATTAAAATCGTTAGCAAGAATGTTGACAGCCATATACAAAGAAATAATTAGCTTCATTTAAGGCTCTCAATATTCCATTGTCAGAATCATGTACACGGCTCATAAAGGAGGCCCTCGCTTTACGCAATACAGCATGGAAACCGTCTACTCTGTTCTCTGCAAACATGCCGGACGCACTACGCTTAGCGCCTCCACGGTAGCCCAAATATACACCTAAATGCGGTGTTATATTGCACACGTAAGGTGTTATAAGCGCGTTGTGTGTGCTTGTACCAGAGGTGGCCAGTGTAAAGCGACAGACAGTACGCATTGAACAGAATACCCTTCACTTGTTTGGTGCATTTAGCGAAACGCCGAGCAATCATGTTGCTTTTCGCTGCCAACATTCTCCTCTGTCTTTCTAAGTCCTCATCGTCTCGCAGTCTATCCGTTACGATATGACCAAGATATTTAAAACTTTTAACAACTTTTAATTTGGTGTTACTTAATGAAATATCGAGCATAGGTAATGGGCTGTTATCGTATCTAAATACCATCAATTCCGTTTTCTTTATATTGTATTTGAGACCATGCTTACTAGCGTACACTTCACAGATGCTCAGTAGCTTCTGCAACGCCTTGACAGAGGGGCTAAGCAAAACCATATCTTCAGCGTAACTGAGATTATTTACTGAAACATTGTCGATAGAACAGCCGACACCGGCTCTGCTCAGCTCCTCGATCAAGTCGTTAATATATAAATTAAATATGGGGATGTCAAACCACCCTGTCTCACCCCGGAATTGAGGGTATAATCACCGCATAGACTTTCTCGTTTCTCCCCACTTTACAGCGTTTGTTTGACCCTCGTACCAATATTTCATGACATTAATCACTTCAGGTGGTATACCTGCATTGTACATCTTATTCCACAGGACATTGTAATTTACAGAATCAAAAGCACGGCTTAAATCAAGAAAACAGGCATAAATATTTGTTTTTCTATCTAAATAGTACTGGACAGTTTTCTTTAACGAGAATATGGCGGTATCAGTCGAAAGATTCGAACGAAAACCAAATTGTGCATCGTGTAACTTTATGTTTTTCGATATATGTGGGTGGACTAACCTTTCAAATATTTTAGACAACACAGTTGCTAATGAAATAGGTCGATAATTATTAATATCCGATATGTCGCCTTTTTTATCTTTAACGAGTGGCACTACTACAGTTTTCATAAAACTCCTCGGCAAGTAACTGTGACTCAGAAATAAGTTGTAGAACCTAGAACAATATGATCCAGCGTCAGACCATCATGCCCCGGCGATTTACCGCGTTTCATTCCACGCACACATTTCCACACCATATCAGGTGTTACAGCGACACTCAGCTGATTAACCGCCGGCGCACAATAGCCGACACCTGCATCACACGGTTCACTAGCAAAACCTGTTTTGAATTGCCCGACAAACTCCTCCGCGATTTGTTTTGGTTCCTCAAAAACTATAATTAACGAAATACTTAATAGGAATTACTTACCATTATTCGGGGAACAAACACAAGCGTCACTTCACTAAGCAAAGTGTGAATCGCAGCCGGTCAGCGAGCGACGCCGAATTGCCAGCCGTGCCGATCGCACCCGACGTTATCCGAACTCGACCCGAAAGTCCAATGTTATAAGTTTAGGCGCGGCCGAAAGGTTCGGCTGTTCTTTGGCCGAAACCGAAACTTCGGTCGGACACTAAACATAATACAGCTCAAAATATCCCTGCGTAAAAAGATCATAAACAACTGGCTCCTAACACACTCCTACGACGAAACAGAAAGGATTATCTACAAATAGCTATATAAAAAGTGAGACCAACACAAACTGAAAGCACTCCTGATCTCACTAAGGTACACAAACGCACACACGCAACAAACTAATCTTGTTTGTATGAGTATTTTACCCATATTTTTTATTTTATTCACTTGACGGCGCTTTAATATTTAAATTAGTGTAAGTTAGATTTCATAGATGTCGCTGTTAGTTAAAGAGTGTCGTGAACATGAGTTATCTGTGTCTGCTACGTCACACTCACATCCAATCACACGACACTCAGACACAACACAGAGCGCTAGTGCGCAGTGACGCGACGATTTACTGGCAGTATGATTTGAGACTCGGTCGGGATCACACAAGCGTGCTACGCGTTCGGTGGAATGTCTTTTTTGTACTACCTATTTTGTTATTTATTTTATCTGTAATTACGTGGTGATTATTTTATAAGGAAAATAAATTTGGAATAAAAGTTATTGTGCTATAACTAGTGCCTCTCTTTTGTTCCCCCAACAATCCACGCCTATCTACAAAGTGCAACTTAATAATTTAGATTATAGATCTAATTAATATCGCTGATTAGGGCCTAGTTCCTTCACACTTTTAATAGTATTTTGCTTCTTTTTACTTTAATTCATTAACTTCATTTTTAGTTTTACTTTGTTAATAATCACCGTGTACGACCTTTTTGTATATAACGAAAATGTACAACCCTGATCCTCGAGATATAGACTATCGTCTAGTTTAGGGATCACCGTTCAAATTACTTGATTGTTAATAAATAATTTGAATTTGAATCACAGAAGTTTCAGCACATACCTCAAAACATCCAGTTCCTCTTTGCAATGCTACTCTAAGCTTCAGTTGACTCTGTGTGTCCATCACAGGTTGTGCATACAAGTGAACGTCACGGAACTCCACGGATAGCTGCTTCTTTGGAACACCCAGGGTCATAGCCAGGGTGTCCCAGACAGCCACCAGGGTTGATGCGAATGGATACACCGTTTTTTCTAGAAATAAAAACACATTTACTCAATGTTGCATTATTAGACAGTATCGTTAACAAAAGAACAACGATCGTCGAAAAATGTATGGTAGAGCGTCATTTTTCCTGTGACTGAATGAGATTGAGCTAGGTACATAATCAAGTAGGAGGGTATACAGTGCTTCATAATAACAGTCAATGATAGCTTAATACCCTTTGACATGCCTACGCCGTTCTGTTTTTTTATTTAACTATCGTGAATTTATTAGGTTATAGATTACTCAAAAAACAAAAATGAAATAAGCATGCTATATAGTAGGTACCTCTAATGACATGTCCTTTCAGATGTTCATTTTCCTTGTCGTGCAATGATATGGTATATCTACAAGCTGCAGCCTTCCTTCTACTAGCATTATGGTAGTAAGGCACAGCCCTGAAAAATAAACATCAAATATAAATATACAATGAGGGATCTCTCGTGTGTATTAGCGATTTAATTTATTACATGACGTAAAAATAATATTCGAGTGGTCTGTAACACAGTTACTGAATCGCATTTTTGTGCTAAGTTTGTGATTTACTTTGGTGAATAACAAGTAGTTATGAGAAATATCGAAGAACTAGATATGTCAAATATTGAAAACAACACTCGGACTATTCCACCTCCTAGCAGCCCTGCGACCAAATTTCAAACGCCTTCCCATGCGGCAGACGAAAGATTAGAAGCAGTGGAAACCAGCGATATTAGTAACTGGTTGACCTCCATCGATAATTTGACATCTATATTTAATGATATTTTATATTGACCTGCGTTTAATTGTTTTTTTTTATTACATGACATGGAATTGAAATTGAATTATATTTAACTTTTACTAATTATTTGATAATTTGTTATAGGTTTGTAATTTTTAATATTGTTTTAATTAATTGTCATTTTATTTTTGCATTGCACAGCTAGAGTAATTTAAAATTCCAGTTCTTCTTATAAAATAACTTCATAAGATAATGATTGCACGGAACACGTACTGATAAATTGTTTTTAAATTAATACATTTATTTGTTCATATTTGTCCGCTTCACGGCAAAACATAGAGAATCTAACGAACGATATTGTAACATCTGACACACCGTGTAACTACATATGTTTACAAATAAAAGTTTCTTATTCTTATCGACAAATGCCTGAATGAATTCTGACTCATTGCTCAGGAAGGTTTAGAAGATTGATTTGATTCATTGAAGGTTTTCTCATGGCGTTTTACAAATGGCAGTTTACTACCAGAACTTGAAGCTCAATGCCAAACATTTCAAAACTCTGGTCCAGTGTTGAAAGAAAAATGGGACCTCACAAATTGCCTTGAAGGTTTCCAGCAAACACTTCAAGCAAGCATTCAAGAAAACTGCATCAAGGCAACTATGGCAGAAAAAGTTTCGTTTGGTGACATGGTTAATACCTATAACAATAATTAGTTGCGCCCAAATAACCTCAGCTCTATTGCAATTTATCCGACAGATACATTAAAATCTAGTGACGACACAAAAACTCTGGTCCAAAAAATAATATGCCTGGAACAAATGAAATTGCACGTTCGAGGACTACGCAAAACAAAACAAAATGGCTTTTATCCGGTTCGTCACTGTACCGATTCGTCATCGAAAAACAAAAGATCACGATTCACAACTGTTTCAAAAAAAATTGTTTTCACAGTACCGATTCGTCATCGACGCTCAAGTATCGTCAAGTGAACTAGCTATACAATTCATTTTTTATTATTATAAAGTAGGTAGGTACGGAACATTTACAAAAGTTTATAAACTGGACAACATATTATTATCTCCATCCCCAAAGACACTGACAAAATTGATGCTTAAACATTTCGGCTTCACCACGGAGACAAAAAACGACATTGAAAAACTTGGACAATCGTCACAACTAAGTAGTTCCGGCCTGAAAATGGAAGAACCCCATAAGAGAAGACCAAGAATTGCTGTTATAGGAGTTCCGACCATTTTAAGTGATCACGAAATCATCATAGATTTCGTGATCACTATTGTACTGTATTAATGAGCAGAACTTTGCCGACAAGCTGCCTAATTCACCTCGCGACTCTTTTATGGCTTCTATAAAATTAAGTCGCAAGTCGGGTACAAAGGAAGGACCTACGTGTAACTTTATTCGTAAAGTTACTGCCAGCTTATGAAAGGCACTTATAAACCAAAACCGAGTGTACATTAATTGGACATCCTGCCCAGTGAGGGACTTTACACTTGTGACCAGGTACTTTAAAATAATGTCAACAGTATGGACATGCTGCAAAGACTTGTCGGGAGGCTCTATACCTGTGGACTGTTTCCTGTTTCTTGTTTACATGAATGATCCCTTACATGATGGCTAAATTATCGGATATAATTATATTTGCTGATGACACTTAATTTTTAAAATAGATAGAATGGATACGGATGTCTTACATGCCAACGAAAGTCTGTTCTCTTGAAATGGTTCGCAGTTAACAATCTTTTACTGAATGCGAACAAAACAAAATGTCTAAAGTTCTCTTTACCAAATGTACCACAACGGGATATAAATTTAAATCTTAGGGCAAAAAAACTTGATGTTATAGCGGAAACTGTATTCCTAGGGATTACTATCGATTCAAAATTGCAGTAGGGACCGCACATTAGACCTATTTCGGGTAGATTAAGCTCAGCTGCATATGCAGTAAGGAAAATAAGGCAGTTGGCAGTTAGCAGATGCAGCTACAGCTAGGTTAATATACTATTCTTATTTCCACAGTACCTATTATGTCTTATAGCATTCTGATGTCGGTATCGGCGGCAGACGTTGACTCAATAGGTTTTGGTGCACGCGAGTCCCTCAGAGAAAAATTTAAAAGAGATTTTTCGATTTTTTTTTAAAGAGATTCAAATTCAAATAAGTTTATTTGTGACACATAGGTAAATACAGTAAGTAACAAAAACCCTGTTGTTCCTGTTAGGGACGTATACATTTACCTACAAGCACAACATTGATGAAGTTATAATTAAAAAAAATTAAGCATTGGCCAGTCGAGAGGCCAAAATCAAATAACTATTAAAATCGACACATTCAAAAAAATGTTTCGAGTATCTGATTTTACAAGTACATCTTTATTTCGCTAAATAGCCGAGCTCGGCGGCTTCCTTTGACGCGACAGAAGATGCCTAGAAATCAGTTAAACCTTACAAATATTAATAATTAAATATTTTTTTTTAATTATTTTTGTTGACCGTTTTTTATAAATGACTTCCTTTATTACGTGTGTATACCGATTCTTAAAATGTAGGTAGAAGGAACAACAGGGTTTTTGTTACTTACTGTATAAGTACATACATGGTGTTATAAAAAAGTTATGTCTCACTATGTGCTGCCTTATAAGGTGTACAAGATCGATGCCGACTCTCGATGACTCTGCCTTCCCTTTATATCTTAGAATGTATTTTATATGTCCGCAAAAACCGAGGGCATTTCAAAATTAGAAGCGACTTTCATAATATTAATACACGCAGTAAACACGAAATTGTAATACCCAAATTCAGGTTAACAAAAACTAGCAGTCTTTACTTATAAACAGTATACGTTTTTATAACAAATTACCTAAGTCAGTTATAGAACTGACCGATGGAAAGTTCAAAAACTACATTAAACGTGTCCTTATTAAAAAGGATATTACAAAATCAAGGACTACGTTGAAGATAAAGAGGTTGTGCTTTAGTTCCTTCTGCTTGCGCAGAAGGAACTAACTAACTAACGGCTTCCCTGGTAGCTCATAAACGGCACAAATATGTGGATGTCTGTAACTATTCTCAATCTCATTTTTTGTTCTTTTCCTTTTAATCAGATTTTTTTTACAATAGTTCTCAAATCATTTAAACATCTTTTGTTCAGAATAGTTGCAGCACTGATGACAATATTATTGTCACATGTTTAATTTAGTCTTTTATAATATTTTCTTGCCTTTGTATAGATTCTTTTTACGATTATTTGTGAATTGGTGAATAGTGTAGGCCTTGTAGATTCCTAGAGGTGTGTTAACTTTTGTTAACCTCTTATCTTGTTTTCTGTTTTTTTGTGTAGTAAGCAACGACTTATTGTCGGGCCTATGCTGTCGTCCCATACTTAAGTACTAATGCTGTAACATGATAATATTGTAAAATCAAATCATTTTAAAAGAGTAACCATGGAGTTTCTTGCCAGTTGTTCTCCATAGGAAACTACCAACCCGAAAAGTGCACCTTTTAGTCGACGTTTTATAAGTGCCCATGTAGGCCTATATGAAATAAAATATTTTGGTTTTGATTTTTGAACATTGTGGATGGTCATCAGTCTAAGGAGTGCAATAAAAATGCTGAACTGCCACAGTGTGCAACATTATTGCGTTTTAAAAAACCGAGCAACCACAAAACAGCCTATTAAGAATGCCCCGCTAAGAAAATAGCTGCGGCAAGTTATGACAATTCCATTGATTACAATAACGCGTGAGAGCGCCGATTTTATTTAAGTTCTTTTTAGTAATTTGTGTTACAGTTTACTTAAAAATATATTGACCTATAAGTACCTATTAATTGTCGCACTTAAAATAATATTGCTTTTTAGTACCTATTCACAAATTAATTAAGAAGTTTTGTGTTATACTTAATTGTAAAAATAATAGAACGTTGCAGAGAAGTTGGCTAAATAAACTGTTTTTCTTACTTTGAAAATATAATAATTATGTATAATATTTATAGATTATTATTATTATTTACTAGTTATCTGTTTATGGAATCTTAGATAATATTTAGACATAAGCACTTGAGTGAGATACCTGAGATACAGGTTTATTCCTAGTTCAGGTAGAATCCAATTATTGTATTCCTATTGTTTTTAGGGCCATATTATAAATATGTTTGTATTACAATAAACAATCAACAATTTCAAATTTTTACTAAAAAAACATAACTTGACGTAGGAAGACTGTTTTTTATATCGCAACTCCCCACTGAAGCCCCCACTATACAGGATATTCTAAACCTATAAGCAGTGTTAATCAGAGTTCAAAAAAAATAATTTGAGTTACCAGCGATCTCCGTGGGCCCACTCTACCAGGTGGGAAAGGAATGGTGTCCCAGTGGATACCGGCATCTCTACTTTTGGGTAAAGTATTTGGACTTTCGGGTGGAAGCCCTCCATGTACAACCTGGAAACAGAAACAGTTATTAAACAACGCAAGAAAGTGACTGATCTTACGGTTTACTCTTTCGTGTTTATAAGTACGGTGCTTAATTCAAGTACGCATATTTGATTTTAAACTCTCGATTTCGAGCTGAGCAATGAGAATACACCAAAACGTGGATGTGCTATTAGATTGTTAACTTACGGCGGTAAGCAATGCGTTGAAGAAAACACCCGTGCGATCGACAGCTAACTCCATAGTCACGATCCCATCGTGCATGGAACAGGCAAATCGGAACGGGACGAAGATAGAATTTACGGGAATAAAGAGCGTACTATAGAAATAATACGAAAAACAATAATGAATAAAAGCCACGTACTTGCCAACTGCTTCAAGCAACAGATATGTGTTGTCCAAGTGCCCTCTTCTGGTAAGCGCTATGTTTTTGCAATCGGTTGGTAGAGAACGCTTCAGGATGGCTTGCAATAGACCATGAGGAGCAACCTCCACCAGCACCGCGTTTGACGGTATGTGTTTCAAATTTTCCTCAAACAGCACTGGGTTCTGAGGAAAAGGGAATACCATTATGGACGTAGGAAAATTAAATTCCACAATCAAACCAAAGAATCAAAACAGACAAGTCGGAAAAATTGTTTCGGCTTTCATATATACTCGTATCATGCAGGTATACAGGATAACTCTTTTGTTCTAAATCTAAATGGCAAGATTTCCTATTGCCTATAGTGGATTCTTACCAGAAGATTGTTAGTGTGATACTCCGCAGACGAAAACTTAGCCAGAGGCTCCTCCCATCTACCAAATGGTACGGAAGTAGAGATCCAGCGTGCACTTCGAGCTCTCGGGGTCTTGATAACTTCGTTCAAATATTTCAGCAAACTGGGACCTGTTATTAAAAATTATAATTAATAAAATAGTAAACATTTATTTCAGAATCACTTCCATATTTGTTAGTAACAATGAAAACTTATACACTAGTGTTAGTGAGATTTAATTCTTAGCTGCGTGAGGCACGCCGATCCTGGGGAATGTCTACTTGACTGCATGTCGGCGTGCAGTCGTATCCACCGCCCCAAGATCGGAGAGTCCCACATATCAGCCAACGTTCTAAGGATGGTGTTGGGACTGGCGCGAACACGGCGTAGCAGAGATGCGCATGATGGCTATCAACGCACGTGTTAGAATACCCTTATGTGTATGAGAATATCTGACTGTTTAACAACTCTCAGTAATGGCTACATTAGTAACAATCGATAATCCAGCAACGTCGGCTGTCAAACGTAAAATACCATTGACGTATGGCGACGTTGCATTTCAAAAATATAACTAGATTTATAATCATCGTAAATTAACATATTGATAACAGAAAGGTTATAATTTCAAATTAACCTAATATTCATTTTCCTAAAGGTATTTTATACTACGATGTATTTTATAGAAATAGTTTTTATTGTGGCTTAAAAGGCTTAGTATCCAAACGAAAGAAAGTTGTTATATTTGAATAATTAAGTTAAATGTTTATTTACTTTAAAATGAATTAGTAATAATGAAGTGATATTTATAATGTGTCCCAGATCTTATGTTGCAATTCCTATATATCAAGTTGTTTCAATCAATTCTCTGAACTATCAGTTGATGTTCATATTTTATCCGATTAAACAAATAGATTACAAATAAATACTTACTAGTTTGCTAAATTATCTAATGAAGTTTTAAAATAGTTCCCTTACAGAGGATTTGTTAGTAAGTTGTCTATGTTATTAGTTATTTAGCTATAATATGTGACCATTTGCCATTGGTTTATTATGGCGGGTAGGATGTACTGAGTATTTGACGTTTGACGTGTATAAAAATAGAGGTTGTCGCCAATTCGGGTCTTTTATACTGCAACTGTTCTAAGGACAAGACATACACCGAGCGGTATATTGTGTGTGCCATGTGCAATTATTACGTTTGAAGTGAAATAATGGAGATAACAAATGTGTAAAGCTGGAACCTATTTGCATTACCCTAAGTCTCTACAATGTTTATGTAAGTTATTTGATATTATACTATGAATATTACTGATAATTATGTGCTAGAATTATGTGTTATAATATGGTTTATATTGCTTATTGTTTATCTTCTTACTGATAATTTGCTTTAATTTGAGAAGGGTCCAGGACAACATATAATTGTTTTGGCATAATACTTTAAAAGTTGTTACCGTGGAGTTTCTTGCCCATTCTTCTCCACGAAGACCTAGGTTTGCGAATGGACGTAGCTTGGTATGTAATTAACTTTACCTATAAATATCTGACAAGCCTTATCGAAATAAATGAATAGTCTAGTCTTGTCTTTCTGTGCCTTTTCTTGATAGAAACCCTTTTCCCTACACACCTTTTTGGAGATACTTTTAGACACAGTAAATAACAAGTAACCATTCTGACACTCAATTTATAACACACGCGTCAGCAAACATGCCGGACGCGCTGCAAAATCGCGGCAGCCCATCAACACCCGGAACGTGTTGTTATATTGTGTGCTCAGGCCACTATTTGCCCTTTGCGTGATGTTCGCCCACGGGCTGCACGTGTAAAAGGATTAGCAGTAGGCTTTGAAAGGCGTCACCTTAACCTGAGCCGTACAACACGCAAACTTATGGACCAACATCCCACATCTAACAGCCAGTGACCTGCGCTCACGTTCTACATCATTAATGATATAAAAGACAAACGACTCCACTCATGTGTAAAAATAAGAGTGATATATGCTCACCAGCACCAGCTATGTAACGTGAATGATAGGCGATGTTGGAGCACGGTACTTCCTTAGCGAAAATACCCTTAGCAGTCAACTCGGCGACGAACTCCTTCATGATATCCGCAGGTCCCGAAATGGTGCTAGATTCAGGTCCGTTGTGACAAGCCACTTCAATCTCAGGAGGACACATTTTTGAAATCTACGAAATAAGTACGGCGTGATTATTTGATGGGGTACAATAAATTAAAGCATAGCTAAGTTGCACCGCCGCAGTAAAAAAAAGAAAGATCAAATCGGACCGGTGTCAGTAAAATAGACTCTACTCATTTGTGTGGTGGCGACTTTGGTGTGTAGAGTCCAAAAGAGATTTTTTGTTATGAATAACTGAACGCGGACTATCCGTGAGAACTATCTCTTCACTAGTTGGTGGTACACACTAACAAATAATACATTTCTTAGTTACTAACTCCCTGTTTATCGTCGGTAGTTGACTCATGGGATTTAAAAAATACCTTTTCATATCCCACACCGATAGCAGCCATGGATCCTCGAATAAACGGAGTCTGCAGCGACACCAGACCGCGGCTGTACGCCGACAGAATCATCTCCTCTGCCGTCAAACAACCGTCGGCGTACGCGCAGCCCAACTCGCCTACACTGTGACCTGTACAAGAAAATGGATCATTACTAGAGCTACGTTTCACTAGAACAAACAAAAGAAAAAGATAAATAGCTGTGTATCAATTTTGGTATGTGAATATTTTATTTTATATGAACTCTTTTCTTTTAAATTTACGTACATACTAATATTTGTTAATATAATTTCGTTTTCATTAAGAGAAAAGTGCACAAAATGATAGCGAAATTCAAATTACCTAGTTGAACGCACCGCTATTGGTCAAACGAATTGTGACGTCAAAGTCTTTAATAACAAATGTCAGCTAGTGCCTAGTTGTTGAATGCTTGCGATTAAGTTCAGTTTTATTGTGATTTTGAGCAGGTATTGAAGTGAAATTACATTAATTTGTTTTGTAAAAGAGTAGTAGAAAGATTCACACGAAAATGGCTGATATCGGTTACGTCAAGGCCCAATCGGAAATTTCATGTGTTTATGATGTCCAAGTATTTCTCATCGAATTCGGATTTTACGTCTACTGAAATAAAAGGAGTGAAAACAGCAATGTAATAACATAATACCTATTATGTTTATTCGATCTTCCACGCCTTTTGATATTTACCTATAAGTCAAGAAAAATAGCACACTTAACCTTAAAATGTGAATGAGAATTATAAGGTTATGATTATTTCATGGAAAAAGACATTATCTAAAGCCAAGTTGATGAATATATCATGTCTCTTTTCATGATTTTACACCACTTTCTCCTTATGTTCACACCTCTCGGTAGGAACAAGAAAAAAACTTGAATTGGTGCATTTCTATTTGTGTTTTTACACAAGGGCACGAAACAGTACTGAAAAGTAGGTTTATTGTCCTGTTGCATTTTTTTATTGAAGTTAAACACAAAATATTAATAGATTACAGCCTAAAACACTTCTGCGCCTATTCACTAGATGTTTGTTGTTATAAACTTTGACGTCACGACAAGAGCGCCAAATTGCGGTTGTTTAAAAAGCTAATATCAGGCTACTATTCTAAAACTTTTTTGAACCAAACGTTGGTGCTGGTTTTTTTACATGTGATGATGAAAATTATCATTTATAATTATAAAAGAAATACATGCATATTCCCCATTGTGGGATAAAGTACATTATATATCTATTCGATTATTTAAATAACTCAAGCGAGAGTATATAGCCATACCCTCGCTTGAGTTGCTTGGTTGTTGTTGTTTTGTGTACTTGTTACAGAAATGATAGTTTTACCAATAATGCCATCAGGCACCAGGCCAAGTTCCCGAAGCACATCAGTCAGTCCTATTTGAATAGCAGCTATTCCCACGAACGAGTGAAGAATGTTATCGAATGTAGTCTTGTCAGGCGAAGTAATTATATGGACTATATCGATGCCTTTTGGTTCCAAAGTTTTTCGGCACCTGAAAGTAACAGTTGTTAATAATGCAGACAATGTTGAATAGAAATAAGAATACAGTATCATGTATCTTCCAACCATTTACTCAGGTTTAGATTTCTAATGAAGCCTCAGGCTGTAAAAAATATTCAAATAGCTACCGTTCAATGGCAGCAGCAAAGATCGGTATGCGCATGAGTTGCGCACCCATACCCGCCCACTGCGAGCCCATCCCGCTGTACACGAACCACAACGGCCGCCGCGCGTCGTCAAAGTACGCAGATTCTTCACATAGACTGACAGTCTTTTCTTCTTCGTTCGTTCCTAGAATGAAGAAGGAAAAGAGATAGTTAAGGGAAACGCAGTTCATTTAAAAGCAGTTAAAATAACCGAGTCAAGTTGGACAGGTGAAGGGATGATTAATTGAAGCTGCTGGATAAGAGTGGCCGAGAATTGATTAGGTGGTGTGAAATGCTTACGATGATGATGAAGAGGTACTTTAAGATATTATCATGAAATTTACTTAAAATGATGAATCCTCTGCCTAAATGTCCTCGAATGTTTGTCTGATGGATGTTGTGCAATAAAGCCAATTCCTCAGGATCTATGGCGCGTGACTTCAAGTTCTCAAATATTTTCTGTACAGAAGTGTCTTGTCTCGCAGATATAGTCACAAGATGTGCGATACTACTGTTGTAGCGGGACATATGCTGGAAAAAATGAAAATAATTTACGTTAAGAATTTGACAAAGAGGATTGGATTGATTAAACCCAGCAGTGAGGATCATGAAAAACAAAAAAGGTAATTCTTGCTTTTTATCTTTTTATGTTATCTCCGTTTGTACCTTGGGTGTATAATGTCCATGCAGCAGCACGTGTGAGTTGACGCCGGTGACGGACATGCCGTTGACGGCGACGTAAGTGCGGCGGAAGGGCTGATGCTCGGTGACGACGCGCATGCGCCCCTCGCGCAGTGCAGCCACGTCCTGTCGCGGAGTACTGCAGTGAAGGTTGGCGGCCAGCTGACCGGTGTGGTAACCGAGTAACACCTATTGAGGATGAGAAATATCTGAATAGCTAGATAATGGAACCAATACATCTATGAATGTCGCTTCGAAATTCCAAGAATGTCAGGACGTGAATCCACCACGAGCCAATTCATTTGTTTTATGAAGGAGTAGCTGTTGGCGGTGACCTTCGCTCGCGTGAAATTATTATAAAATATTACTTCCCTTTTTGAATCGGATTTTGTTACCAATTTCAAGGGTTTAATTTGTTTGCGTGGCAAGGAGGGAGCCTGATAGCTTGGAGAAGCTTATTGTGGCTGGTTACGTGGAAGAAAAGAGGCCGTGGAAGATCACCAACCCGATGGACAGATGTCGTGAAGGAAGTCTGCAGAGGGAATTTCCAGGCATCTGTCCGCATGGCCGAAAACCGTCCAGCATGGAGAGCGTTGGTGGAGAAGGCACCGACCTGATGTGGTCACGACCCTCAGTCATGAGGAAACGAGAAAGAGATTTTTTTTTTGCACAACACCCTAATGGGCATTGTCCAAAAAATTTAACCTGTATATTAGCCGAGTGCAATTAGATAAAAAATACCCAAAAGGTGAAACGAAGTTTATAGTGTTCGGATTTTCATGGGACTTTTATAATGAGTTCCTAGAGGAGTGGAGAAAAAAGTTTAAAAAAAGTTTCACAGCTCCCAGTTTTTTTTTTTTTTTTTTGACTTTCCTTTGAAATATATTTTTTTTGTTAATGAATTACTTCAAATTCAACGAATTCATAATTCGTGCCGTTTTGGAAGCTGATGCTTTTTCATAAGCCACTGGAAGTATTCAAAAAAACTAGTTTTACGAGTCAAGTGACTAAACATTAATTCACAATTATCAGGAAATCATCTATATAAAATTTAAAAAAGGTCATTTCTCTCGAAATATTTCTAGGACAGTCATCATAAATATTATCCAGAAAATATCTGTATTACATCTGCTATCCACGAAAACATAACATAAATCATTTATTTGCATTAAACATGGTATACAATGATGTTGAATAAAGATAAAATAGTTGAAACAATTTTAGAAAAGATAGAAAATAGCTTACTAAACACTTCCTAAATACTTAACTAATAAGCATATTTACCACAATAAACAGCCAGTGTTCTTCCTCCTCACTCCTACTTGATCTATGCTGTGCCCGACAGAGTCCATAATTGTGATTAGTATATTTATTTCTTTACCAACTTTATACATTATGGTACGCAATAAAGAACTGAGAGTTGAGAATTGAGAATTGATAGCAACGTGCAAAATTTTAGGGTTTAGCAAAATGTTACAAGGCATCAACATTTTTTTTCATAAATTCTTTTAGACCATAGAAATAATATTCATTTATCTACTTGTGCAATGTATTCTTTAATAATCTTGAATTTAATATTTTAAATTGCCTTGGTATCTTAATGTAATACGTACGCACATTGCTAGGCAGCCGTTCTTGTTATATTTGGCAAGTCTTGGCTAATCATTCAATACTAACATAAAAGGATCTCGACTGTTCCGAGGCTTCACATCGTTTCCTGTCTTAAATAGTTCTTGATTCCTAACTACGAACACACATATTTCATAAATATACAGAGATGGCAACAGTAACAAACCAAAGTTTTTAAACATTGGTCGATATGAGTCATCAGGCTGAAGTCCACATATTCACATCGGTACTATTACCACATTACAAGACCATAGCGCAGTAGTGGTTCTACATACGCGTGGTATGAGATAATGACAGTTTTTATGTTCGTTACATTTTTAACCTGTTTCAGTGCGTATCATCATCTGCCTAGCCTTTTCCCAACTATGTTGGGGACGGCGTCCAGTCTAACCGGATGCAGCTGAATACCAGTATTTTACATGGAGCGACTGCCTATCTGACCTCCACAACCCAGCTAGCACTGGGTAACACGATACCCTTTGGTAAGACTGGTTGTCAGACTTTCGAGCCACTGACTACCTTAACGACTGTCAAAGATCTACAAATGACAGCCGAGACCAACGGCTTGACGTACTTGCCGAGGCTAGGAGGAATCTCGGTATGTAACGGGTGATCACCCATCCACGGACCAACCTAGGCAAGCGCGGCTTAACCCAAAGGTAGACCCGTGCGACTTATTATTTAGCCACGAGCTAATTAATTCTAGTGCTTACATTATCTACGTGTTCTTTCCAGTTTATATACTTATCTATTACTACGCCTAAAAACCTTGTATGTGTTACCTATTTGATTTTATTTGTATTAAAATTGATATTGTTTTATTATTATTCGATTTATTAAATTGAATGTAAACGGAGTTGTCTAAATTTATTTTCAAACGGTTTATGTCAAGCCAATGCAGCAATGTATTTATTGTATTATCAATGTCGAACTAATGATCCGCAATAGTATTCTTCTTTTTACCAGATATCACTATAATAGATATATCGTCTGCAAATAATATGCATTTATGTATCTAAAAACCAATATTGGGCCTAGAACGCTTCCTTGTGGAATACCACATTTATTATGTCGATATTCCGATGAGTAAGGTATCATTATCTTTATCTTTGTTGATTATATTGATAATGACATAATTGCTGTCTGTTACTTAAATAGGACGATATCCACTGAAGTGCACGTCCCCTGATCACGATAGTCTCTAACTTATCTAGGTATATGTCGTGTGACACTAGATCGAAGGCTTTCGATAAATCAAAAAAGAGGACAGTAGTAAAATGATCATTAGGTACTATTATTTGTAAAATATTGCTTTCATAAGTAAGAAAATGGCTAATGGCGTGGATTTCTTTTTTTGGACACAGACACATATAACAAAAACTAAAAAACTTGTTTGGAGGTACTCGATAAATGTTAAACATTGCTGACGAAAGTGGCATGGAGGCCCCTAGTAAGTTTACATAAATCATCGTAATAATAATGTAACCATTTCTCACGATTTCTATTTATGATTAGTTTAATACTTGGTTCTCTATGCGCAATTTAATATCGATACCGATAAAGCTCCAAATTTATAGCGATAGAGGCCTTTTGGTAAGGTTTTCTTTTTCAGCAGTAACTAATGTTTAACAAGGTCTAATATTTTTGTAGTTATTATGCCTTATCAGATAGCTAATATAATGAGGATTTGGACAATAATTTGCACATTGAGTTTCATAAAAACATTTCGAAAAAAAAAATGCCTTCAACATTTGCGAATTAATTTTAAGTCACTACACTCATGAAAGTGGTCTTCTTGACTATTTTCTAGTCCAGTTATCTGTAAAAAAGCATTAGGTACCAATTTCAAAAGAAATTTATCTTAGTCTTATTCTATATTTTAGAAATAATTGACGAAAATAGGAAATTTTCAAAAAATACTTGAAATATGCATAACATCGATAATGAATAAAGAAACAGACCAAATTGGCGTTAATGGATGCAGGCAGGTCACACTATTCGTTGAATTTGAAGTTATTCTTAAACGAAAAAAATTATTATAAAAAAAAAAAGTAGTGATGTGCGAATTTTTTTTTACTCTTCTCACTCTTCTAGGAACTCAATAAAAAAGTCCCACGAAAATCCGAGTACTATAAACTTCGTTCCACCCTATTGTCTTAGTTGAATAGCACTCGACTATAATTGTAAATAAATTAAAAATATAGTATTTTAAAAAACTAATTTGAGTATTTTTGAAATTCATATTTAATTGTAAAGTTTAAATTATTAATATTTAATTGTAAAGTTTTACGGCTGATGACTTCATCATTGGAAAAGATTCCTTTGCCCATTCAACGATTTAATACTTGAGTGACACTCTAATCACAGTTTATTCTTTTCTGTAATTTAGAATCTTAGAATCTGACTGGAACGATATTGTTTTCTTCATTTGTTTTACGTAGATCGCATGGTAATAAGCCACGATGATGATGATAATCAGTTGTGACCCCAATACAAACATTACCTTGGTTATCGCGGAAATACCCGAAGCAGCCTCGCTATTTCCAATGTTGGAAATGACGCTGCCAACTAAAAGCGTGTCTTCTTTTCCTTTGCAGAACACCCTTTCAATGGTCTCTAGTTCTATTTTGTCAGCCTCAGGCGCACCTATAACGAAATTGTGCAAATCGGTAACTACGAGTACATAAGTTTGTAAATATTTTTTCTTCATCTTTGTCCTGAGTCCGATCCCCAAGTCGGGTAAAGAGATATTATATTTGTAAGAGATGTGCTTAGTTACTGTTTATAGGTATAAACTCGCTTCCTATACACGTGAGATTTAAATAACCCCTTTGGGATATACCGACGAAAGCAATTTCACAAATTACTAGCTTATTCCCGCAGATTCGCTCGCGTTAATTTAGAATTTGACAATTAATTCATCGCCCATAAAAAATCAATCATGATTCGAAAGACACGTGGCGCTATCTATTATCATAAGAATGGTACTGTTGTTTTTCTCGGAAACAGTACTTATTTGCGGGATGAAGACCCTTTGTCCGTTTCTGTAATCCTGACCACGTACATACGCAAAATTTCAGGATGATCGGTTCAGAGGTTTGCGTGAAAAAAAAACAAACTTGCTTTCGCATTTATAATATTAGTTAGGATTGAGTAAATCATAAAAGATCCATTATACCTGAACCAAAAGCTTCCACGTATTCTACAGTATGTGGGGAAATTCTCGCTTCCTCATAGAATTTTTTCAAGAAGTCGACAGTCTTGTCAGGATTCCTTAAGTATCCGTACTGAGGGCCAGTTTCTTCTGTTAGCAGACCGGTAAACTCCGTCTTAGCGAGCAATAAATCTGCGTAGATCCTGTATATTACATGACAAATGAAACTAGTCTTGAAGAGAAAACTTTGCTCAACAAGTAGGTGCATGCACCAACATTTATATAATTTACTGCAAATAAGTTTATATTTGCTTCACAATAGAAATGGGAGCCTCACAATGCGTTGCGAAAACGATATGGTGCTCCCAAAAGAAAGTGATGGCACTGAAACTTTATAAAATAGCCCCTATTGATTTTTTTCGAATGGGAAATCATCAAATGACCCCGCCCGCTCTGGGCGGAGCGGAAGGGAGTGTCGGACTAGTACTGACTAAAACCCATCCATGTTCCTTCTGTGTTTCCAGGGCCGCGGTAACTCTTTCGAACAGTCCCGCAGCTCCGGCAGGCATCGGCCCTTGCCCTTTCTGTTTGCTAACATCTCTTTGAGGACGTGGAACACGAACGCACCGTCGACAAGGCTTGTCGTCATAAGACGGACGGACGGCGCGCTAGACCATTACTCACCGTCCACAGGCCTGCGCCTACGGTGGCCGGCAGCCACCACGTGGCCCCCGACGCCAGGGGCGTCTACCGTGGCGGCTGGGACGTGAGGTTCTCTCCCTCTCACATTCCGCCACCTCCTTCGTAGAGGAAAGGTGATTGATTCCCATTCCCTCTCGCTCCGGACCATGGAATGAACCAGGGCCGAACGCAAGAGGTCGCCGTTAAAACAGCCCCTGACTTTTATTTCTTGTAAAGAGATCCTTATAAAACTCACCTCAATGCATCCTTAGCCTTCTGCAGAAACAATACGTTAATGGCTTCCGACTTGACACAACCGTTGGCATTTTGATCAAAAGACTTGGTTTTACCATCCATGGCTTGTCTTATGATCCTGGAAATGAATAAAACACGATCATATAATTTCTTGAATGCTACTGGAAATAATTCTAAATTGGAAATCAGTTTAGAAATAGAAAAATTGGGCCATTATTTAAAATAAAGGAGAATGCTCATGGAAGTATGGAATCCCGTACCATGCTGCATCAAAATCAAACCTTGTTTTTTATAGACTACACTGATCGTATTAACTCCTACAAAAATTATTTTTGAAAAAAAAAACCCGCGTTTCAGAGTTATTTTATAAAATCGAAACTAACCTAAAAAGTAGGTCTATTTTTTCGACGCTACCAACGACGTATTTTAACAGACATACATTACATTATTGCTCTAAAAACAGCGTAATACACTAATATTAGTAAGAATTACGAGTTAAAGTAACATCCACAGTATGCTTGACTGAAACTCGATTTTATTTTAGACCTTTATATTGCCAATAGTCAGTCAGTACAGTACAAATGTCAGATGCCACAGATAAGATAACTATAAACCATAGAATATAGTAAGTGCTTTAAACTAGTTGGGATTTAGGGATGTAATCGATAAATCAAAATCTTTAGGCTGAGAAAATCTATTTTGTTGCAAATAGCAATAAACCAAACTAAATCGATTTGGTGTACTGATCTTACTTAATTGTAATTAATTTTAGAGTCCGCTCGACAGACAAAGGTTTGTTCAATTGAAACGGAACGTCATTTATATTCAGTTGAAACGGAACGTCATATAAAGGGAGTAAAACAATATTCATACTTTTAAACTCGAAAAGTATATTTCCAGTTCAAAAATCAAATCCCCGACGCGTAATGCCGTAAAAAAATATGAAACTAATTACTATAATATTTTGGTTTTGAGGCGCGAGACTTTTTGGTACCAACTTTGGTCATTCTCTTTTGGTTTGATGATTCATTAAGATTCAAGAACGATCTTGTTAGCTTTTCTTCTTTGTTTTTTTTTAAGATTTTTTGAACGCTCGGCATGCAAGGCCTACTATAAACGTAAAAAAATGAAAAATATTTTATTATTACAAAAGCTTCTTATACACTGAATTGTGTTTGGAGCCTCCTTTTAGGCAAACAATGCCTGTATTAGGAGACTCCGCTCTTCCATATCTTAGAAATAATGATACATTATATTATATTGGTATTATTTACCGATAAACGTATTTATTTCAAAGATAATTAAATTATTTACTAACTACAAAACTTTAATAGTAATAATATGTACAAGTAGAAAAGGGTTACAGGGCGTCCAAAAATTCGTCCGCATTGCTGTCAACAGGAAAAGTGAGTTTTTGAGTTTTTTTTTTTAATAACGTTGCCCCACACTAGGAATTTCTCCTGTATCGTGGGTGCATTTACAAACATTTAAATTCACATACACAAACAGCCAGACCCGGAACAACTATCTGTAGGTCATACAAATATTTGTTCCGTGCGGGAATCGAACCCGCAACACGAAGCACAGCAGTCAATCGCTCAGCCACTGCCGGTTGGCAGCATTGCCACGTTGGATGGTAATGTTGATTTTTTGGCCAAAAAAAGGCCCACCCTCTGGTCACGTGAAGAGTCGACCAACCGCTTGGCGATTTCCCGAAATACTAGGTGGGCACTCGGACCCCACGGCCCTAGTGTTTCAACCCCAAACGGCTCAAACGCATAACTACCAATTAAATTATTATATTTCCGCCGTTTGAGGTTTTCAGCACCTGCAGCAGCCGCCCCAGCGCAGCCCACTGTGCTAGGAAGATGGGATGGCGCAAGGGTGTCGACGCAAGTCACGTCCCACACCAAAGGCCTACCCAACTTCCATGGCATTATGGTCATACCATCTGGTCTCTTCCCATCGACGCGTGCCAAGCCATTGGGTTCTAAGACAGCTGGCACCCCGGCGGCGGTGGTAAGAGCACGACGGATGAGATCATCAATGCTAGCGTGTCACGCAATCCGACCTGCACTCTTACTGCAAGAAAGGCCATGGTGTCCGAGGCAGTCGACTGCTTCACCACATTGACAGCGATGCAGAGCCCCACAAGGAGCGATCGCAAACACGTAGCGAGCCGGAAGGTTGTGTCACCTAACATAGTGCCTCCTCTATTAGGTGACGGTAGTGCCTGAAGCCAGAGGCCCGACTCTCACTCACCCACAGCCTGTAGGCGGGCACGCTCAGCAGTATTGGTAGACGTATTAGTAAGTTTATTCCGTACCAACGTTTGTTACGTTAAATATATAACGAAAATGTTTTTTTTTTCAGTGTTTTACCTTCCGTAATGTACCGAGGACTGTGGATGCATACACAAGTAGGATCCTCCAACGACGGCTGCCTCGCATTCACCACGACTCATAGCGAGGTACGCCTGCTCCAGCGCCGCGGTGGAACTGCAGCACGACTCGTCGATCGCTATCGAAGGACCCTTCGCGTTCAACCAATAGGAAATGCGGTTGGCGAACATAGACTTACAGCATCTACAAAACAAAAAAATTGCCAAAAAGTGCCCAATAACAAATCTACAAATGGGCTAGGTGAAGATACCCACGAGATGCACGAGATGCTGATGATATTCCTGTATGTATGAATGTATACAGGGTGAATTTCACCACCTGGCCCCCGACGCCCGGGGTGTCTCACGCGGTAGCTGGGACGTGAGGTTCTCTCCCTCTCACGTCCCGCAACCTCTTTCGCTAGCATGACTGCTTCTTATAGGGTGACGACTTCCCATTCCCTCTCGCTCCGAACCATGGATTAAACCAAGGCCGGTCGCGAGAGGTTGCCGCCGTCAATCCCGGCTACGAGGACACGGATGTGCTCCGCCCAAGCGGAGCAGACCTCCACGGTGTGCTCCACCGTGTCCTCCGGGTGATCGGCACAATGGTTCACGAGTGACTCCTGGATTTGATTCCCACGGCCACGCTAAAAAAAATCAGGAAAACAATCACATAGCATTGCATCTGGGTTTTTCGTTTGTTTTGCCCCCAGTTTTTTCCTACACTCTACATTGAATTTTTTTTTAACAAACTGACGAATGTGTCTGTACCGAATAAAGTCTGTATGTAATGACTTAAGTGAATCGTTTCTTACCCAGCTACACCCAAGCCTGTCCTAGAGCCGGCATCATAGAAGGTTGCTTTTTCAGCTTCGGAAAAACAGGAGCCTACGAACACACCTATTTTTTTCCCAGATAAGTGCTCGGGATTTACTCCTGTGGACGTCAAAAAATAAATAAAAAATATTAGCCGGTAACCTTATTAAATACAAGTTCTTGCCAGAAGCTACGCGCGCGCGGATCTCGGGACGTATGCCACGGGAATGTACTTCTGGGATACAAAAAAATATTTAAAACGTCTGTCACGGTCTATCTGTGTACATCTCAATCTGTTAAAACATTAAGGAGTGATAAGGTAACACAGACAGACAGGGATACTTTCGGATTTGTAATAATAGTATGGATTTTATGTAGGATTTTGAAAACTTCAACCAGTAAGCGGATGAAATAGTGGTTGAAAGTTTGTATAGTTAAGCTAGCAAGTAGCAACAGCCCTTTTTTTTTTTTGGAGGGTGGGAAATCATCAAATGACCCCCCCCCCGCTCTGGGCGGAGCGGAAGGACGGAGTGTCAGACTTTTACTGACTAAAAACCACCCATGTTCCTTCTTTGGCCCTTTATGTTCCAGGGCCGCGGTATCTCTTTCGAACAGTCCCGCAGCCCTGGCAGGCATAGGCCCTTGCGGGCCCCTCCCGTTTGCTGACATCTCTTTGAGGCGCGCGTGGAACACGAACGCGTCGTCGACACGGCCTGCCCGTCGTCATACCACGGACGGACGGCGAGCTAGCCCATTACTCACCGTCCACAGGCCCGCGCCTATGGTGGCCGAGAGCCATCACGGCGTGGCCCCCGACGCCCGGTGCTTCTCCTCCCGCGGCGGCTGGGACGTGAGGCTCTCTCCCTCTCACGTTCCGCCGCCTCCTTCGCTAGTATGACTGCTTCGCAGAAGGAGGCGACGGCTTCCCATTCCCTCTCGATGTAGCAACAGCCCTGAAATTATAATATCTCACCTGCGTCATAAATAGCATTATAGGCTTGTTCGAGGATTTTCCGGGACATAGGATCCATGTTGACTCCGAGATGGTAATTCACCTTGAAGAACTGGGCGTCAAATCGATCTAGCTCTGGCACTGTGCCCATATGCTGACACGCCTCGGGGTGGTTGCCTGTCCACCGAACCTTCTCTGCTGTCACTGGGTTAACCTGAAGGATAAGATTTATGTAAACTGTTCAACTGGTGGGTTTTATCATATCTATGTATTACTGTCTATTACTGTCATCGTTTGGACATCAGTATAAGTCAGCACCTTTGGCAAATTCGTTCACCAAAAATCAGTCATGTGGGGCCATCCAACACCCAAATTATGTCACACACTTTCTATCACACTCGATCACGATTTTTGAATTCCACTATTCGTAAAGTAACTCAAAGATCATTGTTGAACTGACGAAACTGGGTTGTGAGTGTTTTAGGAAGTTACCGCTCAGTTAGCCACGAATCTCCAAGCCCTTACCTTGTTGTACAGAATGTCCGACAAGTCCTTGACGTGGTACGAGGAGGGGAAGAGCCCCGACATTCCGGAGATCACGACCCTCTCGCCGTCGGCGACCGGCATCGGCACCAGTGCAGCCTCGCCCTCAGGCGTTGGGCGAGGTTGAGGTTGAGCTAGCTCTTGCGGGGTAGGCGTCATAGTGGAGCAGGCTGATAAAGTGAAGAGAGTTGACAAGGAACGGCCCCAAAAACTAAAAACCAATTAATCATTAAATAAAAATTATTTTTTAAAATCGTGTCACTGTCCACTAGCGGGGTACCAACAAGTGGGTCATAGGGAATAATCGCATCTAAACTACGTTGGTACATCGCATTGTCACTGCGACCATTGAACGCGGTTTAAATGGTGCTGACTGTCTTTTATTTTTGGGATGGGAAATCCACCATGCTCTGCCACGGTATCTCTTTCGAACAGTCTCGCAGCCCTGGCAGGCATCGTCCCTTGCGGGCCCCTCCTGTTTGCTGACATCTCTTTGAGACGGATGGCGAGCATTACTTACCGTCCACAGGCCCGCGCCCACGGTGGCCGAGAGCCACCCCGTGGCCCCCGACGCCCGGGGCGTCTCCCGTGGCGGCTGGGACGTGAGGTTCTCTCCCTCTTACGTTCCACCAACTCCTTCGCTAGCATGACTGCTTCGCATAGGGTGACGACTTCCCACTCGCTCCGGACCATGGATTGAACCAGGGCCGGACGCGAAAGGTTGCCACCGTCAATCCCCGCTACGAGGACACGGCGGTGCTCCGCCCAAGCGGAGCAGACCTCCACGGTGTGCTCCACCGTGTCCTCCGGGCGATCCTCGCAATGATAACACCCGGGCGTTTCCTCCCGCCCGATTCGGTGCAGGTACCTTCCGAAACAACCGTGTCTGGTGAGGACCTGCGTCAGGCGGAAGTTGAGGGCGCCGTGGCGCCTCTCTAAGAGGGGACTTATCGCCACTATTGTGGCGTGCCCTTGGTGCTGACTGCCTTCAGTGTTCTTGGTAAAATTCGATCTATTCTATTCTATTCTTATTCTTTATTGCACACAAAATTAAAAGATATACACACAACATTACAATATATAGCTTATGTACAACGGCACGGCAACGGAAACTGCAACGGATCTAGTTTGTGTTTTCGTGCTTAGGCATTATTGTTCTGTGATTTCTAGAAGACTGAATATTTTCAACGCGATTCCAATATAAATAGAAAAAATAAAATAAAAAAAGTAATTAAAAAACTGGTTTTGAAATTGCTGATCTGACTTTTGTAAATATAAAATGAACGGCTACAACTTACTTGGTGCAGATCGAGATCCTAACAGCTTTATTGAAGGACTAGTGTAACAAGACTTGCTGCTAGCTAGCAGCAGTTTTATGAACTGGTAAGAAGTGCCAATAGAATCGATTTAAATACTTTTAGTTAGAAACACAATCATTAATTTGCATTCAATATCGGTCAATCATGGATAATTTAAACTCTGAACATTCGATTAACTTGACTGTGATTTACTTAACCCTCGATCCGTCGCGTGGGATCTTTGGATGCCCGGGTTTTAGAAAGTTCACAAATAGCACTCTTACAATGTTTCCCCGGATCCTTTACGGGTAACTTCCATTGACATTTAGTCTGCGTATACGCACCGTTTTTTTTTTGGGATGGGAAATCATCAAATGACTCCTCCCGCTCTGGGCGGAGCGGAAGGGAGTGTCAGACTTTTACTGACTAAAACCCATCCATGTTCCTTCTTTTGCCCTTTATGTTCCAGGGCCGCGGTATCTCTTTCAAACAGTCCCGCAGCCCTGGCAGGCATCGGCCCTTGCGGGCCCCACTTGTTGGCTGACATCTCTTTAAGGCGCGCGTGGAACACGAACGTGCCGTCGACACGGCCTGTCGTCATAAGACGAAAATATGAAAAAGCGTTTATTCGTGGCGACATCCTAAATATTACAAAACATGTAAACGTGTGTTTCTGCGCGAGACTCTGAGGGATCCCAGGCGACGACTGGCGTGAGTAAAATGTTGCTATTCATTTCTTTTATATTTTAGTTGTATTTTTTTTAATTGTTTCTATTTGTTCAAAATCAGTAGTAATAATATGTAGTAAAATGGACAATATAGACAATGTCAACGAATTCTAAAGTGATTGAAAAGATTGGTAGTGAAGAAGATGACGAAGAGACCGATGATTTATCCAGTCAGTGCCACTTGATTATTATCAGTTGATACCTATGGGAAAGCGCTATATTCACTGTCTAAGTCGAACATATTAGAAATTCCACTATCAACATTTGTTCAAGTCATACGAGAGATTCATCAAAGTAATAACATACTAAATATTTTTTTGCTGTTTGATTTTTATTTTATTTCAGTTTTTATTTTTTGTTGATCTCAATAATTATAAGAAGGTACTTACCTTCTTTTTTATTGTTATGTAACTGATTATATTTTGTAAAAGTAAAGTTAATCTTACGACGAACACAAAAACAATTACAAATAAAATTATTGGTCCTCGTTGTTGTGTAAGTTTTAAGAGACTGATTCACATTTTTTTTTTTATAGATGCGGCCCTGTTACTCAACTATAAAATGTATGTTCTAATGTCAATTAATAACTGTTTATGTTTGGGGTATTTAAAGACTCCACGCATCTGGACACGTCACAGAAAAAGCAAGACGGATGGAGGGTTATGTACTATTTTGTCGACAAAAGAACTGTATTAGCAATATACAAAGTAGTTGTGTGAAAACATTATTGCAAAAGTAAATTCTATCTATCTATAAAATATAGAATTTGTATGTATTTTTATTTATACACATATAAATATTATATACAGGGTGTCCCAGAACTCAACGTCAAGCCGAAACGGGGCGACAGGATTGATTGTAAACATCATGAGAAAAATCAGAAAAAAAATCTATCCCATGCAGTATGAAAATTATGGGCATTTAAGAAAAACCTAAAAATTTGGTCAATCTGTAATCATTTTTCGGTTATTGTGGCTAATTTTTATTATTTTTGTTCATTTAAACTTTGTAACCGTAACCCTAAATAATATTTCTAAGAATCACAGTCAAAAATAATGACACAATTGCCCCAAGTTTCCTAGAATTAAAACTTTGTTAAACTATGAATTTAAAATTTTCAAAATTTGTCAACTATGAAAGGGCCTCCTTTAAAAAAAAATATACTAGAGTGCCTTGGCAAGTGCCACTAAAAGTTGGCGCATTTAATCAGGATTGTAAAATGGTACAATACTTGTTAGTTTTATACTAAAAAAAGAGTAAAAAAATAAAAACCTCAAGTAACCCGATTTTTGCTAACCCATTTTACTCAGTTAAAATGTTTTTTATTCGCACAAGCTCTTGGTAGGTTCTTAATTTTTCGGCAAAATGATGAGAGAGATGGATAGTGGACATGTTTGCCATGAGTGAGAGAGACAGATATTGAAGCCACTTTTACCAAAGTCAACAAAAGTAAGTAAAATTAATAAAATAATGAAAAATCTTGACCTAGTTTAGTTTAGGTTTATTGGAATAAAAGTCAGATAGGGAAATACCATTTTTTATTACAACAAATGTTCAAATTGTTTACCATCAGCCTCAATACACATCCTACATCTTCTTAAAAAAGATCTACTTATTAGCCAGGCATATCCTCGAGAGTTGATGTCCTCAGCAGCTTGAGAAATTCGTTCACGCAGCTCGGCTTCGCTCTCAATGGGTTTAAAATAAACTTTTTCTTTGAGTAAATTAAGAACCTACCAAGAGCTTGTGCGAATAAAAAACATTTTAACTGAGTAAAATGGGTTAGCAAAAATCGGGTTACTTGAGGTTTTTATTTTTTTACTCGTTTTTTGTAGTATGAAACTAACAAGGTATTGTACCAGTTTACAATCCTGATTAAATGCGCCAACTTTTAATGGTACTTGCCAAGGCACTCTAGTACATTTTTTTTTAAAGCCTTTCAAAGTTGACAAATTTTGAAAATTTTATTTTCATAGTTTAACAAAGTCTTAATTCTAAGAAATTTGGGGCAATTGTGTCATTATTTTTGACTGTGATTCTTGGAAATATTATTTAGGGTTACGGTTCTAAAGTTTAAATGAACAAAAATAATAAAAATTAACCACAATAACCGAAAAATGGTTACAGATTGACCAAATTTTTAGGTTTTTCTTAAATGCCCATAATTTTCAAACTGCATGGGATAGATTTTTTTTCTGATTTTTCTCCTGATGTTTACAATCAATCCTGTCACCCCGTTTCGGCTTGACGTTGAGTTCTGGGACACCCTGTATATTGGACATTGTTGATTGCACTCATCGCATTCAGACGTGCACATCAATGCAGTATAAAAATAAATAAATTAACGCCTGCAATAATTTCTGACCCAGTTTAAGCGTATTAGCGTGATATACAAATCAGCGTAGTAAGTGGTTTTTACTCAAAATAATGGACTAACTGAAGTGTAAATAGTTATTATAAACGGAAAAATGGACAGCAGCCCCTTTAGTCGAAGTGGGATGACGCCACGCAGCCCTCCGTCGACACCAACACCGAGACCACCTCAACAACCAGAGCAGTACCAAGAAGAAGCCGTTGAACCAATCTCTACTCCGGAAATTCAAAATTGGTTGGGGACCATTGAGCAGTACCTGAATGAATGAGGTCTGTGTTATTGCTTCTGAGGGAAAACTTAATTCCGACCAGAAGCAAAGAATTACCAATCTTTGCCGAAAAGTTGGACATGGTGTTTCGCAATTGGCTGTTCAATATCGAGTCGATGAAATCAAGAGCCCTACAAACACATACCGCCCTGAAAACCATGACCGAAGCTCGAGACCTAGCGGACTGTCTTACAGAGATGAAGCGCACGATTCAGGAGTCCTGTACGAAGCAGCAACCTGCAACTTCTACATCATTTGCTGATATGGTGAAGAAAGGGTCCAGCAGCTTTATTCGCCCTAATAATCTCAATGCGACAACACAAATACCAGTGATGAATATGCCCTGGTGAAATGAAGCTGAAAGTACGAGGCGTACGTAAAATAGGAAAAGGAGGACTTATCATTAGCACTGAGACTAAGGATGACCTAGACAAGCTCACAAAAACAGTCCAAATAGCTTCGTCAGGCCTTACCGTCGATCGAGGATCGCCCGGAGGACACGGTGGAGCACACCGTCGAGGTCTGCTCCGCTTGGGAGGAGCACCGCCGTGTCCTCATAGCGGCGATTGGCGGCGGCGACCTCTCGCGCCCGGCCCTGGTTCAAGCCATGGTCCGGGGCGAGAGGGAATGGGAAGCCGTCGCCTCCTTCTGCGAAGCAGTCATGCTAGCAAAGGAGGCGGTGGAACGTGAGAAGGAGAGAGCCTCACGTCCCAGCCGCCGCGGGAGGAGAAGCACCGGGCGTCGGGGGCCACGCCGTGATGGCTCTCGGCCACCGTAGGCGCGGGCCTGTGGACGGTGAGTAATGGGCTAGCTCGCCGTCCGTCCATCGTATGACGACGGGCAGGCCGTGCCGACGGCGCGTTCGTGTTCCACGCGCGCCTCAAAGAGATGTCAGCAAACGGGAGGGGCCCGCAAGGGCCGATGCCTGCCAGGGCTGCGGGACTGTTCGAAAGAGATACCGCGGCCCTGGAACATAAAGGGCCAAAGAAGGAACATGGGTGGTTTTTAGTCAGTAAGAGTCTGACGCTCCCTTCCGCTCCGCCCAGAGCGGGAGGGGTCATTTGATGATTTCCCACCCACCAAAAAAAAAAAAAAAAGGCCTTACCGTCGACGAACCTCGGAAGCGCAAACCTCACATTATTGTAATGGAGTTCCCGCATCAATGGCTGAAGATGAGGTTTATAAATGTATTTACGACCAAAACATAACGGATGAACTACCTATGACCCTAGATACATTTCTGACCTCAATTAAACTTAGCCACAAATCTGGTAGGAAAGATGTTGAGAGCTGTAATTATATTCTAGAAGTTTCAGGTGTTATTCGCAAGGCCCTCATCACACAGGACAGATTATTTATAAATTGGACGTCTCGCCCGGTACGAGACTTCACATTAGTAACGAGATGTAGGTATGGTCATGCATCTAAGACATGCAAGAACGCTGTCCCGGCTTGTGGCCATTGCGGTGAAGAAGGACACTCAAGCCAAGACTGCGCTAAAAAAGCTGAAGATCCAAAATGTGCTACATGCATGCGCTTTAAAAAAAAAGCCAACCACAAGACGGGAGACACAGTTTGTTCGGCTAAACTGGCTGCCGAATACAGATACATTAACTCGATTGACTATGAAGGCGCCTAAGAGCGCCACTTATTTGTTTAAATCCTAGACGTAATTTATTGTTGTTATTTTTAAATAGAATGGATATTAACTTAATTACCGACATAGATAACTCATTTTTAACTGAGTCAAAGGCATGTGAGGTTGAAGACTGCAATCAATATCTTTCCAAGTATCAAAAGTCACTAACCATACTAACCCAAAACATACGAAGTATTTATAAGAACATCGATAGCTTTAACATTTTTCTTCATAGACTTAACTTTAATTGCGATATTATGGTTCTAACAGAATGCTGGCTATCAAAGCGCCATGAAAATCTCCCAAACAACTGGCAAACCAGGATATAAATTATTGTACACTAAAATTAATAACAATCAAAGCGATGGTGTCGTTGTTTTTGCTAAGGAAACATTAAAGGTCAAAGTCGAAGAACCTGATGTACAAGATTGTAACTGTCAGTTGAGTAACTGCCTTATCATCAAAATTGGTACAACCACAGCGATAATTGTTTTGTACAGATCCCATTCCGCAAGAAGCTTAACCTCTTTCCACAGTTCCCTAAACCAAATATTTCAAGCACTTAGCCCATTTAAGAATGTAATACTAACAGGAGATATTAACATTAATATTGGCTCTGAAAACTACGACGCAGGGACTCAAGATTACGTTAACATCTGCTCATACCATGGTTTTCTGCCTGCTCACACATTGCCTACTCATCAAAGCGGTTCATGCCTCGACCATGTGATGATCAAAACCACTTATTCATTTATTACGCTTGTTACTAACTCAACAACAACCGATCACCATTCTGTCTTACTAGCCGTAAATTTAACGCTGCTTAGGCAAAATTCCCCCAGACAAAGACTAAATTAAACGTAAACAAACTCGAATATGATTTATGCAACATTGATTATAGTCTGGTTTACAATACTGCTGACGCTAATTCGGCTTTATCGTACTTAATAAAACATATCCAACAAGCAATATTGCGTAATACGACAGCTGTGACAGTAAATAATCGTCTTCGTAATATTAAACCTTGGATTACTCCTGGACTAATCCGATGTATAAGGCACAGAGATAAACTTCATCAGAGAACTAAGAAATACCCTGATAATTTAATAATTCTAAACACCTATAAAAGATACAGGAATTTCTGCAACAATCTCCTAAAGAAGCTTAAAAATAATTACGATAAATTGAATAAAATAAAGCAGGCAACAATAGCAAGCAAATTTGGAAGCATATTAAAAACGTCACCTACATGACTAAACAACATGAATCAAATTCGTGGTTACTGCTTACTAATCCTTCACCTCTCTTATCCGCTAACAAAGTAAATAACTTTGGGAAAACTCTGGCCGAACAGATACCGAAACATTGCGCCCAAACATTTTTTAAATTTTTTTACAACAGTTGTAACCTGAAATCATTTGCTTTGCTGGATATTGACGAAAACGAAATATTCCGAATCATTTCGGGCCTTAGAGATGACTGTGCAGTTGGATGGGATAATATAGGTGAATGCTTCAACCAGCCCGCGAAATTCAAAATTTCTTGCGTTTTTTGCAATTTGGCCTGCAAATTGCAGAAAACCCAAGAAATTTTGAATTTCGCGGGCTGGTTGGAGCATTCCCCTTAAACTCTTTAAGCATATATTGACACCTCCCTTAACGCATATATTTCGAATCTGTCTTTCCAAAGGAATTTTCCCTAACTGTCTAAAAAAGGCTGTTGTAATCCCTATATATAAATCTGGAGACCGGGACTTGGTGAATAACTATAGGCCCATATCATTACTCTCCTCAATCTCAAAAATACTTGAGAAAATTTTGCCGACAAACTGTACTGCAGTTTGGCAGAATATTGTGAAATACTTATTATGTAACGTTTGTTGAAAAAAAAAAATAAAAAAAAAAATATTATAAACAACAGACTAGTTAACTACCTAGAAAAAAACAACATCTTGTCACCTGCGCAATTTGGCTTCAGAGCCAAATTATCCACAGCCGATGCGGTGCATAGCCTGACCGATTATGTCACAGAAGAGCTTGGCAAAGGGAACCAGGTCCTGGGAGTCTTCCTTGATTTAGCGAAAGCCTTTGATACTGTCTCTGTTTCTGTGCTTCTAAGAAAATTAGAGGCAATGGGAATAAGGGGAACGCCGTTGACTTTACTTACTGACTACTTAGAAGACCGATACCAATATGTTAGGATTGACAACTTTACTAGCGATGAGCAGAAAAATACTGGATTTGGTGTTCCCCAAGGGAGTATTTTGGGCCCTACCCTATTCTTGGTTTATATTAACGACTTGTGTAATCTAAATATCAAGCACGGCGAAATCATTTCATTTGCTGACGACACGGCGCTAATATTTTCTGCTAAAAACAGCAGCGAACTATTTGAAAACGCTCAACTTGGTTTTAATACTGTGACTAATTGGCTTCAAAGCAATTTACTAACACTAAATGCTGACAAGACAAAATACATTCACTTCTCCATGCGAAAGCCTCAACTTAACACTGCTAACTTCCATTTATATGCCCATCAATGTGATAACCTGTCAGTCAACATGTGCAACTGTCCTCTTATCCTCAAAACCTGTAACATTAAATACCTCGGTGTTATAATAGACGACACACTCTCTTTTAAGTATCATATTGAAAGTCTGGTTAAAAGAGTGCGCAAATTAATATACGTATTTAAAAAAATACGAACTTTTGCAGATTCAGAATTGATCACACAAGTTTATTTCGCCCTATGTCAATCCATAATTCATTACTGTATCATTTCATGGGGTGGCGCATCAAAAACTACCCTTCCACTTGAAAGAGCTCAAAGAGCAATTTTAAAGGTAGCAAACTTCCATCCCTTTTACTTTCCCACAGATCAGCTGTATAAATCCTACAACGTGCTGACTGTGCGCCAGCTATTCATTATGCACTTAGCTTTAAAACAGCACACCATGCTCACGTACCATGCTGACAATACTAACAAGAGACTGAATGATATAGTATGCATTTCTAATGCAACCTCAAAACATGTATTTGTGGAAAGATTCTTTTCATTTTTAGGCCCATTTCTGTACAATAGATTATATAGAAAACTAAGTATATTTAAGTTAAATTATTTTAGCTGTAAAAAGTCTATAATTACTTTTCTACAACTCTTATCTTATGCACAGACAGAAGACTTACTTGTTGTCTGCAAGTAAACTGCTGACACGCTGTTTTTTATTTTATTTTGATGGAAGTTTTAATTTTAGTACTTTACTTTTCATTGAATGTTAATTTATTTATTTTAAGTAGATATTTATGCACTTTGTGGCCTGAAACACAGGTTCAACCTAGTTCAGGCAATAATCAACTGTGCTCTATTTTATTTGTTAAGATATTTCTCATTACTCTTATTTTCATAAATAAACGATTATTATTATTATTTTTGGTATGTGCTTTTGCTTCTCAGCTTACTGGTACTTCCAACTACATTTACGGGTCGAAACCAAAGTAAATGCAGCGTGTGGTCTGTTATGTTGAGGGTGTGTTGTGATGAGGACCTACTTCATTTTCATCTATTTGCATAAACTTTCTGACAGTTCGACATGTATTTAAAATTGCAGCTTTTTGCAGGGTGATATAGAGCGTTTCTTTAAGATTTAGTAATTTGAGGCTATGAAGTAAATGATTCGGTATAACACGTGTTGTAGAGAGGACTATTGGGACCACGTAAACTTTTTCCTGGCGCCAAATTCTTGTTACTTCCTGTTTGAGTTCTCCGTATTTACTAATTTTTTCGGTGATTGTTTTTTGTATGTTGTGTGTGTTGGGAACTGCGATATCTATTAAGTAAGTGACTGTATTAATTTTATCTTGTAGTATTATATATCCGGTCTATTATAGTGAATTGTCCTGTCGGTGAGAATGGCGCGGTCGTAGTAGAGTTTATGAGTATAATTTTCGAGGGTAACTTGTGGTGTGTAATTATAGTATGGAGTGTTTGTGTCTTGTATGAGTGAGTATTGGACTGCCAATCTTTGGTGAATAAAATTTGCCACCTGATTGTGCCTGTGTGTGTAGTCGGTCTGCGTGAGGGTTGTGCAAGCTCCTGTTATGTGCTGGATGGTTTCTGGTTGCGTGTGACATTTGCGACATTTATCATTTGTTACTGAAGGATCTTTGATAATAAATTTTCTATAGTTTTTGGTGTTAATAATCTGGTCTTGTATAGCTATGATAAATCCTTCAGTTTCTGGGAATAAATTACCTATCTTGAGCCATTTATTTGAGGCAACTTTGTTGATGTGTGATTGTTCTAGGTCATGAGAATGTCGGCCATGAAGAACTTTTTTCTTCCAGTCATCAAGTTTCTGTGTCTGCGGGTCTTCGGCAGCAATGTTTGGGGTATCTAATGGTTCATTTAAGTTAAGTGGGGTGTAATTGTGATCATTTTGGACTATGGCCTTATGGATATTACTAGTGTGAGATTTTGTGTGAAAGAATGTTTTTAATCTACAAACTTGTTTCCGCCATAGGTGCTGGATGTCTATTAGGCCTCTCCCTCCGTTTTGTCTTTCTATGGCAGATTTAGGATGTAAGTTATTATGTTTTGTAAGAGTAGTGCGTGTAGTTCGTTCTAATTGTTCTGTCTGTTTTTGTCCATGTAATGACTCCGAATGAATATGTTAATATGGGGATAGCAAATGTATTTAAGGCCTTAATGAGATTTTTGTCAGACTGTTGGGTTTTACATATAGCGTTAAGTCTCCTCTTAAACTCTACAGTAAGCGTTTCTTTAATTCTAACGTGGTCTAGTCCTTTCAATTGTGTGTACCCTAAATATTTGTATAAATCGGGTGGTTCCATCGCTGTTATGGTGTCTGTGTTATTTAGTACATAGTTGCCGGGTCATATCCTGCCTCTTATGATGTGAACTGTGAAGTGTTTTACATTTATCCAGACCAAATTGCATATTTATATCTTGGCTGAACTCTGCTGTAGCTTCAACTTGTTTCTTCATATCTTTTTCAGTTTGTGCATATAGTTTAATATCGTCCATGTAAATAAGATGTGTAATTGTTGTTTGTTCTTGTGTTGTAGTGTGTTTGAGACCATATCCGGCACGGCAGCTCTGAAGCAGGTGAGACAGAAGGTTTAGTGTGAGACAGAACCACAGGGGACTCGGAGAGTCACCTTGATAGATACCTTTCTTGATATATATTTCTCGCGTAGTAACATTATTGTGATTACAATTTATATGAAGTGTGGTTTTCCACTGTGACATTATGTTGCCTAGGAAGTCTATTATTTTTGAATTTATTCTGTAAATTTTTAGTATCTGTATCAACCAAGAGTGAGGAACACTGTCAAAGGCTTTTTTATAGTCGATATAGGTGCAATGTAGATTTCTATTTTTTGTAGTTGCATGTTTATGAATAGTAGAGTCTATTATTAACTGTTCTTTGCATGCCATGTGGCCCCGTCTGCATCCCTTCTCCTCCTCCGCCATTATGTTGTGGTGTTCAATGTGTTTGTTAATTTTCGTTGTTACTGCCGATGTTAATATTTTATATATTGTAGGTAAGCATGTGATTGCATTATTATTATTATTTCGTTTATTCATTTTTAAATATTTAAATATAAAACAATATTAAAAACATTTAAAATACAAAAAATAGGAGTCCGCCGGTGTCGGGAGCAGGGTCCAAGCAACCGGTGGTTAGGGCTCCAGAGACAGGAACCTCCTCACAATGGGAGCAGTATCGAGGAGTACTGCCTTCTGAATCAGGCCCTTGATCCAACCGCCTAAGGAGAGCCTCGATACATGGTCATCGAGGCTCTTGGCCATAAGGCCATTGGCCGTCACGACAATCGGCACAATGATAGCCGAGTTCACATTCCACATGTCGACAACCTCGTGTGCCAAGTCGAGATATTTTATTTGTTCCTCTTTCTCAGCTTTCACGAGGTTCTCGTCATGTGGGATGGTAACATCGACTATCATTACGCGGCGCGCTGATCGGTCTATCACCACTATGTCAGGCTTATTGGCGACAATAGTCCTGTCAGTAATGATAGACTGATCCCAGTACAGCGTGACATGGTCTTTCTCGAGAACTGGGTCGGGCCCATACTTGTTGTACGGTACCTCAGATTCCACAAGTTTATATTTCAAGGCAAGTTGCTGGTGAATAATCCTGGCTACTTGGTTGTGCCTGTGCAAGTACTCACTCACCCGGACGGTGGCATGCCTGACACACGTCAACCGTCCCGTCCTTCATAATATGTTTCCGGTAGTTGTTCGTTAACATAACTTCATCCATAATCGCACAGACAAAACCCTCAGTTTCCCCAAAGAGGTCGCCGAAACGTAGCCAGGACACGGACGCTAGGAAATCTACATCCGGCCCATGAAGAGCCCGGTAGAAGCGCCCGTGAAGCTCCTTGCCTTGCCATACTTCCTTGCGGTCATCATTAGTAAGTACCACAGGTTTGCGCCAGTTCTCTTTAGCCATGGACAGCGAGGTGAGTCCCTTGTCCACTGCGACTACATCTCGGTGCATACCCACTTCGGCTTTTAAAAAATATTCTCTGAGACTGCACACCTCGCGGTTGTGGAGGGTCTTCGCGTTTAAAAAGCCACGACCCCCACACTTCCGCGAGATGTACAGCCTCATCACCGATGATCGTGGGTGATGCATCCGGTTTGCGGTCAGCAGTGTACGAACTCTCCTATCCAGGGCATCGAGTTCGGTCTGAGTCCATTTGAGTATGCCGAAAGAGTACATTAAAACCGGCATGACCCAACCGTTGAAGGCACGCACCTTGTTTCCGCCTGAAAGAAGGCTATTTAATACCTTCTTCAGGCGTCCAAAGAAGCGCTCCCTCAACGATTGCTTCATGTCAGTTACGTTAATGCCTAACGCTTCCGACATACCCAAATACTTATTACTTTCGGATGAGGAGAGGGATCTGAGGTGTATGGAATCCGAGAGCTGAATTCCCTCGGATTCCATAATCTCCCCTCGTTTTACGTACATCACATCTGCACATCTGTCCACACCAAATTCCATCCTGATGGCGCTACTAAAAGTTTCAGTTACTTTCAGTAGCTCCATCAGTTGCAATTTGTTGGGGGCAAAGAGTTTCAGATCATCCATGTAAAGAAGGTGAGATATGACCTGACCACCTCTCCTCAACCGGTAGCCTAGACTTGAATCCTCCAACAATGTGCTTAGAGGATTCAAGGCTAGACAGAACCAAAGTGGACTCAGACTGTCGCCCTGGAATATTCCCCGTTTAATCCATACAGGCTCATCGTTTCCCTGGATCTGTCGACATCCTGGATATCGAAGGACCGTCCTCCATTGCCCCATACACGACTCAAGGAAGGCGCGTAAAGTTGCATCTATCTTGTACAACTCCAGCACCCTCATGAGCCATGTATGTGGCACCGAGTCGTAGGCCTTCTTATAATCTATCCAACATGTCGAAAGATCCTTGCGGGATCGACGAACCTGTTGGCTAATGGCCACCATTTTATTATTATTATTAGCACTGATCCGAACGACTTCTCTTGCCTAGCACCTGGTCACTTCCTCACTCTAGAGCCCCTAACGGCTGTCCCCGATGAAGATTTTTCTACCATCAACATAAACCGGCTTCTTCGGTGGCAAATGGTACAAGCCTTCCAGCAACATTTTTGGTCCAGATGGAAAACCGAGTACTTAAATTCCTTAACCCAACGCGCCAAATGAACCAAGGATTCAAAACCGTTACCAATAGGTTCGATGGTGATAATGAAGGACGACAATCGTGCGCCATTACAAATACATGGCCTCTCGGTAGAGTTTTAGACCTCCACTTCGGTAGCGATGGGATAGCTCGGAGTGCATCGGTAAAAACTACAACCAATCATATTCATTAATTATCAGTTTATCAAATTCAAATAAGTTTATCGTAGTTTTAAGCATATCTTAGTTAAGTCGAAGTATCAATTCGTACCTTATCTATTATTAGTTATCCAATTATCTAATCGGAAAATACCATAGGTATTTTGGTGGGCGGGATGTTCCGTTACCATAACGAAACGTGTTATACAGAATCGAGATTCATGTACGCCTGTACACATAGCAATAACGAGACGCCAATGTTTCCGGCTGTCATGCGCGTATGTACTAATCAACACCTAGAGTGACTTGTGTCTGGCCGCCCTGACTGGCCAATTTTCAAAAGGTCAAAGTTGGGACGGAGCGCGCAACCGTTAGAACGACCGAATCCGCCATCCTGAGAACATGGTTCTATTACTTCGTGTCCTATCTCCAACCAACGCGCATCTCGAGTGCACTTTGATTAAGCCATTAGATTCATCGTCATCCAACACCATCGTCATCATCATCATCAGAAACGGCAGCTGGGAGGTCAACGAGTGCAGGTCGCAGTCGTAAGGTACGTACGCTGCACATATCTTTACTGCTGTCTGCACAGAACTATTGTGAACCTCATCTTAACGTATTCGTCCCCAGAGTAGCAGAAAGCCATCAAACCCATTTCGGCTGATGCGCATGCTACACACTCTTTTTTTTCGGATGGGAAATCATTAAATGACTCCTCCCGCTCTGGGCGGAGCGGAAGGGAGTGTCAGACTTTTACTGACTAAAAACTATCCATGTTCCTTCTTTTGCCCTTTATGTTCCAGGGCCGCGGTAACTCTTTCGAACAGTCCCGCAGCTCCGGCAGGCATCGGCCCTTGCGGGCCCCTCATTTTGGCTGACATCTCTTTGAGGCGCGCGTGGAACACGGACGGGCGGACGGCGAGCTAGCCCATTACTCACCGTCCACAGACCCGCGCCTACGGTGGCCGAGAGCCACCACGTGGCCCCCGACGCCCGGTGCTTCTCCCGCGGCAGCTGGGACGTGAGGTTCTCTCCCTCTCACGTTCCGCCACCTCCTTCGCTAGCATGACTGCTTCGCAGAAGGAGGTTACGGCTTCCCATTCCCTCTCGCCCCGGACCATGGCTTGAACCAGGGCCGGACGCGAGAGGTCGCCGCCGCCAATCGCCGCTACGAGGACACGGCGCCGCGGCGGTGCCGGTGCTCCGCCCAAGTGAAGTAGACCTCCGCGGTGTACTCCACCATGTCCTCCGGGCGATCCTCAATGATATTACCAATCACCCTGTCAACACTAAAAATAAAAAATCTTCATATTTGCCTTTTTTGTTATTTAGTTGATGCCGATAACTTGGGTTAATAACCACCAATATTTGCAAAAACTGCAATAAGAGATGCTGGTACTTTCAAACCACGATTTTTAACAAATTACCATAAGATGGCATTCCTCAGTCATAGAAAAATTTCTTTTTGGTACCATTCTATAAAAACGAAGGTGAAGTCGACTTTGCGGAAATTATCGAGACATAAAATTGATATCACACAACCTTTTTTGGGAATGAGTGGAACGACGATAACGAACGTCACAGCAAACCAGTATGGGTTCGTAACAGGCAAGTCAACAATGAACGCAATCCACACTATCCGCATTGTAATGGAATCCCACAGGGACGACGAGAAAGACCTCCACACACACCACTGATTTGGTAGGCACCATCGAGCGCAAATGGTGCCGAATAATAAAAAAATATTTTAATTACTACCTACTTATTATTTCTTTATGTAACTCATGCTTATCTAAACTGTAATAGTTAGCTTAGTTTTATATAAATGTTTTACATGGAACGACTGCCTATCTGACCCTTTTTTTTCGGATGGGAAATCATCAAATGACCCCTCCCGCTCTGGGCGAAGCGGAAGGGAGTGTCAGACTTGTACTGACTAAAAATTCATGTTCCTTCTTTGCCCTTTGTGTTCCAGGGCCGCGGTATCTCTTTGGAACAGTCCTGCAGCCCTGGCAGGCATCGGCACGGACTCCCTCCGGTTTGCTGACATCTCTTTGAGGCGCGCGTGGAACACGAACGTGCCGTTGACACGGCCTGTCGTCACAAGACCGACGGATGCTGAGCTAGCCCCTTTACTCACCGTCCACAGGTCCGCACCTACGATGGCCGGGAGCAACATCATGGCTCCCGACGTCTAGGGCGTCTCCTGCGGCGGCTGGGACGTGAGGTTCTCTCCCTTGAGGTAGGTCCCTGGATGGACATGGCTCGTATTGTTAGGAGGTTCCTCTTTCTGGAGCCCTGACTGCCGGTAGCTTGGACCCTGTTCCCGATATCGGCGGGCTACAATTTTTTTTTATAATTTTTTTAAAATTAATATTTATAAATGTCATAAATAAAAGCACGTATGCGTTCTTATTTCCTTCAGGTGTATTTTACTTGTAGATTTAAAAATAAAACACAAATCACTTTGATAATGCTGAATATATCAACTTCAGTTAACCCTTTACACTTGTACACCTACAGAAAAGTAATAATCGACCTCACAAGTCGACGGTCCGCCCGATAGTGCGCTCCTGCGGCAATATCTGCCAAAGGTGTGTTTCTGACAACCGGAAGTCAACAGTTCAATATATTTTATTAAAGATAATATTTAAAACGTCATGTTCACAGGAAGTCAAAACAGGGTTTATAAGAACATTTGCTATTATTAAATGACAACATGTACACAGGAAGTCAATGCACGCTAACATAAATTTGTTTACAAACGAATAAAGGGAATAAGAATGAAACTTTGAAAGTATGCACTTTCAATGTAAGGTCACTAGCATCCACGGAAAGGTATCTCGAACTAAATTATGCCCTAAAAAACATCAACTGCGATATTCTAGGGCTTTCAGAAGTAAGAATATTGGGCTGTAATATTGAATAACACCAGGACTACATTTTTTGCTATAAGTATAGGTCAAACCAAGGGCCTACACGGGGTAGGATTTCTGATAAAAAGAAAATACAAAAACATCAACAACTTTACAGGAATCTCAGAAATAGGGGCACTTCTGCAGCTGAAGTTTGAACGCTCCTCTATGTCAATAATACAAGTATATGCACCCACAGGAAAATCACCTAAAGTTGAAATCGATAAATTTTATAAAGACCTTGAGGCTGCTCACGCATTAACTGATGCGAAAGTGCTAGTAATAGGTGACTTCAATGCAAAAATAGGACATCCTAAGGCAGATCTTTATCCAGTCATGGGCAAACATGGGTTTGGAGAACGTAATGGAAGTGGTGATTGACTTATAAACTACGCCTACCAAAACAAGCTGTCTATAATGAACACATTTTTTAAGAAAAAGGTAAACCGCAAGTGGACATGGATATCACCAGATTTGAAAACGCAGTATGAAATCGATTTTATAATGACAAATAACCCAATAATAATCACAAATGTCGAAATACTCGAGAGCAATGAATCCGGGTCACTTAAAGAATCCTAAAAATCTCGGAAACTAAAAATGCTAGGTTAATGCAATAAATTGTATTTAATAGACAATGTAATACTCCTTAAATGAAGGTATTAAAACTTCTTAGTTATTGTAAAGTTATATCATAAAAAAATCAAATTTGAAAAAGGGCCACTTTCGAAGATGGAACTACGAAATTACAGCATTTGGTTTTGCTTTTGTTTGTAATCTGTCATTTATGTGGGTACATAAACCATGTTGATAGTGCTCTGTATTCATTATTCAAGCTGAAATTATGTCGCTTACGCCTGAAGAATGCACCAGAGTACTTACAATGCTGGAAACCGGCCGGAGTCAGCGCGATACAGACAGGACTGTCGGTGTGTCGCTGTCAACAGTACAAAGAGTTCTCCGACGTTACGAAGAAACTGGTTCTAACCTACGCAGACCAGGAACGGGCAGAACCAGGTGTACCACAGCACGAGAAGACCGATACTTGGTGAACACCATGCTTCGAAATCGCTTTCTCACAGGAACTGAACTCACAAATCAGTTTCGACGTCACAAATCAGTAACCCAAGTGCATGGACAGTAAGACGTCGGCTTGCTGAATCTAACTTAAAACCCCTTAGACCTGCAAACGGCCCTAAACTGGAGCGTGGGCATCGTATTTCGAGACTAAGATATGCCCAGAGCCACGTAAATTGGAGTATTGAAGATTGGTCAAAAGTTATGTTCTCCGACGAATCAAAATTTATGCTCTACAAGCACGATGGAAGACACAGAGTGTATCAAAAACCAGGGGAAAGATTCAAGCAAGCATGCATCGAAGAAAAAGTAGCCTACGGTGGTGGGTCTGTACTTGTGTGGGCCGGAATTTCTTCTGAAAGTCGCACAGAGCTGGTGATCATAGAAAACGGGTTCTTTAACTAGCGTAAGATATGTGGAAGAAATCCTCAATGATCACGTTGGTCCATTTATGGTCAATTTAGGTGAAGATGCTATATTTATGCATGACAATGCCCGACCTCATACAGGTAGGATTGTGAATGACTACCTTCAAGAGATGAACATTACTCGTATGGAGTGGCCAGCGCGCAGCCCGGATATCAACCCGATCGAGCATGCTTGGGACGAGCTAGGCAGATGCGTAAAACAACGAAACCCTCCCCCAATCACGCTTCGTGTGCTCAAAATTGCTCTCACAGAGGAATGGGAGAATATTCCCCAAAATCGTATAAGGAACTTGGTGTACAGCATGCCAAACCGCGTAAACGCAGTAATGGAAGCACGAGGAGGCAATACGAAGTATTAAAATTCAAGAAAATCGTAATAAAGTTCAAAAATTTCATGTTTCCTATTTTTGTTTTAAGGAGAGATCAGCAGTTTTTTTCCTTTATGTCATTTTGTGTTAATAAAATGTATGGCGACTCATATTTTTTTTACTTTCATTTAAGGAGTATTACATTGTCTATTAAATACAATTTATTGCATTAACCTATCATTTTTAGTTTCCGAGATTTTTAACATTCTTTAAGTGACCCGGATTCATTGCTCTCGAGTGTACTAAACAACATACAATTTCCTTCTGACCATAGACCACTGCGAGCAACAATACTCCTAAGTCACCCAATAAAGAGTAGAAAAAACTTTGTAACACCACTTAATATTTCGAAAACAGAAGTCGAAATCAAAACCTACATTGAAAAATTATAAATACTATCGACGGTTGAAAGGCTAATTGGTCTAAGCGACATTTTTTGCGATATTGAATTATATACTGTTGGCTATTATTTAGGTTGAGGGTAGGGGTACGGCGGATGACGGTATAAAAGTGGTGTAGACGGAGCGCGCGCCCCTTTCATAGCGCCATGGCACGCGCGGCCACCCGACGCAAGGCGGCTCCCGCGCGACCCGAATATGTCGCCCCACCCTACACGCGACATATTCAAACACTACGACTCTACACTCGCAACACTCACTCGGAAAGCGCCGTGTGCTAAGTTAATATAGGCACGGCGCGACCCGTTCCATCCACTCACAACTCTACATGCATCCTAACTCACGCGACGAATGTGCGGCGCGGGCTCGCAAATCTCGCCTCATGAGCGGTGTTACTCAGAAACATTGCCGCTCACACACACACACATACGGCCCTTAGTCCGGAGCGCATCGGCTCGCTTCGATTACGACTGCGGACGGGGGCCACACTTCTCGGTAGGGAGCGCCTGAGTCACCCCTGTCGCTGGTCGCCACCCGCTGGGCCTCCTCCGGGTAACCGGAGGTCTCACCCGGCGGTGGCGGACCGCCGAGGTGGCGCGAAGCAAGCGCCGCTGCGCTACAGCGCCGTGGCGCTCCTGCCGATCACAAGGACAACCACACATAGGCAAGTCGCGTGCGCGCGCTTGCCCTCAGCCGTGCCTAGACGGCCTACATAGCGAAGTGCCCGTAGTTGCGGGCACAAAGATTGATACCGCGGGCCCAGGGACTCAGTCCAAAACCCGCCAGCCGCGCCCCCTGGCGGGGGCGCAGCGACATCCAACGACGACGGCGCGCCCCTTTTTTCTGCTATCATCCGTCGTACGAGGAGGTCGTGAGTCTTTAAATTGTATTCTTCCTACTGTATTTGAGTACTTCTTTTGTGTTATTTTTGATTATGAATATCTTGTGATTTGTTTTGTAAATTCTGATAATTTTAAGGTCAATTAAACTTTGTTTTTTTTAATCAAATCTGTCTCTGATTCCTAAAATCAGAAGTGTGATAAAGAAAACATTCCCACTTTCATCCCGATTATAGTTCTTATCCATTTCTTAAAATAAAATTATGTTTTCAATAATTTAAAAGTTACGAATATTATTTTTTAGGAGGGTAGGTACTTTTCTTTGTTTACGTTCGTTAACTCTCATTTACATTAACTCTGTTTATGTTAACGTTTCGTTTTGGTGTTTCTTTTTATTCTAACTAAGTTTCGAAGATCTTTCTTTGGTTACCTACGTTCCTTATAATTTTATAGTCATTTTACGTCTAGGTTTGTGTTGACGTTTTATTTTATTGTTTATAACTGAGTTTGCAACATGGATAAGCAGGGACGCTCACGTTCTCGTAATCAACGCTCGCCTGAGTCGTTAAGCAATTGTGTATTAAACTGAAAGCGTGTTTATTTACGAACAATTTGGTAGCAAAACTATACCATTTAGTTAAGATTTCGAAGTCAGGATATGATTTGTTTACATTGAGACGCGTAGTTTAGGTATAGGTTTTGACTAGAAAATACTAGAAATTTTGTCGACACGATGTTGTTATTAAATTGTATTTCAAACATTGTTTGAAGAGTGATAACTATTATGATGTTATTTGATGCGTACTGAGTTAGGCTATAATTTAGGTTCAAAAAAATATAGGGTCACCGCTTTAGATTGTGAAATAATCCAAGTTCTATTTTTACCGGCTTATAAAAACAAAACGAAGTCACCCACAGTTATCAAAACACTTGTAAGAAATAGCGTGGCGTCTGTTCTTCAAACAACCGTCATTAGTTACAATCACTTCATAGAATTTTTTTGTTTACGTTTCGAGTGCGCGCGACCCGACACCCCGCCGCTCGGCAAAAAAGGTGACGTCAGTACTGCCCCGCGGCGCGGGGGGGCCCCGGTTGGACGATTATATCTCTGATAAAAATGCTTGGCTCAATGCCGGTCCTGCTCCACATGGACAGGGGTGCATAAACTGATTAATGGATAGCATTAAATAGTATTGTTGGAGCTGCTGAAGATTGTACAACTATCTTTGCATTGTATAGATTCAATTTCTTTTGGTATTATATAACCGCATAGCCCATATTATGTGAGTACTATGTAATAGAAAGCTATCCTTCGTTGGAAACCTACGTCATTTTTTGACTTGAATTTGCCCTGGCGGTTAAGTGTATGTCATGCTCACTCAAATGTCTCGCTGATGGTGGCGCGTGTGTCGGATCAGTTAGTTCCCTTCAAAATGGTTGAGTTGAATGGTGCTGATACATGCGTCACGTTCGTGAACGGGCGCTGTCAGTTGTGACTGGTCATCTCTTGGTTGCCACGGCTTATTTGAATTAATTATTTTATTTTTTGAATTGTTCTTTTCCTTGTTTTTACTATGGACACTTTTAACGTGCACATCTTGCTACATCGCTCTCACATAATGTACCATCTAAACATGAATGATGTAACCAAGGTTTTGTAAAATATTCTGATTTAAAAGAGTGTCCATGGAGTTTCTTGCCCGTTCTTCTCCATAGAGATCTACGTTAGGGAATGGGCAACTACAGTAGTTTCACAGTTTTTATGCCTTGTGACTGGGACTGTAGCTAAATTTCATTGTTGTCTTTGTTTCGACAGTTCAAAAGTGCCTGTAACGGGCCTACTTGAAATAAATGCTTTGATTTTGATTTTGATTTTGAAAGCTATCAAAACTGCTGCTGTAGATACAAGCAAACGCACAAATCACCATTTTTCTGTCAATAGGGACAAGAACAAATCATAGGGTTTTAAGAAAGTTCAAACCAAGTGTTACAGTTGTGGTGAGCCTGGACACAGGCGAATTTCGTGCCCAAAACGACCTAAGTCTAGTGCCAATACCGATTCAGGATCGAAACCGTCTTCAGTTTCAAGCGAAATCACGTGCGTTTATTGCAAAAAACCGGGTCATGACATAAAATCATGTTTTGCTAAACAACGTGTTGAGGAGCAACGTAATAATAAAAAAGTTAACTTCTGCTCGGCTCTTTTGCAAAAGCGAAGTGATATTGTTGTAGGTGTCATTCAGGGCATTCCAGTAGACATTTTAATCGACAGTGGCGCTATTGCTGTATCATTGATATCGTCTTCGATTGTGACATATTTTTCATGTGCCAAGAAAACTATTAACTGTCAAAGGGGGTAGGTGAGTCAGTTACTCAAATTAATTCATATGTGACGCTTATAATCGAATTGGAAGGTATCTCACTGCAGGTAGATTTGTTGGTAGTTCCTAGCGAGTGTATGAACGCCCCCGTTACTATCGGTACAGATGTGCTTAATAGGGATGGCGTTGTTTACATACGAACTAAAAATACTCAACGAATTATTTGCGATCCAAATGCATTTGCTGTGTCAACTGCGGCGCTGGATGTGCATCCTGTTAATAATACTCCTTTAACCGGTGATGATTTGAATAAGTTAAAAGTTATCTTAGAAGATTATTCGGAACACATGATCTCGGGTACCGCTACATCAACAGTCAATACCGGATGTATGCGCATTCAACTCAGCAGCGATGTCCCTGTATATTATCGCCCGTATAAAATGTCTCACAATGAAAAGTTGAAGGTTCGCGACATTGTTCAAGACCTTATGTCTAAAAGCATCATACGGGAGTTGGAGTCGCCCTATTCTAGCCCTGTTTTATTAGTAAAACAGAAGGACGGCTCCGACCGTATGTGTGTTGATTTTCGCGCCTTGAACAAAATAACTGTTAAGGATAGGTATCCCCTACCGCTAATTGACGACCATATTGATCGTTTGGGCAAGTGTAGGTTCTTCACCACGCTAGATATGGCCACGGGCTTCCACCAAATTAGGTTAGATGACGAATCTGTGCCATTGACCGGTTTTGACACGCCCGAGGGTCATTTTGAGTATTTGAAGATGCCCTATGGCTTGGCTGCAAATATTGAATATGTGAGCACCTACACATACCTAGGACAACTGATTGCATTCAGAGACCAAACAAAAATAGAAATAGAAAAAAGAGTAGCTAATGCATGGAATAGATATTGGTCACTCAAGGAGATACTCAAAAGTGAACAGTTTCCCATGGCAGCGAAGAAAAAAGTGTTCAACTCGTGTGTCTTGCCATGCCTGACATATGGATGCCAAACTTGGGCACTGAATCAACAACATCTCCAAAAACTGAGAACATGTCAGAGGGGTATGGAAAGGAGTATGATAGGCGTTACGAAAAAAGATCACATAAGATCAGAAAAAATAAGATCCATAACCAAGGTGGAAGATATAATAAAGAAAGTAAGACAGTTGAAATGGAAATGGACGGGACATATGACAAGAGACAGTAGAACAAAATGGACTAAGATCATAACGGAGTGGCATCCTCGCGATGGGAAAAGAAAAAGAGGCAGGCAAGCAAAAAGATGGATGCATGACATAAGGAAAGTTGGAGACGTTACCTGGTCAAGAAAAGCTATAGACAGAAAAGAGTGGAAACAGCTGGAAGAGGCCTATGTGTCACAGGACACGCTGATCACTAAACCGGGAAACAGATGTGTTAGTTTATAAGTTAGTTTAATTATTACTTTTTGTTTAGTTGCAGCAATAAAGGCTTAATAATATGGCTTGGCTAATGCACCCATAGTTTATCAGCGCATTATAAGCACCACGTTACGCAATTTCATAGAGGCTGGAAAAGTTTTGGTGTACATCGACAATTGTTTAATCCTGTCCGATACAGTTGACGAGGGTTTGCAGACCTTGCGAGAGGTTTTGGCTACGTTAACCCAGGCGGGTTTCTCGATCAACCTTAAAAAGTGTTCGTTTTTGTGTACAGAGATTGAATACCTAGGACGGATTATATCGAATAGCGAAGTACGACCATCTCCCGGAAAAATTCAGGCCTTAGGCAATTCTAGTCCCCCGCAAAATGTCAAGCAGGTGCGCCAATTTCTTGGGTTGGCAGGGTATTTTCGTAGATACATCCCAAACTACTCGACTAAGACGGCATGCATAACACGTCTAACTCGCAAGGACGTTCAGTTTAGTTGGGGATCAGATCAAGAGCGTGTCAGGCAGGAGATAATCACTAATCTGACCAGTGCGCCTGTTTTAGCTATATTTGACCCAAGTTTACCCACGGAGGTTCATACCGATGCCAGCAGTTTGAGCTACGGTGCGGTTTTGTTGCAAGTCCATCAAGGCAACATTAAGCGCGTGGTTGCTTACTACAGCCAGGTGACTAAGGGTGCTGAGCCAAAGTATCATTCATACGAGCTCGAAACCCTGGCTGTGGTAAAATCACTGCGGCATTTTCGGTTACTTAGTTGGTTCGCGTTTCACGATAGTTACAGACTGTAACGCACTGAAAGCTACTCAGAGTAAGAAAGATTTGTTACCACGTGTGGCAAGATGGTGGATTTACTTGCAAGATTTTGATTTTACCATCTCATACAGAAAAGGCACCATGTTGCCACACGCGGACTATTTGAGCCGCAACCCTAGTAGTTCAGTTAATAACATTGAAAGGCCGCGTAATTGGGCTCAAATGGCGCAATCTGGCGATGAAGAGACCCGTAACATGATCGAGGCTGTGGAACGGGGAGAGTTAGACCCATCACGTTATCGAGTACAAAATGATGTTCTTTATTACCGGTACAGTCAGGTAGGGGAGGAGCCGAGGCTCCTTTGCTATATACCAAAGGGCCAACGCTTAAGCCTCCTTAGGGTCTTTCACGATGAACACAGCCATATTGGAGCTGATAAAACATTAGAGATTATACTTAGGCATTTTTGGTTTCCTGGCCTCAGGGCTTTTGTAAAAAAATACATACGTCATTGTATAACTTGTGTTGCTCATAAACGTGTTCCTAGAGCTCTTCTTCAACCTATTTCTTCCTGGCCTAAACCTGATGTCCCGTTCGACACCCTACACTTTGACGTGTTGGGCCCTTTGCCTGAATCGAAAGGATTTAAGCACGTGATGCTGGTTGTTGATGCCTTCACCAAGTTTTGCCTCCTCACCCCTATCCACCGCCAAGACTTGGACGAACTGAAGCAGGTCTGTAAGACCGTTATATCCTTATTTGGAACACCGAAATTAATAGTGACCGACAGAGGCCGCATGTTCGAGTCGTCTGGATTCAAGTCGTGGATGCAAGTCCTCGGAGTCGAGCTACATCACATTACTGCTGAGATGCATCACGCTAACGGGCAAGTAGAACGGTACGCTCGTACTGTCTTAAATATGTTGCGAATTGAGGCAAATCACAGAAGACGTGAGTGGGCTGAGGAATTATAGCATCTGCAACTAATCCTTAATATAACACAGCACAAGACTACACAAACATCGCCTTTAAAATTGTTGGTGGGTCATGAAAACACTACGCCAGTGATTCGTGCTCTGGTGCGAGATGTCGCCCAGGAGCCTGCTACGAGTAGTCGTGAGGCAAGAAGAGAAATCGTCAGGCAGAGGACGGCCGAACGACTAACTAGAAACCAGGCAGCAATGGACACATATGTTAACCGGGACAGACGCTCCCCTCGTGTGTTTCAGGAAGGCGACCATGTCTTCGTTATCAAGTATGGGCATACTTGATAACGAAGTCCACGGGCAAGCTTGACCACGGAATGCGCGGCCCCTATCGAGTGGTGCGTGTTCTTCCTCACGGCCGCTATGAGCTGAGGCTGTTGTCTGGATCATACGGGAAAACCACATATGCTGCTGCTCAGTTTATGGTTCCCTGGGGAGGTGAATGGACTCCCGAGTCATGCTCTGCCTTCTTTGAGGGTGAGTCTCAGATCTGTATGATCTCTCTGATCCGGAAGTGTTGCATCTGTTCTGATGAATGGTGCTGTTGGATCCTTGTCTGTCTGTGTGGTACACGGGGCAAAGTAGATCGGTTTGCAGGGCACACCACAAAGATGTTGGTGTGCGTAAAATCAACTGGTGTATTACTTCGCCTATTTGTTAGTGTTTGCTTCACTATAGTATATGTATAATATGAGGTAAAGAATATGAAGCATCAATTTAACCCTATGACTAACCGGTGTCGTGGCATAGATGTGTAATCATTCGGCTGGTAAATCAAGTGTCGTAGGATCGAATCTGCGCCGCTGGCGTCAACTTTTTGCATTATTAAAAAACTTTTATTTTCATTTTGTTGAATTTTTATTGTAATTTACCTGATAATAAGAACATTATTCGAAAAAAAATATGGAAGTAAAAATTAAACAATTTGTATTAAGAAATCAAAAACATTTATTGACTAGGTTTTTTTTTATATTATAATTACAAATTAAAAAGTTTTGTGCATGACAAATATTCTAAGTCGGACAAGAAATAACGTTACTTTTCTTATTCAAGTGGGTAATTTATTTATTAGTGAAATGAATAAACATGTTAATAAGATAGATATTAAGATACAGGTATCCTAAATTGTTATCTCACTAACAATAACATCACTCACATAAAACAAATCGAATTACCCCCTGATATTTTTATTAATATCCTATTGGTGCGCCTTCGCTATCTATGACTTATTCATGCACGAAGTAAATGTCTCCACTAGACCTGCATGGAAGAATATTTTTTTTTATGATAGCGCTCACCATCTTTTCGCCACAATATTTTGCGACCGTCCTTGTCTGATTTAAAACATTTTTCATCTCTAAATATAACTATATTATTGCACCAATCAAAATCTAAATATTCTCTTGCGAAGCGTACCCGGTTTTGCCTGTGAATATCTGACATTCAAATTTTCTTGGCTGGCCTACAACATTTCACACCAGCTGCTCGCAAGTGGTTTCGTACAGTTTGTAATGTCACGTCATGTTTAGTTGCCGTGGAACGAGTAGTGAGGAAGGGCTCAGCGGTATGCGTAGCAACTATATCAGATGCCAATCTGTGAATGCAAATCCAGCCTTTGGTCCCGGTCGGCAAGGATCAATGCTTCCCGAATCTGCATAACGATGGACCCACAATTGCACAGTCCTTCTCTGTGAACAATAATAAAATATTGTTACAAAAAACAACAATCAATAACATGTGGATTATTTAAACATATTAAACTTCTAAACATCATAATAACATTTTGTTACTCACCGATATCTTTAAACGTCTCGCAATTTCACTAATTGAAACATTTTGCTCATGCAAAAGAATTATTTCAGCTCATAAAAGTGTGGTTCAATGATTCATATTGATTCACAAATAAAAGCACTTCTCAAAAAACGCAGGGTATAATGTCTAAAAACGTAACGAAAGCCCGATAGTCAATAGCATTATGACGATGAACTTAAACTACTAACTTAAACATGATTTGTCATTTTTAGAGGGTAGACAACTAATACATTCTAACCCAAATATAAAGAGACTTGCTAATAGTTAAGCAATGAATTGAACAAACAAATGTAAAATATTTTATTAAAACATACAAAAACATTAAGCTGTTGGCAGTCGGATTCGATCCTACGGCGCCGGCGCAGTAAGTAATTATTTATCGCACGCTCGACTAATGCGCCACGGAGACGATTGTATGATAAGCTAAATTTATGCGTCATATTCCCTGCAACATTAGTGACAAGAAATTTTATTGTGTGTACGTGGACAACGGGTAGCAAACACTAATAAATAGGCGAAGTCAGACGGCCGTTGATTTTACGCACACCAACATCTTTGTGGTGTGCCCTGCAAACCGATCTGCTTTGCCCCGTGTACACTCAGAGGAGTGTACCCACGACCTCTGAAGCTGGTCGGCTTTGCAAACCGATCAGTCACTGTGCAGTGTGGGCTCAGTGTTCTTTATTAAGCATGTTTTTATGTTTTATGGTGTGGTTGTCTGAGTGTGTAGTGTTCTAGAGAACTTAAGTTAAATCGCTCCCCCCACCGAATAATATGGTAATCAATAAATCTAAATTTTACAAGAAAAATAAAAAACTGTTTTATGCGTATATCTCGGCACGGGTAGATCGTAAGATAGACATTTATACGTCGAAATAAAGCTAATTTTTTTACAATCTATTTCATATTCTGTTTTTTTTTGTAATAGTTTAATAAAATTAAGTTATTGACGAAAATAATGTTACTGAAATTAAAGGGCAAGAGTATAGTATGCAACGCATCATTACCATATTATTCGCGTGTAAACGCAACGATATCGTAGTCAATACTAATGCATTATAGTATTATTCGTTGTAATACGGTGTCAAAAAACCTAACGGCAATATGATATTACGATATTATTCGTGTGAAATCCAAGCGATAGTTTATACTGTAATATTACAGTACAGTAATATTCGTCGATGTGTGGTGTCAAAAGATTAACAGTAATATAATGTTGCAAATACATGTTTTATTAAATAATTCAGTACTTATTATTTGATTTGGCAGAAAAATAACAATATTAGAGGAAGTTGATATTAATACTGGATAATTTATAATAGCGATTTTATTAAAATTTATGAAATAAAACAAAGGTTTTATTATTTATCATAATCAGTCCTTTTATTTATTAATAATCAGGTACTTAATGTTTTCTAAGTATCAGAAACAATAATCAAGGGAGTCCTGTTGGCCCAATTGGTCCATTGGTATAGTAGAAATGAATCATGCTAATCATCACTACAGTCCTATTCATAGTCTGAAGACTGCTCTGTGCTATTTGCACAGGTTTGCATAGAATTATAAAAACAATGATAACGCTGAGGTATGGCTTCTGTTCTGTAATTTACTCACTGGTATTGATTGATAATAAGCGTGTTTTAATTGTATTTCAGTGGTAACTTCTTCCTCAATAAGTAGTCTTCTTCCTCTCTTTGATCGGGTTTGAATTTCAGTATTCAACTCTGAATATTCATCCTCAAAGTTATATTTAAATTGAGGGTTGGAAATCATCAAATGACCCCTCCCGCTCTGGGCGGAGCGGAAGGGAGTGTCAGACTCTTACTGACTAAAAACCATCCATGTTCCTTCTTTGGCCCTTTATGTTCCAGGGCCGCGGTATCTTTTTCAAACAGTCCCGCAGCCCTGGCAGGCATCGGCCCTTGCGGGCCCCTCCCGTTTGCTTACATCTCTTTGAGGCGCGCGTGGAACACGAACGCGTCGACACGGCCTGTCGTCATACGACCGACGGACGGCGAGCTAGCCCATTACTCACCGTCCACAGGCCCGCGCCTACGGTGGCCGAGAGCCATCACGGCGTGGCCCCCGACGCCCGGTTCTTCTCCTCCCGCGGCGGCTGGGACGTGAGGATCTCTCCCTCTCACGTTCCGCCGCCTCCTTCGCTAGCATGACTGCTTCGCAGAAGGAGGCGACGGCTTCCCATTCCCTCTCGCCCCGGACCATGGCTTGAACCAGGGCCGGGCGCGAGAGGTCGCCGCTGCCAATCGCCGCTACGAGGACACGGCGGTGCTCCGCCCAAGCGGAGCAGACCTCGACGGTGTGCTCCACCGTGTCCTCCGGGCGATCCTCCCAATGATAGCACCCGGGCGTGGTTGCCTCCTACCTTTGCATTTAAAATGATGCCATATATTTGGTCAGGAGTATAAAGCACTTTATTTTTTAAGGCTCTTTCAATACATGAGTGCATACCATCGCCTTCATTCTGACTATGTCCAGTTTCAAAAAATCTCTGTGTAATATATTCCATATGGCTTTTAGGACATGGAGGTATAAAGCAAAGATATACCGATTTTTATTTTGGCCTGCACATCCATCTGAATAGAATGACAAATTCTTGATACCTCTACTCTTTTCTTCTTTGATGAATTGAGTCAAGCAGCTACCAATTTCTATGGAACCTCTTTTGGCGATAGAATGGTGCCATACGTAACAGTGTCCTGATTTGTTAAGAGAGTTGTAAATGGTAAAATTGTATACTGGGTATTTTGTTTTGTAATAGAAAATTCCTACCTCAGATCAGGTCTTTTTCTAGATCGAAAATAGCAACGGTCGTATTATTTTTGTCCACAGAAGCCTTTTATTCCTCTTTTATCTGACGCACCTTGTTTTTCCTTGCCACATGTTGATTGTATTTCTCCTCTAATGCTTCTTTTCTAATTGGGTCCGCTTGTTCATATATAAGAGCACTTCCGACGTTTGGCTCCCAGACTGGAAAAGGCCGGGGCTGCCTTCAAGCGCCTCCTGCCCAACCTGAGGGGTCCAAACGCCTCCTGCCGGAGGCTCTACGCGATGATCGTGCGTTCGTTGAGGCTGCGAGCCGCGCATTACCTGAACGCGCCCCAAAAGATGGTAGCCGTAAGGATGATCCGTGGGTACCGCACGATCACCCGCGAGGCAGCGAGCCTCCTTGCCGGATTGCTGCCATGGGATCTGGAGGCCATAGTCCTCGCGCGCCTGCATGAATGGCGCGCGGAGGCACAGCGCCGGGGGGAAACTCCGCTGCCGCGGCAAATTGTCGCTCAGCGGACCGACTTCCGGCGCGATCTCATGGCGACATGGAGAGAGCGACTATCGCAACCCCGTGCAGGGCACGCCACGATAGTGGCAATAAGTCCCCTCTTTGAGGAGTGGCTAGAGAGGCGCCACGGCGCCCTCACCTTCCGCCTGACGCAGGTCCTCACCGGACACGGATGTTTCGGGAGGTACCTGCACCGAATCGGGCGGGAGGAAACGCCCAGGTGCTATCATTGTGAGGATCACCCGAAGGACACGGTGGAGCACACCGTGGAGGTCTCCTCCGCTTGGACGGAGCACCGCCGTGTCCTCGTAGAGGCGATTGGCGGCGGCGACCTCTCGCGTCCGGCCCTGGTTCAAGCCATGGTCCGGGGCGAGAGGGAATGGGAAGCCGTCACCTCCTTCTGCGAAGCAGTCATGCTAGCGAAGGAGGCGGCGGAACGTGAGAGGGAGAGAGCCTCACGTCTCAGCCGCCGCGGGAGGAGAAGAACCGGGCGTCGGGGGCCACGCCGTGATGGCTCTCGGCCACCGTAGGCGCGGGCCTGTGGACGGTGAGTAATGGGCTAGCTCGCCGTCCGTCGGTCGTATGACGACAGGCCGTGTCGACGGCGCGTTCGTGTTCCACGCGCGCCTCAAAGAGATGTCAGCAAACAAGAGGGGCCCGCTAGGGCTAATGCCTGCCAGGGCTGCGGGACTGTTCGAAAGAGGTACCGCGGCCCTGGACCATAAAGGGCAAAAGAAGGAACATGGGTGGTTTTTAGTCAGTAAGAGTCTGACACTCCCTTCCGCTCCGCCCAGAGCGGGAGGAGTCATCTGATGATTTTCCAGCCGAAAAAAAAAAGACCCTAATTTACTAACTTTGCACTTCGTATCAATAATAAAAACAGTCTCTAACGCATCAAAACAGTTCACAATACAATGAAAAAATATTGTGCGTGCGCTCTTACTCGTCACTCACTAAAAATATAATATTGTATTCGTTATTACGTACCGACATCATCGCAATATTTTATTGTAAAAACCGCTTGCTTCAAAAATATTAACTGTGAGATACAGTGAACGACATTACGATTTTGCACAAATAACTAACATGTTTTGTAAAAAGACATTACCAAATCTTGTAAACAAAAATAATACATGAATATAATTGTTTTATAATTTACGTGGAAAAAGATATGCATTTCTTACGCGAATATAATGGTAATCGTCGCTTACCGAAAAGTTAACGATTGCATGATCTGTAATAACTTGTTATGGCATTATTCGTGCAAAAAGTGTGTTTAGATTTTAAGGGAATAATGTTGTTATGTTCATTACGGTACCATTGAAATTATTGTACTTTTATAAATATACATAGAAAAAATACAAAAAAAATTACATGATGCTAATGAATGTTCTAAACACCGAATATGCAATAAAACGAAAACTGTCGTAGTACCACATTACCATGTTATTCGGTGGGGGGAGCGAAATGTAGTCACATTTAACTAGGATAGCTTATTTGTCTTACTAAACGAAATGTTTCAAGTTTTACTCTAGAACACAGGCATTCAAATGTTTATCTCGTAACAGTAATACTAAAACTAACTCTAACCTGTATAACTAATATAGAAATGACACATGGTGAGTGTCAAACTTACTATGCTTTAAAATCTGATATTGCGTTATGATTTCAGCGAATGATGATGATGAAAATGAAGACCTAAACCAGGACCAACCGGAATCTTCGCCAATGCCAAATCAGCCTGATCTAAACGAGCCAGCATCAGGACTATGTACTAGACCTGATGACCTGAGAGAAGAACCAGCACAAGGCTTGGATATGCCTGAAATTGACTAAGCTGTAACTGGATCAGTCGACTAAGCCTGCCGTGGACGTCAGAGTGTCAGGAGAGGCTGTGTTGGCTATTATTTAGGTTGAGGGTAGGGGTACGGCGGATGACGGTATAAAAGTGGTGTAGACGGAGCGCGCGCCCCTTTTTTCTGCTATCATCCGTCGTACGAGGAGGTTATGAGTCTTTAAATTGTATTCTTCCTACTGTATTTGAGTACTTCTTTTGTGTTATTTTTGATTATGAATATCTTGTGATTTGTTTTGTAAATTCTGATAATTTTAGGTCAATTAAACTTTGTTTTTTTAATCAAATCTGTCTCTGATTCCTAAAAATACATATTCGGAATCAACAAATTTTTCTCCGTCGTTTGAGTCAGGTTTCAATTTTGTTTAGCTACTTTTTTGGCGCTTAGCACCCACAGCAAAACAGGCCTTATTTCTAAGCTCATTAATCTATATGACACCAAATTAGGCAAATTTGAGAACTCCGTGACTTAAGCTAATTTGATTTTTCGAACTTTTATAACGTGTGTCGATTAAGGCTTTTGGCTTTTTCACCATGGTTGTGGTTTTGTCGTTTGGCCTATTTTGCATTAAACTAAAACAATAAGCTATGTCGTTTGGCCCATTTTGCATTCAACTACATTAAAAAACTTAGGATTAGGGTGATATACCTTGTGGCGCGCGGAGATACAGCGCCGGGGGGTAACTCTGCTGCTGCGGCAAATTGTCGCGCAGCGGACAGACTTCCGGCGAGATCTCATGGCGCCATGGAGAGAGCGACTATCGCAGCCCCGTGCAGGGCACGCCATGACAGTGGCGATAAGTCCCCTCTTTGAGGAGTGGCTTGAGAGGCGCCACGGCGCCCTCACCTTCCGCCTGACGCAGGTCCTCACCGGACACGGATGTTTCGGGAGGTACCTGCACCAAATCGGGGGGGAGGAAACGCCCGGGTGCTTTCATTGCGAGGATCGCCCGGAGGACACGGTGGCGCACACCGTGGAGGTCTGCTCCGCTTGGGCGGAGCACCGCCGTGTCCTCATAGCGGCGATTGGCGGCGGCGACCTCTCGCGTCCGGCCCTGGTTCAAGCCATGGTCCGGGGCGAGAGGGAATGGGAAGCCGTCGCCTCCTTCTGCGAAGCAGTCATGCTAGCGAAGGAGGCGGCGGAACGTGAGAGGGAGATAGCCTCACGTCTCAGCCGCCGCGGGAGGAAAAGCACCAGGAGAAGCACCGGGCGTCGGGGGCCACGCCGTGATGACTCTCGGCCACCGTAGGCGCGGGCCTGTGGAAGGTGAGTAATGGGCTAGCTCGCCGTCCGTCCGTCGTATGACGACGGGCAGGCCGTGTCGACGGCGCGTTCGTGTTCCACGCGCGCCTCAAAGAGATGTCAGCAAACGGGAGGGGCCTGCAAGGGCCGATGCCTGCCAGGGCTGCGGGACTGTTCGAAAGAGATACCGTACCGTGGCCCTGGAACATAAAGGGCCAAAGAAGGAACATGGGTGGTTTTTAGTCAGTAAGAGTCTGACACTCCCTTCCGCTCCGCCCAGAGCGGGGGGGGTCATTTGATGATTTCCCACCCACCAAAAAAAAAAAAAAAAAAGGGTGATATACCTTGTTCCAAAACACGTTAGATCAACATCTTGAATGATTCTTCTACACATTTTTTTTTATGTACAAAACACTGTCTAAAATTGTATAAAGTGGCATACCAACCTGAAAAATATCTTACGGACGTTGTTGATTAATGAGGGCCTAAGCACCAGTATCTACTATAATCTAGTACGGGTTCATTTTTTTCATCCAGCAGTCTCTCTAATCTGCATCAAACTATTTCACTGTGGTGCAACACCATCATGATGCTTAGGTTCATTGGGCATATTCAACTGTTGATCGACTTGGCGCTACGTTCGTTTTCTCTCGTATTATTTTGTTCTAAGTCGATGCTTGAGCCAGTTTACTTTTAGCTATTTTATTTACGGTAGGCATTTGAACCATTTTGCTTTTCTCAAAAAATAACTAACTTTGATGCATTTTGAGCTAACCAACATAAATTTTCTAAAAACATACACAATGTTCAACAGTAATAACTTAAAAAACTTCCTTACTTAATTACGGATATACTGTATTAAATAAATAAAAGTCTATCAAGTAGTTGTTTATTTATGATTTTTTTTTTCCAAAAAAATAACTTTGATCCGTCCTCCTGCAAGTTTTAAAAAATGTCGCTTATATCAATTAGCCTTTCAACCGTCGATATGGATGGAAAGCAACGAAGATGACTCAAGCGACATCCAAACCTATTATAACTTCTTGGAAAAGGGCATAACGGACAGTCTGAAGTCAAAAAACAGAACCCAAATAGAGCGGCATAAAATATTTAGTAAAAGCATGGACCAACTAATAAAAAGGCGTACTGGACTAATACGCACAAAGAATAAAACAAAAGACATGAAAAATGAACTTAGCAGAATATATAAAGAAACCAATAAATCAATCAAAAGGGATTACAGAAATCACAGACAAGAAATTTTCACAAGGAACATCAAAAACTTTAGAAGTACCAAAAGAGCATACAAAGAATTAATCACACACAAAACCTGGATATAAAAACTAGAACAGACGTCAATAGAAACGAAATCAAGGAAAGACATAATACACCTTGCAACAAATTTCTACAAGAAACTATACCGGAAAAGAAATAACCTTGAAATTTAAACAGAAATCGGAATAGAGTAGAATTTTATTTTGCAAATATGGGTAATACACAATAGTTGTTATGAAATGTCAAAGCTCAGCCATATTTTACCATTCGTCATGCAAACATTTACATTATATATGAAACTTGTGCTTACATTTTAAAGATCAAATCGATTATATTATTATTGTTACAATTATCATTCAATAGATCAATTAATAAATTATCATTTTCGTTACAATTTTCATTCAGTAGATCAATTAATAAATTATCATTTTCATTACAATAAAATTATCATTCAATTAACAAATTATCATTATCATGAAACATCATCATTAGATGAAACTGTTCAGGACCAAGTTAAACCAATTGAAGATCTAGAAATCTACAAACACATAAAGCGGTTAAAAGCTGAGAAGAGCCCAGGGTCAGACGGGCTATGCAATGAAGTTCTTAAAATAGGAGCACCCATTTTGAGTCGGTACCTATTACATTTATTAAATATGGTGTTGGACAAAGAAACGGTACCTGAACAGTGGTGTACATCAGACATAATTTTGCTTTATAAAAAAGGAAACCCCTTAGACATAGGGAACTATAGACCCATAAGCCTATTAGCAAGCATATATAAACTTTTTTCATCTCTACTTCTGGAGATATTAACCAGCCAGATTTGGATGAAATCTGGCACACAGATAGTTTATAACCTGGATTAACACATAGGATACTTTTATCCCGGTAGTGCGATCCCGTGGGACAATTACCGAACTTACGCGGGTGAAGCCGCGGGCATGAGCTAGTATGGAATAAATGGCTTATTTATTTATTTACATTAAACCAGAAGGTTTTTCAGCAAGCATATTCAGCATGAACACTTGATACCCTGTCCATAAAAAAGCTAATCTAACGCAGATACTATAAGTTTTCACTGAATTTTCACTGAGTTTTCAGAAAAATCGAATTTTTTCATGTTTTAATGGGATATTTTATGTATTATATATATAGCAAATAATAGTATGGCCCAAGAAAGAATTAGATGGCAACCCTTTCATACTTAAGTAAAAGTGCATGTACAATTATATCGTCCGACCGAAGCATCGACTTCGGCTACGGCTTCGGCCACCTTCGGCTATAAAAAAACTCCTTCGACCAAACTATTAAACAAGCCGAAGTTTTGGCCGAAGCCAAAGGTTCCTAACAAGCGATGAAATTGAAGAAACTGTTTGGAATGCGCATGAGCTTGATGGAAAAGGAGACACCTTTCGAAGAGTTATTCATTTTTAGGGTTCCGTACCCAAAGGGTAAAACGGGACCCTATTACTAAGACTTCGCTGTCTGTCTGTCTGTCTGTCTCCAGGCTGTATCTCATAAACCGTGATAGCTAGAAAGCTGAAATTTTCACAAATGATGTATTACTATTGCCGCTATAACAACAAACACTAAAAATTAAAAAAAATATATTACTTATGATTTTTTTGCCGTTTTTATAGATAATGGTACGGAACCCTTCGTGCGCGAGTCCGACTCGCACTTGGCCGGTTTTTAGAAATTACAAGACAAGTTTAATCATCTAATTAAATTGTTTATAGAGCGTGTATCATGAAGGTGTGGGTGTGTAACGTGTATGGTAACACTAATTTGTTTTTTCAATAACTATGTTGATGAAAAATAGTTTCAGCGTTTTCTCATCACGTCCTACCTACTCACCCTTCAAGTATTCTTGTTGAATAGAAAACCCTCTGGGCTCCCCAAATTATAATAATTCTACTTTGCATTCGATTAAACAGGCTCACAAGGCCGTTCATTCAAAACAATAACCAAACCTAACCTTCTATAATCCGATTACTGAATCATTACTGTTTCTATTTACATAACTCATTACCATTTACCTACCTGTTTCCAACTAGTAAAATTGCACACTGTAAACAAAAATTATATCTATATTTCTGTACTAATAATAAATAGATAATAATAATAAGCCTGAAATAGTGGTGATGGATCGATCAGAGCTGCGCGCACTGATTGTTCACTGTAGCGGAGCGTCGAAGCGATGGTTGAAGTGGCGGCTGCCTTCAGGTAACAGATCATGTTGAGGGAAGCTGTTGTCGTCACCACATCCCCGTCGAACTCCTGAATATCCCGGCCCGTACCCGATGGTATTGAGAATAGTATGGTGACCTTGATGGTTAAGCAACGACTGCCAAGGTCTGTCTGTGGATGGGTGATCAAGGTTAAGTAACGACTGCCAAGGTCTGTCTGTGGATGGGTGATCCAAGTTAAGCAAAGGTTGCCAAGGTTGGTCTGTGGATGGGTGATCAAGGTTAAGCAACGACTGCCAAGGTCTGTCTGTGGATGGGTGATCCAAGTTAAGCAACGGTTGCCAAGGTTGGTCTGTGGATGGGTGATGAAGGTTAAGCAACGACTGCCAAGGTCTGTCTGTGGATGGGTGATCCAAGCTAAGTAACGGTTGCCAAGGTTGGTCTGTGGATGGGTGATCAAGGTTAAGCAACGACTGCCGAAGTCTGTCTGTGGATGGGTGATCCAAGTTAAGCAACGGTTGCCAAGGTCGGTCTGTGGATGGGTGATCAAGGTTAAGCAACGACCGCCAAGGTCTGTCTGTGGATGGGTGATCCAAGTTAAGCAACGGTTGCCAAGGTCGGTCTGTGGATGGGTGATCAAGGTTAAGCAACGACCGCCAAGGTCTGTCTGTGGATGGGTGATCCAAGTTAAGCAACGGTTGCCAAGGTTAGTCAGTGGATGAGTGATCAAGGTTAAGCAACGACTGCCAAGGTCTGTCTGTGGATGGGTGATCCAAGCTAAGCAACGGTTGCCAAGGTTGGTCTGTGGATGGGTGATCAAGGTTAAGCAACGACTGCCAAAGTCTGTCTGTGGATGGGTGATCCAAGTTAAGCAACGGTTGCCAAGGTCGGTCTGTGGATGGGTGATCAAGGCTAAGCAACGACTGCCAAGGTCTGTCTGTGGATGGGTGATCCAAGTTAATACATACACATACATCATAATAGTTACTATGCTTCAAACAAAGTTTTTAATTAAAAATAATAGTAACTGTGGTGTTCTCCGAACTCCACAAATGATTTAAGTTTGTGTATATTAGGAAGGAAGGAATTTAATTAACGTGTGTGAATCGTACGCTGAGACCCATGGGCTCAGATATAATGCATCAAAGAGCGAACTCATGGTATTTAAAGCAGGCAGTAAATGTTACAGCACAATTCCGCCAGTTATGCTGGGTGGCAAACCTCTAAAAAGAGTTGCAAATTTTAAATATCTGGGTCATTGGGTCTCAGACGATTTAAAAGATAATATGGATGTAGAACGGGAGCGCAGGTCACTGGCTGTTCGATGTGGGATGTTGGCCCATAGGTTTGCGCGTTGTACGGCTCAGGTTAAGGTGACGCTTTTCAAAGCCTACTGCCAATCCTTTTACACGTGCAGCCTGTGGGCGGACTTCACGCAGAGGGCATATAGTGGCCTGCGCATACAATATAACAACACGTTCCGGGTGTTGATGGGGCTGCCGCGTTTTTGCAGCGCGTCCGGCATGTTTGCCGACGCGGGTGTTGATAGTTTTTCGGCCATCATGCGCAAGAGATGCGCATCTCTGCTACGCCGTGTTCGCGCCAGCCCCAACACCATCCTTAGAGCGTTGGCGGATATGTGGGACTCTCCGATCTTGAGGCGGTGGATACGACTGCACGCAGTCAAGTAGACATTCCTCAGGATCGGCGGGCCTTACGCAGCTAAGAAATTAATTGATTACTAACACTAGTGTATAAGTTTTTATTGTTACTAACAAATATGGAAGTGATTCTGAATTAAATGTTTATTATTATTAGAAATAAAACACAAAGTTTGTATTTTGGGTACATCCAACGCCCAGTGATCGCAACGACCGTCCTCTACGGTGGATGACAAACGAATTGTCACCCACCTACCTTATCGGGGTTGCCCTCACCGTCCGTTTTATGCACATTTATATAAATCGGTATAAATATGATTTTGTAGCAGAATACCACATCTCTTCCTTTTTTTTAGGAAAACAAATAAACATTAGTACGGAATGCATTAGGCTACCGACCAGGCATTATATGACTTAAAAGAAAGGTTTTGATTGTAATAATATAATAGAAATTGATGTGATTATTGTGTTATTTTGTTTAGTAGTATTGTGTGTTCTTCATTTTTATGATAAATTGGGTTTGATGCTCTTTGTTGATGTACTTAATGATTTGTTTTTTAATTTGACAAAATTTGACATGTAATTTTTGATAATTTTTATAAATAAACTAAACTTTATAAATTATTAATATTTAATTCTTTTTAATTAAATGTCACGATCATTTCAATTTTAATAGCAATAATTTCATATACTTAATTATAAGTGTATAATTACATTTTATTTAATTTTTATTTATTTATTATTATTGTTATTAATTTATTTACTTTTTTTACCTTTTTTTTATTTGTGTATCTTTATTTCTTTTAATTATTAGTTTTTCATGTATAATTTAATTTTTTGCTCTGTACGACTAGTATTTTAACTTTAAGTATATTGACATTTCTCTTTTTTTAAAAAAAAGACTATTCATTTATTTCGATTAGGCTTGTCAGATATTTATAGGCAACGTTAATTACCTATCAAGCTACGTCCATTCGCAAACCTAGGTCTTCGTGGAGAAGAATGGACAAGAAACTCCACGGTACATCTTTTAAAGTATTATGCCAGAACAATTATATGTTCTCCTGGACCCTTCTCAAAATATAGCAATTTATCAGTGAAGATAAACAATAAGCAATATAAACCATATTATAACACATCATTCTAACCATTTATCAGTAATATTCATAGTATAATATCAAATAACTTACATAAACTGTTGAGGATTAGGTCTGTTCCCGTTTATTTTAATGAAGCGCCCGTTATGTTTTAAACATCTATATTGAAATAATCCACATTTTACAGAGTTTGGGTTACCCCGTGGCGGCACCGACCGCACGGTGGGGGGGTCTGTAATGGATGGTGGATGTGAGGAAAAAAGGAATGAAGCTATATAATTCAAGGCTTTTATAGCCGCTGTGAGTAAGATTGATGAGTGTACGATTAGAGAATGAACGAAGTGACGCCAAGCGAGCTTCGCGGCGAATACATGAATCAGGCGGAGCCGATGTCTGCCACTGGTCTGCAGGGGGCGGCACTGTTGCACTCACGCACTGAGTGCAGCACCTCGTCGGTAGGTGGCGCTGGCGGTAGGCGTGAACATTCCCCCGGCCTTGGAACCACTGCTTCCAAAATGGTTCCCGGCACGGAGTTAGGCGTCGTCGCTCATCGGTTGTGGAGGCAGCGGGCAGATCTTGGAGAAGGCACATCTGATCGTCCCAGCAGCTGTGTGGATGTCAGCCACTCGAGCTACGCCGTCTCCTCCTGGAAGTATACGCAGCACACGACCGAGCCGCCACTTTAATGGTGGCAACTGGTCGTCCTTGATGAGGACAAGGCTGCCCAATGTGATGTCCTCCTGCCTGGTCTTCCACTTGGTTCGCAGTTGTAGCTCCGACACGTATTCTGTGGACCAGCGCCGCCAGAAGTGCTGCCGCTGTTGCTCGATGCGTTCGTAGCGTGTCAGACTCGAACTTGGCTGGTCTGGAACATTCCTTGAAGGTGGTGACGTTAACGGTCGGCCAATGAGGAAGTGTGAGGGGGTGAGGGGGGTAAGGTCAGAAGGGTCTGAGGAAAGAGGCGAAATTGGACGGGAATTTAAGACGGCGATTTGCGTTAAAGCCGTGGAAAATTCCTCGTAAGTTAGTCGCGCGTTCCCTACTATGCGTCTCAGGTGATACTTGCATGATCTCACTCCGCCCTCCCATAGACCGCCAAAATGTGGGGAATAAGGAGGAATAAATCGGAATTCAATTTTATTATTGGAAGCGTAATTAATGATGGTTTCCGATTCTTTTTCTAAGAATAAAGGAAACTCCTTTTCCGCACCCACGAAATTTCTACCGTTATCAGAAAAGATAGTGCGAGGCGTACCTCGCCTACTAATAAAACGTTTTAATGCTAATATATAGTCGTTTGTGGATAAACTAGTGACGAGTTCCAAATGCATGGCTCTAGTCGTAAAACAAACGAAAAGACAAATGTATGCCTTAGTGAGTTTAGCACCTCTGCCCTTTCTGGATAATATGAAAACTGGCCCCGCATATTCTACACCGGTTCGCATAAACGGGTAGCCAAGTTCTAACCGCTCGGGAGGTAAGTTGCCCATGATAGGTGCTAATGTCTTACCCCGATTACGTGTGCACGTCACACATTCGTGTACTGTTTTTCTAGGGAGATTTCTGGAGTTTAACGGCCACCAACATTCACGCATGGTAGCTAATAGAAGTTGAGGCCCGGCATGTAATAATCGTACATGCTCGTGTTTAAACAAACAAATTGTAAAAGGATGTTTACTACATAGTAGGATCGGATGTTTCTTATCGTAGGTAAAATCAGACGAGTTACATAATCTTCCGCCTACCCGAATTATTTTATGTTCATCAATAAAAACATTTAGACTTGAAACCCTATTATATTGTTTACAACTTCGCGTGATAGGAATTTGAGCGACTAAGTTATTTAAAACATCTGGAAAGGAATTCCTTTGTACGAGTAAAATTAACATTTCTATCGCGGCTGTAGTTGAACTACAAATCTCTAACTTGGACATATGACCTAAATCATTGTATTCACGCATAAACTTAGAATATAAAAGTAAAAGTTCTGGTGAACGATTGAGTTTACGCTCTATATATTTATAAGAATCACCAGACGCATCTGGTGTTTCTCTCAACGGTATACGAACCGAAAATCTACCGTTTTCAACGCGTTTTGTTGTATTATTGAATATTTCTTCGCATGTGCGTTCATCATCTGTTAGGGGTACGCATGATGATGAAGGAATGTTTTCGAGTTCCCAAAACAGCCGGAGTTGTTTGTCAATTTCCTGACTGAAGTGGCAATGAACGTGAGCAGGTTTTGGGTTCCTCGCGAACACTGGACCGGACAATAACCATCCTAATTTCGAGTTTTGTAGGAATGGACCACTCGCTAGACGTATTTTGTCCGTTTTATAGAAGATCCCAAAATCTATCCGCGCCAATCAACAAGTCTATATCTGAACTAACGTTAAACGTCGGATCTGCTAATTGTAAGAACTCAGGTATACGTATATTACCGGCTTCGATGTTCATTATAGGCAAACTGGACGTTATGCATGGCAAGATCAAACATCGAAGCTTGGTATTAAAATCGCTTAATTTTGATCGTATTGTGACGTCACATGAATGCTGCGATTGCGAAACCGATTGTCCTACCCCCGAGATTTGAATAGTGGACTGTATATATAACGCATTTATCTTTTTTGCTAGTTTTTCTGTAATGAAGCAGTTCTGGCTTCCGTTGTCTAGTAGCGCGCGAGGTGTATGATACACATTACTATTATCAGCCACCTCAATTAACGCCGTAGAGAGCAAAACAGTATTTATTCATTTAAACTCGGCGGTTTTCGACTCACACACAACAGTTCCGCTTGAGTCGCTGGAATGCAACGTTGATGTCGCTAAACTGTGTGCGTGTTCTCGCACACACGCGCTGTTACCTTTTTCGTCGAGAATCGAGATGTAGCAAACTGTTGTGTTTGTTTGAACACTGTTTACATGACCGGAATCTGCATTGATTTAACGCGTGACCCGTTCGCAGGCAATTTGCACACATCTTGTTATCGTTAATCAATTTAATTCTGTCTCTCACGGACATGTTAAGGAAGGCTAAACACGAGTGCAATGAGTGTTCTCTATTGCATAATAGACACTTGGGTAAATCCCATTTATTACTTGTATCACCACGGTTATTATTATAGCGCGTTGGTTTAATAGAAGTGTAGCTATGTACGCGGTGCGAATTACGTTTTTCGCTTGTGGTTTGATGCCTGTAATCGTTATTATGAGGCGTTTTATCTTTAGCGTGGTTCGCGCCGATCATTTCCAACGTGTCCGCTCGGCTTCGGAGAAATGATATTAAGTCGCTAAGTCTTATTTTTTCGCGTGAACCTAAACACGTGGCTCCGATGTGGCTTTCCCATTCGCGTTCCGTAGACGAATCCAGCTTATTTACCACCTGGTAAATTATTAATGTGTCCCAATTGTCAGTGGGTTCATTTAGTGATCTTAAAGCGCACAGATTACGTAAAATAGTATCAATTAATTTCCTTACTTGCGATGGCGATTCTTGTTTTAATGACGGAATTTTATGCAATGCTTTTAAATGATTATTAATTAATAACCTCTCGTTGTGATAACGGCTTTCTAATAATTCCCATGCGTGAACGTAGTTGGCAGGGCTAAATTCCAAAGCTGCTATCACCTGTAACGCGCTTCCACCAAGGGCTGACCGCAAATAATGGAATTTTTGAATCTCGTCTAGGTCGGAACGATTGTGAATCATAGTTAGGTATGAATGTTTAAATTCTAGCCAGTGATCATAGGCTCCATCGAAGACAGGTAATTTTATGTCTGGTAATTTAATATTGACACGTGGTTCTGATGCAATTGGAAGTCGACTTTTAATTTCCGCGTTTTTAATTAAACAATTCGCACTTGCTATTGCCGTAAAATATATTGCTTCTAATGTGTCTATATACTGTAGATTCGCGTCTGTTTCTGATTCCGGCAGGAGCAGTTCGATTTCATTTTCTACGTTGTCGATTTTTTTTTTTTTATTACAAAATGGGCCTGCTCTTGACCTCGATCACGCCTGGTGGAAAGCGATAGATGAAACGAGCGTGCCCAGAAGATGCCTTTTCACTCTTGCTTTGAAGGCAGACGGGTTATATGTGGGAGGGAACACAGATGATTTATCGTATAATTCACTCGCGGCTTGTACACGTAAAGTTAGCTCAGCTGCTTGTAAGGCTGTTAATTGAGCGCCCGCGAACGATTCTACGTGATTTTTAAATTGAGTTAATCGACCCTTAATGTTACCCCTTCGTTTCTTTAACTCGGAAAGAACTGCGTCTACTGCCTTAACCGACATTTTGACGGAATATGGATGAGTCTTTTGTGGTGTGGTGTGGTGTGGTTACTCACATGCAAATATCGCCTGGACCACGTGGCTGCCACACTTGCGTGAACTGAAATGAAGCACAGCTTTAACACAAATCTAATGAATGGGACGGCGAACGGACGGGACGTTTCTTACGCCTCCTTCGCCTTTTCCTCTTCTATCTTAATTAATGCTGGGTCACTGGACCAGGTGTGATGATCGCTGCACTCGGTCGATCGCTGATTGCTGATCGCTGCACTCGGTCGATCGTCTTCACAGCCAGCTATTGTCTTCAGCGCCCGGCTCCAGTCCGAGTCTCCGCAAACTTGCCACGTGGTCGTGGCAACGTGGATGTGGAGTCCTCTTCCGGCTGGTATGATTCTACTGATGATATTCGGCTCGAATGACCAAAATGTTGGTCATACGGCTCGTAAGGACCAAAATGTTGAGGATTAGGTCTGTTCCCGTTTATTTTAATGAAGCGCCCGTTATGTTTTTAACATCTATATTGAAATAATCCACATTTTACAGAGTTTGGGTTACCCCGTGGCGGCACCGACCGCACGGTGGGGAGGGTCTGTAATGGATGGTGGATGTGAGGAAAAAAGGAATGAAGCTATATAATTCAAGGCTTTTATAGCCGCTGTGAGTAAGATTGATGAGTGTACGATGAGAGAATGAACGATGTGGCGCCAAGCGAGCGTCGCGGCGAATAGATGAATCAGGCGGAGCCGATGTCTGCCACTGGTCTGCAGGGGGCGGCGCTGTTGCGCTCACGCACCGAGTGCAGCACCTCGTCGGTAGGTGGCGCTAGCGGTAGGCGTGAACATAAACATTGTAGAAACTTAGGGTGCAAATAGGTTGTACCTTTACACATTTGGTATCTCCATTACTATGTCACTTTCAAATACTATAACACTATACACATGGCACATACAATATATCTCTCAGGGTATGTCTTAATCCTTAGAACAGTTGCAGTATAAAACCCCCGAATTGGTGACAACCTCTATTCTTATACCCGTCAAATATCAGCACTTACATCCTTCCCGCCATAACAAACCAATGGCAAATGGTCACATATTATAGCTAAACAACTAATATCATAGATAATAATTAACAAATCCTCTGTAAGGCAGCTATTTTAAAAATTCATTAGATTATTTATATGTTGTAATATATATGTTCAATCGGATAAAATAAGAAACATCAAGATAGTTCAGAGAATTGATTGAAACAACTTGATATATTGAAATTGCAACATAAGATCTGGGACACATTACAAATATCACTTTATTATTTGGGTTTCATGTTATATTTAATTTTATTTTTTTGCTTGTATGAATTAGATTATAATACTAAATTTTTGCTATGCCCTGACTGGGTGTACAACGGCTCTTAGCTCTAAGCCTTTTGTTAACACCTTGTTTACCTTGTGGACCGCAAATAAATATGAATAAGAATCTTCCATAGTAACTATGTTAATAGTATCTATCGCAGTTATTGATTTGGTTATTTTTATCTCTTGGTACCGCTGAAATAATCGTCATCTACCAAAAGATAATGCCCACTATGCAGGTAGGTATAACTATCTCTGTTCCACGCAATGCAATGTTTTCTCGAAAACAAAGTTCTTGTTCAAAATTTTTTACGCTCTGGTGCCAGTCGTTACTGTAGAGACCTTGTTTTACCCTTTTAAGCTCTTCATCAACACTGAAGGCTTCTTTTCTGTTTGACAGTAGCGTGTTTCGCAATCTGTCAATTAATATCTGAATAAATGCCTAATGCCCATTTTCACAAACACTGAGAGATTCCTAACTGAGTGCTTACTGCCCGTTTTCACCAACAGGATACACAGTGTTTAGTGTGCCACTTAGTCTGGTGCAAACGGCCAGTAGGGCTAGGTTAGGTGAGAACACAGTCACAGTTCTTGCCAAAGGCAAGAGAAAGCCAAGTTGCTTACCGTTGTCACTCTCGCCAACCGCGTATTCAACACATTTCCGACCGAACGTTCAACTTTTGTTGCCATAGGCAATAAGGCGTGGACCGTTTTTATCATATTGTATAAGCACGGCACCGAGCCCAACTGGACTGGTGTCTGCAATGACTTGAGTACGGTCCTTTGGGTCATAATTCTAAAGTTGTTATGTTAGTCATTGGCTGTTTTAATTGTCTGAAAGCCTGTGACGATCATCCGTCCAGTAGGACTCAATGTTAGTATTTTTTGTTAAGTTTAGTCGCTAAAAGTTCTCTAAAAGGTTCAGTTAAAGTAGCTAAATTTGGAACCCATTTAACCACGAAATTAACAAGGCTCAAGAAACTTTGGACTTCCTCCACGGTAACCGGCTCCCTAAATGACTCAATATTTTTGATATATTTATTACACCTTTGCACGATAGCTCATGGCCAAGGTATTGTGTCTTATCAACTTTATATACACACTTTAAGTCATTAATAAAGACATTGTTTTATTTCAAAAACCTCCTGTACTTTTCTCAACTTCGTATCATTAACGGGCTCAACTATATCCGCTTTGACCAATTCATCTAGCTTTTGCTAGTCGATTTTATGTGTTTTAGGACCTTTTCTGTATCATAGACTCAACAAGAAACTAAACTTCTATAGTCTAAGTTATAGGTAATTTTGTAATCGGATTATTTAGCGATGCTTAATTACACGGACACAGAAAAACTTCTAGAAGTCCTGGTTTGATTTGATATATCATCCCCTCGTATTTAGTTGAACGTATTGTAATTAAGTTAGTTTTAATGTTTACTGTTTTTTGTTGCTAGATTTACTTTATTTTAAAGCTTTTCCTGTCCTAATTAAATTATGCAATGTAAAGTGATGGTATGAAACACAGGTTTAAATAAACCTAGATCAGGTAGGTCGCTACCTACTCGTAACATTTGATTTCGCCATTATCGTAACTTGCAACAGTTATATATATTTTAGTTATAGTTTACTTATAAGCACTAATTATACAATTGTTTAGAAATAACAGTACTGCACCTAAATGTACACTTTTGTAATACCTACCTTTTTTTTAGATACATTATTCATTATTGTTCATCAATTTTATTATTAATTTTGGACTCTAGCGGCACTGGCACTCTACGATAGGGCTGACATACTGGTTTATCGACTCATTAATAGATATTACCAATTTTATATCCTTCAATTTGAATAATGCTGTTAGTTATTGAACTAATTATATTAAGACCTAACTTTAAAACACGAAGGGACATAACAGTGTCCTTTCCAAGTAGATTCTTCGTGCCATCTTTAACCACATAGAAGATGGCATTTTTTGATTTTGAGATCCAACTGCAATTTCAGCTTCAAAAGAACCCAACACAGTCAGTGCATTTTGGCTACCATAAGTCATTAAGTGTTTACTTGGACTTTTGTTTTTTTTTTTTAACGTTGCCCCACACTAGGAATTTTCCTGTATCGTGGGTGCATTTACAAACATTTAATTAAAGTCACATACACAAACAGCCAGACCCGGAACAACCATCTGTAGGCCATACAAATATTTGTTTCGTGCGGGGATCGAACCCGCGACACGCAACGCAGCAGTCAATTGCTCAGCCACTGCGCCAACCGTGCCGTCAATTTGGTTGTGGACTTGAACTTTACAGTTTATAAAGTGTTCCATGTGGCATCATTAATGATATTACATTTGCTCCCCGAGTCAATAAGCATATAGATATATATTAACACTACCGACTTTGCAAACGATGGTATCATCGCTATCTAAATGAAATACATAGTCGATTTCACTATGGGCTTTAGGTATTTTTTACAATTTGGCCTTTTTAGCATTTTTTTTTGTTGGTCTTTCGATTTAGGCTTCTTGGAGCGAGTTGGTTGAACAATGTTTATGGTATTGACCTAAGAACCACACGCACACTCCCAACCAAACACAACACACACTTTCAGACATAACTGAATATCCACTTTAACAACAACTCATTTGTTATGACTAAATTGCAACGTGTAATTAATATTAAACAATTATAATTGTCTGTGTTTAATAGGTAATTGGTCTTATGACATCAATGAAATAATACTGCTTGGAAAGTAGACCGAACGTACCAAAGAAATAATAATTGTTCGATGGTATGCTTTACTTTTTAACTTGTAATTTTAAAGTATCAAAGTGTATAATATAATTACGACACTATGGGTAGATTAATTTAATTTCAAATTATGTTGAAATTATTAGCTTTACAAAGGACATGTCCAATTACACAGATTGTATGATGATTATGTTATTGCTAGCTTGTAGGTACCCACTATTCATTTAATAGTTTACCTCTTCAAATTACCTTGTAATTATTTGTTTTTTTCCCTGTTTCTGCCTCTTTTGAACTCAACACACACTTGAGGCATTTTTATTTTTGTTCTCGGTTTCTGCCTCTTTTAACTCAACACACACTTCAGGCATTTTTTTCTCTGTTTTTGCCTTAATTTTTGTTTGTTTTTTTTTAACCCAACACACACTTGAGGCATTCTTTTTTTTTATTGGTGGTTTTTTGTTGGTGGTTGGTTGGTTGGTGGTGGTTGGTTTACATGGTTTATTTATTTATTTAATGGCTTAGTTGTGTTGGCACCTATCAACAAATGAGGTCGGACGAAATAAGAGTAAAAGAACACTATAAATTCACTGTACATATTAAGCAATTAAGCATAAAGAAAGTTTTCGACCTTGGATTGAGTTCATTATTTCAGCGGAAATAACACCAGTATGTTCCGTGTTTACTTATTTATAGTCAATAATGCTATATTTCGCCACAAATTATTTGGAGAAACCTTTTTTTTATCTAAATAAACCTCATGCGTTAATTTGCCAGTATGAATCGCAACCATTAGGTTGCTTTTTTTTTATTTATTTGCACGACATACCTTAATCCTCATCGCCAATTGTGGTGTTCTCCGAACTCCACAAATGATTTAAGTTTGAAATCAAACACAAAGTTTGTATTTTGGGTACATCCAACGTGATCGCAACGACCGTCCTCTACGGTGGATGACAAACGAAGTGTCACCCACCTACCTTATCGGGGTTGCCCTCACCGTCCGTTTTATGCACATTTATTTAAATCGGTATAAATATGATTTTATAGCAGAATACCACATTAACTTCGCGCGGACTAAACGTTTAGTCAAAACAGTGCTTAGACGCCATGACGTAACGTAAACAAAAGATAAAATAAAAGAAACTTAAAAACTTAAGAACTTCGTTCCATCCGGGTGTCCCTTGACATCTCTCTAGTTATTTTTTATATTTTCAAATGTTTTTTTTATGTTTTTTTGAGAAATATTTAAAAATATGTACATAGATAAGTAAAGGAAGAAATTAATAATTAATCTATTCTAAATTACCTAAGGTTACGATAATGAGTGTTGAATGTTTTGTAATAAGTAATGAACTAATGAATGATGGAAACCGGCATTTAAATACATTAATATTGAAGAATTGTATACTCTAACATTAAATACATTGTAAAATTTTGCATGTCATATACAATTTGACTCTGTATTAGGAAGCTCAACTTAGGGGCTATCTCCACGAGCGAGAGAATCGCGACGGATCCGCGCTTCTATCGTCGGGTCGTCTCCACGAACGAGCGATTATTCCGCCAGCGTATCGTCGCGACTCGTAACGGAATCGCCGCGTACCCGCGACGACTCGTAACGGAATCGCCGTGTTTCCGCGACGAGGCGTTGTGCAATAGTTTTGTCGTTCTGCGGCGAGCGCGCGGCGATACGCCGATGTTACGCGCGCACATTGCCACTCGTCGCATCGCCGTGTGGAGACGCTTTCATAGAGAGTGTATAGAAATACGTGGCACGACGATATTATCGCCGCGATTCACTCGCTCGTGGAGACAGCCCCTTACTTTTAGATCAAAATGTACCAAACCTTAGAATGATAGAGACAGGTCATAATATAAGGATCTAGTGTCTTATATTATATTATGAAGATAAAGATAGACAGATTCGTCCTGCATCAGAGGCATATTGTTACCTGCTCCGAACCCCTCAATATACTCCACGGAAAAAGGTGACACTCCAGCCTCCTCATAGAATCCACTCAATAAATCTGATAGCTTTGAGGGATCTCTGTAGGATCCAAATTCCTCATTGTTTGCATTGCCCTGCTTGCAACCATAGTCAGATTTGACGTGATATATTTCAGCGTACACTCTGGAATAATGCATTTGTTTATTGTACCGGTACTTAGTGCTTGACCCCAAAGAAGGTCTATGATTTTAAAAGGGGTTTAGGCATCTATTGGAAGTAATACTCGTAAGACGTAGAAATGGAAGATAGAACCAGTGTCTAACGTGGAGTCTCATAAATTCTTCAAATCTCTTTCTAAGGTTTTCCTTTAATTTGAATCTAGATGGCTGGTTCGAGGTGGTTTATGAAAAAAGTACCTGGAGTGATATGGGTAAGTAAGGTTTGCAAAGTAGTGGGATACCAAGGGCTATTAAACAAAATGGACTTGAAATAGCATTATGGTGAAGTCGGTCGAGCGTACCAAGACGTGAACCGAACATACATTTACTTAACCAACAACCCGTCTAAGACTAACCTTCTTGCGTCATTATACTTCTGCAGAAAAAGAGTGCCGATTGCTTCTACCATTGACTGACCATCCGCATTCACGTCGGAACATTTAGTCTTGCCATCGAGGTTCAGTGGTACCATTCTGCAAATAATTGTGTGATGTGGTAAGTTATTTTTCAAGTTAAACTGCTTACAATATTCGTATATAATACGAATTTGAAGGTCATTTACAAGTTTCCACAGATAAACACTTAAAGCACTTGAAACAAAAAAGACAATCAAAAAAAGGCAGGTACATACCAAGTACGAGTACCTACTATAACATAAAAAATAAAATATTAAAAACAAAAAATAATACCTGAAATAAATAAAACCTAAAAAGAAAAAAACAAGCCCAGTAGTTTAGAGGGTTGTTAAAAGTAATACTGAACACCTACACCATTGAAATAGTTTTATAATCGAAACAGAAAAACAAATCATAAATTCTTATGCAGAATAGAAGAATTAACAGTCGCGACCCATTCTTTCATTTACGACGTAACGTACGTAAAATTTAAATGGGTCCCTGTAGTGTATCTATTTAATAGATATGGTAACACTGTCTCACGGCCACAAATAGTCGGGTAGCTGTCACGTAGGACAACTGTCAGTCACCACGAATGGCGGGGAAGTCAGGAGGTGAAGCGGACCCCTGGACTAGCTTGGTGGAGTGGGTGAGCCAGTGATATAGTGGGTGTTATCAACCTATTAGCTCTGTTACAAGTGAATACTATAAGTGGCGACGAGGATAAGAAATTCAAATAATTATACTTAGTGGAAGTTCACAAGTAGTCGACAATGAAAAAAAATGTTGTAAGTACAGATAGTGGACTATGCTGAAACATAATTCATGTAAATTATTATATACCTACTGGTATTAAGTATTTCAAGCTGAAGGAATAATTCTGTTTTGTTTTATCATGCATTGTACCTAATTGTTGCATTGTAAACTATGGGTTGCATTGGAACTATTTGAAGAGATAGATTGGATAGATCCCACAGTACAATTAATGAATTCATAATACAACGCATGCATGGCGTTTTTATCATCTTGATGAAACTAATTTGATATGCAATACGAGTATAATAAAGAACCTACACAGGTAAATATTAACAACAACAACATGTTACATGAGTAAGTCTACATTCATCAAGTTATTATTGAACTTATTTAATTAAGCATACTTATCTGCACATCAAGCGAGATAATAGGTAGGCCCTTAATCACTAGAATAAGGGCAAGTTGATGATAAATAATTTGTATTCACAGACATTAAATTATTAGATACAAGACCTAAAATATTTCTATATGAAATGGTTTTGAATTTCACTTCACCGTTATTACCAGATAGATGGGAACAGTGTTGACCTACAATTGCTTGTGAACATGTTGAACTAACTAGTAAGTATTTGTATAACAATCATCAAGTGCTTCGCTTTAACAAGACCAGTCCAAAATAAGTCATATTTACTTTTAAAATATAATTTCTATTAGTTCCTTTAATCAGTTGTAATAACTTGGACTGTATTAATTATTGGTAACCTACTTATTCTTTTATTGGTATGATTATATTATTTGACAATTCACTTCAGACAGTGTCTATCCAACTAAGAAATTACAGACAATTGCTGTAAAATAAGCTGAGTGCTTTGATTAAATTTATTTTGTGTAGTCATTAGGAGTACAATCTAAATTTAGTTTTAGTTTTAAAATGTGGTGGTTATTTGTTACCATACAAAAGTAAAAAAAAAAGAAATGAAAAGTGAAGTAGTGACTACAAGTCCTACAAGTTACCTACTAAAAAAAAAAAAGAAAAAGTAGTAGTAAAGTAAGTAGTTAGCTACTAAGACTTGTGTGTCTAATCTTCTTCTTGGCGTGTTGATGGCAATCTAAATTGTCTCAGCCAGAAATGAGCTACTGGTTTGGCGTTTTCAGTAGCGTCCGTCGGTTCCTGTAGTGAACAAACAACCGGACACAATATTAAGTGCCCCATCGTTTGTAGAACAGCACCACATTTACTATGAATCTCCACCTGAGCAAGTTTTCCTTGTTGCGACCAATCTGGGTCCGGAGACTATTCAAAGACTGCCAGGTCAGCTATGGCAACTCATGTTTAGGTGGGAGATTTTCAGTAGACGGAATGAATGGGTTAGGTAAGGATGCACTACCTCGCCACAGCTTAGTCTTTCTGTGGACCGCTCGCCAGTGAGTGACACACCAAAGAGTTGTCTAGTAATAGAGGAGTATGGAAGAAGAAGACATGCTGCACCAACCTCAAATAAATTGGGATAAGGGCAGAAGATACATATTGATGATAAACATCGGTCACAAGCATGGCTGCTTGGTGTGGGATCCTGGTTTCGATTCCCAGGTTGAGAAGAGCCTTGTTGGGTTTATTCATTGGGAATTTCTCGGTAGCAGCCAAGGAGTCTGAATTTGGCACAGTTGATAAAACTAGGCCTGCCCGTGTTGCACGAGATTTGAATATGGCTGGCTAATGTGGATGTGCTATTGTGTGCAACTCTGTCTGGTGCTTGTGGTATTGCAGGTTTGATGTCATGTTGTGTTATGTGATGTAGATACTATGCAAGAATAATAAGTGTGCGATAAATGGGTGCAATGTAAAGTGGACATTAAAAATTATAATACCAGCCTGTTACTGTTTCACTGATGTCCAAGAGTCTCTTTTCATACAGAAAATAAGTGCTTAAATAATATCAAAGATACCTGAGTACTGTTTGACAAAATTGCAATTTTTAATTGGATTAATAAGTTGGACTAAGTGAAGAGGCCTGTTAATCCAAACTAATATTATAAATGCGAAAGTAACTCTGTCTGTCTGTCTTTGCTTCACGCCTAAACTACTGAACCGATTTGTGTGAAATTTGGTACAGACATAGTTTGGAACTTGAGAAAGGACATAGGATAGTTTTTATTACAAAAAATAAAATAAAAATAAAATTATTCCGGACATACAGCGCCATCTATTGGTCAAGAGTCGGCATCAATTCAGTACTGAAAATTCATCCCGCGAGATCGGGAACTATGTGGGTAAAACCAAAAATCTGCCGGAAGTCACTATTCCACGCGAACGAAGTCGCGGGCAAAAGCTAGTTAATGAATAAATTAATATGGTTATACAGGTTACTAAGTTACAAGTAGGTACTATGTAACTTTAATGTGGACTTTAGTGTGTGGTGTGTGTGTATATGTATTATATTATTACACAAATTAAAGGTAAATAATTAGTTAATTTAACAAAATATAGGTAAACTTAAAATATAATAAGTAGCAATAACACATATGTATGTATCTCATTAATATTAAATTTAATCAGAGTGGTGATGGCCTAGCCCGACTTAGGTCGTGGGTTCGAAACCAGGCAGGCATTTTGTGTTGACACTCACCACCTAGCCCGACTTAGGTCGTGGGTTCGAAACCAGGCAGGCAATTTGTGTTGACACTCATCACCAATAGGTACTCTGAAATGGTGAAGGAAAACATCATGAGGAAACCGGCATGTCCGAAAACCAATATTTCGAAGACATGTGACATCTACCACGCACTGTTTTCGCGTGGTAGGATATGGGCTCCATTAAGTTGGAAGCAGTGGGCTCCATTAAGTTGGAAGCAATGGGCTCTATTAAGGTGGAAGCTATGGGCTCCATTAAGTTGGAAGCTATGGGCTCCATTAAGTTGAAAGCTATGGGCTCCATTAAATTGGAAGCAATGGGCTCCATTAAGTTGGAAGCTATGGGCTCCATTAAGTTGGAAGCTATGGGCTCCATTAAGTTGGAAGCTATGGGCTCCATTAAGTTGGAAGCTATGGGCTCCATTAAATTGGAAGCAATGGGCTCCATTAAGTTGGAAGCTATGGGCTCCATAAAATTGGAAGCATTGGTCATCCATTCAATTGGAAGCATTGGGCATCCATTAAATTGGAAGCACTGGACATCCATTAAATTGGACGAATTGAACAACCTTTAAATTGGACGAATTGAACAACCATTAAATTAGACGAATTGAGAAACCAGTAACAATGGAGCTTCTCGCCGGTTCTTCTCCATAAGATACGACTAACGCGAACCGTGCACCTTTTCTCGACGTTTTGTGGGTGGCCATGTGGGCCTATGTGAAACAAAATATTATGATTTTGGAGACTAGAGAAGAATTCAGATACGACTAACAATTAATTAAGTAGACTAAATGTGGGAGTAGTGCACACAGACCTCAAGATTTGTCCGTCTAAAGGGAAAAGTGTCACGATTGTAGGGAAACCTCAAAACTAACGGAAACTCGAACAAAACAAAAAACTGTAGGAACTAACTAAAAGTAAACGACCGCGTCAAGGAAACGCAGTTAAATTCTTTAGAAAAAGAGGAAGTATAATTAACGATGATACGGAGGTAGAATGTGATGTTCAGGAGTGAAATGAAAGATGTTAATTGATTGGGGTTGTAAATTAAACTAGATATCTGACGAAGTTTTGAACTATTTGAAATGTAACAACGGAAGTTGTTGTAAAGAGGTTAAAGAACCGAATAAAACTTTTGTAGCCTACGGCAGTAAAACTCCTTGATTGTCGAAGGAAGTTTTGATATTTCTGTAAAGATAAATGGTAAAAAGGAACCTAGTATCGTACAATGTTTGAGAAACTTATTTAATAACAAAGACACAGTGTTACAATTAGGTGTGCTGAAATTGGGCACCAGTGACAATCTTATCAAGCAACCTAAAGATAAAAAACTCCTGGATCTTGTGAACGGTACGCAAGTCATCGCTGATGCCAATCCAGTTCGGGTTGAAGCAGTACTAGTACAAACTGAACTGAACTGGTTCCAGAATTCTAGCAAACTAGTTGTAGTCCGTGGTTTCACCCACCGTTTCTCTTTCCGGCTCCTTAGGGTCGTTGCGTGATGTTGAGTGGCCTACGGCCTTCTTCAAGAATTGTGCTATCAAATTTCATTTCAATACTTTATTGAAGATCATACATATGTAGGTAAACAAAAAGTACAGATCTCAAGAATAATAAAATGAATGTTATGTCTTGCCGTCAACGGCGTACAAAGTATAATAAAAACATTCGAAATTAATAACCAAAATGTAAACATGTGGTATGTATTGGTGGTTCCAGAGACTAGCGCATTCATACAAACAAGCTCTTCAGCTTACAGTATTGGTATAGTTGGAAACTTCAGATGATGCACAAAGATATAGCCAGATAAAAAAGGAAGATGCCTTATGCCTTTGCTCTTGTCTGGGCTATTGATCATTTAAACATCTTTATTTTGCAATTTGATTTCATTACCGATCACAAAATATTGGAGTTTTAGTTAAATGTCCTTACATAGTCTAAACCTTGTGCCGGGTTGATGACCGCTGACAATGGGAAGACAATTTGTTAGCAAGGAATTTTAGACGTTTTGTAAAGAATGTAACATTCGGCGGTGCTGTAATATTAATACGGTTACCTATTGGCCCAGACGAAGGAAAAGTTGAGCGACAAAATAGTTATATTAGAGCCAAAACACAAAGATGTTACAGTGAGATATTCGCAGAGAATTTTTACTGAATATCTCAAAATTTAACCCCACGTTCGGTTACGGGGCAGAAACCATCAGAACTTTTCTTTAGGAGATGTCATTGACTAATGACGTTAGTAAAAAAAATATATTAAGAAAAAAACAGAAATAGGAAAGGAATATAGAAATAGGAAGACGAATTCATACAGACCCAGAGGATAGAGTAGACGATAAAGTTTATAGAAAATATATGAAAAGGTTTCATAAACTATTAAGCAACTTCAAACCTACTCCACATTTAGTGGAGGCTATCGGAGGGGAGGTAAAGCATTTTCATTAAAACAAATATAATAAGGAAGGGATGTAGTGTATCTATTTAATAGATATGGTAACACTGTCTCACGGCCACAAGTAGTCGGGTAGCTGTCACGTAGTACAACTGTCAGTCACCACGAATGGCGGGGAAGTCAGGAGGTGAAGCGGACCCCTAGACTAGCTTGGTGGAGTGGGTGAGCCAGTGATATAGTGGTAAATGGTGTTATCAACCTATTAGCTCTGTCACAAGTGAATACTACAGTCCCGACTGTTAATTTTCTTTGACCTTTAGCAAAAATGCGTGAACTTAAGTCAACCACACCAAAGTAGTTCCTTGGAGCTTGTTTACAGTTACTAAACACCCCAGCACGATATCAATGGCAACAGATTCTGATTTGATTCTGGCTCCTATTCCAGGAACATTGTTTTTGATTGTTTTGTCGTCAAATTCTATATAAACAGCCTGTGGCAATTCCCAGGGTCCCAATCGGTCCCTCCGAAGAGCTGACCACTCAATTGTCCTAATAACTCCCATTGCTCCGTTAACAAAACTATGGTTAACATTCAAAGGAGAATTTCGCTGTCCGTTTGGTGCTATTGAGCTAAATAGAAAACTAGTTGGACAACGAAGTTAAGTTCTATTTTTCTTTTGCAAACAATTAGGGTTTTCTGAGTAACCAATAGTAATAACGTATAATTCATTGCATAGAACTTTTCAAGGAGAACCTTTGCCAGTAACACGACTTTTGCCAATTCGTTGTCCGTTCAGAGTTACTGACGTAAATAGGTAACTATTTAAGCATCGAAGTTAAAATTTTTTGGGTGACCAATAGCAATAACATAATATATAACCATTGGAGAGATCTTCTCAATGACAACTTAGCTACTAACATAACTTTTGCAAATTCGCAGTCCGTTCAGAGTTATTAACCTAAATAGCCGTCTATTTGGACACCGAAGTTAAGATTTTTTTTTAAATCAATCAAAATACTTCTTATCCTCAAACTCATACTTAAACTTTAAATGGGTGAGTACTCCGGCTTACTCGAACGATGATGCCGGAGATCTGATGTCGGTGCCAAGTGGGCCAATTTTGGTAAGCAAAACTGGCGCTGTGGGATAAACCAAATGTAGTAGTATTAAGGCGCCTAAAAAACGCTCATGGTGTTCACCATGAAAGGCGTTGAATCATTAGATAGAACTTTTAAAGGAGCACCTTCGGCACTTACACGACTTACGCCAATTCGTATTCCGTTCGGAGTTATTGACCTAAATGTGTGTTTAATTAGGCACCGAAGTTATGATTTTCTGGGTAACCAATAGCAATAAGATATACACCATTCGCAAGAGTTTTCAATGAGAACATTTGCTACTTTATAACTTTTGCTAATTCGTAATCTTTTTGGTTTTATTGATCAAATTAGGTAGATGATTGGGCACCGTCCTGTAGTGACTCTGAATCGAGAATAGTTGTCAAATAAAAAAATATTCTTCTTGAGGAGATCAATCCATTACTAGTTACTACATAATTATATTAACGCTATTGGGCGTTGGGGTAGAATTAACGTTCTGTCCAACCTACTGTTACGGTAAGAATTTATTCCTAAAACGGCATTTAAGATGTCAATGTTTTGAAAAGTAAGTTTATTAGGCTTATAATATATGATGTTTGAAACGTACAGTTAGGACATACCAACCGGTATTTCCCGGTTCTTAAAAAATCGGTAACTCCCGGTTTTTCACTTTGTAAAAAAACTGGTTATGTTGTAGGAATCGCGGGTTATTTCGAGTTTTTCGTTATTATTGATCTGTAAACTACGCAGATCAGACACACAACACGTCATATGTCGTTTAAAATGTAGAAACATGAGTGAGTTAATTTATTGTATTCTCCCACAATTTATTCGTCGAATATAACATTTATTCTCCATAATACGTTACATGGTTTCTTGGGTTGTGTTTTTGGTATAATTCTCATTGGAGCGATTGGTGATCAACCCCAAATTCAAATTCAAATTCAAAATATTTTATTGTGGGCATATGTTAGTTACAGGTCTAAACAATAAATTAAAGTTCCAATATGTCCTGCCTAATAGGCATACAATAATTATGTAGTGGCATTACATTTAAAATTATTTTACATGTCAAATTTAGTTATTATAAATGTCAAAATATCAATATAGAGTCAAATTAATACAAGGTCAACAATTCAATCAATGATTCAGGAAATCTTGGATCGTGTAGTACGCTTTCTCAATTAAAAATCTACGTAGTTTATTTTTAAAAACTGGAAGTTCCTTAGTGCTCAGAATGTCAATAGGTATTTTGTTGTATACTTTTGATGCCATTCCAAAGAAGCTTTTGTTAAATAGAGCTGTTTTATGTGGTACACTAGATATTTTTAACATATTATGACCTCTCGATTTGAGTTTATGAAATAGATTTTCATTTGTCTTTATAAATACGGCTACGTCATAAATGTAAATTGTAGGAAAGGTCAAAATTTTATATTTTTTGAAATATGGTTCACATGAATCAGGAACACGGATACCGGCAATCGCACGTATACACCTTTTTTGCGCTTTAAACACTAAATCCCTATTAGTGGCATTTCCCCAGTATATGACAGCATATCTCAGTGTCGACGAAACATAAGCATGGTATGCGGTCAGAAGAACTGATTGATCAATAGTTTTGGATAATTTATATAAAGCATATGAGTACTGATTAAGTTTATTGCATACTGTGTCAATGTGTGTTTGCCAAGTCAAATCATTGTCTATCCAAAGCCCTAGAAATTTAACGCAGCTAACTTGTTCAATTTTCGTCCCATTATAATTAATATTGTTGTTAGTTTTATTATTACGCCCGAAATTGACTAATTTAGTTTTTTCTAAATTGATAATTAAGTTATTGACCGTCAACCAGTTAATAATATTGCGTAGAGTGGAATTTATGTCATTTTCAAAAGTATTAATATTTTGACCTGTAAAGATGGCTGTGCTGTCATCAGCAAAAAGGATCATAGGATGCTGTGAAACTTTAGGCAGGTCATTAATGTAGATCAAAAATAGCGGTGGACCCAACACGCTACCCTGAGGCACTCCATATAATACTTTTTTGGGCATGGATTTATGTTTTTGTTCGGTATTATTTAAGAGATTAATGTTATTTATTTCTACTACCTGATATCTATCATTTAGATAAGATTCTAGAAGTTTATGGACGTTACCCCTTATTCCATAACTGTACAATTTGTTTAAAAGAGTTCCATGGTGCACATAATCGAACGCTTTTGTCATATCCATAAACATTGCAGAGACAGGAACATGTTTATCAATATTAATATATACTGTTTTTAAAAGTTCATAAATTGCTAAGTTAATTGACTTATTTTTCCTAAAACCTTTTTGTTCTTTAGCAAATAGATTGAGCTTCTCTAGGTGAGTATTAATTGCATTATATATAATTTTTTCAAATATTTTGGAAAAAATAGGGGTAAGTGCTATTGGTCTATAACATGCCATGTCTTCTTTGTTATTTTTCTTAAAAAGTGGCTTCACTACGGATTTTTTAAGTTTAGTCGGAAACACACCATGTTCAATACATAAGTTAAATATATGACTGAGTACTGGGCTGATGATTAGAGCAACTTCCTTTATTGAGCATGTTGTTAAGTCATCATAACCAGTACTTCTAGTATTTTTAAGTGAATTAATTATAGTATTAATGTCATAAGGTATTACAGGGTTTAGAAACAAAGATTTATATGAGCTACTGGATAATGTCAATTTGTTATTGAAAGATGTCAAAGGAGGCGGGCGAAAGTCCATAGAAAGTTGGGCCTGATGTTACAGTAACGATTACTGCATTATTTAATTTATATACTAATACCATTTAAAAAATACTAAAATATTTACGACTGCTCCATGGTAGAAAGAAAATATAGGATGTTATTGGTTTGTACAAAATAACCTCTAAGGTATTCATACGCCGAGCTCTCACGCTATACCTACTTTAAGAAAATAATTATTTGACTTTATTGTAAACTAGAATTAGTCTGAACTCATTGTAGGGCATTCACACACTGAAGACTCAGACGCCGTTCAACTAGATTCTAGAGGTTTTATATAATTATAAAAAGCAGAGGGAGTATGAATTAAAAACACTTCGACTTCTAATGATTTATTCATCGTCCACTTCATCATAAACAATTAAAACTGAGTTGGTGGTATTAAATTCTCTTGATGCCTTGCCCAGCGTAGTACAATGTATGGTATGGTAGTAGTATGGCTCCATACTATGGACATCACATGACAACAGCAACCTACAGTTCTTTTTCCTGCCAAGCAATTACAATAATATTGTTTGATGGCCTCTCTACCATTAAGAGAACTGTGAACTAAAGTAAAATATATTTTTGAGCTTACATGTCTCGATTTTATACCTCTGAACAGCCAGCTAGAATTATTGGATATTGACAGTTAAAAGTCAAAGTCGTTCAAGAACACTAATCGTATAATAGTTATTGCAGCACACGAAAACACAACAGAAAATATTCACTAATTTACCGCCACAAACTCAAAGACAACGAACGAAGCAAATGATTTGTTTGACGTTTGAGTTTTTGACCTGACATTGACATGAGTTCCGCTTTGTTGCCTGTATATTAAAACATTGACAATCGATTGTGAAATCGATTTATTTATCGATTTATTATACGACTTTTTTTGAAACGCTGAAGTGTGACGAGGAAACATTAAAAAAAATATGTGTTTTTTGTTTAAACTTATGTAAAGAACAAAACTGAATCACGTTTTATAGTATTTTAAATAATTAATTAACTATTCTATTTTTGTAATAATATCGATTAACTTTTATAATTCATCTGGCAACATTGTTTCAAAGTGAAAGTAAGGGAAGTCAGTAATATTTTGATTAAATATTTAATTTCTTATGCCATGATAAAACTGCTTAATATTTTATGATTAACCATAAAAAAACTGAAACAAAATATTGATAAATATTTCATTTGTGTAACGTTAGGCCCAGATTCGCCCGTCTCCTTTAAACTATGATTATTATTATTAAAATTGTCCGTAACTGATGAATTATTATTATTGAGTAAATTTATTGGTTTTATTAAATTAATATAATAATTATTAAATTCTTCAGCAATTGTTCGTGGGTCTGATACTGTATGATTGTTTACTTTTATTTTATTAATATTTTCTTTTGGAAGTTGGGTTTTGTTTAAGTTTATAATTTTCCATATGGCTTTTGGTTTGTTCTCTGCATTGGATATTAGGTAATTATTTTGAGACTTTTGGGTAAGTTTAACAATTTTTTTGAGACGAGTACTATATTGTTTGAGAGCATTTTTATTGTCTTCACTAGGACCGAGTCTGTACTTCCACAGTTGTTTTCTTTTTTGCCGACAACACTGGCTTATTCCCTTAGATAGCCATTTAGGTTTTTTAATAATAGTGTTTTTAATTCTTATAATTGGAAAACAGAGGTCATTAAAAAGTTTATAATGCTCGAAAAATATGTTGTAAGCTGCCTCTGGGTCATTAATTGTATATACATAATTAAAACTTAAGTTCATTAAACATTCTTTAAATTTAGTTAGGTTTTCTTTACTAAAGTCTCGTCTTTTTGTATACCAGAAGTTGACAGTACAAGTTTTTTTAACAGGGAATTTTAATAATTGTGCCGTGTGATCTGACATACCCAAGTCAATGACGTCACATTTGCTACCCCTAATGTTGTGGAAAATGTTGTCAATGCAAGAGTTACTCTTTGGCCTCGTTGGATTGTGTGTGCCAATTTTCATATCAAAGCTGGAAATAATATTGTATAAGTTTCAAAGAACTGGAGGTTCTTTTTAACAGATCAATGTTAAAATCACCGCAAATAATCGTTTTTGTTGATTTTCTATTGCGTAATTTGTAATGAATTGTATTACTTAAGTATTTTAAAAAATATATTAAGTTCGTTTTGTGTAGTTTTTGGAGGTCGGTATATGCATATAATCACCACATTATGATTCAGAAGTTCAACGGCGGAACATTCCGCGACATTGGGAACACTAAGGCTAACTAAATCTTGAAGAAGCTTATATTTATGAATACTTTTTACAAGTATACACGATCCTTCATTTCTGTTATGTCTATTACAACTTGCCGCTAAAGTGAAATTTGGTATGGTTAGGTACATAAGGTCTGAATCAATCATATTATGTTCTGTAATACATAAAATATCAACTTCTTTCCCAGATTTTTTTAGGTTTTCTATACTTACACACAATACATCAGATTTGCTTATCAATCCGTTGAGATTTTGATGCATAACAGTTAGATTATTATATACGAAAAAACTGTTTGTCCTGTTTTTCAAAATTAGAACTATGACTAACATTTTCATTAGTACGAGTAGTCAGTACAGACTCAGATTGTGACAGAGTAACATTAGTACACATATTTATCTCAGTGATGAGTTTCAAAGCATCATTTAATATTGTGTTAATACCGTTGCTATTAATTGCCCCCGACCACTTATTAAAAGAGGTAAAATCACAGTTTAGATTTAAGTTAGAGTCAAGTACATATGCATATTCATGCGACATTACATCTAGGCAAAGTAAGTTATTAAAAATTTCAATTCTTCCATTAAACATATTTGTATAGTAATTAAATTTATACGTGGGTAGACATAAAATAATATTTGTGTTATTTATATCTTTGAGGGCGGTTCTTATAAAAACTATCAATTCAAAGTAATCTTTCGTCCTTTCAAAATCCTCAGGGCCAATCAATATAATGCAGTAGTCATTCATAGTGTACTGTTGCAATTTAGACTTTAGACCTGTTAACAACAGTTTAACTCCGCAGGTAGGCTTTAAAAAATGACATGTATCGTAAAAAGTCAGGAATATATCCATAGCTGTTGTTAGGATATTATTATTCTTGTTACCACTTATAATGCAAAGTTTATTCTTTCGCTTAATTTCCTGTTGTTGTTGTTGTCTTGTCTCCTGTGAATCGCTGCTGTCATCGCCTAATAAGTTGGGGAAGTTATTGGTGCTGCCATCTAGCGTAGCGTTTTGAGGTTCGGTCTCCGTTGGTGTTTGTTTATTTTTAGACACTGATTGTTTTGAAAATTTAATCTCCTTTCTTTTGGCGTGATGGTTGGAGATTGTATTTGTTTGTAGAGTGAATTTTTACGACTCAGATTTTCATTCTCCTTTTTTAGCTTTTGATTTTCAAGACTTAATGTCTCGATTTCCTGATGTGCGGTATTCAAATCTAACACAAGCTTGTCAATTTGTTCCTTTAGCTTTGTCATTTGTTGTTGTTGTCTTGTGTCATTAATGTCATCATTGGATAAGTCGGGTAGGCTGGAGACAGTATCTTTGAACGTACTATTATTTATTGTATCGTTAGTGACGGTGTTGGAATCCGATTTGGTTCTCGTACGGCGCATAGTAATATTCTCGAAGAAATTCATTTTGTTTTTTTCCTTACCTTGCCGTCGTATCTCATACACTTCGGTTGAGGTCAATTAGAAATTAGTAAAGACAATTTCTTAATTCCAAAAAGTGGTGTATTTGATTCAATGAGATTTGAACCTGCGCCACTCTGAGTAGCAGTAATAGCGTTAGCTCAAAGTATTTATTTCAATCCGTTTACAGGCACTGCCTCGTTGGACTAGTGGTTGCAAACGTTGCTGCTGAACATGGTCGGTTTGATGCCCAGGTCGAGCAAAATGCTATTGGGTCTTTCCACTAGGAATTTTTCAGTAGCAGCTACAGACCATTCAACATGGCAATGCCAGCCTTTTAGACACTTTTCCTACTGATGCATTGGTGCAGATGCACTTTTGCTCATGCTCAATAATCTTCACTGAGACTTCAATTATTTAAAGACATTTACGTAAATATCGGTAAAGTTCATTAAATAATAAACAGTATGGGCTTACTCGCCATATTATAGAGTTTCTCATTGAACTGGTCAAGTCCTCGGCAGCTAGGCATGACCGTAGACATGCCGGATATAACGACACCATCCTCAGACACCAGCGGCTCAGGGTTGGTCGGGAGGTGCAGCCCAGACATCGAGCTGCTGTCGTCAGGAGTCGCAGACATGCTATAGACAAGTTTTAAACTGATTAGTAACTATTATCTTGTAAATTGTATAAATTATAGAAAATAAATAGACAATAACAGCCGCAAGGTTCGATCATCATGGTTAAGCAGCTGATTGATTGGCCAGAGAAAGCAAAACACCGGGAGAGTTGGAACGGAACGGGGGAGACCTTTGGCCAGCAGTGGGACACCATAGGATAATTTAAAAAAAGGGCAGATGTGAGTGAAAACGCCGTACAATAAGATACTCCTAACATTCAAACATGCCGCGCCTTTTCTTGTATATGTTATGGACCAAGTGATAAATTGGGCATTATACATAATGCCCAGTCATTATGAAAAATGCCCAATATGAGAGTGCAATTTGATAAGAATTATTCAAATAATCAAATTGACCGGGCATTATACATATTGTCCATCACATTTTGGGCAGAGTAATACAAACATATTTAATTACCACTTTTTTATTGTCATTTAACTTAAAATAAACCGCCGTTTTCCCGTGGTCCTACTATTTTGTCCTACTAGTAGGACCACGAGGGAGACCAGTTTCTGTTCGTCGTACTATATTAATAATAATAATTTATTTATTTATAAGACTACAGAGCAATGACACAGAGAGAGATGTGTTAGTAACAATATAACTTAGCCTATGTTAGTACTTAATCCTTATTATAATAATTTGTATCTAAAACACGTTATACAAACTAGCATTATAGCATATATCTGAAAGACGGCCTGTGTGCCGCCATCCAGTGACACATTATATATTTCGACGGCACGGTTGGCGCAGTGGTCAAGCGATTGACTGCTGCGCTGCATGTCGCGGGTTCGATTCCCGTACGGAACAAATATTTGTATGACCTACAAGTAGTTGTTCCGGGTCTGGGTGTTTTTCTATCTATAATATGTATGTATTTACAAAAAAAAATTGTATATATGTAGTTTATCAGCCATCTAGCCACCATAACACAAGCATTAGGTTGCTTAGCTTGGGACTAGATGGTGCTGTGTGAAATGTCCAGGGATATTTATTATTTATTTATTATTCTGCCATCCACCCTGCCTGCTACAGTAGCCACGAGGCTGTTGGGGCTGTCGCGCATCCAACGCATCAGTGATACTATGACATTTCCTATTTGTGTCTGCAGGATTTACAGGCACCTAACTAACCGAACCTCGGGGTGCCCCTGACGTTGACCGTCTAGGGTTAGCGTTTCCGTCAGCAGGTCGACGGATACCCGCTGCGCGGGGCTCCTATTTCTGTCTGCAAGGTTTACAGGAACCTAACTAACCGAACCTCGGGGTGCCCCTGACGTCGACCGTCTAGGGTTAGGGTTTCTGTCAGCTTCTGTTAAATTTCAATTACGTTATATTAAGTCAATTTGTTTAATGTCGTCATTCCAAACGTTATTTATGGAATAAAATTAAAAAATAATGAATTGTTTGTCAAATAATACGTTATTAAATAAAAGTCTATCGGATAATTATTTTGCTAAGTGAAATATTTGGTAAACTTGTTGTTGTAGAACGTGAAATGACAAATAATGTTTTTTTTTTCTTCCTTTTATTACTAGTGTCAAAGGTGTAAATTATATACAGGTGGTTTATATAAATGATTACCTACTGCTCCAATATGTCATAATAGGACAAACAGAAACTGGTCTCCCTCGTGGTCCTACTAGTAGGACAAAATAGTAGGACCACGAGAAAACGGGTAAATAAACTAAATATTAAACCATTTAAATAATCAGACTCATTATTTGAATTCATTATCAAGCACTTCTACATTCATATTAAAAATATAATATAAAACATGACACAACATGTCTAATATTGTTTTATAGAAATGACTTATTATTATAAAACATAATATAAACTAAAGTTTAAGCAATCAGACTCATTATTTGGCATAATTAACATCTTTTTTAGCTTTATTATCAAGTTGCCCAATTATCATGTAGTAATACACTTCTCATCAAAAAAATCGAAACACTTTCGTTTTTATTGTTTTGTCCTAATTTTTTACAAAAGAGAATTAATTCCATGAAAAAAAAAACATTATTGTGTAGCTGGCAGTTTGGTCATTACAGTAAGAAGAAAAAAATCAAAATTCGAAATTAGAATTTCATTTGTTTATCCTATAAATGAAATTAATCACTGTTTTGAGACAAATGTGTATTTAGGGTTGGAGTACGTTTCTCGTTTAAAAACTAAAAATTAGCGCTTGTCTTTAAACTTTTTGTTTCTTATTTCATTTACTGTGACTTTGGGACGTCTGAAAAAACTTCTTTTTCTAAAACATATGGATACTTCGCCCGCAGAAGCCGCCCAAGTGGTGGCATTGCTGGATTCTGGACTTAGTCAGCGTGTTGTGGCTGCAAGATTGCATCTAAGCTTATCATCTGTTCATAGAGTCTACAAACGCTATCGGGAGACTGGTTCGTTCACGCGCCGTTCAGGATCTGGCAGGAATCGGGTCACTTCTGAGCGAGATGATCGATTTATTGTAACAACTTCTTTACGAAATCGACGCCTTAACGCTTTTCAACTGCAGCAGCAGCTTCGCGTTGTACGAAGAGTAGCTGTAAGTGACTCTACAATAAGAAGAAGGTTGAAGGAACGCGGATTGGCACCGCATAAGCCAGCGAATGGGCCGAAATTAACTGCAGACCATCGAAGAGCGCGCCTTAACTTTGCACGCGAGCACCTAACTTGGTCATACCTTCAGTGGAGCAAAGTACTGTTTTCTGATGAGTGTAAAATTATGCTGTATGGTAACGACGGAAGGAACAAGGTCTACAGAAGAGATGGAGAACGCTTTGCACAATGCTGCATTGAAGAAAAGGTCAGCTATGGTGGCGGTTCGTGGACGGTTTGGGGAGGAATCAGCGCCGACGGTAAGACAGAACTTGCCTTTGTGTCTGGGCCACGGCTGCCTGCACTAAACTCTCATCGGTACATCGAACAGTGTCTTGAACCTCATGTGATGCCCTATGCACATTTTATTGGCAACGACTTCATATTCATGCACGACAATGCTAGAGCTCACACCGCGGGCGTCGTACGAGATTATCTTACCGAAGTCGGTATCTCCATTATGGTATGGCCAGCAAGAAGCCCGGACATGAATCCCATTGAACATCTATGGGATGAATTAAAGAGACGAATTCGAGCAAGAGATCCAGCCCCAGAAACACTTAGCCAGCTGCAAAATGCAATCCAAGAGGAATGGGATAATATACCAGAACATGTGATCGTGACTCTCATCCGATCGATGAAGAACCGTATGGAAGCAGTAATAAGAGCTCGCGGAGGGAATACAAGTTATTAAATAAACGTTTCTTACATTTTTTTTTTCATTTACGCGTGTTGTTTTACCCATTTCCTTCATATTCCATACAGGGTAAAAATTACTCATTATACAAAATACGAAACCTATGAAGACTTAATTTGAATTTAGAACAATAACATTAGGATTTAAAAACCTCATACTACTCACTATTAAATGACATTTTACATTTATTCCTAAATATACACATTTTTCTGATAATCCTTATCAAATCATAAACTGCGAGGTGTTTCGATTTTTTTGATGAGAAGTGTATAATAATGACCGTGCAATGTGATAAATAATGAAGTTAAGATAGTATTAATCACTTTTCCCGATAGAGCTAGACACCACTTTACTACTTATAATATCATTGGCTAGACATTACTCATAATGCTCGGACATTATGTATAATGCCCGCATTAATCACCTGGCCCATAACATATAGACTATGAACGTAGATGAAGTAAAATAAAAAGAGTATTTATTGTAACAATCATTCCAGATGACGTTCTCTAGTTTCTACTAACCCCCATAGGAAAATGGTACCAGTTTAAGTGTGTCTAACTTATTTGTCTTATTTCCAAGATTTTCTTTCTAATTTATGTATTAGGTGTCATCCGTTCAAAAATAAACACGAAGGGTACGTGTTATGAATTCAATATAACACAGTAAAACAAAGCACATAATTATAACATTGTCAATACTCACGTTTCGAAGTAACAAGAAATGGTAACTGGCACAAATACCCAAAATCAATTCCGAGAACTCACCGAGTGCACTGAGCATTGAAACAGTTGTCCAAACTTATAGGTATAACGTAGTGCCATTTATTTACATCATTATATATTCGCCATTATTGTTGAACGTTTATTAATTAATAAATTCGGTGACCTTAATAGTAGGTTATTAATTGGTATGTCACCAACAGTTTTTTACTCGAGATAGTTTGTACGTACTCACTTTAACGAAAACCTTTAGATAGGTACTGTTACCTCAGTTTATTTACGAGAACATTCCAGATTACGTGCGAGGCTCCAATGTTCTAGTAAGGACCTGTCTCTAAGATTAGAGTCTAGAATATTCCACTATAGAACAGTCTGTAGGATTCGAGAAGGTAGTAGAACTTTCTCGAAGGACAATGTTCTACTATGGAGCTTTATAGAAGTTTCGAGATAGTTGTGGAACCTTCTCGAATGATGATGTTCGACTATGAACTGAAGAAGGTTCCTGAAAGTTGTCGAATCTTCTCGAAGGATCGGTCGGCATATAAATAGACGTCGTGTTTTTGCGGGATGAGTCAGTCTGATTTTGGCTACACGACTAAGCGAATCGAAGTGCACTAGAAGTGCGATATGTAAGTGGATAGTGACCAGTAGAGTATTTGTGATTAAGTTTCAAGTATTTTGTAATCAATAAAGTTATTTGTCGTTTAATCGGTAGTAATTAATTTATCCCACACCCAGCTCGTAACAATACTATACTATGCACGAGTGCTTTGCTGGTCTATTGGTCGCAAGCGACTTCTGAGCATGAAGTCCTGGGTTCGATTCCCAGGTCGAGCAAAAGTTATTAGCTTTTTCGATTAGAAATTTCTCTGCGGATGTACTATTAGATACACCTCTGCTTTAACCCTTCGGTGATTATAGGTTTGACGTTAAGTTATTATCATTATGTTAAATTGGACAAACTTGTGAACAAATATTACCTAGGTATTATAAATTTAAGTCGCTTTTCGTGTCTGTCTGTGTAACCGCGTTTTAAATAAACTCGTTTGGCGTCTGTGGCTTACCGGTGCCAAAAGGACTATATAGCACTCCGGGCTTCAAATAATATGAAATATATAAGATGGCGGATTGTTAGCTTTCGAAACAAGACACTAGTTATTTTTTATTATCCTACAGAGAATTTTGTACACATCTGGCACAAAATAGTCGACATTCTAATAAAACAAGATATACATTCAGTTTTAGGTATTATTCAGCAAAAGTCTTTGTGAGTTTATCGACAACGATGCGAGTCCTCTCCGATAGGTACTGGTCAATCTGGCCCAACACTTTGACGACGTGCAGCATCTTCTGAACGCCCTTCTTGAACTTCTCCATTCTCTCTGCACTGGATTCTTCTCCGATTCTCATGACTGCTGTGGACGTCATCGGTGACCCTATTCTGGGAGGGGTGAAGTGTCCGGGATGTTCTTTTAACATCGGGACGTTTAGTGACGGTATGCGTAGTTTTGGGATCTTCAGCTTTGGTATTGCTGGCAGGAAGCCAGCTGGTGGGGCGATCGATATAGGTACTTGTGTGTCACTGTATCCCGATTGGTCGTCGGGTTCGATAAGGATGAACTTGCCGTCTTGCACCGCTTTTGGGAACGCATTATGGATGAGGCTGCAGAAAGAGTCCACGTCTAAGCGAGAGTTCCTGTTGTAGTCGGACGAACGAAAAGAGGAACCGTACGGGACCTGGAAGATACAACATAAATATGATTAAGATGATGTAGATTCTCAAAATTGTATTGTAAATTACGGTTTACTTTGTGTCTGACTAAAATAAACTTTCTACTCATTTGGTATGAGTCGTACTGCGTACAAACGAAAAACCTTATATGACATATTAAGATCAAAAAAATTGCTGCCAAAAATGCCCAAAAATAATTGCCTAAAATGGCAAAATGTGCGCCCGGGTCGTCCAGGTCTTGGCTCAGTGGTACCTATATTCTTGTTAATTAAATTGTAATAATAAGTAAAAAGTCAAGTGTACAAGAGTAAAATCAATCGACAAAACCACAAACTCCTAAAAATAAAATAATGGCATGTTGGTATAATTTACCTTACCCTTTCATCGGAGCAATCGATAGTCCAGCGAAGGGGAGGGGGAGCGCCGACTATGTAATTTACCTGAAATCGCAAACAACAATATTTTATTAGAATTGAAACATAAATTCCACTAAACTTTATCAAATATTCATCAAGTCTATTGTTAAAATTCTAATGGCTAACTTACATTAACAAGTTTTCCCTAAACTTATTTCTGTAGGTAATGTTGAGAACATAAAACGTTCACATTTTTTAATGTTCACTTTCCGATTCTTGGCGAAAAGTTGGCCATGACTGTGGTAATAGTATACCTACCATTATTTACGTGCGTGAATTTAGTAAGTTAGGCCTAGGCAGGCCTACACTCTTTTTGCTAAAAGATATAACAATTATCACCCGACTTCATTATTTATATAATCTTGTGCAATAACAATTTATGTTTACGTTTCCAAAGCGTCCACAAGTACGTTATCATATTCAGAAACCCTAGCATGAACGCGCGACGTACGTACCTACCACACGTACCGCAAATTCGTAAAATTTTGTAATTGGCTTACATTTTGCGACACCCACAATTTAGTATTACTCATCTGAATAAAGTCAATCTTAGCCAACATTATTATGAGAGAAACGTTATGTCCATTCCACGCGCTCGTGGTACGTCCCCTGAACATTCAATACATCACACATATCTTTGTATATTGCACAATCAAAGCACAAAACCTGGAGCAAAAGTTCCACTTTCATAATCAACACTAAGATACCATCGCTATCGAACACTGAGATACGAACCAACAAGATTGCCACCGCCACGTACCGACACATATCGTCTCTTGCGCACTCTCACGACATCTTAGCGTCTGAAACAAACTGCCATCGATCACGTATAACGTCGACGTACGCGCTTTTAGCGGAGTCAGCAAAAACTCGGCCGGTTGTAGAGTTTCCATCTGTTTTATTGATATCTTAGGACAATCTAAGGCTTGGTGATATTAATTTCAATAATAACTACCACAAAAGGATTCATCAAAAGGTCAAACACCTTTTTTAAGTTTTCACGGTTTAAAACTTAACTTATACTGTCACTTACGAGATATCTTCGGTGACTATTGCAGTGCATCTCTGAAAATATCAAATATCGGGAGCTCAAAATAACGGTCACTCACGGAAGATATCCCGTAAGTGACAGTATAAGTTCATCAAAAGGTGTTTTTAAATACAAAGCTGGGCACCGAAGATCTCAGCTTGCCATTTTTAACGCAATAAACCAGTATGGTTTTTCTCCGCTACTAAGTTTGAAGTTCCGCACCATTTCCGTATCCGATTAAAAAAAATCATTTCATTTCAATCACGCATCAAATCCCTATACATAAATAACTTATGCTCGAGCTTGCTTTAAAGATTGCAAATAACTGTTCCTCTGTTTTAAAGAAAAATCCTTTAAAACTCAGAATAATGGCTACCTCTCACACAATTCAAGTCTCGATCCCCACAAGGTCACATTTCTCAAATAATCACAAAGAACCGAGACGTCAGTAGCATCTTATCTAGCTTACGTGTTCATTCACACAGATTGTTCACCTACTGTAAGATTTGCGGTGTATAAGGCTGCCCCACAGTCAGGCTGTGCCATGCAGTGGGTGTACAGTAGTTGCTATGCCTGCAGCGTAGTGGTGTTCCTTGCAGTCAAGTTGTACTACGAGAATGAAGTTAAGAAGAGTTCTCATGTGGACTGTGATCGCCGTGGCTGCCTTGAATGTTGTGGAGGTTTGATATTTGATAGTTTTTTGTTTTGTCTCTATGGTTTTTTTTCTAAGTCATCATCGTCATCCATAGGAGGAGGAGAATTAAGCCCTATGTCCACATATCTAATCTTTTTTTCGGTGAAGCAATTCAATAATCTAACAAAAATTTCAGCAACAGGCCTTTTCATCAGAAACTTGTTTTACATTTACCAATCTCTTAATTTGTCATAAACTACTTTTATCAAGGTATATTTGTATGATAGTTACTCTCTACTATTCTCCACCTAATATAATATGCATGTATATGCTATCTAACGTTAGTTAGAAGTAGTACGTTAGATAGTATATACATGCATGTTATGTTGTAACATGACGGTACAATCATGCAAATAGCCACGTTCCGGAAACGTTTAAAATAGCTACTATGTGAACATGGTAGAAAACAGTACCTATACATTTATTTTAAGTATGTTATATTTTACCTATCTATGCTCTAAACTATTGTTGTTTGATCAAAATTTTCAAAAATAGTACAAAAAGACATTAGTTATTACATGTTAAACATTTGGTTTAACAATAGCATCCAGGGTGACTAAAGCGTCCTATCCAGCTACGGAGTGATCATCCTTGTCCAATCTTTCTTTTATTCTCACTTTACCGTCCTAGTATCATTTACTCATTTTATTTTTGAACATACCTAATTATGTGAGTTAAATTGTAATTGTAACGTGTTTGTTATCCTTCCAGAGCAGTGTCCTGCTGCGGGAGTCGCTGGTGCGTCCCCGGCAGCCGGAGCCCTGCTTCTCATGCCGGGGCGAGGACCGGCCCTTCGCCTACCCGCTCATCAGCTACCTGTCCAAGATCAAGGACATGTTTGTGCGAGGACTCAACGCTTTCCTGGCCAACACTAAGAAGAGCAAGCTCAAATAGATCCTAATTGTTAATTTGTAAGATTGTTATTATTTGTCTATAAGGTAGTTTTAATGATCTTGTTATTGTTCCTTTTTTACTATGCTTTTTTATTTATACTAATCCAATCTTCATAAAGTAACTGTTTACCAAAAGGAAAGGCAGTAAATGTGTCTGTTATCGCGCAGAAATTAAGACTGAAGCACTTGGTCTCACTCGCAACCACTGCTATTTGAAAATCGTATACAGAAAGGAAGATAAGTAAAACGATGAGAATTCAGCTATTCTTTAATTTATTTCATAAATAAAATACGTAATAATGATAAATTATACATTTTGTGCATTATTTTACCCTAAAAGCCTGCACAGGCGAGCGACTTTTGTCCACGGAGGTCAAACATCCCCTAAAAATAACTGGCATAACGTGGACTTACCTGCTGAGTGTGCATGAGTCCACATCTACCCAATTCTTTGGAGAATATTATTGTGATGTTACATATGAAGGTAATAATCACCTGCAAAACGCATACATAACACAACAAATCATAACACAAGTATCAAATAAAGCACTCAAATAGAGCATTCAGCAAACAAAGCATACTATTCTATTCTATTGTATCCTGCACATTACAACACCGACAAAAGAACATCGTCTGCGCAGGCTTTAAAAATTACATTTTACATAGAAAACTCTAACAGCATTATAGTGCATTGGCTTTAGTAGTACCGGCCCACGTTTAACCGAAGTGGTCCGCGCAGGCTCCACTTCAGTAGGCCTTTAGTAATTGTCACTAAAGCTTCATTAACAAATTCTTAAATTTAATATAATCGGTAGAAGACAAGGTGCCCTTATGTTTCATCTGCAGCAGTTTCTCATGGATCTGAGCGTTACGCTGGCTCCACCCCATCAGGCGGGACAGCTTTGCGATCGGGCTAGGGTTTAGCAAATTCGGCAGGGCAACAGTTGATATAGGTTTTGGAAGCCAATTTGGGAACAACGGAAGGAGCGGAGTCTTCGGAATCAAAGGCACAAGATAAGGCACTAGAGGCAGCTTCGGCGCACCCAATATAGATCGAGTAAATCTTTTACACATGTTCATCGTCTTCGGCTGCGCTTGTACCTTATGTACTTCTCCTGAGACATGCGGGTGTTCTTTAGACATTAAGTTAATGAACACAGGCTGCGTGTTTTGCAAGTACTTGAAGATCCTTGTGTTCAAATGTTTCATTTCAGTTACCAGACCCACGTGTATACAACAGGATGAAGTTAACTGCAACAGAAGAGATATTTGATAACTATACTTCTTATTCTTAAAAGGACCTGAAGACCGAGTAGCCGCACCCAGATCGAGTGAGCCGGAAATGGGAATGAAATGATACAATGAGCATCAATGAGTTTTTTTATAGTTTTCAACCAAACGACATGTAGTTTTGGCTTATTTGGAATATACAATATTAAAAAAACCGGACAAGTGCGAGTTCGACTCGCATAGAGAGGGTTCCGTACGTTAATTATCTAAATTGTGTAAGTTGTTTTAAATCTATGATCTGTTACAGATTTTCCTGTAATCTATAGCCAAAGAACTATTTAATATATTTTTTTCAAATTTTCGGCCCTTTAGTTTCGGAGTTAAGCGGGGGAATGGTAAATTATCGTATATTTGAAATACTCACAATGAACCCTTTCATTTCATATATAACACCCTATAGTTTGCAAAACTTTTTTTTATTTTCTAGTTTACCCCCCAAGTGGTCCCTATGTATAAAATGTATTAATTTACGGTACACGTCCGTCTTTGACTCACCGATTTATATATGTGTACCAAATTTCAACTCAGTCGGTCCAATTCGGAGTAAACTGGCTGTGATAGACGGACAGACAGACAGACCCGCGAGTTTCAAAAAACTGTATACCTACATACTTTACTGGTAGAAATAGAAATCAGTAAGAGTTATTTGATTTAGGGTAATGTCGGACTACAGAAAGGTATATAATATATGTTGCAGTCAAAACTCTTAACCAGTCAAAAGTACTTTTAACTGAATAAAATAGGCAAAAGTAATTTTGACTGAACATGTTGGTCAAAAGTGGTTTTGACTTAAAATCGTTGGTTAATAGTGCTTTTGACTGCTGCGGTTAAAAGTTGTTTTAACTGACGCTCTTAGTCAAAACTAGTTTTAACTACTAAAGCATCAGTCAAAAGCACTATTAACTAGTTGGAATGTATATCAGCACGTTCTCTACTAAGTAATATTTAGTAATATAAAACTTTATAGGTGCGTTTTTTTGTTATTTTTATCGACCACCTTAACTTTTTAAGAGTTTTTGACTGATATAACCAGTCAAAACCACTTTTGACGGAATCAGTTAGTCAAAACTACTTTTAACCAGCTCCATTGGGCAAAATACTTTTAACTGTTATTTCAGGCAAAAGTAGTATTGTCGAAAGCCTACAGTTAAAACTACTTTTGACTGATTTTGCTAGTTAAAAGTACTTTTGACTGGTTAAGAGTTTTGACTGGAGCATATACACCCTTTAAGTGATCTTTAGGGGGATCCCTTCTTTTCGCATAATGTTCTTTGTCCTAATATACTTCGGCATAACGATTTTGGCACAATTTGTTTTGGCATAATAATACTTCGGCATAATTTTTTTAGGCATACATTTTATGTTGGCATAATCATCTTAAAGACTAATTTGTTTTGGCATAAATTTGATTCGCATAACGTTAGTAGGCCTAATGACTATTAGCATAATAATATTTAGGCACACAAAATATTGTTGGTTAAAAATTTAATATGCTGTGCAACAAAAGTTAGTGACAGAACCGAATTGCTGCAAAACCGACTCCACGTAGTCTTGTTTGTCCTACCCCTAGAGTGTAATTTAAAATCGCGTAGGCGCGTAGGGGAGAGGCGGCCCGCGGGCTGAGGAGCAGGTGGCTGCGAGCGAGCCGCCGCGGCTGAGGCTGGCCGGCGAAGCCGGCCAACAAGCCGAAGCTGCGGTGGTGAGCGAAAGCCGTCTGCGACGATTAGCACGCGTGGGGCCGCCGGAGGCCCGCAGCGCCGGAGCCGTGACAGAAACCCTGCCTGCTGCATGTTGCATGCTCGCTTGAATGCTGCATGCTGCATGCTTGCTTGCATGCTGCATGCTTGCTTGTTTGCTGCATGCTTGCTTGCATGCTTGCTTGCATGCTGTATGCTTGCTTGCATGCTGTATGCTTGCTTGCTTCATGCTTCCTACAGCGAAAAAAAAACCCTAATAATATGTTATTAATATGTTATTGTTATGTGTTGTATTAATATGTTATTTATTACCTGATTCAGGAGATATGGCTTTTTTCCAATCGTCGAAATAAATTGGTATAATTATCCTCTTCGGGCAAAAAAGCTAGGGCGTATAAAAAAGTTATGCTTTAGAACTTTATGCTTAATAAATTTATGCTTTAGAATATTATGCTTCATCATTATTATGGTTAGAGAAATTATGCTTAAAAAATTATGCGTAAGCTGTTATGCGTAATTATATTATGCGAAAATATAATTATGCCAAACAAAATTATGCTAAGTTATATTAGGTCTAAACATTTTATGCAAATGGATAGTGAACCATCTTTAGGATTCAGGACCCCGATTAGAATAGCTTGCGTTCACTACAACTACACTTTTTACTCTTGGAAACCCTACTAAAGGTTCAGTCAAAATGGCACGCACAAATTATGGACGCAGCCACAAACACATTCACTTTTTGAAAATTAATGTAAGGAGGTATAATGTCAGTGTCCGGTGTTCGCTGCCGGTCCGCAATCTGACCATACCGGTTTGACCGTTATAAAATAAATAGGCAAAATAAAACGCCAAAATCTTATACTTACACATCCAGTTAAGAACAAAACAACATTGATTTTCCTAACACTGAACACTCTGCTTGCCCCCATCTTATTCGGATTACTGATTTGATAAAACTTCTCGTTTATTTGCCGCCGCTATATAAAGACCACTGTATTGAAAACACCATTGTCTTGCTATCTCACAGAATCAATGATTGAACATGTCTCAGAATTGTCAATTGTTTTCAACAACAAATAATCAGTTGATAATGGGAATAGGTATGTCCCAAGATGCGCCACAACACAACACCCTGTGCTACACATTTCCTCATCAAGTCTATGCCATGGCCACGACCTGTTGGGGAGCGTTCTACGATTCGCTAGCCGATACGCAGTTTCCACCCGAAAACTCGTTGTCATTGACAGCACAATGCACTGGTAAACCTAGCATTCAGATATAGGTATAACAAGCAAATATGTACCGTAGATTATATCCTTCGTACCAAGTAATGCTATATTAAGCATAAACAATATAATCAGCCTATAACGTTCCCACTGCTGAGACACAGGACCATAATCCACCATGCGCGCCTTGTGTGGGTTGGTCGATGTTACATGTGTACGAATTTTTGTTTGTCATGCCAGTGTCCTCACGACTCACGACGTTTTCCTTCACCGTTTTGAGAGCAATGGTTAAATTACATTTATTTCTTTATATTGATTTTAAAAAACACTTTTACACGTCACATTATACAATAAGTTAAAACAATAAAAATACCAATTATATTACCAAATAAAATACGAAACATAAAACATATTCATGAAAGTAAACAAATTAATGAATTTTAAAGTGCTGGCTTTTTATGCTCAAATTACCATCAGTTCCCTAAAATCTAACAAACTTTTAAAACGTGACAACACCATCTTCGGCATTAGTATATTGACCACATTTTCCTAAATTACCCAAGGCGGATAAAATTTAAAGATCTAAAAATCGACCCGAGCGGTTGTTATTATTTAGCCACGAGCTTGTTATTCAAAAAGGTTTACATAATTAGAATCTAATCTCGATACCTAATAATACCCTCACGGATCGGACAAAGTTTTTTATGGTTCCGTAGTCAATAAACTAGGAACCCTTATAACTTCGCCAAGAGCATGTTTTTAGGGTACCTCCAGTACCTACCTACACGTAAAGTGGGGATTCTCGCGTACCGCATCGTGTGGGATGTAGTTGGATAGGTCTTTAAAAAATATTGCGAGTTTATTAAATAATTTTTCGATTACGGGATTCGTTTATGAAATATTAAGCTTTAAAGTGCAAATTGTTGTTAAACTCAAGTGGTCCCACCTTTACCAGCTAAAACGGTTGTTGGGGTGCGTGAAAAAAATCACGGTGAAATATAACGAAATTAAAAGGAAAACTATCACAGCTAAGTAGGCTTTACAAGTTTACGAGTAATAGTCGACCAACTTATAAAATGTACTCGCTAACATATTTTCCTAAACATAATGTATGGGAGGAGCAATATTGCAATATGCCCATATTCCTCAACTGTTTAACAACTGACAACTGTCATAAAATGCATAAGAATAGAACGGCTATTTAAGACCATTTGTTATCGAACTAAGCTAAGCTAATTAAGTTAAAAACAGCGGCCGGTGACTTCTTTTGAAGTTAATATAAAAAATGAAGAGTGGTTATATGAGAGGGCAGTGCTGTCGCCAAAGAACGAGTGGGTCTATAAAACAAACAAAAAAAATTAGACACGATCGTCGGCAATTATAAAGTATACCTACACATCCATAGATACTGTGATGGCTAATGACGATAGTACTACCTACTCCGTTCAATTTATCAACTCCCTGGGGTTAACGGGCGTCCCGTCCCATAAGCTGGACCTTAAAGTTGGCTTTCCAGTTCTGCTGATGCGAAACCTTGGTGCACCCAGATTGTGCACCGGCACCAGGCTTCGTATCACAGTGCTAGGCAGTAATATTATAAAACCCACCATCATTACAGGAGGTGCTAAAGGAGAGCGTTTAAATTCCCCGCATACCCATTATTCGAAATAACTTAAAATTGGCTATTACAAAGACAATCAACAAATCCCAGGGCCTAACCTTAAAGGTGGCAGGCATACATTTGGGCACTCCATGCTTCTCACACGGTCGATTATATATTGGTTGTTCCTGTGTTTAAAGTACAAAACTTGCACGTGCTAACTGAAAATAATGATAGTCATTTAATATTGTATACGGAACGGTATTGAAATGAATAAACAAATAGCGCCCAACAAGGCGTTTGATTATCCACTTTGAAAAAAAAGTTATATGGCGCCATAATGTTCCGGGTTTTAACAACACCCGAACAGCGAACATCCGAAGCATATCGCATTGCACCGTATATCGTCGCCTCAACGTCATTTAATTTTGTTTCGGACCTCTGCCGCCCGGAATTCTAGCGCCCAAAAGGACGCCTTTTGAAATCATCACCAACATACACCACATTTGATTAGGCCATAAGTTCTCTCACATAACATCACATCACGCAGGCAGAGATGTACCTAATCGTAATGGAACTAAACTTACCTAACTGAGCGGCACTGAAAATTTCGGGAATCAAGGACGTGACACAACATTACTATTTAAAAATGTATTTATCGCTTTTCGAAGTATTCTCCGCGAAATTTGACACATTTTTCCATATGATGGAACCAATCATTGAAGCAACCATTCCATTCGGAAGTTGGGGTCTCCAAAATGGCCGTTTTGTAGGCGTCCACAGCTTTTTCAGGTGATGAAAATCTCTGACCACGCAATTTATTCTTTATTTTAGGAAATAGAAATCATTAGGGCTTAGGTCGGGGCTGTACGGCGGATGGTCTAATAATTCTATGTTTTCTTGCTCTAAAAACTCTTTTGTTCTGTGAGCGGTGTGAGAACTCGCATTATCGTGATGGAGGATGATGCGGCGTTTGCAGTTCTCTTTACGGAGTTCAGAAACGACCTGTGGCAAACAAATGCTAGCATACCATTCTGCATTAACCGTTCTTTGTCCCTCAAGAGGAATAGTCGCAACATGGCCGGTTTTGGAGACAAACGTGGCCACCATTTTTTTTGCAACACTTCGTGAACGAACAATTTTTGTTCACTTTAACTCATTTTCGAACACCCAAACTCGTGACTGGTTTTTTGTTTCGGGTTCGTACGCGTATATCCAGGATTTGTCACCTGATACGATGTTGTATACAGCATTTGAGGATCCTGCGTGGAATCTTTCGAGAGTTCTGACGCACCAAGTAACGCGAACCGCTTTTTGCTCTTCACAGAGCGAATGCGGTATCCATCGGAAAAACAACTTTTTTACACCTAATTGTTCATGCAAGATTATTTGTATTAGACTCATGCCAATATCTAAAGTTGCCTGAATTTCGCGGTATGTCACATGTCGATCTTCCTCAATCATCTTACGCACAGCATCAACGTTTTCTTGGGTGACTGCAGTTTTTGGACGACCTTGACGGGGATCATCACTGAGCTTGACACGTCCACGTTGAAATTCAGCAAACCAGCGAGTTTAGTTGGGGCTTCATCACCAAATGCAGAAATCATCCGGTCAACACACTGTTTCTGTGTTAAACCACTTCGAAAGTCATAAAAAATCATCGCTCTTGAATTTTCTCGAGTCAATTCCATTTTCTCAACGACTAAACAAGTTTGACAAACCTTGTGACAAGACCGAGACTCTTTTTTTAAATAAATCAATGGTATTCGATTTTTAAAACCAAGGAGTTTTCAATTAAAAGATTTTAATATGACAGGAACAGTGGAAATATTCCATTCCCGATACTTTTAGTGCAGCCTCTGTACACCCACATTTCACCAGTTATGTTTAAGTCACATGCAATAGGGAGCGAGCCTATTGCCATCAACCGGGCAAAAAGCCATACTCTGTGGCTGCTACTGAGAAATTCCTGATGGAATAAAATAATAACACTTTGCCCGATTCGGGAATCGAACCTAGGACCTCATGGTCAGCACTCGCGCTTGCGACCACTCGACCAACGAGGCACACATAAACATTAAAAAATCCATGTGAACGCAGTTGCGGGCAACAGCTAGTATTGTAAATGTTTTAAAAGTAACTCGTAAAATTTTTCTATGAGAGTGTGTCCCGAACTCAATTTATAAATCCGCCTGCCTTGTGGCATTAAGTCCGCCTATGTACCACTATTGTACATGAAGTTTAAATAAATAAATAAATAAATAAATTGACCGGACCGCACTTTTCTGCAATAAAAGATGATCTGAATGTCGGCGGCATTCCCCACAACAGAATACCGTAAAACATACCCTTTTAGAACTTTTTAGCCCGACTGCGTTGGGGTCGGCTATTACACTATGAAAATAATACATCAGTTAAATTACGATTTTTTCTAATTGTGTATGCTGCAGAGCTTAGTTTCTTCGACAAATTTTCTATATGTGAGGCCCACTGAAGCAAAGCGTCTAAAGTTAAGCCCAATAACACCATGCTCTCCTCACAATTCAATCCTTCACCCTTTACCAACCACACTAGTTTTCACTAGCCTTACGTGAGGAATTGTAAACTTAATGCATTTGTTTTTCTTTTTCATTAAGAAATAAATCAATTACAATGCCCTACTTTCGAAATCGCGCGACATTGTCAGTAACCAGATGCTAACGTTTAAGTTTAAACAAAAGTGAAGTATCATCCGCAAACAACATAATATCATAGTTATCCTTTATGAGACAATGCTAGACGTTAATATCGTCGACTTTATACGTAGGTATCTCCTTAAAATGTCAGCGGGGCAAGAACACATCGGGGTCCTGCCCTCCTGCCTGGTGTTCCAGTCAATATTCCATCGTGAAAAATGCTTATGGTTAATCGAACCGATGCCGATGTGAGACCAGATTAACGTTCTTATTTCATAAAAAAATGTACAAGATTTATATCATTCAACTGAAAAAATATAAAATATCACCACTTTTAACCAACTTTATCAGAACTTCCATAATTTCAAGACTGCCGATTATTACGTTGCAAAACTTTCCATTTCTTTTTAGTCATATTATTATAAATTCATCATTACGTATTCGATAAATCAATATTCATGTGATAACACCAAAGATAAAAGCTTGCAATAAGAACCTTTATCTGTTATCAGCACGTTTAATCTTATCAGGCCAAAGACTCGAAATTTTTAACTTACCCTATAATCAGTTACGTAAATTCTAGATAAAATTAGCAACGATAATCACGTAGAAACTGGCTGATGTCAAAAGCAGCTCTTTAAATACGAATAAAATGTTATTCTTTGAACCATAATTTGTTTGAGATTCTTTCGTGTACTTTGAACATGGGGGGTCAAAAGGTGTTTTGGTCCTCCATAGGGATCGTGCTGATCTCCTCTTGCTACGTCATGGCATGTGATGAGAAAGGACTATGCTTGGTATGGTTTTAATTTTTTTTTTTTTTAAGATTATTCATAACCAATGAAAAAGTGAAAGTGTTTTTGCAAAGTAACAGAGTTTTACTGATTACAAAATGGAATAGATTTATCTTCTGGAAGTAAAACCTGATGGAAAGCGTTACCAGTAAAAAAATCGAGAAACATTAATTTGTAACAAACAATAACAATATTTAATATTCTTCCAGCTCGAAGCATTGAAGGAGATGAAAGAATGTAAGAAAGCAGTGCTGGCTTCGTAAGTTATTCTACTTAATAAAATTCTTGTAAGTTACTAACGATATGTCCAGCCATAATCTAATTCTCGCAATAAAACTTTACAGGTTGCTAAAGCCGCTTCTTGCTACCAAGCTGCTAGGTATGTATTTCGTCAAATAATCCATGAAGGTTTTCGGGAAAAATATAAATCTTCAATTTTTTATAACTTCGACGTTTATTTCCAGATAAGGACAAGAAACTTTGCTGTAAAGATCTTCCGCCGCCGCCTCCGACGATCATGTTGATGCCAGCAGCCCCTCCACCATGTGGAGCGGCCCTGCCGCCGATCCTGCTGGCACCTCCCGCTCCCCTAATGTTGCCCGCACCCCCTCCGGCGCCCATATACCTACCCGCACCTGCCCCTGCTCCGATCTGCTTGCCTCCAAAGACGTTGCCACCTCCGCCAGCTCCATTGGTACTACCTGCTCCTGCACCCTCTCCGCTGTGCTTGCCAGCCCCTCCACAGTGTCTACCACCACCTCCTCCGTTCATGTTGCCAGCGCCACCACCGTCGTTGATGCTTCCTCCTCATCCACCACCGCCTATGTACCTTCCAGCGCCTCCACCTGCGCCTATGTATCTACCGGCGCCTCCACCTGCGCCACTCTGCCTGCCACCGGCAGCGCCTCCACCACCAGCACCGCTGGTAATTTCTCTTGTTCCCCCGCCACCTCCCTGTCCCCCTTCGCCATGCTGTGGACCACCACCACCTCCTCCTGGATATCCAATGACAGCTTACATGGTAGCCCCTCCGGTACCCATCACCTTAGAGCCGAAACCCTTGGAGCTCCCACCCCCTCCATGCCCGTGTTCATACAAATATTATTAATCAATTCTGGTTAATGTTAGTTTAGTTTTATTTATTTCACGTTCGCATTATAAATAAACACACTGGCTCAAACAAATGCTTGTTTTATTTAGTGTGCTACATAGGTGGTCGTTACCGAAGGCTGTTATACGCCAGAACCCTGTAATTTCGACGTGGATACGCCCAAATTGCTGTGAATGGATTTCGCATGTAGTGGTACAGGCGATACGATAAATAAAATGTGCAGTTTATTGTGAAAGCAAACACAACTTTCGTTCGTCACAATTGTCGTTTTATTTGTAAGATTGGTTACAAGTTTGTGATTGGATATGTGAACCGCGCCGTTAGTACCTACATTGCAAACACTTCAGTTTCATAATTATATATTGTTAAATACTGGGTGGAAGGGACACCGACGCGAAAACGGTTGCCACGTATTCAGTATATCATTCTGAGCCCCCCTACATTGAAATTTTTCATCGGTTATTTAAAAAAACCGGACAAGTGCGAGTCGGACTCGCACACGAAGGGTTTCGTACCATTAGCTATCTATAAAAACGCCAAAAAATCATGTCTGTTGTATGGGAGTATCAAATTTTTTTTATTCTGTTTTTTAGTATTTGTTGTTATAGCGGCAACAGAAATACATCATCTGTGAAAATTTCAACTGTCTATAACTATCACGGTTCATGATATACAGCCTGGTAACAGACGGACAGACAGATAGACAGCGGAGTCTTAGTCCCGTTTTACCCTTTGGGTGCGGAACCCTAAAAAACAGCTGTTCCATACATTTTGACCGTGTAGGTATTGCACTTTTGTAGGAAACAGCTGATTTCTTTTTGAATAAGCTCAGAATGATGTATTGAATAGGTACGTGCTAACCGTTTTCGCGTCGGTGTCCCTTCCACCCCGTACCTATTTAACAATGAAGTTTGCGATTGTACCGGTTATACATTGGGAATATAAATTGTTTACCTATAATACAAATTGTACTTAATTTATTGCTGCAGTAGAAAGTTGTGTTGACAACATGTTGGCTCATGCAGTGGTGGACTTGTTCAAGCACAAAGTAGTCAGTAGTATTATTGTACTGGCATGTTGGCCCCCAGTAGGTAAGCAAGACGACATTGAGTTCAACAAAATATGTGATTTAAACCACATAGGACACACATTGAAATACTACGTTACGTACGTGTACGGAAGGCGCTCCCTCACCGGGAGCAATCGCCTGCAATGTAACAGCACTGTTCGCCGACAGTATCCTTTATCATTGGTCTCTTAAATTAAACGATCATTGGATGTTCGAACACTCGCTGATCGACTATAAAAATAAAATTGCATCAGACAGATTTTCGATAAAAATAAAATGTATTCCATACTTTGCCTGGACGTTTTAGCCATTCTATAGAATGCCTCTATGTATTCAATAGATATATTACTAATAAAGTTAGCTCAAAAAACCCAAAATAACTACTACATTCAAACTTAAAAAAAAACAAATCAAAAGCTGCTTGGCAACTCATTAAAAATCCAAATTCAATTTGCCACAAGAACTAATACTATCGATAAAAAAGATAATGTAAGTCTTACAGAGCCTATAGATATTGCAAATTTATTTGATAACTATTTTAATGAAGCCATCGAAAATAATATTAAACTCAAGGTCAACCAATAATTACGTTGTTGACCATTTTAATTCACAATCACTGTTTATGCTACCCGTTTCAGATTACGATATAATAAAAATAATTAGTAGCTTTAAAAAATACGAATACTGTAATGGTAGGTATATCAACGAAAGTATTAAAATATGTAAAGGAACATATAGCGCCACTACTACATAAAATATGATAATTAATCTTTGTATTTCTGATGGTTTGTTCCCAACTAGCATAAAAAAACCCATAATCAAACTGCTTTTTAAGAAGAATGATAAAACTGATGTTCAAAATCCTACCACCCACCTGACCTATTGCAAAAATATCTGTATTTTAAAATTGACACATTATTATTTGAAATATTTTATTTCAGTTGACATTTTATTTGTAATTTTAATTATTTATTAGGTTTAAAGATAATTAAATTATTTACAAACTACAAAACTATAATAGTAATAAATATGTACAAGTAGAAAAGGGTTACAGGGCGTTCAAAAATTCGTCCGCAGCGTACTATTTATACGATCCTTAATATTCATACCTACGTATAACGAATAAATTATTCTGATTCTACAATTTTTTTACAAACAACCAGTTGCGATTGCTTATTTTATCTAAAATAGACTCAAAGTCGAAAGAGGACTAAATATGAAATACCTAATGAAACATTTCTAAGTAAATATTTTGTAAACCTGTTCAAAGAGAATAATTATGATAACAATAAGCATTTGGTTAATTAATAATAATATGTCTTTGCACCTTAAAAAAAACCTTTATTTAAATGAATTCTGTTTCAGATCAAATAAAGTTCACTCGCCAGCTCTCACAGCATGGGATGACAGCTACGTTCTCCTGTAACCCGGCCATCTTGGACCACATTCGGCATCATTACCTACAGGGAGTTCTTTACATGACCCATGAATATGATGACATGCCTATGTTCAAAAAGGTGCAATATAACAATTGATTAGTTTTTGTGGAATCTTATTTTATCATTTACATCATTCGTAAAGATTGACAATGAAAAACTTGTTCCTCGGAAAGCACGTTCATCTGTAGGTCCTGGCTGTCGAAATCAAAAGCCCATGTAAATATTAAGTCTAGCAGCCCGTCTAACCAAGGGAAATCATGATATCTAGTATCTTGTTGTAGAGGACAGTTATTAAGTCACTCCCAGTAAAATAATGGTATTCGACAGTTTAGATTCAAACTGTTAGACTAGATGCCCACAAAGTTGTAAAAAAAGCGGCCAAGTGCGAGTAGGACTCGCGCACGAAGGGTTCCGTACCATTATCTATAAAAACACGGCAAAAAAATCATGTCTGTTGTATAGGTGCCCCACTTAAATATTTTTTTATTCTGGTTGTTTAGTATTTGTGAAATACATCATCTCTGAAAATTTCAACTGTCTAACTATCACGGTTCATGAGATACAGCCTGGTGACAGACGGGCGGACAGACAGCGGAGTCTTAGTAATAGGGTCCCGTTTTACCCTTTGGGTACGGAACCCTAAAAAGGCTTGACAGATATGACTTACCTGCCCATCCAGTAAAATACTTGTCAATAGTTAATAACTTAGCTAATTGCGACTAATAAAAGACTTTCAAATAATATGTCTTTGAATGATGATGATCAACAAACTAGTGTTTCCCCGGGACCGTTTATTTTTGGTTCATAAAATAATGAACATTAAAATTATTGAAACTAATAAACCCTTAATTAAACTCGAATAAAGCGTGAAACACACAAAGCGGGTGCGGGTCGGTCGCGGGTTGGGTGCGGTTTGTGTCGGGAGTACGGGGTAGGTATATTCCAGCGCCCATCCCGCGCACACTCTGTGTGTTGTCGTCCAAACAAAAACAAGGAATTGTACTCGCCGTACTGCTGACCTGACCCGATCCCGCTCTCAATGTGTTTCACGCCTAAAATTACAGCTAGATCTTTACAAGTTCACTACTAGATCTTTACTAGTGCACTACTAGTTCAGCTGAACTTTTGTTTTACCTAACTTAATTCGAGGTTTAAGTTTGGTATAGCGTTACTCGGCGGTTATTAAAAACGACTACTGATTGGTACCCAGGTAAAGAAAACACACTTTATGATGAAGTACAAGTGGGTCATATTAGGCGAACATGTGCCTGACGTTTTGCATAAGATCCGATACGACTCCGACATATCCTTCTTGAAATGGGAACAGGTTATCGCCAGCAATGAAACCAAGGACTCTACAGGTAAGTGTAGGGACTAATCGTATAGATTTTGAGTCGACAATACTTAAGTAATCATTGCTAATTATTGTCAAAAACATAAACTGGTTTGAATACCTTATTTTTTCTCATTCTTAACATACAGACATTACGTCTGTAATCCCCGAACTTACCCATACTTAGTACACCTAGATTTAACCAGACATGTATAAATCCCATGTATTAAGGGGCGAGCGTATCGCCAACAATCGGGCGCAAATTCAGACTACAGACTGCTACTGAAAAGTTCCTAATAGGAAAACCCAATAAAGCTTCGCTTGACCTGGGAACCCTACCCAGAAGGTACCCTCTGCTGCATTTGCGTCGGATATACCTATAAGGTAGCAAACAGTTAATACAACCCCTCTCATTTTAGCAATATCCGCGGCCCCAAGGACCCCTATCCAAATCTACGACGCCTACGTGCACCCCAGAGATGGCATCTCTATAAACCCCTGGGCGTATTGGACCAACTCCTCCGGCCTGGTTCTTACGCACGAGCGTGAAAGAATACTGAGAAGGCTTGACTTGAAGAGATATCCTCTGAGAATAGCTACCCCAGTATGTTACGTTAATTGTTTTCATTCAATAAATAAACTGAAACGGAAAAATAACAGTTAAGTTTCAAACAAGAAAATATTCAAGACATCATTACCGATGCCTCATGAAGTATTTTAATCAATTGGTTGGATAAAACCTTGAAATAAAACTTTAAGCTTGTCGAATTGTGAGGTGGTAAGTGGTACCATGTTAAACCAAGGAAAGATAATCCTCAGGGCGCAGCACAATGCAACAACGGCTACGACTTCTTTCCTTAGCCGCGCCATAGTAGGCCTAGGCTTAAAATTACAAAGAATTTATTCAGTGCATATTTTCGAGTATGGACTAATAACGTTTGTTCTGCAGGTAGGACACTATTCCAGTGACAAGTATGACGGTACATTTGTTGAGTTTCTGGAGGACGAATCTATGTCAGACCAGGATCCCGGTATTCGAAGTGGGTACGGAACAGCTATGCTCCTCACTGAAGTCGTGAATGCACAGTAAGTGAATCAGGATGGAATGTTAGAAAATAGGCTACTTTTCACACAATGAAATGCGGTTCCTTTAGGAATCCAATGCGGTAAAACAATGTGGTTTAGATAGTTGAAAACAACGTAAATTAATGTTATCTTTATACATTCTTAACTACCAAGCTGAAGTGCCAGTGGGCTGGCCATGTTTGTCGAAGGATTGATGGCCGATGAAGAAGGCGTGAGAAGCCCTCAAGCAAGATGGATCGATAACCTTAAAAAGGCTGCTGAGACAGACAAACTGGATGCGGGAGGCTGAGAACATGATGAGCTTGGGAGAGTCCTAACTCCAGCAGTATATTACAATAGGCTAAGTTGATTAATTGACTGTAACTATCAAATGTTTCAGAGATGTTCTTATAGAGAACGAGTTATGGGCAGCCGAGATCAACAACAACAGCATGTACGTGATGGTTTCCACCGGTGAAGCGGACATCTCGGGGGCAATACTGCGCATTTTGTGGGAGAGGACCTTCACTCTTGACTATGTCATGCCGATATGGCCGTTTAGGTACCTATTGAAAGTAAACTTCAATTCTGTATGCTAAGAATTAGAAAGCAAAGAATGTGTCAATATCATTTTTGTGTGCCCAACGTTTCCGTAAATATATTTTCAATATGTGTTGTTATATTCCGACTGGAATTATAATAATCACCTGGAAAATGATCACCGACGACCTAATAAAAACGGATGGCGAGCAAACAGAAGCAAAACAGAGTTAGCTTACTTGTACCCAGTTGGTAACCACGTAAATTGCCAAAGGCTGTATTGACTGGTTTACAAACCCTTTGGTACTTAACAGGGTAGGCTTCACGTACTTAGCAGAGCGCGAAAGCAGCAGCAACATGTACTTGGAGCCATTCTCTCCGGGTGTGTGGTGGTCCTGCCTGGCCATGATGGCCATCCTAGCGATGGTCGAGCGAATAACGTCCAAGTCACCTAAAGAGAAAGATGGGGCCTTTTACACTGTACTTACGACCTGGTTGCAACAAGGTAAGCTTCGATGGTTGAATTATGATTTTGCTGGGGTGCCCTATTAAGGACGTTCAAGCTGATTAGGCTAGTTATAAAAACTTCAATACAGCGTGCAATAGATTTCCATATTTGGCATTAGTTTTTAATTGTGTATCTGACTCCGCGGTCAACCCGCGGCCACAGTTCAGATGTATAAGTACCTACTTCAGTAAGAAATCTGCTAACTATCGCATTATCTATGTATTATGAAATAAAACTTTTTCAATTACACTTATTACGATTATATATTCAAATAAGGTTAAACTAAATAAGCTAGCGAAACTCCGCAAAAGTAATCAAAAAACCGTCACAACTGCAAATAGTTTCTAGCTAATTTAATGTCACCCTGTCGTAATATTTCCACCAGACGCCAGTGCGGTGCCCGAAGGTGGGTCAGGCCGCTTTGCGTTCACGGTCCTCTCAGTGAGTGCGATGTTAGTGCACGCGTACTACACGTCTGCTATCGTCTCCGCATTGATGAGCACCGGTCGTGGTGGACCTGACTCCCTGAAGGCGCTCGGAGACTCCAAGTATGCCATCGGTTCGGAGGATTACGATTATATGCGTTATTTGTTCTTTGATGTAAGTGGTATAAAAGCACGATAACTTGAAAATTATCAAATTCATAATCAGTACCTACTCAGTTCACTTGAAGATCTTCTTACGCTGCATAATGCCGTTAGCCGAATTTATTTGGTGTCGGCGTAGCACGAGAGCATAAAATCGCTTGCTGTCGAAAACTGAAAATTAACACTATAAACCAAACCGAAGACATTTAAATGTAGGTACTTCACAAAGTTCTAGTTCACCAATCAACTACAGGACGCTAAAACGGTAAAATGTTATCGAACTATGCCAACTTTACAAATACAGGTGAAAACCACATGGGACGACCTAGAATACTTGAAGAAGAAAAAGATGACGTCGAACTTCTACCAAGAACTAGAGCGTGGAGTGGAGCTGATCCAGCAAGGCAGCACCGCCTTCCACAGCGAGTACAACCAGATATACCCGCACTTCAAGACCTTCAGCGATGAGCACATCTGTAAGCTGCAGCACGTCGATACCATTCCTGAGGTATGTTGAGGAAACTGCTGGTTAAAAGTGGTTTGAAACTCACAGCTCTTTAGAAAGTTATTTAGTAAAAGATGCACTGCTTTGATACAGGCCTCTTCTCTTCTCTGATAAATAGATAGATAGAATATTACTTCGCTAATTTCCCCTAAAATTGTAACACAGATCTTTAATGAATTTTCCACTTCTACACGCTCTTTTAGGAACACAACTAATGTAATTAAACTACATAAAACTTAAGAAATGAAACCATGTATAATATCAAAGTTTTTTTGCTGCCTATTCATGTTAAAAACTTTTTGATCTACAGACGTTAACATGGATACAATCAACCAAAGATGGGCAGTGGACAGAAGTCTTACGCACAGCTGGAGGTTGGTTGCTCGAGACCGGTTTAGGGAAGCGCCTGGTTGCGCGCCTAAGGGTCCCGCAACCTCCTTGCAGAGCTTCCCTTCTCGCTGAGAGGGTTAAATTGGGAGATATTGCACCTTTACTTGCCCTCACTATGTTCGGAGCCTTTTTGTCAGTAGTTTTGCTTGGAGTAGAGATAATGTTTGCTAAGGCTAAAAGTGGGAGGATTCGAGAAGGTGATATAAAACAAGCCTTAGAAGATGTTAATGATGCTTCTGTAGTCATTGAATATGATGATAATAAAATAATATAGAACTGTAAAGGTTTGATGTTGTTATAAGTTTATTTTCATGATAATTAAATTATTTACAAACTACAAAACTATAATATTAACAAACATAATTATGTACATGTATCAAAAGGGTTACAGGGCGTCCAAAAATTCGTCCACATCCCTGTCAACAGGAAAAGTGCCCAGAAGGCTAGCAGCATTGCCACGTTGTTGTTATTGGTTTATCACGGCTAAGAGCATTTGATACCTTTGTTGTAATGCAAATCAAGTAGAACGTTAGCAGTTCTTAATCATAACAACTTTGCAATTTATATATAATCCATTGTTTAAATAATATTGATTGTAAAGCGTAGTTTCACATGTAGAAATAAATAAATATGCAAGGTCAATTACCATTTATTTGTGTTTAATTACCATGCTTGTGATGATAATAATGTTGAAACCTACGTCTTTAACATTAAATTAGAACGAGAAATAGTATAGGTGACACCTGGCATACCTACTCACAGTTACGGTTTCAAACCTTTTATCAAATTGGGGTAAGCTGCCACATTTCTAACACTGCGACACCGTTGGTGTGTAAATGTTACATGTAATAAAATACATAGGCCATGCTGCAGGTTGATCCAACCTGAACACCTATAATTATAGTCTTATATGAACATGAAACACCGCAGGACATAATTTTGGCATCTCTATTTCTGCAATATCATTTGACAATCTGGTAAGTGAAAATATCTTAAGAACAGCCGTAGAGCCGCCTTAAGTAGCCACAAGATCTTGACACCCTTTGTTACCTCTTACGACACGACGGAAGGAAAACAGACTACTAACATTACCAAGAACTATCTTAATTCCAACTAACCTATCTGTTTCACTATCCTCACGAACTTATCACAATTAAATTTATCATCTACGTATCAGATCTTCTCAGAACAACATCACGTTTGCCATCAGATTACACCTCAAATAATACTTTATATATCATAGTAGTAGCAGTAATAGAGTAATGTGTTGAAAAGACGTCTTAGAGATAGTTCTCAGTACACTATACCGAACTGTTTTAAACTCTATCAATGACTTCGTACGGTTGAAATTCACTGCAAACTGTTATCTGTTTTGTACCAAGAGGAATTTAAGAGTTAAGCAGTGAGGGCTACTAGGGCAGCAGAAATGTTGAAAATACTCGTAATATTCAGTGCGCTGTCGATAGGCCTCTGTTATGGAACTGCGAGCAGCTGCCAGAGTTTGCAGCAGTCACAGGTGAGTTGGTCCAATGCTGTATTTTTTAAGAATCTGAGAATATTCTAGTATGCTGATTTATTTAGCTCGACTTACAAAGCTAATGGTGTTCAATGTTCCATGCATTTTACCCTTTAGGTATTGCACTTTTGTATGTAATAGCAGCAGATTGTTTTTAAAAAACAGACGAATCATTTCTGCAGGCTCTTGAATCATGAATGGTGACAGGTTGTGTGTCATGGTTGGCTATTGTGGCAGATATGATCAGACAAAATTGTATGAATTTTTAATTCATTTGTTGGGTGAATATTTTATTATTTTGTCTGTGAAATTGTTAGTTTCACTTTTGGTTTAATATTATAATATTAATTAACTACGTGACTAGTAGTAGTAATGTGAAGGTCAAGGTTCAAGATAACTGACCTCACGGACAATTGGACTGATACCTACCTAATACAATGAATACATAATTAATTGTTCAATGTATTATTTTGTCAATGACAAAAAAAATCACTTAATCAGCTTAAGTTAAGCAGTACCTACCTACTTACAATTTCAATTGTTTCAGAATCTGTAGAACGCAAACCCGGTTTCTGATTAAAAAACTTAAACTTGAGAGTGTCAAACTCCACTTTAACATGGCATATCACCCAATACTACTTATATTTAGTTTCACAGGTTCTGAACTTGAAATTCTCAATACAGAAAATATGATGGAAAATAGTCTCTATAAAGCGCAGGCCACACCACTAGCTAGCGAGCGAGCCGGGCGAGCCTCTTTTCATACTTCGTTTGGCTCTTTCGGTAGTTCGCGGTATGAACCAAAGTATGAAAAGAGGTGAAACGATGCCTTCCCCGGCTCGCTCCCTCGCTCGCTAGCTGACGGTGAGGCCTGCAATTAAACTTTGAGTTAGATATGTTCATTCCTATCTCTATCTTGTACATGTCCTTTGTCTTTTGTGCTGCTCTGCAGGAATGACGCTAGACTAAAATATCTAGAAGACACTATCGTATTTTTAAATCGTTAATGCTTTCAGTTTTCTTTAAAGATGGCGGCTCTTAATGAGCGAATGAATCAAATGATCAGCGCTCTTTATTCTTCATGTAAGTATTCATGCTTGTAAGCAATTACTGCAAATATCGTAAGGTCAGTTACACAATTATCTAGGTACCTAGTCTATTGACAGCGGTGCCATGCATCTGTTGACTGTGTCCTTTAGTCGTATTTGAAAATACTTTTCATCTTCTACTGTAACTAACTCTAGAATACATACAGAATGCTTTTTCTCCTTAAAAGTACTAGAAAACACCGCTTAAAACATCGCTTTACACTATGCACCACTCTACATTATGTTAATTAATAAAGAACTAAAAAATAAAATATTTTAAGTAAGTGTAACTGGCCTTAAAATGATATTGTCATACACATTTCACTATCGCGCAGTGTCAGCTGACAGTGCATTTGCAACGGAATGCAATTAATTAATTTGTGCAATAAAACACTGACCTGATCAGAATTACTCAGATACTTTAACTTTAACTAATAATAGAACACAACATCACGAATTCACGACCGTTTACTCCGAAGGGTAGAGCAGCGGTTTATCTAGCTTCTGTACACCCACACTTCGTCAGTTATGTTTTAGTCCCATGTAAAAACTAGTGTTAAATATAATACCAAATGAAATATTGAATTTTTCGTTGATTAATAATCGTAATTTCTAGTAAAAGCTCGAAGACAGTACAGCCCCTTATTCCGTAACGGTAACATAACTAGCTCGTACTATACACCTCTTCCTGCTATCATAGGACCCAGCCAACATAAAATGTCGGGTTGGAATGAAGAGTTTTAGGCAAAAGTGCAGTTATAATGCACTTTTTTCAGCTTAATATTATTTGTTCCAATACGTGACCCTCCTTTTGGGCTACGCCACAGTAGTATAAATACTTACAATAACGAAAAATGACATCTCACGGCCTGCCAAACCGTAAATAAAAACGTTTAACACTTTTATTTATTATATATTTATTATTTATTTAATTTCAGCACCGTTGCTGCGTTCGATACAGCCGACTACGACAAGTGCTCCATCCAACGACACGCCAGCGTCATCCACTGAGTATCCTTCAACGCCACCTACTACCCCTTACGACCCTTCCACGTACAGTTACATGTACCCTCAAGTGGTGTACGTGCCTCCTTCAACCAAACCGCCTTCAACAAACCCACCACCAGCTGTAGCTACGTCTTCTACTGCTGCACCTACCTCATATTATTCTTACGAAAGCCCGCCTCCTGAGCATCCTGGTTCTACGACTTCGCCAGCGCCACGGCCATGGCCATATGGTTATGAGTATCCTTACCCGCAGTACGCACCTCCTGCATCTACTTGCCCTCCGCAGTGCACGCCGTATCATCATCCTTACCCGCCGACTCAACACGAGTACCCACCATCTTTGTATAAGCCATACCCACCCCCTGCTGGATTACCGCCAACACCTACGTATCCGCCAGCACCGACGTATCCGCCAGCACCGACGTATCCGCCAGCACCGACGTATCCGCCGGCGACCGCATACCCGCTAGTCCCTGGTTACCCACCCCCTCCTATATATGCATCGGCGCCTGTGCCTTACTCTCCAGCGCCAGCGTCTTACCCTTCGGTTCCTGCTCCTTACCCACCCGCACCAGCTTCTTATCCTCCAGTACCTGCCTCTTACCCTGCAGCGCCATCATACCCTCCCCAGTATCAGCCTGCGTACCCACCAACTAGTCCAGTCCCATCGTCCTATCCCGCACATTACCCTAAACATCCTGAACGACTACGGTACAGTTAACGTAGAGGAAATAGTATTAATTAATTTGTTAATAAAATATAAAGTACTTAGGTCTAATTTATTTTTAAATAAAAAGTATTGTTACTTATTTACTTCCTGCATTTTATTTTAAATGTTACGTTAAGAATATATATATAGTGTCAACCATAACCATAGCCTATTTGAAAATATCAACGTCCATCGTCGTCTTACATTATTATGCAGTAGCTACGTAGTCCCAAAGCCATTACTGTGCATCGGTATCGTGGTGCATTATGTATTAACAATTAATTGACGGTTTAACCTTTGCCCGTTATTCATTGTCACGATAGTGTAAAGATATGCAAATGTTGACTAATTGTGCGTTATAATTGTCGATTATTATGAAAGAGAAACTATTTGTTTTCCTTCAATTTTACCACAATTTGACAACAACTAATTATAGCTATTAGCTGTATTAACGTGACGCGTAATTGAAATATACAGGTTTAGAAATAGATTATTTATAGTCTATAATAACGGAATAGATAGTTTTTTATTGCAAAAGCCCTCTGTTTATGCAACAACATTAATTATATTTAATTAAAATACACTTCTTCCGTACCTAACAGTAGAAAACCTATTTTAGAATCAATCAATATCACAAAGAACCGGCCAAGTGCGAGTCGGACTCGCGCACGAAGGGTTCCGTACCGTGTTTTTAGTATCTATAAAAACGGCAAAAAAATCATATCTGTTGTATGGGAGGGCCCCCCCTTAATATATTTTTTTACTTTTTAGTATTTGTTGTTATAGCGGCAATAGTAATACATCATTTGTGAAAATTTCAGCTTTCTAGCTATCACGGTTTATGAGATACAGCCTGGAGACAGACAGACAGACAGCGAAGTCTTAGTAATAGGGTCCCGTTTTACCCTTTGGGTACGGAACCCTAAAAAGTATCTAACTGTTATTCAGAGAGACTGAGACTTATTATTTTGAAGAAACCCGTTCAAATCAGAACGAAACAGTTTTTATTCAATTCGTATTATGTTGCTGTGACGTTTTAATAATGTGAATCTGATAGATTCGGCTTCACCAGTAAGGAAATTACGTCACGGAATATTTTACAACTTTGGTTAGGAGTTCACTTAAGACATTATATTAAATTATTGTATCTCACTTAACCTATTCTTCTCAATACTCATATGGAACAACCATTGCAGACGATATGAAAAAAAAAAAACAATTTTCGCATAGTGCTCTATCATCAGAGACTAAGCATTTTGTAAAAAAGCATGTTGCATTATTGCTCAAACTTAGAAAACATGTCCTATCTAATTTTAAAATTGTTACTCAGAAAGTTTCAAAATAATTTCCCAAGTAATTGATAGTGTAACATATAAATGTATGTGTTGAAGGTGGAAGGGCACAACTTGTTCACCATGGGCCTCTTGTACATAATCATTTGCTTGGCCATTCAGGTAAGTCCCACAAAATTCATGTATAAATCTTTTAAGACATTGTTGAAGTCTTGAGCACTTCCGTTCTTTGAACAGTCAATATTGGACAATTCCTTTAACTGATTTACTGCAACTGATTTGATTATTCCTTCTTTTTGTTGTTTCAGAGTTCATTCACTTTCGCCAACAAAACCTGCAGTGAAGAACATGTCAACAATGGTGAGATTGCAAACAATGACACGGCAATAAACGATGAGACTATCAATGAGTTTCCCACCGGACAGAAGGACAGGATCGATTTCTTCCTTCTTCCTGACGCACACTTGTATCCAACCTCTTCGGTCGCCATGATGACTCAAGCTACCAATTCAGAGAAATCAGTCGAAGAACAACTAGATGAAATCAAGGAAATCGCACAGAAGATCACTCTTGCTATCCAGAGCGAGATGGCAAACCTCCTTACTTACGCACTCAAGAGTTTTGATAAAGGAGACGAAGTAGATGAAGAAGGAGAAGACAATAAACTACGCAAGAAGAGATCAGTAGAAACTCCAATGGTCAGCACACAGCTAGTATCAAGATTGTTGAAACATATCAAATCTAACAACGAATTCCAAAACATTGCCATTGAAAAAATGATGACTGCACAAGAAATCGCTGACAAATACGGAGTTGAATTCAGCCCTGACACTGAAATCCTTTCTGACCTGGCTTTTGCTGCTAACCAGCAGGCTAAAGTTATGAATTCCTTGTTACAGGAGTCCATTGAAATGAAGAATGTTAGCCAGAAAGTTGAATATACTCCCGTTGAAGCACCGATGTATGTAGCTCAAGAAAACGATGGTCATTATGTTTACCCTATCCAATATCCTGAACAGAAACCTCTTACTAACGCTCAGCCAGCAGTGAACCATCACCACCACGCAGATTCCTACCCAAGCTACAACTACTATTACAATTATCCTTATGAGACCCAGATTCCTCCTCCCATCAACTACTACAACAGTCCTCCTGTGAGCAAGCGCCCCAACTTTTACGACACTGTGTCTTACGCTCCTCAAGATTACTCCTACTGTTCTATGGAACCGGTTACTTCTGCGTCAACTATCGTCATGCCTTTCGAAGAGTTTGTAGAGCCTGAACCAGAATTAGTAGGAGAGGAACTTGAAGAGACAATTTCCTCTAAAGTGTACGTGGATCGTGGGGACGAACCGGGTTCGGCAACTGTCAACCATGTCATGACTTACACTGTTGGTGAAAAGTCTTACTTCAGAACCCCCGAAATTGAGAGGTTACCGCAACAAATGCAGTATTGTTTCTTCTTGATGTAAACTTGAATTTAGTTTTAGATTTATTATTATTTTTTGTAAATAAATTGTATTTTATTGCAGCTACGTGTGCATTGGAATACATAGGTAATGAAAATAAAATGCTGTGATTAATGTTTTTTTTTTTCAATAGTAAATGCTTCAAATACCTTTACCTACAAATTATCTACCTACTCGTATTTAAATGCCAAACTAATTTTTTTGTAGCAATTTTTCAGACATTCTTAGCTCGTGGAAGTAATAAAGCTTGAAAATAAAACACGTTTTAGACTTGCGTCACTTTAATAGATTTAAATAAATATCCAAACATATTTACTAAATCTTAATCTATCTTAACATTAACTATGTTCCTTTGGTTATATTTGGCACTTGGCGTTTTGACTGGTGCATTCATATCCCTTCATTTTCTAACAAAATGATGAAGAATGCGCGAGCTTTTGGTAACAACTAACAGTGACTATAGTAATAAATACATTATATTTGGTAACAAAATAGTTTCATTATGTTTTTATTTTTAATATTGTGACAGAAAAGGCACATTTATTGCATGGGCATAGACGTAGACAGTGCTTTACCAATAATAAGTAATATTTGAGATTACATAAATGGTTAGTAAAATTTATATAAAATATTTGGTTCACATTCTGCAGTACTATATAAAAACCTTTTCCTTTGGTTACTAATACAAGGTAACGTTTACATTTCACTATTATATATCTCTCTTTCATAAACCAAATTACAACATTAAATTAGGTGTGCGTAACAATATAAAATATTTTTATTTCGTTTTTCAAACCAACTTTTATTCATTGCCTTGGCACCATCTGGCAAATAACCGCTAATTACACATTTATCTACTAATGCCAAAAATATCATTTAAAAATCCTTCGTGTTTAATTCTTTAAACATCCCTAAATAACGACTCCACAATGTCGCTTAAAATCAAATTACTCTCTAATTAATTTCTTTATAGAATTTCTACAAGATTTTTACACCAACTTCACAAAAAAAAAACGTTCCAACAATTTCCAGAGTATTATTCCAAAATCACAATAGTCTACGCTTTACAACACAATGCGGCTCCACGGACATAGACAAAACTTTTTTAGACAAAATACTATTCTATAGAATCTCTAACTTACACTGGAGAGCTTTCGAAATTGGAGGGACCTGTTCCATAATCATAGAGCACCACTTTTTTTTTATTTTCCCCTAAATGCGGTAATATTGACAGATGGTGCGCGTTCCAGCGACGCGGTCGCTCATATCTGTCGCATGTAGTCAGCGGGCGGCCGTTGTCTTTACAATCACTAGCTATCGCTCGGCGACAGATAGCCAGCTATCTGTGAGCGTAGTAAGCACTGTAAGCGCTATTGTGGCCCGAGTGGGGTTGGTAACTGTAACAATACAAGGAATATTTTAATAAACATTTTAAAATTAGGTATGTGGAGTAATAAGCGTAATTATTTCATTTCAATCGTGACTTGAGTGACTATTTAGCGCCTTGCAACTGAAGTGAGGACCTATTATACTAAATGCATCATTGCTTTTAAATAACTTAAAGGCATTGGACGACACGCTGGGTAGGTGAAAGTAGAGCCTATACTCCTTTGAGATTCTCACTTGTGAATTTCAAACAGTGAGCTTGATATTCTGAGGATTGACATAAACATGTGTTAAGTTTACTACTCATGTGTAAACATGTGTTAAGTTTATTTCCATCATATTCAAAGTGTTAGTAGAAGTACCCTTTGATTAAATAATAATCGATAGACAGATCCAAGCTTGGGTGCAGCAGGATACAGCACCGCCCTAGGATTTGTGGAATTAAAATTGAACAACATTTTAATTTCAAGGATATCCGCAAATTAACACCTGATTATAAAACTATTTATCTTTGCTGAAGAGTTTCTGAGGATTCTGTGACCTCACGTTTAAAATATGTCTCAGAAATGCTAACAAATGTTCATGGCGATATAGGCATTACAGGGTGGATCCTTGATTATCAAATCAAGGATCCACCTTGTAATGCCTATATCGCCATGAACAGGCTAATAAAACACATATCAAAGTAAGTTTAAGGTTTGCACCACATCTAGCAACATGGAATCGTACTTTCCTATGTCCCTATCCCGTCACTCAGAACCGTCATTTGCTAGAGCGAGAATGCTATAGCACTTGGTAGCATCGACGACACGGTCAGCAGCATGCTCTGTTTGGTGAGGTTCAATCCTTAGACATACCGTACGGGATGCGCGTGCGGCGGGTAGAGCGGGCCGCAGGCGCTGGGCTCGGCGGCGTAGGGCTGCGCGAGCTGCGGGCACGCCTCCGCCGCCGACGACTCGCGCCGCCGCGCGCCGCCGCGCTGTTGACTCTGTTCGGGAGGACTGAACACACAAACACGTCAATTTAAATAAAAGAAGCAAAAACAACAAGTTGACAAAACTCAAAAAGTAACCATTTTCGACTGTGCATAGATTCGTGGACATAGTTAAGTACTTTTTTGGGACAATCCCGCCGCTCTATTTCTTGAAGAGACAAGAAGTTCGACTAACCCCGAAGCAACGAGTAACTGTCTTGGATCCCACAAGTAGATTAATCAAAAAATACCAACAGAGGAGTGATCCTCTCGCACTGGGTACCGCGTGGTAGATTATGGCTGTTTCCGTTTCTCAATAAGCTAATTACAAGTTCTCTACTTTTTAAGTATTTAATTACCCTCTGCTATATCTAGAAGACATCCCCAGTTTAGTTAAAACAATTAACTTTATTTATCATGTCCATCTGTTATTTATTTAACCATCAAAATCTCAGTTTGCATGTTGATAGAAATAAGTGATCATCAATCCCTAATAATGCTTATACTGAAACTAGAAACCGACTTAAATACACCGAGGCAAGCTTTACCGTCCCAAGACACGAAAACGTTTTATAAATGGACTTGTATCACTAATCATCTTTAGTTTCCAACTAAATTTATGACTGGCAACTATCAACATATGATATAAATGAAAAAAAATACAATAATAATAGCTTCGCCCGCCCAGTAGGCGGGGTCGTATTACTTCGCGTTAATTCTCTATTTTGACAGCTCGCGACAAATGGCACTGATACGTCAGAATACTTCCCTCCCGGAGTTATTAATCTATGGTACCAGGAAATAGGACAAGGACAAAAAAGGTTATGATATTTTTTGTACCCCTCTAACTGTTTGTGCATGTGTAGATTGACTTTTCACAGAACTGCGGATACTTTATCACTTATTTTAATTGCTTAGACGACAAATTGGTAATGAATTTTAGTCGACGGTTGTTATTTTTTTAAAGCATGTTCTGCTTTAACGCATATTAAGGCACTCACAATTTTTCAATATGATAGCCGATATCCAAATCGATATTATATGTTAGGTATGTAGTTTATTATTTTACAATAATTCTTCACTGTCTACACCACCATTGGCGAATCCCAAAACAATCAATTTCCCAATCAATTCACCTAAAAACAGATTTCCTACCCGATTGGCTGTCCATAGTCACGCAATTGATATAAACGGTACATAAAACGTATCCAATTTACAGTACCGTGAAAATAATGGTTGACAGCCTAGATTTATGGCCACACTGGTAGCCAATGCAGTGGGCAGGATGGCCGTAACCGAGGCAGGCTATAAACAAGAAGCTTGCATGCCCGGGAGCAGACTGTTTAGTGTTTATACAGTACAGTCAGTAAGAGCGCACTTTAGGCGTTTATGACTGAGTAAGTAAGTTTTAATGTGGAACAGTTATAAAAAGTGAGCTTGTGTTTCGTAGCAATATCCGAATTCCTTTTATGCCACAAGGAAATTACAGATTTAATCAGGATGAAAAAACGATGTCATTTTCAGGACAGAACAACATTGTTTTTACAAAAACAATATGGTTGGAACTACTTTTTACTGTAGAAGAAGTTTTTGAATCATCGTAAATTACAAAATAAGAATCTTAACTTTAGCAGTTTATAAGCTAAAGATACCTGTTTTACTTTATTTGACCGGATCTGCATTTTCAAATCGAGGAAAGCTAAAAATGTAATAAAGAAAATTCTAAAGTATGTTGCACCTGCCTGTACAGTTTTATATAAAATGCACTCGTCCACACCCAAAGTAGGTAGATAAACATCTGGAAGAGAATGTTTACAAAAGAATTAATCTTACAGTGAACGCGCCGCCTCCCACCGTTTGATACAAACCAGGTAGACGGGCTTTAGGTACTGATCTCCATTTACTTTGAATTAGTTGCTTCTTATAACTTTGCCACTCGTTTTTTTTTTAATAATATATTATAGAGGTTTTTTAAAATTAAAATATATGGTTCGTATCTTTCTTAGTCATTCCTAGTTTTTCGATGAAATGCATATAGCTATAAAGAACTTCAGAAAACAGTCCTAAAATGTATCAAAGAAAGCCATTCAAAATAAAGGACGCTACCCCCATTTGATTAACAGCAGAGGTAAATAATTAAAACTTAAATCTCTCCAATCACGCACTTCAAACTAATTTACTGAAAACAGATAACTACAAAACAATAAATTTTAAGGTTTGAAATACTTATTTTTTATTTTGGCGGGAACGGGAAACGAGCCGTGTCCGCCATAACTGTCGTACGTAACTCTTTACTCTATGGGCACGTCGTAAAAGTAAATTGTCACCGGCTGTTGAAATGAGTTCCGAAGCGTCGCATGAAAACTTTGTAAATAAATTGATTCATAGCTCTGCTGTGGGGCGCGGGAGAAATGTGGTTACGTTTACCCGATCGTTAATGTCTCGTTAATTTCTTAAGATGGTCTCATGTCAAAATATGGCGCATAATAAATTGTGGAAATGTTTGGAAAGTCAAAAAGTTGTGACTTATTTTTAATCTTAAACATTTTATGGAAATTAGATCATCCGTTTTGAGATTAAAATCTGTATTATGAAAAGCTCGTCATATTAAGTTAGGGCTAAGTGACAGTAAAACTCACCAATCATCGGGGTCGCAGTCTCTAAATCCCTTCGCGAAGGGATTGCTCGCTATTTTCAATTGCGTTATCTGTAAAAACAAAAAAGATACATTAGTAAACAGCTAGTAAAGCTGTACTTAAAGTTATTGTTTGTCAAAGAAGTCGCTTGTTACCTGTCGCCTATCAGTTTTACTAAATGGTACACTGGAGTATCTGATCTTCATAACAGTAGTTCAGTCAGTGCATTTGTTGATTTTACAAAGAAGTGTAGGGAAAGAGAGGTCAGGTTATACTGTGCCAAATACACTCACCCTATGGTTCTGGTAAGCGGTGACGGCGGTGAAGCCGGTCTCCGGGAACACGAAGGTGCGGTGCGCACTGCTCTGCCCCTCGCCCGGCAGGTACACCACGTGCAGCCGCGGCTGGTAGCGGTGCATCGAGTTCAGGATTATCTGTACGAAGACAAGAAAATTTAGATGATTCGTAAAAAACATGATTGAAGATTATCTGCAATGTTTTCAAATTCTAAGCCTATGTAAAATTATACAAGGTAGAGTTTTTACAAATTGCGAAAGGCTAAATGCAATAGATTCAAAAATACAGTAACTAGTTAGTACACCAAAATAGACACCCGGGCAACTTGGTTGGAAAGCTCCACATCCTCTATTGTAAACAGGTTCCTGTATACCGGGTGTAAAACGACCCTTCGCGAAGTCGTCAACCAAGCATTCTGTACATCAAACTAAGTAGGTAACACTGCGTAAAAATCCCGCTAGAAAACTAGTTTTTTTGGTGTGAAAAATCATTTTTTACGGCAGCGCTTAATGTAAAGTACTCAAAACGTTGTATTGATGAATGCATTGAATAATACAGGGGTCATGGAGGTATTAAAAGTAAAGTCATAACATTTAAATTTGTATTAAAAAAAACATTGGACCTTCAATATGTCCGATTTTCCGCAACTAGAAGTTGTTGAACTAGATGTTCCAGAACAAAAACAATATCACAATGACGGGAAGCACAAGTGCCTCTCGGTTTCGTTGAGGATATTTTTACATCAGTTATACATTGGCTTCCAAAAGTTAGTTGTTTATTTTTCAATTCAACGTGGTGTATGACGCGGAGTTTATATATGTCATAGATGAGGTTGTCATGTAGTTGTAGTTACTCACGTGTCCATTATCATCGAGCTGGTTGTTTGTGAGCTTGAGCTTGTCGAAGGAGACCAGCTGGCGCATCCAGTTGGAGCCCGGCGCGGGCGAGTCCGGGTGCACGTGGATGCGCGGCGGTGACACCGGGTCCGCTTTACCCGCCACCACCCAACTTGAGCTACAATACAAGCAATTGATTGAACTCTCTTTCTTATGTCCATGGCGATGGATCTGTCTAAATGTTTGGGAAATTCAAACTGAGCAAAATGTCCACGGGTACAGCTGTAGAATGTCTAGCAAACTTCTTACGAGCGTGAGGCGCTACATACAGTTCCTAAGATATTTAGGAATTATTGGAACCTTACAAAATAGCTGATTTATTGGGGTATCAAGTAATATTTTTAAGTAATCAAAATGGGAATTATTTGTGCTTTGATTAAATACATGTCTTTATTAGATCTGCTATCAAATCTTCGGGTCCTAAGAAATATCAGAAAGGATTTCTGATATTTCTTTTTTTTTATTTTAGATTTTTCCAAATGATCTGAATATCCCCGAAACTGTGCCACACATAACATTGTTTACTATTGCGTTTAAAAAAATAAACATACCTGTGGAAAGCATATCGATATCTCTTATCGTCGAGAGGCACGAAGTCAACAAGCAGCAGATAGTCGGCATTGGGCAGCAGCCCCGCCAGCCGGGCTTGCAGCGCTGGGAACATGCGGCGACCCGCCTTGGTGACGATCATCTCCGTGCCCAGCTCGTGGAAGCTGCGCCATAGTGCTGACAGCTCGAGTGTGGCTGTGCAGCGCGCTACCGCCGGATGGAGAGTCACGTTTTGGTTCGACGCCTGGATGCGGAAGTAGATTTCTATTAAAAAGTTGTTGAGGAAAGAGCCGTATTGATAAATCGGCTAAAACTAATATCAGTCGCCTCTCGGGTAACCGTTCGTTTTTGTTATATGGTCACACGAACTACTTAGGAATGGTCGTTCATCTGATCCCATCGTTTAGTTTTTCATCATCGATAGGCGCGTGGACGAAGAGTGGAGTGGCGAAACCCAACATCGGTGTCGGATTCATTTTTGTTCACTTCGAGTAAAAGACGCCAAATTAAACAAAATAAAAGACCGGTTGATATCATATTATATCCGTTAAACAATGAATTAGTAGCGACTTTTGCTTGTTCTGCTTCACATCGAGATAACCAACAAATGAAAGTCGGCCTACGTCTTGCAGAATATTGTAAAGCCTTTATGGCGATCATCATCTGTTTTTCTTTGATCTCCAAAACAAACTTCAGCCTGTCTGTTACACATATTATACTTCTTCCCAGATAAGTGATGCCCGTTTTCGCTAACACTAAACGTAATGTTTATGCGCATTAAGCAACAACATAGCGCCACAAAAATAATTTAGCAACAGCTAGATGAAATTAAAGTATTGCCGATTCGCCAATGCAAAATACATAAGTAAATCATGCGGTTTGCCTAGCAATAGTTTCTAACAATATTGACAGATTAAACATTGGTACCTTAAAAAAACATAGACATGTTGAAAATGTAGATTTCGAAGCTTACGAGTTGCTTACTAAGAAACGTATTGAGAAACGGTACTTGTTGCTTATTTGCTTTGAGATTGAGATTTGCTCACGTTTGGAATTACCTAACTAGGCGAAGCTTTTAAAAATTCAGTTAGTTTTACTTCCTGGTTATTACAAGAACGTATGTGTAATTACATACTTATATAAAATAAAATATATATTTATAAAATGGTAAACTGACTGCCCAAACCGCTGGCGCTGCTCCTAGAGACATGAAACTTAGAGGGTGTGTTCTTTGTGAAGAGTGAGTATCCACTAAGAAAGGATTTTTGGGAATTCCACCTCTAAAGGGGTAAAATAGGTGATGGAAGTTTATATGAAAGTCCGTCAGTTTTGAAGTTAGGATCTTCAAATTTTGTGTTTAGGCTGACGATTGAAAATTAATTTATACGTGTCTCAGCGTTTTTGATAATTCTACCCCAGAAGGGTTAAAAAGCGGGATGAAGGTATGAACTATGTTTGTTACCGTAACCTGGATTAACCTATAGGTTACTTTTTCATTCCGGTAGTACGTTCCCGTCGGATACTTTTCGACATCCACGCGGGTGAAACCGCGGGCAAAAGCTAGTAATGTATAAAACTCATTAGAGCTACAATATAATTATTATACCTGCACACGAGGCGGCTGCGGCGGCGGCGGCGCGGACACGCCCGGATCTCGACATGTGCTTTCACTGAGCGCCTGCAGTGGGGAGTATGTGCTGCGCGCGCATACTGAGTTCTACAATAAGGATAATCCAATTAAACACGATCACAAAGGAGTCCTAATAAAGGTTGGTGTAAAGTCGAAGCACATTAGGTATCTGTCGAGATTTTTTCAGATTTTTTCCTGTACCGCTTTGACCGAATCTTAAGAATTCACTGATGACAGTCACTGCAAACGAATAAGTTGACAGGTCGTTGAAAACTGTTTTGTAATATTGTAAAACCAACCCTTATTGCGACTACAAACCTTTCGGGGTTTGCAGATTTCACAACATTTACTCTATTTACCGCTCCACCATGACTGCCACAAATATAACTCCTGCCACCAAACATTGTACTTACATCTCTGATGGGATGGTGCAACGGCGGCAGCACAGGTAGCTGCTCATGGTCGCGCCCGAGTCGCTCCACCAGTGACTGCGACAGCGCGAACCCGCCGCGAGGACATCCGCTTGATGATACGAGACCTGCCACCAAACAAATTTAAGGTATCAGAAGGAATGCCATAGAAAAAGTGTCCAATTCCATGTTTCAGTAAGGCCTTTCAACAAAGCGACAAATTGTGCGAAGTTTTACACGTTACACTTGTACCGCTCAGCACCCCGTAGGCTCTTGCAAGTAGAACACGAATCTGTTCGCGTTGTCCCGTGACCCGTCTTTCTTTAGTATGTTTAAATGTCTTTGCCAAACATACTGGTGTTACTTGCATAGAAATTCCTCTAACACTATGATTAGCATAAAAACAACGGAATCGAATACATGAATGTAGGTATGCCCGATCCCGTTTCCTGACGAAATCCGCTGACAATCGTCAGCATACATGTAAAACTACGAATAAGCAAACTATTACACACTTTTACAAATGATTACATGATAGTTATGTCGTAGCAGGTAGATTAATTAGTGGAGAATTGATAGACATAGATATATTAATACAATAGAACCTAAACACTAGGAGTTGAAGGCGTCAAGTTCAACGCAAAGTGCTGCGATTGCATAAATGTTGTAAAAGTCAGCATCATCGAGTTAAATGCACCTAGTACTTAATAGTAAGTAAGTACTTACTTACTTCCGTATTTGATAGGTACTAAATATCAATTATTACCAATAAGTACACAAATATAATCTTGAGCTGCTCTTTTCAGTGATTTTGAAACCTTTGCTTGTTTAGTTAGTTTGGGGTTAGGAATAGCTTTCGACATCTAAGTAGGTTCCATATTTTTTTATTGTCCTCATTCGACATTTCTTTCCAAAATTTGCCATTTAATAAAATCATACACTTTGGAGGTGTGGAAAGATTATTTGAAGCAGTCAGTAACAGTACAGTCATCGGGTGATATGAGTAACGTATAAACGTACCGTCACTAACCTACCACTAACAACGTCCATACTTCAACCAATCGTAATAAAATATGCTTTTCATCGATAGAAACCGTTTGGCTCTGAAATAAATACATCATGTATTTTCCTTCAGAGCAATTTCATAAATCATTTCGTTTTTTTTCTTTATCGTATGTGGTTAGTACAATTGTACGATTACGTTAGAATAAAAATTGTTACGTGATAGTCTATATACAGATTTACTTACAGAACTAGGAACCCGTCCCCGCTTTGAACGGATTTACGTCTCGACAAAGCGTCGAGTTTTCTATAAGATGGTTAATTTTGATGAATAAAATCTCTAAATGATGCTGAAAACCGCATCATTATCGATTGCGTAGTCTAGAAGAACTAAGCGTAAACAAAAGCGACTTTATCTTATAGTATGGATAGATGACAATTTTGCATATAACTAGTCGCCTCCGTGAAAAGTAAATCGGAGGACCGCATTTCCCACCAAAGTTTTCACACTCAATAGATATTATTTTTCATGATTAACTACTAGCGTTTAAATTGGAGTAGTTATGTTAAATTCTGTATTTAATATTAATTATGATAGTGGGTTGGGTTCATGCTCTACAGTGCTATGAATGAGGATCAAACTCACGACTTCTTGCTCACCATTCAACGCATTAACCATTGGGTTATTATAAACTTTGAGTAGTTTGATATCCTCAATATAAGTTTTTAAACTGTCATAGTCACTTATATTATCATTAACACTAGAAACGGGATATTTAATAAGTATGATAATACAGTACAATAGAATTTCCTCCAGAATTTTTAAATATTTATATTCACAGCTCTCCATGTTCCTATTGGGACTATTTTTGTAATTAAATGTCCACTGTAATTATTCGTATATAAAAATAGAGTAACAACTCTATTTTTATATACTTACGAATAATTATTTTTTTTAGATAATCCAAAAATAACAACTCCATACCTCTTTCATACTCTACTTAAAAGTTCAAGGCACTGAAAACTAACAATACAGGCTACACACACTTTAGTCAGAACCACATTTGGACACATAAAAGCAAACACGATAGAAAAAAAATAACAAACAGTCCCATAAAAACCGTAAAGCGTCCACCCGAGCGCGGACATCTCACTCAACTAATTGCTATAATGGCGGGAAAACTCAAAACGCGTCCAAAATGGCGGCAATAATTTCATCGCACGTTGTCAAGACGGGGATTATAAATAAGACGGGTGATGAAAACTATACTTACGTAGAAACGACAATGATCTTAGTTTTATTTTAGTGGGCAATCGAGTTTTATTTTTGTTGTACGTACAGACTATTAATAAACTTATGCTTAAACCGTAATAGATTTCCTTTTTTTGGAATATTTTTAAACTTTTTTGTTAAATACGTACATAAAATTAGGATTTACTTCAACAACAATGGCTAAAACGTGAAATTCAAGCATAACCGGATTCAATCTCCGACATATTTCGTCTCAAACAATCAGACAACAATTTAATAAGAACGTGAGACATTTTTATTGGAATCATAATAACCGCGTGATGTCCCGGTGCATGTAATCGGAAACGATAATTTTTTTCGCATACGCGTTGAAAAACGCATAATTGTCACTTTATGAGTTATTTGTGTGATGCCATGGGCGCTAATGTGGCATTCGTGTGTAAATCAACAAGAAATGTTGCATTAAGAATTTTTTGCTCATATTTCCTCAGTTATGTTGTTATAATTATTTGACAATGGGAGTCGATAATGCGACAGTGAAAAAATTAAGTTGTTATTGCGGCCCTGTGGGAAGTGTTTAGTAATTTATGTGAAATAAAGTCATCACTAGGTTGATATTTTTCAGGAATGTGATGACAATCAATCATACAAGCGATGAAAATCAAACAATTTTAAATGAAATCTTCATAACTTTTACCAGATATCATAAAAGTTGTTCAAGAGCTAGAAATTTAACAGTAGGTACCTACCTACATCATATAAAAGTTCATGATAAAAACCTGGGACTTCTCTCTGTCGCTTACCTATGAGGTGATTCGATGCAGAAACCAATATCTTGTATCTCTCTGTCCCATTTCAGCGCAATAAAATAATGATGAAATGGATGACCAGCTGTAAATCACATATCTGAATGTCAAATACCGTAGACCCATTCATTCAGCAGGTATAATTAGACGGATAGATTAAATGTGGGCCGATAGTTTGTTGGACAATAAATATTGATGGCATGGACAGCCAGCACAAGGTAGGACGTTTGTTCCACTCCAGTTGCTGTAATATTCGATGCACTTGCCAAGACTGTGCGTGTGTGCTGCACTGTAGCTGATAGATACTAATGGCTGTATGTACTGAATGTACCTATATAAATGTTTTTTTTTTAAGATATAGCTGAATTTACGCGATGGAAAGGTTTAGGTACGCATGCTAAACTGTATTGTGCTTGCAGCTCTTTTTAAGCATGTATGACTCATCCGGTCGAAATGACGACGCTTAATTTTTATCTTGCGGGATTTCCGTCGAGCAATTTTCGACAGGTTTGTTGTTACAGTAGTAACTAAATTGTGGATTGAGTAGTTTTCTATCCAATGTTCTTCTAGTGAGTAAACAAACAAATAGTAGTTGTATGCGTTAAGGCAATAAAAAGAAATGATTAAACATTTCATTTCGATTAGTACACAATACCTAGCATAGTATGTAATTATGCTCCATGACGTTATAATATAATAAGAATGATGTCGTGATGAAAGTTTTGGGTATAAATGTGTGTATCGCTGTTAGAGTAGGAAAACACCAAAGAAACGATGGGTTTGACTGTTTGAAAGATGATATGGAACCAAATGCCGATTTAATTGAAAAGTATGCAAGAAAAAGACATGCCGCGTCGAACGCTAATAAATTGGGATAGTAGGTAAGCTAGAAAATGACGAAGAAGACTATACAAATAATTATTAAGTATGTCTGTCAGAATTTAGAAACGCATTATGAAACCATCATAACCAAATAACAAATTGATTTGATTTTAATGACGTTGTCATCTAAAGAAAAAATGAACGCTCGTGTCTAATTATAAAATTGTTAGAACTCAACGCTATATAAAATGACAGACAATGCCTCATTGCAAGTACGAGGTACTTATCTCAAACGACAAAGACAGCGTCCAAGGTCAACAACTTTCAAATAATGATAATACAATACCCGCCGGATATGTCCGAATTCGTCACATTGACCAAATGTAAGGAGCTAGGGACCAATTTGAACAAGGTGGTTTTTGGATCGACTGTTTGAGAAAATGTTTTCCTTCCCTGGTAATATTTTTTAGAAACATTAATATTATCAAAGTTTAAGTAGTGTAAGGTTATCTATCTAACTGTCATGGTATTGTGCCATCAAGCCATATTAAGTTCAATTATCTTATCATGTAATTTGTGAAAATCTTTCCCATTATCAGCACCAGAATCGTCTTTTAAATGTGTTATTTCCATGTCGTTTTCGGCAGAAAATATAACTTCAGACGAACTGACATAAATAGGTACCTCATACCAATAAATTGTTCTAGTTACAGATAGTTATCTTGATTTGGAGAATAACCAAATATTTCGGCGAATTAAACCTTGTAAGTTCGGCCCACATAACTATTTAGGGTTCTGTTAAACTTCAATAAACCCATGGTCATAGTCCCCTTATCCCGGTCATTGATGAATCTCTGAAATGATTTCATGCTTATTTAGTCCGTTAAGCTTCAATCAATCAAACTTTTACCTGATCAAAATAAGCGTAAGCTCTAATAAATCAAGCATTACAATGATATGTGAATTCAAAAGTAATTTGTATAGCAAACAAATTATTTAATTTGAAGAAGATACGCAATGTATTTTTAATAAGACACTTGATTATTTGACTAACAGGTTTTCGATCACAACCTCGGCCATTTGTTATCGTGGTTCTATAAAGTTACCCAATGCTTAACTCTTTAATAGGTACAGAACCTTCGTCGCCTTAACCTCGTTCAAGGTTTCTATGTAAATGACGAAGTCGGAAACTTTGCGTACATAAGTTTGGTTAATAGAAATATAGTCATCATTCATTGGCAATCTGTGGTACGGGATGAATGTGGTGCTGCTGTTCGTTTTGTTCGCGTCAGTGTATTGTGTAGTGGGAGTTCTTTCAATCCCAAGAGTTGAGCCGAGGTTCCCTTATATCCCATACGATGATGAAGCGCAATGTGTTGACGAGGACTGTGTGTGTTACGAAGTCATTGATGGTGAAGATACTGATGTGATGGATGAAGTGACATTGCCCAGTCGAACAGTCGGACCTAACAGTAATACAGGAACTGGTGCGATGAACGGTGGGGTGACCGAGTCTAGTCAAAGTACTTCAATGGGACCAGGAGCGGTGTTCGATGGAAGTGCCTGCCCTAGTGGTCAGCAAAGACTTGGTAATACTTGTGTGATGCCTGATGATTAATAAAAAATAATTTAGGAATCTTGTGTGTTCATTCACCTTTCCTGAACGTTAAGTACCAAAGATTGCGTGACATAGATACCATTTCAGTTTGTATTGTTTGTAGTGGAATATGAAAAGACATGTTAGATTTTAATAAGGAAAATAATTGTGGAGAGGTTTGTTTAGATATTTCTTTCAAAGGAATTTTTCTGATTGAACTTTAGCGAGATTGAAGGATTCAGACCTTGGTTTTTCTTCAAATATACCAACTAATGATTTGTCATACATGCAGCTTAAAATTCTAGTCCTTCTCAAACTTCTTTAAGGTGTGGCTCTGTCTGTGGCATCGTAGCTTTCAAACGGATGAACCCATTTTATTTTTCTTTTTTTGTACGAAAGGTGATTTGATCGAGAGTGTTCATATCTATGATTTAAAAAAATGCTTAGCCGTTTGAATATCATTAACTGTTTTTATAAATAAATATTTTTAGCCTGCCCAAGTGTCCAAAATGTTGTATCATGAGCGTGACAATTCAGATAAGATTGATATTAAATATACATAATAAGTAAATCTCATTATTATTTGTTTCAAGTGGCATCAACCGAGACAAAAAATATTTTTTATATCATTCTGTGGTATTATTTAATATTGTGTAAATATTAATTTTATTTCTATCACTCTACATGGATCACTTTTAAAAATTGGATGCCTTCTTGAGTATATTTTGCAACAAGGGAATAAGGTAATGTCTTGCGTCATGGGCACTATTTTGAATGAACGCAGTGAGGAATTCTAGTGCTTCCGAGTGGAGCGTGGGAGTGCTCAGGTTGTTAAGACTAGAATCCTGAGAGCAGGGAGGGATTTAAGCTCGGCTTGCACAGCGGAGCACTGTTCCCACCGAGGAAAACCAATTCGATGATTTCGAAAAAAAAAATGCAGACAGTATCATTTTGGAGAAAAAGAAATGATTAAATATGTAAAAATATTAAACTCGGAACCCTCAGGTGTACACCACAGTAGCCGATCAGCTGTTGCTGAGTATAGCCATTACCGTTACATAAAAAAACAATTGTTGTTAGTGTTGTAATTATTTTTGTTTTACGTATTTAATTATTTTACATAAATATTTGTTATTATTCCACAATATTACGATTAGGTGGCGTAATTAAATTATTTTAGTCATCGACAGAAACTAAATCTTACGAAGTCAAAACTCTTACGTAAAACTTTTCACACCAATTTTTATTTGAAGTTCCAAATTCAAATCACATTATTGACCAGCATGAAATTCAGTACAATGTTACTGCCGGGCTAGAGCCTAGGGCATTAATAACTTGCTTTAACGTTAGGATTGTATGACGTGGTGTGAAAAATAAACAATTACACGCCTGGTTTGATCGAAGGTTAAGCTAACTTTGCCGAGGTTGCTCTGTGGATGGATGACCATTTATTACGTATTCAGACTCCTTCGTACTTCAGAAAGCACGTTAAGCCGTTGGTCAAGGCTGTCATTTGTAGATCTTTTACAGTCGATACAGGTTGTCAGTGGCCCGAAAGTTTGACAACGAGTCCTACCAAGGGGTACCGTATTACTCAGTAATTGGGTTGTGAAGGTCAGATCGGCAGTCACCCCACGTAAAATACTGGTATGCAGCTTCATACGGTTAGATTGGATACCGACCTCAACATAGTTGAGGAAAGGCTAGGCTGATGATGATAAGTGTTTAAGATGGACTCATATCATTATCATTCTCTTGCCCTTGTCCCAATTCATTTGGGGTCGGCGCAGCATGTCTTTTTCTTCCATACTTCTCTATTACTCGTCATCTTATAATTAAGAACAAATTCTTGAGGCTCGACGGATATCAAATCAATACGGTATCAAACAAACGAAACTGTGTAGTCATGCCATATTCTTAAATTGATAGAAATCGCATTGTGTTTGTCACGTTTGCAGACTTATTATGTACAGCGAGGGCTTAGTACCAGATCAGTCCATACCTAATCATCCATACCTCACCATGATATTTACTCATACTAAGTCCATAGTGGTGACCTTCCCATGGAATCGAGGCCGATGGGTTACTCGCAGATTAAATAAAATAGTATGACCTTGGTGCCCATTTAAATCGATCCACTCGTAAATCCGATTTTGGAAATGGAATTCGTTAGATAAACAAACATAAACAAAAATATTGATTTTCATTTATCAACAAACATTTTGAAGAACGAGCTAGAATATAATATTTAATTAATGTGAAATAAATAGTTTCAGAAGCTATTTAGTTTACGTATAATATTACATCACCACTACTCCTCAAAACGGCGAAAGCAAACATCGTGAGGAAACAAACATGTCCTAGAACCAAACAAATAGAAGACATGTGACATCTACTCGTACCAACATGCACTTGGCTCGCGTGGTGGCCGATTACCGCCCGTTGTCTGTCAAATAGAGGACGCTTGTGTCCCAGCAGTGGGAACATAAAGATTGATTATGCTATGGTGTGCTAATGCAGAAGCACTTATACGCACATTAAAAAAGGAGACGCTTTTCACATTATTATGTAATTACAAACCGTTGTAACAGCCAGTATTCAATAATAATGACATCACATACAAATAAGCAATCGTTCGGCGGTAATTAAGGTAAATTATAGAGCCAATTACATCGAAGTTGTTCTATATATACGTGAAACAAAAGGCGAGAGCTGGTCGCTTCCTCAGCAATAAATCCGCATTGATTGAGCGCTATAAATCTACTGTGCGCCCGCGCCGTCGCATCGGTTACACCTTGTAGGGTTGGTACAAGACAAAATATGTATATCTAAAGACAGTTTTGGGATTTTGAATGCAAAAGAACTGAACCTGTACTACTTGCTACGTACTTGCTCCACCAAACTATTTAGACGCGAGAATAAATTAATGTTTAATAACAAAAGCCTTCCCTTTAAAAATTAAACTTAATAAATTAATGAGCCTGTTTAATACCTATGTTTTGCCCTTGAATCGTCATAAATCGCCTGACCACATAAAATATAAGAACACTTTAAAAAATGACAATATTATGTACGAGGTCAAAAAATACCATGATGACTAAACAAAGAAGGTGAACGATTATTTAGACCTCTTGGTCAGCAGAAAAAACAGCATTTGTCTGTGTTGTGTAACACGCTCACTTTCATTACAGTAGTTAGTAGAAAGTAATGTAGAAAACGTTAATTTATTTCCACACATCTGGTGCGACTAATACTTAGGTACTGGTGAATGTTATTAACATAAACTTTAGTGATCCTTGTTCCCATTTAATGCTAGTGCAAATTATTTGATTTCAGAATGACTAAAAAAAATATTTCTATTGAGAAGGCCAGAAAATGTTTGAGGTGGTTGAACGTGAACTGAACTTTACGTGCTGGGCATTAAAGTTAAATTTTCAATAACGCATATTTACTCGTATTTACATGTTTGGCAACTAAACCGCAAAAACAAATTAGGCTGCAGTTCTCATTACATAACGAATTGCGATGGCTATTTGTTTTTCAATTAGCAATTTTATTGGTGAAATCACTAAATAAATAACATGATTTACACTTTTATTACTTACTCATTAGTTAGCACTGTGATTCCGAGTATCCTGGGTAACATTCAAAGGTCAAACAATTTTGTTGATGCCATTACTATTATCAATTGAACTTCGAACCCATATAGCCAAAACGTGTAATTCTGAGTCTAAAAATAAACCTATAGAAATTCCATTAAAATAGCCTTTTGCCTTCATTTGCATACTTGGTAGATAAAACCCTCTTGTACCACAAATCCTAACTTCCTATAACTATTATCCTTATCCTAACTTAATATTATAAAAGCGAAAGTAAGTTTGTTCGTTTGTTTGTTACCTTTTCACGCCTAATCCACTGAACTGGTCATCCTGAAATTTTGCATATACGTTGTCAGTGTACAGAAACGGACATAGGGTACCTTTCATCCCGAGGAAAACAAGAATAATATTCTTATGATAGTAGATGGCGCCACGTACTCGTATCTTTCGAATCATGATTGAATTACATTATTATAGAAACTTTTGTAGTGTGTTTAGAGTTTGATTGTCAATTTCTAAATAAACGCGAGTGAAACAATTTTTTGGAGCTGATGCAGACAGAATGGTGATTTTAATATGATTTACGCTAAAGGTAGACTATACAGGTATGTACTGTTCTGTGGTGGAACTGTGGAGTGACTGTCAAACATTGAGAACCACTTGCACTGACGTACATTGACGCTCAATGTTCGTCGGCTCGTCGTTCCTGGACTGTCCGCCCCGCTACCACCTTGCTAACTGGAATTCTACCATGCGTCTACTGGGGGGTGATCTACAAAGGATCGCAATAAGACTGATAAGTATATTTGGTAAGATCTCGAGATTCTCAAAGACCAGGGAATCATGGTGAAATCAAAGGGAAGAACAATGATGCTAGTAATAATGATTTCTTCTTCCTTCGGCGCCAAGCATTATATTCAGAATCACGCTTTTTTTGTTATATATTTTTTATTTATTTATGGGGTTTGATTTATTTTTTATTTTTCTCGTTAAAGAAATGTATGAAAATCGTGTGCATTAGTGATACACAACGCAATGGGCATGGTGCATCATTTTTAATACACATTGTATTAACAAGTGTGTGCAAAAATGATACACGGGCGCCGAAGGTGTTAACTATGCTGTTCTCTTTTATGAGGGAGAATAGATCATCATTGGCAGCCATAGCACTTTACACTCACTCGCACACCCACTCACTTTACTTTACTTTTTTTTCTCTTTTTTTTGTTTTTTTTTTAATTCTATACAAGCTGGCGTAAAAAAAACTGCATACTTGCATCAATCAAAATATCTGTCAACTGTTATAAAAGAATATGACTTTTTCTCCGGTAGAATCAGTCACTTGTCGGATGCTGGTGACTAAATCGCCACCTTAGATTATATTAAAGTAAAGTAACACTGAGTAATACTGCCTCGTTGGTCTAGTGGTCGCAAGCGACTGCTGAGGAGGTCCTGGGTTCGATTCTTGGGACGGGCAAAGTGCTGTTGGGTTTTTCCATTAGGAATTTCTCAGTAGCAGCCACGGAGTTAGTCGGGATTTGTGCCCGGTTGGTGGCAATAGGCTCGCCCTCTATTACATGGGACTTAAACATAACTGGCGAAATGAGGGTGTTCTATTAGGTACACTTCTGCCTAACCCTTCGGGGACTACATGCGTAATGTTTTGTTAAGTAACGTAATCATTTCTATCATTCTCCAAACTTTAAGAGACTTCGAGGTACTCGTGCAAATTCAATATTAAATTAGTCAATATAAAAATAATAAATATAGTGTAATAAAATAAAGCAGACAGCCCTAGTCCGCAGCAACACGTGTGCCGCAGCGCAGGCGCAGTCGGGAGACACGTTTGATTTACGCGCCCCCAGCGCGCTACAAATTGCCGCTCATACCGCTAACAAACGCGGTATTATCATATACCGATATGACGAGCACTGTATTGCACATTTAGATGCACCTATTGTTTCATGCTTAAAGTCACTAAAACATTCAAGTATCTTTTACGTACCTACCTAATCTATCTTGGTCAGTTCTATAATAATTAATTTCCATTGATCTGATGTTTATATTTCTTGTCCAATGACTATTGACAGCTGAATCTAAGAAAGCAACGCGAGGACTTTAAACATTTTTGCTCGCACCATTGACAACCCGCCATTCATGCCTACATGGTGTCAACAGTTTTTTTATAGTGCATGGTATAGTCAACCGTCCATAAAATCACATGAATTACTGAAATCAGTCGTTGTCAAAGGAGTACCTACAAAATGAAGGGCAAACACCTATTTTAAGGCTCCTTATGATAAGTTTCTTCTTTAAGAAATATGATTAAGGTAAGGAGCGTGTTACTAGTCCACCTGTCATAACATTCTATCTGTTGATGTTTATGTTGTATCTAAAACGCCGCGGCGGCCGTGGTGCTTCGTTTATGAAAATGTGGGGAGCAAAGGGCTTCGGAAAATATTGAAGTTCACGAATTGATAAACATAAGAAATTGAGGTACATAACATCATGCCAATAATCTCCGAAAAGTTAGGTAGAGGTGTGCCTAAACACCCCCATTTCGCATGTTGTGTTTAAGTCCCGATATGATAAAGGGCGAGCCTATTCAAACGAGCACAAGGCTGGGCAAGCTCCTGGCTGCTACTGAGAAAATCCCGGTGGTAACCACCCAATAACCATTTTTAAACTGACGTGAACGTTTAAAAACTGAAGTCTAATAGTAAACTATGACAGAAAAATATGCCATCAGCAAAAAGGAGAAAATTTATAAAATCTGTAACTACCAGGAGTTACTTAGCAAAAAACCTAACATATTTTACAAACCCCATCAAAAGTACGATAAACAAATAACTGGCAACATTGTTTATGCTAAAAGAGACTCAAAGAAAAACGTTGTAGTGAATCATTGAGCTGACGGGATGAAATCCGCTTTGCTTACAAATAGACAATGCTGGGAGGAAACACTAACGAATTAGCAAGCAAGTGAGTGGGCACTTTGATCACGGAGTGGTGTCAACATAGCTTGCGAGCCTCGTTAACAAGCCGATCGGCGCACGTCACTGAGGAAGATTCTTTAAATGTATGGACGGGTTGGAACTTAGGCTGTGTTAGGAATTAGATTTTAAAATAACTGGTCATTCAAGTGAAAACTTTGCATCTGCAAATACTTTTGTTGTCTCATCCATAATTTGAGTGCTACTAGATAAAACGTTATTCGTGTCTCTTTCTAATTATTGTGATAACAGGTGAGTATAAAAAGGCAAGTTGTAAGAGCCGTCAATATGGATGTGACGTGGCTGATTCGGACAGAACAATGTCTTGTCCAATCAATATAATCTGAAAGGCCATTTATCTTAATTTGGATTCAACAGCAGACACTATCCCGACATCTGACTATCACGTCACGAGTTCGCAATCAAATTAAAATCTTCTTTCTACTTGGAACAGTGACAAAAACCTGTGATTTGGTATGGTACCGTCACGATTATTGTGCCTTGATTTGATTATAGTGAATTCAGATTTAACTGTTCGAAGTAATCCCGTGTGTGCCAATAAGGTAGCGTAAATTCCTTTCTTCTTTTTCTTTAAAACAACATCATTAGGAGCAACTGCAATCGCAAAAGTAATAGAAACAAATTTGAATCACGATGATGACATCTAAATAACTTAAATTAGGTGTCTTCTAGGAATATTATTCTGACCATTATTCAAATGTACGATAGATACACAGCAGCTTTGCGATGAAAAAAAACATTACCCAGTTAAAAAGATGTTTTTGGGGTAAATTATAAATATTCTTTTATAAGGTATTAAATTTAACCTTCGACACAAACCACCAAAAATGGAGAAAAATATTCAACCAGTAACGATTCCTAGCTTTACAGCAGACACGTAGCAGAATTATTTTAGAAAAGACCACCATAGATCTCTTTTTTGAAACAAAATATTGAAAATTACTTGTTTCATCTGATAAACGATTCGTTTCTGGAATAAACCAGGCGTTAGTGCACGTAGCAGATGTGTTCTAGGAAGAGCATTGTGTAAGCGAGGTGTCGCCTCTGTTGTGACTGCTGATTGACTGATGCTGCCAACTAATCCGATGCTATTCCACGCTATTCTCGGAGCCGAGCAAATATGCCTCCGTTTGATACTATCAATGTTTACATGTTCGTTTCTATATCTGCAGTAATGTGCACGTGATTCTGCAATGTTGCCGATTAGATCTTTGATTACGGTAACGTTATGACGGCTGGTTATTAGGATCTGTCTTTGTGTGAGCTCAGTCTGCGCCTAGTGTTTTAAGAACTTGTGATTTGATGTAATTAGGCTTAGCTGCGCTATCAAGAACTGTTTTGGCCGACTTTAGCTTTCTTTCAGCTACATACTGGTTTACGAGGCATTCAAAAATACCCTTACTTCATCTTAACTTACATGTATGATGATGTAAAAAATACGTTTCTCAATTTGCACGTTATGATACAATTTTGTTTTTTTTTCTAAACCTTTTCCGATAACTACTTCAATATTATAATCCTTTCCATCTCGATCATAACAATGATTAAAATCATTAATATCCGCAGCAAAATCTTTAAGTTTGATCCTATTGTGTTTATTTCCTAAACATTTTCCACAAACAATTCTACCTTGGTCTTTACAATCATCCGCATCATTAGTACCCGCATCTGTCACAACAGATCTTCGTCGATCATCACATCTACCTGCATTTCCCTCTAATACTCTCAAACATAAGAATGCCAGGTACTCGCGCGGCCCAAGTACTGAAGTGTTGTGATTGCTGACAGAGAGGTGCCAACTTCTATTCTGAGAGACGGCGAGGTTGCGGATTGGCTGCGGTGTTGCTGGCATCATCAAGGCGTGTTATACAATGGTAAAGGTGAAATTTTATAGCAGATACCATTTTGATGTTTACTTTGATCGCAAGAGTAAGTAAATCTAATGAATTTATTTTAATATCATACTTGTGAAAACTGACTTGTGTTCTTTGAAATATTAGTTTGATCAATTCGTGGATGTGTCGTATCTGTAATGAGACAATGTCACTCAATCATAAATAGTGATAAGAATTATTGCCATAACAAAAAGTTTTATATAATTTTACATAATGTATATCTACGAGAACATAACGAAAATTTTACTGACAGATAGACAACGTGCAGCCCTAACTACTGGGCCTAAAAACTGGAAATTTTACAAATGAGTTCCTTTTAGCATTGAGGAACGATATTTGTACATGCATCCCGTACATAGGAGTGAAAGTTTGTTAAAGTATAAATAAAAGATAAAAGTTTGCTTAGAAGTTTATATTTTTCACCGATGGAAAATTCTTGTCCAACGGGAACACACACGACTTCTTCACTTGTAAAATTAATAAAATATTTTGTGGCGTTTTTTGTTTCGAACGAGTAGCTAACTTAAGTACTTTCCTCTTGAAATCTTCTAAATCAAGCGTAGAATTGTATGCTTCTCAACTTTCACACGGTCCGTTTGTAACACTAATTTATGTTCTTAAAGTTATTGTTACCCTGAAACATATCCAACTCAACAATTTTGTCTGAAAATCCATTTATCAGGTATGTAGAATAGCGCAGTAGAAGTACCTAGCAAGAAGAAATTTTCATAACTCAATGGATATTATTATAGTGATTTCAAAAACAGCAACAAGCTGGGTCCAGATTAAAACTGTGGTTAAAGTATCTTTTAAAGTACGTTTACGTTACATCATAATTAAAACAATAACGGTGTATAAATTGCACAAAGCACCGCACATGTTTCAGTGGACCAGACAGTGCACGGCGTATGTGTAGAATTAGGTTATGTGCAAACGTTTCAAAATTGAATTCAAAAGTTCTAAATGTAAATCAACAGCATCAAACTCATAAAATAATGTTGCCAGACTAGCTACAGCTACCAACTATTCTGGCAGCTGGTAATACGGTCCAACGCTATCGTTAATAGACAATAGTGATTTGTGTCCCAGGCCTCATTGGCTGTTAACTGATCCTATCAGCCATTACGTTTTATTAAGTAGATCATTATGGCTGTTGTTTAGAGCAATAGGTAGCCAAGGTTTATATAGGTGCCTACGGTATTGTCTAGGTATAGCAATAGTATTGTATTGTATTGGTCATCACAACGATGGGCTGTCGGTAATTAAAAGGATTTGGTGGGTAATGTTATAAGGAGTCGTTTCGTAGTTAGTTTTTGTTAAATAAATGATTAAATCTGTAACTAACACGGACAGAGCTTATACAAGTCGGAACGCTTTAGCGTTTGGTATTTCGTCAATTAATTTTAACAGGTTTGAAATAATACATATATAAGCTTTTCAGTAGGTTATGTCATGCATGACGCTGATAGAATGTCACTTCGTCTAGGTTCTCTGGAATGCCTTGCTCACAACCAAAGACTATATTCTCTATGCTCACAACACAGGTCTTTACTTAGCATTATGTGGAACAAGGCTCCCAATGACAATGATGATGTGTATGAAATCTACTAAGTATTTTAAAAAGCTTGGCTTAATTTCAAACTGGAAAAACCGATAACTGTAGAACTAACATCGTCCGAGTTCGTTTCAATCATTTCAATAAATATGCACAAATATTCTGTAAACTACAACAGAAGTTTACACAAACAAAGGGTTATACGAAAACCTTCCTTTATTTTCGGTGAAGGCGGACATATCCGAGATGTGACCGAATATCGGTTCGCTCGCTCGTCGCTCACGGTCCATCACCAACGCTAATGGTGATTTGTGTCGCAGGCCTCGTTAGCTGTTAACTGATCCCACACTACGTCATTAGCCGAAGCTTTTTTATAATATTGCAGCCCTGTTGTGTGACAAAGTATTTATTTCGTTTTAGAAACATTGTACTCGATTGGTGGAAATTAATTGCATGATTTGCTACAGCAAAGTCGTTAGCTTGCGTGACCAGTTTTGTTTCCAGGTGAAAAGCATAATAATCAGCCTATAATTTTCCCACTGCTGGGACACACGGCCTCCTCTCTATGAGAGGGAATGGGCTATAATCCACCACGCGGGCCCAGCGCGGGTTGCTAGATGTCACTGTCTTAGAATTTTTGGTTCTAGGACATGCCGGTTTCCTCACGATGTGTTCCTTCACCGTTTTTGAGAGCAGTGGTGATAAAATAAATTGCACAAAGTAATGCGCCTGCCTGGGATCGAACCCACGCCTTACTGTTCGTAAGTCGGGGCCGCCACTACTGGGCCACCGCTGCTCTCCAGGTTGAAAAAATAGTAAAAAATCAGACGACTTTCATCATGCAAGTTACATGAGTCAAATCAATTTTACAAGCTATCTATAAAAATGTTACCTGAAACCACGTTGGAACTGCCAATAATGACAAGCTCTCTGTCCTCGCAATACATCTCAATATTTCTGAATTCTTTCAAATTCCTGGTTGTTACTACTATTTCTAGAAGTGAGTTCATGACAGCCATTCCGACATTTGCAAAATAGCCTGGACTCTTTCTTCTCCAGACACAAATTAACTTTTTTAAACACCCTTAGATAATGCGATAACTCCGGACAAATGACAAGGTTGGACGAAATCCAAAGGAGGGACCAAAAACCCGAATAAATCCGAACGATAACCGTACCTACTGAAGTTGACTGACATTTTTGTCTAAATGTTTTTTGTCTAAATTTATCAGTATAAATAAATAATGTCCATAGTTAGTCACATCTTCTCCAAATACTGCGCTAATTACAAAGCGTCCTCCAAATATCAAGGAAAAAGAAAGAAGTTCAGAAACCCGATCACGGAGTTATGTCTCGTGTGTTTATTATCCCGTGGAATCCGACCAAATGTCAAACAAATAAATCGTACGCGTCCTACAGAAAAAGTAATGTCTTTTGGGACATTTAATTACTTACTCAAGGAAAATTTTGGGTGGCAAAGGATTATTCTTTCAGAATTACAAAATGAAATAACAACATCCAAAAATAAAATGTTTTTGTGTGGAAATTATTGTCTTACAAAAAAAAAACAAAACAACCGTCGAAACGGGGAAAATGAAGCTCTTAAAATTGCGTATTTTCATTACAGTTCGTTCGTAGATGTTCGTAGACATAAGATACTTATAGACAGATATATTTTTTTCAAAAAAAAAAATAGTACCTACTAATATAAAAATGGAATGACTTTTCATCACCAATGCAATCAACTACTTTAGTTCTACAGATTCAAATCTGTTTTGTTCCTATTCACCTGATTAGCGTTCTAATCAGTTTCCACACAAAATGAAAGACGTATGATTTAAATGTAAAACTTCGAAACTTCCAAAATCCTCCTTCCACTAAGTGACATCAATATTTACGCCAACCTCCTGCAAAACCAATCCACAGATTAGCTAAACGATCACTCCAACAATAAAGACGATACTTTACTCGCGAAATATATGAAAGAGCCGTCAAACAATGCCCGGAGTAATGAATGCGATGCCACAGAATAAAATTATGACGCCGGGAGGGAAGTGAAGACCTGACCGACGCGTAAATCAAACCTTCAGGGTTTGATGGTTACCACACACGATTGTTTGAATAACTTACTACATGTACTGTCAAGGGAGATTAAGACTTGGGAAGGGAAGAAGAGGGTATAGTTTTGATTAGAAGGATTCCTTGAAGGGGTGTTGCAAGTTTATGAGAAAAATAGTTTTGAGAGGAATGTTTCTTCATTAGTGTTGTTGTACTTTTTGAAATTATTACTCATAATTATATTTGGGTAAGTACTTCCGCCGCGCTGATACGAAATAAATTTGCATTTGAATGATACCTGTCTAATTAAAAGTCTTTTACGTGTGTCATATTTATATATTTATTAATGTAACTTTTTACAGTTAAGGTCTTTGGAGATACCCTCATTTTAACAATCACCATTATAACTTTAACAGACTAAGTTATAGTCATATTGTTATCAATTATTTTTCGAATTACAACTAACCTACTTCCACATTGCAACACAAGTACCGCCCTCAAGTAAATTACATCACTCACAAAGAAAATTCCACCCAATAAATAACCGCTGTTACGCAGCAACCCTATCTTTTGAAAAAGGAATAACTGGTGTACACGCAGCGCCGTTTCGACATCGGAACTAATTGGTCTAATTTATCCGGGTTACCGTCACCGAGACGAAGCCGGGACGAGACGGCGACGGGACGGTAACATAACGGGACGAAACGGTAACGTGACGGCCGAGACGGTCACGTAACGGAACTGGGACGATATATGAGGCATGTTGTCTTGCATAGTTCGGATTACGAGGAAGATTGGTGATTTGTATCTACGGGGATAATAATATGCGGCAGACGTAATTAGGCAGGCATTCCTTTTGGTGATTTAAAGGTCGAATACATGGTAATAGTGAGATTTTGCTCTGATTCCTTTTCACATAATCCTTAGAAAAAAAGTCAGCAACACAATATCATATACTTATGTCAAATCACTCTCGTAATTTACGGACTTCAATAAATAATAAAAATACGTACAAGTATAGTAGTAAAAGGGGAAAAGAATTACCTTGAGGGCGTCAAATAATCCGCAAAATGGGAAAAGTGCCCAGGAGGCAGTAGTGCCACGTTGGATGGGCAATGCTAATTATTTGGCCATAGGTCAGCCCTGGTCACGTCAAAAGTTGACCAACCGCTTGGCGATGTCCCGAAAGACAAAGTGGGCATTTGGACCACATGGCATTTCAACCCCAAACGGCTCAAATACACAGCTACTAATTAGGCTATTGTAGTACTTAGCAGTCATTATCATTAGATATATGTAGCATTGAACATCGTTTACAAATTATTGTCTACAATTTATTTGCCGACATATTGTTGTAGGCACAAGTTAGCGAAAATATTAAAATACGTAACAGATTTTAGGTTTTCACATTTTCTACAAATTAATACAAATCATATTAATCTCTCTCCCTAAATTTCAACAATCAGGACTTATTGATCAATACCTATATGAATTTGGCCAAATATTTCTTTGTTTAACATACCGCTTGGTTGCGCCTGCTCCACAATGTATCGCAATGACACACGTGTTAACGATATCAATGTTTCATGCGCATGAGTCGTGAGTCGCGACTCATATGAGAACAATACGTTTTATAAACAAACGCAAATACTTACTAGATCAAGACAACTATAATGCTATGACTGTGTCTACAATTTTGTGATAACTTCTTTAAAATATTATCTAAATAATTCTTAAAAATTACAAAAAAGATCTAAAGGGTTACTTACTAAAGAGTAAACAGTATGAAATTGATAAAAAGAGAGAGATTCCATAGTAGTTCCGGTTTTAAAAAATACACACAAAACAGTTGAAGAAAAGATAAAGCTGTCCATTGAAATCAATAAAAAATAGATTTTGAACATACCATGATTGAACCATAAAAAATAAAATCAAATGGTACTATAATTGAAATCAAACAAACATTGAATATAGATAGTGATACTTCAAAGATTGAAGACGAGGCGCTTATAACAAACGCGTTCAAAATTAAAATATTACGAAAACAAACAAACGACGGAGCCACTGTTTATTTGACTTACGATGCTATATCGCGCCGTACCGAAGACGAACAGGATTTCAGCGCCAACATACATTATAACACTATTCCTTTGTGATTTTAATCGTGTTTCCTACAAAATCTAACAAAACAAACAAAAATTAATAAATTTCTTCACACTGTTTTTATTATTGATAGTGAAAATAAATAGTTTTATGAGAACATTATGAATAGGAACGTAATTTCATTATAATTTATGGACGATTGTAATTATACGATTCGTTGCTGGATATGAAACACGTTATGGATACAAAACAAATGTTTTGTGATGGAAGGAATTAATTTAAAAAAAAAACTATTTTTTTAAATAAGCCCGTCATGGCATAGTTAAAAAATAGATTAATTTTCTAGATCGAAGATTTGAATTGTTTGAGTTTGTAGAGCTTACTTGCTGAGGAACAGTTTTGAGAACAATTTCAACCTTCTAACCAAATTCAATTTTAGACTCATCAATGATTAGGTAAGCAAAAACTAGCAAGTACCCAAATACGTCACTTAACTTTACTAAGTGCCAGTAAGTAAATGATATACTTAGTACGAATAAGAAAGATGATGTTATTAGAATACCACACAAGGAAAAATCATCCAATCAAAGGTTTTATCAGTTTAACTAGTAATACACTACTTTGACTTAGTAATCTCTACGTAATTGAATTATTATTGAATTAATCATCAAGTTGCAATAAAAGTTAAAAGCATCAAAGCAGGGCTAAACGATAAAGATAATAATAAATTCTTGGTAAATCATGAGATGTGCGTGAGAGTTAAATCTAAATTAACCAAGTCCGAGGGAACTATTCTCAAAGATATAATAAACAATGTCGGTCCAATATCTTTTCCCGGAGTTGATTTGACTTCTTTTGAATATGGCTATACGAGAAGGGCATGACAAAAGAAAGGGTTGATGGAGTCTATGCTGAAGATAATGATGTGGCTATAAAGTGGAAGGGGGAAAGGGACATACTGCACCGATCAAAAGAAGCACAACTACACAAACTTACGTATCGCTGAATTCACAACCTTTTACAAGATTCAGCATGTAAATAATCTTATCAATAACATTCATTTAATGTATCGATCGATAATGTATCGATCGCATTTCGTTACAAATACAATCCAAATGTGAATTTTAATTCCATTCATATTTCAATCATCTCAGAACTTTATTCCACATCTCGAGAATACCCTCCCAGCTGCGGCCGCCACCGTCCGTCGTATCATGACTTATGCCCCAATTGTTTGTTTTCATTACGAGCTCTCGTAATCCTGTATATTTTTTGTTTCATATTTTTTCCAGCACTCAAAATAGATGGTTTGTTTGTGAGCCGTGAGAATTTGAAAGGGCATGTCAACGGCGGATTAGTGATTGATATTGCGTTATGTAGGTGGTCCGATTAAAATATATGGGAGAGTTTACACCTTCGTATTTGTGATTGTTCTTGTTTTGAATTTAGTACTTCTGTTTACCACTCCATCATCGCTATTGCAGTTGGAATGGTTACTATACTAGCTCAAGCATAGGTAGTTTAAATAAATAAATATAAAATAAAAAATCAACCCAAAAGCTGAAATTGGAAATATCTTCAAGTTACTTACACTATACCAACGGCTAAAAAGGCAAAATAACCTCAATATGACACCGATCATTGTTATCGTTAAAGAAAGTCAAACTTGTACGCTTTAAGAGCATTGACGAACCAGAAAAAAATGTCGTTCGCAAACTCTCAGCCGAAATATCTATTTTTGGAGAACAAATTGCACAAGATAATGTTAAAACGTCAAGTTTACGAGAAAGGTATCGAGGTAAAAGTTGTAAAACAAAATGTGTAGATAAGATAAAGGCCACGTGCAGGCGTCGAGACTGCAATGTGTTAACTTTTTCTACCCTTGTAACAATTGTACAGATAGATGATCGTAAAGCTGTCTACGATTTGATGTTTTTGGATAAGTTGTAACGTGAAAACTGCAGTTTTACAGGTTTTATGCATCATTTCTTGTTAGTATGACTCTTGAATCTGCAGTGTATGTTTTGTACAAAACAGTAAGTTACGGACTAGCAACTTCTTTCCAAAATCATACGCGTGCTTATTTGTTTCATTTATTATCTATATAAGATGTTTGTTTGTCCAATGAAATATCGTATTTGTCTTCCTTTTAATATTTTTATTCAATTCGATTGCTATAACAAACACCCATCTAATTTATTATACTTTATACGTTTTCCAAGACTCGTTTATCCTTCATAAATGTACCAACCTAATGCTCTCTTAACTTATAAAAATAAATTGTGTTTTATTTCAGGCAAAATACCCATAGACAACAAAAAATAAAATGTATCATTAAAATCATTGAAAAAGAATAAATATTTAAAAATCATTGAGTAATCATTACAAAAAATCAATAAAATCATTAAATAAAATGAAAATAATCCTCAAAAATATGGCCATCCTAATATTCCTACACGGATGTAATTAATTCATAACCTACTGCTCTATAATTCCTTGAAGTTCTTAATCTTTAGTTTACATTACAGTTTTTGCAATAATAATCAATCCTACGTTTATCATCACGACCACGTGTAACTGAGTGGCGCGTATCCTTGGACGCAAAAACTTGTTCATACAAGATTTATGGAACTCTTGAGTATCGGGGTAGAGTTGGGTGCTTGTGATACGCGAGTTTTGGGGACAAAAGTGTAAGTTACGAGTTTCCAGGTAAAAAACTGGGATAGTAATGTCGATGGCTTTGTATGTTGATGGTGAAAGCAGTATTTTCTGCAACTCAAGATATTCTACACCAAAAATAATGTTCGTTTCAACTGTATTTTCTTTTGTTTGATGTAATGTTGTACAATTTTTATAACACGTTGAATGTCCAAAGCTTTCAGTACTGTTCTTTTTTGTAGTACATCTACCTTAGATATAAAAAATACGCATTGTAATGAAATACAAATTGATTCAGGAGTGGATACCTATCTCATATAAAATTGTGTAGTTTGAGATAGTTTAGAAAAACTTGTCTGTAGAATTTCATACTATTTCTCGTCACAAACATAAACGTTTACGACATAATAAATAGGTACCGGAAAATCTATATCTTCTTTAAATTCTTGTAAACGATATTTATTAGGGAAACCATTCATCTAACCTGCTGCTGATTCATTCTTATTATATGTTCAACTGGTGGGTAGTGATGATGCCTAGTTAGTAGTTGATGATTTTGTTTTCAGGAGATATCCAGCAAAAAACATTTTTTAATCCCGACTTTTGGAGTCCGCTTTTTAAGAGAAACGCTTAATCCATTAGAAATCTTTTGTATCTCTTCTTTATTAATCGATACCTAAGTGTTTTTGTTCAAACTTATACCAAATTTTAAATAAAAATGCTCGCATTCTAAAAATGTGTCCATAATATCTACTCTGTTAAACCATCTTTGCTAATAAGACCGAATTGATCATTAGGATTTTTACGGAATAAAAATGAGTAAACCATTTACACCAAAAAATTAAACACTGATGTCAAAACCAAAAATAAAACTAACAGTAATTAGTAACCTTTGAAATAACAAAACGGACGAATTGGAAGTATTCAAGTCGCATTGAAGTTTTTTCACGTCCGCCGGGCGTCGGTTAATTACCACAAAAAATGTTGCCCACCCCTGACGGGTCATCAATCTAGATTGACATGTTTTGGACCTGGCTTGTTGCTCTATTGTTTCAAAAACATTCATAAAATTGGCGTTGAATATGAAATAAAAAAATATATGTGGACCATATGTGTAACTGGCCAGCTATAAAATTGAGGAAGAACAAAGAAACGAAGAATAGATTGTGTAATGGATGAAATGGGTTGATTTGAAAGGAATAATAGGAGATTTATGTGTTAGAGGTATAGGTATGTAAGAAGAAGACTTATTTGGCAGTTGCAATTGTGTAATTTTAATCAAATCATGCCTATTTTTTTAATCGAGTTTATTAAAGAAATTATAGCAATGACCCATATAACTATTGACATTTACATAATAGTTTATTTTCGAATAGTCGAAACAACAACATTTACCTACTACTATTTTTCAGTAACAGTCCTCAGTCAACAATCGTTCAATCATTTTGAGCTGAAACTTTTGATGTTGCGCTTAAAAGCTTGCGACCGATTTGAAATCATCCGAACATTATCCGAGGCAGTCACAAAATGTTCGCGAGACAAAAAGATGAGGCTAAAAGATCTGAAAGCTGTGCGACATGGCTGGGTGTCAATCGTCGGCGCGGGCGTCGATCGCAGCCGCGCTGCTGACGGATAGATGAATGAACACTATCACAAAAGAGCGATGGGAACGCGAACAATTTGATGCACACATACCAGGGACCGAGAATTGCTGACGATCTTGTTTTTCGCCTTATAAGACTCTCCAGTCTTATATATCTCCATATATTTGGGGAGGATATGGCTTAAAGAACTGTTGTTGTATGTATCACCCCATATTCAAGCTAATAAATGATTTGATTTAGGATCTACAGTCTTAGATTAGAGAATTTTATGGTCTATTTTTGTCTTCGGTTTTTTGGCAAAAACTCCCTACTTTCAACAATAAAGTTAGGTACCGTAAGATTTTTATCAAAAAACTTTTAAAGTGTTCTACTATTTAAAAATTAAAGATCTCTCACAAGTTTTTCGGGGTCTATAAATTTGTCGTTAATTTCCTCTTATTGGTGGAATTTTGGTTTCGTTTTCATGATTTTAGAAAAACCTAGTTTTAACAGCATAACATGGCAGATTACTACATTATTTTAGGTATCATCATCACTTTAAAACAAGGATTATTTAATAATAACGCCTTAAAAATTGGTTTAATTAACTTTGTCATGAGAATTAAAAAAAAATACCTTTGGTGTCGTCATGGAATGCTGAATATCTGAACAATTTGACATCCGTGCATATGTCTTCTCCGTAGGTGGTTAAATTCATGCAAGTCATTCTGTATGCAAAAAATAAGAGCAAGTCTTTCGTGCCGACGCCATGGAGGGTCCAGTCAAGAGGTTGGTGCTATCTCAAGAATTAACAAAAAGTATATGTCACGATGGCGACTGAAATAAATCTTCACAAATTGCACAACACTGAAAAATATGTGAAATCTTTAACACAAGATGGAAATCAACATTATAGTTGGACCTCAGACAATGTTTTGCTACACATAGGCTTAACATAGGTCCTATATGGAAGAACTTGAAATAGATAAAATTTTCCTTTTACTCTTTTTTAACAAACTAAATCTTTCACTTCAACTGAGCTGAACTTTACCCTCTTTCTCTCAACCTGGACTCAGACAAAACAAAGGCAATTTACCGGTTGAAGAGCCAGGACTTCTCTTATTGGGACTACGTCAATCGGCACAAAAGAGCTGCAGACACACAGGATCAATCACTGACCATCGAGTTGGCGCGGTTGCTGCCATTCGCCCCGCCACTCTTGTCCCTCCATCACATTTCTTCACCGGCGGCCGATTATTTTTTCAACGCGACACAATAAATCAGTTTTCTGTGCGTTAATCAAGTTATGCGGCGCGCGCGCAGACGGCGGCGCGAGGAGAACGCTTCTGTCGTCGGCGCACGTCGCCAGCGCCGAGCCCGCCCCGGCCCGCCCACCGCCCAATCGCGAGAGCTTTTATTCCCACAGCACTTCACCCGCTTTATTTATTTTCATCTGAATTATGTACTGCACTGTTTGTTGGTTCGACTTTACCTGAACCGGTAGACGAATGTTATCGACGATGTACGTTTTGATTTAACTCTAAACTTATGTACCTATTCAAGCCCACTCGGCCTGTGAAAGTATCCAGAGCCGTTTGTTGAGTCCAAGTTATATTTAAAATCAAGACAACACTGTACCGATGCATATTGGTCATATTTTAGCGTGTTAACTACCTGCAGACAACATTAATTATGCAGACAAAGTAAAATAATAGGTATGTTTTTTTACTTTACTTTACGCTTCTAAAAACATACAAATTGTACGATAAACAAGTTTTTACGAAAACTGAGCTACTATATGTATAGCTGCTAAGTGCTGATATGGCACCAAAAACTATCAGAATACCGACATAAGGATATATTTGATGAACTAATGGTAAAACAAAGAAAATATAGACTGCAATAAAACTTTTCTTTCCACCGTCAAAATTAAGCATGCACCTAAATAGGCTAGGAGGTTAATTTTCAAACAAACGAGGTTCCTACTCCAACCTCCAGGAAAAAAAACAAACGGCTAATTTCATCTATTAGTGTTCCATAGACAGAAACATCACAATGCAAGCCGTATCGAACAATTCTGCTTTCTGGATTATGAGCAACCATCTATCGACAGCAGTCCAGAGGTCAATCGAGATCCCGAATACGGGCAAGCGACCCAATTAATGCGGCTTTTTTTTCACAATTTATAAATCAAGTAGAAACTCCTTCTGCGGTTAATTTCTTTACGGAAAAAACATGAAGGAATCTTTATTCTTTGTTAAATAGTATTCAACACATAGCTTCCGAAATAATTTTCTCCTAGAAGATAGTGAAGACCACATCCAAATCCGTTGTGCGATTCAGAAACACAGCGCGGCCACACAGACACGGTATAGTACATTTTGATTTATATGTTGAAGAAGAAGCAAAGGTAAGTTACTCGTATGATGGCACTAAACAGCCTAATATAAAAAAATTGAAAATACATATATTTTTGAATTTAGAACACAAATAAATTGTTGTTCATAAAATTAAATATTTGTTTTAAATAATCATGTTTATCTTTGATACTTATTCTATTTATAAACACAATTTAAATACATACTCGAAAAATATTTACGCCGTAAAGACGCATATCTACTTCATATGACCCCACTCTATTTAAGTCGCAAGTTAATAAGTTTCTTTTGGGTTGGCTCGTTCCATCGTCGACCTCATCTCTGTTCTTCAGGACTAGATTGAGGTCAAGAGTAGGCCCATTTAATATTTAAAAAAATCTCTATGACGAGATTTACAAAAAAACAATCACCGCCGACTATAGTCATTGAACCCATTTGGACTTAGTTTAAGTATCTGTGGAAATTTTTATTTCTGTAGTCAAACCTTTGTATAGTTTTTTCTGTAAAATGTATTCCGTCTTTGTGATTCCTTATACATATAATACCTACTCGTAATTTAATAAACAACGCTTTCAAGGCTTATGTGTAATTATTATTGAAGAATATGCAGCTTTATTAGGTACAGTGGCTTTATGTGAAAAGATACACAATTACAAAGGTTGTTGCACTATTTAACATAAAACACATATTTAGGTACTTAAGCATTTGAACAAAATTAAATAAAATCTGTGCATTGCCTGCTCTTTTGCTCTTATAATCGAATGAGTCGTGAATTAATGTAAATGAATGATGAAGATACAAAGCAACATGGCTTGATATTAGTTAAGTACCTGAAAATGACAGAGGAAATGACATAACAGAATCTTCATTTTACCTAGCCCCTTCCTTTCCTAGCTCCTAAGCAGCTTCCCTAGACTTTGCATCAAATCTTTCGTCTAATACAATAATTTTCTCTTTGATTTACAATCCAAATTCTGCGAACAAAATACACTAACTTCTTACTAACAAACGTAGTTTACACAATCCCCAATGCATTCTCAGCTCTAGTAGCTAGTCTTTAGTTTTTCTGGCAAGCAATCTCTCAACGCATAAGTGTGTAAGTGTGAATTGTGTTTATCTGGGTGAGATCGTTGATCAATCCGTGCAGTAAACAGAGTGCCACTTCAGTGCAGCTACTGATTCACAGGTACGAATGCTAACAGTAAACAATATAATGTATTGCTTTTAGGTACCCAATAACTAGTATTATATACGTATCTATGCATATAAGTATCACTCACCTCTTTTCTTGAAAATGTTGTGCGAAAATAAGTTGTGTGAACTATTGAAACTTAATCATTTATTCAAAGTGTTTTGAGAATCAGCACTACTAGAAAATCTAAAACTCGCAAATCGCCCTTTCACCACTTCCTAGTGTGTTATCTGGCTGAAGAAATGGCGGAGTGAACGCTCCACCAACACACGCCACTGTAGTAGGAACTAAGAAGACGCCTAGTAGAGAAGTGAAGTGGCACACTTCACCGACCCCAAATACAATAAATGCATAGGAGCAGAAGTTGATTAGTTCCTATCGAAAACACCCTAAAGTACTTTTTTGCCAAATAATAATTCATCCGATTTCTAAAAAAAGTGCAAATAACATTAATTTCGGAAGTCGGTGATTTTTGTCAGTATAATTGATTATTTGCCACCGACTTCTGAAATTAAGGGTATTTTGCTTTTTCCCAAACATTTTTGTACATCACCAAGTATTGATATCATAACATCATCAACATAGGTGTAGTTGAATTAGTAGATTACATACGTATTATGGAAGCCACCTCCGTCAACGTGGTTCAGGAATTATCGCTGAAAACACCGACAAAAAAATACATGCATTGACAACCTCTTCGTTTTGGAACTCGGTTAAAAAGGAAAAAAAGGTATAATTTATAACAGAATTATAATTATGATGCGATTATTTAGTATAGAATTTTAAAAAATCACCTAACTGTCCCACGCAGTTCGTATTAGTTGCAGGAACGATAAACAATACACGGATAGGCAAAATAGACAAAAATCCATTTTCAAAAGCAGAAGTTGGGTTTAAAGAAATTATGCATTAAAATCACCACAAGGAGACCATAGATGAAACAAACATTCGATTGTCTTCTTAAATATTAATTGGTCAAGTTAAATAATACTGAAAAAAAATCTTCAACAGTAGTCCACTCACTACAATACCTTCACACATAGTGCAGTCTTATGAGGGGTTTCATCACGGAATGAGAGATAGTAAACTGTAAACTCGTATACACCTTCATTTTGGTGTTCTAAAAGTGGTCTCAAAAGTCTCACAAAATCTCGTGTCTGCGTCATAAGTTATTCAAGGTCACAAAAAATAAGTACTTTAAATAAATTAATATAAAATTAGGATATACAATATTAAATTTATTTCATCTAATGAGTTTTTAATTACACAAAGTAGGTAAGTATTATTCAAAATGTTATTAAATACAATGAATTAACTAATAAATAATACAAATTATTAAATTTATTAGTATAAATAATACAAATTATTAAATTTAATGCAATAGCCCCTCAAATCAAAATTTTAGAAAAAAGTTCCCTGCACCTCCTAGGTTCCCCTATTTTAGAAGAAAGTTTTTCATCTTTCATCGATCACAAAATCAATCATTTTAATGATATTTCGGATAGACTCTGCAAAATTAATTTACATTCGGCATTCACCCTGATCAGATATTGCTGTTTTGGTCCAAATTTTATGTATTTTCTCCGTTGTTCTTCTCTTTGGAAGAAACCACAACTTTTGGACAAAATTGACCAAATTATTCGCAACACATTAACATCCATTCTTAATGTGGCCCTGGACGACCGAGCGTGGCTGCAAGCCACCCTACCAATTCGTTTTGGTGGCCTCGGCGTCCGCAAAATTTCTAGTATAAGCTTACCGGCGTTCCTGTCCTCTGTCCACAGCACTGAAAAGCTAACCAGGAAAATTTTAGCTCTCTCCCTGGTTGACTCGGAAGTGCCGTGCTTGACCGACGCAGAGGTCGCCTGGAAAGTGACTTGCCCGGATACGGATCGGCCCGAGAACCCGTTTTCCCAGAGACAGTGGGATGAGCCGCTCTGCAGGTTGGTACGGAATAAACTTATTAATACGTCTACCAATACTGCTGAGCGTGCCCGCCTATTGGCTGTGGGTGAGTGGGAGTCGGGCCTCTGGCTTCAGGCACTACCGTCACCTAATATAGGCACTATGTTAGGTGACACAACCTTCCGGCTCGCTACGAGTTTGCGATTGGGCGCTCCTTGTGGGGCGCCACATCGCTGTCAATGTGGTGAAGCAGTCGACTGCCTCGGACACCATGGCCTTTCATGCAGTAAGAGTGCAGGTCGGATTGCGCGGCACGCTAGCATTAATGATCTCATCCGTCGTGCTCTTGCCACCGCCGGGGTGCCAGCTGTCTTAGAACCCAATGGCTTGGCACGCGTCGATGGGAAGAGACCAGATGGTATGACCATAATGCCATGGAAGTTGGGTAGGCCTTTGGTGTGGGACGTAACTTGCGTCGACACCCTTGCGCCATCCCATCTTCCTAGCACAGTGGGCTGCGCTGGGGCGGCTGCTGCAGGTGCTGAAAACCTCAAACGGCGCAAATACTAAACAATAATACAATAATTTAATTGGTAGTTATGTGTTTGAGCCGTTTGGGGTTGAAACACTAGGGCCATGGGGTCCGAGTGCCCACCTAGTTTTTCGGGAAATCGGCAAGCGGTTAGTCGACTCTTCACGTGACCAGAGGGCGGGCCAATTTTTTGGCCAAAGAATCAGCATTGCCATCCAACGTGGTAATGCTGCCAGCCTTCTGGGCACTTTTCCTGTTGACAGCGATGCGGACGAATTTTTGGATGCCCTGTAACCCTTTTATACCTGTACATATTTATTTCTATTATAGTTTTGTAGTTTGTAAATAATTAATATTTTGATTAAAAAATTTAGTTTCCCTTTATTCATATCTATACATATATTACATAAATATATATATTACATATTTCAATCTCAAAAAAAAACATATAAAAATATAAAAAATAGTAGCCCACCGGTATCGGGAACAGACTCCAAGCTACCAGCGGTCAGACTTCCAGGAGTACCGCTTTCTGAATCAAGCCCTTGATTCAGCTGCCTAACGACAGCTCCTCAGGTATTGGTAGAGGCTCTCTTGGAGCCAAGTCAAGATACTTGATTTGCTTATCTTCTTCGGTTCTCGCCATGCGGAACCGTTATGTCAATAATCATTGCGCGCCGCTCTGATTGGTGGTGGATCAGGCTTATTGGCTACAATAGTCCTGTCAGTGATGATGGATTGATCCCAGTACAATGTGATATTGCCTTTTTCGAGAACTGGGTACCTATAGTACGGAACTTCCGATTCCACAAGGTTATATTTTAGAGCAAGTTGCAAATTATTTATTGTTAATGATAGGTATTATTCACTGAGATTAACGGTTGACCTTGCATTACAGTGAGTAGGTATGGCTTAGCGCTGCAAGCTCTCTGTCCTCTATCTCAAAAACGTTTGGGCGTATGCAAATTTTTTCGCAAATTTTATGCTCTACAATTTTTAAAATTAATGTTAACATCATTGGAGCTATAAAAACCGAGATAATCGCGCAAAACTGATTTTTGTGACCTTTGACCTTGGACAACTTGACTTGACGCAGACACAAGATTTTATGAGACTTTTTAGACAACTTTTAGACAGCCAAAATGAAGGTGTATAGAGTTTACAGCTTATTATCTCTCATTCCGAGGTCCTTTTTTTGCTAAGTGACTGCACTAACAGCATTTACTGCAATTTACAAAGACCAAGTAAAATACATTAAAAGAAGAAAGATATTTTCCAAAGAAGAAATCTAGTTAAAAATGAATTTATAAATTACTTCTGTCCAGCTACGATCGCTACGCGCTGCTACGATTTCTCGTAGCAAATATTTTAACTGCTTTATGAAATACAGATCAGAGAATCCAAGAACAGTTACTAGAAACTGCAACCGATACACATCAAGACAAACAGTACCTACTTACAATCATTTTGTAGCATTCAGTGACTTGGAACCGCATACGGGTTGCTCGGTAATTTTAATTCTGACAGCAACCCAACCACAACCTTATAAGTAGTAATGAAAACAAAGATCTTTGTGATTTTGGCTGTGTTGACACACGGCGCATCCAGATGTAACATGATATCCTGTGTATTAGATTAGGTCTGAAAAGAAACCAAGTATTTACCATTTGAATACTTATATAAATATTTTACCGAATATCATTTTAATCGGAAAGGAAAACTTTAAATTAACTTGTATCACCCATATTTTGTCCACGTCCCTACCTGTGTTTTCTGATAATACGATTGGAATGTGGGATTCCGTAAAAAAATCTAGTAACACTGGTTGGCACGTCCAAGAAAACAATAATTCATTAAAAAAAAATGAAAACCCTGTGTAGATTTTTAAAACGACAAGAATGATTGACATACAATTTAATATAAGCAGTTATGATACATCCAGAACATCGACCATTTAAAAAAAGAACCATGTAACTGTCGAATATTATAAAAATATTTCACGGACCTAATTTATTTTTATTATCACATTATTTTTTATTCGGAACAATCCTGTCGAATGATATCCGAACGAAACATAACAACATAATAATTCATAATATTTTATACTATTATCTGTAACATTAGATATTCTGTTCATATTTTCAGTCCGGAGAAAAGCTTTTTTAAACTGTAGGCGTGACTTACGTATTCTCCTCTCATTCTAACTTGCGTCAAGATAGGAAGTGTGAAAGTGATGGGCCTATAATAGGTGGAGTTTCGCCGTGCACAAAGATCATCCCACGCATGCTACAAAACAGTTCGGTTAAAAAATAAAACAAATCACCAGTTAATAGGTTGTTTAATGTACCAGTCTATTTGCGTATTGAATGCAAAGAATTAATGTGTGGTGCCGCAACGGGTCATTTGTCAAGATGTACCGAGCCTAGTCGTTGAACTTACGAGTTGCGTGCGTATGCGCCTCAGTCTAGGTCGTTGAGACGCGTATTCTTGGAGACAATGAATAGAATAGAATAGAATTTCGAATAATGATCCTACATGAACCTTAAGAAATATTAATTGGTATATCTGAAAACTGTTTATACCTTTTGTATTTTTTCCTTTTACATATTACTCATTCTGCTATCATTTGAGGCGCCAGTTTCTTATTTTTGGTAGATACCGAATTCTGAATTTCAAGAATGAATATATTTTTTTAAGATTTTTTAATTTTATGCCTCTTTAGACCTAAGTACGTAGGTAAGTATTAGCTATCAAGACACTTTATACAAACTCAAAACCCTTTTAAAAAGAAATAATATAAATATTAAGTTAAAGTACTAAGAAATAATATAAATACAAAGTTAAAATTAAAAAAATACTTCAAATTTTCAAAATTAGAAGTTTTTTTTTTATATATTTATTTTATTTATTTGGTACACCAACAGCAGTACGTTCTAAGAATTAATGTGAAACAATAAAAATAACATAAAAGTGATGGTATGTATGCCTATCCTATCACAATGTTTTCTCATTTAACCCAAAGGTTGACTGATAGAGAATGCCTTGTGGTATTAAATCCATTGTAATCTATGTACCACTATTGTACCTACTTGAAGTTTAAATAAGTAAATAAATAAAGCATTCGAACACACAAAGAACAAGTTGGGGTAAAATAATATGCGCCACATCTACGCAAAACAGCCAACTTTTTTCCTAAAATATCCTAATTTCTACAACTTCAAAATCTTAAAACACTTACTCTACAAAATCATGTCAAAACAAAGTGCTCGCATCTATGCAGTGAAAAATCCCTCGCAAGCTCACTGCGCTGGTTTTATTTAAGTTTAGTGCACAGGCGACGACAGCGCTAACGACGCCGCTCTTCCTGCAAGCGTTTGTCTGTCAGCGGCCACTCGCGCGCCGGATGCACGGGCAGAAAAACGGCTGAGTAGTAACAGTACGTGCTGTTGGAAAGTTGGGACATGGATGGGGATGCGGATTTTTGATGAAATTTTGGTAAAATAATCAGTATTATCAAGTACTAGCGGCTCGTCCCGACTTTGCACGGGTCCCTATGTAACTCAGGGTGACTAGTAGCTTTCCAAAGGTGAAAGAATTTTTGTAATCGGCACAGTAGTTTTTGAGTTTATTCATTACAAACATACACACACACAAAAATTCAAATTTTTCCTCTTTATAATATTAGTGTAGACTACTAGACCTACGCGCATCGAGATTCGGTCAAACCAATTCGGACTAATTGCGGACGTAGCTCTGGACACCAGACTTTGACTGATGTGCAATGAAGTATCTGTCAGTGTTCGATTTCCACAGCCGGTTCTCTGTAGTGCCTAGGTAAATGATTGCCTACTTTGCCAGCATTTTTACTAGCTACTTCCTGCAAAAATCATCATCTTAGGTAGTTACAAGAGTTCCAACAAAAATTATGATTAATTGAGCCTTAAGCCCACGCTTATCCTATAAGTACAATACTTATTAGGCATAAATTAATAGTAATTGGTGACTATTGGAAATAACAGTGGTGGTTATGAGAAAACGGACTGGTTAGCTAAACACTACCTTTGTTCTTAGATATGATGGGACTATAAATCTCCGCCGCTGTTTCTCCTACCTAAGCTTTTATAAATTGGATCTAAGTTCGTGAAAAACTCAAGATCTTTATAAAACATTTCTCGAAACAATGAAAATCTTAATAGAAAGAGGAACTGACAACCTGAAGAAGACAGTGCCAACAGAGCTATTTCGCGAGGTGAAAGAGCGATGTTGTGGTAGGTACAGACGCCAGCACATCAAGCTACTACAATCTGTCAAATTTGTTTAATAGATTTTCAACTTTATCACTAAAGCATTAGGTTCAAGATTGGTTGGGAAAATCTGACTGTTTCGGGTAGGTTGACCTGCTGGCCTCTTAACAACTTAGAAGTTGCCTTTATTCAGCAGTAGCATGTGAGAGGCTGGCATTTAAAATTGGCCTGCGTTGCGCGGGCTATATTTAACCACAGCAGAAAGAAACGAAAGACAAAATGTCAGATTTTAGAGAGATGCCTACAGTGACATGTCAAAATTATAGAAAAATAACGTTACTTTGAATCTATTTTTCAAAGATGTAGAAGTGGTTGTTACGCTACGCGCAAATGTATCCAAATCATGGTGACCCTATTGTAACAAAACTTTCTCTGTAAACACGAAACAGTAGCGTTTGTTTACTGGAAGAGATCGTAAACTGGCGTGAGTGTGAGCAGCTAATTTTGTATTCAAACAGCATCTACAAAAGAAAAATTCTCAGAAATAATATTTGGAGGAAATTAATTAACGTAAAATGCTAAAGGAATAATGTAAAATAAATTAATAAAAGAATATTCACTTACCAGGAAGTGCCAGATTTTCAGGATAGATTTACGATACATAGGTACCTACACCATGACTTTTTAGTCTTCTTTACGTGTCAAAGGGTAGAACATACCTACTCAGCGCACGAGTCGAGTAGAACATCGCTCACAACAGGCTGTTTCAACCACGTCATGCGTCATTCTTAATAATGAATAAAAATTTTATTTTAAAATTATTCAAATCTCTTACATGCCTATTTTTTATTTTATGAATGTTTAGTAGTCATTGGATACATGAAGTGGGCTGCCGTTGTAAGACTAAAAAGTCACGGTGTATATAAGTAGGTAACCCCGTTTTTGCAAATCTAAAGTAAGTAGGCACTTAGTTAACAATTTTTTGAACTGAGAACTTCTTTAGCGGCTTTGTGCACTTTTTTTGTGATGGGTAAAAATGTTAAACTCGCGTCAGGACACGTGACCTATCGAAAATTCGTAAGACGGAGGTAGAGTAGTCAAAAACGCACAACTTTAATATTCAAGTTTTCACTCACGGAGTGCAACCAAGTGCAAGATTAGAAAGTCCTCTAATACTTGCATCAACAAAGATAAAGAAAGAATGAATTAGATGCATAAATGTAGGTAGATAAACTAGAAGTAGAAAGTGCAGGTCCGCGAAATAGTGGACTTTTGCACTGATATGGAACAGCAGAGCTAGGGAAAAAGGAAGGCACGGCGGGTACGTACAACATTAACTTAAAAATGACTTACTTACTGAAATTAACAAGTTACTCTTCTAAAAAGTGCGGGCACGGGAGTGGTTGGAAAGAAGAAAAGTCGCACAACATCCGTCTCTGTATCACTTTAAATTACATACGCTTTAGTGCCTGGTTAAATGTAGGTAGGTAGATAAGTGTGATTAGAAGCTTTCGAAATACCTATATTTTTTCTCTCCTTGAAAAGATGACTAAATCCAGCCAAGTGAAATAAGTCCATGGGAAATACGTAACTACGAAATACGAAACTAAGTATACAAAATATACATGGAAGAACTAAAGCTGCTAAAAATCCTGCTCCTAATATGTTATCCCTAAGCCTCCAGTCTTTCCAAATGTAATTAGCTGAACACCAGTTATTCAAAGGACTTGCAGCGTGCGTTGCGGGTTGGATAAGCCATTTCAACTAGGCAAATTTGTTGCCCCCGAAAATACGAGCAAAATAACTAATATAAAACTACTTCGCTTTTTGTATTACATAAAAACATAACAATTTGACCGATATTCACTCCGTGGTCAAGGTGTTACTATTATTTTTATCATCGCAAAATATAGAGGGATGTCGTAAAACTATCGTCGCGGTTCAGGTGAACGGCCGGGCGGCGGGCGCATGCGCGTCGTTCGCAAGATGGCTCCCATATATCCGTCATCGGGGTGCCTGATGCGCGCCAAAATAAGATTATTGGAAATTTGACAGAGACGAGCGCGCACACTTTACGATCGACGCTAGACGGGGTTTATGAGAAAAGATCTGATGTCGATGACGCATGTAAGTGGTCCTTGGGTATTTCTGGACGCTGGAGTATTTTTATTAATTTCTGAGGGCATCTAGCTTGTGCCTTTTCCAGTCTGCCATGAACTTGTGTTGAAACTATGCCCAAGTCAGTTAATATAATTAATATTTTAAATATCAAAATGTTGTAATATGGCGTAGTCGAGGTAGCCCCGCTACGCGGAGCTCCTATTTCTGTTTGTCTGGAGTCGGGGTGCCCCAAGTCCCAACTCGCTTCGCTCGCTCTTGTATCCTAAGATTTTCTTGTTTTATTAATTATCTACTCCGTAGGTACCTATGCCAAATTGCCAACACCGTTTTCTGCTTTTTTTTCCAAAGTCAACGCCAGCAGCAATTTCAACAAAAGGCGCTGACAGCTAATTTGTAAAAAGTAAGGTACTTCTAGGTTTGCCTAAAAATACATCCGTCAAAGGCAGAAATTGGAACCAATCTATTTTTGGGTTTGCCAAAAGGCGGTCGTCAAACCTGGGATAGATAAACCAATCAATCCGCGAAGAGGGTAGGTACATATCGATCTTTGACTATAACAGTTATGTACGGAGAAATAGATAAAGAAAACAAACGGAAGTTTGCTAAGCATTCTCTGCCCGTCCCCATTTTTAACCGAGTTCAAAAAAAGTAGAAGGTTCTCAATTCGGTTTTTTTTTATGTTTGCTTCCTCATAACCCCTTTATTTATGAACCGATTTGAAAAAAATCTTTTTGTGAAAGGATTGGTCTTCCCGATTGGTCCCACAGAAATTTCATCAAAATTGGTTGAGTAATTTGTTTTATTTTTCCTACGGGCATAGACCACCCACCCCCCTTCTCCTTTCGCTTTCCTTGATGTTTTGTGTGACGTGCATACCTAATCATTCTTGAAGAAACCGCCAAAAGGATCGGCTCACCTTTTTAGCTTCGATCTAGCGCTGCTGTCAAGGCTCCACTCCAGTCACACAATACCTACAAAGTACGTAGAAATTATGCACAGCTGTGTGTGACATCTCATAGCGAAGAGGCCTGTGTCCCGGCAGTGGGCACTTTATAGGGTAATATGGTATGCTAGTACGAGGTACAATGTGACACACAACTGACACAACGGACACTGGGCTGGCAGTCTCGACATAGATACCGACACTTTCGCAAACTTTCGATCGCTTAATAATAACAGAAAAAATCGTTTGTGTAGTGTATCTATTTAATAGATATGGCAACACTGTCTCACGGCCACAAGCAGTCGGGTAGCTGTCACGGAGGACAACTGTCAGTCACCACGAATGGCGGAGAGTTGGTAGGTGAAGCGTACCCTGGACTGGTTGGTAATGGTTGGTGTGAGCCTGTGATATAAGTAGTAAATTGTGTTATCAACCTATTAGCTCGGTTACAAGTGAATACTACAAGTGGCGACGAGGATAAAGGTCAGAAATTCAAATAATTATACTTAGTGGAAGTTCACAAGTAGTCGAAAATGAAAAAAAAATGTTGTAAGTACAGATAGCGGACTATGCTGAAACATAATTCATGTAAATTATTATATACCTGTATTAAGTATTTCAAGCTGAAGGAACAATTCTGTTCTGTTTTATCATGCATTGTACCTAATTGTTGCATTGTAAACTATGGGTTGCATTGGAACTATTGGAAGAGATAGATGAGATAGATCCCACAGTACAAAGGTAATGAATTCATAATACAACGCATGCATGGCGTTTTTATCATCTTGATAAAACTAATTTGATATGCAATATAATAAAGAACCTACACAGGTAAATATGTCAACATGTTACATGAGTAAGTCTACATTCATCAAGTTATTATTGAACTTAATTAATTAAGCATACTTATCTGCACATCAAATAAGATAATAGGTAGGCCCTTAATCACTAGAATAAGGGCAAGTTGATGATTTATAATTTGTATTCATAGACATTAAATTATTAGATACAGGATCTAAAATATTTCTATATGAAATGGTTTTGAATTTCACTTCACCGTTATTACCAGATAGATGGCAACAGTGTTGAACTACAATTGCTTGTGAACATGTTGAACAACTAGTAAGTATTTGTATAACAATCATCAAGTGCTTCGCTTTAACAAGACCAGTCCAAAATAAGTCATATTTACTTTTAAAATATAATTTCTACTAGTTCCTTTAATCAGTTGTAATAACTTGGACTGTATGAATTATTGGTAGCCTAGTTATTGTTTTGTTGGTATGATTATATTATTTGACAATTCACTTCAGACAGTGTCTATCCAACTAAGAAATTACAGACATTGCTGTAAAATAAGCTGAGTGGTTTGATTGAATTTATTTTGTGTAGTCATTAGGAGTACAATCGAAATTTAGTTTTAGTTTAAATGTTGGTGGTTATTTGTAACCATACAAAAGTAAAAAAAAAAAAGAAGGGAAAAGTAAAGTAGTGACTTCATGTCCTACAAAATACCTAAAAAAAAAAAAAAAGTAGTACTAAAGTAAGTAGTTAGTTAGCTACTAAGACTTTGTGAGTCTAATCTTCTTCTTAGCATGTTGATGGTAATCTAAATTGTGTCAGCCAGGACTGAGCTACTAGTTTGGCGTTTCAGTAGCGTCCATCGGTTCCTGTAGTGAACAAACAACCAGATACAATATTAAGTGCCCCATCGTTTGTAGAACAGCACCACATTTACTATGAATCTCCACCTGAGCAAGTTTTCCTTGCTGCAACCAATCTGGGTCCGGACACTATTCAAAGACTGCCAGGTCAGCTATGGCAACTCATGTTCAGGTGGGAGATTTTCAGTAGACGGAATGAATGGGTTAGGTAAGGATGCACTACCTCGCCACAGCTTAGTCTTTCTGTGGACTGCTCGCCAGTGAGTGGGGTGACACACTAAAGAGTTGTCTAGTAATAGAGGAGTATGGAAGAAGAAGACATGCTGCACCGACCCCAAATAAATTGGGATAAGGGCAGAAGATACATATTGATGATACACATTGGTCACAAGCATGGCTGCTTGGTGTGGGGTCCTGGTTTCGATTCTCAGGTTAAGAAGAGCCTTGTTGGGTTTATTCATTGGGAATTTCTCGGTAGCAGCCAAGGAGTCTGGATTTATGCACAGTTGAGGGAACTAGGCTTGCCCGTGTTGCACGAGATTTGAATATGGCTGGCTAATGTGGATGTGCTATTGTGTGCAACTCTGTCTGGTGCTTGTGGTATTGCAGGTTTGATGTCATGTTGTGTTATGTGATGTAGATACTATGCAAGAATAATAAGTGTGCGATAAATGGGTGCAATGTAAAGTGGACATTAAAAATTATAATACCAGCCTGTTACTGTTTCACTGATGGGCAAGAGTCTCTTTTCATACAGAAAATAAGTGCTTAAATAATATCAAAGATACCTGAGTACTGTTTGACAAAATTGCAATTTTTAATTGGATTAATAAGTTGGACTAAGTGAAGAGGCCTGTTAATTAATGAATAAATTAATATGGTTATACAGGTCACTAAGTTACAAGTATGTACTATGTAACTTTAATGTGGAGCTAATGTATATGTACTATATTATTACACAAATTAAAGGTAAATAATTAGTTAATTTAACAAAATATAGGTAAACTGCCTCCGTGGTCGAGTGGTTTAGGCGTTTGCCTTGTGACCCGGTGGTCGTGGGTTCGATTCCTACGGGAAGCATACTTTGTGAAGTTGTTTCCAGTTTGGTTAGGACATTGCAGGCTTGAATCACCTGATTGTCTGATAAAAAGATGATTCCGTGCCTCGGAAAGCACGTTAAGCCGTTGGTCCCGGCTGTCATTGGTTGATCTTTGGCAGTCGTTACGGATAGTCAGAAGCCAGTAAATCTGACTCCAGTCTTGCCATGAAATACCGTGTTACCCAGTTAATGGGTTGTGGAGGTCTGGTAGGCAGCCGCTCTGCGTAAAATACTGGTATTCAGCTAAATCCGGCATGACTGGAAGCCGACCCCAATACAGTTGGGAAAAGGCTAGGCAGATGATGATGATAGGTAAACTTAAAATATAATAAGTAGCAACAACACATATGTATGTATCTCATTAATGTTAAATTTAATCAGAGTGGTGATGGCCTAGCCCGACTTAGGTTGTGGGTTCGAAACCAGGCAGGCATTTTGTGTTGACACTCACCACCTAGCCCGACTTAGGTCGTGGGTTCGAAACCAGGCAGGCAATTTGTGTTGACACTCATCACCAATAGGTACTCTGAAATGGTGAAGGAAAACATCATGAGGAAACCGGCATGTCCGAAAACCAATATTTCGAAGACATGTGACATCTACCACGCACTGTTTTCGCGTGGTAGGATATGGGCTCCATTAAGTTGGAAGCTATGGGCTCCATTAAATTGGAAGCAATGGGCTCCATTAAGTTGGAAGCAATGGGCTCCATTCAGTTGGAAGCTATGGGCTCCATTAAATTGGAAGCAATGGGCTCCACTAAGTTGGAAGCAATGGGCTCCATTAAGTTGGAAGCTATGGGCTCCATAGCTAGCATAGGGGTTCCGGTTCCGGTTGTCAAAGTAGCAACAGTGTCGTAAAAGTGCTCCTGAGTTGTATTTAAAATAATAGTGAAAAAACATCGATAGACCTCAGAAGTACAGTGAAATATCAACAACAAGTCACAACGCAATTGAATTTCGTCACAATTACGCGCAAACAGAGAAGCCAAGTGAATAACATCACGAAATAGTGCCGGCATAACAGTTGGAGGTTAGAAAAAGTCATAGACATCATAGACGAAACCGACGTCAACTTGACAGTCGTGCCAAATTATCACGTCTCGTTTCACACAGAGCTACCAACCAACGGTTTAGAACCGAGGTTTTTGGGACAAGTACAAAAGTTACGTTTCGTTTAACGATGAACACCAAGCTGTCAGATGAAATGTCACTGCTATTTGAAAAAATGAAAGAAGAGTTAAAGAAACAGACGATGGCAATAACAGAGAATATAACTACTGTAATCCTCAAGAAAGTTGATGAGAAGATTGAACCACTTATGAAAGAGAACGAGAAATTAAAACTGCAAGTAGACCAACTAAGCAACAAAATAGAACACCTTGAACTTAGCAGTAGAAGAAACAATATCGTAATCCATGGAGTTCCCGAACCAGTCAATGAAGGGGAGGCAGACTTGATGTCCGTAACCATAAAAACAATTACAGACCTCGACGTATCATTGGAACATAGCGAAATCAACAGAATCCAACGCCTTGGAAAGAATGTAAACAAAGATAAGGCTAGACCCATTCTTGTCTCAACAACAACACTTCAAAAGAAAATACAAATACTGAGAAACAAAAAGAAAATGAAGCCAAGCACGTATATCACACATGACTATTCCAAGAAAACGTTATCTGAAAGGAAAACCAACAAAGATAACCAAAAGGAAAAAAGAAAGAGAGCTGATTCCGAAACGCCAAGCCCCAAGCCCTTTCGCGAAAGTAACTCCGTGGCAAAAATCAAAAAGACGGATGCATTCCAACTCATGCGAGGAAGAACAAACTCTCTCTCCGGATCACATACAAGCAAAAACTAGTAAAAACAAAGGGCCGGAAACCAAATCAACAAAAATAAACCAACACCAGACACAAAACAAAAGAAATCTCCCACCACGGCCGGTCACCGAGGGAGATCAAGACCAACACCCTCTAGCAAAACTTGAAGAATACTTGTATATTGCAACATTGAATACCAGAACACTTAGAACCCCAGAGTCCTTACAAGAATTAGAGCTAGCCCTAGAAAATATAAAATGGGATATCATAGGAATAAGCGAAATGAGAAGGGCCTGTGAAGCAATAGAAGAACGCTCAGGCTATATTCTTTATTCAAAAGGAGAGACAGGAGGTCAAAGAGGCGTCGGCTTCCTTATAAAAACTCACCTGAAAAAGCACGTAAAAGATTTTATTGGAGTGTCGGACAGAATAGTAATCCTGAATATTAATATACCCAGCTATAAAAAGACCTGGTCCATTATACAGATTTATGCACCAACTGAACAGGCAATTAAACTAGAACTTCAAGCATTCTATGACAAACTGTCAGAAGTACTAACAACATTTTCAAGCAACTATATTGTTCTAATGGGAGACTTCAACGCACAAGTTGGAGTAAAGCAGAGTCTTGAGGAACGAATAATCGGACACTTTGGACATGGGAAAAGAAGCGTAAATGGCCAGAAACTCATAGATCTTTTACTGGAACAAAATTTGTATCTCTTAAACAGCTTATTCAAAAAGAACAAGAACAACAAATGGACTTGGAGGTCCCCAGACGGCAACCATAGAAACGAAATAGACTACATTATTAGTAATAACCCAAAATCATTTGCGGATACATCAGTCTTACATAAATTAAACTTTAATACGGACCACCGCTTAGTTAGAAGCTCTCTAAAATTAAAACCCCCAAAAATACCCAGAAAACATTTATCAAACATGAAGAATTTATCAAACATCCACCATCAAGAAAACTACAAAGAAATTTCTCAATCCCTGGCAGGAAATCAGTTAGAGTTAACAAATGAAGACAAAGGAATTGAAGTAAACTACAACATGTTAGAGAAACAACTAAAAATTCACACTGCAAATAAACCCAGAAAACATAAATATGAATTAAGCCAGAAAACACTACATCTAATCGAAGAACGAAAGTTTCTCTTATCAGGACCCTTTAAAAAGAGTAATATCAAGCAAATAACAGAAATTAGTAAGGACATAAAAGAGAACATCAGGAAAGATCGAAGACATCAAAGACTACATACTCTAGAAAGACATATAATTAAAACAGGAGGAGTACGCAAAGCTTGGAAAGAGTTAAGAGAAGTAAATAAGGAATGGATACCGAAGGTGAAAAGGAAAAATAACACTGTGACAAAAAGAGAAGACATAATCGAAACAGCAACACAATTTTATAGAGACTTATACGCAGACCATTGCCCCACGCTTCATTCAGCCAGCGGAAATACATCACAACTCCGCACAACAGAATTTGAACCCGAACCAGAAATACTACAGAGGGAGGTAGAAATGGCAATAAGTAGTCAAAAGATGGAAAAAGCACCAGGTCCTGATAAAATCTCCAATGAACTGCTGAAAGGATCCGCAGAAGAACTAGCCCCTATACTTACAAAATTATTCAACAGAATTATGTTTAACCAGTACATTCCTGCACAATGGGAAACTTCACACATCATTCTCCTTCACAAAAAAGGGCCGAAAGATGACATAAGTAACTACAGGCCTATAAGCCTTATGTCCAACTTGTACAAAATATTCTCGAAAGTTGTTCTTGAAAGAATAAGCCTGAAATTGGACGACAATCAACCAATAGAACAAGCCGGCTTTAGGAGGAAATTCTCAACAATGGATCACATACACGCAGTGAAACAGATAATGCAGAAATACAACGAGTACAATAAAACACTGTACATGGCGTTTATTGACTACAACAAAGCGTTTGATAGCATAAGTCATGAAGCGATATGGGAAAGTCTGGCTACACAAGGCATACCAGAAATATATATTGAACTAATCAAAACTATATACTCAAACACCAAAGCAAAAATACGGTTGGAAGAGACAGGCCCCGAGTTTAAAGTGAGGAGAGGCGTCAGACAAGGCGACCCAATGTCACCCAAATTATTCTCTGCAGTCCTGGAAAATATATTCCGGAAACTGGATTGGTCTCACCTGGGCCTCAACATCGATGGACAGAGACTGAATCACCTCAGATTCGCAGACGACATAGTTCTATTTGAGGAAAACCCAAGTCATCTTGAGGTCATGATCCAAGCTTTAAGCAAGGAAAGTGCCTTGGTGGGATTGTCCATAAACACAACAAAAACAAGACTGTTAACCAATTCGGAAAAAAAACCAATAGAGGTAGATTCAAAACCACTTGAGTATGTAGATGAATACACATATCTAGGTCAAATAATATCACCAAAAGATCAAACCAATAAGGAAGTTAACACAAGAATAGCAAGTGGTTGGAGAAAGTATTGGTCACTAAAAGAGATCATGAAATCCAGAGACTTAGGAATGGCTATAAAGCGAAAAGTTTTCACCATGTGCATACTACCCTGTTTAACATACGGATGTGAAACATGGGCACTGACGAAACAGCACAGAAACAAATTGCAATACTGCCAAAGAGCAATGGAACGGAGCATGTCAAATATAAGAAAAGCAGATCATGTAAGAAACAAACAAGTGAGAGCAAAAACTAAGCTACCGGACATCTTGACCAGGATTGACCAACAAAAATGGAGATGGACTGGCCACATGATGAGAGCAAATACGGAGAAATGGAGTAAAGTAGTAACCGACTGGTATCCAAGGGACAGTAAACGCAGCAAGGGGAAACAGAAAAGAAGATGGGAAGATGAGATTAAACAGACAGCGGGCCCCAATTGGAGGAGAGTGGCTCGTGACAGAAACCAGTGGAAGGAGCTAGAGGAGGCCTTTGCCAAAAGGCACACTGAATTGAGAGATATATTATAACAACTGGAAAAAGTAACAGAAATAATTCAGAATAAAGGGCTATTTATTATTATTTATTATTATGGGCTCCATTAAATTGGAAGCAATGGGCTCCATTAAGTTGGAAGCAATGGGCTCCATTAAGTTGGAAGCAATGGGCTCCATTAAGTTGGAAGCTATGGGCTTCATTAAATTGGGAGCGATGGGCATCCATTAAATTGGAAGTATTGGTTATCCATTAAATTGGACAAAGTGGGCATCCATTAAATTGGAAGCATTGGGCATCCATTCAATTGGAAGCACTGGACATCCATTAAATTGGACGAATTGAACAACCTTTAAATTGGACGAATTGAACAACCATTAAATTAGACGAATTGAGAAACCAGTAACAATGGAGCTTCTCGCCGGTTCTTCTCCATAAGATACGACTAACGCGAACCGTGCACCTTTTCTCGACGTTTTGTGGGTGGCCATGTGGGCCTATGTGAAACAAAATATTATGATTTTGGAGACTAGAGAAGAATTCAGATACGACAAACAATTAAGTAGACTAAATGTGGGAGTAGTGCACACAAACCTCAAGATTTGTCCGGCTACAGGGAAAAGTGTCACGATTGTTGGGAAACCTCAAAACTAACGGAAACTCGATCAAAACAAAAAGCTGTAGGAACTAACTAAATAGTAAACGACCACGTCAAGGAAACGCAGTTAAATTCTTTAGAAAAAGAGGAAGTATAATTAACGATGAAACGGAGGTAGAATGTGATGTTCAGGAGTGAAATGAAAGATGTTAATTGATTGGGGTTGTAAATTAAATTAGATATCTGACGAAGTTTTGAACTATTTGAAATGTAACAACGGAAGTTGTTGTAAAGAGGTTAAAGAACCGAATAAAACTTTTGTAGCCTACGGCAGTAAAACTCCTTGATTGTCGAAGGAAGTTTTGATATTTCTGTAAAGATAAATGGTAAAAAGGAACCTAGTATCGTACAATGTTTGAGAAACTTACTTAATAATAAGGACACAGTGTTACAATTAGGTGTGCTGAAATTGGGCACCAGTGTCAATCTTATCAAGCAACCTAAAGATAAAAACTCCTGGATCTTATGAACGGTACGCAAGTCATCGCTGATGCCAATCCAGTTGGGGTTGAAGCAGTACTAGTACAAACTGAACTGAACTGGTTCCAGAATTCTAGCAAACTAGTTGTAGTCCTTGGTTTCACCCACCGTTTCTCTTTCCGGCTCCTTAGGGTCGTTGCGTGATGTTGAGTGGCCTACGGCCTTCTTCAACAATTGTGCTATCAAATTTCATTTCAATATTTTATTGAAGATCATACATATGTAGGTAAACAAAAAGTACAGATCTCAAAAATAATAAAATGAATGTTATGTCTTGCTGTCAACGGCGTACAAAGTATAATAAAAACATTCGAAATTAATAACCAAAATGTAAACATGTGGTATGTATTGGTGGATCCAGAGACTAGCGCATTCATACAAACAAGCTCTTCAGCTTACAGTATTGGTATAGTTGGAAACTTCAGATGATGTACAAAGATATACCCAGATAGAGAAGGAAGATGCCTTTGCTCTTGTCTGGGCTATCGATCATTTAAACATCTTTATTTTGCAATTTGATTTGATTACCGATCACAAAATATTGGAGTTTTAGTTAAATTTCCTTATATAGTCTAAACCTTGTGCCGGGTTGATGACCGCTGACAATGGGAAGACAATTTGTAGCAAGGAATTTTAGACGTTTTGTAAAGAATGTAACATTCGACGGTGCTGTAATATTAATACGGTTACCTATTGGCCCAGACGAAGGAAAAGTTGAGCGACAAAATAGAGTTATATTAAAGCCAAAACACAAAGATGTTACAGTGAGATATTCGCAGAGAATTTTTCTGAATATCTCATGTTGTAAAAATTTGTTCGGTTACGGGGCAGAAACCATCAGAACTTTTTTTTTAGGAGATGTCATTGACTAATGAGGTTAGTAAAAATTTTATAATTAAGAAAAAGACAGAAATAGGAAAGGAATATAGAAATAGGAAGACGAATTCATACAGACCCAGAGGATAGAGTAGACGATAAAGTTTATAGAAAATACATGAAAAGGTTTCATAAACTATTAAGCAACTTCAATCCTACTCCACATTTAGTGGAGGCTATCGGAGGGGAGGTTCAAATAGGGTAACTGGGTAAACCCTCAGAAGGTAAAGCATTTTCATTAAAACAAATATAATAAGGAAGGGATGTAGTGTATCTATTTAATAGATATGGCAACACTGTCTCACGGCCACAAGCAGTCGGGTAGCTGTCACGGAGGACAACTGTCAGTCACCACGAATGGCGGAGAGTTGGTAGGTGAAGCGTACCCTGGACTGGTTGGTAATGGTTGGTGTGAGCCTGTGATATAAGTAGTAAATTGTGTTATCAACCTATTAGCTCGGTTACAAGTGAATACTACAGTTTGCAATAACGTTGCTTGCGAGAAACGCATCTTGGATGTTGAGACTTGCATTTCTCGCAAGCAACGTTATGTACGTTGTCGTCATTGATATATAAAAACCCAAGATGCACAGTCTCGAATAAAAGTAACGTTCGAAACTGTCACCAAACTTATAGTTATGCTGTACGCATATATTTTTGCAAATTCAACCTTACGCAAATTACATAAAAGTTTTAATTAAAAAAATAAACAGAACAAAAAACAATCGACTCCATTGAACAAGAACAGGGTCATTTTTATTATGCGACTAAAATAAGAAGGAGTCTAAAATGTATCGTTCTTACACTGAAAAAGCGGCTATTGAAATTTGCCGTATTATACTTTGATCGTTGAATTAAGTTTTTAGAAAAATAAATCAAAATCGCATATTTACTTCCTATATTCAGTCATAAAAACAACAAAAACTAATCAATAAACTCTTTTATTTACCGAAAATATGATATCCCATCCTTTTATAACCTTTTTGACGTAATATTTCTACAATTTGTCAGAGAACACTTCGCCATTTGTACCGAGTGCACCTAGACGCGAGTGACGCGAGACTATTTGAAATGAGCGCACTATTTAGAATGTTGCGCTCATTTCATGCGGACGGTTTTGAGACGTTGACTGTGCATCTTGGGTTTTTATATATCAATGGTTGTCGTCAAAACCGTCGAGTTTCAAGTTTTGAACTTTTATTACAATGTTTAACAACGCCATCTATATTTTATAGTACCAACAATTTTAAATACCGACATCTAGTGTTTATCATGAAAAACCTCTCATGACTAGTACTGCCATCTAGCTGAATAAACAGTCTATTTTGTGTAAAAAAAAGAAAGTGATAATTTAAACAATTTTTTTTTTATTACCAATATTAACATTATAAACTTTCTGCTAAATAAATAAATATTGTATTTGCACTATTCAATTCTGCAGACATAAGACAAACACATTATTTTTCGTGAATGGCAACAAAACTTGTTTTCGCGAGAAAACTTGTGAGTGATAGCATCATGAATTTTATTTTGATTACAAAATTGGAATGAAACTTGGTAATAAATAAGCCGAAAAATAGTGGATCGTCATCACTAGTTTATAGTGTTTAATGTGGTGTATTAAATATCCGCCTTCCAAGTGGAGCTGTTAAAGAAATTGCTTGCCATGGCGGGCCCGTCCGACGGCGATCCCGACGGATGGGTCGAGTTCTGCGAGCGTCAGGCCAAAGCCGCCGCTCAGGACTTCGCCAAGGCTTGCCTGCAGTATGTACAGACCGGTGCCAACGACCCCACGGCCCGGCAGCAACCTTCACACAAGGACCTGCTGAAGAAATTCGTTGAATGTTTTTCGGAACAATTCGAGTATGAAATCGGGAAACTGAAAGCTCTGCACAAGCTTCCTAACGGCACGCACACGGGACACGATGAGAGTGACTACTCAGAAGACACAGACTCGCCTAAAACGCAGCACAAGCCCTTTTTCCGAAGGTTATCTTTCAAAGGTCTGAGACGTGGAAAGGGGTTATTTCACAAGCAACATTCGGACGAGGTGGAGCTCTCTTCGAATCTGAACAAACACAACAAGACTAAATTAGCTAAAATAGTTGTAGAGTGTAGGAAGGAAGGGTTGGTGAATTATTTAACTCCTGAGAGCTTGGAGCAGCCCGGAGGTCCTCAGAAGTGGGAAAGATGCAGGCTAGCGTTAGTGAAGACCGTCGGGGGGTACATGCTGGAGTTCTACTCACCTCCAAAGGCTCAGAAACCTCGCAGTGGAGTATTCTGTTTCCTCATATCAGAGGCTCGGGAAACCACTGCGTTGGAGATGCCTGATCATGAAAATACTTTTGTATTGAAGGTAAATTCTTTTAGTTATTTGCTTTATAGTCTTCCATTCATAAAAATGTTTCCTAGATTTAATTTAAAAAGTTATAGCAAGAAACATGTTTTTATTAAACACTCTTCTCCTTCATCGTGTGGTTAGTGCCTAACCTGGTGTGGGAGTTTTTATGCCGCCCATGGGCCTCTGACTTGCATTACATGCTGTCAAGAAATGTCTATCAAAATGTAGCAATAATAGTGATAGGACTGAAATGCAAACTATTTAAATAGTATGATTCATAGACTTTTATGATTCTAGTATTGTAAGTAAGTAACATATTCATAAATTGTATTTTATGATTTTCCTGTCAGTTTGTACATTCATCCCTATCATAAGAATTTGTGTTAAAATAGAAATGAATGTATGCTGATGGTATCCCTTGCTCATAAGAAACAATAAGAATTCTATTGTCATGTCAGTCATATATAGTTGCTGCTTATTATCACAATCAATCTATGATAGAATTGTTTCCTCATTTTTGTTATTAAATGTACTTTCCATTTCATTAAATATCAAATCAGTGCAATTACCATTTGTTTTTGTCTCACTTGACCATAAATCAGTAAATATATTTAGAACTAAAAAAAAATAAAACATCATTCTATTTCTGTCAATTATTTGAAGATAACAGAGACAGAGCAATTTAGATATGTTTAGGATTAAACGCATTTACTGATTTGCAGTGCAACTAGGACTTCGTTTCCAGGGGTTGTGAATTTGAAAATCAATTAGTAAAAGTCATTTCTGTATGAGTCACGTAATTACTCTCTTTTTAATATTTTCCCACAGGTAGCTTACGGAACGAACTAGGAAAGTTCAAACACAAATAATTATTTGAAGTCATTTAACAAATTATTTCTCTGTGTGGGAATCAATGCGGAGACATGTAGCGCAAAAGTGAAGCACTCGGCCATTACACCAACTATGATATTATTTAAGATCTACTAGTACTTCTGTCAGCCTACATCGTCCTGGTGCTGGCCTTCTTAAAGAGCTGAGGATGATGAGATGATCAATTTTAGCACTCATACACAAAATACATGGAATTCCACATACAAGTATGGAACACATACTTGTATGTGGAAATGCAGACACAAGCCCTATAAACATACCATACATTGTCATGCCACTGCTGAGCAAAGGTTGCCCCCTAATTATTACATTAACAGAATAGAAAAAAACCTAATAACCCCACTCCCATTACAGGCAGACAACAACATGGAATACGTAATAGAAGCAGCAGATGTAGACGACATGAAGTCTTGGTTAGCTACCATCAAGTACTGCATGAGGTCGCCTCCGACGACGCAACCCCCGCCCGATGCACTACCGGGCATGCCGGAACCGGCGCCGCCCGACCTGCCTCCCAGGAGAGACTTGCCTGCCAGCTCTAGCAACATTGACTTAGCTACTGACACTCCTGATGATGCTGAATTAGGTAAGTTTTGCTTTTTAGGGTGCCGTCCTGAGATCACACAGCTATTTTACTTGGGAGACTATCAGCACTATATTCTGAGGATTTTATCGTGTTTTCTGTGAGTCACTAAACAATGATGAAATTATGATAAAATAATTAGGGGTTGAACTTCCCAAACATACATAATATGATGCAAAGGATGATGATTGACCTTGACGAGATGCTTCTTTATTCGGATTCTGATTCAGATTTTTGCAAATATCTTATTGACTTACCTTATCGTTACTCTGATATCAATCCTTACAGAATGTTTATGTACTATGCTATATTTTCTGCAATCACATGTAGTGATAAGTATTCTATAAAGTTCACTTTAAGCCTCACACACTTCTTTGAACGGTTCAAATGTCGAGCCTATGTTTAGTGACTTCTGCAGGAAAAAAAAAAACAGCTGACCGCCTCTCAAACACATAGTTGAACAACTGATGAGCTAGTACTGACTGCATTTATTTACACTATCGGTCAAAAGAATCGACTCATTCACCTATTCATCTCGCCATAAGCAATCAGTCTATTGTCTACAACGGACTGTGACACTATAGTTATGTTTTATTTCGCGTAGTGCATACTGCGGAGAAGGAAGGTCGGCCTCCTGAACAAATTTTTCACCAGTGACTGGTGTAGAAGTAGTAGTAATGTTAAGTACGTGAGCAGCATTCATCATAGTTCGACCTTAAAAAAACATTGTTTCTGTTTCGGCGATTTTATTAAGTCAAGCCACTTTCTTATCTTTCCTGATTCTTCTTTAACTACGTTAGTGCCGGTAGTTTCCCGACATTCTACCGTCAATTATTTCTGATACTAAACTGTACATCATATCTCTGGTCCCGAAACCCTGAGCCACTACTTCTTCATTCGTATCGATGGTACGTCATATCATATTACTTAGACTAGGTAGGTGGACACATTAACTGCGGAGTCAGTTGCGTTGTCTTTGTCCTCTAAATCGTATGCGTAATTTTAGACACTTAGCAAGTGGGCAATGTTTAGGAGCTGAGAGAGATTCTACTAATAAATCGTACACATTATTTTTTCATCCCCCAGGTTCAATAGCAGAAGAAGCATGCGAGTCATCGTCCCGAGTCTCCCTGGCCGAATGGCCATGGTTCCACGGCACGCTGGCGCGGGCGGCGGCGGCGGCTTGCGTGCTAGCGGGCGGCGCTTCTGGCCACGGATGCTACCTCGTGCGGCAGAGTGAGACGCGACGTGGGGAGTATGTGCTGACGTTTAATTTTCAGGTGAGGGTTTCTAGCATATTTTATGTAAGTAACAGGTCATCTCGGGCAAATGGTAAAGTCTGCATCATAGTGTTCTCCGACTTGGATGGTTTAATTAATGGTCATGCAAAGAGCTTTCTACTCTTTCCAATTTGAAAGCTTGCTTAAGTTAACTGTAATTTTCAGGTGAGGTATTTTTAACGGCAGGCAAGTTGCGGCCAAACGCAAGCCTATATTTCTTTGCAAACTAGTAATAGGTACATAGATATTATTTTATGATAAGATTCTCCATATTTTATTGTAAAAACGTTTTCCAAAATAACTACTTATGCACTACAGATATTAAAGTTGACTAGAGATGGCCTTTAAACGATTCGCCTCGTTCCACATCCAAGCCGTAGTTTGTAAACCCACTTATTTGTCCGTAATGAGCTGCTTAATAACTACCAACCTGCATTAGGCCCACGAGGTGGATCACGGCCCACTCCCTCTCCGGAGGGCTTGTGCCCCATCAGCGGTTGCACTATAGGCAGATATATGGTTGTGTAGGCTGCTTTGTTCTACAACTAAATACCCATCCCACAGGGCCGCGCCAAACACCTGCGCATGACCCTAAGCGAGACCGGCCAGTGTCGGGTGCAACACCTCTGGTTCCCCAACGTGCACGACATGCTGGAACACTTCCGTGCGAACCCGATCCCGCTGGAGTCAGGCGGCGCCGCTGACGTCACGCTGACGGAGTACGTCGTCTGCCAGGAGGGGAACAGACAACAAGTGAGCATCGCACAAATGGTTTCTTAGCTATGCTGAAGGTACCGGTTTCTGAAAGGCAAATAAAGGCGAAAATTGTCTGCTACGGTTTTTTGAATACATCGTAACTACTTATTGGCTGATAGAAATCACACGACTCCTATATATAACCTAAAATCTCGAAGGGTTAGGAAAAAGATATAAGTACACTCATGGGCGGTTTCAGCTTAGCGTATTTTTGGCGCTTATAAGCTCGTTTTTGGAAGCGCGTGTGGCATACACGCGCCTTCTTTTGCCACACGCACAACGACCGCTGACGCGCTTATAAGCGCGTTTTTGAAGCGAAAATGTGGCGCGCATGTAAGCACGTAAGCAGATACGAGCTTAAACGCGGGTCAAAATACGCTATTCTGAAACCGCTCTCGATTCCCTGGTAATAAGGGGCGAGCCTATTGCCATCAACCGAGCATAAATAAATAAACTCCGATCAGAACCTAAAATCATTATTTCATGCAAATTATGTTGAAAAAAGCTCGTATTGAAAGTCAAAGTTACAAAACAACCATCATAACGTCCATCACCACTTTTTAATGTTTTAGCTGGTAAGAAGAGGCGCTACAAACTCCAGCAAATCTCTTAATATAGGCTTGACGACGTCTCAGCCAATTTTTGTGCAAATTAGCCTTTCAGAAACTGGGTGTGAGGCTACCATACATGGGAAGGTACTGCACAGGCATACACTTGGTCTGATGCGCGCAAATACACGAATCTCATCAGTTTTTAACTATTATTATTGACCTCTCTGGCTGTATTATGCGCCTAAGCTGGAGGGAGCTAAACCTGTTCGAGTATGATAGCCTTTTGAATGGTTCCCGATTGTTGATTGAATCTGCCTGTTTTCTGCTAGCATAAATGTATAGCAGAGATATTTATAATGGCTTGAATAGTAAAAATTCTTAAACATTGGCTCAGTCTGTGAATGTAAAACCAATGAATACCGAACGCAAGGTTATTTGTAAACAATCGAGAATCATCACACAAATCTATTCATCGAAGTTCACTTGATTATTGAAGTTGATCACAAACATGCACTTTTTGATGACACACTACAAAACCCAGTCCTCGACATTTTACATCGAGTTTTGTTTTAGTCATTGAACTGTCAATTTTAACTTCTATCAATGAGGCATATTGACCCACCGAACCTTACTGCTGCAAGCTTTAAAATCAGACAAAGAATATTAAGGTTCACAGGCTAATTATAATGTAATTATAATTAGCTATAAATATAATTAAATCAACAGGCTCTTCACTCAATGGACCTGAGGTTAATGTGCTAACTTTTAAGGTCTAAAATTCGTTGATTTTATAAACTTTCCGAGGCTCAATACTGCTCCATGCCATTATTGTTTCAAGCAGAAGCTTGATGGCAATGTTACCCTAAAGTTTGGGTATATCATTATACACACCATGCTACTTTCGAAGCATGAGTTATATTTATGCATAGAAATGTTTTTTTTTAATGTTTCGCCTTCAAGTAGCATTTGTTCATATTTTGTTGCTATTGATGTTGTTAGTACGTAGCTTGTAGTTATATTTGCTCAGCATTGTTTGTTCTCATACTCATTTATGGCCCAGGACTTAACAAGATGGTCCAGTGTTAGCCAAATATATTCTCAATATTTGTGCCAATTTTGTAGAAGACAATAAAAAAAAATACTTTAAAAGTTTCATATTAGGTCCTGTTTTAAATGAAAACCATCATAAGACATCATGGGTCAATAAGTGATTCACTTGTACGCATTAGTAAACAATATTAAAATAGAACTTTTTAATCTAATAAAACAGTTTGCCAATCTTTGCCAATAAACACAATCATGGTGACCATGCTTTAATCTAAGATGGCTACGTCTTTATAGCTTTAAAAAGTAGCTCTTATGTACTAGAACCTAAAAACGGTTCTTGAATATTATTATTATTACGAACAATATTACGATTAAGTTTAGTTACTCTTGGACCCACGATTCCTGTACGTGCATTTTATTTATTAATGACAATAAATGTAAATTTATTTAAACGTCATATTTAAATAAAAAAAAATTAAGATATTATTAGGTGTATACTTAAGTGCCTATATAATATAGATATAGGTGTAAAGGAATCACAATGTTCTATTGAATAATCGCATTTAAACTTAGTACGTATGTATGTGTAGACGTAGAACACAAGTTCGTTTGCATTTTCATTGATTTCTTTATGAAGCTAACATTATATGCCAGTTATGTAGGTATCTACTAGTAGTATACCCAAGCTAGTTGGATTTGAAAAGGAATAGTTTGGTTCTAGTGAGCAAAGAAAAATACATATATTTTTCAATGCTACTAAATTAATTTGTGATTGCATTAGATCAAGGCCGCCCAACCCCAGGCCCGCGGGCCACTCTGTGGCCTGCGAGCGACTTTTAAATGGCTCGCGTGGCTATAATTTAGATTTGGAAAAATATTTTCAAATCTAAATTAAGTAAATAAAAAATAAATACCGCATACCTCTAACTGAGCAACATATTTCTGATTTGTTGTTACTATCAACAACTGATCTGATGCCTAATATAGGAAAATTATTTAAACAGAAACAATTTCGGAAATCACATTAATTGTAGCAATAATTTTGATTTCGATCCGCTGTAGATTTTAGTCAATTTTGTTTCTTAATTTGGCAGAAGCTGCTATTTATTTTATTATTTTAATTAAACGATAATTTTGAGAATGTTGTTTTATCTTTTATTGCACAATACCATAATATACTCGTAAGTTAACGGTTACTGGCGTTATTGCTATCAAAAGTAGGTAGGTACTACCCAAAAATTTGAACCGTCAGTGGTCAGTGGCCCATCTGTGAATTTAAATCATTAATTGTTCCCCACTATTAAAAAAGGTTGGGCGGCCTTGCATTAGATGAATGTCTGGTGACCTTATCTGCCAGAAACTGTTGCTAATAAATAATAATATTTGTAAAATACCAATTAAAAATAACAGCCAAAGGCAAACTTTGTTGCTCTGGTAAATTAAAGATTGGCCAACATAGAAATGCGACTAGGTCCCAATTATTCCTTTTTTGTTGTAGAATTTATTTATCGTCATAACTCAAGTTTGATCAAATGGACTGTTAATATAATGTACTAACAATGGAACTTAAAATATAATTTATATTGTTTATAATTTGTACAAAATCATGTTCTTCCGAGCTTTAATTTTAATTTCTTGGTTGTAAATTTTTATTATTAAACTTTATTCTATGGAATGGCTTTGTTTTTTATTTTGCTGTGTTTTATCTTCGTTTTTTTTTTTGTCTGTGTGTTGTGTTGCAAGCCTACTCATTACTGGTAAGTTTTTATTACAATATTTATGCTTTTATATATAGCTTGTACTTGTATACGTTGGCCGCGTAGCTGTTGATGTAAATGTAATGACCAGCATAGAAAACGTAGCGCTTTTAAACTAATAACTGGCTAAGAAGACGAAATAATTAAACGATAATTAAAATACGTGAAATTACGTAACCAAACACATCACTACGGTAGGCAGATCCCTAATCATATTCAATCGTAATAATTACGCAAAAAAAACAAACCACCTAAAAAAAAAAACTACCATTTATGCCTCCCATTTGCAATACTCATGAATAGTGTGTACTCCCCAGTTGGATGTGACCCACGGCAGCGACGTCCGCATGCGCCGGGCCGAGCTCGAAGCTCTGCTCGTCGCTAGCGGCGCCCACCACGACATCCGCGCCATAGACAACCAGTACACCTTCGTGTAACAATCGCCGTACTGTGGAGCGACTGCCGGCGGCGGCGGAGTGCTGGCTGTCATCAACAGGGCACTCTGCTGCAACGAATACGGTTCTGTACCTATTAGTCTTGTGTGAAGTGTGGTTTTTGTAGTCTCTTTTGGTAAACTAATATGGCGTTCGATTTTGGAGAAGAGTTTACCGAACAAGACATGTAAGAAAAACACACTGTAACTTTAGCCAATTTTTGTATGTGTCTGACACAAGTCAATGTATATCATTTACTGTAAACTTTAGGTACCTACAGTAGATCGAGACTGATGGCTCTTGATTGAGGATTTGTTAGCACAGAGTAAGGAACTCATTTGTCAGCTATTTTGAGATGTTCATCGAAGTGGAATATTGACAAGTGTGATTGGAACTTAGACTCGTTTACACGTCTAAGGTACTCAAATTTAGTAACAAGAACAGTGTTAACTGCCGGGTCAGTAGTTCATTTTGCTCTTGTCACTAAATAATTGGACTAAAGACTTTCTCTACTAAATACTGGAGACATGTAAATGGGTTTAGTGTTAGACAACCCTTACTCTGCTAGAAAGTGTTTGTAAGTATGTGTATGTATATCTAACACACTTATTTGTACCTAAGTAAGGTCTTCATAAGCACAAAGTGAAATCTGGTAGTTAGGTTGTATAAAATGAATGCTGGTTGAGTTTACTCCACAGTATGAGTATAGGAATATAATATTTAGTGTAATGTAATTATTACTATATTATGTACTGCTGTAGCCCAATTAATTTCATTGTCAGGTATAAACCTGAACTAGTTTAAGTCTGTGTAAGGACTGCAAATATAATTTGTGTAACATTACTTTGCAGTTAAGAATTTATCTCCTGTGTTGTTCTAAGGCCGAAACTTCTAGAATCAGCTAATTCAGGCCGTATTTTTTTATCTATTGCCCGATTCCTATGTAACTAAAATACTAGTTGTACAAAGATCTTTTGGCACTCAAATGATTTCTACAGCGGGGCGTTGTTTGTAACCATGTCCAAGTATTTCATGAAATTGTATTGAAATAATAAGATGGCGGAGGTACTTCCGTTTTTGACCACGCCCCTAAAGACCCATGTACAACTATATCTATGTCCAATTGCTAGACATAAAAACTGCTTTTGAAATAACGCTTCAATATTCGCAAACCGACAACGCCTACCGTCAACCAAACCCGATTGGTAAATTATAGAAATCGGGCCCTGTATATGGCCTGAATATTCCGCAATTATTTATTTGTGCAATAGGTTTAGTATATTTATTCTAGTATTAATTTAATGTCATAATAAGGCTTAGCCAAATTTATGTTACGTATTTAATGTACTTACTTAAATTAATGTTTTAGATATTAAGTACTAATTTATTGTATTCTTCACTGCCAAACTGCCCCTTAAATAGACAAAATTGTAAAAAAAAAATGCTTGAGATGTTTATGAGACGACAAATCTTGTGAAAATCATTTTATAAAAGAATATTTAAATTAGTTGTCATCTTTCGTGGCTCATATAGGTACTTTCAAAAATTATTCCTGAGTTTTAAGCAGTTTTAGTAAACCTAAGAGGCTTTAAAACTAAACCAAGAATTAATACAGGGGCTAGTCTGATTGTTATAATAAATAATAGGTAGGTGGAATATATCGTATTATTACAGTTCCATACCTTCCACTTGTCATGTATAAACTGATGCGCTTATTTACACGGAGATAGTTTCTTCGTCACGAATAGGCAATGGGGAAGAAATCTAATCAAATTAGTTCCACGTAGATGCAGCACGTTCTTTTATAAAATATTTTAAATAAATACATTTATTTCAGACATAGTCCATATACTGTTAGTAACACAAAAACCTTAAAAAGCTCAGCTCTAGTCAGTACATACATACATCACTCAACACACATACAATTTTATTCAGCTACCACTCCTGCTGAAACCTTGCCGCGAGATGGCACTAAATGTTTTGTTGGTCAACATGCATATACAGTAAGACCACTGTAAGTGTGCAGTTCAAAGTAGCGTTGCTTGTCAAGAAAATTTGCAGCAATATGTCAAACTTGGTACATTTATTTTAGTTCTGTGTTTTCCCGTCTGCACAGATAAGTTGGTTGAAGTGTAAGATAACTTTGTCAAAAATGACAAACACTTAGCGCTCTCTCGTCCCATTCCATTGAGAAGAGATTAAAAAGTTGACTCGTACGCGCAGAAAGGCGAGAATTGCATAACCTTTCGAAAATTATAGCGTCCGTGTAAATAAAACGGCCTGTTATTCTGTCAAATCAGTTTCCTTGAAGAGTCTCGCATAGACGTTCTCGCCTCTCGAAGGTCGTGAAACTCCTCGTGTAAATAAGTCTTAAATCTGAGTCATTTAGACTGTATCTATGTAGTTAGAGATACAAAAGGAAGCATATCGGTTTCCTACTATGCGATGGTTATCGATATGGTAACTGTCGGAACACTTCGTCTGTATTGTAATTTATTTACTAGGTTAATATAAGTGTATGAAAATCAATCATAAAAAAAATTCCTATTGTACTGAGAAAATATTAGAACAATTTGCTAACTGTTTATCAGCATTGCGTAAACAATGTTTGTATTGCCATTCACGTAGTTATACATTGGTAAAACATAACATGAAAATAATGTAACACACATTAAAACAAATTCGCTAGTTGTGTTACATTTAATGTTGCATTGCGTAACATTTCAACGACTGATTTGTGTTATATTTCATGTTACGTTTCGCTGATCTGTAGCCGGGATTATGGATGTTGATTGAAAGTGCAATTTGTATATCAATTTTCCCGAAATGACGAACTTTCCATTTCGATTAATTACTGTTTGGTCCTTCACAAGGCAATCAAACAACTCATGTCTAGAATAAAATTAGTATAAACATTATTACGTGTAAAATTAAATGTTGTTGGAATTGATAACGATCATTATAAGGTATTAACTCATTAACGAAATTATTACAATTATATAACATGTTTGTTGGTTCTCGAAAACTGCATCACGCTAAATCAAATTTCTATATCAACGTTCAGGTCGGCGCCTAAACTTCATAATCCAAAAGCACGCTTAACGATGTTTAAAATTTTCAGCATTGTTGTTTTGAGAACAATGTAACTTAGACATAAGTAGGCTTAATTTGTATGTGAAGAAGCCAAGCGAAGTCGTATTGACAATCTGTATGTACTCAATAACAGTTCAACCAGTGTTTACTTAACAAACATTCCTTATAAGTTGTATGTAATTTTTTGAGAACGAAATATAGTCAATATATTTTACAAATATCATTTTATTTCTTATACGGGGTGGAAGGGACACCGACGCGAAAACAGTTACCACATATTCAGTAAATCATTCTGCGCCACATATAAATTTTTCATCGGTTATTTAAAAAAAGATCTTGCTGTTCGCGTCGGTGTCCCTTCCAGCTTGTATTCTATTAGGTAACAGTATTAATCGTCGAGTAACGGAACTATGTAGAATTCAGAAAACATTTGCCTTTGGTCTTCTTTTTCCAATTTTAATTGTAGTAGCATAAGGCCGTTGGAGCTGCATCTTAGGACTACCTGGAACCAAATCATTCAACAGATAAGTTATACTTTGGAAATAACAAGCCGCCGTGAAATAGTCGGTCTAATGAGTCTAATCAGCTTTCGTCAAGGCTATGGTAGAACTGTCTACATCATTACTACCGACAAAGTCAATAAAGCAATTTTTTTTTAAGGTCTATAGTAATTTTACATAAATTATGAACAAACCTTGGTAGATATAGCGAGTGCCTTCATAATGCTCCGTATGTGATGTAGCTGGTACCTCAGTGTGACGGGCGATTCACAGCTAAAGCTCTGGACCATGTCGGAGGATTTCGGCATGTCGATACAAGATCGGTCCTGCAAAAAATAGGATTTTTATTTACATTGACCTTTTCACAATTTCTGGATCGGCAATATTATCGTACATATTTCATAATAAATAGTGGAGATGTTGCCTCTCAGATAAACCGAATCTTGTTCAGTTCAGATACGCGCGCATATCGCAAACTTGACTCCAGATGCTCGGGGCCGAGGTGCCATGCTGCGTTTAGTACATGTGCATTTCTGCAGTTCATGTGTTGCTGCGGTTTGTTAATGCGACTGGCAGACGTTATCGCTGCTGTTGGGCGTCGTCTTTGGAAGAGCACCTTGAAATGCTGACACTATGACACTGATCTTCTAGCTTATCTTCACTGCTTAACAATATTACCTGCATGCCATAAGTAACAATGCTGACATTCGGGTGTTCAGGCGTCAGATTAAGCTCAAACACCTCACAGGACCGCTCGATATCTGCCAATAGACCCAAGAAGGCGGGCGCCTTCAGTACCAACTTGGCGACTTCCTCGGCATCCTCGTCTCGAAGCTCCAGCACAGAGTCTGCTGTTTGTGTAGATATCTCGCAGTCTGTCATCACATTGTGCACTGACTGGGGTTGAAGACTGGAAACATGAATGATTTTTAGAATAAGTTTTATTCCAGAGTGAGATTTCTATATTCATATTTTATGCCATCATGTACTAGTTGGTATCGGTGGCTGAAAGATACATTACAGGTCACTTTTTCACCTGCGTTTTTAATATTTATAAAGTAAACTTACACTAAAAGTAAAGGCGATCCTTCACCTCTGTAGTACATCTTCAAACTAGACTCCTCACCTGACCCAAATATGTTCAGACATTCTGATAAAACTGCTATGCTGATCTGCAAAATAAAACGTTATAGTTAGCAATAATTCAATCACGATGATGATTGTATGATTTTTTTCACACAGTACCTAATGGATATCTTAGCCATGTTCAACCACATGGGGCTATATGCACCACAAAATCTATACAAATAAATAAATTGAAGTGTCTGTTTGTATTATCAAAATAACAGCTACATAACAACATAGGCTACTTTTATGCTAGAAAAATAATTAGGGTTCCATGCAAAAAAATTAAAACCTTTGAAATTGTTAACAAAATCCAATTCAAAAAGGATGTAACATTTTTTTTATAATAATTTCATGCGAACGAAGGTCGCGGGCAACAGCTAGTATTAGATAAAATAACAAGAACATGATATTATCAGTTAGTCACTGAATATGTATGTAATATGATTTAGTTACCTTAAACATGACATCCACATCATCTCTGACATGATACTCTGTGAAATTATCAGAGGGGACGTAGGCAGAAGCCTGCACACACTTGCCCTCCTCCACCGTCAGCTTCAGACCCTCAGGTAAGGCGCAGAACACAGCTGACTGCAAGAAAATCATTTCAACATTAATTAATTTCATCATGTTTGTGTTTTCTGTACCCTGTTATCCTGAAGTCGGCTGTTGTAAGTTGAGCTGAGATTATTCAATGGCTCCAGACTCTATATGTATATTATACATATAAAAATCAATGTCTGTCTGTCTGTTCGAAATCAATTGACTCCTAAACTACTGAACCGATTTTGATAAAATTTTGCACAGTTCTTGTTATTTTTCTTTATTGCACACAAAAAAACAGTTGTTGTTCTTGTTACAGTTGTTCTACATATAAACAAGGAGGTATTAGGTAGTGTGCATTGCAATGCATGGGTACAGCTAGTGAAAAATAAATATGGAGCAGGCTGATTCTGGCTGTGTTTCCACGCACAGATGTACGAGGGTGCATTGTGCATTTGTAAAGAACCAATACAAACACTTCATTTAACTAGCCTCGCTCAGTGCAGTCAGTCTGAAACAAGACCGCTACGCATCCTTGTGTCTCCTCGCCTCCCACATCTCTGGTGGAAACGCTCCACAGCCTCACTCCGCCTCACATCTGGTGGAAACGCAGCCTAATTCTGGCTATAGTTGTGGAAGGCACATAAAAGTCTTGACTACTTTTTACATCTAATTCAGTCACTTTTAAGACTACATAACACATAAGTATGATATTACCTCTTGAAACTGGATAGCTTTCAGCAAGCTGCATAATGTCTTCCCAGAGTCCATAGAAGCAGTAAAATAGTACTGTGAAGTTCCTTCATCCATTGTTTTCTTCAATAGTGTACATGGAACGTAATAACATCAAGTACTGGTCTTGGGTTACCTCATGGTCGGTAATACTGCCGAGAATCTGAGCTATTCTAGCGGCTAGTACATGTTTGCATAGTACTTGCGCTTTTCTTTCAAGAACTTGATGTTTAAACGAACGGCAAGGGCAGAAATTAATGCGCGGGAATACGCGGTAACACCGATCGTTTTCACCCTTGATTTCTATTAAAGTTCTTGATTTGTTCGCCGTTGAGTATGCAACGAATGTTGGATACTTCTCCAAGATGTCCAATGCTCTTTCTAATACAGCTCCGAACACAGAATGTAGCGATAGCAGCTCCTCATCTAGAACTGTTTGTTTGTTACAAGTAAGAAAGAAAATAACCAATTGGTTAATGCAAGGTTTGGTGGTAAACTGTTAATAAACATAACCAAACTTACGTTGTTTACTCCCAGAGTTTTTTACTCGTTTTTCTACTTGATTTAGAACACACTCAGCTGCTAACGGTATTCTAGATGAAGAAGAGTTGCTCATATCTTCAATTCTACAGGTTTATTGTGTTGTAAACTTTTGTTTCCATTCTCCCGCAATTTTCTATATGAAAATGGAATGTCACTGTCAGCTGTCAGTCAGTAAACTCCTAGAATCAATGTATTGTAAAGTCTGTTTTTTAATCTCAGGGACTAAATTTGACATTACGTGGGCTGCCAGTGATGAGCCACTACCGTAAATTGCCGTTAGTAAAATCAAGTAATATCGTTTTTTATTATAAGTTATCCTGAATAAAAGGTGTAGGTAGTTATTTAAAACGAAATAATACAAAAGTAGTTATAGATATATAGATTGTGAAACATACATTTTTAATCAATTAATTGCAGGTATCCATTAATCATGCATTCATGTCATTTTACTTTAAATCTATGTATATTTTAAACTATTAATGCATGAAATAGCTTTTTTTATTATTAATCAGATTCCGATAATGGCTTTATGTCTGAATTATCAGAATTGCCACCTACTTCTATATTAAAACGATCAGAAATGTCGTCGACTATATGGACCACATGACACATTTCATCTTCAGTTTTAATAACATGAGCCACACAGTCTTTCCACCGCTGTGGTGTCACTTGACGAAGCCCTTCTTCAAAAGGCTTAGTACTTCATTCAATTTAAATGTTTTATTATTTTTAGTGACATCTGTAATTTTTTTTTCTAATTATATAATAAATATAAAAAGTTACGATTTAACAAACCGGTATCGTAGGCACAACACTACACAAAAGAGCAGTCAACATTATAATGTAGGTTTGACATTTGCATGTGTCAATTTAGTCGCTAGATTAAAAAACAGACTTTAGGTACTACTCTGTGAGTCAACTGAGTCCAACACCACTGACAATATAATTAGTATACGTTTGTGATTCAATATCAAAGGCAAAAATACTTAAATTTTTACCTATAGGCTTAGATCTCAGAGTAGTATAGTTAGAGCTTGTGCTGTAGATCAATGTATCTTAGCTTTAAAGTTCAGCCTACAGGCATAGTCTTGTCTTCATGGTCAAAGTCAACTGGTGAATTATTAAACATCTCACAATTCTCACATCATTTGTAACTTGAAACGGTGCAGCAATAACTACGTGAAATGAAACGTATGGAAATGGTAAATGTCAAATAAAATCGTCAAACTAAAAAGGAAAACCTACGAAAATCCTGAAACTGGAAATATCAGAATATCTTTGACCGAGTGTTATTTTTATCGGTCTTGCGTTTTATAATGGGATTGCTGAATATTTAAGTGTGAGAATATTATTACAAATTATATTTCAAACAGGAATTCCCTAAAGAAAGGTTTGTAAATGTTACACAAATACATTTAGTAGTTATTAATATTTCACTTCAAATAACATAGCAGGGTGCGGTTTCAGGTAGCTTATGTGGAGCTATGCCGGAGCATTTAGAACTTCAACACCTAGTGGACTTGTCGGCTGGAAGCGGCGACGAAACCCTGCCGAATCTACTTGAGAATAAGAGACCTCTCATAAAAAGATGTCCCTACCTCGGCCTGATACTGGCGACGCTATCGTCTTTGTTCTTCTCACTGTGCTCGGTCATCGTTAAGAGCCTCGTCAACATCGACCCCATGCAGCTAGCCATGTTCCGGTTCATTGGAGTACTATTACCTACAATACCCATAGTGATATACACAGAGCAGCCTGTATTTCCTAAAGGGAAACGCGTCCTCCTGTTATTGCGGTCCATCGTAGGGACAGTAGGCTTAATGTTAAGTTTTTATGCTTTTCGAAACATGCCATTAGCAGATGCATCCGTTATAGTATTCTCAGTGCCTGTTTTTGTAGCATTGTTTGCTCGAGTATTCTTGAAAGAACCATGTGGTATTTGGAACACAATATCCATAATATTAACTCTTATTGGAGTGATATTGATTACTCATCCACCATTTTTATTTGGTGATGACCTAACTGCAGAACATAACCAGAATTACAGTAGTCTTAGAGGTGCCGTGGCTGCCTTTATTTCAACTATTTTTGGAGCTAATGCTTATGTTTTGCTTCGAGTGCTCAAAGGGTTGCATTTCTCTGTAATAATGACAAACTTTGGTGCTATTGCTATATTACAAACTTTGTTTTACTCTTACATATTTGGTGTGTTGTGTATGCCTATTTGTGGTACAGAGAGATTCCTTGTTGTTTGTCTGGCACTGTTTAGTTATTTGGGACAGATCTTGTTGACAATGTCTTTGCAAATGGAGCAGGCTGGTCCTGTGGCTATTGCTAGATCTGCTGATATTGTGTTTGCGTTTTTGTGGCAAGTCATGTTTTTCAATGAGATACCGAGCAAGTATTCTGTTTGCGGGGCAGTATTAGTTCTAAGTTCAGTTATGTTAGTTGGTTTACGTAAGTGGGCACTGGCATTGCCCACAGATTCACAGCTGAGAAATAAACTTGGTGCACTAGCACGGTAAACTGTATTTGATTGAATCTCACTTGCATACATAAAATTGCCACATTGATTTATGATTATGTATTGTTCTGACTTGATATTCAGTTGTGAATGGCTCAGAAGCACTTGAGTGATATTTGTGTTAATATAATAATCAGGTTTCTGGCTATTCAATGAGTCAAATAAAAGTTGCTATTAGTTGCAATTAGCAAACAGCCAATCAGCTACCTTTTTTGTGTAGTCTTACTTGCCCTTTAGCTGGATAGATATCCTATCTATGTTGATGATTTGATCAAGTAAGAATACACAAAGTACTTTATCACCTAACCTACTTGGTGTGCTAATTTCTTCTTATGAAATAATCCTTTCTTGACTTCCTAGGACACATGTCATGTTGACCGATATTTTGAATTTTTGACACCTCATCTGAAGGAGAAGTTTAGATAGTACCTGCTTAGGTTTCTAATTTCCAAGTGTTTAAGAGCCATTTTATTTACACACTATTCAGTCTATGAACCGTATTTTTTTTTGCTTTAAGTGCTTAACTACGTATAAGAACGGACAGAAACAATAACTATTATATTGTAATATTTAAGTAAAACCTTTCACCCTAAAAGACTGTTAAGTAAGTCCACTCGAACTTGCGTTGTGTGCATTGGCATCTATTTATCACTTTGCCATTGTGTTCCTCATTGGCTTTAATAAGTTAGTCCTTATATTTATTGATTTAAAGTTAATTGTTGTTGAAAAGCTATTTGCTTATATTATATGCGTTTGTTATAGCGTTCCTATCATTACCTATATGTATAATGATCTCTAAATGTCTACATTTCATAGTTGCATATCACCAAAGTTAAAATGTTTTGTTCAACAATTTTAAGCTGTTACATGTTTATTATTTTGTGAATCATCAAATTAAAAAAAATATTGCCATTCATTCACCTAGTCATGTGTCTACTAGTCATTTTTAATGTAGATATTTTTAGTTATTAGAATCAAATCTGATATTTTTATAGAAACTGAGCTGAGAGCTGGACATTACTCAGTTTGGATAAATCTCATTAATCAAGTAAGTAGTTATAATATTATGAAGGATGGGCTCTATTTTGATTTTCTAATTCAAAAGTTAAACTAGTTATTAATGATATAGATATGGCACAATAGTAACATATAGTTTGTTAAAATAATTGATTGATCCAAGGAATGTTTGATCACCAGTACAGTACATGTTTGTACGATATGTACATAGTCGTTGTAAATAATGGAGATGCGTTTTGTGACTAATGTAAGTGACGTAAGGTTTAAATTGCAATGATTGATGCACACTCATGGAATGCAATAACTAATAGGTACAATCAACACATCTGATCTACATAAATGAATTTTTGGTTTTAATGCCAAGCTTTTATAGTTTATTAAATTGAATGTATGCATAATACAGATACTTTAAAAAATGTTTAACGGCAAAATTGGTGTTGTTGACTGTACATAATTGATTGGATTGTGATATTTTTACTTCTAGTCATAATTACTATGTACACTGCTTAATTTATTAAATATAATGTTCAATATTATATTTTAAGTGCGTTTTCCATTATGAATTAGCCGGTGTATTACTTTTGGCCCATGACACTCTATCGAGAAATGCAGGAGTACAGAAAGTTATGTTTTAATTAAGTTGTAAACACTTCTGATGACCTCTGCTCTATTATACATACATTACGTAGGTTAATAATACAGCGCAGCGCCGAACCCCCGACGCAAGTGTGCGAGGGAACACCGGTGTGGTTTTAGTCAGTAGGAGTCTGACAGACCCCTCCGCCCTCCCCAGGGCGGAGGACATCCATCGAGGATTTCCACATCGAGAACAAAAAAAAAAAAAAAGAAAGGTTAGGTTAGGTTATTAGGTTAGGTTAGGTTAGGTTACAATCACAAAGCGCTAAGGAGCTATCCAGACCCTATTTATTCTAATAAGATTAGGTATGATAGCCGCGACGGCAGCAGCTTCGTACTCTGTAGGTGAAATCAAAGGTGGGCAGGTAAGTAGGTACACAAACACAAGCGACAATAAATTAATTTTGAATTATTTTTCGCCCATAATTGCACCCATGATCATGATCGTATAACAGTGGCGTAGCTAGTCCTAATAGGGTCATGAATCAAAATTGTGTTGGTACTTGCGGGATCCGGCGCGTGATTTGCGGGGGACTGAGGAGAGACAAAAGTGCGGTTGTTCCTATCATAACATAACATGACACCTGAATGCCCCGAAGGTGTACCTACGTAGGCGTGAATACCCACATGGCGACCGACGAGCTTCTAATCTTAAGCCGTGCACGAATTCATACTTCAGGCTATTTGACACGGGCTGCGGGACTGTTCGAAAGAGATACCGCGGCCCTGGAACACAAAGGGCAAAAGAAGGAACATGGATGGGTTTTAGTCAGTAAAAGTCTGACACTCCCTTCCGCTCCGCCCAGAGCGGGAGGAGTCATTTGATGATTTCCCATCCCAAAAAAAAAATAGCTTCATTTCATGATGAAAGGTAAGTTCTGATCCTGGTATCAAACCCTATATCGTGCAGTGACAACATTCAATTTAAGTGAGCCATGGCTATTGCACACTTAAGCGACACGCGTGTTCAGATAGTGAATGCAAAAAAAAACAAACGAATAATTTGCATGGAGCATGCCTCCGCGACGTCGACCTGTGACGCAAAGACCACAAGTATAGAATCTGATTTGTAGGTTTGCCTCATTGGTCTAGTGGTCGCAAGCGCGACTACTGAGAGCATGAGGTCGTGGGTTCGATTTCCAAGTCGGGCAAAGTATTATTAGGCGTTTCCATCTGGAATTTCTTAGTAGCAGCCACGGAGTCTGGATTTGCGCTCGGTTAGTGGGAATAGGCTCGCCTCCTATTACATTGAACTTCAACATACTTAACTGGCGAAATGTGGGTGTACTATTAGCACCTCTGCCTAACACTGCGGGGGTTATAAGGCGTGATGTTATAGTAGGTTGTGAGAGTCAAGAATTTAATTATGATGTACCTATTCAAGATTCAGGATCTTACCAGAAAAAAAAACAACAATTAAATCATTGCTTCTCTCTCCCGGCTGACAGTGGCCGCCCCGTTCCGGTGCACTCGGAGTCGTCGTCGTGCGTGCACACAGTGATAGGTGTTACGTCACACGGCAAGTCCTGCGGCTTCAGCATCCACAGCAGGCTCTCCTACTATGTGCCGTGAATTGAGAGCACCGTGTGGCCTTAAGGAGAAAAGAACAGAAAGGCATGAGCAGTTGGAGATGAAGGAAATAAAGTGGTGGAGTCTTTTTGTAGTTTTAAATTGATGTACATCTTCCTTCTTAGTTATTTTTCCACCCAGTCTGCCAGCCTGTAACTGTCAAAATAATATTGTCGCAAGACTTACTGTGTCAGAAAAACTCACACATCCACTGATCGCAGCAAGCGCGTGGCTTAACCTAGTTGACCATCCCACATTTCCGCATATAAGGCTGATTAGTTACTCCTAAAGTCTGTCAAACTATCTTGGAGGGGGGAAACAAAAGTGCATCTAAGAACTGCCTGATTCGTGCTTCTATCTCGTCTGCCGACTGCCCTACCTCCATATCCTCTGGTCCTCCACCGGGTGCACTCAACAAGTCCTGCGGCTACGGCATCCACAACAGGCTCATCTAGTAGGTATGTGGCTCGGATTGAGAGCACCATCTGGCCTTGAGTAGAGAAGCCTAGACCCTTGATGAGTTGTAGATGAAGTAAATAATGATGGAAAGTGTCTTTTTCACATGACTACGGCAAAGCAAACGAACATAAGGACGGGTTATGATTTCAACAGAACAGAACAGAATTTCGAACGAAACCTATGGATGGGTTATGATTTCAACAGTCTAATATATTATTTATTTATGTTTGTAACATTTTTATGTTCCACCGTAGCGTAATAAGCCGATTTTGATGAATGAAGTGTGTGGAGTCAATCAATTCGTAATATGGTCCGGGACATGGGCTACTTTTTATGGGCTAACAAATAATAAGGCGGATGCTAAGTCCATAAAAGTAGGAGTCTGATTTTTTTCCTATCCTTTTGATTAGGGAGCCAGACTTTTGAAGGAGAACATTTTGGGTTCTTATACATAAAGTACCTACAACATTCAAATAAACGCAGGTCTGATAAGCAGTCGCTCCATGTAATATAGTTTTACTAGCGGCTAGGCTCCACCTCTGCTAAGCACGGCGCCACCTATTGGGTCCAAAACTATCCTATCTTTTGAGCTGGAACAAACCATACACATTTCCAAAATGTCATTGTAATCGGTTAGGTGGTTTTGGAGATTAGTGTGTACGAACACGTAATTTTTATAATTTATATTAAGGGGAATGCTCCAACCAGGCCCGCGAAATTCAAAATTTCTTGGGTTTTTTGCAATTTGCAGGCCAGTGCTAGGTTGTATGTTGATTAAAATATTATTCGCGGCTGTAAGACACATGTAGCTACAGAATTATAATGATAATAGGGTGAATTTTTCAAGTGGGCGTGGATGGCTAAATCCGAAACTATGAGGAATAGCGAAAAATACTGAAAGGAGTCTCGATCCTGATTTTGATGAAAACTAAAATTGCATCATTAGATTTTTGAAAAATCAATATTCCTAGCCAGGAATCGAACCTAATGATTTTGGAAAAAAAATACACTGAATTATTACACTATTCGATAGTGTCGCTAATATGGCCATCCACGCCCACTTGGAAAATTCACCCTGTAAAGCTGTATCCGGTTAGACTGGAAGCCTACCCCAACATAGTTAGGAAAAGGCTAGGCAGATGATGAACCAAAAAAATTAATAAACTTCGATTTTTATCCATTCGTGCAGTATTAATTGCAATATTAAACTAATCGCCACTATACGAAATGTTTCAGTTTCACTATGACACTGATCACCACTATACGGAATGTTTCAGTTTTATTGTTCCACTGATCACCGCTATACAGAATGTTTCAGTTTCATAGTTGCACTGATCACGGTATACGGAACATTTCAGTTTCACTATTATAAGAATCACCGCTATGCGAAACGTTTCAGCTTCACTATTACACTGATCACCGCTATACGGAATGTTTCAGTTTTACTATTCCACTGATCACCGCTATACGGAATGTTTCAGTTTCACAGTTGCACGTACTGATCACCGCTATACGGGATGTTTCAGTTTCATAGTTGCACTGATCACGCTATACGGAACATTTCAGTTTCACTATTATAAGAATCACCGCTATACGAAACGTTTCAGCTTCACTATTACACTGATCACCGCTATACGGAATGTTTCAGTTTTACTATTCCACTGATCACCGCTATACGGAATGTTTCAGTTTCATAGTTGCACTGATCACCGCTATACGGAATATTTCAGTTTCACTATTACAAGAATCACCGCTATACGAAAATTTCAGCTTCACTATGACACTGATCACTGCTATACGGAATGTTTCAGTTTTACTATTCCTCTGATCACAGCTATACGGAATGTTTCAGTTTTACTATTCCACTGATCACCGCTATACGGAATGTTTCAGTTTTACTATTCCACTGATCACCGCTATACGGAATGTTTCAGTTTTACTATTCCACTGATCACCGCTATACGGAATGTTTCAGTTTCATAGTTGCACTGATCACCGCTATACGGAATGTTTCAGTGTCATAGTTGCACTGATCACCGCTATACGGGATGTTTCAGTGTCATAGTTGCACTGATCACCGCTATACGGAACATTTCAGTTTCACTATTACACTGATAAACGCTGTACGAAATGTTTCAGCTTCACTATTTCACTGATCACCGCTATACGGGATATTTCAGTTTTACTATTCCACTGATCACCGCTATACGGAATGTTTCAGTTTCATAGTTGCACTGATCACCGCTATACGGGCTGTTTCTATTTCATAGTTGCACTGATCACCGCTTTACGAAATGTTTCAGTTTCATAGTTGCACTGATTACCACTATAGGTACGGGATGGTTCAGTTTCATAGTTGCACTGATCTCTGTTATTATAGGTAGGTACGTCCTGTACCTATAATAACAGAGATCAGTGCAACTAGCAGCAGATTGTTTTCACAAACAAAAAATGATTATTTGAAAAAATAAAAGGAAAACACACACGGAACTAATATTTATAAAAATTGTATCTGCGACGAGAAAGCTTCATTATCTGCCTAGACTTCCAGTCTAACCAGATGCAGCTGGACACCAATATTTTACGTGAATGTTCAGACGTTCAGGTCAGCCTCCACAACCCGGTTACTAGGTATAAATAATAAGATACCATAGAAAAGAGAAAATAAAAAGGCTATGTGTATTAATCCTTTATAAGACAATAAAAATTATTGTCATTTATGCTCGCGGGGCGCCCCGACGTTAGGTTAGGTTACTTTAAACCCGCAGAAAGAAATAGGAGCCTCGTGTAGCGGGGCTACGTCAACTTTTTCATAGTGCCCCGTTTCGTATCCACTGGCAAGATCAGCTACCTATACAAGATTTTGAAAAGTTATAAAAGCCGATTATTTTCATTTTATGAGATTAATGAAAACAAGTTACACAAGAAGTACTTACGTTTTGTTCTTCCATCAGATTTTGATATTGTGGCGGAATCTACACACTTCACAGAGGTGACCTATGATACCTGACGACACGCGAAATCCTGCGTCGCGTAAGCAGTTGTCTATACCGCCCGACACCAATCGTCGGGCAGATAGTGCCCACCATTAAATAACACGTAGACGAAGAATCCAAAAAAGTAAAACATAAACTTGTACGAATCCTTCCATAAAGCAAGCTTATAGCATTTGCTTTTATTCGCAGGAACAGCGTCATGTTTCCGGACATTCCGGATGATTCCAAGACACTACACAAAATTAATATTTATTACATTTCATATGAATTGTATTGAATTCGTTAAAAATTCTGAATACCTTTACACTTAATAATTTATACTACACAATTATTAGACTGCAAGTTAAAATATTTTTAAACTTTTACAACAAGCACGCCATATTTTGACTTTTTTCAAATTCCCACACTTTTCTAATGACTGATTGCAGTGTTGCCAGTGAGATTTCGACGGACGCGTCAATTAGATATTTCTTGGGGGACCTTAGACGATTGATTTAACATCAGTTCTAATCCATGTTATTGTGATCTTTGCAAAACGGCCACGATGATCACTGCACGTGTTTTTACACACGTAACCTCAATTTAACGCTACTATCCAGAGATGTCAAGATCGCTCATGTTCTCGATAGAGTCCTCTATTATCGACTAAATCTGCAAAACAGGTACTACCATAAATATGTGTATAGTCTGTGTGATAGTTTGACAGCCCATCGCGATTAGCAGCTAACTTCACTTCAGTTTTGTTTGCGTTCGCGTCCAGCATTTGCTTATTTTGCGTTCTTTCATTAAATTAAATTTCGCCGTACTTGTATCAAACTTCGTAGGTAAACGTATTTGAGTCACATACTAATCATGGCAGACCGTCTTACCCAGCTTCAGGACACCATAAACCAGGTAACATAACGTGAGTTCGGTCATAATTTTGGTGTAGCCCCTCTGTATATTTACATCGTTATTGACTGTTTTGCAGCAAGCTGAGCACTTTTGCAACAGCATAGGTATATTGCAACAGTTCTCTACGCCGAGTAAGTTCCCTGGTTTCGACCGTAGTGGGTCACAGACGCCGCAGCAACAACAGAATCAGGAGGATTATGCTATGCTGTTCGCTACGTTGATATCTCGCTGTGCTAAGGATATAGACACGTTGATAGAGTCTTTGCCGAGCGAGGAGAGCTCGACGGAGCTGCAGGTGCAGAGCTTGAGGCGTTTGGAAGCTGAGAATAAAGAGGCTGCTGAGCAACTTGAGGAGGTATGTTGCTATTTATGGTACAAGTTGAAATTCTGGAGAGCTAGAAATCCAGTTACTTTCTTCCAATTTGTTATTCATTCTCTTTTCTTAAATATATATAAAATCTGAGGTATTTAAGGAGCACTGTGGTTTTTGGTGGCTTAAAGTAAAAGTACCGCAATATGTGGCAAAGTTTTGTGAACTTAATACTTTAATATCAGTTATGATCCATTAAAAATACCTTATAATCCATTACCCTCATAGTACAGTAGAAAAACATAGTTCTTCACTGCATACAAATAGTTATACAATTTATACAGAATACTAGCTTTTGCACGTGGCTTAGCCCATGTGGATGTCGAATAATATACGTCAGGAACATACCACCAGGATTAAAAAGTAACCTATAGGTTAATCCAGGTTATAGTAACATACATAGTTACCTTCATCCCCCTTATTAACCCTTCTAGGGTAGAATTATCAAAAACGCTGACACATGTATAAATCAATTTTCAATCATCAGCCTAAACGCAACGTTTGGAGATCCTAACTTCAAAACTGACAGACTTTCATAGAAACTTCTATCCCCTATTTACCCCGCTTTAGGGGTGGAATTCCCAAAAATCCTTTCTTAGTGAATACTTACTCTTCACAAAGAACACACCCTCCAAGTTTCATGTCCTCTTTAACACACAGACAGACCAGAGTTACTTTCGCATTTATAATATTAATATAGTAAGGATTATATCTGAATATCACATTTCAGGTGGTCCGCCAAGGAGAGATTCTTCTGGAGAAGATCCAGGGAGCCCTCAGTGACATAGCTCAATGTCAGCTAGACATGCAGAACCCAGCACTGATCCTCAACAAGGATGTGAAGCCTCAGTTATAGGGCTCAGAGAGATACGGTACTGACTACCGTTGGTGATGATCTGATATAGACAATTGATACACATTGTTAAGTGTTGTGTTGTTGTGTGTGTATTCTTGTACTCAATGATAAGCATAATACTATTTGGTCCGGTCTACCCTAGGGCCTAAATGTTTAAGTAAAATATATGGGCACAAAAATATTAATTGATGAATTGGACTGTATATGCATTAGTAGGATATACCTATACCTGTTTGTTTATGTTATCTTTGATTCTTCATAAAAACCATTTAACTCAAGTACTTTTTAACAATATTCTTAGTGTAAAATAACACTGTTATAAAGGGATTGGTGTGTGGGAAGCTTTATTTAAACAAACCTAGCTTGAAGACCTGTTTTTATATATATTTTTTTTTTGTTATAAAAATGTCTTTAGTGTGTTAGGCTGGTTTTATAGTCACGCCGCTAGACGCGCCGTTGGGCAGCGCGCTGTTAAACAGGAACACCGAACGGCGCTGCTCAAGCGCGCGAATTTGAAACGCTACTACTACCCCAATACATATCCGAGCGCGCGCGCTCCCGACGGCGCTGCTGAAACGCGTGACTATAAAATCAGCCTTAGGGATAAATAGGATAACACTATCGTAATTCTAACTGGTTGCAGCAAAAAGAAACCAATGTCTGTTTTATTTGTTGTTGTAAGTAATGATCTGTGGAGGAAATAAATTAATGTTACCCAAATAGAAAACGATTTTTAGTAAACATCTAAACAACCCACTTCAATTTACACACATGTACTTAGATGGCGTTGTACGTCTTAAAATGATTTAATTTGAGCTTCAGCGCCATCTTTTGTCAAAAGTATTTACTTGTGTAGTGCAGTTAGTTCGCAAAATGCGCGACAGATGTCGTTAGAAATACTTAGCTGTAATATTATTTAACTTCTCGTGGCCTCTTGGGTGTAAGCAGATATTACCATTCACTCTAGAGTTATGTGATTAGGGTATTTAGTTTCATGAAGACGAAAAAATAAGGTTTCGGGCTTGAACGGTGGCTTTTTGGAAACCAATGAAGAAAAAAAAATGCAGTGGTTGGTGTTTGTACATAATTATTATGCTGATTTTCAGGGAGACAGTCGGTTTCAGACATACCTACCTACCTACCTTCTCGAAATATTTGTAACAAAATCTATATGGTTTAATTAATGTTACCTACTGATGATGAGGTGGGGAGTATTATTGTAAGTGTCTGTCTCTATGCTTGTTAACAGAGCGATTAATGTACAGACGCCAGCACATCAAGCCACTACAATCTATCAGATTTTTTAAATAGTTTTTCAACTTTATCGCTGAAGTATTAGTTTCAAGGTTGGTTGGGAAAATTTGACACTTTCGGGTAGCTTGATGTGCTCGCGTCTGTACCATAATTTTCATACCACTCAATATTTAGTTACCGCGCGTTGATGATTTATAGCCGTGAGCTACACCAAGTACCTACCTAAGTCATATTTACCTACTCGTACACACTTTCACATTTCCAAGGAAATGGTAATCGAACCTTTTTCTGAGGAAGGAAGGAAGGGAAGGAAGTTTCTCTTCGCCCATCCTGGTTCAGTCTCTTGATGTCCGGCTCAAACCGGCCACTCGAAGAACCTTTACAAGTTTACATTCACACGCGGCCCGCGCCCAGCCTCTCGCCGCCGTCGACGCTTCACACACCTGCAGTTGATAACCAACCTCTTTGCCGCGAGCACGCTCCACGCCTCACGCTACCGGTTTTTGATCGCACCTCTTTAGTGACGAACGATTTTGAATTCGAAGTTTTTGAATTTACAACCCCGTTCGTTCATCAACTCGTGTTCCAAATTTCAAATTCCACAATGATGGATTCTGAACTGTGTGACTGTTTATTTTTTAATTATTGAGTGTTATTTTTTATTTTTGTATGGGATTGTTCCCTGAAAAGTGGTGAGGGAGTGAATGTGAAAATTGGAACCGACCCGGAAAGACGGGTCTATTCTCCCTTCGCGCTTCCACGACAGGTATGTGATTATAAGCCTTATTACTTAGGTGACGGTTGAAAATATTAATTGTTTACATTAGGAATCGATATCCGGTATTATCTATTAATTAAAACTTTAAGTTCCTTATCGCTACTAATTGGCAAGCGGATTGTCACACAGGAGCAGGATTTTCCAGTAATTTTCCAGTTTTACGCGGCATTGATATTGAAAACAGTAGTTTTCGCTTCTGTCACTTTGCAACTTTCTATAATTACATACCTTAATACCAGTCGGAACTTATTTAGATTCTGATTGAAAACAAAACATGTATTTTCTCTCAAGGTAGACCGAAGAAAATTAAAGATACCTAATTGAAAATACTTACCTACGTTAGTTGACATTATTGTAGATAATTAAACTACACTCATTTGGTAAGCCAACCAAGCTAATAACTCTCAGACTTTATGTACTTTAGAGAAAATTGTAAATATTTAATATCATGACTAGGAGAGGTGAAAACCGGTCGCCCTATGGTTCTTTCCCTCCATCTTTAAAGATTTTCTTCGCCTATAGAAATTCAGACGTTCTCCTTACAACCAACATTTGAAATGACAGTCTTAGAGAATAAGGCTGGACTCACACATTCTGAATTGTTCTCTGAATTCATTATGCCCCCACACACATTCTGATTTTTTCAGATTATGATTTCCTCACATTTCCGGGCTTTCTTAATTAATAATATGAATTCCGACTCTGAATTCAGAGAACAATTCAGAATGTGTGAGTCCAGCCTAAGACAGATACCTAATGTATCTTAACTTCGTTGTTTTTGTCTGCAAGTAGGTACTGTTCAGTACGGTCGGTCCTAGGTTAGCCTTCCAGATCAGGCAAAAGGTATTTTCCTGTAGGAATTTATCACCAGTAACAACGAGTCTAGATTTGTGCTAGGTTGCTGGCAATATGCATGATGAGGGACCTAAAAATAACTGCGACAGCGAAATGTGGGTAGTTTCGACATTCGACAGCTCCTCGTAACCTTCGGGAACCAGCTGTACCTATAATTCATCGTCAGCATTCTCCAGCCTTTATCCCATTTTATTGGGGTCAACTCCTTTGTTAGTCGACATCTCAGTTGTTTACTTATTCCTATCTATGGCTTAGGTCACTTGTAAATATCGAAGGCTAAATATGTCTGTCTTTCTAGTGCTAAGAAATAACATACGAAGTGTCTATTGTCAGACTTTAATTGCGTTGGTCCGCAAACCTCGTAACTGCGTTTTTTAATGCTCAACCAGCAATTTGTGGTAAATGTTATTGGTAATTAATTGCAAATCGACTCGTTTGGAACTCGTATTTATTTACTCGTGCAGAAAAATAATGGCCGCTGAATTTTATGATGTGAGTTTGGTTGGGTGTTGGGCCTAGTTTTCGACAACCTGTACCCACTAAATTAAGTACCTTGTATCGTTTGTTAGGTGGTTTATCTGGCTTAGTTTTAAAGCTTGTTTTAAATCAAATATTTAATAAAATAAATTGTATCAGTCAAGTCCGTAATTAAATAAAAGTATGCAATTTAAAAAAATGTAAGTGCTGACAAGGCAACACAACTAATAAATACGTATCGAATATGGGTAAGGCCATAAAAATGCAACCTGCCAACTGAAAACAGCATTCCTAATTAAGCAGTAAACCACTTTATAAGCTTCTTTCAAAACAAAGAGACGCCATTTCCTAAACCACATAACTGCCATTAACAGAAGAGCTCTTCAACTGTCCATTGACTTATGAACTGCATTATGTAGATGGATAGAAAACGCGGATGTCACAGACGATGCAAACGGAGTTTAACATATCTATGAGATTATTACGTTATAAAGAATATATTGAGGCGAAAATGTTCGCGGATGCTTTGTGAAAGTGTTGACCCCTTCGAAACCGGCTCGCTAGTCGAGGGTTTTCCATCTACTGCTTATATGTTGTAATATACACTTTATTTGTGAGTAAACTTTGATTCGTGACTGTACGAGTAATATTTTGACATTTCCGTTGCTTCAAGTTCCTTGGATTGGATCGGGATTCATCAAGTCACTCGTAAACAGAATTTAGAGTTTTGAGTTAATACTTCATTTTCAACCCTTCTCTTTCGGGTGTGGCTCTTGTAAGTCTCCAGTAATCATCTTCTTGCCAATACTATCACAATTTATTTGGTTCCGGCACTACTGCATGTCTATCACTTCCATTCAACTTTATCAGTTGGCAGAACTGTAGTCATCCCCTTTCTATATCTCTCCCACATCATATTTTCTCGTTCCTTTAATTTTCCCTGCTCTTAACACTAATAGCTATTCAAACTGAAAACTTTCCTCGCATACTTCATTACTTACATTTATATTTTCATAGTCTATTTGTCGTTAGAACTTATCTTTAAAGAGCCTTCATAGAGAGAAGGGCTACAAAATTCACTCCGTCCTTGTGCATACCTCAACATCAACAGCGAGCTTCGTCCACATCCATTAATCACTCATGAAGCTCAAAAGCGAACTGTACCCTAGTTTTTAAACTATTGTGCAAACTTATTTCCGTGAATAGACTTCATAATCGTGGTTATTTTGTAACAATGATTTAAATGTTTTGTCAATCAATCAATCAGGTAAACCGATTGCAGGTTGCTGGACATAGGCACGCTTATGTGCCAGAAAAGGTTTCTAGTTACGAGTATACACAAATACTTAAAGTGCTTTTATGCCAAAATAAACGCGCACTGTTGAATTTTCAGTCCTCGGCTCATTACCGGGAGTTGAAATATTATAGTACTATTAATGGTACTAAGGTACATTTTTAAAGGTCAACACGTGAAACAACATCCATCTCATCATCACATAGCTGTCCTCCTAAATTCCTTAGGTAGGTCGTTGTAAGAATGGTCGTCTAAATGATCTATGCCAACTTGGTTAGTTGGTATAAATGAGGTTCAAATATTCATCAAGGTCCGCCCGAGTCTGAAATATGCACTTTGTGATAAGGCGTAGGTATATTTGTAGGAGTGGGTACAATAGTGGTATATTATACTAGGAGCCCTATTTTTAACACATGGTAAAGAAGGTATATAGCATTAATTGTTATCCTTTTCCGTAGGCATCATCAGGCAGGATAGGGAATCTCTGGTTTAAGTGCAGTCAATTTCTGAAAGCACCAATTGCATTCCTACCCAGATCATGTATACGTCCAAACCTCGACAATGATCGTGATTAAAGTGCCAATAGCGATCCATTTGAACGCCTTACTAAGCTGTCGAGGAAATCCCATTATAAAACATGATATGAACGTGTTCTAATATATAATTACCGTCAGCTGAATGTTTCTACACACGTGGTAGTAGCTCGTCGCCTTGTGGCCTCCGGAATATGATAATATTTGATAATAAATCCGATGCAAACGTAAACCTCGAATTTCCAGTTATTGGACGATGCTATTTAAATCAATGAGCGGTCAAGTGCGACTTGTGAGTTGGGCGCCATTTTTGTTTGTATTTGAAATTAGAATTGAAATTCTGGGAGAGGTTAAAACTGATCGATTGACGATGACTGACGTTTCAAATTCATAGTGTCAGCATACCAATGTACATTTTTAATAGGGGATTTTTTCAAGACAAAGAGATAATAGCGAAATTGGAAGAAAGAAGCGAACCGATATATTTCGAAACGAACGGTGGTCTAAGTTATACATACTCCTAGTTTGGGAGGTAAATTATCAAATCCCAAACATAAGATAGAAGCAGGTAGAGATCAACATCTTTTAAGGTTGACACTACACCTACAGACTCACACATTCTCCTTATCCTCAGGGCTATCTTATAGGCTTGTTAAAATTAGGCCAAAACAACAACGCCGTCTAAATGGAGTCAGACCTACTAAGCTGTCATCCTTGAATACAGGTGCATTCGCTTATTCGGTCCACGTTATAATCATCAAATAAACTCAGTTTTGTAATCTTACGAAAAAATCTCAAAATCAAAATATTTTTATTTCACATAGGCCTACATGGGCACTTATGAAACGTCGACAAAAAGGTGCACGGTTCGGGTTGGTCGTTTCCTATGGAGAAGAACCGGCAAGAAACTCCATGGTTACTCTTTTAAAATGATTAGTTTTACAATATTATCATGTTACAGCATTAGTACTCAAGTATGGGGGGACAGCATAGGCCCGACAATAAGTCGTTGCTTACTACACAAGAAAAACGGAAAGCAAGATAAGAGGTTAACAAAAGTTAACACACATCTAGGAATCTACAAGGCCTACACTGTTCACACATTCACAAATAATCGTTAAAAAGAATCTATACAAAGGCAGGAAAATATTATAAAAGACTAAATTAAACAAGTGACAAAAATATTGTCATCAGTGCTGCAACTATTCTGAACAAAGGGTGTTTAAGTGATGTGATAACCATTGTAAAAAAAGAAAAAAAAACCATTGTAAATTAAAATGAAAAGAAAAAAAATTGATTGAGAATAGTTAGAGACATCCACATATTTGTGCTGTTTATGAGCTACCAGGGAAGCCGCATGCGCAGAAGGAACTAAAGCCAAACCTCTTTATCTTCAACGTAGTCCTTGATTTTGTAATATGCTTTTTTAATAAGGACACGTTTAATGTAATTTTTGAACTTTCCATCGGTCAGTTCTATAACTGACTTAGGTAATTTGTTATAAAAACGTATACTGTTAATAAGAAAAGACTTACTAGTTTTTGTTAACCTGAATTTGGGTATTACAATTTCGTGTTTACTGCGTGTATTAATATTGTGGAAGTCGCTTCTAATTTTGAAAAGCCCTCGGTTTTTGCGGACATATAAAATACATTCTAGGATATAAAGGGAAGGCAGAGTCAGTACATCGATCTCTTTAAATTTTTCTCTGAGGGACTCGCGAGGACCCATTTTATAGATCGCGCGGACTGCCCGCTTTTGTAAAATGAAAATTGAGTCAACGTCTGCCGCCGATCCCCACAGCAGAATGCCATAAGACATAATACTGTGGAAATAAGCATAGTATATTAACCTAGCTGTAGCTGCATCAGTTAACTGCCTTATTTTCCTTACTGCATATGCAGCTGAGCTTAACCTACCCGAAAGAGTTCTAATGTGCGGTCCCCACTGCAATTTCGAATCGATAGTAATCCCTAGGAATACAGTTTCCGCTATAACATCAAGTTTTTTGCCGTCAAGATTTAAATTTATATCCCGTTGAGGTACATTTGGTAAAGAGAATTTTAGACATTTTGTTTTGTTCGCATTCAGTAAAAGATTGTTAGCTGCGAACCATTTCGAGAGAACAGTTAGACTTTCGTTGGCATGTAAGACATCCGTATCCTTTCTATCTATTTTAAAAATTAGCGAAGTGTCATCAGCAAATAGAATTATATCCGATAATTTGGCCATCATGTAAGGGAGATCATTAATGTAAACAAGAAATAGGAAAGGCCCGAGAATTGAACCTTGGGGCACGCCCATCTTTACTAGAGACCCGGAGGACGTCGCCCCATTTACATTTACTTTTTGCTGCCTGTTTGATAAATATGAGAGAACAAGATCAGCAGCTTGTCCGCGAATTCCGTAGTGGTGTAATTTACAGATCAGTGTGTTGTGGTCGACGCAGTCAAACGCTTTTGAGAGGTCACAGAAAATACCAATGGCATCCTGGGACTTCTCCCAGGATTCCAGAATGTGACTGATGAGTTTTACTCCCGCGTCTGTTGTCGACCTACCCTTCGTGAAACCAAACTGTTGACTATGCAGAATCCCATTTGAGTTGAAGTGAGACAGCATCTGGTCCAGCATTATTTTTTCATAGATTTTACTCAATGCTGGAAGCACAGATATAGGTCTATAATTAGAGGGGTCACCCTTACAACCCGATTTGAATATTGGTATTACTTTACTATGTTTCATTAAGTCAGGAAACTTGCCGCTATCCAAACATTGATTGAATATGCCAGTTAGGAGAGGAGCAATAGAGTCAATAATATCCCCAAGAACTTTGACGGATATCCCCCATAAGTCTTCAGTATTTTTTATGTTTAGACTTTTGAATGCATTTATAATTGTATCAATACATATTGGTTTAAATTTAAAGTTTGGAATGTCCTTAGTAAAGTTTTCTTTAAGAAGTGCTTCAGCTAATTTAGATGAAGAGGGGAGAGATTTCGTAACCTCTAACGGAATATTGGTAAAGAAATTTTCTAGAGTCTCAGCGACTTCTAGCTTATCAGAAATAGTTTGATTATTTATTTTCAAAGACAATTCATTCTGATCTCGTTGTTGTGTCTTTCCGGTTTCTCTATTAATCACCTGCCACACGGTTTTTATTTTATTATTAGAGGTACCAATTTTGTTGACAATTAATTGAGATTTTGCTTGAGGTACGGTACGGCACCCTAATACGCGACGGTCACCAAATAAGTCAATACTCGAGTCGTATAAACCAATACGATATTCATGTTTGTCAAATATAGCTGATTAAGAAGCAAGGACATTCGACGTATATCTTGCTTACGTGTGGTCGAAGCCTTAACCTGTAATGTTTGAGTTTACAAGATAAACAAAAATCGTGTTTCGTAAATTAGAGGTTGTTATTTTATTAAGAAGGTAGTTGATAAACGGTGATTTTTGAAAGGCTTTTAACTTTGTGATGGAGATGTCTGAAGTCTCGAAGATTAAACTTTGCTTTTTCGTTTAAAGCTGTTCTTTTCGGTGTTCTTCAGGTTAACGGAAACGTTTGGTCCTCATTCTTTGCTATAAATTCAATTAGCAACATCCTTTAATCACCCGATTCGCTCGAGTTCTAGTGAATATGAATATTGAATCCCTACATTTCTTGATGTGTAACTCAAAATATAGCTCCACTTATTCTTAAGGAAATCAATAGGAATAAGAATTAACAAGTTTTCATCTTGTACAAAACAAAAGTGAGAACGTTCAAGAAATTTTAAATTTCGAGTCTCCTCATTCGTCGTCCATTTTTGTTTTAAAAGCGCCATCTTGGAACTTACCTTGACATTTAACGCATCCAAGCCGATCGTGGATCCTCTTTTAATGTGTTTTAAATACTTATCCGTTTTTTATTCGTTACAATGTAATGGAGAGCTGATACTATGCCATGTTGATAAAAAACTGTTCAAGTGATAATTTAACTGACACGAAAGGGTTTTACTTTATTTAACATTTGAATTAACGTCAATTTTCTTCTGATATGATGGCGTGGATTCTCGTAACTAATACACGATCTATTAGTTCGTATTGCGTCCAAATAGAATAAATTTCAGTAGCTCCGGCTTATTTTAATACATTTGTCATCTACTCGTTCATGCAGACAGTAAACACAATTTTTAACACATTTCTATTCCGAGTTTCACTCAGCTCGTTTCTCACATCGCAAATCGAACATAATGTAACCGATTCCTGTGACCGCAGTTTGAACTTTCCTAGCAGTTCATTGTTTGGTGACTTGATGTGCAAACACCAAGAAAGTTCAAGGCGGCCAGTTGCATCACAAATGGAGTCATAAAATGTAATGGCCGTAGAACGTACCTTCAACAACGCTTTAAATAACGATAGAGCGGTTTCACACAAACAAACGGTTTTATCCAATCACGGTACGTACGTTTATTTGAGGATTAACAATAGCATTCGCAACGATGTATTGTTTGTTCAGTTCAATCGATTAGATTGGTTAGCATGCTATTTGAAATGTTCAATTAAGATCAGAAAGTAGCGTTCACCTTTTCTAAAAGGTTAAAGCAAGCTCGTAGTCGTAGTCAACTAGTCAATAAACTACTTTGCTTAGTTATTGGGAAAAAATATTCAGGATTTAGGTATCTTGTGTCACGTTTTGCTACATGTATCTACCTACAACTTTCTGTGACCATTCTTATCAAAACCCTAAAAGTCCCTTTAAAACCATTAGAAGCTCGAATCCAAAATTGAAATCCCAAAGTTATAATGAAAACATGATTGATTTCGAACTGCATCTATCGCGCGAGTAATACAAACCATTTTAGAATGAACGGGGTTTTCCGAGTGTTATCCAAAGCGTAGCTAGGTAAACAGAACAGAATATATAGAGTTTCAAAATTGTTTTGCTGTCTTATTTACCTTTACCTACCTCCCTGCTTTAAAATAAGATTTCGCTTATAGATAGGGACACTATATTTTTTCTTCTATAAGAAAATTTTGAAAAACTTGCTAGTCTGTTCTTTGCTGTACCTAGATACCTATGTACTTACAACCACCAGTAGTGAACGGACGGCATTCTGTTTTTTTTATAACCATAATAAAATTCAAATAATATGGGATAAAAAGGTGAAACAAATAATAAAATACAATAATAATCAAACTAATATTATACACGCGTTTGTGAGGACGTATGTAATAGTATAGATGTCTGGATGTTTGTTACTCTTTCACGCAAAAACCACGGACCGGATTTGGATAAAACTTGGCACACAGATAGTTTATAACCTGGACATAGAATATTTTTTATCCCGGTAGTACGATCACGTGGGACAATTACCGGCCTGCACGCGGACGAAACCGCGGGCATACGCTAGTAGTTAAATAAAACTCGTCCTGAACTACGTTACGTTGTATACTTCCTTCGCATTTTAATTCAATAACATCATAATCATCAATAATAACAAATCATCTAAATTATAATATTCTGTTATGATGATATTAAATATTTATGCAGAACTGCACTTTTATTTTTAGATTAATATACATATAATGACATTTTGCTGAAAAACAATTTTTTAAAATTGTTTTTTGAATGTGAGGATGAGAAGCATTATTTATAACAATTTCGTACATAACCAGAAGAATTTAGAGCCTACTTAGTACTTACAGTTTTATTGCTAGAAAATAGAAATCTATTTTCATCTGCGAAAGAAAAACTTAAGTCTTAGTAAGTAGGTGCCCAAATGACAACAAATATTGAAACAACTACTTATTAAAATAACTTTATAAGTAATGATGTAACTTAGGGATCTACCCAAGTTTATGCAAAAAAGAGCACTTCGTGCATTTAAGATTACTTAAAGGTTTCGCTCCAAAAACTGGTATTTGGCGCAAACATCCAATTTTACATCGAAATATCAGTTTCAATTACAACAAGATTTGAACTTCGAACCTGAGTGTTTATAAGCACACAAAAACAAGATCAATCGCTACTGTTGACTTCTTTTTATTAATTCCAATGCCTATAAAGGATTTGTAAGAAAGCTTTTGTGCCTATTGCTCAAACGTCTCGACTAGTTCACGTTTACTGACTGAATAAGTAAATAGTTAGGCAATTTCGATCTTAAACGAGAGATTTCGCGTTCGAGTGAAATATTTGTCGATGGATGGGGTAATCGGCTCGTTTCGGCCGACTTCGGAAGATGCACGACGAATGAAAATTAATCACGAATTAGTCCATTAGATATATTCGAATATAGTGGAGCATTATATGTTTAAATGGATGTTTGGAAAGAGGGTAAAGGAAGGTAGATGAATTTCGGTAGTCATACAGAGGACAGTAAGGAGTTCGTGGCTAAATAATATCAGCCGCTCGGGTCGATCTTTAGGTTAAGCCACGCTCGCCTAGGTTGGTCCGTGGATGGGTGACCACCCATTACATACCGATTTTCCTCCGTGCCTCGGAAAGCACGTTATGCCGTTGGTCCCGGCTGTCATTTGTAGATCTTTGACAGTTATTACTAATAACTAGCCGGGTAGCCGGTGGCCGGTGGTGTGGTAGTCAGTGGCCCGAAAGTCTGACAACCAGTCTTACCATGGGGTATCGTATTACCTACCACTAACTGGGTTGTGGAGGTCAGATAGGCAGATTAGGCAGTTGCTCCATGTAAAATACTGGTATTCAGCTCCATCCGGTTAGACTAAGCCAACCCCAACATAGTTAGGAAAAGGCTAGGCAGATGATGATACATCCACCTTCCAGTCAGTAAATGTGAGAGATGAAGTAGGGAAGAACTGAATTCATCATAATTGTACTTGTTGTTATTGGCTGTCAGAAATCTTTCGGTGGATTGTTTTTGTTGATTCACGTTTTTTGTCAGCTGTGGCTGTAGGTGCTGGGTTCGTCTTCCGTGTTCTAAATAAATAATTTGTATAATACAGAGAAAGATACCAAACTGAGATCAAACGGAAAGGTTAATCTAACCTACTGACCCACCTGGATGCTTCAGTACTTAAGTAGATAATGCTCATCTTCACTTACACTAAGCGATATCCAAATGAATGCTTAATTAAAGTGCACTGTTGGATTTCCAACAGGGCACTGAGATTTGAAATCCCCACAATGCAATAATATTATTAAGGCTACTGTTTACCAAGGAATCGCTTAGTGTTCATTGAAAACGCGCATACCTAAGTATGTTATTTTCCGAACACTTTGTTTACATGATGATGTTTCTTTTATTCACCGCTCAACATGCAAATGACAATGTAGTTCCAATAACACCAGCTTGCAAATGTTATTTCAATAATAATAAAACCGTATCTGCAATCAATTGTGTTGGCATACAGTATTGCAGTATTGCTCAAGCGGGGTTATTGACCGCTCTGTTGTTATTTTGAATAGGCGATTACGAGCTAATTCATCTTTAGTGTTCAATATTCATCTTTGCCATTGTTTTTTTTAATATGGTACGCGTTTTATATGGACCTCCTTTTTGTTTTGGGCAAATTAAATTATTATTTTTGAGGTTAGAATGTTTGTTACCTATTTATTGATTATGGTAAACACGTGATTATGGTTTTAATAGCTAAAAATAGGTAAATTAATTACCTACTTTTTTAGCAAAGGTTGATTTTTGAAAATTTGAAACCGGGAAAGATCATTAATTATGAAGACTGATTAAAATCTCATAAATTATTTATGCCAAAAGAGTAAAAGCGAAAAGATGAATAAAAACAAAACCAGTTCGAACATGTAAGTTCGGTAAGCGTGTCAAGCACGTTTACTAAGCTGGGCGACGAAGAAAAAAAGTTGTAAAAAAAAAAAACAAGGCTGAACCTCTTTTCACTTTCGTCTGCTGTAGCGGTATAATCAACGTGGTGCCCTCCCTGTCTTTATACTTGTAAGTTGTAATACGGACTACGAAGACCTGTTTCAAAAAGTTTGTAAATGTTTTAGAAGCATTGTTTTGATCTTTATAACAAATTTTAGCTCTACTACAAATTATATTATTATTATAATTTAGTACCAATTTTTCAGGCAGCAAACTTACCTACCTATACAATACAAAGTGACAATAATACTTCCATAACAATACATTATTCAAAACGTACTATGGACATCGTGAGCTATTGTTAAAAAAATCCTTGTATAAATAAAAGAATTAGCAAACTTTCCTCAATGTTACCTGTCAAATCACGTACTTTTCAATGCTAATACAACCAACGAATAACATTGAAAAAAGTTTTCCTCACATTGGTTTATTTTTACGATCATTTTGGCCAAGGATTATTTATTTTCCTTATTCTGTTATTGGTATTCAATATTAATTGCTTTATGGAAAATAATAGTAAATGTTATTTCTACCTATTTAAATAGATAATTATTTTTTCCTATTGCAACATTCCTTCGTATGTAGTATCATATCTTGGACTTACGAAAAGTGTTTTCAACATCAGTTACTTATAGCTTAGAGTAAACAATCACTAGTACGAATATCCCGGTTACGTTTACTATCAACAATCTCTCTTCTTAATTATAAACCCATTCATAACGTACGGTAATGGCTGCCGCGATCTTATTTATCGGTTTATAACTTTATTAAAAAGCTATTATTTACAATTTCCTCGCAATGGATAAGAAGGTCGGCCATATGTCGTGTGATGGCGTGTACAAATGATCTCGGCCGTGAAATTTGGAGCAAAAATCTAGATTTGTACCATTAAAACATTATTGTGGTCCGTTAATGTGCAACTAAATGGTATACCTAAATGCAATAATCATCATGGCGCACTGTACTTTGTAGCGCGACAGGGATCTTTATAGGGTAGTTAGTTAGGCTGCCAGACGTTGAATGTCTTACCCAATAAAGTTTTACAATTAAAAAAAAACTATTGTTTATGTGTGCCGCCACACATAAACAATAGTTTTTTTTAAGTGTGGTTCGCAATTTGAATAATGTTCACCAAAAAAAGATATCGATCCATTAAGCCAAAAAATCATAACATTTACGTTTGCATTTATAATGCTTACACGCATTTCTGTCCAGACATGGATGTACGAAGGTCTCTCTATCTAAGTATAACGAACTTTTCATGGTTACCTGCTTGGTAGTCTTGGTACCCACTTCTCACTACAGTGTTAATAATTTACACGAGGATAGTGCTTCTTTGGTCATGTCTTCGTTAAAAAAGATGTTCATGTCGTGTGATTGATTGTTGTTAATTTTTTTTTATTGTTCACATACATACATTTTTTTTTTGTTCTACAATTTATAATTTTGATTGCGAATATATAATACTTAGATAGGTCTCATAATATATTAGACTATTATGGCTATTAATAAAAACTATCAGATGAGTTTTCATTACCTTACAGTGGATCAATACAAAGTTCCTCCAGATCTTTCACAAATAAATAAATAATCGAATCATGTATTTTTAAAACAATATATTGCAATTTAAACAAGCGAGACGCCTCACTCGCACATAATCTTTCAGATTAAGATTAAGCGATGTGGGTTTAACCAAAATTAATGTTGTTTTTTTTTAAATAAAAAGTTTTTAATTTTTTTTAGTCCAAAATCAATATAAAAACAATTGAAGCTCCTAAGAAAATGAGGATGAGGATAATGAAAACTAGTGCTGTAAGTAAATTGGCAAATTAAAAGCAAAACTTAACATATAGATCGGATACCTACCTACTTACTTGAAAAACTTTCAAAGCTCGATTACTAAGCGCTAAAGGTTGAATATGAAACAACGCGCTTCTATTTAGGCATTAATTATGGTCTCACCTGGTGTAAGTGAAAACTAGCAGCCGGTTACACTTTAGAGGCTTTAACAAAATCTCCATAACACACATAAGTAGTCGCAGTTTCCCAGACTACCAACCAATATTCTGTCTAATAAAACTTCTAGACCGGCGTGAAAGGCATTCCGACGGTAATAAATAACATTTAATTAACATAATAGAAAAATTATGACACCATTATTAACAGAACCGTAGACGTAGAACAATTAACACACGCAATGAGGCTTATTAGCAAGTGATGGCGACTGATAGCATCTGCTCATGTCACTGACTGACAAATACAGCCTTAAATAAAATTACACTGCTACAACGATTTTTTGGCACTAGAATGACATTAGCATAATCAGCCTATAATGTTCCCACTGCTGGGATACACGGCCTCTCTATGAGAGGGAATGGGCTATAATCCACAACGCGGGCCCAGTGCGGGTTGGTAGATGTCACATGTCTTCGAATTTTTGGTTTTAGGACATGCCGGTTTCCTCACGATGCACTGTTCGTAAGTCGGGGCCGCCACTAATGGGCCACCGCTGCATTGCGTTGTGGTAAATATTTTTATTGGACATGGTGTAGGTATATTTATTACATTCAAATCAAATCAGTGTACTTATTAATTGCAAACATGTTGTACAACAGGGTTTAGAAGATTAAATTAAAAGTTTCAAACAAGCACCTTGTAAGGGTACCGACATTAATTTCATAATTATTATTATCACGAAATTGTAAGATTTTCCAAAAAAAAAAGATTATAAGTACTTATTAAATAATTATTAGGATAATTATGTCAAATCAAAATAAAATTGATTAGTTCAAATAAATTCAATATATAATTTCTCTATATTTATTCTTTTTAACCGACTTCCAAAAAGGAGGAGGTTTCTCAATTCGACCGTTTATATATATATATTTTTTTTTGCTTCAAAAATCTCTTGCAATGAGGCTTCTGGTTATTTCAAGTGAACAAATTTGATTTAATTAAATTGTTTAGGTATTTTAATTTCTTTTATGCATTTTTTTAAGGAATTTTATTATAAATCTTGATACACATTACATTTATGGGCTTGAATGGAAATTACAAGTTCTATGGTTAGGACTTACTTATAGTTTCATGGTGGAATAAATGCATTGAAAATAAAAAGTCGGAAAAGCGTTAGTTCCGATTTCGGACCAATCTTTTTAATAGCCATTATTCGATTAAATACCATTTATTATAATCCAAAAGTAAGTTTTATGAATGCCTGCGTAGGTATCTAAAACTTGTTCTGTAAAATATTAATGTATTCCTATTGCAAGTGATCGCCAATGTTTTAGTTATTTGACCTTAGTCTGGCATTTGTAAAATAAACAACCACTTTGGAATTTCGCTCGCAACTATTAATACTAAAGTCTGGTCAATGTTACTAATTATTGTAATAATAATATCTATTTTAGAGTTGGAATTTGTCAATGTTGGCGGTTATGTTATTATTTTAGTTACTATTGCTAATTATAAGTCGAATATTCAAAATTGTTAGCGTAATTGTAAAAAAAATCTAGGCAATTTGTAAACTCGTTAACATGTTGTACGATGTTTCCTGTCACTTGTCATCTAAGTCTAAGCTGTCAATTTTGGCGCGCAAATTCTTGTCGGCCATTCTTAATTCGATGTTGCTGTTAATAATTTGGAACTAGTTTTATAAACTTAAAAAGTCGTTTATACATATAGTCTGCTTAGGGCTTAACCATTTGTTGTAGCTATTAATGACTAATAAATATGTCAATTATCTTTTTGCTTCTGGAAAATAAGAATAAAATATGTAATGAAGATCCATAACGATGCTAATAAGGACTTGACAAAAGATAATTAAAATAATAATAGTTTTTTAATTAGTCTTTGGTCAGAATGTAACCGTTTATTTTTAAACGAAACATCATCGAGGTGTGACCAGGCGAGGTCCAGTGTGAAAGATGACATAATAGGTGTCTTATGAGCATAATCATTGATATTTAGGTAAGGAACCCGTTAATGTGGTTAATCTTTTGCTTTTAATACCCGGTCATAAGACTTATAATCCAATAGATCTTTTACTATTTATTTTGGTGATATCACAATAAGTTCTTGAGGTTTTATTTTGTCACGTGGAAGGTCTTCTTGTTTATAAACCAATAAGGATTATTATTGCTTGTCAAAAGTAAAAAATGTTGCTAAATTAACATAGCGTGGTCAGTAAAATTAGTATCCAATGTCAATCAATTTAAATTTGCTATAGCTATTTTATCGATGGTCAACAAGAATGATTTACACATTTTAAGCAGGTATTATGTAAAAAGTTTGAAAATCTTTATAAAAAGGAAAAAGAAACTAAAATTCGACCAGACTGTAAAATTGTTGGCCTTGGCCCGCCTTAGTAAATAAATGAACAAAACAAACCATAAAATCTATGGTAAGATGCTTTACTTACTGATGAGGAAACCATTAATTTGCGTTTTCCGTGTGTATAATAATCTATGTAATTATGTGTATGTATCTAGTCCACACATTTTACGTAACGCAGAAACTCGTTCACCGTGTTTTCTGTTTACTTACTCACATTCACAAAAACGGAAGTCCGTTCAACCGGAAACGTTGTGTCGAAATTCATCATGGGAACCGATGACACGCCCTTGAATTAGATTGTTGAATCGATTACAATGAATCGTTATCGAGAATGACGCCCGTAAAATTTTCAATAGGCTTCTACAATGCGATGCTTGGCGACAAAACGATGACTTTAAAAAAGGAACAAAGCATTAACCAGTGTAAGGTGTGCTGTGCTGTGGTTTTCATGTCAATGATAGTACTCACCTAATTTTTTTTTGGATCTCCATCTGAAATTAGCATTAGCCCAAGCATGGATATATCATGTGTCCGAGTGATGGCAATAGGCTCACCCCATATTACTTACATGGCTTAAAGATAACTGGAGGAACTTGGATGTACCTACTAAATTAGTACACCTCTGCCTAACCTTCGGGTAAACAGGTGTAATGTTAAAGTTTTCATAAACATTCTGACTACATCTGTATATTTTAAATGCCAGTAAAATGTTAAATAAATTTAAAGGTACCTACATAATTTGCTTATAATTTGACCGCCACGCAATGCCTAACTAAACATACTCGTAACATTGGATCAAGTTAATTATATTGGGCTTTATCACCGTTGTTGCTTTGAGAGTGATTGAATAGTACACAATTTAAGAATAAAAAGCCGTGGCGTAGTGGTACGCTACGACCTACCCCGTAGCATAACACTACGCCACGCCCTTCGCCGTAGCGTACCAGTACGCTACGCCCTACGCCGTAGCACCATTTTCGAACTTATCCTTTTTATTAATGATGAATAGTTTATTTATAATTTCATCTAGCGTTGGTAGCGCACGAAACTTACTTTCAAAATTACATTCAAGAATTCAAGGAGTTTTCAATTGATGTAAACCTCAATGGTATGTAAACGAAAACAGTTCTAGCGACTCTAAATACCGAACAGTAGCAAGCCAATTGAAAATTACGCTGTTAATTAAAGTAATAAACTCTGCTAGGATACTAAATCGTTCTTGATTTCCCAGAAACTAGGTTTTTAGACATTTATCTTGTCTAGGCAGAAAAATAGCAACGAGCCAATTATCTGATTCACTTTGCTGTGCGAGAAGTACACAAAATCGGCGGTGAAGTTTGGAAGTGTAATCTCCTTCAATTATCTGCTAGCCTAGTACTACCTATTTTTGTTTTATCTTAATTATTTCTTAGTTTCAAAAATATAAGAGAGACAATCTATTGTTGTTATCTATTCATGGTCCTTCTTTTTACCCAACTGACCCAGAAGGAGTGTAATGTTTTTAGCCTAGAAGAAGCTGGTTACTTTTCAGCAGTTTCACAGATTGTGTGAGATGGTTTGTGATTGTGATATATAAAATAAGACTTTGAACACGATCCAATTTCTTCAAGACAAGCCTAACCATGCGTAGCTTATACCGAAGCATTCTTCAATTGTTTGCTATTTCTTAACAATACCCATCCACCAATATTGAAAAATGAGAACTCAATGGAACGAATTACTCGAAACATTCACACGTAAACTTTTATATAAATCAGTTAACATATAAATTAGACACAGTGTGGTCGAAACTATTGCTGTTAGCTACTACGTAACGTTGTTAATCAAGGAATCAATCTATTGCACGCAACTCGCGACGCATTGGGAACGCATCGGCCGATTGCGTCTAATAACAAACGAATAATTGACTCATTAATTACACGGACATGAATATACATGAAAATGTTTGAAACAATAGACGTCATGAATGTTTAATTTCTGCGTTTCTTTGATAATCTTCCCATGGGTATTGAAGTACGTGATGCGACGCATCATTGGGCGCGGTGTGCTGTGGTGCTATCATAAATATTGTTCAAGACATAGTAAGTATGTAGGAAACTTTAATGTCTGGGGAAAAACTGGAAGATAAGACACAAAAAGGCGCGACGTGTCCTGGCAGGTACTAAATAAAATACTTTTGGTTATTGTTGATTCAAACACGCACTAAATACCTACCAGTGAATTATGAGACGATGACTGTAGAAAAAATACCTACCCAAATTGGAATTAAGATGATTGACGACTGAAGCAACTATGATGGCTAAATTATAATACAAAAATAACACAGAAGCAACACCTGAATTGCACAAAAGCCAAACAAAAATAGTTTCGTTCAACAAAAAATCGATAGTAGTAAACCCGTGCAACAGTAGTCCGTCTCCCTCAATTAACTCTTACAGTTTGCACGGGATGATGAGCAGCGAAGCCACTCTCACTTTTTTTTCATTTCTAGACCACCGAGGAAATTAGACCAGAAACATTTGATTTAATGATACCAAGAATGCATGGCTTAATTTGCGTTTCAAAGAAAAACAAAAGTTTTTTTTTGTGGAGTTACGAATGTGATTGGTGGAAGTTACTTGAGTTTGAATTGAATTAAATGAGGCCAGTGCACATGTTATTTTTTTAGTACTTTAGTTCTTTGTTTTGTACCTTATGTTTAAAATGATGTTTTAAAATTATTTAAAATTCTTAAGACTTTTGAGAGCTCTAAAATGGGTACCCACATTTTAGAGCTCTCATTCTTTAGAAATCAGGATCGATAAGGAAAACGAGCTTTCGCTTTAAGCTCCTTCTTATATTTCTAAATTTTAGAATGGCAAGTGACAATCTGTCAACGCATTCTAAAGCGTTAATCAGACTTATAGTATTTCAAGCCTGCGACCACGTACCTACCTACCAATCTGTTCGAAAATCACGTAATACGTCCAAACATATAATTTGTAACTTGAAACGTTACGAAATGGATATATGACAGTCTGATATCAAATTGTCAAATGTTGGTTGTTTTATTGAACATGATATGATTGGTTCCGTCTCAGTGAAAGTAGGTTGGAATAATTTGGAGGCGTGTGCCGACAACTGGAGTGTTGCATTAAATAGACGATTAGCAAAAAACACTAACTATTATAATATGTCGGATAACTCGTCTGTATTTAAGCGAAAACGCAACAAGTATTGCAAACTGTATTATGAGTTGATTGAATTCTTCATGCTGAAATAAGTTTTTGCTAACTGAAATAACCACTTTTACACCACGATTGTACAAACAAACACCCTGATTTACAAAGCCCTGCACAATCGTGATTTATAACCTTACAATGTGAAGTTAATTAGCCGGTACAATTATAAAACGATATATTTAATTTCGAAGCTGACACTAACACCAATGAAACGTATCGGTATGGTATAAAACGCAGCGTTTCTGTCAATAATTAGGAGTTGTCACGCGATGCGGCGCGGTATGCGGCATGCGTTCGATTGGCTATTGCAGATGCTCTTTAACATTCTGCCATGTTTCTTGTTAAGACATTCGAAGTTTAAATTGCGGAACGAAGAAATATTATATTAATTATGTTGGTACTGTCACTTTTATTTCTCTTATTCTGGTTATAAAGTTTTTTTTTAAACAAATCAAAACACATGTTTCCAACCTCTTTCGTAATAGTTTTCTTTATTGGAGCGAATACATTATCGTTAAGAAACTGTAGATAATGTCTTTCGGAAATGTGTGTGGTGGTAATGTCAATAACAAATCATGCGACTAATATAAAACGAATGATTTTGTTCAAGGAATTCAACTCTATTATCCATAGAGTTGAATTCCTTGCACAAAATCATTCGTTTATTCGCGAGCGTTACACAAAGTAACAAGAGACCGTCCGTCTGTGTTTTTCATATCGAATTTTATGAAGAGTATTTAGACATTGTCAGCCATTACCCTACTTTTAAAGTCAATTAATCACCCTCCTATGAAAATCTTCCGCGTTCGTTACGTTACCTTAAAACCACGCTTGTAACATGTTACACATGATAGACTGAGAAAATGCTATGTGTTCTAAGCCTTATGTAAGGTATCATCACACTATGATGTAAGGGAGAGATGGTAGGACCTAGTGCTTAATTTTGATTGGCAGCCTATGTTTTGTGGAGTAACATTGTAATAGAAATGTTATGTTCAATTGCTTGTTTATAAGTATGGTAAGATGAATAGGTTTGACGGGTATGTGTTATGAAAAGCGTAGTTTGAAGCAATTTAGATAAATTGCAGCAGTTAACAGCAAATACCTCGGTAAGCTGGTCTGATTATGTAAAGTTCCCTTCGAAACACATTCATTGAACTCGTTGGTGTTTAACGTTAATCATCTCGCATTCACTCCTCAACCGGTCGAATTTCGAAATAAGAAAACAATTTGGAAAAAATTACGATCCTGCTTTAATAGAAGATTCATCCATGTGTGAATGCATTGTTAGCTGCTGAGCAAAACCTTTAGGCTTTAGAAATGTAGAAACTGAACACAGATATAAGATTGGTATTTAATAAATCCTTTTCAGCACCCAATAATTCTCGTAGCGTGAGATATTCCCAAAGAAAACCAGATAGCAACACAATTCAATGTTTAAATACTAAATCTAGAAACTTTCTCAGTGATCGCATGCAGCATGCTGCCTGCAAATAAACTTTGTCAAATAAATCTTTTTAAATTAAATTAAGACAAACGCGCGTAGAAAGCATGAAAAACATTTAATACTTTTTTGTTATGTTTATTGTTAATTTTTTTGCGTGTAGATGCCATTGTGTAAGGAAAAAACATAGTTATAACAATTTGCACAATGTCTTTGTGAATGCACTAAAGCGCATCATAAAGGCAGTTTCATAAACCGCCGCGGATTGAAGATTAACATATAGGTATAACATGTAAAAAAAAAACTATTTTTGTCTTGTATTTATTTATTTATTTAAAAAGCAAGAAGTACAGAGGCGGACTTAATGCTATGGGCATTTTCTACCAGTCAACCTTTGGGTGATGCAGAGACAAACAGTGGTAGGTGTATATATCTGCATTTTTTAAATTTAATACTAAGATAAACTACAAGGATATATAAAATACTATAAATATATAACAAAACATATAAAAGTAAATAGACATTTACACGGATATACTAAAATAAAAAGACAAGCAATGGAGAAAACATTAACGTTGTAATATTCAATGATATGACAAGATTAACAATAAAGGCATGTTGACGATGACTGTTTATAATTTCTGTACGTTGTTCTAACTGAATAGGAATCAATTTCATCCTGATACAAACAGTCAAGCAAAGTATCAGTAATTATTTTATTTTTTAAAGTAAAAAAGGCCGCTACTTTCTGAGACTTGGCAGTCTCCGGGCAATGTATGTTTATTTAACTATAAAAAGGATCATTTAATAGTTTTTTTCTTACCTTGCAATTAAGTAAATGCATGTTTACCAAATAGTTAGCTAACACTGATTGGTATGCGGCTGTCCACTATTTTTAAGAGCGTCGCGTGCGCACAATACAATCGTTAAAGAGTTATTGGGACGCCAAATAATTATCGTAAGTAAATGACCATAACCAACAATACTTGCTTTTTACTTAGGTATTTATTGTTAAGTAAGTACTGTACAGGTTCCGCGCGGATGACTGCCTACTAACCTCCATGAATATTAGTTAAGTTAATAATATAATCCTTATGATTAGATTTCGTATTGAAAGGAAAAGAAGTGTAATAAAAAATTGCCCATAATGTTACTATTAGCCTGTAACATCCCTCCTCTGCTGGGCAGAGATTTCTCCCCATGACTTCCAGTTCTTGCCATATTGGGCCAATGTGGGCAACTGGCCCCTGGTTTTGATCAGCTCACCCCGCCATCTTCGTCGAAGTCTGCCGCTTTGACCTCTGGCTGTATCAGGAACCTACAATTACCATGTATTATTTTTTTAAATACGCCTTTTTTTTAAGATTTCGAGAACGTCATTTAATCTACCACAGTAATATAAAGCAAATTGCGTGATTCTAAAATGGCGAAGTCTAAATAAGAACAAATTTTGAGTAAAATAAGGAAAGAATTAAGATTATCATAATAATTATTTATTGAATTTTGAATTGACATGACACAACGTTGAATTGCCTAATGTAAATATGTAATATCAATTATATTTTGTTATATAATAGAGGAAATGCAATCAGTGTCAAACTATTGCATCAAGACAAATAAAAAGTCTGAAGTAGTTTTAATTCCGCTTTAAAATTTTATACGCTCATTGTTATGCTAGACGATGCTAATTTAAATAAAATTCAATTAGAATACATTTAGTTAGCTAGGCCAAACACTAAAATAAAATAAGTTTGTTTTTTTTTTATGTATATTAGATTATGTTGACTGCCTCGTTGACGACTGGTCGCAAGTATGACTGCTGAATGTGCGGTCTTGGTTTAGATCCCCGAGTCTAATAGATAGATAGATTCTTGCAACCAAAAATTCCCAGTAGCTGCCGGAAGTCTGGAATTGTCCCTGGTTGGCTCGCTTTTCAGAAACTCGGGGCGAGACAGCACTTTTGCAAATAATGTTATTTAGCAATAGATTCCATCTCATCATATGTCAGTAACTACGATGATAAAATACTACGTGACATATACTTATGTCACCGGCGTGTACAGCCATTCACCATTAAATTATTTCAAAATGATGTTACTGTATCATTACATTTATTACTTCAGGTAACGTGATGACGAAGTGTGTAACTATTGATTTACATAATATTGTAGGTGATACATATAATATTATGTTTGTCGCTGTATGATTGAATTAGATTTTGTAATATTATTGGAAACATATTAAATTAAATTATAATCTGTTGTGTAATTTTTGTAAAGTGAACGTGGATATTGGTAATTTCAGGCCACAATATAATATAATTCTAGTGGCAAGGAAAATATAGGTTTTAAAAGAAAATTCTACTATAGGTACAAATAATACGTTGGAAGCGCATTTTATGTTAGACAAGCTTTTTCGGAAGCTTTTAGCAAAACAACATCGTAACGGTATAAGAAAGTTGTTAATCGAATCGATTTGAATACGATTCCTGTGAAGAACCTCATAGTTAGAGACAATGTCTTGTCTATCATCCTTGCTAATGTTGTTGAAACTGTACGTAAATAGGTGCATTTGATGTAGAACGGAACCATACCATAGTAAAGAAGCATAATCAGCCTGTATCGTCTTCCCTGCTGAGACACAAACCTCCTCATTATAAGAGAGAACAGAATCTTATCCCCAACTAAACAAATAAGCCACTAAAATCAATTTAATGTATACCCTGGCCTGAACGATTGTTTCAATTGTCAAAATACACAATGTCGTGTCGATCTCGATATGTTTGTGTCGAACCGAGGAAAGGCGTGACTCTTGTTCACAATAAACCTCAACGCTACAGGGTTGGCAATGGTTTGATTAATATCTATTCAGAATTAATTTCCTTTCGAAAATCTGAATATCGATTTCGATTTTGTTAGAAATAAGTGGAACCACAATAGTCTTATTGCTGCACAGTGAACTGTTTGTAATGGAATGGAAGGGATCAATTTACTAAGTCATTCAAATTGAGAATTTACAAGTCAAAGAACATTTTTTAGAAAGTACCTGTACCTATTGATAATAACCTCCTGATCTAAATTATCAGTAAAGTGGTTAAAAGTGAGTACATATCTACTCAGACGAATCAGACATAACATCAATTAGATAAGTATGAACATAAATGTGTAATTGATGTTATGTCTGAATAAAGTTGTCTAACAAAAATTGTTTCAGCGACAGGACCAGTTACTCCCTGTCCGTGCGTACATTCCTGAATTTCTTTCTGTCAGTATACAATATAGGACCCTAGTCTTTATTATCATCATCCATTAAGTCGTCATAGTTATGTTTTGTAACATCTGAACGCAATTCGTCCAACCCTGCACGTTGCCAACAAAAGAATCCATTACGCAACTGATGGTATTGCACTTGGTGGTCGATACAATTGCGTAATCATGCAGTGCAGTGAAATTTGATGATAGCCTCTTTGTGATGGTGTGTGGATTCCATTTTATTTGGTGATTTGTAGAGCAAATTTTGACAATGTTTTGGCAATATGCTAAATTTCTCTTACGTTTACAAAATTAACTAAGTACTTAAGTTGTATATGAATCTTCAAATATGTAAGTATCAGCATACCAAGCTACCCGAAACTATCAAATATTCCCAATCAACCTTAAACCTAACGCTTTAGCAATACCTAAAGTTGAAGATCAATTAAAGATATTTAACAAATTGTGGTAGCTTGATATGCTGGTGATAAAGGGTAGGTAAAATTGATGTACAATTATATTGAACAAAGAGTTGGTACATACAATAACAAAGTTATGTAAAGAAAAGTTTTAACAAAAAAATAACAAAACAAAAACTCATTAACAATCAACGTTCGATTCAATGACATCATTGTACACTCGATTACAATAAAGAGCTAATAATGATCGAACAAAACTGGATTTTTAATACAATTGGTCACAATCTGAATAATACAACTTCTTTGGACATTAAATACAAAACTTTTGATAAATTCTACATCCGCTTTTGGCTCTTATTTAAGATTTCTAATCCACCTAGATCTTATTTTGAATGGTTAATACTTATTTTTTATTATTTAAAAACCTGGGAATCGAACTCAAGACTTCATGCTCAATAGTTAGGCGCTTGCGACCACTTTGATAGACTAACGAGACATACGAGTTTGAAATCTCGGATTCTTTTAGAAAAATTAATTTGTTTAAGAAACAGGTATCGAAGGGCACCTCTTAAAAATATCTTCACCGATATTGTAAGTACATGTTTATTCAATGTAAGTTTACTTATCTATAAAGTACGTCATTATAACTTGCAATATTTGAACATCTGTTCAAACTGTGTAGATATTAAACATGTGACGTCATACGACCATGGTTGTATGAAAAACAATGTCAAAATTAACAGTTGACGCATAAAAGTTCAAAATTGTAATTGTATGTATCGTCAACCTAGAAATTATATGTTTTAGATCTGTTTTTGTATTGAGGAATCTGAAATAGTTTCAAGCAAATATTATTGTAGTTTTATAGTTCACGCATATTTCAATTTTATTATTTGTAATTTTATGTTATTGTTATATCTATTTTCTAGGTAGTTAGTTTTATGTTTAAATATTATATTTAAATAGCAATCATTTCTTAAGATAAGTAAGTCCATATCTTATGAAGAAAGAATTATGCTATTGCTATATAACTCGTATTTATACATAAAACCTATACAAACAGGTATTACAGTATTGGGTATAAGCATTTAAGCATAAGCATAATCAGCGTATAATCCACCACGCGGGCCCAGTGCGGGTTGGTAGATGTCACATGTCTTCAAATTTTTGGTTCTAGGACATGCCGGTTTCATCACGATGTTTTCCTTCACCGTTTTTGAGAGCATTGGGTAAAGTCTTCGAAAAAATTATTTAGCTCACAATTTACATCATCGATGCCTGTAGCTCATTCGCTATTTTAATAATCTGATGCGTGCGTGATGGTAACTAAGACCGAGATGGCGAGATCTATAAAGTTACTTACCACGGTACTTTGGCTAAGCATTGCTCCCGACACTGTCGCATAATAATGGTCCTACTACAAGTGTACGTTAGAGACGGGAACAAATCTAAGCCAAAGTACGTGCTAAGCAACGGTTATAGATCTCGGTCTTAGAATAACTGGAAGCAGAACTCAGACATTCATCAAATAAGACTGTATTTACAGCTAATCTTAAATGAAGCTAATCATTCTGACATATCAAATCTAAACCAACAGTTTATCTCTTCATAGCAGCATCGAAGCGAATTCTAAAGGAAGTATCGTTCACAGTAAATAAAATCTAGATAGAAAATACCGAAACAGGTGCATAGGTTTGCAATCTAGGCCTAGTCTGGCCTAGGAACGCAGGAAGCCACGAGAATTCTTAGTTCTGGCTGTGTGTGGCAACTACCTTAAATGTCTCGTAAATTATTTCCATTTTGCATATAACTGGCGATATCTTGGAAGTGTTTAGAGCTACGGCAAATAACTTGGGAACGGTTGAATTAAATGATTGTAGAGATAAAGATGGTAGCAGCTCGGCCAAGCTGTGAGTGGTTTATTTCATTCATGGATGATTTTAATCGATTAGGTACGTACTCATCATGATTGAAAGATCCTGTAATTTACTCCTAATAGTTTTTTTATATGAAATCAACGGGTTGATTTATCTATGAGCATTACTATGCTCATGTTAATTTATTATTTCATAAGTTCTTCTTCATCGTGGCTAAATAAGAACAGCCGCTCGGATCGATCTTTAGGTTAAGCCGTGCTTACCTAGGTTGGTCCGTGGATGGGTGACCACCCATTACATACCGAGTTTGCTCCGTGCCTCGGAAAGCACGTTAAGCCGTTGGTCCCGGCTGTCATTTGTAGATCTTTGACAGTCGTTACAGGTAGTCAGTGGCCCGAAAGTCTGACAACCAGTCTTACCAAGGGGTATCGTATTACCTAGCATTAACTGGGTTGTGGAGGTCCGACAGGCAGTCGCTCCATGTAAAATACTGGTATTCAGCTGCATCCGGTTAGACTGGAAGCCGACCCCAACATAGTTGGGAAAAGGCTAGGCAGATGATGAAGTTCTTCTTCATCGAACCTGTTTTCGGAGATTATCAGGATTAGTCTTAGTCGAATGACGAATGTAGTGCTGTTCAACAAACGATGGGGCACTTAATATCGTGGCCGGCATCTCCTGTTGTTTGTTCACTATAGGAACTGATAGACGCCCCTGAAAGCGCCAAACTAGTAAGTAGTAAGTAGTAGTCTGTTGTATGGGAGCCCCCTTATTATATTTTTATATTCTGTTTTTATATTTATTTTATTCTGTTTTTAGTATTTGTTGTTATAGCGGCAACAGAAATACATAATTTATTAAAATTTCAACTGTCTAGCTATCGCTGGTGACAGACAGGCGGACGGACAGATAGCGAAGTAATAGGGTCCCGTTTTTACCCTTTGGGTACGGAAACCTAAAAACAGGCAACTCCTGTAAGCATTGATAAAAAAAACATAAGTATCTTACGAAAATAAGTAAGCGAATATTTCAAGAACATAACTCTTGAGATTTGCAGAGTTAGAAGAACTTTAAAAGTCATCGGTCAATGCCACGCCGTTATTAACTGTGGTTAAACTATAATTCAATTCAATTCAATTCATTTATTTGCAAAAACATGTGTAGATAATATACATGGTATGATGTTTATTATAGGTGTTACAAGGTGTTCTTTGGCTCAACATGTTTGACCATGGCTGGTGTACAAATTAGGTCGAAAGACCAATAGATTTCAAAAAAATAAATTAAAATACAAAGAATAATAATTTAAATAAGTCAACAATTAACATTAATATTAAATTAAAACATTAGGTAAATAGTCATGCGATTCATTCAGTGAGTATATTTAGAGAGATTTGTCATTTAAAAATTCATTAACATCATAATAGGCTTTTTCTGTCAGGACCTTTTTCAATGTTTTCTTAAATTGGTCGGTGTTTAGTTTTTTGACACATTTAGGGATATTATTATAAATTATCGGCGCTCGGCATACAACGCTTTTATATAGTAGGGCTGTCTTAGATGGCTGAACACGAAGTTTACTATTATCCCGGCGATTACGTATTACAATGTCCGATATTCGAGGAAACAAATGGGGGTTATTTCTAACAAATATGGCGATTTCTAAAATATAAAGTGACGGCAGTGTGAGGATTTTATGCTTTGTAAAAAGTGGCTTACAGCTCTCAGTACTTTGGAGACCAAACATAGCACGTATGCATCGCTTTTGCATTCTAAATGCCATATCTGAATTTGATGAGTTGCCCCAAAAAATAATGCCATATCTGAGGACCGATTCAACAAGTCCATAATAAGCCGAGAGTAACACATCAATGTTGATAGATGGAGCAAGTTGGTACAAAGCATATGCTTGACTACTGATTTTTTTACATAGTGCGTCGATGTGTTCTTTCCAGTTTAGTTTACTGTCTATAATTAAGCCGAGAAAACGGGCATTAGATACTTCATTTATAGTGTAATTATCATGAACCAAATTTATATTTAACGGATTATGCAATCTTTGTCCAAAGTGCATTATATTTGTTTTTGATAAATTTATTTTTAAATTATTATTATCCAGCCAGGAAATTATAGATGTCAGTGAATTATTTATGTCAGATTTATAATTATTAATGTCCTTACATGCAATCGAAACTGTACTGTCATCAGCAAATAATGTCATAGGTTGAGTCGTTGCCTTTGGCAAGTCGTTGATATAGATAATAAACAACGGCGGCCCTAGCACACTGCCTTGAGGAACACCATATGTGACATTTTTCCTCACGGAGCTGAATGTTTCTTCTTTTTTTGTTATAGGATTCACTTTAGTTATTACTGTTATCTGTTGTCGATTCGTCAAATAGGATGTAATTAAATTTAAAATATTGCCTCTTATGCCGTATGCGTCAAGTTTACTGATTAGTATATTATGATCTACATAATCAAAAGCCTGTGACATATCGCAATAAATAGCACAAACTGGAACTGCTTTGTCAACATGACTGATAACATTTTGGATGAATTCATAAATGGCCATATTTGTGGTTTTATTTTGTCGAAAGCCCTTTTGTTCATTGCACAAAATCTCATTTTTTTCTAGATATGAATTTAGTTCGCCATAAAGATATTTTTCAAAAATTTTTGAAAATATCGATAATAGTGCAATGGGCCTATAATTCACCATTAACTGTTTGCATTCTTTTTTAAATAAAGGCTTTATAACTGATAGTTTAAGATCTTGTGGAAATATTCCAGTTGATATTGACAAGTTCAGAATGTGACTCAGGTGATGGCATATATCCTCATTTACTGCTTTAATTATTTTAGTAGAGATACCATCATATCCAACACTGTTGGTATTTTTAAGGTTTTTTATAATTTTGTTAATCTGGTAGGGTGTACTTGGTGCAAGAAACATTGAATTTAATCGGTGATTAATTAAAGACGTTACTTTTTTTCCGGAACACGGAAAGGGGTTGACTTTTTCAATAAAATAATTATTAAATGCGTTCGCTATTTCTGTTGGATTATTAAGGATGTTATTTTCATCAATTTTTATGTTGTCAATGGATTCTTTAGGGGTATTAAGTTTCGCTTTGTTGATAATCCGCCACGCTGTTTTAGTTTTATTATGAGACGTTATAATTTTATAATTATTTTGCGCACGTTTTGTTAATTTTATAATTTTTTTAAATAACTGACAATAATTTAAGTACTTTAATTTATTGTCTTTTGTTGAGTTTAATCTGAATTTCCATAGTAAATCCTTTTTCTTTCTACTGCAAATTTTTACACCACGTGATACCCACTTTGGTTTATGATTGGCTTTTATTAACAATTGGGTTTGTGGAAAACAAAGGTCGTAAAAAAGTTTAAAATCAGCTATAAAGTGTTGATAAGCCTTATTTGGGTCAACAGTCAGGTAAATATCCGAGAAAGACAAGCTCTTAATACACAATTTAAATTTGTCAATATTTTCTTCGCTATAATCGCGTTTTAATGTACGCCAATAATGCATTGTCAGATTTTTTTTAACGGGAACTTTGATTAATTGGGCGGTATGGTCCGACAAACCTAATTCCAGAATTTCAGATTTACAACCCTTTTTAAAGTTATGTGCAAAATTATCAATACAAGTTCGACTGGCGAATCTGGTCGGTTCATGTAAAGCCAATTTTAAATTATAATTTAGCAGTAAACATTCAAAATCTAATGTTACATTATTGCGTTTTAGAACATCTATATTAAAATCACCAGTAATTATAATATTTTTACAATTCAATTTGGCAATATAAGACAGAAGTTTTTCCAGTTTATGGAAAAACCTATACACGTTATTTGGTTTAGGTACCCTATATATACAAACAATAATAATTTTATAGTCAAGAAGTTCAACTGCACAACCTTCTAATACACAGTCAAGACAAAATTTGCGGATTTCTGTAATTTGCCTGAATTTATGTTCTTTTTTAAGTAAGATACATGTTCCTCCTCTTTTATTATTTGGTCTACTGTAAAATGAAGCCAAACTGTAATTTGGCAGGTATAAGTTTGACTCAAATCCTGCCATCATAAAGTGCTCAGTAATACATATGACGTCAACACTTTTATTACTGTCTGCAAGTTCTTCTAAGTTTACACATAATACATCAGATTTGTTAATTAAACCTGCAATATTCTGATGTAAGATGTGCATATATTTCTCAGAGAAAAAACCGGTCGTCGGTTTCCTTTTCATTAATTTCAGGGGAGTTTGTAACAATGTAAGGTTCAGTAAATTTTCTATTAGTATTCGGTATTATGTCAAACTCACCAAATGAGCACAAATCAACTACAATATTATTCATAATGTCGTCGTATATACGTTTCATTCCATGTATTTTGATTTTTCCTGTTGTGTTGGAGAACATGTCAAGTGATAGCCCATTGTTGCTGTCAAATAGGTATGCGTAGTCATTGTTTTGTAGGTCAAGATAAAGCAGATTATTGAACATCTCCACTCTAAAATTGTAAATAGGTGCTCCTGTTATATACGTCGGTAAACAGATAATATTATTGATGTGGGCCACCTTCTGTAACGATTTTCTTATAATATTTATTATGTTTATGTAATTTCTCTCAGCTTTTATGTCATTTTCTCCCATAAAAATGATACAGTAGTCATTATCGGTAAAGTCTTTCAATTTATTTTCTATGTTGTATAAGAGTTCCTTTATAGTTCCATTTGGTACAAAATAATGACAAAAATCAAAGTAGTCGGAGAAGACGTCTTCAATCAAGGATAAGTGCCCTTTAGGTTTGGTGCCACTGCTTAGAATGCATAATTTATTCTTTTGTTTAGTTCTTGCAATAATATCTGCCAGTTCTTTTTTAGTATGTTGAGTTTTTTTGCTATTGACGGATATAGATGAATGCACCTCTTTTATATTGTTTGCTGGCTGCGTGTAGGGGTGACAAGAAGTTTGGGTCTCTTTGTCCAGCATCATCGACGGGATTTTGGGATTGTAATCACCAGACGGTTTAGCTGGATCATTATTTAGATTAATGTCTGGGGAGCTCGTCTCAGTTTTGTTATGAACCAGTATTTTAGTTTTTCGAACTGATTTCGGTGTTTTGCTTTTCATCTCAGGTGATAAGCACATTTGTTTATATGTATTGATAGTTTTTATCGATTTTTGAAGATCCGATTTGAGACGAAAGTTTTCGTTATTTAGATTCTCTATTTCTAGTTGAGCGCTTTGTAGTTGAGCCATAAGTAATTTAACTTGTTCACTCAAATCGTTTGTTTCTCCACTGTTGTCATGCAAGCTATCTGATATACTCATCATTGTAGTGTCGAATATGTTTTTATTACTGCTACTTGTCATGTTGGTAAGATCATTTAACGAACTTGTCCGACAAATTTTTCGAAAGGTAATGTTGTTGCATTCTTGATCCATTTTAAAGAAATGTAACGTCACCGTAGCGCCCTCTATTCAGTTCTAATAGTGACTATTACTCTTTGTTTAAATTTTAATGATTGAGAAATCTTACAAAAAGACAATCAATAGTTCAGAATCGAACCTGCGACAGCTTGTTCCGAGACTTTGTACGTAGGCTTGTGTGGACACTCAGCCACGACTCAGTTTACTTTGTTGACGAAATTATGGTATAGTTTCTAGGAGGTTTTAGTTTCAAACATAGTAAATCCGTTACTGTGACTCATGTCTTTGGAATTTTTTCTATGTTCGGTGTATTGTTTGACGAACAATAATCACTTTTTATGTAAATAGACACTTTTGCCGACACGGAACGTGCACTACGAACGATTTTTTTAGCACAAATTAAATTGTTTTGATGATTAGATCACTTAATTAGGGTTTATAGTTTTGTGTTGTTATTTGAATTCGTGATACTTTTTAAACACTGCAATGAATATTTATGCTTGATAACACTTCCTCACGTATACTGTTACTTTAGACACAAAATAAGCTATGATTTAGAATATATAATTGCGTTTTACTATTTTAAAAATAAAATAATACGGAGCTTCTCAAATATGAATGCTAGTCAGGCAGCGCCCTCTAGCGTCCAATGCTTACTGATGCACACTTTATACTCATTTAGAACCAAAGTGCTGCTCCTGCGTGCCTAACATCTATTGCTATTAAAATTATATCCTTTATTGCGCGTTGTAATGCTTATAAACAAACTTTTAGCGCGAATGACATCCAGATAGCGATGTTTGTGCATAAGCTCCTTGTTTTTTTGCGCAATTTATGCACAAACGAGTTGCGCAACGTGTGATGTGAACTGCGTATAATGTGCATCGGCGTTAGTGATATGCATTGGTTAGGGTTCAATGAGAAAGCCTTTACAGTTCATATTCGTACGGTTTTCTGATGTTTCCACGAAGTACCACCACGCTGATTTCTAAAACTTCAGAAAGCATTACATCAATGTGGTGTCGACCTTTGAACTAGGACGCTCTGTATGACAGGCGTCGAAGTATTCGTCTGTATGTTGTGTGTAGTGTAGTGTTTGTCTATGAGATTATAAATATCACGGACAGGAGCGTCCATCTTTGCGCTAATGCGTCCTGCTGGTAATCTAAGATGCGTCTCGCGTTCCTGGTTCCTTGTTATTATGGCATTATCCCTCAGAATCATTCGCTCTTGTAATATTGCAAGATGCTTAGCTTCTTACGTCGACGTGTGTGTTTGAAAATTTCTCTGTTTTGGTGTAAAATGTCTGAATCGAAAACCCTTACATCATCACCAGCAGCCCGACTTGACCCACTGCTGGGTATAGATCTCTCTTTGCTTTTGTCAATCTCCACTCATCGAGTTTTACCAGCGATAGCACCAATGTCATCAGTACTTTTAACTCTGTACTGTTTTGTTTTATTAGCACTTAATCAGAACCCATGCATTTATTTCCTGACGCCTACTATGTACACGTTTATACAACAATAATTTCCGCGGATTCTTCCGTTTACATACCATTGTCTTTACCACTCGTTGAATACTCTCACCGGTTTTACAATCAACTGTTATTTTGTTATTAAATCAACTGGTAGGTGTTATTATTTCAGAAATAGGAATAAAAATATCCCTATGTTGCTATACAAGTGATAAAGTACTTGTCCATCAGTCTTTCAGTAATTTTTCAAATCTTCTCTGTGGTAATATTAAATAATAATAATAATAAAATTTATTCAAAAATCCAAGGTACAAGTTTTACAGTTTTTCTTAAATTTATGTCAAGTTCACTCATGATTTGTGCCTGAACTAGGTAATCCTGTGTTTCAGGCGATTGGAAGTAACATTAATTGATTAAATAATCACATAATTATCATACTAATCTTATTAGTACCTACGTAAAAAGTTATATAAAAATTATAGTATCTTAACTTAGCTAACTAATTTAAAAAAAAATACAATAATACGAACAATATTTACTTTAACACAAGTAATAACTAAATGTTTATAAATACCGCGTCCGGCTAGCGAAATTGAAGAAGAAATTAAAAAGGAAGAAAAAAATGTGATATACATTATATACACGGTGTAGGAAACTCTAAAAGCGCAAAACCGTCGAAAAAAATAGGACTCTCTTTTAATGCGCCGATGCGATATTTTGTAAAGCAAATTTCTTTTTTTTCTCCCCATTTCCCTCAAGGAAAGTTGTTCGCTTTAATGACTATTCACTAACTAAGAGGTATTGCGCTTTTAGAGTCACACCTTGTATATAAGTAATTAGTCCTCGGTTGTTTGATAAATAATAATCATTGTTTGTTTATATGGTGAGTTTCTTAGTCAAATGACACAAGGGAATCTTCTCTCAGCCCAACATAAATAACAAATAAATATCAAACAAAGAGATATTTTCAAACATTATTTATCAACAGTTTATAGTTGACAAATAAACACAACACAATGTAACCGGTCAATAAACAATACATTCTTTCCAGTCCAACAACAATTTATTTTTAACCTTATTTACGTATAACTAAACCTAAGTGCAAAGAATGCGCTTACATTAACACTGCGCACGCGTGATTAGTATTTCGCGATCTCTGACTAATCACTTCGGCGTAATTTAAAGGAGGTGAGAATATACTGCCTACCTACTTACATATAAATACAATAGAAACGGATGTTCCTTGGCATTTAAGGGTTAAGTGGATGCTCTTGTCATATGTTACTTAAAGGAAATGCAAATAGGTTTATAAATAGAGGAGATAGTTACTATTTTGTGGTGAGAGTAGAGTAATATGAGCGGGTTCTGTCTAAATAAGTTTTAGGAGTTTCCAAGTTGTGTAATGAAGATACTTATACTGAGCTCGTAGGTAAATAATAACAGCCACACGGGTCGATCTTCAAGGTTAAGCTGCGCTTGCCTAGGTCGGTCTGTGGATGGGTGAGCATCCATTACATAGCGAGTTTCCTCCGTGCCTCGAAAATCACGTTAAGCCGTTGCGTTGGTCCCGGCTGTCATTCGTAGATCTTTGACAGTCGTTATAGGTTATCACTTATCAGGGTCCGAAGTCTAACAATCAGTCTTACCTAGGGGTATCGTATTACCCAGTACTAACTGAGTTGTGGACGTCCGATAAGCAGGCACAGGCAGTCGGATGTAAAATACTGGAATTCAGCTGCATCGGGTTGGACTGGAAGCTGACCCCAACGCAGTTGGGAAAAGGTTAGGGAGAGACTTATACAAGGTATAAACATTACATTATATCGCAAGGATTAGGATCTTAATTAATAAAAAGGGCTTTTTCTTTAGCTGCACATTATCGGCTACCGAGCGTTCCTTGCAGCAATTTTACCTAATACATTCATCTAATTCATTAATATTTATATCATAATTGCTATTATTATTTTAATTAACAATTGTATTCTTTGTTTCAGGTAACGCATCATTTTCATCTACGCTACTATTTCTATCGTTGTTCTCGAAGATATCAACGTACGATTCGTTTTGTGCACCGACTAAATTGTATTGTAGAATGCTATAATTTTACGAACCATTTTATGATTATTTATAATTACCTACAGTTCAGTGCAAAATTACTGACACATCTAGAAATACCAATTTACTATCAAGCTTATAAGGAAAGCGTTGCAAAAAGCATTAAGAAAGATCGTAATAAATAGCAATAACACCTTATTTGTTATACAGAACGAAGGGCTTAGGAGAAAATTACGAACATCCATATAAATACATATAAATGTAAGCTTTTACGGATGGCCGTCCGCTTTGATTGATCGATTGATTCATTACGTTACATCTCTCTGTGACGCCGAGAGAAATCGATTTACACTTCCTGTAACGAAAATTGGCTCAGTAGTTTATGTTGGTATAATTTTAATAATATAATTAAGTAGACATTTGGGATGCGTAGTTGGTTTCTGACTTCTCGGTCGTTAAACTCGAATGCAGAATGCGGCATATTTAGCTTTTATGTGACCCTCTTGACTGTAAAGGTTATCGTTTTAAGTTTAATCTCAACATTTCGTAGGTCTTGAATGAAACTTTGCACGATGCGCACATGTTAGAGGTACCTATCAGTGTCAATAGAAAAGATGACACTACTTTAGCCTAAATGTGCTAACGGCGCGGCGTTCAGTTTCATTGGTGAAGTTGGTCCAAATCAACTTTATGATCATAGATAGGACCTAAACTGACTCACAAAGCTTCCTAAAACCTAAAAGTACACACAAACCAAGCATTTACTCTAAAGGTCTCACTTACTTATTGCAGCGGCAATCCAAGCGAAATGTTTACACCGGCTGACCGCATTCCGCGCATGCGTCCGACGCCAGTCGCTCGCGCCGAATGTTCTGCACTCCTTTTACTGCACTGCACTGCACTGCACATATTTGTGTGCAATCCAGTGCATTAGGAAATGAGTTGGGTGCGTCTATTCCGCTGGATGATACGGCGTACAAATATGTAGGGTATTTTTTTGGTATATTTTTTTGTGCAATGCAGAGCGCGGCTTCAAGTTTGTTAGAAAAAATATATTATAGGAATATGACTGAGCTTTGAGGGCTAATTCGCTCTATCGTTTGGGCCCAGAAGGTCACCCATTCTTCACTTCTCCTCGTTTCTTTTTTGATGAAGTCATGGACTGTAGTTTATTTTGCAAACAGATAAGAGGAGTCTAATCTGTTTCCAGAATCAACGATAGTTCCTATATACCCTGGTACCCTGGGTTCGAGTTAACTATTGTACAGACGAAGACTCCTTTGATGTTTTGATAAATGTCAACGACATTTATCCAAGCTGTGAAACTAAGCTAGATGTATTTAAACAGCTTCGAGGATTTCGTCACCGGTAAGGCGCGTCAAACTAGACAAGATTAATTATCATAATTGTGCATAAAACGACAGGTTGTTCGCAGTAGTAACCGTTTTGGTTACTCGTAAGTAGCTGCGCGGCTGCTACGGTCTTATAATTAACCACGATTATAAAACATTTCATCGTTGCTCGTTGACTTTTACGATTTGCCCGCGGTGATAGGCGATAATACTTACGAGTACCACCGTGAATTTTTTCACACACCCAAACACAACCGTTGAGCTGGTGGAGGGGGGGGGGGGGCGGCACTTGAGTAACAAAAAATAGCACTTTAAAGCTTAATATTTCACAAACAAATCCGTTAATCGAAAAATTATCTAACAAACTCGCAATATTTTTTAAAGACCTATCTAACGATATCCCACACTATGCGCGAGAAAAAAAAACCCACTTTACGTGTACAGGAAATACTTTTCGAGATTCTATTTTACTACTTTGTCGGCGTAACTATTTTGTATATTCATGCCAAATTACAGCTTTCTAGTCTTGATACTAGTCTTTGAGTTAAGCTGCGGACAGACAGACGGACGGACACGGCGAAACTATAAGGGTTCCTTGTTGACTACGGAACCCTAAAAATTAAAAGCTACTAATTTTTTCCTGTGATTTTACCAATCTACGCCTAAACACCCGACCTCATATAGCTGAGGGAAACACCACGCTACGCTTGCCGATTTGCCACATTCATCTAGCTTAGCATGATCAGCCTATAATGTTCGCTCCGCTGGGTCAGTCATGAGCGTCTTCTTCGTGAGAGGGATGCTACACACCGCGGGTCGGTGGATATCACATTTCTTTGAATTTTCGGTTCCAGAACATGTCGATATCCTCACGATGTACACACATCACAGCTATTATAATATAATACACTGAATTATTACATCAGGAATTTCTCAGTAGCAGCCTGGCGGCTCGCTCCCTATTACATGGGACTTAAACATAACCTGCGAAATGTGGATGTACTTTAGGTAAACCTCTGCCTAACCTCTCGGGGATTACTGGCGTGATGTTGTGTTATGATGTTTGTACAACTGTAGTTCAATCCACCTACTGCAAACTTCACGGACTGTAACAAAACAACAGCTTTTATGTATATTGCTATTAACTTCAATATAAAGCGCACATAATGCTCTTTTATTATATGACATTGTGTATATAGGGCCTTAACCTTACTCCAGTGAGTGTGGTGGAGCGTGGCGGTGACCTCTGGTGGCAACATATTGTCAAGTTTGGAGCACAATACATGACACGTCAAAAACAAGGGTCATGTTTAATACTGCGGTAGGCGATGATAAATAATCTAAAGCGGTTTTTAAATTTGTTAAAACAATCAATCATATCTTTTGAAGACAGAATGAACAGTGCTTTGCGTGGCTGTTATATAATAGGCCTTTTAACTGTCCTCACCCTTCCCAGCTTAATGTGTCCAGTCTTCATGTCAAGTGCATAAAAGATTAGATTGGATACACCCTCCTTTATAGTTCAGAGGCATCTGAAATTGGTCAATGTAAAGTAACGCACATGGCAGGTGGAAGGTTTTTCTATCAAGGATCGTTTATATTCACTTTGGGTAGAGCTTGATGTATAAAAACATAAGAATAACCTTGAAAACAAACTATACAAAACCAAATGCACTATTTACGAGTATATATCGGTTGTGTACACATTACAATAATGTATTGAATAGCATTCTTTGGGCTTCACTTCCGCCGTATTCAAAGCTTTACTTTCAACCTTTCTTTTGCATCAAATACGTCGTTGTTTGACACCGTTGAATCGAGCTTGTCATTTGGCGATTTGAATAGCGTGAAATTCATAGGTATGTGAGGTTTTATTCACAGGGTATAATAGCTAGTAAGCACGCCGCCGGTCCACAAGATAGTCATCGAAGATGGAGTGTGATATCTTCTGAAGAAAAAAAGCAGTTTCGTGATTGTTTGACTGGCTGATTGTGTGACTGTATGAACCACTGAAGATAAAATAAAGAATTCCAAACATTCGTTCAATTAGGGACTTAAACTGAAGTGAGATGTTTGCGTGGTTGCGAAAAATCGGTCGTTCATCTTGTGGAGTACTGTGAAGTTAAATGTACGGAGCAATCGTTTTTTATGCGATTTAAATATGGGTCCCATAATAAAAGTTGTTAATTTTTATGAGAGGTTACATGTTTTTAAAGTCTCTTAATAAACATAAACCAACTAACTGTACATATACATACTTGTCAATGATCTTCGTTTGACGTTTTCTGACAAAAAGCAGTTATCAATTTCACTATTTTACCACGGCTATTGTAAGTTCACTTATTGAATTTAAGATGGATTATCCTAATAGATTGGATGTACCATCGGTGCTTTCATCTTCGACTAAATCATTCTTGTTAGTAAAAATTGGAAATAACAGAATGATAAGAAAGTTGGGTTTTCTCTCTTGAAAAATGTGGTTGGTATTCATGTTTTGTTAAAAGTTATTCAGTTTTGATTTACAAATTAACTGATGTTCAATAAAAGTGAGAGTAGCATTATTGACCGATTTCAATCAAGGAAAAGTTTAGAATTTGATGATTTTTTTTAAATGTGCTAAATTAAAATGTTTAACTGGCAACTCGTGACATGGCTTTAAGTGTAGCTTTACTTCAACTAGAGAACTATTTTTACACTGAATTATTTCTTTATTATTGAATGAAAACTGAATTTATACAGAGCATGTACATGTACATTACGTTTTCCCACAGTGTAAGATATAGTAAATATACACACACACTGTTTAAAGTAAGAGTATCATTACACTCAGGGCATAAATTAATGCATGATACCTCTACAAAACCCATGTATTCTTATCAATTCACTCACAAGGGGATAAAGTACATAGCTTTCAAATTCCCATCACACAGAGCCGCCCACTGGCTCAACGCTGAGTGATTAATTAGCGAACGCGAACATAATTTCACTGACACGTAAAATAATTTCATTAATTAATGGTGACGCTGCGCATGCGGCGGGTGCGGGCACAAGTGTCACGCTTGTTACTCTAGATAGAAAGAGATAGAAGGCTCACTTCAAGTTAGAGTTAGTATTTGACTCATCTAGCTTGCAATGCATTTTAAATTGCCTGTACGACGTACGTATCATGAAAGAGTTATGTCTAAATATTAGTAAGTAGTGGTAGTGGGCCAGGTATCGTGCCCGACTTTCGACTGATCGTGAGTTCAAACTCAGGCAAACTCTTTTCTTTGTGTAGCTTATAGAAATCTCGTTAGGAAACATCTATGACCTAGAACCTAAAGCTCAAAGAAATGTGGCAGTCACCGACTTGCGATGGGCGCGCGTGTCGACATGACTCTTCTCTTCCTCTCAAAATCCCGGTGTCAAAGCACTTTAAACAACCTTAAGGCTAATGATGCTAGTGCTTATGCAGCACTGGTCAAGTATGCAGCGCTGAAACCCTTTAATTCAGTGTTATTGTTTGTTGAGGACAGTAATAACGTGTCATCTGCTCGTGTGAGTTGAGGTGAGTTGGTGGATGTGGACTTTCTTCATTTACTTGTGTGGTGTTTCCTGCATTGTGCCGTGTGAACAGGGAGAAAGCCGATGCGTTCGCAGAAGATATAAACAGTGGGGACGTGTTCATACAATACTCTATAAATATACCTACCTAGCTGTCTAAACTATGGGGCTATGTCGAGAGAAACGATCTGTTTGTTAGGGGTTTCACATTGGCTTCATTTATTTGTTTAGTTTCAAATGTTTAGAAGTAGAGTACTTCACGGAAGTTGAATTTTATTTGACAAGCTGGTAAAGGTAGTAGTCTTATGAAGCAGACTCTCTATTTCTATTCTGACCCACAGCCACTCCATCGACAAAATGTATTACTTACATTATTTTGCCGCACTAGGGAGATTCAGAGTTACTTAGGTTTGTAATTGCTTGATTAATGACCTCCACTAATAACAAGTCTAGATTTGATGCAGCCGCACGTTTTGTGAAACAATTGAAGCGAAACTTAAGGTCACAAACTGACATTCTATCATTGATAAACTGATAACTATGATAAGCGGACAAAAACAGACTTAGCTACCGCAAAAGCTATGTCAATCCAGTTGAAAGTCGTTAAAGTGATATGAAGCGCTTTGAAAGTTGTAGCAACTTGTCTAGGGCCCCTGGTGGCAAAGGCTTTGACGACCAAGAAGTTGTATACCTAATTTCTGCATGCTCCTTTACAATAAAATAATCGTTCATTAGATTCTGAAAGCAAAATAACCACATAACAGCAGTTATCCATATTAAACACGAGCAATTGCGACCTTCAGTTTTTTATTGTCATCTTAACTTTAAATTAAGTTGTTACGAAAGCTAACACCTATGTTGCAATATTTAGGAATTGAAGTCTCAATTTATAGGCACTGACAAGCTCTATGCATTCTGTTGAGTAATATCGACTTGAGATGTCAGAAATATTTATAAATAATTACATCTGGTTTTCTTTTCGATTTTATGGAGACGACGACCAACAGTTGGCATCAAGACGGACTTTTTGTTTTGACTGTCAAGTTGCATTTGGACAGCTTAATTAGGATTATTATCAGCTATTTGTGTCCCACTGCAGAGCAAAGGCCTCTCTTCCGTCCTTCCACTTATGAACAGCTTTAGAATAGGACAACTTAGGATTCGAGAGCAGCACTATAACTAGGTTTCTAAAACAAATAGGTACTCATAACTCCGTAGCTGAGCATGCCTATAAAACTAACTAGTAATTTTCCTAAAAAACGCTTGAATTGGAACCGCAGTCCGATTTGTTATTGAGTGCAACAAAAAGTAGGTAGGTATATGGCATGCATGACATCATTAGAAAACTGAGAATAAACCAAACACCTTTATAAATATTATGGATGACGTGTTCTTATGTTCTTATTTACTTAAGCTTGCAACGTTCCAAAATAAATACACACAAACGTACGTTTTACGTACGAAAATAAGCTGGTTTTCAAACCAACTACTTTAATGCTTAATGACTTTCTTTCCAGCCAATATTTTCTTACAATAGGCTAAAATTATCTTTTTTTCAACCTACTGCTGACTCACTCGACTTCGATGATCGACAGTTAAGTAATTGCTTTCGACGACCCATGTTAAGGTATATCAGGCTTGTCAGAATGACGCCGCGGAGTTTCAAAGGTTTTACAAGAAGCTTTCTTCGTTGTTTGGAATATTTTGTTTTGTTTGTTTTATATGTATATGTACCTACATACCGACAAACAAAATGTTTGTAGCAGAAACAAATTTTTTGGAGGATCTCAAGCTACTCGATACCTAGACCGTATAAGTTTTTATAAACAGCACAGTTTTCGGAACTCATTCATAACAGAGTCAAATTCAACAAATTAATTCGAAAGAAAATTAAACTTTACGCAGATCTGGATGCTTAATCCATGTGTATGACGTTTATATAATTACAAGATAGTTTTGTCTTGATAACAAACTAGCTTAGAGCGTAAACACCATGAAAAAGGGACAGGTTCCTAAAAATAATACATTTTTTGCTTGTTTCGCTCCACCGTAATGGAAAAACAACTAAAAATAACAGACCTACGAAGCATGTTTAGATTTAATATCCTCTGAAAAACTAAAATGGGAAATTGAAAGCCTATCGTGTCATACCACCGTATAAGTTAGAAACAACCTTTCTTTAGGGGAACTTTATAAATTGTAGTGAGGTGTTGGAATGGCTCTACAACATTGTAAAGTAGATTCTAACCCTTGATATGGGGGTGATTCACGGGTCATTGACCCAAGTTTCCCGAAGAAGGTATCAGTTCACTTTGATTTGGCACCATCATTGAATGAACTCATATATTATGTTGTTTCTTTGGATTTGAAAGCCAGAAAGAGGTTTTATTTGATTTCAAAGTTTCATTTTAAAAATAATGTTAAAACAGTTGTCATAAACAATCAAATACTTACAAAAACCTAAACTGAAATATAAATCACATAACATTAGTATTGATGGAAAACTATTCCGGATTTCAAGTTTCGCTTAGATATTTTAAATGATGAAATAAAATATTTTTCGTAAAATATAAAATTGTAAATAAATTACACAGCAATTAGGAATGATCTATTAATTATCACTAAGCACTGTCCAATGTAACTTAAGGAGAAGAATTAAACAGAAACAAATTTATGCTAAAGATAATTATTTCTGTGACAGCTGGTGTCTATTCCATTTGAAGTAAGTTGATTGACCTTCTCCTTATAAATGACCTTTCCTAATTATTTTAGACATGATTACATGTACCTTATGTTTAACCACTTGACGAGTATCCATTTGATTGTGTTGACGTAAACGTCTGATATTGTTTGGACAAGAGTCAATTAAATTTATAGTGTTTATACTTGGAGCAGGTTTGCGGTATTTATTAAATAAAATAGTTATTGTGTTTTTGCAGATTTCAGCAGCTTTTTTTTAAATGTAACAAGTTTTTTGCGGTATACAGGGTGTAAGGGACAGCGCTCGGCAAACTAACAAGGTGAATTCAGTATATCATACTAAGATTACCGGTACAAGAAATTATTTCAGGAACGTTATGAGAATCCAATAAATTGTTTTTTTTTTATTCTTCATACGCAAAGTATTGTAGCCATGGCAAAACGCACTTCGCGAACGGCAAGCGCGATTTCACGCGTCGTCCGTTAGAGTATTTCAACATCCACAATGTTTTTTTTTTATTTTAGCCATATTTATTACATGAATGAAGAGCTGCGTACAAAACATGTAATTTTACATTTAAATAAAAGTTAACTGAAAAAACGCTTAAAAGACTGAACATTTTCATGCGGTAGACTCCAGGCCCGAAGGCACCTAAGCAGCCGATTCCTGCCTTCTTCCCTTCGGGAACAAGGAACTCTACGTAGAGTCTAGGTATACACATCTGTGGGTATAGACTCGGATGACCTCCTGAACCCCAGAGGTTAAATTACTTAAGAGACCGCTTATAAATTATGGTACTTTTAACGCAAAATAATTATCAATTCCAACTTCTCTACATAATATAATGTTGTGTTAAAATAAACATTCACTGAACGCTTCAGCTTTAATGAGAGGCGGAGGTGCACTTTGAAAGCGTAAATGAAGAAGGAATATCTATTTTACATAAGTACCAGGCACTAGCTAAGTCGTGATTAGAAATGTGCACATACACACATCTTTTACGAGTCGTCACATATACATGGTGTATTGGTGTTAGAAAACGTCGCGACCAGTTCCCGCGACTTTTACAAAAGCATATAGTGGCTGTAGTAGTGTCACCCGACACTACAACAGCCTGTTTCTTTCACTTATAGACTAATTGAATAATATTTTAGTCTGTTTTCTATGTAAATATTATTGAGAGATAAAATTTCATATCATTTAATAGTATTATTTCACTAAAAGACGTTATATTATCCCCGTATTTTTTTTCAACGTGTAAAACGTGCCCGTGGGATAATTTCCGACCTCAACGAGAGAAGTCGCGGGCAAAAGCTAGTTCTACATAAATAGCTCTCTTATGGCTGCTATACTATTGAATAAAATAATAATTGAGCATATCATGACCGCTAGGCGCTATGGCACCTCAAAAGATTTTAATGACTTGCCAAAATTATTGAGTTTTTTGCTTTCAGAGTTTTGTAACCTAGTATCTGTATGTAGGTTAATTTGTAACCTATTTCTGAATAGTCTAGACTAGAAATGGCAATAGCACTTATATCTATGTACCTACGTGTGTGTTGCTTGCCTTCGATGACAAAAATAGAACTTCCGATTCCGTATTCAGTTCCGACGCGACTTTTAATACGATATACGACCTTCATCATACGAAAGAATACCAAATGTTTCGTTTATTTTCATACTGGCTGGCAAAAAACACTTCAAGTGTCAGTCAACCCTGAAGTCTTTATAGCATTCACAAGTATCTATGATTTATGTCGTTAGGTAGTCTTTTTTTATGCATATGACCTTTTCTAGGGCGTGTCGACACCGCAGTAGTACCGTAAAATAAAACTGCTGTTTTACTCATAACCTATGACAATAACCTATAACATCGTTCAAACAGGTTCTATTCTAAACTCGTAGAGAAAGCGATATCGTTTGCTTTTTACTTTTTATTTATTTTGTTTGGTTAGTGGCCAGGTGATAATCAAAGTTTACGATGTACGCGATGAATTACATTTTTAAAAGAGTGTATAACGATAAAAGTGAAGAATTTATTATAGTTAGTCGTTGGCAGCGAGCCTTTGAAAGTTTTATAGACCGACATCGTCGGCTAATTGATATAATATTCTTATACATTCTGATATTTAAAATAGTTTGACTCTAGAAAACGTCAAGTATACTTGAAAGTTTTTAGGTAATAAGATACCAGAGATCGCACAAAATAGAGAGGTTTGGAAGGAGAAAGGGGAGCTTTGCCCAGCAGTGGGACTCTTGACAGGCTACCAAAAAAAAATACCGCTTTTCAACATTTTACAGAAAAATCTATTTTATAGGAAAGGACAACCCTCTATTGCTGATCTACATCAGATAGTAGGTAGGTACGTTATTTTGTTTAAAGGAACTACAAGATTTGCTAATCATCTAGTAAATACTACCTAAAAGGTGGAGTAACTAGTTTTTTGTATTGAAAATCTCTTTAGAAGTGTCTCTAAGAATCACCCTGTATCCAATTTCTATTGAGATTGCTTTTGACCACCATCACTTTCCTCGAGTATGGCAAGTTCAGCTCATCATCATATCTACTTGGACACTTAATCGATTTGTCTGCATAGAGTTGTGGTTGCTGCGGCTTAGTTTGCAATTAAAAAAAAAAACAGGTTTCTTTTTCATAAATTCTGCACTTTGTACCTGTTTGTTTGGGGAAATTGCCATAAGTATACTAATACGTATGGCAATTGCAAACTATGCCGCAGTAATTAACTTAATTTTTAAGGTTAAGGTCAAAGGCCTTGAATGCAATGTGTCTTTCTTATAAAAGAAAACCGTAATTGTAATTAGTCTTATAGCATTGATAGTGTTGATACGACTATAAATGAAGATTTTGCGAAATAAAAAACATCTAATTCGTTATACTAAGTTCAGTCACCCTATAATCGTGTGAAAAATTTCAAAGAGATTTTCTATCAGAGTCGTTTATCAAAAGACTAGCTGCGCCCCGCGGTTTCAACCGCGTAGTTCCTGTTCCCGTTAGAATACGGGGATAAAATAGCTTATGTTATTTGCAAATAATTTAGCTTTTCATTAGTGAAAGAATTTTTGAAATCGGTCCAGTAGTTTTTGAGTTAAATCGTATCAAACAAACAAAAAATCAAATCTTTCCTCTTTGTAATATTAGTTTAGGAGTTTAGGTAGTAAAACCAGCAACCATTTTTAGATAAGGACCAGGCTATTTTAAATTAGATTTGTCTATGAGCTCATCAGTGTCTACACATAAATTTTAACAATATGTTACAATTTTGCAAAGGAAAAGCGATCAACATCCCGTGCCAAGACATCGTTAGGAACCTAAGCTAAAAATAGGTGCCTAAGTAAACATCGCTTCTTTTCTTTTTTCTAAAAATACAACTGTGATTTAAGAATAACATTATCTTTGCTCAGGGACTTTTATTTCTGGCAATATATTTGTAAATAAATTGTTATATAAGACAATCACGAATGTTCGGGAAATAACTAAATGATCGGAAGGCATGACCGGAAAAAAAAAGTATAGCGGCGGGCCCTCAGTTCAGTAACCACGGTAAAAACGATTCAATTGAACCTTTTAAATGGCGCTGTTCTTTTTATTTTGTTACTGAAAAAAAAAACAACTGATTTCCGATTAGTCTGTGAGTTGTAAGCATGGAGGTTGAACGCGAGTTTCTGGCTTGGAACAATCCGGATGTTCTTTTTAATTGAGATCTCTTGAGCAGCTTTGGAGTTGTGGCTGGTAGGTAAGTAGCAAAACAACGTTCAGCGATAGAGTCTGAAGATATCCCAAGTGGTGACTAACAGACTATCAAGGGGACCTCTGGAAAATGTATGGAAATTGTTCTCTTGTCTTTTAGAAGTCCCGTTCATCAATGGACTAGATCCTTTGCCTAACCTGTGAAACATACAACTGTGACTGTTATTGTTATGTTATCAGAGTAGCCAAGAATACAATTGCACAATTAAGGATTTAATACAGCTCATAAAAGTTACGTTATATCCTTAACAATGAGAAAAAAAGTTCCTCGGAAACTTAACGGTCATTATTATTTCATAAATTCAGAATTAAATTTTCTTATTTAAATTCGCGCGCGGTGTCTAACCGCTGTCTATTGTTCCTAATTTAAATTATTATACATAGTTACCGGTGGTTACCGTCACCGTTCGAATTTCTTAAAAAAAATGATGCGATGTCTCTGACTCATGTCTATTGTTCCTAATTATTTAAATAATTAATCTAGTTGTTTTAATGATTTTACTATGATAATGGCTGGGGAGGCGGTTCAGCCGCATCCGGTACCTTGGCGTGGTTGTTGCTCTCATTCTGTCTAGGTTACGTCATCATACACGTTTGTAGGTAATAAATGGATCTATGTCTAGGCATTGAGTGCGTTCCCGTTTACTTTTGCTCATATTTAATGATAAAAGAAAACAAAGCAAAACAGAACCAGGAGGACATTATAGGTAACTGAATGTATGATAAAATAATAAAGTGGAACTAGAGCTCGAATAGTAGTTCACTTTTAAAGTGCCGATGAAAATCATACCATTTTACAAAATATATTTAAAGTAGTTGGCAAACTAAGTAGTAATGTTCCTTCCAGATGTGTAAAATTATGACTAAAACATTTAAATACACGAACCAGCTGCAAAAACAATAAAGTTATTTCCTGAATTCATAAAGAATTTCCTCAATAGTTATTGTACCAAGTCATATTTCCTGCCTAATTTAAGCGATGTAATAAATATGAAACAATACATCCACCAATTAATGAACAGTTCTGGTTCTGCTATATCTACCCAGTATTCATTCAGATAAATACTAAGGTGCACTTTGTGATGCACTGCAGCCTGCCTGCAGCTGTTGGTCCCAATTTATTTGGGGTCAACCTAGCCCTGCACGTATTTTTCCTTACATTCATATTAGCCGTCATCTCTGATGTCCCCTTTTTAGGGTTCCGTACCCAAAGGGTAAAACGGGACCCTATTACTAAGACTTCGCTGTCTGTCTGTCTGTCTGTCTCCAGGCTGTATCTCATAAACCGTGATAGCTAGAAAGCTGAAGTTTTCACAAATGATGTATTACTATTGCCGCTATAACAACAAATATTAAAAATTAAAAAAAAAGATATTAAGGGGGGCTCCCATACAACAGATATGATTTTTTTGCCGTTTTTATAGATAATGGTACGGAACCCTTCGTGCGCGAGTCCGACTCGCACTTGGCCGGTTTTTTAAATAATTGGAACTGATAAGTATGATCCTTCGTCAGTTCCGTTTCAAATTCTGAAAATGGAATCGTGCCAAAGTGAAGATAAGGTACCAAAGACAATTCAAATCACAGTTTTAATGATGCTATTAAGAACATAGGCCGTAGCGTGCAGTGTCTGATAAGGGTAGGTGCCGACATTCGCCTTGACACCACCTGTTATGCTATTATGAGTTATAAAGATTTAATATCAGGCTTAAATAACTCCGATTCACGTGAGATTATGATTTAAATTACAATTAAGTATTATGTAGATTTAAGATATATGCTCAGGGATTTTTTTTATAAGAATACTAGATTCGTATATTTGTTGCAAATAATACGGCGGGGGCATGGGGTCTGAGTGCCCACCTAGTATTTCGGGATATCGCCAAACTGTTCGTCGACTCTTCTCGTGACCAGAGGGTTGGCCAATTTCTTGGCCATAATGCTAATTGAAGTGCCATTCAACGTGGTAATGCTACCAGCCTTCTGGACACTTTCCCCGTTGACAGCGATGCGGACGAACTTTTTGACGCCTTTTGGTTTTTTTCTGCTTGATACATGGACATATTTTTTATTATTTTAGTTCATAATAGTAATATATGTATACTTAGTAAATCTATACCTCTATACAAATAAGTAAAATTGAAGTGTCACTTTGTAATATGAAAATAACAGCTTTTCAATATGCATTTAAACATATACGAAAATATAAAAAAATATATGAAAATATATACGGCAGCTATAACAAAAACACATTTTTCAGTATTTGTCTGTCTGTCTGTTTGTTCCGGCTAATCTCCGATACGGCAGGACCGATTTTGACGTGACTTTTACTAGCAGATAGCTGATGTTATAAGGTCTAACATAGACTACTTTGATTTAAAAAAATAAAAGATTTCATTTTTTTTATTAAAACCCTTGAAATTTGTAACAAAATTCGATTCAAAAAGGAAAGTAAATTTTTTAATAATAATTTCACGCGAAATACTAGTAAGGTCGTGGGCAACAGCTAGGAATATAAATATGAGAAAGTTAATAAAATGAAAAATACTTATTATAATACGAACAACTAATGTATGTATGTATAAAGTAAAGGTACGCAATGATTTTAAAGAACCATGTCTTTAAAATCATGGCGTACCGACTACTACCAAAAATTCTGGAAAAACCACAGAAGTTTTATTTAAACACAAGTAAATATTTATTTTAATGTCTCGACAGTTACACAACCGAATTATTTCTAAGTCAAGGCGATGGTTTCGCCCCCTAACATCTCACACATAACACTCTGCCGCAGTTTTGACTGTTACGAGTGTTTGTCACGCAAACCTCAGTCTTGATAACTTTAGCTTCAATGTCAAGAAGTTTTCTTGAAGAAAGTTTGACGCTATCTGCTTGTAAGCGTTCGCGTTGTCTAGTTAAATTGGCACACTTTGCGGTGGAGTCAAGGTGTTAGCAAAAAGTTTGTAAAGTTTTAGACTGAAGATACTGACTGAAAACATAGACCGTGTCAGTTTTCAAAATATTTCGAACTTGCAATTTTTTTTAAGGATCAAAAAGAAATTAAGAAAAGGCAGATAAGCGACTTTTTAAATAAATGTGCAATATACGCTAGGTCCTTTTGGAAACTAAAATTGACAATAGCACTTGTAGTCAAATAAAATTGTCTCTGTTTAGACATGGCTTAGACCAACTTCCTAACTTACTTATAGCACAATCTTTTTTGCTAAACGTTGCAAAACTATTAACTGAAAATTCCCCAATGAATACTAATCGCGCTAAAACGATCGAGTGCCAGCAAAACTATCGTCTACACACGCGATGTCGAAAATTTAAACGGTTTATAGCTGAGTTTGTTCATTCCGACGTAAATCAACGTTAAGACTGTTGGACATGCGTGGCCACAAACAGCTACTTAAGTTTTAATTCAAAATATGCTACCGCTAACATATGTAAATGTTTGGCCTGAAAGCAACCGGAAAGGGACAGCTCAGCTCTTAGTGGCAATACGACGCTGGACTAGTTACTAAACGGAGAGACTTCCTGAAATAAGGGGTGCATCAACAAGCTCTGCGATAATTCAGATGCTTCAAGCAACTACTATAAATCGTTTTTAGAAGAACCTTTTTCAAGTCAATCCGATAAAGATATTTTAAATATAGTAAGACAAAAAAAACTGCACCAAGTTCGTAAAATATTTTTTCAAGTCAATCCGATAAAGATATTTTAAATCTAGTAAGACAAAAAAAACTGCACCAAGTTCGTAAAATATTCGGGGAGGAAAAAGCGCAGCTTCGCTTTCAGTAACTTATAATCACAATACTGTCGCTTTGCAGTGCGACTGTGCGACATTCATAAGTACCTACCTAGTTACCTACATTCAAGTACTTGGCAGCTTTGGTTTAGGCATTACCGGCTAATTTTCCAGTTCAAACTAGTTGCAACTGGGGCACCTTCGCTACACGATATCATACTGGTACTAACATAATTCACACACGACAGCTATATTATGAATGTGAAATATTTCCTCAACAATTTAATAAAGTCTTTGAACATTTCATTGCTGCAATTTGCATGGTTTTATTGGATAAATGATATGAATTTTGCGCTGACGAGAATAAAAGCTTTAATAAAAAAATACCAACTGATTTAAATAAATAATTTGAATTTGGAAAATAAAACAATAATGTTGCCAGTTGCTAAAAGCTTTTTTATTTTACTTTGTGTGTCTTTTATTGTTTTTGCATTTTAAGTGTTATGTCTAATAGCCAAAACTGCATCTTGTCGATTGTTTTCGTCTGGCAGTTTGCATATTATAATTAAAAATAAAATAAGCTTTAATTCTAGCCATTAATGTCTATAATATTATTTTTGTTTGTTTCTGTTAATATCTAGGAAATGTCAGTAGTGTTATTTTGTCTTTTCTAAACTGTACCTACTAAGTCAATGTTACCATCGTTCCTATTTTCTTAGAAAAGTTATTGTTCCTGCCAAATCTCCTTAAAAAATACTCAGCGGTGTACACCGCTTTAGTTCTATTAAGTATATTACAAAGTACTTAATTAATTAGGTTTCCTCGTTCCTGATTATGCTTCTAACACGTTTTACAATTACATATCATACATTATATTCTTGCCAAAAATAAGCACACGCAGCGTGTTACTTCAACGTTTAGTTTTTAATTACGACCCTAATGGTTGTAATTAAAACGTGATTTACAAAAAAATGATTACCTACTCAGAACGTTTTATTTTAAATTAAGACAAAATTTTGAGACTTCGTCTATTTTCAACGACTTGGTAATAAAAAAACGTGTTTTGCGTCATAAAATCATAATGATTCCATTTAATTCAAAATTAAATTGACATCGATTGTTCCTTTTTAAAGTTTTTTTTCGTCTTGACTGATGATAACTACCTATTCAGCTAGATCTAGTTACAATAAGTATAAGTAATGGAATGTGTAGGTACTCTTTTGGTTTTTTTAAAGCAAAGATGGCCGGATCATTTTATACATTTTACAAAAAAATAAAAATAATTCTTACTATCCTATAGATTTTATAACATTCATTTTAAGAAGGTAATCTTAACATCTTAATACATTTTGACTTGAAGTCTTGAAGACAACTCGACGTCTCATTGATTCTAATTGATTGACTCAATGACAATCGGCTGATGACGAATGATGCTAATCTTTTGCGTCCATCACAAGACTGTCCCGAAAGACATGAAAGATAAAAGATGTCTATTCGTTTAACAGCTGAGTAAATGATCCTAAAGAATACGAGTATATCAGTTGTTATTCTAAGTAGTTGACACAATGTCAATCATCCCTACAATAATGAACATTATTTTCAGGAATCAGGTACTCAATTGTGGAAAAAATTAACTCAACATCAATGTCATTGCCATGGACGGTATTGCCAGTTAAGCCATTAGATATGCTACTTCGTTTTTACTCACCTGACAAATGAATTGTTTACTTCTAAAACAGGAGTCGAGTAGGAATTGCAATGTATCCTTATGACATCTTTTGTGCAATGGATAAAAAATAACATCGGCTTACATATTTCTCTACTACATTTGAAAGTATCTTCATCCTTAATCTTTCGAGGCTTCTATTTCTAACTCTTTCCATACACAATAACTTGATTGCCTCGTAAGTCGTAGCCTCGTACAAAGTGTGTACGTGGTGTCACGTTGCTCAGGTCGTTAGGAGGTGATCGCTAGTTTCTGTTTGCCTGGTACCGGGACAATAATCAAGCGAGAGTGCTTCGAGCAGGACAAGGACTGTAAAGAATTTCTTACAAAAGATTTTGTAATAATATATTTGGTATTGATTTAATACCTCAGGTTACCGGAATTACCAAATCGAATCATCATCTGCCTAGTCTTTTCCCAACTACGTTGGGGTCGGCTTCCAGTCTAACCGGATGCAGCTGAATACCAGTATATTACATTACATGGAGCGACTGCCTATCTGACCTCCACAACCCAGTTAGTGCTAGGTAATACGATACCCCTTGGTAAGACTGGTTGTCAGACTTTCGGGCCACTGACTACCTGTAACGACTGTCAGAGATCTACAAATAACAACCGGGACCAACGCAACGGTTTAACGGTGATAGAGCGCAGGGCGTTGACGGTCAGGGCGAATATGTTGTTCAGAAGATTTGCGTCTTGTTCAAAAGAAGTCAAAGTTACTCTATTTAAGGCATACTGTCAAAACTTCTATGGCAGTAGCTTATGGACAACATATTCTCTAAAAACCGTCAACGCATTGCGCGTCCAATATAACAATGCCTTCAGAATGTTATTGCGGCTCCCACGTTTCTGCAGTGCATCTGCCATGTTCATGGAGGCTCGTACGGACGGATTCGCAGCTATTTTGCGCAAGAAGGTCGCCTCCCTATTGAGCAGAGTTCGTGCTAGCAGCAATGGCATTCTGGCGGTTATTGCTGATAAATTTGACTGCCCTATTCTAAGTCATCACATTAGGGTGCTGACTAAGACGACTGTGTAAGTTGAAGAATGTTTAATTAATTAATGTATCTAAAATAATCGGTAATCACCAAATTCTCACCGCTAACATAGTTCTTAAGTACTTATTCACTAACACAGATGGACCATGTTGTTCGAAATAAATAGTTATTTGATTTGATTTGATTTAACGTGCTTTCCGAGGCAAGGAAAATAAAATACCAAATCGAATATGGTGTCAAATTTTCCTTGCGGGGTCTCATGCATAGTACCTACGACTTGGATACCTAAATAGGTATTCGTTCCTATCCTCAAAATGAGTACTTAGCGATCCTGCTGAAACATTTCAGCAAGTAGGTGAAGGTATACCGATGTAATCTATCGCAAATTGTTAGTTTTGAGGATAGGCTTCATTTTTTTTCGTAACGATGCTTGCGACATTGAAATATGATAGTAGCAAATAAAGCCAGGGAGGGAGCGCCTAAAAATCCAAAAATTCCCTTATTTTATTTAAAGAAACCAAGCAGTAGCAATTCAAAGATATCAGCATGCACCCAAACAAAAGACTAACATCAACCGTATCCTCAATTGGAACGATGTATTATAGCAAAAACGTTATTATTTAATTTCCTTAACCATTTCAAATTACTTCTCATACTGTCAAGGTCGACGTTATAATTTGAAGTTAATTCCGTTGTTTAACCACGGTGTATCTAAAGTTCATGCGATTTTAATTCATTCAAAGATGCATGATGGCCAAAAAAGGTTACGGTTGCTTTTTGTCAATTAAATTTTCGGTTTTTGTCTATATATGCGTGCCATGGTGGCGGTGCCTGAAGAAGCGCTGCCACCATGATGTCTGAAATTTAAAACTCGGATGTCTAGAACTCTGTCAAATCTATTATTCCATTACCAATGAAGTAGCTGTCAAACTGATGCGGATAAATTTTGGACACGGACACTTCCTTACATAGGCTGAAGCATCTGTCAGGATCCGTGTCCGGAACCGCATTCGTATTTGTGTGTAACATCACATGGACTTTCTTTAAAGCTAAAGCTATGTAAGCACAAGTACCCAAGTGGAAGTTATTATATGAGATCCAGAGTCCAGAGCGAACTAAACAATTAATCATAACGTCGGATGTGACATGTCCACGAATTATATAACCTTTTGAGTCCGGAAGTGTGAATATGTGCCTGCTAATTAGCGAGTTTGACAGGTGGTATGTTATGGCAGCTTCGTTCATGTTGTGTAACGCTTAACTCATTGACAAGGATTACCTCATTGTGAAGACATAACCAAAGTATCGATTTACTCTGTGTAAAGTAACAAGAACTAATTTAGTGTTAAGATATTCCCATACATACATGTTCATCTACTAAACTATTTAGGTTAGCTGACCTATAACAGTATCAATGTGATGTATTTCTAATTCTAACTCTATTGTTGTATTTTTTTTTTTGATCTCATCCGACTGAAATCCTTGTCATTTTCATTTCTACACTTGCACTGCGTCTTGTGAAGCATTCCTCCTTATTATCTCCCAAAAGCTTTTTATACAACTACATATCTGTATACTAAGGCTCTATTAGCATGCCTTTGCCCTAACAAATTGAATAATTTTAGCGCAACCACCAGACATTCGATAGACCCTCATTATCATTACTTTGCCAGAGTTCACCGGGAGCACGTGACAATAGCGCTCATTGGCCCATCTCTACACGCGCTATCATTTTGACAGGTTTATTTGACAGGTGTCAGGTGTACTGCGCTGACCCAATGAGGTTGGTTCGCACGGTGCGCGCGTGCGTCCGCGATCAAAGGCCTCGCCGACGATGCCGATGCTATAACCACTCCGGGCGGCGCGCCGGTGAATCCGTGCCCTTTCACTTTCCCGTAACGCAACTCCATTGTCTCACGGCAAGATCGTTTAACTTATTTTTGTTTATTGACTTTAATTTGTATAATGAACGCGTGTCGGGATGTGCTGACCATGGCATTACATAATGATCATGAATAGGTCAGAAAAAAGATTAATAATCATGTTCTCATGCGTGTATGTACTTTGTTTTAGATTCTGACTGGATCATTAATTTTAATGATGATAATTTTGTGCTGCATTGTTTTTTAAAGTGAACAATATCGTTGGTATTACGAAGCCTGCTGTTCGACCTCTTAATGACAAAAGTTGTTGTTTAAAACATAGAATCCAAAAGAATGCAGAGATTGATTGGCCTTCTGCACTTCAGGCCATATTTGATCATCAAACCAAATTAGGATGTTATCGTTTATTCCGGATTCGCGGGCATTGACCTGAGGCTCGCACATAAAACTTTCGTATCGTATCGACTTCACACTGCAAACTCGTCACTCCCACAAGGCGGGCCGACCCGCCACGACGGACGGTGGTTCCGCAACTTTTTGCGGCCCGTGGCTCTTCGGAGAAATGAAAGCTGATGTACGTAGAATCTCCACCACTCCTATACTTCGTAAATCGCACCCAACACCGCTTCCGCTCCACACGGAACTGTGGACAACACTGGCAACTTACAACTTGTTTACATAGCAATGATAGCGACTTTTGAAAATGAAATGTAGTGGGGCGATTGGATGATTGGCGCCAAAACACGGCAGCCATATGTATGTTATTATGCAATCGGAACGGAACCAATTTACTGTCATTGTATCGGCTGATATGATTTGTTAATGACTGCGGGCAAGGTAGGCAGTTAGTTATTATGTAGTTTATAGTTATTTTTTCCATTTTATAGCCACCTAAATAAATGAGCAATCAATCGTTCCACTTACTCTCTCCGATCGTTTTTCCATATCTCATCACAAAAGTTTCCTATTTCGCGGCACGTTTTCAAGATTTTCATATTTTCCGAAATACTATATTTTTTTCTTATACATAAGTAGGTAATAAGAATTGTATCCAGTAGGTAGCAGCAGAAATGCTATCGGCTAAATTGAGGTTATAGCAACCTAGAGACCAAAGAGTCGACCAATTAGAGCGTCCCGCGGTCGCATGCCGCTACGATACACAGAATAATAATGTATCGCGATCTCTTTCCCGCGTGGCGGTTGCAAACGTGTGACCGATGCGCGCGGCATCGTCAGTCCGCTGCTTACGCGCAAGGCACTTGTACGTGCATTTCTCAATTCCCGCGCATGTCGGTCCGCGACGCCACACGCCATTATTGTCCGCGAATACCTTAATTATACCGAACTACCTCTTTTAATGTACTTTCCGTGAACTATAAACAATAAACTTTTAATCTTAATCAAATCAGTGACTTGTTTCCGTTCCCCTGAAACCTCTTCTCATATGTGGCGCTCCAACGTGTTTTTCGTGTGACAATAGTAGGTAGTGAATAGTGTCTACAGAGTGAACGTTTTGCAGTGACGAACTAAAATGCCAGTGACAAGGAGTAGAGCGGCTAGTTTGACTCGGAGAGATGATGCAAACGACGCATTACCCGTCCTCTCGCGACCAAACACGCCGCCAGCGGCGTCCGCCAGCCAAGATGGCGACGACGCGTTCTCTTCACCGCGTGCCGATGCAAACGCTACGTTCTCTAATGAAAACGTGGCGATGATTATTGCTTCTCTCCAGCGCTCTCAAACAGAAGCATTCAGGGAGTTGCTCACCTCGGTATCGCGGGCGAATGCATCCACCCCGGAATCACTCGCGCTACTAGGGCACAATACCCTAGCCCGCTGCAAAGCAACGTTCTCCGGCCGACCGAAGGAGTCGGTTGAAGCATTCATAGACGCTATAGAGGCATATAGCGACTGCGCACAAGTTACGGACTCAAACATCCTACGCGGTTTAGCCTACTTATTCAAGGACGAAGCGGCCACGTGGTGGCAAGGCATTAAATACTCTGTGTCGTCATGGCCAGAAGCCAAGGATAACTTGATAAGTGCCTTCGGTGACCGCCGACCGCCTCATCGAATATACATTGAAATGTTTGCCACGCCGCAGGACAAAGAAAACACCGACATATTTGTGGCGCGTATTCGCGCCCTTTTCGCACGCTTGCCCAAGGGTGATTTAACAGAGTCGGCACAGATAGATATGACGTACGGTCTCCTACACAATAGAATTAAGAAAAGGTTACGCAGAGAAGAATGTCAAGACTTCCATGATTTACTCCGCCGCGCACGGAATGTAGAAGACTCGTTCGACGAAAAAGCCGTCATGATACACACGGCGAGTGAGCGGCGAACACAACCGCCGTCAACATCAACGCCGTCTACACAATCCGCCTTGCGTGATAACGTTGGCGCTCGTGACAACAGCCGCGCCCCCGCGCGCGATAGCGCCCCCGCACGTACTCACATCTACGGCGCACCCGCCGGCGCCGCCGCGGCGCAGAGCCCGCCCGCTCCTGTTCCAGCGGCGCCCGCGCCCCCCGCGCCTTTTCCACCGAAGCAGGACTCCACAAGGAGGCAACGGCCTACCTGTGCCTACTGCAGGAAGTTCGGCCACGCCAAGGATCAATGCCGTAAGTTACAGGCGTTGCAGAGTCCAGGTGAGAGTGATAAACAACCTAGTGGTCAAAGTTTTTATTCGATAAAATCTCGCGCGTCTGACTCAAGTTACTCTATTGATAACTATAATAATATTATTGGGTGTGAAAGTGATAACAGTGTTTCGTGTCCCATACAAAGGGCTAATATTATCCCACAATCTTTATCTAATAATGGGCAAAAATGTTCTCCCAATATTTCGTGTACTAATGTAAAGGATAATGGGCAAAAATGTTCTCGCAATATTTCTTGTAATAATATAAAGGATGATGGGCAAAAATGTTCTCGAAATATTTCTTGTAAAAATGTAAAGGGTAATGGACAAAAATGTTCTCGCAATAATTTGTATAATAATGTAAAATCTAATGCCCATGTATGTTTAACCGATGTATGTTTGTGTAACGATCGTTCGGGACCCTCTATTGGTCGCGACTTACGACCAATTTTTAATATTTCAATTTTAGGTTTTACCGGCACCGCGTTGATAGATACGGCCGCCAAACATTGTATTGCGGGTTATACGCTATATACTCTCCTTCTACGTCAAGGTCATCCCCTCAGCTCTTCGACACGCGAAGTTAAGCTTGCCGACGGTGTAATCCGTACAATGGATGTACTTACTACCACGTTAGACGTGTGCTTAGAAACGGCAGTTATAACAATTCCTTTTTTAATTTTTCCCGACTCGACAAATAACGAGACGTTGTTAGGTATAGATTTTATAACCGCCGCGGGAGTAGTTTTAGATTTTTTCAAAGAAGTCTGGTATTTCAGTAACTTTGATACGGTAAAACATAACTTGTGCTTCGAACCTACCTCGCGTGACGTGTCCTGCGCCTCCACAGATATACTTAGGGACGATGAAGGTACTCACCTTAGACCAGCTGAGCGACAAGCGCTCGCTGCCGTTCTCACCAGGCACGCACCCGTCTTTAAAGCAGGGGGAGGTCCAACACCGTATGCGGAACACCGCATTGATACAGGTGAGCATCCTCCAATTGCTGTTCCTCCATACCGGCTAAACCCTTCAAAAAAGGAGCTGATGAAAACTGAAATAGGTAAGATGTTACAAGATGACATTATTGAAGAATGTGAATCGGCTTGGTGTTCACCGGCGCTGATGGTGCCGAAGTCCAACGGTGATATCCGCTTCTGCGTCGACTACAGGCGTTTGAATGCAGTCACCAAAGCTGACACATATCCGATGCCACGCATCGACGAGTTACTTCAGAGCACAAAACGGGACTGCTACATGAGTACGCTAGACCTTCGATCCTCATATTGGCAGGTTATGGTCAGGGAAGCTGACAGGGACAAAACAGCTTTTATCTGTCCTCTAGGTACTTACCGATTTAAGAGGATGCCGTTTGGTCTCCGCAACGCGCCAGCCACCTTTCAGCGTCTTATCGATCGTTTCCGATCCTGCTCTTCTTTACAAGACGTAACTTTATTAGCCTATCTGGATGATCTGTTAGTCATATCTCAGGGATACCAACAGCATCTGCAAGACCTCGAGGCAGTTTTTAAACGTCTGACCGAGTTTAACCTCCATGTAAATAGGGAGAAGTGCGCTTTTGCTCGAGAAAGCGTTAAATATCTCGGTCACGTTATAACACAAAAAGGTGTTTCCACCGACCCAGGGAAGGTGAGTGCTGTCCTTGAGATGAAGGTACCAGGTAATCTGAAGCACCTGAGAACCTTTTTACAAACATGTTCATGGTTCAGAAAATTCATACCTAACTTCTCAAAAGTCGCTGAACCATTGACTCGCTTGACCAGGAAAAGTCAAGTCTGGTCTTGGAGCTCAGAGCAGACCCAAGCGTTTAATGAGCTGAAGAGTCTACTGACCACAGCTCCAATACTGGTGCAAGCCGATTTCAGTCGCCCCTTCATTCTGCGAACTGACGCAAGTAACTACGCCTTAGGCGCAGTTTTATTACAGGGTGACGGCAATCAGGAAAGGCCGATAGAATATGCCAGCCGACTCCTCAACGCAGCTGAACGCAACTATTCCACCACAGAGCGGGAAGCACTCGCTGTAGTCTGGGCGGTGGAGCGTTTTAGGCCTTACCTAGACGGTCAGCCAGTCGTGATTGGCAGTGATCATCAGCCTCTACGCTGGTTGCTATCACTTAAATCACCAGCAGGTAGATTAGTCCGTTGGGCTCTAAAGCTCCAATCTTTTGATATCCAATTCCAATATACCCCAGGGAAGGCTAATGTCGTTGCAGACACGCTGAGTAGACCGATTTGTTCTAGCGATACAAGCGACAGTTGCGGTGTCTGTTCTGTTATCTGCGATCTACCCGCCAAGACACCTAGTCAGCTTCGCCTAGAACAGACTTCGGACCCTGAAGTGGATAAGATTGTTAAAGAGCTAGAAGGACCTGATGATGTTGCATCTAAGAGATGGTTAGAAAGGGGTTACCTCATGGATCAAGGAGTCCTGTACCGTTTCAATCCGGACTCTGACAATGAATCCCCGCAATTAGTCATACCTGCCGGCCAAGTTGCAGGTATTTTAAAGGAGTTACACGACTCTCAAACAGCTGGTCATCCAGGCATCGATCGGACATACCAGAAGGTAGCACAGCTGTATTATTTCACAGGGATGCGGAGAATAATCAGCGATTATGTCTTAGCCTGCATCCACTGCCAGCGGTATAAGGCTAACAACACCAAACCTCCAGGCCTACTCCAAATACCAGTCATGAGCCAGCGGAACGAGGTGTTGGCCATGGACTTGTTCGGCCCACTGCCGGAAGGAGACCAGGGGGAGCGGTGGGTCTTTCTCATTGAAGACACTGCTACTCGATGGACGGAGCTGTTTGCTCTAAAGGAAGCAACAGCAGAAGCCTGTGCTCATGTCCTCATCGAGGAATATTTCATGCGGTTCGGTTTACCTCGCAGGATTATTTCAGACAACGGTGTCCAGTTCGTTTCCGCAGTAATGCGACAATGCATGTCAGTCCTGGACATCAAACAAAATTTTGTCCCGCTGTACCACCCACAAGCTAACCCTGCCGAGCGGAAAAACCGCGACCTTAAAGCAATGCTGGCCCATCTCGTGGCAGATGACCACACCTCTTGGCCAAAGAAGTTACCAGTGATCCGTTTTGCTCTAAATAGCGTGAAATGTCGCACAACGGGCAAGTCACCGGCTTATTTGACCTTTGGTAGAGAGATGCGGTCACCCACAGAGATCGTTCACGATCTTCGTGCCATCACAGCCAAAGAAAACTTCGGCCCTCAAGTGACCCCGTACCTCGAAAACTTCCTGCATTCACTATCAGCTGTTCGGGAACGCGTCGAGATCCAGCAGGACAAGACGAAGAAGTACGCCGACGCGTCGCGCCGACCATCTGACACCTTCGAGGTAGGTGATTTAGTCATGCTGAAATCCCATTTGTTAAGCAAAGGGTCAAAAGACCTCACTTCCAAATTCTACCCTCGTCGAGATGGTCCTTACCAAATAACAAAAAAGGTAAGCCCAACAACATACACCATCGGGAGCACAGAACAACCAAATGTTGATTTAGGGAAATATCATTCTGAAGACCTTACACGTTACCGAGGTAGCGACGACTCCTTACCAAGACCCGTTAATCCTAAACGAAAACGCGGACGTCCAGCTAATGCTGATGTTGGTTATATACCAGTCCCGGAGCGTGGGCGTTCTCCAGAACTGGAGGGGGAGTATATAGCAACCCAGAGACCAAAGAGTCGACCAATTAGAGCGTCCCGCGGTCGCATGCCGCTACGATACACAGAATAATAATGTATCGCGATCTCTTTCCCGCGTGGCGGTTGCAAACGTGTGACCGATGCGCGCGGCATCGTCAGTCCGCTGCTTACGCGCAAGGCACTTGTACGTGCATTTCTCAATTCCCGCGCATGTCGGTCCGCGACGCCACACGCCATTATTGTCCGCGAATACCTTAATTATACCGAACTACCTCTTTTAATGTACTTTCCGTGAACTATAAACAATAAACTTTTAATCTTAATCAAATCAGTGACTTGTTTCCGTTCCCCTGAAACCTCTTCTCATAAGGTACAGATTTCATAGTTTTATAGGACGTATGATATAAAATACAGATGAAATATGGATGAGATGTAAATTGACATCCAGAATATTTCACAGTTCGATGTGAAATCTGGACGTGTTGTATCATTGACAACCTGTATCAATATTCAATACAATAATGCTTTATTGCCGCAAAGCTCGTCGCACCGGTGGTCGCCAGCTTTCCTTCACCTCCCAACACTTTACTGAAGCCTTAAGAATCAAATCGAGTACTCCGAGTACTCGATTTCGAAAGGATATAAAGCTCATAATCGATTATCGACGCTTTAAGAATAATTGCTCGTTTGTTTTTTCAATACTTTATGGTTTCTCGCCTTTGCAGAACTTTCAATGTGAAAGTAATCGATAATTATATGTTACATAAACGATTGCGTTTGGAAGGGCACGCGAGATACAGAGATTTCGTTAAAAGTGGAATATTTTCGGCCATTCATCATTAATTTGTTATTATTTACGTTTATTGCAGTTGAATGTTTATTACCTGTTTAAGTTACGGGTTAACGTTAAACTTGACTGAAGCTGTCGACAGTTCAATTTATATTTCTACCTGTCCGGCTGTAAGTTAGCTACGACCGGCTAGGGAAATGTGTTGTTACTGTAATTTGATACTGTAGTCCTTGACAATGAGTAATTTATGTTTATCCCATAAATAACTGGCTTTATAATTACTACCTAATACTTGGGGATTTCCTGAGGATATAAGATAAAATATCTCTTAAGGAATTTATTGATTGATATAGGTATTATAGAAATGAGTCGAGCAAGTTTCCTTGTTATTGACATTGTAGCATAGATCATTAGATCGGTTACAACTACTAAACTACGAGTAAGGAGGAAGTCTCTCTGTCAGTGTCAATATTACAATAAAATGACACTGACAGTTCTTGAACGCAGCGCGCCGTCTAGGTGTGCTGATCGCGTTCAGTTTCAATGGTGAACTTCTTACTGACTCTACGGTGATGATAAATCATTTGAAAAAAATTTTAACGAATTTTTGTACGGCGTATCAAACATAACAGTAAAATAAATAATTATACAGAATTCTAGAACAAATATTTAGTTCTTAATTGCCTTATGTAATTTGATCTTCATAAGATTTCGCAGTAATTATCTAATGTTTACCTAAGTGTGGAAACCAAATTGGTACACACGTTAGAGCCATGTTTTATAAGCAGGTATTTGCTTTATATTTCTGAATTTAGATTAGACCATAATTATCTTAGCTTGGTTTTTGGGTAAGCACCAAGTAATTGGGATTATAGGAGGTTTACAGGCAGCAAATATGGCAGGAATCATGTTCATATAGTTCAACTGTAGGTTTCGTTTACGACTTCGGTGGATTCGTGGATTTAGGTGACGTAACGGGTTGTTTAACTTCATGGTTCGATATACACAAAGTTTAACTTCACACTACGAAGTGAATTCTACTGTAAAAATAGGAGAGAGTACGAATAGGAGAGGAGGGAGTCGAGTTCAATCCGCTACAGGCCAGCGTAGAAGTCATTGACCACTGTTTGGGCTATTTTGCGAAGTGGTGTCGCACGCGCGTGCCCTCCACGCCTAGCCACAATTTCACCTACCATTTAGTCACATATTTATGTCGTTTGGCTTAAAGGGCACTTGCTTGCTTGTCGCGTATATGTGACAGTGGCGGTCAAAAAGTTAAATAGAGTACCTAATGACTAGATATAACTACCTGCGTGATGATACATTGATTGAAGGAAGTTACTCAGTGAAATGAATCGGAAACAAGGAAGTGTTCAATCCACGCGCTATTTAAAAGTTAATTGCCCTAAGACCATCAAATTAACTCGGGGCAGGTTATGCTCGCAGTGTTTGATTAAACTGCTACTGTTTGAAGGTACGTAATGAATGACTGAATGAATGATACATTTAAATGTAAGTTCAGTCAATGCTCTGTATTACCTGACACTACTTCCCCTATAATTGTTCTTTGTAAGACCGGTCCGGTGATGCCGGACACTAACTCAACTAACTGTACCTAGATAGTAGGACTGTAAAAAAGAGTTTTGCTTCTAACTACTTAGTTGTGTTTTCCGTAACTATTCACCTTGCTAAATTTTCTTGTAACATTGGCCAAGTGTAACTTAAGCAGTTTAGAATCTTTTAAAACTCAAGTTTATAAGGCTAAAAAATCCTGAAAACCGTCTTAATACTACTCCGTCTGTTTCCATAATGAAACAGGCAATTCTTCCGCAACTCAACCACAATATGAGTTTTTTTCAGCGAAGCTACGTTTCAGCATCTTCAATGCAAACTAACTTTACCGTACTCTGTAAGTCACAGGAATGGCGTTCACTTTAAATGTGATATGTAGTTGAATGCATACGATTGCATACAAAGGCGCGATGTATCATAGAAATCGTGTTGTCACGCGCTGGCACGACTTGACAGGAGAGCTCTTCCTACTGACATGTGATGATGTGACGTCACTATACTCACCACTCGTCAGACAATATTGGTATCTCAAAAAATCTCAATTTTTGTTATTTGTTTGCATATAAGCTTAAACCGGAATTGAGGCTGGATTGGTGTACCACTGATGGCAATAGACTCGTCCCCTGTTATATGGTACTTAATCGTAACTGACGAAATGTGGGTGTACCTACTACCTGAGTACACTTCTACATACCTACAACAAAAAAGATAAAAACCATAAACACTTGTAAAAGAATATGCACAATTCTCTTTTTTTCTACCGAAAAAGAGATTTAGACTTTTTACAAATATATTTCTTTTTCCCGTAACATAGATTTTTTGAGTTACCGCTTTTGGTTTACAGAAACCTACACGATGTGTGAATTAGATTTGTTAGCATTCTATATGTCTATGAACACGGTTGCACATTTTGTTACTTGTTAGTCTATGGTTGTAAATGTGTAGCCGTAAAATGTAGAATGGGTGACTTATAAAATTTTAAAACAAAAGCACATAAAATCCAAATTGTTTTGTTGCTAACTTTTATAGGTATTCCTAGAATATAGTAAAAATAACATTTGTAGTTGTGGTCACGTTTTTACTTGTTAGGTATAAAAGGAGGAAAGATGGCAACAAAGCTAATATAAAGACATACATAATGCACAGCATCATTCTTTTGGCGCGTGAATGACATTGTCAGGAGCCGCTGTTGCCAAACATTTGTGCAATTGTCGGTGGAAATTGTACTGAAAAAACAAGATGACGTTAGTTCCATCTATGGCTACGCGTCTTGTGGAATGGTTCTTGCTCTGTAAAAGGTGGTAAAAGGGGGAAAGATCGCAAAGAAAACAAAATATACGATAGTTCCAATTAACCTCAAAGTTTGACATATCAATCAGCACTACAGATAAAAACGCCAGTACAAATTAACCGAACTGTCACACAAGACAATAATAAAACAATTTAACAATCGTATCATCAATCATTTATCTACTGATCTCACTTTCACTGGCGCTTGATAAATGTGGGAAGAGACGCGTTACAACTTCGGCGAATAGTTTCCGTTGTTTGTTGTAAAGCATCTGGTAATATGTATTTTAGTATTATATAACATGACATCATGCCTGAATTTCCTAAAGTAGTAAGTGATATTCAGCATTTTGCTCCTTTTTGGAAATTGAGCCACAGGAAACTGGCAGCTGGTTTGAAGTTTAAGACGTGACAGAACGTCACTTTGACACCTTTATGTCAAATTTCGTTCGTGCATGGTTTGGATTGTTTTTGTATGGGAATGAAAACTGCCTTATTTCATCAATAATGTTTAAGTTACATTATACTCGTAATAGGGTGATTTTATTACCACAAACAAATCCAAATTCCGAACATCTACGGAGAAAACTCTAGTGGAGAAGCCCAATAACAATAGACCAATTTTCGTATACAATAAAGAATAATTTTTAAGACTAACGAGGCATCGGATATTATCTTGTGTTATATAACAGCTCTTTAATCAAATATGTGCGCCACAATGGCAACAAATGAGATCGTTAGCCAAATTGTGATTTTTGGGTCATTTGAAGTAGTGCCACAGAGTATGTAAGACAGTGGTTCAATTTAAATTTTAAAATGACTACTGCTACATAATTATAACCTGTCTGTATGTCTCAGTTATTGAAACGGTTTCTGCTATCCGAATTCTTATCCATCTGCAGCATCTAATAAACTCATTTATAAGATTTCATTCTGTCAAAATAATCATCAAGGTCTTCTTTCATTACAAGGAATTCAGTAAATATTATTGATTAAATGCATGTATTTGCTGAGTTATAGATTTATCATTTGTGAATAAACGAATTAACAAAGCGTGAGGTGTGTTTCCAAGTAGGTACGGGATTTGGCCGGATACGGCTTGATGACATAGGTAATATTGTTGAGTAAAATATTTTTGCATATTTGGAATGCTAATTAATTAATGCTGTTCCCTTATTTAATGTTTGCTAATTACGATGATTTGGTTTGATAAATCTGCATCGTTAAAATGAATGATTATACCTATTAATTTAGTTTTTTTCTGTTGTTCGAACAGGTGAAAACTGCGAAGGACATTGAAATCCGTAAGTACAAATTCTTATCTCTTTCGCTTTAAAGGAAAGTTTCTATTTTGAACCATAAAGTGTTAGGTATCCCGACCTCTTTTACCCTCCTCTCTTTGTAAAGCCAGGTAAAGCACAGTATCCAGGAGACATAGGTAACACTTCGATAAGAAAGAGACTGTCGCCGAGGTAGGATAGCCAGCAGCGGTGCTCTACTAAACGGAACTCGACATTTACGGTCTAGATACGTAAACTAGGTAGATTTTCACGAAGAACATTTCCTTAGTTCTATTTACTTTCATTCTCTTGTGTTGTTGATGATTCTCAAGAAACCCAACGTTCATTCATTCACACTAGTCGTGGATTCTCATTGCTAGTCGTGTCGAAACCGCACGAACTCGTATTCACACCTTTAAATGAAGACAACGTGTCTTTAAACGTAATCTCTAGTTTTCTTTACTTTCACATATTATTTGTTCATAGGTAAAACTATAGATAGAATAAAAATCATGATTCCAAAATCGCGATTTCTACAGTTTCAGGGCAAGATAGACGTATATAGCTTAGGGCGTATAAAACGCCCTGTGGACCTTTCATACGAAATATTGTTTCTGTACGGTTGTGATAGATAATTACACGTTACTGCTATCGCTGGGCAATAAATGTATTGAACGGACCAAAGGATAAATAATAATAAGGAGCGAGGTAGCATATGCGATAACCGCTAATCGTGTACTAATTACAAGTAATACCTACTAACTGATAAAGTAAGACAAAAAAATATTTAGTACTTATTAATCAGTAGTGGTTATGGTTTCGATGACTCCCGATGTCCACCCCCGGGTTGGCCACCTGACCTGGACCTGGACCCTGGTGGACAGCGAGCATTATTTTTAAAAATTGTGTGGTGGACAATCCGGAGGGACACTGGGAATTATCGGTATGGTTTCACTGTACGATTTCTATATACTGCATACCATAACGCCTACCTTAGTTCCCCATATCAACTAAAGCGTGGGCACTTAGCACCATCCTGTAATATTTAATGACGGCTGAGTACTAAAATAGTGATAAAACGCGAGACGTCCTAGTCACCTGTGCTTGGAGGTGACTGCCTACGCCTCATAAAAAGTACCGTTAATACATAATTATGTAGGTAGTGTACTTACCAGCAAATAGTAATATATTTCGTGAGTGATAGTAAAGTATCAAGTTTACAGCCTCTATGTTGCTGGTAAAATAATAAGTAGGTACATTTTTCTTAGTTATTCACTACATTTTTCATTCTAGACATGTATGTCTTGTGTAATAGAATTTTCAATACCTTTGGCTTCATTATCATTACCACTAGAAACGGGATATTTACCATGTTTACTGTTTTTTCGGGAACTCAAAACAGTTCCCGATATTTTGGCGCTGTTGCAAGCACCATGATCACGGATAAACTGAACTAACTTACTCACACTCTCTCTCTCTCTAACTTCAGTTTATCCGAAATATCAGGAACTCAAAACAAACAGTGGATATGGTAAATATCCCGTTTCTAGTGTTAATGATAATGTTAGTGACCATGACAGTTTAAAAACTTATATCCTTTGACTTCAGTGCACAAAATTAAATAAGTTTTCAGAAAATACCATGTTACCACAACAAAACTCCTTTAATTTAATTTTCTCATAATCTCATGGATATACAATTATTATGTATTTCATGGAGAAAGAATAACGCCAGCAAAGTCAACGTCAAAATTATTTATTTGTGCTAAATGTTTTACAAAATAAGTAAATGGCCATAAAAATGGCATGCAAATATTAAATGGACTGATTCGGGCCGACCAATTTTCACTCATAAACGTTTACTTACACTTCCATCCCTATATGTTTTTGAAATGTGTAAATTCGTTAGAAACCACCTATCACTTTTTGAGCAGGATGATAAGGCCCAATTTAAAAGGAAAATACAACCTCTGGTAGTACCTCGAAGCAGATTGAAACTATGTAACAGAAACTGCTACACCATGGCTGTGAAAATTTATAATAAACTACCGGAAATAATAAGAAAAATGAATAACTTAGAATTTAATAGAACTTTAAACAATATTGGCTTTGTGACAGATGTTTTTATTCAATAGACGATTATTTAAATTTTAAACAGACATGATGTACATAAACATATAAATTTACGAACACTTTTTTAAATTTTAATTATTGATAATATTTATAAATCTAATTAATAAATTAACTAACTGTCTTGTCTCTGATTTAATATATTTTATAAGTAATATAATGTGCCTAATTAATATTATCAAAGCAAGACTGTAAAATTTATTATGACTATGATGTGTATGACTAATGACATTGATGTGACATTGATGTAATTTCATGATGGTTCTTATGATTGTTTTATTGATTCTGCATGTACTACAAATATTTGCACGACTGATAAGTCGAATATAGTGAGACTAAAATTATTTTACCATGTTGTTATTATGTAGGTACCTATATTCTAGCAAATAAATAAATTTCATTTCATTTCATTTCATTTCAACAATAAAGTTATTTCAATACACAATCAATTATTAATTTAGTAGTCTTTCAATCAGTTGAGTAGTCTCTCTAAATAGGTAGTTTTATACTTGGCAACTTTGACCAATGAGTAGCAATGAGGTTGGCAGCACTGAGTAGAATTCATTTCTCCTATTTACATGTCACTGGCCATCCGTTAGATAGATTTAATTAACTCCATTGAATGTCAAGAGCTTCTCATTCTAATGCATTTTCTTTTTACTTACTCGTACGGATGATTCAAGCCTGCCTCATTTTCTTTTCTGGACATTTCGTCCTTTCACAGTATATTTACCGCTAGCACTTAAGTAGACTAACCTGAGGTGTTCATTGTAGAATATTTCTATACACAAACCTCTGGTCAACCAACTTTATAGGTAGCTAGCGGTAAATAAACTGTGAAAGAACAATATCTGCAATAATTATAAACTTTGCTTGTTACAACCTTGTTGTCTATTAATCAAATCTTTCACGGAATACACTAAATATCAATAAATTGAAATACCTACTTAATAATAATATTTTTCGGCAATTTCATGATGAAAATACTGATTTAATACCTCTCGTATTCGTAACAAATCGTGGTGTCGTGTCGTCTTTTTTCACAAAGTTTATATCTGTACATAAGAAAATATCTAAATGGTAATGCTGCCAGCCTTCTGGACACTTTCCTCGTTAACAGTGATGCGGACGAAGTTTTTGACGCCCTTTAATTATTTTATGCTTTTGATAAATATACTTACTTACATATTTTTAACTTATAGTCAGCAAATAATGTGTATATTGTAAAAATAAACTAAACTTCAGTACCTATTGAGTTTGTTAATAAGAAGAAAAAGGATTAAAAAAAAAATTGGCATAAACAGGGTAAAATTCAAATTATACTTATAGAATCAGAGTAAACAAAACATGTAAATGAAGTGGTATCAAAATATTGAAACTTCCTCTTAAACTTTCTTATTAATAGATTTTGGACAAGATTTAAAAAGATCTAGGTTTTGCTCTTTAAAATATCAATATAATGCAACCGACGGTTTTTATCCAAACCGTTTTATTTTCAATTGAAATGACAGGGAAAACTTTTTTGGTATAGAATTTTAAGCTTATAACTTAAGGTATTTATTCACTCTGCCTCAGGATTTTGGAATTACAAAGATCGTCTTTATTGAAAGAGGACTTTTACGAAATCGATGTCTCGTTTGAATACTTATTTCTTCAAAAATTGTCATTAGACAATTTCGAAATTTAAACGATTACCAAGACGAATATTATTAGCCATCAAACCGTGAGCAATTATTCGTGCATAATAATAGAGACCAGCAATTATTGATAAATGACTATTGCAATAACTTGCACCCTCGTACGTCGGGTCACGAGTGATTTGACGTAGGTACATTACATACGCCAATAATTGCAAGCACAATGGCCGCCATTATGAAATAATACACTTTTACGATTGACAATTATAATTTTATTCCTCAATCGTGCGTGATGCCCATACGGTATCGTTATCATCACGTTCCTCATCGATTAGAAAAGATGTTACAATCTTATTCGATCAGGATATCCGAATACACGTTCTGTTCTGACACTATGTTTTTTTAATCAACACAAGGTCGCATTAATTTCGGCCTATTGCAAAATGTTGCCAGAGCGAATGTGAAAAATTGTGAAATGCATTTTTATTTTGTACATTAATAAAGAGAGGTGTTTAAAGTGATTGTTGTAAGTTTGCCTTGCAAGTGAAGTTAAATGTAAACACAGATTGTTATTCAATTAGCAGCCGAATTTTGATCAGAACGATCTTTTGTTAAATGATTTCCGTCAAGGTCCTGTCGTGATTTCAGATTACATAGTCTTTAAGCAGTAGCAGCCAATCAACGATACTTAGGAATTCGTTTTTAGCAATTGATTAAAATATTTGTGTGAAATTGCGATTTTCCGAATTGTTTAGTTCGTGCCACACGCAATTAGGCTTACCATACCCAAGTCCGTTTTTTCCGGACATACGTATCTGGTATTTTTGGCCCCATGTACCGACTTTGTCCAACCTGGTCAATAGTCCAGATTTTCAAAAATGCAATGAATACTGAAAAAATAAAGTTTGCCAAGAAAAATAGGTAACCGGATTTTTCTTTGCAAATGATCACAAATATCGAGGGAAAAGGATGCGGTTCGTGAAACATCGTCCATATTCCTTCCTTCATGTGATGAGATCTAATATAATAAGAGCTGTTGAGACAGGAATTTTGAAATTTCGAAATCGTAAATTACAGTGCAATGCACCTTTCACAGCAAGTAAGCAAGTCGACGGGGACAGTGCTTGTCGACCAGTGTTGCTAACGCGTCAGCGCTGGCGCGATTGTGGCTTCTTGTAAACATATTCGTGCGCCCGTTCAGCGCTGGTCGACTGCACTGGATCGAATAGAGCACCCGTCTATTTTTCCCGTCAGTGAGCTCCGCCCGCCTGTTCAGTTACTGCCTCAAAATAAACTTGCCTTAAATTCCCAACGAGTACTAGCGCCAGTGCTTCCACTAGCATTCAATTATGCCAATGTACTAATTACCGTCTATTACAGCGGCCCAACAATTTGTCTGCCCTGAAGTGTTGCGAACACAGTAATTACAATGTTAAACTAATGCCAATCCACTTCGGACTTTACTGTGCTGTGACTTGATTTGAATTCAATTAATTCGTCGTTTGCTGGAACGAGCAAGCACGTTTGTTTGCAAAACATTTTATTTGTAACTCTTGCGATCTTTATCAGATACTTCTTTCTTTCTAGATTGTAAAGAACTAATTTATCTTTACATTTATTACTACTTTTTTGGTCTAGTGGTCGTAAAGCGTTTCAGCTAAGCATGAGGTCTTGAGCTCGATTCCTTGGTCGGGAGGTATTGAGTATTTTCAGAAATTCCACCAGGAATTTTTCAGAAGCATTCCAGAATCCAGATTTGTCCGGCGGCTGGCAATCGGTTCGCCCGCTATTACATGGGACATAAACATGTGGGTGTACTAAGGTATACCTATAAACCTAATACTTTGAGGATTACAGTCGTGATATTATGTCAGACGTACTGAACAACCTATCATTATATACCATACTATACTATACTATATAACCGCACTGCTTCTGCTGCACTCGCGATCGTAACAAGGGTGATGACGTGAACAGTAAAACAAAACAACGACACGGTGTTATAAGTTTATAACTGTATAATGGTACCTACTTATTAAAAATTACAACCATCGCGAGCATAGTCAACTCACGGAGAATCTTGACACTGCGATTCAGAAAACGCCGCTCGCCTAACAAAACCAAAAAAATAAAAATAAATGTAAATGTATGTATGTGTATATATGTTGGAAATATTGTTTAAAACTAAACAATATTTCCAACACGTACCTACATACTTATGTCTATTTAACAAATTACGTAAGAAATTCCATCTTAAAATGATTAATTCTCAAATATCGTGACCATAACATAGTCTGAATACAATACGCTGACATTTAAAAAAGTAAAGCTGCATTGTAAGAGTAAGTTCACACGATACGTTTACATTAATGATATTAGATTGTACATTAACGTCTCACACTTTCTTCCATTTACACACTCGTAATTAAATCAACTAACGTCATATTGTTTTGTTGGAGAAACATTCATTAACATTATCTTTCATCTGGGAAGATTTTGACCACCTTCGTATTTCGTTCTATAATTAATATACCTAAAATTATTCATTAATAAAAAATAGCTTGCATCGTAGTAACAGACGAAATGAAAGACAAAGTAACAGATTTTAGCAGGTGAGGTGCCAAAAAATCTGTAAATAGTAGCCACCTTGTTGTTGTGGAGTTACCTGTATATTCTTCGTAGAGTACAGATAAAATAAAACTGGTTGAGCTACGTATGCTAGACATGCAGTACCTGCAAAACCCTCTTAACTGGAGAAGAAGAGGAATATTATAAATATTTAAAATACGTCGTCGAATATTCTAGGAGATTTGCATAAATAAATCTTCTTTTCTAAGTTATCTAGACGAGATTGATTAGTCCTAAAAGTCATGCAGTATACACGATACTCTCTCAGAGAGACAGTACAATTCGGAATGTACTTAAATGTTTAACAGTCCTCTTGATGAATCTCCCAATCATATCTGTCCCCTTCTCTGACATTTTACATAATAGTGCAATTTAGTCAAACGCACGGAGAATTTGAATAAACTGTTACATAGAAAGGTGTTCTCTGAATAAGCTTTTATAACTTCATGTATTCGTGAATTTAAATATCTGACTTCATGCTCAATTCAAAAATTGATAGATAGCTCTCAAAGTCCGTTTAACAATGATTGGTATTTTTAACAAATATGGAAGAGAGATAGTGTCAATTTATGTATATAGGTATTATAGGTATTGGTAAATATACATCCAAGTTATTCCACTAAGGAGAGACTTAACTCATTGGTTTATCAATAATCTCATCTGTCATTTTATGGCAGCTACATTTTATTTCCCGCCAATTTATGTTTATGGCAAAGGTCTATGTTTTATTGTTATTTTGAACATATTGCAGCGAATATGTTGTCATCATGCCCTTGAATTCCTGCTGTGATTGACGCACCATGCATAGACAATGCGACGTGAATCATTCTATTTTATAGCAAATTGTTGTAAGTATTGATTGTCTGTGGGCCATTGTTCATGCCTGTTTGGGTCAGCTGCATCTGCACAACGAGAGGGAATAAAATGTACAGTTCTTGTATAGTTTGAAATAATCTAGGTGAGTTCCTTGTTTTGTTAGCTGAATAAATTATATGAATACTTCGACAATTTTTGCGCACATAAACACTCGTCTCATACCTAATAAAAAATACTGTCAGTTTGTCATTGAAAGTTAAGTGATTGAAAGATCGTTGAAGAATTGCCAATAATAGCATTCATTATTTGAACTCGAGTGATGCTACTAATTAAATCATTGTTGTCGAGACACACTGCACATTTTCAATAGTTTCCACGACCCAATCACTACAACAACTACAATTTCAATGAGTCATCAAACCAGTCCCTCGATATATCACAAGGTGGGCCATCATAATAACTGTACCGACATCTCATTATCATCTGTCTATTATGTCTACGGCACCCAATGAAAGTGAACTACGACAAAAACTAATCGAAACTTTCATTTTCATCTTATTGTACGCGCCATAGTTGTACCGGTAAAAAAAAGTAATCTTTATCATCTGTGCGCGGGAACGTGAAAAGAGGCAAAGAAATCAGACCATTGTGCCAAAGTAAAGCGCGTGCTTGCTGATTGCTGCTTAGGCAATTCTGTTTTCAAATGTTTATTTGTTATTTTTTTCTTGTAATTGCCAAGTTTTAGTCACGTTTTCATTGATAACATTCGGTTTTCTATCCGGCTGAAAATAATATTTTTATTAATTATACCCGTCAAACCTTCGTATTGCTACCGTTTCTAGATCTCAGTTTTTAGTAACAAGACACGGTTCTTTAACTGACAGATTACTTGCAACACTTCCAGACAATTGATTTTGAAAATGGAAAACTTTCAAAACATGTTGGTTTTCGTGTCTCCGTGTTTAGTAAACCTCTAGCCAATACCTTGACCGACTTCATGTGGCAATTTTGTTGTAATGATGATAACATTCTCATCCGTAAACAATGACAACTTTTTGCTGTCACATCGTCATAATGTTTGCTGTCAATATTAACATTTTTTGCAATAGTCACTGACCGTGTTGTGGATAGGCAATGATTGGTTGGTGCACGATTGCAAACAAATGCTGATAGTAAAGTATTGCACGTTCCAATTACTTCCTCGATTGTGTAGAAAACGTTAATTCAACTAAAAATCTATGAGAAATCACAAACATTGTTACTGATTTGTCGCTATTTGTCTCGGTGTCGGCGACCTTTTTAATTGGTTACGTCATCAATTCGCCATGGCTAATCTGTGGCTCACTTTACCCATTCATTCGCATTATCCGTTACTGTCATTTACAATGGTCCGACACGCATTGAAATAGATTTGCCTACCTTTCAATATCAAAGGCTTTTCTTGTAATACTGAAATGAGCGAGATTGTGTAGGATTATCTTGATGTTTATTATGTTACTAGGGCTTTATATCCTAAAGAGGTAATGATCGTATTGTCATCTTGTAATTTAACAAAAGACCGAAGCTACATAATTAAAGGCTATTTTTCAATTTATGCTCCAAGATTCATAATTCAAAAAGGCGTGAGTTTATGTATGATGGCAATAGGCTCACCCCTATTAATTGGCGAAGTGTGGGTACTATTTATTAGGTCATCTCTGTTAAATCCTTCAGAGAAAACAGACATGACGTTATGTTTATCGTAAGTAGTTAGCATTCCACAAAAGCTCGTCGAAGAATGTCCATTTCTTGTGCATGTTGACGTAGGTACGTACCTACTATCTCTGAAAGCTCTCGTCTCGACAGCTTACTGTACAATCGGAATTCACCACTTTCCCACGTAACTACACATCACTGAACTTTACTTCCTAATGCTCATGTTCACGATGAAATACCAAAGCTCTTCACGTTATATAACTTTTGGTACACTAGAGTATTTCCATGTTCGCTACATTTGCACAAGTGGTAATAGAATAAGAAGATAGTCTGTTACAAGTTAATGCTGTAATGTGTGCTCACTCACCTTTATTATTATCTATATTATATCTATTATTACCTTTATTTTATTTAGTTCTTACAACTAAATATCTTTGCATCGCCGGCGTTACCTTTTGACCAATTACGGTTTTTGTTTTTATATCCTCAATTATACGCCTCATTTTTCAAATCGGTTGTGTAATCTGTAGCATCATTTAGTTATTTATTGATTCATATAACTTGTATTTGTGTTACGTAACAAACGCTTGGATAGGTGTATTTTTGTACTTTCCGATGTAGAATGGGGAAGTGCATCAAATTGCCGTTATTTTGAAGTATTCTGACCTTATTGAGTTAAACGTGATTGATCTTACAACTCTCGTACATATTGAGAAGTGCAAATGGTCATCTTCATCTTTATTTGTAGTTAGGTACCTAACTATGTAGATATATTTTGATAAGCGTACAATATTAACTTGCAGGCTCGCCACCTCCTCCGCATTCCTCGCCAACGTTCCCAAGTTTACAGACAATCAGTTAAACCTTCACTTCCCCATCGCCGTGAAATGTCAAAATCATCTTCGCATTACGTCACATCAGCGTCTGCCGCATTTGCGTACAAAAACTTGCCTTATCACGGCATTAGCAGCACCTGTGGGAGCTCGGACCACACGTATGTAGCGCCATTTTCTACTTATTTCTCATTTGCCTACGCCTTGACACTTCCTTGAGCGTATCTATCATTCACTTACGGTTATCGTGTAGCGGGAACCCGACACTGAAGTAATCGCCTGCCGTTTATTTACATTTTGAGATGTCCAGTGATTTATTGGCGGCAATCGTTGCCATTGGTCGTGGCCTGGCGAGTGGCGGACATTAGCGCTGATAGTTAGATTGTATCGCGCACCTTTGAGGTTTATTAGCAATCCTTGGCGCTTTTGAATAAAGGTACTTGAGAAATGAGCGTTGAATAGGATTTCCTTTAACGACTATGTACGGTCACGCTTTTCTTTATAAAGTTGACACAATGAGAAGACCAAATGAGTAATTCGATGGTAATTCAGCAGGACATTTTGATGATTGCGGTATGATGTGGCATAGGTGTCACTAAGAATTTAATAGGGACATTAAATGTCGTTTCGAATATGCAGCAGCTGCTTCATTATCATTTATATACAAGAACTCCTAGAAGATCTTGGAGGTGGTAGAATGCCATAAGTACCTGCGATAAAAGACAAATAAATATGCATCATTTAACCGATATTTCAGGGATAATACAAACCTGGCACATCATGAGACGTTACAGCTTTTTTAAAATTACTTTGTAAACGGTATGACCAAGCATTTTCGATGTCTCTGATATTTCAGATTATCATAAGCGGTGGTGACCAATTAGATTCCACGAGACTAGCCCGCCTAATTTGCTCTCCCATAACGTAAAATCTAATCTATAAAGAGAGTGCTACACGTCCAAAATAATTTGTATATAGCCATGGAAGTCGTGTAGCTAATGTAAGCATATCGTGATGTGTTCCGATGCTCACTCGCTTATCAAACTGTCAATGTGTTATTTATGATCTGTTGTATTATTGATACTTATCCGTAAGTATATACTGTAAGATCAAGCGAAGGTTAACTTATTCGATCATTATATTCATAATATTGGAAATGGTTTTATGATTCATGTCCTTGTGTTGTTGAATTGATTTTATAAATGGCTTGAGGTGGTGCTATGATGATGGAAGGTGAGGTTATAGGTTTAATCCAGGGGGGATGAATATTCGGGAAAAACTTACTTTATTTTTGGTAGTTTTGATTTAAATGTGTGGATAATAAAAAAAGGAATTAGACAGATTAAAAAAATCTCGATCTTAACAACTGACTATTACAATAGAAAAAAACTAGCACTCCGGGAGTGCCGGCAGAAGTGAAAACTTGATTATTAACGTTGAGCATGTTTGATATTTTGGAATGGTTAGGGAATAATTTTGCACCAATTGCTTTATCAGTATAAAAGTACTATCATTTATGGAAGTGCCCTTAGACTGCCTTAGTACGGGAACCAGTGTCGCCAAACTCATACACTTGCAAATTAAAATGAACATTCCAATACACAGAAAACGATAAAACATAGCAATGATGCAACTGTAATATTTTATTTATAAACAAATTACTGTCCTTGAAAAAGCACTAACTTATTTTATTATGTATAATTCTTATTTTCGATTGTGGTTCAAAACATTGTTTGGTACTATGGTGAATACGGGTTTCGAAGTAATGCATTGCGATTGATTTAATGAGGAGAGTTCTGTGATTCCCTATAAAAGGCTGACTGTCGAAATGGTCATTAATAAATATATTAATATTGGTACGTGTGCATTCCTTGTAACACGATAATATAAGTGTTGACATCACATTTTTCTCATTAAAAAATGAATTTCCTTTATGTGAACGCGCTCGAAATATCTTTTCTGCCAATTCACAGACTTTATTTAAGTCAGTAGAAGGATAAATAAGGCCTCCTTTGTCTCTTCTAGCAATGATTCCGTGATTTTTTTTTTAATTTATTCATGACCATGGATACATGTCCTTCAGTCGTAATGATTCCGTGATACTTATCTGTGATCAAAGCCAAAAGACAATCCTCACATTTAATAACTTTCCTCAACTTTCTTGCAATAAAACCAGCAATATAGGTTATTATTTCTTTAGAATAAAGAGTAAGCCTAGAAGGATCTGTTAAATAATCATGATCTATGTTGATCATAGGATCACATCCTAAAGATTCATGCGGTAGCAGCAATCCACAAGTTTCTTATTTCGGGTTTATTCGGAAATCTGAAAATTTAAAAAGATTTTTTATTATCTTTCATTTTTTGCGTCAGGTGAGTGCAGTTATACGAATTAAAATCGTATAATACGTGTGTTACTAACATAGATTTTAAGTAGTGCGTATTACTAATATCATATGAATCAAGGTCGGAAGAGTATTTTTTTATAGACATTGCATTATTCGGTATTACCCATATTAAAGGGTAAATTCCCCGTCAAAAAGTGGCAACACTGAATTTTGAGGTAAGATAATAAAATTATTGCAAAAATCACGATTATACGAGATTTATCCATTAAACGAATTAGTTGGTACATTACTGCGACTATTTTATGAGAAATAATAGGACACAAAGCGATTGAATACTTAAAAAGATCTAATACTTACGAGTGAAAGGACAGTCCAGCAATCTTCATCAAACTATCACTTTTACAGTTTATTACACTGCACCTTACCATTTTGCACAGTTGCACAAATGTACTGTTGTCGAATTAAGCTCGAAAAGATCATATAATGTGTATAATTTCGATGCAATTGTTAATAAACAAATTGGATGTCAATCTGGCACCGCCACAAACGTCAAACTTGTTGTGCACTGACAATGATGTGCTCAGCCGACACGCGATAAGGGACAGAAATATTTATACTCTGTCTCTTTTCTTTGCTAGTGACGTTTATATGTTCTTCTTTTTCTTGTGCGAATGCAAAGGAAGATATCCAGCAGTCTATAGAATACTCTGTCTACGGTTTTTTCTATTCCGTGTTTATCCCTAAAGCATTAGGTTCAAAGTTGATTGGAAACATTTAAAAATTTCTTTAAATGATTTTAAACCATAAAATGTTGAAGGTTAAGTTCAAAATCGTCTACTCTCCATCCGTCTTACGCTTTTTCCAAATTTCTTTAAATGATTTTAAACCATAAAATGTTGAAGGTTAAGTTCAAAATCGTCTACTCTCCATCCGTCTTACGCTTTTTCCAAATTTCTTTAAATAATTTTAAACCATAAAATGTTGAAGGTTAAGTTCAAAATCGTCTACTCTCCATCCGTCTTACGCTTTGTCACGTGTCCTGACGCGAGTGTCCTGACGCGAGTTTAAGATTTTATACCCATTACAGAACAATTTTTTTAAAGTGCTCAACGCCGCTAAAGAAGTTTTCACTTCAAAAAAAAATTGTTTATTATCCAGGTAATGCAAAAGCAGGTACAATTATACACTACAGATGTTACAAGTGGCTTATGGCGCCACGTGTCTTTCGGATCATGGTTGAATTATATTATTATACAAGCAGAGAACAACCCGAATTGATTGTCAAATTCTAAATGAACGCGAGAGAATCCGCGGGCAAAAGCTAGTGTTACATAAAGGTAAAATGCGTGATGCAGCATAATGATCTGCATGACGCAGTAGCGGCACCTGTAGTGTAACTTAAACCTAAAAAAATACAAACGAAAAAAAAATACATGAATTAATAAACTAATTTTATGAGCTGTTATTTAAATATTCGAGATGTTATTATGATCAGTTGAAAAACATATTGAGCAGTTATTTAATTTAATGGCGGTTGATAAATTATTGCGACAGTAAAACATGGACAGTAATAAAAAATCAATTAGTCGATTATTTTATCATACAATGTCAATTCTAAAAATAATTGAGCAGTCCAATAACTGAATGAGCGGTAAGAATGATGGAATGAGCGGTTTGATAAATAGTTCGGCAGTTCATAGGGTGCGGAGACACCCGGACTTGGGGTACCCCGACTCGGACAGGTTAGGTTCGTGTTCGTTCTACCCTTCGTGTTAGGTTACTGTAAACCCTGCAGACAGAAATAGGAGCTCCGCGTAGCGGGGCTACGCTCACTACGCTTTTTAGGCGAATAACTGCGCACTCGTAACTGCCCATTTAGTAATTTTACTGCTCAGTATAATTATTAAATGATCCATTTTATTACTTTTTACGACTCATTTTAGTTTACTTTGCTGCTAAGTTTTAACTGCCGACCTTGTTAATAAATATGCATTTTGTAATTTTTAACTTACCAAAACTACTATATAGGTACAACTGCCGCTTTAAATCAGTGCCTTAATAAATTAAAAAACTATTTGCAATTTTCATTATGTCTCAATAGTCAAGAAACGTATCTGGAAACCTATCTATTGGTATCTTCTAAGTTACGAACTTTTATGATACATCATCATCTGGCTAGCCTTTTCCCAACTATGTTGGGGTCGGCTTCCAGTCTAACCGGATGCAGCTGAATACCAGTATTTTACATGGAGCGACTGCCTATCTGACCTCCACAACCCAGTTAGCGCTAGGTAATACCATACCCCTTGGTAAGACTGGTTGTCAGGTGTTCGAGTCACTGACTACCTGTAACGACTGTCAAAGATCTACAAATTACAGCCGGGACAACGGCTTAACGTGCTTTCCTAGGCACGGAGGAAACTCGGTATGTAATGGGTTCTTATTTAGCCATTAGCTCCTTACTTTTATCATACATGTAGGTATAAATTGCTTTATTTCGGAAATAACACATTAGAGCACCTGGCAAGGCTGGCAGACGGTTTTATTTTCTAATTTATACTTTCTGTTTGATATTAAAATTCGCTCAGTTATCGCGGATTAGCATCTTGTCACGACGTGTTCCACTTTTTCTATTTTAAGAAGAAAGAACTACTGGTTAAATTTATTTATGCAGTGATAATGACAAACAGGGTCAACGACCTTGTGCGTAGAAAAGTATGAAAGTGTAGAATGTTAGATTTTGTAGAGATTAGCACCTTATTTCTTTGCTTAATATCTCTTGGTTTGAAATTACATAAGTACAGATGTTTTTGTTTTTGTGTATCTGGGTAGGTGTATGCATAATGGGTTAGGAACAATTAGAAACCTATTTGTTTTATTAGACCGGTTACTACTAATTCGAAGTCCAGAATAAAACTTCTATAGGTTTGCAAAACGGAGGGCTCTACACTAAATATTCTAAATAATACATAAACTGTATCAATTAACCTGAGATAACCGGGCCTGAAAAATGGTTTATTAAGAATGTCATCAGAATTTATTCAATTAAGGTAATTACGATGTACGAAACGTCTTAATTAAATTATCTAACTTGCGTGATAATAAATTGAGATACAACCTTGATTAAGAAATGAATGTTTCTAATAACCCATTAAAATACCTGTTAATTGCTTAGCGCGAAAATAACCAAATTATTGTCTTAGATAACGTTGATTAATGACGAGACTATTATATCATATTACGCTGGACAGGCTGACGAGTGTTACCTACATTGTTATGTAACTCCACCTAGTCCTACATGCTAATTTATCAAATAATTTATTCGAAGGCACATCCTTTTATGCATACTGTTTGATTTTTAATTATCTATGACCTATTTGCCGTGTCTTGACTGCCTCTATCTAGTGCTGCTGCTGAACGCTAAGTTTTGGGTTCGTTTTCCAGGCTGGTCAAAGTGTTATTGAGTCTCTCCATCAGAAGTTCCTCAGTAGCAGCCCAGAGTCCGGTTTTGTGCCCGGTTATACATGGGAATTAAACATAACCTCTCGAAATGTGTTAACATTACAGATTCACTTGTCTGACACATAGCCTAACCCTTCTAGGATTACAGACGTGATCTTGTGTTATGTTATTTGTAGACGTGGTTTAATGGAACCGTAAGTATCGGTGGATGCTTTTTGAAGAGTTTATACGGGGTGGAAGGAACACCGACGCCAAAACGGTTACCTCCGGGGAGCTCAGAATGATGAACTGGATACGTGGTTACCGTTTTCGCGTCGGTGTCCCTTCTACCTTGTATAACGCTTCAGATTCAGAATTAATTATTCCAAACAGGAAAATGTCCATCGTATATCAGAGTACCCGCAGATTTACACGCCATTAGCCGTTGCATAATTTTCAATACGTTTTCACCATCTGACCCGTTTGAACTTAACCAATAAATAGAAATTCTAAATTCAAATCTGCCAATAAACAAGCAAGTGCATTCCGTTCGGGTTGCATCGTAAATAATCGTGTAACATCGGACGCGGGCATCTGGTGCCCGTGGGAGCGGCTGCGCGCGCAATCTCACGCAAGTGGCTAGTCAGCGTTATTGTATGCCTGCCTGGCTTCCTGGTTTCCTGGTAGCTTTGTTTATTAAACAATACATTTTATATTATTTTTTATACCCAGTCGTATAAAGTGGGGAGTTGAGTTTGTTATACGGTTTGATGCCTATATTTTTCAGCGTGTCTGTCTCGTCGCATCGTAGCATCGTAGGTACTCGTAACTCATATACGGGTTTCTCATATTCAATCCAGTTTTTTCATTAGAACGCTGCGCGCTGGTTTAATCGGGATAGTTAATAACTTAGATTCGAAAAAAAAAAAAAATAATCAGCTCTTTTCTTTTTGATGTGTGTATGTAGGTATCCCTGCCATATACCTACTGGTATTTTTCAGTGGTATAGCGAAATCTTCCAGCCAGAAGGGACCAAAGGAAGTTGGACATAAAGATATATAAGAGAACCTATCTCATGAATACCAGCGCCAGTTTTACACAACAAATTAATAGCCACCTATTAAATATCTAGGCTGATGGTTAACTGTGCGGTGGCCACTAGTTAGCCATCGTGGCTCATTTGTTTATTCGAGATAGATACATAATAATGACATAATAAAACTCCAACTTGCGCAAAGCCATCCTTCAAAGCCATTCATCTAAAAAACTACCGTGACCGACCGATGAATCTAAGATCGTAATTATAAAGGACCAACCATCATGTCGATTGATTTGGAACTTTATGTTTATTTCTATAGAGTTGTAAATATGTGTGATGTGTTTATGAAACATGGGTGATCGTTATAATTATAAGGGATAGCCAACCATTAAAAATGTGTCATCGATTGATTTCGAACTTTATTTTTATTTTCATAGAGTTGAAAATACATGTGATGTGTGTATGAAACATAGGTGCCGCGTGAACATTTATCACCCACTACTTTCTCGACATGAAATAAAGTAAAAGTAGAAGAACTTGCCGCGTCTGTGACGCCGCGCCGGCGCAGACGCCTGTCAGTCCTGTCACACCGTAGCGTAACTTTACGTGTGTTATATATTTAGGTATCACATTTTGTACAGAAACAAGTGATTGTTACAAATTGTGTCGTAACAGTTTGCGCACAGTAGTGCACGGGTCTCTCCACTCACTGATGTATGCTCGAGTCTGAACTGTTACTTTACAGGCGAATGTTCCCGGTGAGGGGAGCGTCTTTACGTTGCGGTGTGAGCGTCCATCTTAGCGTTAATCAGTCGGAATGCGCAGACGCAACTGTGTGTAACGCGTTTAGACGAGATTGGCTAATTATCTCCGAATTATGTGCGCCTGGTAGTGGTGGGTGACGCTTTCTATTGATTTCTAATGGTTTTTAACATGTCCGAACTTTGTTCATGAATCCTTAATTACTTTTGTTTAACATTCATTCATAACAAGACATTTTTTGTAGAGGTTTTCCTTATGGTTTCAACCAAAGAAGATGGATTGTGTAGAAAATGATATATTTGTCAAGAACTTAATACCTTCATGGACTATGTAATGTTTATCATTTAATGAATATGAAGAACCATAGGTACCTATATGTATTTAGAACAGTATTAATATTTCTCTTTCTCCGCATATTTAAAGGCGTACTTGAAGTAAACCTAAACTAAGATGAATTAGGAACTCATGAACATGACAAACAAGGTATTGCAAACAGCTGTTTAAACCTACTTGAAATTACTTGAATGGAATAAGCATGATATCTGTCTAAGACACCTTATGGTAACATTGGTAACCTAGATAAATTTCATGTTAACTATATATGTGGACACGTGTCCTGCAATGTTTGGATATCCCAGAGCATGTCCGAGAAAAGGTCATTGAACTGAGTTCAAAAACCTAAAGAAAAAAAGGTCTCATTTTCAACTTGGTCCAAACATGTATGAAAAATTACATTCGAATACAGTTTTTAAATCATAAAAGGTGTAACAAGACCCATAACGAAGCCGAAAGGCATTTTTTTGTTCTAGACCTTACCTGGGAACTTCTAGTTACGAAGATTTTGGGGTCAAAGTTCCAACTTTTTCACAAGTTTTTTTTAAATACATGTTTTGAATATTTTTTTACTTTACTTTACTTTAAACACCTCCACGACCCCCGTACTATTCAATCTATCCATCAGCACAATGTTTTGAATGTGTTACATTGAGTCCTACCTTAAAACGTGATTTTTCATCCCAAACAAAAAAGTCGTTTCCCAGCAATAATTTTTGCGTAAAGTTACTTAGTTTGATGAACATAATGCTTGGTTGACGGCTTTGTGAGGGGTCCGTTTACACCATGTATAATATTGTCCCGCTGAAGCTGAAGGACAAAGGATTTATTTCCTTCCTCGTTGTATTCATCTCTTGTTCTTTGAGGACCTTATTTTAAAAACCGATTTTATCATATAAGACTGTTAATCTATAGGTATATGTATGAAGTAGTATATTCTTAGAGAATAAGAGTAACTTGAACAATATCAACGAAAGCCAATTCATGATCAGAACTTCCGTATTAATCCATATACAAACAACAAGATATAAACTCCATATTTATATTAAAAAAGCAAATCGAAGCAGTCCTATTCCGTATGCTTTTTAGAACCGTTCTCCAGCACAACTAGGAAACGGGGATCCTAGTCATTTGTACAGTGAAATGGCAGTGAGGTGCCTTTCCTAGAAATGCAATCATAACGCGTTCATAAGAAAGAAGATATAACCTCTTATCTCTATAATGAGAAACTCGTCAGTACCGACTTTTCACTTTTGTTAATGAATCCATCTACATACATTATAACCGATGGAGGTGATACACTTTACAGAATACGCCTGTTTTATTTTTGAAGACAGGATTTAATTTTTAATTCTGAGTGCTATTGGGTTATTCCTGAATTCGTCATTCAGAAAAACTATTTTCTTTTATCTCCGAATATTATGGCAGAAACTATTCATTTTAAAAACAACAAGATGAATAAAAAAAATAATGATTTAATTTTGCCGATGAGCCAATCAATCAAATAAGTTTAATTAATTAAATATTTAATAACTCCCAAGTAATTAAAATTACAAATTCTATATTGAACCGGAATTAAAACTTAAAAGTGTCACATATAAGCCATTGCTTTAACGATGTGACACCAAACAAAGCAGAAGACCAAACTTAATACTTCACTTCGCACAACATAAAACAAGCTTTGTTTCCACCGCATAAGGTCCAGGTAATACATTATAGTTGTATAAATAAGTTGGTTAGTTACACAATAAGGGTATTGTGTGCTATTCCCAGGGAGATATCGCAGTTTCCAGAGAAGATCGAGAAAGTTTGCTTTCTTGTGAAGATTTCAGATGTAGATGTTGCTTGTCTATTTAATTGTAGTACAAGATTAGACACAATTAGCTTCGAATTGCTTAAGAGATTGCTTCCTCATCAGATTATGAATAAATTGTGGCGTGTAATTAAGACTTTAAGACTGGAGTGCAGGCGTCTCATATTTCTGCATAGTAATCATTCTGCATTCGTTAGTAATGACTGTATGTATGTAGGTATGTCACTAAACTTAATCTAGTAATATAAGTATATCACTAAACTTGGACCGTTTTATAACTATATTCCTAGTGAGATAGTAAAGAATCGCTTTCGTATAACTATGTTACGGTATATAATTATATCCCTAGGGATATAACTATATTACGGCTTCATCTATCTTACTGCGACATATGCAACGAATCAAAATATGAAATCAAAATTATACTGCGTGTTTGTATTATTGTATTGTAACCTATTCTTTCTATTTATGAACTTTAATATTTCAATAAACACCATTTCAGTAAACACCAGTTAATCATGCTTAAAAATTACTCTACAAATATTAACAAAATGGATGCTTCCAAGGGATGTTCAGTTCGATCGACTTCAAGAACGCACTTAATTACATCCCATAATTATGCACTTAATTACATAGCGTATTGAATGCACTTAACAGCTGTGAATAAATTTCACAGTTCATTGCAATCGAGTGACTTAACGCTTCCGCATGACCTGTCCTCGTCCTTGCACTATGGAAGGGCTGCGCCTTTTTGTGTTTGTTATTAACTTTTTGTTAATCTGTGGTTAAATTAGTGATGGTTGGCTAAACCAAAGATTTAAGTGGAGTTTTTATTGAGAAGTGATTATGTTATGTACCTTCTATTGTGATTGTTAATCCAATCAAATTGAACAGAACATTGTTGGAAGCAAAAAGTTTGAAATGACCTCGCTGGAAAATTAAACTGGACACTATTTATGACTTTAGATAGATAAAAATTCACTATAAGTAATTTAATTTTCTCTGTGGAAAATGATACAACATCAATCGAGATCGAAATGGCTAAATTCATCATCTGCACAGTACCATAGAAACTAATCTCTGCATAGAAACCTAGACATCGTAAAACATTTCTCACTGATTCATAGATCATTAGCTCCATTTATGTTTAGGAGTCAAGGTGTACCACTGACTCATTTATCCATATCACCATATTACTGGCAACCCTATACGGGTCATTCCATCTTTTTTTGTCGAGGCCTACCACACTATTTGCCCTTTTATACCTCGGAAGAGATGTAAAAGGATAAAAGCCACTTCCACATACGATCTGGCTATTATAGTCATTGACCTAGTGTTAAGGACGGGCTATTTATAGCTTCACCATAAATGGCCGCGTCCCGACAATGTCGAGAATATTTGCCTGCTTTAGTAATGTAGGTCCAATTAGCGATGTTACTGTCAATAACGCTAGTGGGTTACGTTTTAAAAATAGATTTACGGTTTGAATTTAGAACTACAATCGTTTTCTTGCCAGAATTATTGTTTCGCACAACTTCCTTTAGATACGATCTCTTTTCGTTCAAAAGTAAAAAGTGGTATTTTGTTTTTATGAATCAATTTACAGGCTAGCTGCTGGTGCAGTCTTCAATCAATAATAAGAATTATTGATTGAAGAGTGAATCGAAGAGTGCAGTGATCTTATGTAGTAATTTGAACAAAAAGATATATTATGTTGGTTATAGATAATCAGTGATATGATAGTGATATGACAGATATGAAAGTGCAGCATGATAGATGATAAGCTAGAGCTTATCATCTATCATGCTGCACTTTCATATATAAACTAGACAAAACATTAATTTCGTACCACCTAAATTATACAAGTAATTACCTACGTATAATAACAGCCGGAGAGAAACAAACAGATGCTTTCTGTATTTTAATAGTGACGCGATATCAAACTTTATAATTATGAGAACAAGCATTGTCACAGTGAAAACAGTACAATGCCTACATGTGAACTCCAGCGATGGCGATGATGACGATACTTTGTGAAAATTGTTTCCTCGTCTTCGTTATTATCACAATTAATTTTATATTCTAAGAAATTTTGAAATCGTTAGTATTGTTACTGGACTGCGAAGGTACACTAACTCTCTCTCGCTCACTCTCTCTAATTGTCTCTTTCCTTCTTTTCAATGATGCGGTCTTCCACGACTGATCTCCTCGTTATTGTCAGTTCGTAGGCCGCTACGAAACTTTTTCGTAGCATTTTCGTAGCAGACCACCTATTGTCATAATCTGTATATTTTTCCTTTAAGGGAATCCTTTCAATGTTTATATTTCGCATTATGGCTCAAATAGGCCAACATAAAATACCTAATTTTATTACTTTTCTACCTACATGAATATCTATAATTTATTAGATCATTACCAATTCAATTTCATTGACATAATTTTACCTTTTCCGTCATTTGTGGCAAAAGACAGATTTTTTGTCTAGAATAGCTATCTACAGGATCAAAAACTGACCACAAGGCTCATGGCCTATAATACTTAGCATAGTTTAATGTAATTACGGTCCATACTGGTCTCGGTAACCTATAAATTAATATGCATCACCATTCTCTTGTCACATTACAATAAGGAAATCGGTATTATGTTAAATAAGCCGTTCATAATGTTAATTCATCGCTAACTGTTCATATTAGTTCGTGGCGAAAAAATAGTTTTCCGGGACATACAAATGTTATTTCTTAAATATTTAATCCTTAAATTAATGTTTTTGCCACAACGCACACCTTGTTTGTTTTTGACACCTCAGCAGCATAGTTCTAGTTTGTATTCCTAGTGTTTGTGTGTGTCCTGAGGGCCCAGACAAAGTGACATTCTAATAATAATTGATCACGATAAAGAAAATGTCCTGTAGAAAGCCGTTTTAAAATATAAAAAGCTTTACCGCTTACTTCTTATCTAAATATGTTTAGACATTCATAAACTCATTAGCATTCAAATCATCTCATTTACTTAATCAATCCCACACCTATAGGCTTAATTAAAAACCTGCTTGCCAAATCTGCGGAATTACACGTAAGACATAAGTAACTCAATTTCGCAACTAAACAACCCAAAAAACATGAAATTTTCGAAACTAAAACTCAATTAAGTAAGCCCCATTGCTGATGATAATTCATAATTACTATTGTGACCAACAATACCTGTGTAATCTGATAAGAGATTGTTCTAGTGGGTTACAAAAGTTCACCCAGTTTCTTGGGATGTAACTCGGATTCTTATAAGTCGGAAATGCACTAGATATTATGTAAAGCGATCTCTCACAGAGGTACAATTGTTGTGGAAACATCTGGAAGTGTGGCCCGAGATGTACGCATTAGCGGGTAATTATGGTGCTTGTAATCGGGTTATGATGTATTGTTAAATAGGTATTTGTAATCGGCGGGCTTTGGCAAGATACGATGTCTGTTACCATCATAGGTCGATTATGTAAAGTTTTCAATGCTCTTGTTTGCAAGACTCTCGGTAAAAAACCCTTAAGGAAAGCTACCAAAATAGGATTTTACGTCATAAGCCTCTCACTATACAAGTACCTACACAGGTACTTGTATAGTGAGAGGCTTAAAAGTTACAAACGGGGTTCCCTGTTTGAAACTATTATGTTACTCTCTGAGTTGCACCAAAATTTCGACATTTAGTTCAATGACATGATTGATTTAACACGCGAAAATATTTCGAAAAGTCATTTTATTTATACAAATAACATCAATAAATAAACAGATTAGTCAAGTTAAAGAAAGTAGGCAACACGTAGTACGTAACAAGATCCTTGCCTACTTGACACATAGGCTTATTTTGAAATACTTTACATAACCTCCATATTTTCACACCAGGTTGGGTAACACCGCTTATATCTTCTACCACATCATAATTATGTTCTCTAATTCATTGCTCATCACTAGGAAGTGTTTTTGCACGAAATGTCGCACGCTTGCGACGAACTATTGTTTTTTTTCATATGATTACGCTTTCTCTTACACATAGGCACTTGTTTCATTTAAGAATGTTAATGGAACTTCTAGTGGTGAGATGAGGAAAAATGTCGTTGTATAAGCTGTTGGAAACGTAATTGATGAAAAAGTAGCTAACATGAAGATTGATAAGTTGACGTATGAGACACTAAGTGAACTGAAAGCTGTTTGCTTCAACGCAACGACTAAGTTACTCACTTGTATAATCACTGGGAGGTTACTATGACGTCTAAGAGCAGGAATAATTCCAGTGTGGGAAATAGACAGAGCTGTACAGGTCGTCTAGCGCCATCTCTTTCCCACACTGGAATTACGCCTGCTCTACGACGTCATAGTAGTCCACCTATACTTACCATAGTTCCTTACGATATATATTTCTAGATAGAAAGGCGAGATAATGCTTCAAGCTGAAGTGAAAAGCTAAAGATTCAAGAAACTTTATTTAGGAGCTACATTTCTGAGTGCAATATGATTTTTAGTGCAATTCACTCATAGCGTTTAGCCCGTCACTACAGTAGCCAATTCAATCAGTTTAGATCAAAAAGATGTAATTGAAAGAAAGCGAGTGAAAGCAAAGGAGTTAAATTCATTTACGTTTGCTTTACACTCAAAACGCTAACACATTTGAACAATATTGGTAGTTAATCGATTAGGAATAGATTGCCAATCGTTAAAGAGTGTCGAATTGGAATCATTTCAAATATCATGCAGTCTATGATTGATCACAATTATTTGAACATCGATTATATTCGAAGCATTCACCATTTTTACCGATTCATTTTATATTGTTTTATGAGATTTTTTACTATTAAGGACACTGGATTTTTTCAGTAAATTGGTATTTAAAAAAGTTTTCTAATAGCATTTAAAAAAATAAATGCAATAAATTCCTTTTTATTATCGTTTGAGTTCAAATCATAGTTCATAAAAAGAGCAGTAGGTCAATATTAACAGCATCTAGACTTAGATTTATTGAACTATACTCGTAAACCGTTGATGAATGATAAGACAAATATTTAAAACAAAATCTATTTGTCTGTTTAAAATAATTATTTATTTCTTCTTTTCTCTTGTTCCAGAACAATGACCGTAAAGAAAACCGCCCGTACGGGCGGCTTCGCAGCCATGGTCGCGCGGCAGAAGATGCACAGTGCCAGCCAGCAGCTCGACATCATGACCATCACCAAGCCCTCCTCCCTGCAGTCCTACAACATCGTCGTCGGATTCAACGAGAAGGACCAGCTACAACTACTCACTAAAGAAGACATCACAGATGAAGACAAAAAACAAATCAAAGACTACACAGAACTTAAACCTACCAAATGTGAAAATATCTCTATAGACGACATTTCAAATTGTGTCAATATCGAGAACTATCCCAATTGTGACAACACTCTAGTCTTTTACATAACCAAAAACATGAGCAAGGAAGCTATCGCCCTAAAGTTCGAGAACGAGCAGGACTTCAAGAGGATATACTTCACATACAAATACTTCAAAATGCGGAACCGACTCACAAAAAACACGAACAACTATTCGAGCAGTGAAAACTTGTTTTCTAAAAAGAAAACTTATGACATTTTCAAAAGCAGAAAGAATAGTATAGACGACTATAGTTTATATGATAAGGGACGCAATGATTACGACTTGATGCAAACTACAGATAACGATGGCGTAACACACATATCGGTGCAACAGAAGAATAACTTAAACAATCGATACGAGCAGCCTATGAGTCTGATCGGAATAAGGAACGATGTCAATGAGGCTGGTGAAATAGACAGCATTATATACACTGACATAGAGATCCCATCAAAGCCTGATAGGAAGAGATTGTTTCACAAGAAGCCTAAAGCTCCTCCGCCTCCAGTATTAAAAGATAATCAGCCTAAAGTGTTGAAAGGAGAGTTCGTCAGAGTCAACGTCGATCGAGCGCCGGACATAATTCCGAAAGACAATAAACTGAACAAGGTACCGGATATTCTCATGTTCAGAGAGAACAAAAATAATAAGAAGAATGCGACGAACAACATCTGGCCAGCAAATAATAAAGGTGAGTTAATCAGCATTTCACCAATCTTTTCTACGTCCTTTTTATCTCAATAGGGTGCAGTATGAGACATACATCAGTTCAGTTGAGGATCTAGCACTGTTCAATGTTCATACCGTAAACTTTAGTTCAGTTTTGGATCAAATCGTTTTTTATTTATAATTAATGTATATGGATGTAGTATTCGCCGTAACAAGAAGTGCAGAATGAATAAAAAATCATAGATTAGAAGATGAAGATGTTATAGATCAGTCAGTAATGTCACTGAAGTTCAAAACCCATCAATCCAACTGTTACCGCATAAAATGTACGGATAGTTTATGTCGGAAAAACCATAGTTCATGTCATTATTATAGAGAATCAATAGACAACATGGAGTAGCCAATATTGTTATATAAGTTCTAGGAAATGTTCACGTCAGTAGTTACATAGGAGAAGTTAATCATTTCGATTTCCATCTTTCAAAGAGAATTTGTTTTCTGGCCTGTTTATTATAACATCTGATGATGAGGTACAGCCTCTATGATTAGTTCATCCGTCAGTAAAGGTGAGGATTGCAAAACAATAGACAATTTCATCACTACAACTTATTGTTCTACAAAACTGCTTCCTAGTTTCGTAAAATAAGGTAAAATGAGTATTATTCGTAGCTGGTTAATTTCCTTATTTTAATATCGTTATCCTTATTAGAGCCTTCGTTTATTAAGGAAGGAAAACATACAATCTGTTTTTTTTTATATATTTCTATGCATACAATACTACAGATGAGGACAGGCATAGAAGTAGTCGTTTCGCTATTCTAGCAAAACTTTCAACAGGATTACCATGAGCTACTCTATAGCTTATTATTATAATAGCATTTGTTTCGGCCTACACCCAATCGCCCATAGCGTTAGTAGCAATGGTCTTAATAACTATTGTGAGACATACATGATTCATTCTGTGTGGATTTCTGACTTTTCCATCATCGTAATCGCTGGTAGTATATTAGATTGTCTATCTAGGCCCACAAGCTTTATTAGTTCCTATAAGTAGTATTAAAGTTTCATAACCTACAACAAAAGATAGATAGATCTGTTAAGTAACCGCCTATTAGTTCCTGATTCGTTTGACACTCGTAGGAAATATCATATTCTACAGTTGCTAAGCCGGTGCTATGATTTTATTCCTCTATATTTTTGTCTTTATCAGCTGTAAAAATCACTTTCATAAGCCTATCGTTGTGGTGTCGTATTTAAACGTAAACAAGCCAAGGCCACTGCCCATCGTGTTTGCGCAAGCGGTCATTCACTTGCAGTTACATCTCTCACTGTGTCACTGTGGTAAATCATTTGTATGGACAAAGTAACGCTGAGTTCATCTTTTAAACATGTAATAAAGTCGTTGTAAAGTGTCTGAAGGGGTTTTAAATAGGACTGAATTAGCTTATTTTAAACATTATCATACTAATCAAAGGAATGGTTTTGTCTTTTGAAACTTCTTGATAGAGTATTTCTTCTTGAGTATTGGGTTAAGATGGCACAGCCTTTATCAGGGTATTGGCATTTTTCTCCAATAAGACATGTATCCATATTGCCAGCAGTATTTTGATATTATATAGAAAGATGCCTCAGCCGCATTTTTTAAGACATGTGACATTTACCAACCGGCACTGGGCCAGCGTGGCGTATTATAGCCCATTCATAGAGGATAAACGATTAGAAACTGGTATCCTCGTTTTTCTTCTCCATCCCCACTGATCCTAGATGCGCAATCTATTACAAAGTCCTACGTGTGACTATGTAGTGCTGTTTGGTATGAGCAGTCTTTCACTCATTACGTTGCACTCTCGTACGGGTAGCATTGCGTACCACATCAGTGTGTTTGGGAGCCACAGCACGATCGACCCAGTCTTTGTTGTTGTGGATAAAACTAATGGCGATGGTTCATAGGTCGTCTCCGTACGTTCATGTTTTAATGAGACCACCGGAGATTTAAATTGTTTTTGCGGAGTTTTTAATTTTCTGTGACGTGTAGTTGCAGTGCCAAACATAACCAATGTTTTCTAATCAATGGATAATTGTTTCTTTAATAGAAACTGTTGGTTATGGTTTTACCGCAGAAATTAATGTGTTGGTCGTGATGAACAATTAATTACTTCATACCCGTGCCCATAAAAACTGACTTCTTTATAATTCAAAAAAAATATGGGATCGGACAATATAGACCATACCATATTGCAGTTTACCTGCACCCAACTTGGAACTTATCACTACACTAAACTACAGAAAGAAACTACAATTGAAAAATCTTAAAGCCCATTGCGTTACCATAAAATTACTCACGAAAGGGCTAATCAAATACAGGCGCCGCGATTGGCGGAACCGATTTATCAATAGTTACAGACGTCACTATTACAACACCTCGAGTTCGGACGACACAGATGTTTATACATGCTAATTATGTATTCTAAATCTCCATATAGAGTGTTACGTGCTGTCACGATGCCTCAACTAGTATCGTCCCGTGAATATATTGAGTTCTAAAAATAAACATAGGTTCTATGCCGTCATATTGACTTAGGTTACGTAGTAAGCGGTAGGTACTGAAAAGTTGTCGCCTTAGGAAATAATACTAACAAGCCTATAGCGACTAGTAGAACATGCATGACTTGTGAAGTAATGAGACTTGTATGGACAACATAATCCTGCGTCTAGCGAATATGGAGATGAAATCAAACATGAAGAAAGATCGGGTGGCGTGTATAGCGCACATCTTGTGGAAAACTAAACTTATGCCTAGGCTAGACCATGATATAAGTTCAGTCTTTAAACAGAAAAAGGTTTAGCAAAAACTTTTAAAAGTGTGGAAAATTATAAGTATTACGCGCAGAAGTTATATTATTTTATTTCGAGGTTAAACTTTATTGAATTTACTCCAGACACGCCAATTAGCCAATTATTAAGCAGTTTAGTAATATAAGCATATGCTAATATTATGCGTTATAGGCTTGGGGCCTGAAGGTCACGAGAATTGAGCTTCAATCTAATTTTAGTCTCCATTATGTCTAGAACTTAGAAGCCATTAAAAATCTATCAAAATTCAGGGTTTCGTCATAAAATCACTCAACTTGATTATTCCACGCAATAGTTAAGCTCTGGACAAACTGAGGCGTGTCCTGCACGGGATACGTGACTACATCATCAGACTCTACTGGCGTGAATAATTCCATGATTTCTAAATCATGTCAAAACAAGTGGCGCGAGCAATCATGTCCCGCGTCCCGGGAATCGCCTCAGTTGGAACATTGCTTTAGTCATCTTCAGCAATAATGAATCGTTGAATGTTAACAATGAGAGAAAGATACGAACCTGCGCCGACGCAGCTGTGGCTGTGAGAAAACTAGTCGTGCTTTATTGTGTACTCAGTAATTCGCTAGAGCTTAGATTGCTGTCGGAAACACGATTGTTGCAAATTAGTTTGACGTCCTTATGTCACGACAGGCTTCTGTTTTAGAGCAAACGATATAGGTGTTTCTTAATTAAAATGTGCGGATACCGTGTTATTAAAATTAAATAAAAATTAAATTGGCATTTATTCCAGACAATCATAACTCACACAGAAAATAACATTGGCATACATAAAATAAAAATAAAATACAATAAAATCATAATAAAAGTCAAATGCAAATAAATCAAAATATAATAATAAAATTACAATAATAAGATAACATTAATGAAATTACACACAAATTACAAATACAAAAAAAAATAGAAAGGAAAATAAAATAAAAAAAACTACTAAACTACTTGCTAAATTACTTGAGACCCAAACACGATTTGTTTTACACAAGATAATTGGTGAGCTAAAACTGCGTCAAAAGTCCGAACATTTTTGGAAACACTTTCCTTAAGTTTTCGGTACATAAGTCAAAATGTTTTAATCGTTGAATATTTTAATATTATTCTGCCTTTATTAATTGCCAACATCTTTAAACCACCTTGGTATCAATGTTTGCCCTCAAAAGTTCTCCACTAGAGAAATTAAGCAACAATCAATTTGTACATAAGCCACTCCACAGCATATTTCTTTATGGTAAACAATTAGCTTTGTTTATATAAAGCCAATATATACTTAAGGGTGCTTGAGAATAATATTTACTTGGCCCCAATTAGCATGGTAAATTGATTCGAGTAAAATATTATGAACGTGTAGTATTGATTTCATTGGAATTGTAATCTCATCACGGTATATCTGTTTGTACTATTTTTATTAGATTATTCAGAGGAATGACATCATGATTTTCTTCTTCATCTACATCGCTCGATTTCTGTTTGACTAAATTACGTTCCTATGAAATAAAATATACAGAACTAGCGGCCCGTCCCGGCTTCGGACGGGTTACATTATTGAAGTTATAGTAGGGATCCCTAATTTTTTCTAGTAATAAATATAGCCTATGTTACGCAGGTATAATGTAGCATTCTAATGGTGTAAGATTTTTTAAAATCCGTCCAGTAAGTAGTTTTTGAGTTTATTCGTATATACAAAAATACAAAATTTTCCTCTTTATAATATTGGAATTTTTGTAGATGGAGTGATATAAGACGGGACACTTTTAAGTAATTAGTAACTGCAATTACAGATTTTTCTAAAATTGTATCCTCAGCAAGAATATCGTCGATTCACAAGATTTGTTTTATGCGCAGGCACACCACTTGCTCGTTGGCTCGCTAACTGGTGGGCGAAGCGAGGCGGTGGAAACTATATAAACTACGCGAAGAAATGGCGATCTAAACTATGTTCACATCGAAAACTGCGGACGGACGGGCTAGCGAGGGGGGCGTTCCGTTTCATTCCGTCTCGCACGTAGTTTAGCTCGGTAGTTTGCGGTGTGAACCAAAGTATGAAAAGAGGTGAAACGGACTGAAACGATGCCCGCCCGGGTCGCTCGCTCGCTCGCTAGCTGGCGGTATGGCCTGCGCTTTATGTTGCCTATCCACGCAATATCGTATAAAATTAAGTCTCTTCTATACCTACTGAGGTTAGAGAAATAGAAAAGCCACAAATCGTAACAAAACTTTGCCATAAGTAAAATAAATCGTAAGATTGTAATAGCTCAAGGACTGATGTGTTCATCTTTGCTTCATCTCGATTTTCATCATCTTTTAATAGAGCCAATCTAAATTTGTGGTTTTACGCAGTGAACTTCACTGGTTTTACGTAAAACGTCTGTCTATCGTATGTCTAATTGATTGTGAACTCGACAACCTTTTCAGAAAATAGATTTTCAGATCATGATGTCATTGCCTTTAGTGCTTGATTTGAATGTCTTTGATTATTCCTCTTCTTCTTAAGAGGTATCCTATACTTTTTTGAACCCACAGACCAATAACAATTCATTTGATAATGTTGTCTATGATAGCACTATAAGTAGCTATATATATATAGTAGCTTTCAGGGATCATATTTTAACTTGCATTAAATTTCATGCGGAAATACACACTCCAATCTTATTCTCCATCCATTGCAACACTAGATATTTTGCAAATGATAATTTAGTAATCTTATAATCGGTCCCTGCTTCCCAATAAGGCTTATCGTACGTAGTCGCATGGTACAGTCACGTGCTTGAACTTAGTGCGGCTAATCATAGACTTGGATCAGCGTGTGTGTACTAACCCGACCCTTATAGTGGAATTTATGTAAGGAGGTTTGTGTTGTAAAGGTTTCATATTAGGAAGAATGAAAAAGAAGAGAACGAATTTGTTTGTAGATATGTGATGGAGTTACATTGGGTACAGAACCGAAGAAGTTAAATCTTGCTGATTTAACTCGCTTCGAACCTCACTTTAGGGAATGAAGACAGCAAACTCACTGCTTTAAAGAATGACTGAATAGATCATACTGGATTCCCATCACAACACTATTTCAGTTTCAAGTGGACCTAAAAAACTACTGTATCTACCTTGATATGATATGATGCATTTAGCATAAATTTAAAAGAAAATTATTTTTGTGCCGTTAGGACCACCACTTACTAGTACTAAATACTCGAACGCTGATTGTATTTTCAAACATGATTCTAACTTTACGACCTTCAACCGATAGACAGAATTAAGACAATGTTTCAAAAACGTTTAGCGCCAAACATATTTTGTTAAGTATGGTGCAAGTATTTAGCACATACTTAAACCTACAACACAGTTCATCCCAACCAGACTGTAAACACCACACACACAACACATGGAACAACCGCAAACAATCGTAACCGCCACGCATCCGTGTCTCCGATGAGAGCACATCGGTTCAAACAGTTTGTGCAACCCACAGACGGGACAGGCTCGTAAAAGAGGATTGCGGTAAGACAAACACCAGTTATACTGTGAGAGATGATGGATCCCTAACAGTAAACGTTGAAGAAAATATGTAGATATTTAGTAGGTAATTACAGTTTAGATAACACTATCTACAATTGCATTACTATCTAGATGACTTCACCTTTCAACACCGAGACAGATATTTGATAGAGCATGATTTCTGTGAAAATATCTAGTCGAAGGTAGGTGGAAAACAAAAGAAGTATGGTATCTGTTCTGACAAAGTAAAGCTATATGTATACAAAAAACGAGAGAAATAAACAAAATCAGTTTTTTCTTTTTTAAAACCAATATTGAAGATGATGATGAAGCAAAATTCATAATAGCCCAAAATGACATTAGAAAAGATTGAAGACATGTATACATGCTTGCTAAAGGATTAATACGTCTTCATCACGAACCGCCGTAACTAAACACATCTATAGATGACAGATCTAGACGTCTAGAGATCACCACACCACACATTTACTTATTCTTAATATGTAGTATACTATTAATATGTACTTCTTGTATTGCATGTTGATGTCTGTTTGTTAAGAACTGTCAAAATACAAGTACCTCAACTTGCAAAATCGTTTATTGCTGATTGGTCCATACCACAATGGGCCAAAGGTACAGCCAGTACAGCAAATATCAAAGGCGTAAGTAGTGATCGTATTATAGTCTCTATTACGTATAAGATAAGGTTCTGATTGTAAAAACAAAATGTGGTTAATTGAAGCAATAGTAATAAAGAATGGATTTTAGTACGAATGGGAGAATTATCATAAAGTTTTATTTGGAAATAAATGTAAATACGTGTGTACTGTGTGTAGTTACATAACTAACTTTATTTTACGGTACTTTTCTTTGGCAGTATTTAATTGTACTTATTTACCTTGTACTGGGTCACACTTAATAGAAGATGTACCTACTTTGAAATTTCAACAGTTGAAACTTTTTTTCGACTGCAGCAGTCAATATTCAAATAACTAATCTGAATTCTGGACTACCCAAAGACCTATTAAGGCAGCGATGTAAGCCATTACTAACTATAAAATGAATAGAGCTGAATTCACACATTGATTCATTTGTTTTATAGATTTTGGCGCTCTTCTGAATTATTCACCAAGTCATAAGCGTAACTCAAACAAAGCTACATGAATAAAAAATCAATATTAATTTTTCAAAAATGTCCTCTCCATTTAACAGAAGATCCCTAAAGGATGCAAAGACGACGAATATTAAACGAAGCATAAACTATTGTGTAAAGTTATACAAATACGGATGTTTGAATTTTAAAATTGACAGCCCGAAACGTCAGTGTCAAAATTAGTCAGCCATATTGACCACAAAGTGAAAGAGGTGAAACGATTCCTTAATGATTCATCTACACTTTTACTAGAATTAGTTTAGATATTCAAATAGAACAGTTCTGTGACTAACTAAAACATGGTTTACAATTAGGCAACAGCTAAACCACACATAATTAATAAAAATATTTGAAATAAATGTTCCTGAGTTAGTGTTAAATGATAAATAAACAAAAGTAAAACAGATTGTGTTAGAAATGATAAATAATATAATTGGATTGAAAGAAAAGAGAGTGAATGATAATGTTACGGTTGACGAAACAGAATGGAACCCAAAATGATACTGTGCCGAACCCGAAATACCATAGTATGATGGGAAAAGAACTGGTAAGTAGAAGAAAAGTGAAGCCAGCATTTGCATAAAGCATAGTTGAATTGGAAAATGTGAACGAATCCGCGGGAAATTGCTACTAAAATTATAATTATTCCGTTGACACAGATTGTCATGCAACAGTTGCCAGTAGTTACGGAAGCCAGTAAAGTGACACGCGCGGGAATCGAACCTGCCCTTCATGCTCGGATAATGTATCATATACGATTACTGTAACCCTGATCTCGGGTTTCATCTTTTTTCTTGTTATTTGAACAATATATTTTTCATAATCATGATTTAGATAATCTATTCACCGATAAAATTCATTGTTATTAGAAGTTGAAATATCGAAATGTGTGTTGTTCCAATGAAATTCCAATTTAGTTAATCACCAATCGAATTTATTGTTTTTGAATGTTTTAATTTATTTTTATTGTAGTACTAGCTTATGCCCGCCCGCGTGGAGTTCGATAATTGTCCCACGGGATCATACTACCGGGATTTAAAGTATCTTATGTGTTAATCCAGGTTATAAACAATCTGTGTGCTAAATTTCATCCAAATCCGTTCAGAAGTTTTTGCGTGAAAGAGTGACAAACATCCATCCATCCTCACAATCTTTCACATTAATTAAATTCATAATATTGGTAAGATAGTACATTTTTGTCCACAACCATTCAGTTATATATCCAAAATACATATAGCTCATTCAGCTTCATTATTGAAATAATTGATTATGTAACCAATCATTTAATAATATCTTCCAAAGAATCTAGTAACTGACTTCGCCCTCCTAGATCATCATTATAAAAGAGCCTTTAGAGCACTCTTTAAGGGTATGTGGATGTGGATGGTAGTGTTACTATGCATATCGTTACAACTACCAATAAAATAGCCAGTTCAGTTACAACTTAATCAAGGTTTTATTTCAATATAATAAATAGTTCATTGTTGAACGTTTGCTTATCTGTAGTATCTAAAGCTGTTTCTAGATGCTCAGAATGCGGGTACTAGAATAAAGCTATATATAACTCGTCCTTTAGTGTTAGTGTATAACGGTATGTTTTTACGATCATAGTAAGTAGTTGTATCTACTACGATCGTATAAACATACCGTTTTTTATGATTAGTTATGAATCATTGATTATGATCTTTATCTATTCAATTATTTAACTCGGTTTACGTGTTTATTCAGTTCAATTAGATATTTTAGAACTTGTTCCTTTCTCTCTCTAACTATGAAATCCATAGTATACGTAAATATCGCGGTACAAACTTTTACCAAGGATTCAGAACATAATAAAATTGTAGGTCCCCAGCGCTGAAATGTTTGTCGGTTATAATTATAAAATAAAAAATCTGCTGTGCTATGTGCTATACATTGTGACCGTGGTAGGTATTGCACTTTTGTATGAAACAGCCCATGGCGCTAGGGTACAATAATGTAAGTTGTAGTGAATTCTTGGTTAAGCCTCAACTTTTTCAAGTAGCGGTAGGTTGTATTATGTTTTTAATATTTTACCATTTTCACTATTATTTTATTTTAGCAATTTCTTACTTTGATTTAAGCGGTGTGTTGCCTGTGTTTGTGCTAACACCATAATTTTTTATTATAAGTCTATACGTGAGGATTTGTTATTGGCTTTCTAGTGACTATGGTTCCCTTTTTGTTTGTTTATATTAGCTGTAAGTCTTCCATGTACTAAAATAAACAAATAAATACGAACGAATCCCATTACACCCTGTAAAAAAAATACAATTAATTTTGCCATTTTCTTGAACCATTTAGAAAACCAATTTCTTTTGACATCAATTTCTGTTTGTCTTGATGTGTGAATGAAAAAAATGCATGCCTGACTTATGTAACACTTGTCAATGTTCAAACCAACCCATTATCAATTTAGGAATTTGGCACAGATTCCAAAGATGCCGTCCAAATATCAAGGTTTTATTTTAATTGTATCTGTAGCCCACTGATTAAATTTCGAAGCTCATCTCAACTTCCATATTGAAATTCACTCGTTAATACGAAGGCCACATTGTGTACCGGTCGAGTTCAGAAGGCAGACTTGCGAAATAAATGAACTTTAATATTGTAATAACATGTTAAGTGACGAGTAAAATTGAAGGTTAAGTGATGCGGACATAGTGTAATCCCTTGTGGGACTCCACTAAAAATCTCAAAGGCAATATTGTTCCGAAAAGTAGTGATATACATACATATCTGTTGTACATTTAGTTTTGAAAATAGAAGATTCTAGAAGAAATTATTGATGATTTAACCTCTTATTTATAATTGTGTAGTAAGGTTACAATCAGTATAAGGTTCAAAAACACCATTAATCATAGTTACATTTGTTTACTGTTTTTTTACTCCCCGGTTCGTGTATAAAATGAAAATTCCATGAATCAGCGTTGACCAATGACTTTCTGATACTATCGACTCTACAATGTCGAATAACTGTTGCACCTTTATCTATACAATTTAAAACACTGATTAAAACATGTTATAGAACAATAACATCACCTTGCCATTTCGAATTCAGATCTTATCGCTGCAGATCTAAATTTTAAATTATCTGATTCATCAAATCATCTGTGGTTTTATTGGGATGATATCAACCACCAATGATTTGAATAATAGTAGACACATTGTTAGTAGTAACAAAGTAACATAAAAGACTTCATTTACACACAAGAACTAAAAGTCGTAAATCGTCTAGATTCAGCAAAAACTACTAGAACGCACTAAATCAGAATTGCTTATTATCTTGTCTTTAATTATGAATGGAACTCACGTCTAACGAGCTCTAAGCTTGCGCTCATCTCACAGATGTGATTAGAAAGTAGGGAAGTCTTCTAGAAACGACTTATGAATACGTAGACGATTAGCATTACATATCTCTAAAATCTGAGCAAACGTCTAGAGTTTCTTCATGAGAGTCTTCATGACGTCTAGAGTTCCTTCTATCTTAGAAAACAAAGAAATGATTCATTAAATGAACGTCAAAATTCAACATTTTCCTGTAAACAGCCGGCATCCTTGCTATGTGATCAGCTAGGTCATCTCCATCACTCGTATCTTGAAACTCGCAACCGATTCGTATGCGCGGGAGCACGGAAGCGCGTGCGTGTTCCGAATTCAAACGAACAGCTGATGTAACGCTTGCATCAAATTCGGACTTATTTACATACCCACGGATTACGCAGAACTTCTAACATATAATTATATACCTACAGTTGCCTCATTAATATTCGTACTCATTATAATAATATGTCTCCGATACATTCGTTTATTTTTAAATGTAGGAAGTGAAGGTCCATCTTGTATAACCAACCTGCGAATTAAGCACGACTTGTTTAAATAAGTGTTTTACGTTAAATATTGGTAAAGAGGCATCTTGGTAGATAGCAAACATATACCTACTCCGAACAGAATTTATTGAAGACTGGTTCTTTACGTGCTGCCGGAACTCAGTTATACTATTGATGTTATTCCACTGAATATTGTATGCGTGTAGAATCATGAAATATGTAACACGTATGTTTCTAACAGTTTATTTCTCAATTCCAGTGACCGGCTACGAGTCTGACCGCGAAGAGTGGAAGAGCAGCCGATCTCAGTTTTCGACGACGGCCTTCGACAGCCTCGCACGACCGACCAAGATGGCGATGGCGCTGACGCTACGAAAACCCCAAAGATTGGAGCCAGTACCCCAGTATTACCGAATGCCCAGCGAGAAACCAAAACTAACGCCGATGCCATTTAGACCGAACAACTTCCTGCAGCGACCGCCGCGGCTACCGCGACCCAACACAGACATGAAGAGGAACCTGTTGAATACAGACCACAGGAAATTCACCTCATTACAAAGCTTGGAATTACCCAAGAAATTAAGCGAACCGAAGAAACAGCAAATGGACCTTAAGAAAAATAACTACACGAACATTTCACACAGAATAACTGGCTTGACAAACAAGTTAAGAGATTTAGGTAACCCTAGTAACACGATTGGTAGATTTAAGGCCCAGTCTCACGGTGATGTGGCGAATCTGAAGCCAGTGTTAAAGATGAATGGCCACGACGGAGCAAAGAGGTCGGTAGTCAGGACCTGCAGTGCGGAACCACCAAAGAAAGTTACATTCAGCGCTTTTGCTACCGTCCAAGTCGTGTAGATGTTATTACTGATTTTAGTGCTAACTGGTCTGATTTCTCTAATTATCTTCATTAATTTAGTAGCTCTTATTTCGACATCTTAGCGATGGTTGAATTATTATTAAAAATTAGGGAGAGGCAAAATTAATCAGATATTAGTAAGATCAGACAAAGTTAATCGATTGTGTCTAACATATTAATCCAAGGACTGACTGATTATAAGAATATTATCCAATGTAACAATAGATTGTAGATATCGTCGGTCAAAGTTAATTTGTAATGTTTAAACAACGAGGAGGTCAGGCCGGGAATTCTGTGTAAATATAATTTAAAATGGCGTATCAAGTCATGAACGCGTAATTTAACGTTTAGTTTTTCGTAATAATTATCCTCTTCATTTTAAAGCTGTTTAGAGATTGCTTGTCTTCCAGTCTCTTCAAGTGAATTAACGGCTTTTGCATCTTCAGTATTTTATGCTTCTTGGATCTTAAATCCCATTCCGCGATTAAAATAATTAAATATAGTTATGCATTTAAAAATATATATATATGTATAAGTATTATGTTATTTAACAATATGTATTACTTAAAATCCCAATAAAATTCTGATAGCATTTCATTCTGATCTGACAGTTGAGAAAGATAAGTCAAGCCTATGTCATGAGATGTCATAAATATTCGATTACAACAAAATTGACGAAAATTGTAACATAATCAGATAAAAATTAAGTAAGTAATCGATTTAAAGTGTTTCGCAAAAAAATAGGTCGAAATTCAATCCGAGTTTTGCTTAATTTTATGTTGATGAAAGGTTGATCACATTCTGTGAATATTAAATTAGCATAATATGTCAAAATATTTCTGTCAATTTTGTCGTGATTGGACATTATATTGACTAACAAGCTTAGGCTTGCGCACATCAAGGCGTGCCGCACCGCGACGCAAAATTCCCCTACATCAGTTTCGTACAGTTTTTATAATAGAGTAAAGAATCGCACTCTACAGGTTAGCCAAAAGACTAGAATATACTTAATTGACGAAAAGGACTTAACGTGTACCGACCGATTAATTGGGTTAAAAGTTTAAACGGTTAAACTTCATGTGTTTGATTACCCATTATACGGGTTAACCGTTGATAAATGGGTTAATGATTTAAATATTGCTAATTTAACCAGGATGCGAGAAGAGATGCCAGACCGAGTGCGGGTTAACTCTTGCATATTTTCTATGTACTAAAATGAACTCTGTGCGCTAACCGGTTATTATAGGCTGATTAACCCTATAACCGTGGGTTAACCTTAGCTCTAGGATTTGTCACCTAACTCTAAAAAATTACCCAATTAAAACCTCTATACGCGTAACTTTTTCGGTCCCTGGTCTCAATTGACAATTGATTTGATAAAGCATAATTAAAAGCTTGATTAAGCGTAATTTTGGTAAAAGCGTCACTGCGCCATGAGATAAAAAAATACTATGACATTTCTGCGGCAATATCCTCTCTGTAATAGTCCAAATCTCTTTGGGTAGGCCTTACCGCGCGTTTCTGTAGGATTGCGAATTTGCGATGCGTTGAGGCCCGATGCGGCTGTAATGTGCTCTTGCCTTACCTTGTGCTTACAAGTCACAAGTTCCTCCGTTGCGCTGATGTAATGAAATGCCACCAATCTTTGTGTGAGAGATTGCGGTCGGTCAGTTTCACGCAAACCGTAGTTATTCAACAAAAATATTTATTGTTATTTATTTATTCTTTACGAATATATATTATAGACAGTAACGACAATATAGGCTTCAATATTTTGATCGATATGTTTTGTTCGAGTACGTCTATATTTAGTTCACTGCTTCTTCTAATATATTTCAAGAGTTAGTGTAAATACAATTTTCTGAACGTCCCTGTAAAGCTCAGTTATCATTATTACCTACAATCCTTATCTTTTTTTAAAATTAATTTTAAATGTAACATGTTTTTTCTTTATGCAGAAGTTAACAGTATCATCTCAATTCATTTTAATATGTTTGGTCTTAAAACATCGCGATTTTTATCTAATAATCTTTAACAATCTAACAACCACGTGACCACCTAAGTTTTAATATACTTAGGTGCTGGGTAGGCACTTGATAAATCACTTCGTTAATCACAATCGTTTTTTATTCGGCACCTATCGGTGTCTCTGTCTAGATCCTCATGGAAAATATTGCCTAAAATTGAATTTATTCTAGAATTGAGTGATGGAAAATAATTATGTTATGTGGCATCCTAGTCGTTAAAATTTTGTAATAAAACTATACCTACTATGTAACGGCATGAAAGACTTGAAGCTTTCTCTAAAGATTTTCTTTATGTGATTTGATTCGACTTTAATGTTATTGACATTTGATAAAGGAAGAAGCATATTTGTCAAACTTTGAATAGAAGTTTAATAATATTATGTGTATGGAAAAATATGATATTTGTTTTCCGTTATAATGGAAATAAGATATCTTAAGTGTGTTTAAATATCTTAGGTATAATTAGGCTAATAAAACATAATATAATCCTTACTTGTAATATTGTAACTACTACGTACTGTAAGTATTATTAAATGAATAAAAGTCATAACTAGTTTGGCATAATAATTATTCGCATAATTCTATTTCGAATAAGTTTTGTTTGTATTAATTATTGTGTGTGCACTAATAATAACGCTGTTTGATTTATTTTGTTGTTACTACTTGTTTCTTTAGATTTTGTTTTGAAAAATAATAAAATGTTTGTTTATCAAAAATAATTTTATGTTTTTATTCATTCCCCCGCTGCTGATTGGCTAAATAAATCAGCTGATTTCCGAAATTCTTGACACCCGTAAGTTATAATATCATAATTAAAAACACCCCAAGAAGTATTGTTATTTAGATGTACCTACTGGCTGGAAAATTTCCTGGTAGGGTACCGTACCTACAATAGAACGAGATATGATTCCCTACTAAGTACGAGTATCTACAGAGTATTAGATATTTTCATCTTTCCCCTCCATGTACAATTATGCTGAAAATAGATATGTATGTATATTCATTCAGATAGAGCTAACTAATTACTCTACCTAGTTTATATTTTTTCGCTCGAAATTGTCATAAATACGTACCCTCCGTCTGAGGGACACGAGACATCAGTAAATGAGTATGATCAAAAACAAGACGAACCTACCTACTTATTTTACACACTAGGAATCCAGAATTCCAGACTCAAACTTGTACCAAAACGAAAAGGCAACTCACAATATCTTACATTACATAACAATCTCGTGTCTGCTAGAGAGACATAATAAAAGCATAAAAAACATCTCTTTTACATCCAAATATTATCTCAAAACATAAACAATGACATAATTATGTGATTAACAGCACTTTATTCACATTTATTTAGACAAGTTATCATTTTAGAGGACCAATGTCAGGGTTATCAAAATTTTTATCGACAGCCATTACTCTTGAGCACCAAATGGTCATTTTTATTTGCACATCTGTCCCTTCCTTTTGTATGGGATATGAAAGAGAGGTGCATAGATTGGTTCACGTAGGACCGATTGTGTGTAAAATCTTATTCGTGTAATGCGACTTCTTGAAGTTTCATACTCAGTGTTGTTGAAGCAGCCGTGTAAAAAGGTAGGTTTTTAACATAATTAATTCACGCTATAGTGTACCCAGATAGCAATGCAATGCTAATTTGTAGATCTATTGATACAAAGACTAGACTAGAAGTTAGCATTACTGACACTTCTTTGATCAAAATTCAAATCTCATAATAATATGACGACTACCAACCCACTTTAAATAAGTTCGGCTATTTGCATCCAGTAGAAATATTATACGTTCCCTTTTGATTTATTAAAACTCATGGAAGGTACCTAACAGAATTTATCTAGACTTCCCATGTAGTCCTAGTTACTTTAGAAAATCATGGATTAAAGGTAAAAAGAAAAACTGCGAAATCTCTCATTTTATATTATTTTACGTAATTATATACACACACAGGGTTAATTTGCCAATTTTACTTTTTCCCCGTGCCAGCCACCATGTCCCTGGTAGCACAAGCGTTTGAGGCGAGCAAGATCGTGCCGGATGTCATCCCGACACCCCCCACCGTCAACATTGAGGTAAGATCTAAGATGTTCAGTATTTCGGAGTTAGTTTTGAGATATATCTTTATCAGAGTTTCACGATATTGAAATCTATGTAGAACAGGTGGGTAACTGGAATTTGCTTTTATCAGCCTTACCAAGGGTTATCGTATTACCCAGTACTAACTGGTTTGCGGAGGTCAGATAGGCAGTCACTCCATGTAAAATACTGGTATTCAGCTGCATCCGGTTAGATCGGAAGCCGATTCCAATATAGTTGGGAAAAGGCTAGGCAAACGATGACGTAAAGTTCTCTATCGAATAGGTTCGTACATCTGAATCCCCTGCTTTCAGTAATACCCTTCGTTAGATCCTTAGGTCAGGTAAAGAGTTGTTGTTCCAGGGCTGCGGGACTGTTCGAAAGAGATACCGCGGCCCTGGAACATAAAGGGCCAATGAAGGAACATGGGTGGTTTTTAGTCAGTAAGATTCTGACACTCCCTTCCGCTCCGCCCAGGGCGGGGGGGGGGGTCATTTGATGATTTCCCAACCAAAAAGTTAGTTGTTACGATTTTACAATTAATACAATTTTGAATAATTAATATGGCTAGAGTCCGGATTTGTGGTCAGTTAAATTTATCAAAAAATTTAGATTTGTAAATAAATATTGTAGGTAGCCAAGTGCGTTGTGATAAATGAATTAAAATTACGAGACACATGTAATCGAATAGACAGATTGTAGATGAAGTAATAGGTCATATCATCAGAAAAATGCGAAAACACGCACTAATTAATTGGGAATCAATCATTCATTAATTATGATCAGATATTATAAATCAATTACATAATAATCTAATAATGATTAACAACAAATCCTCAAGACTCACTATTTATCATGATAAACCTGTCTCGACCGCGATAACGAGAACGATGTAACAATACAAAAAGATTAAAGAGAACTTACCTACTGAATTCAAGCGCTAGTAGAGAGAAGAGAGAAAGAAGAAGAAAAGGGGTGAGAAGTCAAGAAGACTCTCCCATTGAATAAGATATATCATGGCAACAATTCTGTGAATGTACGAAGGAATGCGACATGATTCTACGGGTGACAGTATCCAATGTCCGTTGAACCATTATATCAGCCCATAAACGCTATATCTACCTAGCCTACCTACCTGAATACAGGGTGAAACCGTAACGGGCCCCCCATTACGGTCCGGGTACGTGGTAAGGGAAACGGTTACCTTACCACGTATTCAGTACATCATACTGAGCATACAAAATTTTTCATCGCTTTCTTCCACCCCGTATAGTTATTTCTGAAATAATCATAGAAGGGTAGAGATACCTACAAAATGCATTGGTACAAATGAATTCATTGATAAGCTGCGAACGGAAGGTCGAATGTTATGCAGGCACAACCTACTATTATTGTAGAAATGTGTTAAATTGTTTTCAAATCGTACGCGGTAACACGATAACATGCCTGTATTTAATGAGTAGACTCGAACAATGGTGGTATGTTCGGAATTTGTACTATAGAGATTTAATAACACTGGTGGGTATTTAGATATAGCGGTATAAGGTTAGTATTCACGGTTAGGGTTGGTGTGCATAGCAAATCTTCTTTAACTTATTCATTTAAGCGCTGAGCAGACGATGGAGATGGACCATTCCTTTGTCAGTCGGTAGAAATGATCACTCCGGCACACTCAGCCCATTGGATGCCGCTTTGCTTTTCATCAATTTTTATTTTTGTCAATTAATTGGTATTTATATTCATCTTACTTTGATTTAAAAGCGGTGTGTTTCCTGTGTTTGTGCTCACACCATATTTTTTTA